>JAUDYJ010000009.1:23970000-25470000 GCA_030761175.1 Masticophis lateralis | reverse complement strand
GTGGCAAGAAAGATTGCAAAATGGGACAAAACTCACTTAACAACAGAAATTTTGGGCACAATTATGGCCATAAGTCCAGGTCGCACGTATTACCTATACATGCAGGTTGCCAAGCCCCCCAATTTTTCTCATGTGACCATGGAACTGCTGACATAGTTGTAAGTGCTGAGATGGTTGTAACTCGACTTACAGCCAATTCGTTGAGTGGTTGTTGGAAGATATAACCACACTGAAAAAAGTGGCTTATGCCTGTTTTTTCACAATTATGACCATTGCAGCATCCCGTTGGTCAAGATCAAAATTCAAAAGCTTGGCAACTGACTCATATTTATGATTGTCGCAGTATCCCGAGGTCACACGATCCCCTTTTGCGAATTTCTGACAAAGCAGAGTCAATGGGGAAGCCAAATTCCTTTTAACAACCGGGTTACTCACTAAACAACAGCAGTGATTCAGTTAACAACTGTGGCGAGAAAAGTTGCAAAATGGAGCAGAACTCACTTAACACCTGCCTTGCTTAGCAATAGGAAATTTTGCCCTCAATTGTGGCTGAAGACTACTTTATGAGTTTTCATTGTTCAGTGCTTTTAATGTTTCTCAGGCGCTCAGATTCACCCTTTAGGCAAGATGGACAGCGGGACGAATGAATAAATCTATAAACGGAACAAATCAATCAAATAAAAATTTTACCTTTTATGACCAGTAAGTATATCTTCCCAGTTGCTGTGCCATTGGTCACCTTCCTCTGTAGTACATATATGTCCATATCTGACTTGCTAACATTTTTGATGCCCAGGGAACAGTCCGTGCCTGGTGTATGCCTTGTATTGTAACCAGCTTTTTTATGGATTTTAACAGCTGGGCTTAATTCATAAATCAAAATTTCTTTGTAAGTGGTATCTTCCCCTCTACTCCATTCACAGGAAAGGATTTTTTCGGTGGTGTTTTTGGGCCTGAGAATGACAGTAACACCCACAACGGGAAATTCAGGTTGTATGGCGATGTCGATGGTAGCATTTTCAGTCACATTTGAAGCTGCTTGAATGAGCACCAGGCAGTAGGAACTCAAGATGCAGACTGGAAGAAAAGGGGGGGTGGGGGAAGAGAGAATACAGAGGAAAGCCTTGGTGGTGCAGCAGACTAAAGTGCTGTTAAGTAGTACTTAGCTGCCAGCAGCCTGCAATTTCTGCGAGTTCAAATCTCACCAGGCTGAAGGTTGACTCAGCCTTCCATCCTTCCAACATAGGTAAAATGAGGATCTGGATTGTGGGGGCAATAAGCTGACTTTGTATAAAAAAGAACGCCGCTTAGGGGGGCCCGAAAGCCCTACTAAGCAGGTATATACAAAAGTATGAAGGCTATTGCTTAACGCATTGTAAGCCGCCCTGAGTCTCCGGGGAAGGGCGGCATATAAATCGAACCAATAAATAAATAAATAAAGAGGTCATGGGTGGAAAAAGAAAGATTCAAATAAAGGATAAAAATCTTCCAAAGATCCCGGGGTAACGGGAAACAACCAGAGGCCTGGAAAAGAGGCGTGATGTGATTCCCATCTTCAAAAAAAAAAAAAAAAAAAAATATTGGGGGAACGGATCCAGGAAGCTACAGACCTCTATATTAGCCTGACATCAATACCTGAGAAGTTCTTGGAAGAGATAATCAAGCAGTCTAGAAGCAAACAAAGTTATAACTAGAAGCTTTAAGACACTTTAAGAGAGGAGGAAAATATTATTTGTTAAGATCATGGATATGAGTTGTTATTTAAGAAGAGGTAAAATATAGATTTGATATAATGGGTCTTAGGAATGAGGAATATATATGAAAGCCTGGATAGCTCAACAGACTAAATAGCCTGTTATTAACATTCAGCTGTCTGCAATTATTGCAAGTTCGAGGCTCAAAGTTGACTCAGTCTTCCATCCTTTCTAAGGTAGGTAAAATGAGGACCCAGTTTGTGGGGGTAATAAGCTGATTTTGTATAAAATATACAAAAGTATGACGGCTATTGCTTAACGCATTGTAAGCCGCCCTGAGTCTCCGGAGAAGACTCAGTATGTATGTATGTATGTATGTATGTATGTATGTATGTATGTGTGTGTGTGTGTGTATATATATATATACTTATTGTTAAAATGACAAAGATTTAAGGGTGTTTATTTGGAAATAATTGTCTAGAATGATAAATGTTTAAAAGAAGTTTTTTTTTTTTTTAGATGTAAATGGATAAAATTTGGAACAAAATTGGTTGAGGGAATGGGAGCAATTGTAACTATTTTATACCGGATCAAATCCTTGCTCTAAAAAGATGTATTTTATGTTTTATGTTTAAAATTTTTTTTTTTTTTTAAAGTTATAATCAGAAGCCAACATGGCTTCCTTCCAATTCTTGCGGTCCTGTTATAAATGGAAACCTAGAATTGGAAGGGACATTAGGACTCCTGGCAGTCAGCAGAATTAGCCTGCAGTACTGCACTCTCACCACTGCGCCACCGCGGCTTCTGAATGCCCTTTCAGAATGAATGGAGAGACGGAATCTCTTTGAAGCAACACAACACACTAGGTATCCTTACCCTGACATTTGCACCCCTCCCATCCAGAAGAATAGTGTGGCTTTCAACCAATACGTACTGCCCACCTATAATGGAATTCATGGTTGTTCCTCCAGTCCAATCTTGGTGCCCAAGCGGAACATTACATCTTCAGTTTGAGCTACCACAGCCCACCTTCCCAAGGTCTCCTGTCCCCAGCATCAGGTATCTTGTTGTCACCTCTCTTCCCACCAACTTTATTGCAGTGCCATCTCCCAGGTAACTGATTAGGTCATAAAGTCAAAGGATGAACCATGAGGAGAGGGGAAATTTGACTCTTTTGGATATGGATTCTTCTCAGACAGGTGAACCTCACATGAATGCGGCAGCCGAAGCGAGTTGGCAGCCAAAGAGTTTGATTTAAAAATCTTGGGAAGGGTATTGTTGTGACCTAGGCCCAAGTAGTTATTACTAGACGCAATCAGTCCTAAACAAACATATTTTATCAGAACAGCTGAGAATTACTTCATTCTCAGCTTAGTCCAAATTTAGTCCTAAACAAATTCTTCATAAACAGTCCTTCGGCCTTATCACCAACCTTTGTCTTCTTTGGCATCCTGCCAAAGGCTTTTCTTGGCAAAAGTTCAGAAGCAGGAGATGCTGACAAGAAACAAATGTAGCAATGTTGCTTTCCTAGAAAGATCCCAAGAGCCGTTGCTTCTCTTTTAAGTCTTCTGGGAGGGGCCAATCATCTCCTGGCCTTACTCCCAAGTCGTCCTTTTTGCTTTAGTTGCTCTTGCCTTCTGGCAACTCTTCGCATGCATGCACTGGGAACAGGCTCCTCCTGTTCTTCTGCCTCTCTGCTATCCACCTCTGGAGGCTACTGAGTCTGCACATCACTCCCAGATGGCTTCTTGAGAAAAATTGAGATGAACATCTCACAAGGGCAAATGAAATAAAATGAACTTCTGGGAAGGAAAATTTGGGCTGAGCACCTCCCAAGGCAAATTAAACAAAATGCACTTGACTGCGAGTATATGCCTTCTTCAGACTTTTTATTCTATCATCAGATAGAGTTTGATTTTTTTTTTTTTTGGTTTCCCCTATTGGGCTTACAATTCTGACTCTGTACAGCATGCTGTCCGCATGTCCTTGATTACACTTGCCTGATGCTCCTCCTCTTAAATCTCGAGAATATTGTGGAATAGGTTATTCATGTTATTGATTTATACGCACCCAGAGCCTGTCTCTCAAATCGCCCTAACTGTCAGACACCAGAAGGTGGCAGCATTGCGCTGGAAGGAACTATCTTGTCTCTACCGTATCTCTGCTCAAATACCATCAACATCTAAAATTCTACCTTTAGCTGATACATAAGAGAAGGAATATATTGTCCTCGAATGCCCAAACCCCCAAAATGCTATAGAGCGCCCCCTGCATGCACGTGTATCCCCCACGCATGTGACCTGAGCCCCCTACACTCTGTTTTGTCTTCCAAGTTCATGTAGGAGGATTTCCACGCCCAAAACAGGGTGTGGGCTCTGCATGCCAGACGTGTCCCAGGTTTGCCATTATGGGTCTATGGAGATTCTCAATCTTCCAGGTCGTCCCAAAAGTGCTTTTTCCAAAAGGCAACTGAACCTCTTTGGGGTTTTTTTTTTCCCTTCAGTTTTTCAGAATTGAAGAAGTTTTTAGTTGACACCTTCCATTCACCCCTCATTCTTTTAGGGGAAAAAAAACCCATCAATCATCATTCCTAAAAGAAAACCCGGACTGGAATCCTCTATCTTATAATATTTATTGAAACCTGTGACTGAAAAAAAAAATCAGAATATTTCAATCATCCACAATAGGTCATCACCCCTGCATCTTTGACAAAAGGGTGGCAACTGACACACTTCAAATTTATTTGTAGGTCTTGGAACGAAACCAAGATTTTCAAAGTAGAGGTAACTTTCGAGTTAGGATCGTAATGCAGCCAGCCCACTATGGTTATAAGTCGTGATGGTCATAAATTAAATCAACCACATGACCAGCCCAATTTTACGAGCATTTCTGAGGCGGTTGTTAAAACAAATGCCACCGTTGTTAAATAAATCAGTGGAAACTATTCAGTAAGTTACTAAATTAATAAAGACTCCTTCGAGTCAATCCTGATTTTTAATTGACCCCCAAGGACACATCCGTGGAGTTCTCATAGCAACTTTTTGGAAGAAAGTTCCTCTTGTCTTCTTGGCCGTATCACTAGGCTAAATTATTACAGGTAGTTTTCGTTTTATGGCCACAATTGGGACCAGAATTTCTGCTGCTGACCGAGATGATTGCTAATGGAATTGTGCCTGATGCTATGACCAGAGATGGGTAGCAGAAATTTTGAGTAGTTCAGAGAACCGGTAGTAAAAATTGTGACCGGCCCTGCCCCCATCTATTTTCCACCTCCCGAGTCCCAGCTGATCAGGAGGAAATGGGGATTTTGCACTAACCTTCTCCTGGCGTGGGGAGGGAATGGAGATTTTACAGTGTCCTTCCCCTGCCATCCCCAACAAGCCACACCCACAGAACCAGTAGTAAAAAAAAATTGAAACCCACCACTGGTTATGACCGATTCAGCCACCGATCTGAAGCAAATCACTGCAGTTGTGAACTGAACCATGCAGTCGTTAAATGAAACTGGCTACCCCCATGGATTTTGCTTGTCAAAGCCAGCTGAGAAGATCACAAATGATGATTATATGATGCTTCAATCGTCATAAATATACGCCCAAGCACCCAAATTTTATTCACAAAACTATAAGGTTTCTATGACAATTATAAGCACGTGAGTCGTTTCAGTGCTGTTGCATGCTTACTACAGTAGTGGCCAAAATTGTGGAAACCTTTTGGGAAAAGTGTATTTTCTAAAACTAGTTCATAACACCACTTTTTGGGGGGAGTAATACCATAAAATTATATATCAATGGAAAGATAATTTAATCAAGAACGTAATGCAATCACTTTTATGAAGAATTTGCTGTTAGAATAGCAGTGACGGTATAAAGAAGAAAAGTGAAACGTAGAAGAAACGAGATATGCAAAAATGATCACCATAGCAAAAATGAGATATACAAAAATAAGCACCATGTCAGTTCATCCTTCGTTGGATAACCTTTAGCATGAATGACGGCCTTACAACATCTTCCCTTGGAGCGAACCAAGTCTTTGAGTTCTGAAGCTTTTCTAATGTGAAACCAAGATTGAATGATGGCTTCTATTAACTGGGTTTTATTGCTGGGTGGCTTCTGATTAACAAGTTTCTTTAGTCGGCTCCATAGATTTTCAATTGAGTTAAGGTCTGGGCTATTCCCAGGCCATTCCAGCAGTGGAATAGGATCATCTTGAAACTCAAAAAAAAAAAAAAAAAGTGGTGTTATTAGCCATCAAACCTCAAAAATACACTTTTCCCAAAAGATTTTGACAATTTTGGCCACTACTGTAAACAAATAAGTTGTAAATTGAGGACTTCCTGCAATAGAAAATTTCCCCCTTTTTTGGGCCGCTCTATTTCTCTGGTTCTTTTTTTTTTTTTTGAAGGTCAGAATGAGCAAATAGGGTTCTTTGATTATGTTTCCCAGGCGTATCATTGCTTTTATTTTTGGGGTCTTCTCAAAGCCTGCGTGAGAAAATTTTTTCATTTATCCCGCTAATTGTTGGTTTTCGTTAAGGCTAAACTAAATTCCTGGGGGTTAATTAACAAACAAATCGAACCCTTGAGGGTGTTGCCAAACCTCACACGAACCCATCCGCTGGTTCAATTCAATGCATTATGCAGAGAGGAACAAGGAGGTGTGGGTTTTTTTGTTTTTGGTTTTTTTTTGAACCTCAGCTGTTCAGGAAGTAACTTTGAGATTCATTGTCCTTTCCACTTTCATTGCTGTGAGAACATTACTTCTCTTTTGTCACCGAAGGTTGGGTGTGATCGAACTCCCATCACACCTGCCGTGAACTAATGCCAAGTCCACAAAAGTCATCCTGAGAAGGTTTCCAGCATTCTTGGATCATTGGAGCAAGGGTGTCCATAGGAAGGAGGATACCCCCAAAATAAATAGGATAGGATAGGATAGGATAGGATAGGATAGGATAGGATGGGATGGGATGGGATGGGATGGGATGGGATGGGATGGGATGGGATGGGATGGGACGGGACGGGACGGGACGTGACAGGACAGGACAGCACAGGATAGAATAATAGAGAATAGAATAATAGAGAATAGAATAGAATAGAATAGAATAGAATAGAATAGAATAGAATAGAATGGAATGGAATGGAATGGAATGGAATGGAATGGAATGGAATGGAATGGGACGGGACGGGACGGGACAGGATAGAATAATAGAGAATAGAATAGAATAGAATAGAATAGAATAGAATAGAATAGAATAGAATAGAATAGAATAGAATGGGATGGGATGGGATGGGATGGGATGGGATGGGATGGGATGGGATGGGATGGGACGGGACGGGACGGGACGGGACGGGACGGGACGGGACGGGACGGGACGGGACGGGACGGGACGGGATAGAATAATAGAGAATAGAATAGAATAGAATAGAATAGAATAGAATAGAATAGAATGGAATGGAATGGAATGGAATGGAATGGAATGGAATGGGACGGGACGGGACGGGACGGGACGGGACGGGACGGGCGGGACGGGACGGGACAGGATAGAATAATAGAGAATAGAATAGAATAGAATAGAATAGAATAGAATAGAATAGGATAGGATGGGATGGGATGGGATGGGATGGGATGGGATGGGATGGGACGGGACGGGACGGGACGGGACGGGACGGGACGGGACGGGACGGGACGGGACGGGACGGGACGGGACAGGATAGAATAATAGAGAATAGAATAGAATAGAATAGAATAGAATAGAATAGAATGGAATGGAATGGAATGGAATGGAATGGAATGGAATGGAATGGGACGGGACGGGACGGGACGGGACAGGATAGAATAATAGAGAATAGAATAATAGAGAATAGAATAGAATAGAATAGAATAGAATAGAATAGAATAGAATAGAATAGAATAGGATGGGATGGGATGGGATGGGATGGGACGGGACGGGACGGGACGGGACGGGACGGGACGGGACGGGACGGGACGGGACGGGACAGGATAGAATAATAGAGAATAGAATAATAGAGAATAGAATAGAATAGAATAGAATAGAATAGAATAGAATAGAATAGAATGGAATGGAATGGAATGGAATGGAATGGAATGGGACGGGACGGGACGGGACGGGACGGGACGGGACGGGACGGGACGGGACGGGACGGGACGGGACGGGACGGGACGGGACAGAATAGAGCTGGAAGGGACCTTGGAGGTCTTCTAGTCCACCCCCTGATGAAGCAAAAGAACCTATACCAGTGATGGCTAACCTTTTTGCCACCATGTGCCAAAAGTGGGGGAAGTGTGGGCGGGTCACGTGCATGCGCGTGCCGACACCCATAATTCAATACCCCCTGTACTCCCGCCACACACACATGTGGCATGATCCCCCCCCCGTGCTCCCCTCGCTTTTGGCATGTGATGGCATGGTGAGCCTGGTAGGCCTTGTTTTCGCCCTCCCAAGGCTCCAGAGGCTTTCTAGGAACCTGGGGAGGGCAAAAATGGCCTTCCACACCCACCAGAGGCCCTCCGGAGGCAGAAAACAGCCCGTTTCCAGACTTCCAATGGGCCCGAAGGACCAAAAATCAGCTGGCCAGTGTGCACATGGGCACTGGAGCTTAGCTAGGACAACACTCGTGTGTCCACAGATATGGCTCCATGTGCCACCTGTGGCACATGTGCCATAAGTTCCCCATCACGGATCTATACCATCTCAGACAAGTGACTGTCCAGTCTGTTCTTAAAAACCTCCAGTGTTGTAGCACCCATGATTTCTGGAGGCAACCTGTTCCATTGGTTAATTCTCCTCGCTGTTAGGAAGTTCCCATCATGTCTCTTGGCCTGACGGTTGCAAGCAAATGCAAAGGTATTCTGAGTTCTTTGCTCCTGGGACAGCACCTGGAGGAAAGGACGAGTGTCCAGTTCCAGGTGTGCCCTTGTCTTCCTCATTCCATTCTCCCCTACTTTTGTCTCCATTTCTCCATCCAGACATCCCCCTTTGCAAGAATGACGCCAAAGAAAAGGAGGCGGTTCGCTTGGAAAAAAGTGTAAAACTTCGTGGGTCCCAGCCGGGAGCAAACACCTTCTTCCCTCCGAGGGGAGAGTTGGTTCGTCAACCTTGGTAGCTCTGGAGGCAGAGAACGGATTCAGGAATTCTTCCTGCGGCTGGGCGCTGAGCTCTAGAAGAAGTCAACCTACAATCATGGAGAAAGGACCCTTCGCTCTTGGTGGGAAGTTGCCCTACTTAGCAGGTGAGGCGTGAAGGCGTGTGAAGTTTGTTGGGGTTCCCCTGAGATCGTGGCTAGACACCATAGATGGCAGGAAATGGTAGCCATGGGACTGTGGACTTAGATGGGGGAGGGCATGTCAGAATACTGCCTCCAGTTTTGATCACCACGATATAAAAAAAGAAGGAAAGAATGCAGAGAAGAGCGATGGAGATGATTAGGGGACTGGAGGCTAAAACTTATAAAGAACGGTTGCTGGAATTGGATAGGTCTAATTTAATGAAAAGAAGGACCCCGGGGTGACATGATAGCCATCTTCCAATACTTGAGGGGCTGCCACAAAGAAGAGGAAGTCAAGCTATTCTCCAAACCCTGAGGGTAGGACAAGAAGCAACGGATGGAAATTAATCAAGGTCTTCCGGGTGCGATTCAAGGTGTTGGTTACCACTTTTAAAGCGCTCCATGGCTTAGGACCTGGGTACCTACGAGACCGCTTTCTGCCACCGATAGCCTCCCACTGGCCAGTTCACTCCCACAGAGAGGGACTCCTCAGGGTGCCGTCGGTCAAATTATGTCGACTGGTGACACCCAGGAGGAAAGCCTTCTCTGTGGGAGCTCCCACCCTTTGGAACAAACTGCCCCCGAAGATACGTAAGATCCCTGACCTCGGTGCTTTTCGACATGCCCTCAAGACCCTGCTATTCCGACAGGCGGGGCTGACTATTTAAATTAACTTTAATTAGGAGTTTTAATTTTCGGTTTTTAATCAAACTGGGTCAAATGGTTTAATAATTTTAAATTTTTAATTTATGGTGTTCGTATGTTTCTGTGTTTTTATCTGGCTGAGTCCTGTGGGAGAAGGGCGGTATAGAAATAAAATGAATAAAATCAATAATAAAATCAATAAAATCAAGGAGAGAAACAACCTACAACTAAGGAGGGATTTCCCAACAGTGAGAACAATTAATCAGTGGAACAGCTTGCCTCCAGAAGTTGTAAGTGCTCCATCACTGGAGGCTTTTAAGAAGATGTTGGACAGCCAACATCTTCTGATATGATCGTCTGATATGATATAGGGTCTCCCCCCTGAGCAAAAGTTGGACTGGAAGACCTCCAATCTCCCTTCCAACTCTGTCATTCTGTTATTTCTACCTACCCATTCTCAAACTTTTAGTATTCTCCTTCAGGAACACCCATTCAGAAGAGACATAGGTTTCTTCCTACCTCTGGTCTTCTACTGTCGATGACCATGAATGCTGGTTGACATCCGATATATTTCTGCTCTCCTCTTTTGCTCTCCTCACCAAGAAAGCTTCCCATCTCTCATCGAAGATTGACAGGCCAGGTGGAAAATTGAGTTCGAATAAAATAGAATAATCATAGGACCTTGAGTCCTTCTTCTACTCCAACCCCCCGCTCAAGCAGGAGACCATATGAATTCCCCACTTAACAGCCATGTTACTAACTTAATAAAGGGCAGTGATTCACGTAACAGGTGTGGCAAGACAGGGTCATAAACCGGGCAAAACTCAATTAACAACTGTCTCACTTAGCAACAGAAACTTTGAGCTCAATTATAGTCGTAAATCGAGGATTACCTGTATAATCACCAGGCTCAATGGTTGACTCAGCTTTCCATCCTTCCAAGATTGGTAAAATGAGGAGCCAGATTGTTCATGGGGGCAATAGGCTGACTCTGTAAACCGCTTAGAGAGGACTGTAAGAAACACAATGAAGCAATATATAAGATTAAGTGCTATTGGTCTTCCTTCCTTCCTTCCTTCCTCCCTCCCTCCCTCCCTCCCTCCCATGGTGCACAATGATTAGAATGCAGCATTGCAGGCTAATTCTGCCCACTGTCAGCAGTTTGATCCTAACCAGCTCAAGGTTGACTCAGCCTTCAGTCCTTCTGAGGTCGGTAAAACAAGGACCCAGATTGCTGGGGGCTGACTCTGTAAACTGCTTAGAGAGGGCTGTAAAGGCACTGTGAAGGGGTATATAAGTCTAAGTGCTATTGTTTCCTTCCTTCCTTCCCTCCCTCCCTCCCTCCCTTCCTCCCTCCCTCCCAGTGGTTAGAATGCAGTGTTGCAGGCTAACTCTGCCCACTGTCAGCAGTTTGATCCTAACCAGCTCAACCTTCAGTCCTTCCGAGGTCGGTAAAACGAGGACTCAGATTGTTGGGGGGCATAGCCTGATTCTGTAAACTGTTTAGGGAGGGCTGTAAAAGCACTGTGAAGGGTATTGCATACAGCGCTATTGCTATATATAGTAATCTGGACGTTTCCTATAGTTCATGAAAGAGTGGAAAGGATAAAAAATGAAGGCAGGGCCTGATAGGGTTCTTTCAGAGGTGAAATCCAGCAGCTTCTAGAGAACCGGTAGAGGAAATTTTGAGCAGTTCGGAGAAGCAGCAAATACCATCTCTGGCTGGCCCAAGTGGGGTGGGAATGGAGATTTTGCAATATCCTTCCCCCTGGAGTGGGGAGGGAATGGGCATTTTGCAGTACAATTCCCCAGGAGTGGGGTGGGAATGGAGATTTTGCAGTATCCTTCCCCCTGGAGTGGGGAGGGAATGGGCATTTTGCAGTATCCTTCCCCCGCCACGCCCACCGAGCCACAACATGCCCATCAAGCCACAACATGCCCATCAAGCCACAACATGCCCACCAAGCCACGGCCACAGAACCGGTAGTAAAAAAAAATTGGATTTCATCACTGAGTTCTTTCTTCCGTATACGTTTGGTAAATGCAGCTTGGATAGAATGAACATTTTGATTGAATGAGTGTTTCTCTCTCTCTCTCTCTCTCTCTCTCTCTCTCTCTCTCTCTCTCTCTTTTTTTCCTCTTTATGTGATAGTTTTCCTCCTCAGCTCTAATTTCCTGTCAACCCAAGCCCAGGTAAACAAATACAACCTCCCCATTTTCATGAACCCCTCAAATGCCATAGAAGGGCAGAAAATCAATTTGACCGTCGGCTCTGCCCCGACTGCCTTCATTATTTGCAATTGGTATCGAGGGGCAGATAGTCCAAAAAATATGATCGTCTCCGTCTACCTGCCTCCGTTAAGCGGATACGTCTTTGGACCTGCCTACACCGGGCGAGAAACTGCAGGCCCGAATTGCTCTCTCCAGATTGAAAATCTAAACCAGGATGACTCTGGAACCTACACAGTGACCAAAGATGGACCTTCTGTGCATGGAAAAGGAGAACTCAGCATAGAGGTTCTAGGTATGAATTTTCTCTTCCCTTCCTTCTGCTTCAGCTGACTTTGAATGGCTCCCTCTGTAAACCCTTTGCCCATTTGTCCCTCGGGAAAAAAAATGCAGCTGCCAACATCTGGTGAGGAACCAACGGTTGACAGCTCCCTTCAAATCCCATATATCAAATACTGTGTTTCCCCAAAAAGAAGATCCTGTTTTATATTTTTTTGAACCTCGAAATAAGCGCTTGGCCTTATTTTTGGGGAGGTCTTATTATTTTGGGCCAAGTGGAGGAAACCAGAGGAAATGGCGGGGACAGGCTGCACATGCGTTAAAATATTTTTGGGGAGGGCTTATTTTCAGGGGGTGGGGCTTATTTTAGTACGTGTGCTCAAAAGCCTGATTGGGCTTATTATCAGGGGAGGTCTTATTTTAGGATTACCTGTATTCCAGGTGTGAAATCTACTTACCTTCCCTACCGGTTCAGAAGTGCATGTGCGTGCTTTGACCCTCTGCGCATGGGCAAACCCTTCTGTGCATTTGCAGAGGGTAAAAAACAGGTTACTTCCTGATTAAAACCAGGAAGTAACAATGACCGGGCAGGTGAGTGTAGCCGTTGCTACCGGTTCGCCGAACCTCCCACCACCATCACTACCAATTCGTCCGAACCGGTCCAAACCGGTAGCATTTCACCCCTGCGGTATTCCACCCAATTTTGAGGCTTAATCAGCCATGCGCCAATGTTCACAGTGGCCATTTTTTGTCTCTTTCAGCTCCGGGCTTACTGCCCAAGCCGAATATGTCCATCGTCCAGCTTTTCCGAGAGAATATGGATTTGGTTCATCTCAAGTGTGACACAACTGTGAGATTTGCAAATATCAGCTGGCTGCAGAATGGGAAACCCCTCAATCCCTGCCGTCGGATCCAGCTGTCCAATAATAATGAAACCCTCACCATACAGCCCGTTCTCCGTCATGATGCTGGCGCATATCAGTGTCATATTTCCAACCCCTTGTCCGCTCAAAGGAGTGACACCACCACCATTTCTGTGATCTGTGAGTATTCATATAATGGTCAGCTTTTTCTTCCTGAGAGAAATCTGCCATAGGTTGCATATCGGTATGTGCAAGAGAGGGGATCTATAAAAATAGTCCTTAAATTTTTATACCACTTCATGGTGCGTTACAGCCCTCTCTAAGCGGTTTACAGAGTCAGCATCTCGCTCCCAACAATCTGGGTCCCTCAGAATACAGAATAATAAGAGTTGGAAGGGACCTTGGAGGTCTTCTAGTCCAATCCGCAGCTCCAGCAGTGAACTCTAGTGGTTAGAATGCAGTATGGCAGGCAAACTCTGCCCACTGTCAGCCGTTCGATCCTGACCTTGGCTGAAGGTTGACTCAGTCATCCATCCTTCCGAGGTCGGTAAAATGAGGACCCAGATTGTTGTGAGCAATGTGCTGACTCTGTAAACCGCTTGGAGAGAGCTGTAAAGCATTGTGAAGCGGTATATAAATCTAAGTGCTATTGCTGCTGCTCTTTCTTTTCTCTTTCCTTCCTTCCTGCCTGCCTGTCTACTTGTCTGCCTGCACAGTGGTTAGAATGCAGTATTGCAGGCTAACTCTGTCGACTGCCAGCAGTTCGATCCTGACCGGTTCAAGGTTGACTCATCCTTCCATCCTTCCGGGGTCAGTAAAACAAGGACCCAGATTGTTGGGGACAAGAGGCTGACATTTGTAAACTGCTCAGAGAGTGCGGTAAAGCAATATGAAGCGGTATATAAATCTAAGTGCTATTGCTACACCATTTCAAATACTTGTCCAATCCCTTCTTAAAAACTTCCAGTGTTGGAGCATTCACAACTTCTGGAGGCAAGTCGTTCCACTGGTTAATTTTTCTCACTATAAGGAAATCTCTCCTTAGTTCTAGGTTGCTTCTCTCCTTGATTAGTTTCCATCCATTGCTTCTTGTCCTGCTTTTTGGTGCTTTGGAGAATAAATTGACCCTTCTTCTTTGTGGCAGCCCCTGAGATATTGGAAAACTGCTATCTTCTCCTCCCTAGTCCTTCTTTTCACTAGATTAGACATTCCCAATTCCTGCAACCCAGGAGTGAAATCCACCAGGTTCTGACAGGTTCTGGAGAACCAGTAGCGGAAATTTTGAGCAGTTCGGAGAACCGGCAAAAGCCACCTCTGACTGGCCCCAGAGCGGGGTGGGAATGGAGATTTTGCAATATTCTTCCCTCAGGAGTGGGGAGGGAATATGGATTTTGTAGTATCTTTTCCCTGGAGTCACATGGAAATGGAGATTTTGCACTATCCTTCCCCTTCCATGTCCACCAAGCCATGCCGACCAAGCCACACCACGCCCATCAAGGCACGCCCACAGGACCGGTAGTAAAAACAAATTGGATTTCACCACTGTTGCCACCGTTCTTCATATGTTTTATCCTCCGGTCCCCTCATCATTTTTGTTGCTCTTCTCTGCACTCTTTCCAGAATCTCTACATCTTTTTTATAATAGGGCAACCAAAGCCTATCGCAGTTTTGGTCGCCATATTATCAAATATTATTTTTTTAAAAATACCTAGGAGAACGTTTAAGGTTCTTAAAGGGGAAAAGGGATGATGACCAATTGCTACAAGCCCCTCAACCTCTCCATAAATTATGTTCCACAGATGGTCCAGACCCCCCTGTGATCAAGATGGTTGCCAAGTTCCTCACTCAACCTTCCAACCGAAGACTTAACTGCAAAGCCAGCTCGTTTCCTGAAGCCGAGTATCGTTGGTTCCACAATGGGAAGGAATTCAGCAAGAACGCTGAAGTCCTTCTCAAGAACATTCAGTCAGGGATTTTTACTTGCCAGGCGACTAATCCTTTCACTCAGCAGAAGGAAAACACCACTTTGGAGATTGAGTAGTGGCTGCGTAGCCACTATCCGGTGCTGAGATTGCTATTTAGAACCACCTTTCTGTGGCCAATGACTTTTCTGTGGCGTCTGCTACACCTCAAATTGGAATTGCTTGCTCTGGGGTGCTTGGTGTTCTCTGAGCTGGGTTGTTTTCTTGCAAATGTCTCATGAGGAGCACCCGGTGGCTCCAACTGGTCCAGAATGCGGTCGCACAGGTGATTACGGGAGCAACATGGCGCTCCCATGTGACACCTCTCCTGCGCGAGCTGTACTGGCTTCCGGTGGTCTTCCAGGTGTGCTTCAAGGTATTGGTTCTCACCTTTAAAGCGCTCCATGGCTTAGGACCAGGGTACTTACGAGACCGTCTTCTGCCACCGATAACCTCCCACCGGCCAATACGCTCTCACAGAGAGGGCCTCCTCAGGGTGCCGTCGGTCAGGCAATGTCGGATGGCAGCCCCCAGGGGGAGAGCCTTCTCTGTGAGGGCACCCGCCCTGTGGAACGACCTACCCCCAGGAATACGACTGATCCCGGATCTCCGTACTTTCCTTAAGGCCCTGAAGACTTTTTTGTTCCAACAAGCCGGGCTGGCCTAAAAGGATTTTAATTGGATTAGTTTTAAATTTTATAGATGAAGGTTTTTTTTAAAATTGGGAAGCCAAATGATTTAATTATATTTTAAATTATCTTAACGTTTACATTGTATGTATTTTAATTCTGGCTGTCCACCGCCCTGAGTCCTTCGGGAGAAGGGCGGTATACAAATTTAATTAATTAATTAAATAAATAAATAATGACCCAACTAGTTAACATCATCAGTGCTGGGAGGGAGTGGGGTTTGCTCTCTATTTATAAATCCCACTCTCTTCTAGCATGGTGATGTTATGTGGCTGGGTTATGGAACATCTGCAAGAAAATAACCAAGCTCAGAGAGTACAAAGAAACCCACAGTCCCCCTCCTCCTCTTCCCCTTCCTCCTCCTTCTCCCTCCTTCCTCCTCCTCCTCTGCCACAAACCCCACTCCCTTCTAGCACCGATGATGTTACTACTTGGATAACAAAACCTCTACAAGAAAACCACCAAGCTCAGCAGGCACAGAGGAACCCTGCAATTCAGCTCTGAACTACAAACATTCTCTTCTATAGCTACTCCTCATTTGAATGCTCTAATTATCTCTCGGACCTGCATATGTCATTTCCGATTATCCAATAATATTTCCAATTCATTCTATGTACCACCTTGAGTAAGGCGCAATGATTATGATGGGATGAATAAATGATAAATAACACGCCTCTCTAAAAATTAGTTAAAAGAGACTTTGAGACTTTTTGCCATACGGGACAGCAGAGGTGGGTTTCAGCCGGTTCTGACCAGTTCTGGAGAACCGGTAGCGGAAAGTTTGAGTAGTTCGGAGAACCGGTAAATACTACCTCTGACTGGCCCTGCCCCCATCTATTCTCTGCCTCCCGAGTTCCAGCTGATCGGGAGGAAATGGAGATTTTACAGTATCCTTCCCCTACCATGCCCACCAAGCCACGCCCACCAAGAATGCCACTCCCACCAACAGAACCGGTAGTAAAAAAATTTGAAACCCACCACTGCGCGACACCTATCAGAACCTATCAGAGAGTAGCGGTATCAAAATACTTCCTCCCCTTTTCAAACTTAAGAGGAACTTTTCTCTTCAATCCGTATTTTCCCTAATCGTTTTATCGTGTCACATTTTGCGACCTTCTGTCGAACAGGGAAGCCCCTGCGGCAAGGAAAGTCGTAAAACGGAGCAAAACTCGCTCAACAAATGTCACACTTAGCAACGGAAATGTTGGGCTGAATTGCGGTCGTACTTCGAGGATGACCTCTGTACTAAAACTCGCCCGTTAGAAACCGGTACTGTCCAGATTTGAACGGCTAATATGGAGGATGCCCCAAAGGAATTTGAGAAGAGTGGGTCAAAGAGAGCTGGTGAGCCCCACCCCATTCTTGTCCCAATCCCACCCTGGTCCTCAGCTCACCACAAAGTAAACAGCTCAGTCAGTGATGTGGAATGCCAAAAACCGATCCATTTTTAGGTGTCTCAGGATCACCGCCCTGGCAATAAACCATAAAAGCCATCACTTTTTATGAGCACGGTGAGGTGTTTCACCGAATTTGAGACGCCATTTATATTTTTATTTTTTTCAGTTTTACTTCCTTCAAACATCTCATTCCCTGGGCAAATATTTTATTTTTTTCCTGGCTTAAGGTACGCCGTTTTTTTTTTTTAAATTAGAAATTTTAATAGACATACTTAAAGGAAACTAAACGAAAAGAAAATTCCAAGAAAAGACGAAGAGAAAGAGAAAACAGAAAGAAAAACCAGAACGGTTTATATTAGGGGGTATTTCTTTTTTCACGGTGTTTACTAAAGCGCCTTCGTAAAACCGTTTATGGTGTGCGGTTGCTGGGAAATATGGCCATGAATTGTGTGTGTGTGAAAGGGCTCCTCCACACCCTTGCCATGAGAAAGGTGTTAAGAATTTGAACGGCCCAAAATCACGTCAGATGGCTTCTGGTTTTTCAGTTTCTTTAACCACTACTCAAAATTGCTCCTTATAGGATACTCGGAAAGTGCCTTAGGTCCACTCCTCGTACTTATGACCATTGCAGCATCCTCACGATCGTGTGATCAAAATTTAGGTGCTTTACAACTAGCATGTATTTATGGAAGCGTTCTGGGGTCCCACAATCACCGCTTGCGATCTTCCTAGCCGGCTTTGGGCAAATGAAGCCAATGGGAGAAGCCGGATTCGCTTAATGACATTTAAGAACGGCAGTGGTTCGCTGAACACCGGTAGCAAAAGGTCTTAAAAACCAGGCACGAATCATTTAACACCTGTCTTGTTTAGCCAAGGGAATTCTTCAGAAATTTTGACTGAAGTGGTGTAGGGTTTCCTGCCTAAGCAGGGGGTTGGACTAGAAGACCTCCAAGGTCTCTTTCAACTCTGTTATTTTATTTCTATCCTAGACTCTAGAAAGAGTGCAGAGAAGAGCAATCAAGATGATTAGGGGATTGGAAGCTGTTTTATTCCTATTCTATTCCATTCCATTCCATTCTATTCTATTCTTCTTTCCAATATTTATTCTATTCTATTCTATTCTATTCTATTCTATTCTATTCTATTCTATTCTATTCTATTCTATTCTATTCTATTCTATTCTATTCTATTCTATTCCATTCCATTCCATTCCATTCCATTCTATTATTCTATTCTATTTTCTATTCCATTCCATTCTATTCTTCTCTCCAATATCTATTCTATTCTATTCTATTCTATTCTATTCTATTCTATTCTATTCTATTCTATTCCAAAGAAAGTCGTAAAACGGAGCAAAACTCGCTCAACAACTGTCTCGCTTAGCAACAGAAATGTTGGGCTCAATTGTGGCCGTAAATTGAGGACTACTTGTTATCCTATAAAAACGAAACCAAGAACACTCTTATTATATTATTCTTACTAATATATGGATGATTTCTTATCCCTGGATATATATTTGTGTTTACAAAGACAAAATGATCATTTTTCAGCCGTTCAGCCTGAAATTTATCATGCTAAAACGGTGCCTGGGGGAAAAGTTGGCCACACAATCATTTTTGATAAAAGGAGCTGTGTTTTGAAGAATAAATCCCGCAGGATTGTCACTTGGAGCAGTGAATCATGTTGTGTTCATATCCCATTCTTTTATTTGTTTCCAAAATTAATATTCTGCCCGAGCCTAATGGACTGTGGAGGAAAGGGGGGGTGGGAGCAACAGAAATAAAATATAAAAGACAATCATCCCATAAAGTTTAAAATATGACAATGTGCAAAGAAACAACTAAGGGCCCAAAGCACAGTAAAATATGATGGTTTTTCAGACGTTTGCAAAATGCAAGCAGAGACAAGGTGTGTGGCTTGGTGGGCATGGCAGGGGAAGGATACTGTAAAATCTCCATTCCCTCCCCACTCCAGGGGGAGATTACTGCAAAATCCCTATTTCCAGCTGGGACTTGGGAGGCAGAGAATAGATGGGGGTGGTGCCAGTCAGAATTTTTACTACCGGTTCTCTGAACTACTCAAAATTTCCACTACCAGTTCTCCAGAATTGGTCAGAACCTGCTGAAACCCACCTCTGGACTGGAAGCTAAAACATATAAAAAACCATTGCAGGCACTGGGTATGTCTAGTTTAATGAAAAGAAGGACTAGGGGTGACCTGATAGCAACGTTCCAATATCTGAAGGGCTGCCACAAAGAAGAGGGGTCAAGCTGTTCTCCAAAGCACCTGAGGGTAGGACAAGAAGCAATGGATGGAAACGAATCAAGGAAAGAAGCAACCTAGAACTAAGGAGGAATTCCCTGAGAATTAGAACAATTAATCAGTGGAACAACTTGCCTTCAGAAGTTATGAGTTCTCCAACACTGGAAGTTTTTAAGAAGAGACTGGATAATCATTTGTGATATAGGGTCTCTTGCTTCAGCAGGGAGTTGATCTCCAAGGTCATTTCCAACATAGTTATTCTGTCATTTGCACAGTGGGAGTGAGGGGAAAGGACCATGTTTTTGTGTTTCCCACCCCAAATTGTACAAACAATGTTACAAATTTTACAGCCCACCCAATTCTACATTTCTCAAACCTCAACCACTTTGAGTGGTGTGGACCTCAACTCTCAGAATTCCCCAGCCGCTCAGGTTTCTGGAAATGGAAGCTCATCCATCTTAAAATGGCTAACTCAGGTTTTCAGATGAATGAATCTTTTCAGAAAGGTCCCCCAGTCCCACTCCCTACATCTATGCACATACCTATACAGGGCATGTGGTCAGAAAAGTCAAGATGGCAGCCAACTGAAGCGCCACCTGTTGGTCACGATCTATTGTGATCGTCATCTTCATTTTTATTTATTTTTTATTTTGCATGTTTGCAGATCCTGCAGCCCAGAGGACAGACAATACATAGCAGGGATGGCTATCCTTTTTGTCATCGCGTGCCAAAAGCTGGTGGAGTGTGGTGGGGTTACAAGCACGCGTGCCCACATCCTTAATTCTATGCGCCCCACCACCCTGTGCTTCCCCCTCTTTTGGCACGTAATGGCCTGGTGGACCCGTTTTTTGCTCTCCCCAGACTCCAGAGCCTTTCTAGGAGCTCAGGGAGGGCAAAAACAGCCTCCCCCCCCCCAGAGGCCCTCTGGAGGCCGGAAACAGTGTGTTTCCTGACATCTGGTGTCCCCAGAAGGCCCGAAAATCAGCTGGGTGGCACACACATGCATGCTGGAGCTGAGCTTGTGTGCCCACCGATATGGCTCGGGGTGCCACCTGTGGCACCCGTGCCATAGGTTTGTCATCATGGATATATGACAATAGCATGATAAAATAAGAGCAAGCAAAGCATTCTTGTAGCAACAGTCCCAACCAGCAAATTCTGCCCAAGTCTGGAATGTGAATCCTGCTGCTTCCATCCTTACCTTTCTGACTTAAAACTCTCTCCTACACAGACACAAAAATTATTTTGCAAATGCAAAACCGGCAGTGCTAGGAAAACAAATAATAATCTTGTGACACAACAGGCTTCAATATTATGGATCACAACACAGGCTGTGTGTTCCTTTTGTCTTAGAGCAGGAATAGGCTGGCCTTCGTTTGTAACTGATGTTACTGCTCTAATACACGACGAAAGAAAATAGTAAAACAGAAAAAAAAAAATCAATGTAACCAGAATATAAACAAACCCACCAACGTAGAAGGAAGAAAAAACAAAAAGGCACAAGAATGGAACTGACATCTCGATATTTAAAAGTAAGCAGAGTTTGTCCTCGACTTACGATCATAATTGAGAGCCAAATTTCTGTTGCTAAGTGAGACGTTTGTTATGTGAGTTTAGCCCTGACCTTTCTTGCCACCCGTTGTTAAGTGAAGCACTGCATCTGATAAAAGTTAACTAACCCGGTTGTTCGGTGAATCCGGTTTTCCCGCTGACTTTGCTTGTCAGAAGCAAAAGGGGAATCATGGGACACTGTGGCTGTCATAAATACGAATCAGTTGCCAAGTGTCTGCACAGGATCATGGGGAGGCTGCAAAGGTCATATAAGTGTGAGAAATGGTCATATAAGTTGCAATTTTCAGGGCCGTTGGAACTGAACGGACACTGAACGAATTGTTGTAAGTCGAGAACTTCCTGCATTTAGAAGCAGAAAAGAAAGATCAGAAGCCTTTTCAGTATATATGATGTTTTATCTCAGTGTTTCTCAACCTTGGAAGCTTGAAGAGGGGTGGACTTCAACTCCCAGAATCCCCCAGCCACCATTGCAACTGAATGGACACTGAACAAACCGTTGTAAGTCGAGAACTTCCTGCATTTAGGAGCAGAAAAGAAAGATCAGAAGCCTTTTCAGTATATATGATGTTTTATCTCAGTGTTTCTCAACCTTGGAAGCTTGAAGAGGGGTGGACTTCAAGTCCACCCCTCTTCAAGCTTCCAAGGTTGAAAAACACTGTTTTATCTTATTTTAAATGGAATTGAAAACAGCTATTTTGGGGAGGTGGGGGTTGCAGGATAGGTTTTTAATAATACCATCTTGGAATGAGCAACCCTGGAACCTCTTTGTAGAGGCAAAATGTTTTTTTTTTAAAAAAAACCCTGGGTTTTCTTTTTTCTTTTTATGTAATAGAATAGAATAACAAAATTGGAAGGGACCTTGGAGATCTTCTAGTCCAACCCCCTGCTTAGGCAGGAAACCCTACACCACTTCAGACCAACGGTTATCCAACATCTTAAAAACTTCCAGTGTTGGAGCATTCACAACTTCTGGAGGCAAGTAGTTCCACTGATGAATTGTTCTCACTGTCAGGAAATTTCTCCTTCGTTCTAAGTTGCTTCTCTCCTTGATTAGTTTCCATAAATTGCTTCTTGTCCTGCTTTCGGGTGCTTTGGAGAATAGCTTGACTCCCTCTTCTTTGGGGCAAACCCTGAGATATTGGACTACTGCTATCATGTTCTTGACACATAATGTTCTTGGCATCCTTCAACAATGAGGATGATAGCGAGAAATGCTGGGTCTATAACTTAAAATCAAATTAAATCTTTTATTACCAGCACAGTATACAACGTCTCCTTGTCTTTGTCCTTCCATGCCTTTACAGTCAGGGCTAAATTATGTGTGCAAAAGGCAACATAAACACATAAACTGGAGCCCTTTGTAACTAGTAAACCAGCATTGAACATCAAATGATGCTTTCACCTGAACTGCAATGACTCATGTTCTTTTAGCAAATAATATATATATACACTAATATAAATATACTAATTCTGAATGTACTGCATAATATGCATTCCTTATTTTTCCATTACAACTTGGGCATCCAGCCACACCTTTCTGGGAAGGGCAGGTAGGTGTTGGCTCATTTGGAGAAGGTTGAGTGGCCTAGAGGTGACCACATACCGGTTTCCTGACATATAAAAGCCTGAATCTTCCTGGTGGTACCAGACTTGGTTTTGAACAAAAGAAGAGGAAGAATTACCAGCCTCCAAGTGCGGAGAAAGTCACCTTGCTCGATGGACGGTGTACGCAGTAATCTTGGATGGAGAAGCTCCTGGTGGATGGTGCTTTGGGCAGGTATGGATGAGAAGCTTGAGTAAGCAAGGGCTGGCTGTGATATTTGGTGGAGGAATAAGGGCCTCATTATATTCCTGGCGTATCTACCTGGGTTCTGCTGGATGCTTGACATCCATGCTGGCTTTATTTCACAAAACAGGGACTTTATTGCCGATGATTTTTTTAAAATAGATTTTTAAAAATTATTATTAAACATAAAAAATTCAGTGTCTACATAAAAAGTGTGCTGTCTGGGTACAGTTATTTTTGAGAAATAATAATGATCATAATAACAATGATATTCATAACATTAATAATAATCACTTAATAATAATAATAGTATTTGCTTATCCATTTTAGTAAACCTTCCTTATATAATGGATCATTCTCTTAAGCGTTTAAATTTCTAACGTCTGTTTCTGTTATCATGTTTCCCTGAAAATAAGATCCTGTCTTATATTTTTTTGAAGCCCGAAATAAGCGCTTGGCCTTATTTTCGGGGACGTCTTATTATTTTGGGACTTGAAGCAAGACGGGATTCCTCTTGCCATCTTATCTGATTTCTAGCTCTGTCTCCCTAACCCTAACCAGAGGAAATGGCCGCAACTGGCTGCGCATACGATTAAATATTTTCGGGGAGGGCTTCTTTTCAGAGAAATAGATAATAAACCGATTGGGCTTATTATCCAGGTAGGTCTTATTTTTGGGGAAACAGGGTAGTTAGCCATTGGTAAAACAAATCCCATGTTTAAAAGTATTCTGTTTCTTCCTTCTGCTTAATTTTAAGTGTTATTCTATCCATTTCTGCAGATTTCTAAAAAAATTTTAATACATTTTCATCTGTAGGGATCTCTTCATTTTTCCACTGTTGGAGAAACAGTGTTGCCGATGATTATTATTGATTTAGTTTTGGTTATGGAGTCTCAAAATCCATGGAAGTGCCAAAGGTCCACTTTTCGATATCTCAAAAGGCAATCAATGTTTTTCTTAATTAACATTTAACCATTATAAGGTCCTTAACCTAAGCATAGCTTGCTTGATTTGGGATTAGCATGTCATGGTAAACCAACCACAGTGATTTAGTTTAGTTTAGTTTAGCTTAGCTTAGCTTAGCTTAGCTTAGCTTAGCTTAGCTTAGCTTATCTTAGCTTAGCTTAACTTAGTTTAGTTTAGGTTAGTTTAGTTTAATTTAGTTTAGTTTATTGTCACTGCACCTCGTACAATGAAATTAAATGCCATCTTCCATGTACATCATACATAAGGAAACTATAAAAATAAAAGAAAAACATACATCCTTCACATTCCATATGTAATTGAATTGAAAACCCCTGATACTGCATTAATATTACACTATGCAGTAGAGTTCAACATAGTTACTGCTCCAGGATAGAAGCTGTTTTTCAGCCTATTTGTCCTTGTCTTTATTATCCGGTACCGTCTGCCAGATGGTAATAGTTCAAAAAAAAAAAAGGGTGCCCAGGTTGAGATGGATCTTTAAGAATGTTTTGAACTTTCTTATGGCAGCGGGAGCTACACAGCTCTTCCAAGGAGGGGAGAGGGCAACCAATGATCCTCTGGGCAATTATTGGGCAGAGGATTAACATCAATCCTCTGGAGTGCTGTTAATTTGCTAGTTAAATTTCCTGAAGATGAAACTCAAATGCTTTGGCCACATAATGAGAAGGAAGGACTCCCTGGAGAAGAGCCTAATGCTGGGAAAGATGGAGGGCAAAAGAAGAAAGGGATGACAGATAACGAGGAGGCTGGATGGAGTCACTGAAACAGTCGGCGTGAGCTTAAATGGACTCCAGAGGATTGTAGAGGACAGGAACCTGGAGGAATGTTGTCCATGGGGTCGCGATGGGTCAGACAGGACTTTGCAACTAACAACAAAGTTAAACAAATTATGAGGTCACCAGGTGTTGGTGTGTGTGTGTTAAATTCCTTCAAGTGTTATCCACATTGCTTTTTATTCTTCTGTTTTAATTGGTTGATGGCGTTTTCTAATTTTTCCTGCAGAATACTAAGGATGGCTTTATTGATATAAGGATCTGGACCACTGTGACGGAGCATGCAAAACACTAAACTAAATTCTAGGAAGGGGTGTTTTGCTTGATGAAATGTGTTTTACTGAGACTCTTTCGTTTCCCTCCCTCCCTCCCTCTTTCTCCTTTCAACCTGCAGGTGCCATCCTCCATTGCAGTTTCCACACAGCTCAAGCTGAAGGGACAATTTCTATTGTGGCAGTTCCTCCAGAACCAATGGAGACCAAAGAGGTCCTGTTGAGCCCACAATTTCTCCCAGATGATGCTATCTTCTGCACCTGGTTCCGTGAGTTATCAGGGGCCCAGGCGCAAAAAATCATTACGCTGCTACTGCCTCCATCAAATCAGATTGACACTGGACCAGGATATACTGGGAGAGAAATGATCTACCCCAACTGCTCCCTTCACATCAAGGATTTAAGACTGAGTGATACTGCAACCTACGTGCTTTCAGAAGGAGGATCTATGTCTTCTAATACGGGAAGTATAAGCTTAAAAGTCCAAGGTAAGAGTTGTTAACCCTTCTATTATTATTTTTAATTTTGAGACAGGGAGGCCTCCATACCACCATCACATATGTGGAAGCTTGGAGGAGAATCCGGAAGCAGCGCAGTGTGACTGGCTGGGAAAATGCTGGGTTCCGACGAGCTTGGCAAAAACCAGCCAGATGAACCAACACCAGGGGGTCTTCAGACCAAAACTGTCCTGTAGGGACAGTGAAGAAGGAGAGGCAGCTCAGTGTCTAAAGAGGGACAGGCAAGTCCCTTGGTTAGCCCGAGAAACTCTCCGAGCCAGTGATGGGGGGCAGCAATCAGGGTGAATCGCCATGAAGCTGGAGCCTCTGGAGCAAGCGATGTGCAGGAGGGAAGATTTGGACAGAGTGTTGGTGTTGGGTGAGGGATTGGCCAACCCATAGACAATAAAAAGAAATTTTTAAATATTTTAAACATGTGTGGAAGCACGGGCTCAGTTATTCAGCTGAAGATGGGGACTTCTTCTGAAGTCCTCCACGAATGAGTGCCTTCCTCCTTGTGATTTTTTCCAGAAGGATCTGAAGATGTGGGTTTTGTCAGCGGGGCTGGGCACCCCAAGCCGGTCAAGTGGCTTACACAATTGTGTTGTGATAGTCATGGGGAGGGGATGTTTCTGATGGTTGATTTCTAATGCTGTACAGTGCAGTGGTGGAAATCATTTTTTTTTCTACCTGTTCTGGTGGGCGTGGCAGGGGAAGGATACTGCAAAATCCCCATTTCCTCCCGATCAGCTGGGACTCAAGAGGCAGAGAATATATGGGGGCAGGGCCAGTGGTGGGTTGCCCCTGGTTTGGACCGGTTTGGAAGAACCGATAGTAAAACCGACGGGAGGCCCCACCCACCACCTCAGATGTCATCATCGGCGATCTGCGCATGCACAGAAGCTTGGCTAGTGAGTGAGCAAAGCAAGAGCGCATGCGCGATCCCGTTGCAAACTGATAGTAAAGGTAAGTAGAACCTACCCCTGGGCGGGGCCAGTCAGAGGTAGTATTTATCGATTCTCTGAACTACTCAAAATTTCCGCTACCGGTTCTCCAGAACTGGTCAGAACCTGCTGAATACCACCTCTGGTACCGTGCCCTTGAGTCACAGATTGTGAGTTGAGTGGCCCTATAAATTTGTTTGATAAGAAAGAAAGAAAGAAAGAAAGAAAGAAAGAAAGGAGGGAGGGAGGGAGGGAGGGAAGGAAGGAAGGAAGGAAGGAAGGAAGGAAGGAAGGAAGGAAGGAAGGAAGGAAGGAAGGAAGGAAGGAAGATCAATTGGAGTGGTGTGCCACAGCTATGTTCCACCACGGCATGAGTGGAACATAGCTCTGGCACACCACTCCAGTTGATGGAGTCTGAGTAGTTCAGAGAACTGGTAAATACCACCTCTAACTAGCCCCCGCCACCATCGATTCCCTGCTCTCCGAGTCCCAGCTGATTGGGAGGAAATGGGGATTTTGCAGTAACCTTCCCTTGCCACACCCACCAAGCCATGCCACGCCCACCAAGCCACACCCAGAGAACTGGTAGTAAAAACATTTGAAACCCACCACTGCTCCACGGGTCAGACCTAAGTACCCTTCAGGCAGGATCTGGCCCACGGGCATTGAGTTTGACACCCCTCGCTCTGGTTTCTATCACTGCACACAGTTTGCTGGTAATAATCGTCTCTCTTCTGTCTACAGAGTTTGTGCGGCAGCCAAATGTGACCATCACTCCAACCTGTATCCTGATGGAATCTGACTCCGTTCAGCTACACTGCAATACAACTACCATTCAAGACGTTAGCTGGCTTAAGGATGGACAACCTATCATAGGGCCTCACTACATTCTCACAGATTTCAACCGGACCCTCACCATCACCTCGCTCACCCGGGAGGACACCGGGGACTACCAGTGCCGAGTCTCCAATGGAATCATTGTAGTCACAAGTGAAGCTGAACACCTCAGTGTGCTCTGTGAGTATTTGGCATCCATCTCCTCCAGCTCAGTTTTACATGTCACCTGCCGAACTGTTATTTACATTGCAGGGTCTCTGTAGAGGACATTTAAAATCCTTCTGACACATGAGGTGTTCTCTGTCAGATTGGAGGAGGGGGGGCAAGAGAGAGAGAGAGAGAGACAGAGAGACAGAGAGAAAGAAAGGAGAGAAACAGAGAGGGGGGGGAGGAAGAAGGAGGGAGGGAGGGAGAAAGGAAAGGAAAGGAAAGGAAAGGAAAGGAAAGGAAAGGAAAGGAAAGGAAAGGAAAGGAAAGGAAAGGAAAGGAAAGGAAAGGAAAGAAGGAAAGGAAAGGAAAGGAAGGAGGGAGGGAGGGAAGGAAGAAACGAAAGATTCAAAGGAAAGATTCAAAGGAAGGAAGGAAAGTTTCAAAGGAAGGAAGGAAGAAGAGAGGAAGGGGGCAGGAAGAAAAGAAAGATTCAAAGGAAGGAAGGAAGGAAAGATTCAAAGGAAAGATTCAAGGGAAAGATACAAAGAAAGGAAGGAAGGAATATAAACGAAAGGAAGGGAGAAAAGATTATGGATGTGTGGTGAGCCCCGAAGACCCTTTCTTTCTCATCAAGGCTTTATGTCCCTCAGAGAGACAGTTTGTTTCCTTATTGCACCTGAGTAATTTGGTCCAGCCTCAACTCAAAAAGTACTTGAACCTTAACTGGGGCAAAGGACACCCACAGTGGGGGTAAACAGCCTCTGAAGGTCAGAGGGGAGAGCATTTATGATGTTGGTAAATGCAGTGAGAAGCGTAGGCAACACCCAGCCTCTCAGAAGAAAGACCAACTGGAGAAGGTGAGGAACAGGGCAGGACAATCCGGCCGAACTCCATGACCAAATGGAGCCCATCCCTGGCCCGTAAAGAGAGGCAGCACTGCCTAGTAGCCAGTCCCTCTCACCAACAGGGCTGGCCCCAATGAGGACTTAGCTACCATTGCCAAAGGAGTCCGTTCTCTGAGCTTTGGTTGAAACACAGCAGCTAAATTCATGACAGGGATGGGGTGGTTGATGCTACCTTGCTCATAAGGAATTTCATTGACGACGCGGCCCAATTCAGATGTGCTTTTTTGTCCTTAAAGGTGTAGAGGCCTCACAATCAAGATCGTGTTTATCTGTGGAGATTCTCAGTCATCCAGGTTGTGGTTGTCCCAAGGGTTTTTTTCAAGAGGCAACTGGACTTCCTTTGTTTTTTTCCTGAAGACGTTTTGCTTCTCATCCAAGAAACTTCTTTGGTTCGGACTGAATGGTGGAGAGTAAAAGCATGTATATTCCTTGCAGTCCTCTGGTCATTAGTGCTCTTCCTGAGATTGCAGTGTCAAAGGGGACATCTACATTAAGATTGAACAACCCTCTCTCAAATGGAAGGGGACGAATAGACACCACCCGTCTCCTGTTTTCAACATGGTCCTTTCAGCTGTTCCAAGAAGGTGCCACACCCATTTGCACTATTCAGGTGACCCTGAGGGCACAGAGATAAACCTCCATGTGGTCTCAATGACTCTCAGGAAGAGCGCTAACGAACAGATGACTGCAAGGAATATAAATCCTTCCATCCTTCCACCATTCGGTCAGAACTGAAGAGGGTTCTTGGATGAGAAACGAAATTTTGTCAAGGACAGAGGTTGGCAACCTTAAACACTCAAGGAGCCACAAAGGTCCTAACTGAAAGCCCCCCGTTCAGTTCTGGAGCTGACCAGAAGTCCAGTTTCCCCACCATAAAGTCTCTTCCTAGCATGGCGTCCTTTTTCCTCTACCTATCCTAACTGAAAATCCTATCAATTGTGGAGCCGACTAGAAACACCCTCCCTCTTGCCATAAAGTCTCCTCCTGGCGTGCCGTGCTTTCCCCCTCCCCTCCCTGGAAGCTCCTCCTCTCAAAATTGTGGCACTGACTGGCAACAGGGAGCCACAGCAGAGGGATGAAAGAGCCACAGGTGGCTCCAGGTGCCGACCCCTGATCAAGGAAAACGAAGGAAGTCCAATTGCCTCTTGAAAAAAAAAAATATCACCTTTGGGACAATTCTGCTTGCTCTTGCAGGTGAATGGCTGGAAGTATTCCACTGAAATTGTTCTGTTCAAATCCAAACTTTTCTGCATTGTGTCTTTGTCCTTAGATGGTCCAGAGGTACCTGTCATCAGTCCAAATAACCCCTGCAATGAAAGGAACATAAACATCAAACTCACTTGTAAAGCTGCTTCCTATCCCGAGCCTCAGTATACTTGGCTCCGTGATGGTGTCAAGATAGATGACGGGAACAAATTATTCATCGAAAACTTCAACGAGAATCAAACCGGGATCTATGTCTGCGAAGCCATGAATGAGCTCCTTCAAAATCGGTCGAGAAGCAAAATTCAGTACATGCACTTGAAGGAAAGTACGTAAGAACAGTGGATTCCACACAGGGCTGAAATGCTCCCGGTTCAGACCGGATCGCCTGATCGGGTAGCAAGGGAGGCAGGCGGTTCGGAGAACTGCCCCCTGCTCCTACCCCCCCATGGCCAGCTGAGCCGCACAATCATCAGAGGCTTTTTTTTTTTTACTTTTAAAAGCATTTTTTCTACAAACTCTTCGACCGAAAAAATGCTTTTAAAAGTTAAAAAAAAGGCTCTGATGATGGCGCGGCTCAGCTGGATTTCTCAAAAGCTTTTAAAAGAAAAAAAGCCTCTGACGATCAGGCAACTCAGCTGGTATCTCAGAGCCTTTTGAAAGCATCTTTTTTCAACCTCTTTGCTGAAGAGGTTGTAGAAAAAATGCTTTAAAAAGTTTTTTTAAAAAAAAATTGGCCACGCCCACCCACTCACTTTACCCCCTCCCACCAAGCCACGCCCACAGAACCTGTAGTAACAAATTTTAGATTTCACCACTGGCTCAACAGTTGTGGTCTGTTATCACTGTGGATCTGGGGCCAAGAGCCTGGTTTAGCTCTGCAGACTAAGCACCGTAATTAACATCCAGCTGTCTGCAATTACACCCGTTCGAATCTCACCAGGCTCGAGGTTGACTCAGCCTTCCATCCTTTCTAAGGTAGGTAAATTGAGAACCCAGTGTGTGGGGGCAATAAGCCGACTTTGTATAAAATATACAAAAGTATGAAGGCTATTGCTTAACGCATTGTAAGCCACCCTGAGTCTTCAGAGAAGGGCGGCATATAAATCAAATTTTTTTAAAAAAAGTTCCTTTCACTAGCACTGTTTGTGAGTCCACCTGCCACAACTTAAATCAGTCTTTTGGGCATCAGGAACCGGTTCTGTGGAGAGAGATTTTTCCATGGATTGGAAGGGCCGTGGTTTCGTCTGCTGCCTGCATCCCACGGATAGGGCTTCGCTTGTTTGTGTGGCCCGGTTGCTGGCATGCCGTGGCCCAGTGCCAGTCCACAGACCCGGGAGTTGGGAACCCCTGACTTAAACCTCAAAATAGAAACGATCCTTGGCTCCATTGGTTGAGAGAGGTATTGTTTATTAGAGATTAATTGTAGAGGTAGTTGTTGACTTATGACCACAACTGACTCCAAAATATCTGTTGCTAAGTGAGGACAGGTGACGTTCTGACAAGCAAAGTCATGGGGGAAGCCAGATTCACTTAACAACTAACTTAACAACTGCAGTGATTCACTTAACAAGTGTGGCAAGAAAAGTCACAGAATGCGGCAAAATTCATTTACAAACTGTCTTGCTTAGCCACAGAAATGTTGGGCTCAATTGTGGTTGAAAGAGAAGCACTGCCTGTAATAAACAAATGTATTTATTTGTTTACTTGTATCTCACCTGTATTGTTTTTATAAATCAAGTCACTCAAGGTGGGGAATGTATCCAAAACTCCTTCTTCCTATTTTCCCCCCAACAACAATCCTGCGAGGTGGGTTGGGCTGAGAGAGGGGGAAGAATCCAAGGTCATCCAGCTGGTTTTCATGCCTAAGGCAGGACTAGAAGTCACCATCTTTGGTGATTGGCCCAAAAGTATTCAACTGGCTTTCATATCTAAGGCAGGACTAGAACTCACCATCTCCTGGTGATTGGCTCAAAGTCATTCGCTGGTTTTCATACCTAAACCAAGACTAGAACTCATCATCTCCTGGTAATTTTCCCAAAGTCCCACAGCTGTCTTTCATGCCTAAAATGGGACTAGAACTCCCCGTCTCCTAGTGATTGGCCCGAAGTCACCCAGTTGGCTTTCATGCCTAAAATGGGATTAGAAGTCATCATCTTTGGTGATTGGCCCAAAAGTATTCAACCGGCTTTTATAGCTAAGGCAAAACTAGAACTCACCAACTCCTGATGATTGGCCCAGCGTCATTCAACTGACTTTCATACCTAAGCCAAGACTAGAACTCATCATCTCCTAGTAATTATCCCAAAGTCCCACAGCCATCTTTCATGCCTAAAATGGGACTAGAACTCCCAGTCTCCAAGTTTCTAGCCTGGTGCCTGAACCATTAGACCAAACTGCCTCTCCATTAACCCTCTCCATTCCTGCACTTTCCTTTTGTTGTGTGTCACTCCAGGTCTCTTTGTCCTGGTGAGACCTTCTGCATCATCAGCTCTTTTGCCCTCCTTGCAGGCTGCGTGAGCAATGTAATCATCAGTGGTCCAGAAGAAGCCATAGAGGGCAAAAGCATCTCCTTGAACTGCACAGCCAATGGTGATGAGGTTCAATATTCTTGGGTGAAAGAAAACCAGCCCGTGATTCCAGATGGACGAATCTCTTTTGCAAACAACAACCAGACCCTCTTTTTCAAGCCAAGTTATCGAACTGATGCTGCTAAATATAAGTGCCTTGTTCACAACGACTACTCTTCCGCTGAGAGCGATTTCTTTCCCTTAAGTATCATATGTAAGTCGACGTGCCTTACTTTGCATTTGTGTTAAGAGTGGGGCCAACCTCTCAAATGGAGGCTAAAACATACAAAGAATGGTTGCAGGAATTGGGCAGGTCTCGTTTAATGAAAAGAAGGACCAGGGGTGAGAGGATAACAGTGTCCCAATATCTCAGGGGCTGCCAGAAAGAAGAGGGGGTCAACAAATTTTCCAAAGCACTTGAAGGCTGGAAAGAAGCAATGGATGGAAACTAATCAAGGAGAGATTTCCAATTTTGTCAGATAAATACAGAAGCTACATGGGTTGTGTACTTTTTGCAAGGTCTCTGTATCCTGAGGTCTTCCAAACTTCATGTTTTGAACACATTCAATTCTCAGTGTAGGGATTGTAGCGGTTTAGGTCTTGTACCTCTAAATGGTCCAGGAACCAGGGTGAAATCCAGCAGGTTCTGACAGGTTCTGGAGAAACAGTAGTGGAAATTTTGAGTAGTTCAGAGAACCGGCAAATAAACCGGCAAATTCCCACCCCACTCTGGCCCCAGACTGGGCTGGGAATGGAGATTTTGCAGTATCCTTCCCCTGCCACGTCCACCAAGCCATACCCACCAAGCCACACCACACCACACCACACCCACCAAGCCATGCCCACAGAACCAGTAGTAAAAAAAATTGAATTTCACCACTGCCTAGGAACTACCATCTCATTTGACATCCTAGTGGCTACATTCAAATGAAGTGGTAAGCTGAGTTCATTTTAAACTTGGTTTGTTTGGGAGGGGTTCAGTAAATCAGCACATTTTATGAACACATCCTATTTCTCAGTTTAGTGTACAACCCCAAATCTGGGTTAATTTAGGTTTTGCCAAGATTGGCATTCAGGTCAGTCTAGGCCGGTGTTTTTTTCAAAGTTGGTAATTTTCAGATGCGTGGATTTCAACTCCCACAGTTCAACTTCCCATGCTGGCTGGGGAATTCTGGGAGTTGAAGTCCGCCCATCTGAAAATTGCCAACTTTGAAGAAAGACTGACCTACCGTGTTTCCCCAAAAATAAGACCTCCCCGGATAATAAGTCCTCCCCCGAAAATAAACCCTTCTCGAAAATAAGCCCTCCCCCAAATATTTAAGTGCATGTGCAGCCAGTCCCTGCCATTTCCTCTGGTTAGATTAGGGAGACAGAGCTGGAAATCAGGTAAAATGGCAAGAGGAGCCCCCTCTTGCTCCATGCACCCCAAAATAATAAGACTTCCCCGAAAATAAGGCCAAGCGCCTATTTTGGGGTGCAAAAAAAATATAAGACAGGGTCGGATTTTCGGGAATACATGGTAGGTGACATCCAGTGCTGTCCCTTCTCCAGACCCGTTACACAAAGTGAAATGGAAGCATTCTTCCTTGTATTTCAGAAGTTCGCAAGGCCATGAAAAATATTCTTCTCTCTTTTAAATGATGTCTTTATTTGCAGATGGACCTGATCCTCCTTTTATCAATGAGACAGTTGACATCAACGAAGAAACAATCAGCCTCATGTGCGTAGCTGTTGCCTTTCCCGCCCCGGACATTCAGTGGTTTTACAATGGAGAGTTAATTGTGGACAGCTCCAAGGTGGTCATTCGGAAGATCGTCGCAGAGAATTCTGGGAATTATACTTGTCAAGCAACGAATCCCAAATCTGGGTTAACACGCAAGACCACTCTGGAGATTGACATGAAGGGTGAGTAGAAGGTAGGAAAACCCTAGGCAAAATCCGTGGCAAAAAATAATTGAGGGGTTCCTGTCTGGGGATTGAGCATGGAGACATACCTAATATTACCTTATGATCTCTTTTTCTCTCATTAGAAAAACAAAGAAGCTTAAGACGCCGTTGAGGTCACTGTAAGTATGAGTTTTTTCAGAAAATCTTCAGGAACGGTTTATATGACCTTAGTTTTCCCAAGTGTTTTGATATTTGCAAGACATCCGGGCAGCAATCCTGGACTCACATCTGGGGTTTCCACAGCATAGGTGAAGACAGTCAAGATGGCAGCCACAACATGGAAGGTCCACCTGGTTTTATCTGAGTAGCGTGTTTGATGCACATAAAAACCAGCCAGAGCTCTGATTTCACCACTGACTTCTTTTGGTAGTCCTCAACTAGACCAGGGGTCTCCAACCTTGGTAACTTTAAGACTTGTGGACTTCAGCTCCCAGAGTTTATTTATTTATTGGTTCAATTTATATGCCGCCCTTCTCTGGAGACTCAGGGCGGCTTACAATGCGTTAAGCAATAGCCTTCATACTTTTGTATATACCTGCTTAGTAGGGCTTTGCCATCCCCCCTCCCAGCGGTGTTCTTTTTTATATAAAGTCAGCTTATTGCCCCCAAAATCCGGGTCCTCATTTGACCTACCTTGAAAGGATGGAAGGCTGAGTCAACCTTGAGCCTGGTGAGATTCGAACTTGCTACTTGCCTACTTAATTGTAGGCAGTTGGTGCTATTTAACACCACTTTAGTCTGCTGTGCCACCAAGGCTCTTGGTATGTTACATACCCAACTCAGGGTCTAGGTCCACGACAACTCGCCATAGCCAACTCGCCACAATCAACTCATCACAGGAAAACTCGCCTTGGCCAACTTGCTGCAGCACAAGAGCTGCACTAATATCAATGAAATGGTGGAATAGAATCATTAAAGAAAGGATGCAAAAGGAGGAGCAGAGTGAAATGTGAATGACAAAAATGAAGATCATTTTTTAATATGATTTTAAACTAGAATTAGAATAACAGAGTTGGAAGGGACCTTGGAGGTCTTCTAGTCCAACCCCCTGCTTAGGCAGGAAACCCTACACCACTTCAGACAAATGGTTATCCAACATCTTCTTAAAAACTTCCAGTGTTGGAGCATTCACAACTTCTGGAGGTAAGGTGTTCCTCTGATTAATTGTTCTAACAGTCAGGAAATTTCTCCTTAGTTGCTTCTCTCCTTGATTAGTTTCCATCCATTGCTTCTTGTCCTGCCCTCAGGTGCTTTGGAGAATAGCTTGACTCCCTCTTCTTTGGGGCAGCCCCTGAGATATTGGAACCTTGCTATCATATCACCCCTAGTCCTTCATTTCATCAAACTAGACATATCCAATTCCAGCAACCGTTCTTTATATGTGTTAGCCTCCAGCTCCCTAATCAACAAATAAATGATTCAACTGAATTGTTGAATTGTCCCGTGGCGAGTTGGCCATTTCGAGTTATCCTGTGGCAAGTTGACCGTGGCAAGTTGGTTGTAGAATATTGTCCCATTCCGTTTTCAAACAGGACCCAGAATCTGAAACAAAAACTGTGCTTTAACCATCTGGTGTTTTTTCTCTTTTAGGTTTCTACTCTCTCATTTCTGATGCAGGCTGAAGCTTCGTCTGTTTTTACGTCATTTTAAATTTTGAACTTTTTGAAAATCTACATTGAAATCTCCTTGTAGAGTTTCTCCATTAACATTACAACGGATCATATCAATACCCAGTTGTCATTTGCATTTCCGTAATGAAAGAATGTATGCAGTCATTCAGATGGATTGAGAAGTAGGAAAGTTTGCATTCAATAAATCATTCTTTTTGGCAATGCTGATGCTTTGTTGTTGTTGTTGTTGTCAGTGTCAAAATACAGTATGGTTGATCTCTTGATTCTGTGGTGTGGGAATCAGTCATTTACACCTGCATTATTAACTGGACTGCATTTTTAAAAATCTTAACAAAATAAAAAAAACAATCCTTAAAGACCAAACTCACTTTCTTCTGCAGTGGAAGTCTTCCTCTTTAAAAATTTAATTTAATTTAATTTAATTTAATTTAATTTACCGCATTTCTATGCCGCCCAACTCCCAAGGGATTCTGGGGGTTTACAGCAAAAATAATGCGAACAATGAACATAGAAAAATTATTTGAAAACATTATAAAAACATTTGAAAACTTTAAAAGCCCATGCACACCATTCATGGCCAGATCTCGCAAGATTGCAACAGCGAGATCAACGGCCCCAGGCCTGCCGGAAAAACCAGGTCTTCACCGCTTTCTGGAAAGCCAAATATCTTGGATTTTAACTCCACAGTCTCTCTCTCTCTCTCTCTCTCTCTCTCTCTATATATATATATATATATATATATGTATGTATGTATGTATGTATGTATGTATGTATGTATGTATGTATTTGTTTTCTGAGGTTTTCGCGGGTGTTTTTATGTAGGTCTTTGGTTATTCGGGTCTTCTCCCACGTAAAATTAGACGTGTCTTGGCGACGTTTCAACGAAGACGTCGCCAAGACACTTCCAATTTTGCGCGGGAGAAGACCCGAATAATCAAGGACCTACTTACCTACATACATACATACATATTAAAAGAGAAGAGAACAATAGAATAGAGTAGAGTAGAGTAGGGTAGGGTAGGGTAGGGTAGGGTAGGGTAGGATAGGATAGGATAGGATAGGATAGGATAGAATAGAATAGAATAGAATAGAATAGAATAGAATAGAATAGAATAGAATAGAATAGAATTCTTTATTGGCCAAGTGTGATTGGATACACAAGGAATTCGTCTCGGTGCATAAGATCTCAGAGTACATAAAAGAAAAGATACATTTGTCAACCATAAGGTACAACACTTATTGATAGTCCTAGAGAAACAGTCAATATAAATCTTAAGGATACCAGCAACAAGGTAACAGCCATACAGTCATAAGTGGGAGGAGATGGGTGATGGGAACGATGAGAAGATTAATAGTAGTGCAGACTTAGTGAATAGTTTGACAGTGTTGAGGGAATTATTTGTTTAGGAGAGTGATGGCGTTTGGGGAAAAACTGTCCTTGGGTCTAGTTGTTCTGATGTGCAGTGCTCTATAGCGTCGTTTTGGGGGTAAGAGTTGAAACAGTTTATGTCCAGGATACGAGGAGTCTGTAAATATTTTTTTGTAAACAGCCCATTATTGCTTGAAATTCTCATAAGCTGGCCCTGTCTTAGGCCTTTAAAAAAAGTCCATTATGGCCTGATTTCCAAAACTTGGGAGGCAATTTTAGGATTACCTGTAGGACAGAAGATTATCTAGAAAGAATTCTGCAGTGGCCCAGATAGTGTTGAATCACATATCAATTTGACAGCGTCAATGTCAGGGTCCCAATTAATACATCCATAATAAACAGAACTCCGAGGCAAGTAGGTTCCTCAAAGAATTGGCTTTTTGGACATATCATATCGGCATAAACTGGATGCTGAATATTCCCACCGCTTTCACCTAATTAAAAAGTAAAAGTTTCTCCCTTTTTCCAAACCATCAGTCACATGGTCCAATCAAGGTCCCGCCCGGTTGCCAGGCAACATCACACCTCATCTGCTCTGGCCACCAGTGGGAATGTCCTTGGTTCCCAGGAGAAAGTATTTTGTTTTGGCTACAAGCTCCTCTATCTTTATTTCCCCCCACCTATCCTTCAGCTTCAGTGTGGCAACACAAAAGCCTCAAAATGGCCTCAGTCAGGCCAGCTTCAGGGTTGACAGGCGGCTCCCCCTTGCTGGTTGGGGGATTCTGGGAGTTGAAGTCCACCCCTCTTCAAGCTTCCAAGGTTGAAAAACACTGTTTTATCTTATTTTAAATGGAATTGAAAACAGCTATTTTGGGGGTTGGGGGTTGGAGGGTAGGTTTTTAATAATACCATCTTGGAATGAGCAACCCTGGAACCTCTTTGTAGATGCAAAATGTTTTTTTTAAAAAAAAACACCTGGGTTTTCTTTTTTCTTTTTATGTAATAGAATAGAATACCAGAGTTGGAAGGGACCTTGGAGGTCTTCTAGTCCAACCCCCTGCTTAGGCAGGAAATCCTACACCACTTCAGACCAATGGTTATCAAACATCTTAAAAACTTCCAGTATTGGAGCATTCACAACTTCTGGAGGCAAGTGGTTCCACTGATGAATTGTTCTCACTGTCAGGAAATTTCTCCTTCGTTCTAAGTTGCTTCTCTCCTTGATTAGTTTCCATAAATTGCTTCTTGTCCTGCTTTCAGGTGCTTTGGAGAATAGCTTGACTCCCTCTTCTTTGGGGCAGCCCCTGAGATATTGGACCACTGATGTTCTTGTCACATAATGTTCTTGGCATCCTTCAACAATGAGGATGATAGCGAAAAATGCTGAGTCTATAACTTGAAATCAAATTAAATCTTTTATTACCAGCACAAGTATACAACCTCTCCTTGTCTTTGTCCTTCTTTACAGTCAGGACTAAATTATGTGTGAAAAAGGCAACACAAACACATAAACTGGAGCCCTTTGTAACTAGTAAACCAGCATTGAACATCAAATGATGCTTTCGCCTGAATTTTAATGACTCATGTTCTTTTAGCAAATAATATATATATACATTAATATTTGTTTTCTGAGGTTTTCATGGGTGTTTGTATGTAGGTCTTTGGTTGTTCGGGTCTTCTCCCGCGTAGAATTGGAAGTATCTTGGCGACGTTTCGACGAAGTCTCATTCGTCATCTTCAGGCTGGTGTTCTCGGCTTCGTGCTTCCAGGAGCCGAGAACACCAGCCTGAAGATGACGAATGAGACTTTGTCGAAACGTCGCCAAGATACTTCCAATTCTACGCGGGAGAAGACCCGAACAACCAAAGACCTACATACATTAATATAAATATACTAATTCTGAATGTACTGCATAATATGCATTCCTTATTTTTCCATTACAACTTGGGCATCCAGCCACACCTTTTTGGGAAGGGCAGGTAGGTGTTGGCTCATTTGGAGAAGGTTGAGTGGCCTAGAGGTGACCACATACCGGTTTCCTGACATATAAAAGCCTGAATCTTCCTGGTGGTACCAGACTTGGTTTTGAACAAAAGAAGAGGAAGAATTACCAGCCTCCAAGTGCGGAGAAAGTCACCTTGCTCGATGGACGGTGTACGCAGTAATCTTGGATGGAGAAGCTCCTGGTGGATGGTGCTTTGGGCAGGTATGGATGAGAAGCTTGAGTAAGCAAGGGCTGGATGTGATCTTTGGTGGAGGAATAAGGGCCTCATTACAATTCCTGGCGTATCTACCTGGGTTCTGCTGGATGCTTGACATCCATGCTGGCTTTATTTCACAAAACAGGGACTTTACTGCCGATGATTTTTTTAAAATAGATTTATTATTATTATTATTAAATATAAAAAATTCAGTGTCTACATAAACAGTGTGCGGTCTGGGTACAGTTATTTTTGAAAAATAATAATGATCATAATAACAATGATATTCGTAACATTAATAATAATCACTTAATAATAATAATAGTATTTGCTTATCCATTTTAGTAAACCTTCCTTGTATAATGGATCATTCTCTTAAGCATTTAAATTTCTAACGTCTGTTTCTGTTATCATGTTTCCCTGAAAATAAGATCCTGTCTTATATTTTTTTGAAGCCCGAAATAAGTGCTTGGCCTTATTTTCGGGGAGGTCTTATTATTTTGGGGTGCGTGGAACAAGACAGGATTCCTCTTGCCATCTTATCTGATTTCTAGTTCTGTCTCCCTAACCCTAACCAGAGGAAATGGCCGCGACTGGCTGCGCATGCGGTAAAATATTTTTGGGGAGGGCTTCTTTCCAGAGAAATAAATAATAAGCCGATTGGGCTTATTATCCAGGTAGGCCTTATTTTTGGGGAAACAGGGTAGTTAGCCATTGGTAAAACAAATCCCATGTTTAAAAGTATTCTGTTTCTTCCTTCTGCTTAATTTTAAGTGCTATTCTCTCCATTTCTGCAGATTTCTAAAAAAATTTTAATACATTTTCATCTGTAGGGATCTCTTCATTTTTCCACTGTTGTACAAACAGTGTTGCCGATGATTATTATTGATTTAGTTTTCGTTATGGAGTCTCAAAATCCATGGAAGTGCCAAAGGTCCACTTTTCCATATCTCAAAAGGCAATCAATGTTTTTCTTAATTAACATTTAACCATTATAAGGTCCTTAACCTAAGCATAGCTTGCTTGATTTGGGATTAGCATGTTATGGTAAACCAACCACAGAGATTTAGTTTAGTTTAGTTTAGTTTAGCTTAGCTTAGCTTAGCTTAGCTTAGTTTAGCTTAGCTTAGCTTAGCTTAGCTTATCTTAGCTTAACTTAACTTAACTTAACTTAACTTAACTTAGTTTGGTTTGGTTTAGTTTAGTTTAGTTTAGTTTATTGTCTTTGCACCTCGTACAATGAAATTAAATACCATCTTCCATGTACATCATATATAAGGAAACTATAAAAATAAAACAAAAACAAACATCCTTCACATTCCATATGTAATTGAATTGAAAACCCCTGATACTGCATTAATATTACGCTATACAGTAGAGTTCAACATAGTTACTGCTCCAGGATAGAAGCTGTTTTTCAGCCTATTTGTCCTTGTCTTTATTATCCGGTACTGTCTGCCAGATGGTAATAGTTCAAAAAAAAGGGGGTGCCCAGGATGAGATGGAACTTTAAGAATCTTTTGAACTTTCTTAAGGCAGCGGGAGCTACACAGCCTTTCCAAGGAGGGGAGAGGGCAACCAATGATCCTCTGGGCAATGATGTTAACCCTCTGGAGTGCTGTTAATTTGTTAAATTTCCTGAAGATGAAATTCAAATACTTTGGCCACCTAATGAGAAGGAAAGACTCACTGGAGAAGAGCCTAATGCTGGAAATGATTGAGGGCAAAAGAAGAAGGGGATGGCAGAGAACGAGGAGGCTGGATGGAGTCACTGAAGCAGTCGGCATGAGCTTAAATGGACTCCAGAGGATGGTAGAGGACAAGGAGGCCTGGAGGAATGTTGTCCATGGGGTCGCGATGGGTCAGACAGGACTTTGCAACTAACAACAAGTTAAACAAAATATGGGGTCACCAGATGTTGGTGTTGTCTAATTTCTCCTGCAGGATACTAAGGATGGCTTTATTGATATGAGGATCTGGATCCTGTGACGGAGCATGCAAAACATTGTCCAGAAACCTTTTCTGCAATTAAATTCTAGGAAGGGGTTTTTTGCTTGATGAAATGTGTTTTACTGAGACTCTTTTGTTTCCCTCCCTCCCTCTGTCCCTCTTTCTCCTTTCAACCTGCAGGTGCCATCCTCCATTACAGTTTCCACACGGCTCAAGGTGAAGAAACTATTGTGGCAGTTCCTCCAGAAGCAATGGAGACCAAAGAGGTCCTGTTGAGCCCACAATTTCTCCCGGATGATACTATCTTCTGTACCTGGTTCCGCGAGCTATCAGGGGCCCAACCACGAAAAATCATGACGCTGCTACTGCCTCCATCAAGTCGTATTGAAACCGGAGTAGGATATACTGGGAGAGAAATGGTCTACTCCAACTGCTCCCTTCACATCAAGGACTTAAGACTGAGTGATACTGCAACCTACGTGCTTTCAGAAGGAGGATCTATGTCTTCTAATACGGGAAATATAAGCTTAAAAGTGCAAGGTAAGAGTTGTTAACCTTTCTATTATTATTTTTAATTTTGAGACAGGGAGGCCTCCATACCACCATCACATGTGTGGAAACATGGAGGAGAATCCGGAAGCGGTGCGGCGTGACTGGCTGGGAAAATACTGGGCTCCGATGAGCTTGGCAAAAACCAGCCAGATGAACCGACACCGGGGGGGTCTTTGGACCAAAACTGTCCTGTAGGGACAGTGAAGAAGGAGAGGCAGCTCAGTGTCTAAAGAGGGACAGGCAAGTCCCTTGGTTAGCCCGAGAAACTCTCCGAGCCAGTGATGGGGGGCGGCGATCAGGGTGAATCACCATGAAGCTGGAGCCTCTGGAGCAAGCGATGTACAGGAGGGAAGATTTGGACAGAGTGTTCGTGTTGGGTGAGTGATTGGCCAACCCATAGACAATAAAAAGAAATTTTTAAATATTTTAAACATGTGTGGAAGCACGGGCTCAGTTATTCAGCAGAAGATGGGAACTTCTCCTGAAGTCCTCCACGAATGAGTGCCTTCCTCCTTGTGATTTTTTCCAGAAGGATCTGAAGATGTGGGTTTTGTCAGCGGGGCTGGGCACCCCAAGCCGGTCAAGTGGCTTACACAATTGTGTTTGTGATAGTCATGGGGAGGGGATGTTTCTGATCGTTGATTTCTAATGCTGTACAGTGCAGTGGTGGAATTCATTTTTTTCCCTACCTGTTCTGGTGAGCGTGGCAGGGGAAGGATACTGCAAAATCCCCATTTCATCCCAATCAGCTGGGACTCGAGAGGCAGAGAATATATGGGGGCGGGGCCAGTGGTGGCCACTGAGCATTGAGTTTGACAACCCTCACTCTGGTTTCTATCACTGCACACAGTTTGCTGGTAATAATCGTCTCTCTTCTGTCTACAGAGTTTGTGCGGCAGCCAATTGTGACCATCACTCCAACCTGTATCCTGATGGAATCTGACTCTGTTCAGCTACACTGCGATACAACTACCATTCAAGACGTTAGCTGGCTTAAGGACGGACAACCTCTCATAGGGCCTCGCTACATTCTCACAGATTTCAACCGGACCCTCACCATCACCTCGCTCACCCGGGAGGACACCGGGAACTACCAGTGCCGAGTCTCCAATGGATTCATAGTAGTCACAAGTGAAGCTGAACACCTCAGTGTGCTCTGTGAGTATTTGGCGTCCATCTCCTCCAGCTCAGTTTTACATGTCACCTGCCGAACTGTTATTTACATTGCAGGGTCTCTGTAGAGGACATTTAAAATCCTTCTGACACATGAGGTGTCCTCTGTCAGATTGGAGGGGGGAGCAGCAGAGAGAGAGAGAGAGAGAGAAAGAAAGCAAGAAAGAAGGAGAGAAAGAGAGAGAGAGAGGGAGAGAGAGAAGGATGGAGGGAGGGAGAAAGGAAAGGAAAGGAAAGGAAAGGAAAGGAAGGAGGGAGGGAAGGAAGAAACGAAAGATTCAAAGGAAAGATTCAAAGGAAGGAAGGAAAGTTTCAAAGGAAGGAAGGAAAGAGAGAGGAAGGGGGAAGGAAGAAAAGAAAGATTCAAAGGAAGGAAGGAAGGAAAGATTCAAAGGAAAGATTCAAGGGAAAGATACAAAGAAAGGAAGGAAGGAATATAAACAAAAGGAAGGGAGAAAAAATTATGGATGTGTGGTGAGCCCCGAAGACCCTTTCTTTCTCATCAAGGCTTTATGTCCCTCAGAGAGACAGTTTGTTTCCTTATTGCACCTGAGTAATTTGGTCCAGCCTCAACTCAAAAAGTACTTGAACCTTAACTGGGGCAAAGGACACCCACAGTGGGGGCAAACAGCCTCTGAAGGTCAGAGGGGAGAGCATTTATGATGTTGGTAAATGCAGTGAGAAGCGTAGGCAACACACAGCCTCTCGGAAGAAAGACCAACTGGAGAAGGTGAGGAACAGGGCAGGACAATCCAGCCAAACTCCATGACCAAATGGAGCCCATCCCTGGCCCGTAAAGAGAGGCAGCACTGCCTAGTAGCCAGTCCCTCTCACCAGCAGGGCTGGCCCCAATGAGGACTTAGCTACCATTGCCAAAGGAGTCCATTCTCTGAGCTTTGGTTGAAACACAGCAGCTAAATTCATGACAGGGATGGGGTGGTTGATGCTACCTTGCTCATAAGGAATTTCATTGACGACGCGGCCCAATTCAGATCTCCTTCTTTGTCCTTAAAGGTGTGGTGGCCTCACAATCAAGATCGTGTTTATCTGTGGAGATTCTCAGTCATCCAGGTTGTGGTTGTCCCAAGGGTTTTTTTCAAGAGGCAACTGGACTTCCTTTGTTTTTTTCCTGAAGACGTTTTGCTTCTCATCCAAGAAACTTCTTCAGTTCGGACTGAATGGTGGAGAGTAAAAGGATGTATATTCCTTGCAGTCCTCTGGTCATTAGTGCTCTTCCTGAGAGTGACACGGGGTCAAAGAGGACATCTACATTAAGATTGAACAGCCCTCTCTCAAATGGAAGGGGACGAATAGACACCACCCGTCTCCTGTTTTCAACATGGTCCTTTCAGCTGTTCCAAGAAGGTGCCACACCCACTTGCACTATTCAGGTGACCCTGAGGGCACAGAGATAAACCTCCATGTGGCCTCAATGACTCTCAGGAAGAGCATTAACAACCAGATGACTGCAAGGAATATAAATCCTCCCATCCTTCCACCATTCGGTCAGAACTGAAGAGGCTTCTTGGATGAGAAACAAAAGTTTGTCAAGGACAGGGGTCAGCAACCTTAAACACTCAAAGAGCCACAAAGGTCCGAACTGAAAGCCCCCCATTCAATTCTGGAGCTGACCGGAAGTCCAGTTTCCCCACCATAAAGTCTCCTCCTGGCATGGCGTCCTTTTTCCTCTACCTATCCTAACTGAAAGCCCTAACAATTATGGAGCCGGCGGGAAAACCTGCCCCGTGTCATAAAGTCTCCTCCTGGAGTGCTGTGCTTTCCCCCTCCCCTCACTGGAAGCTCCTCCTCTCAAAACTGTGGCACTGACCGGCAACAGGGAGCCTCAGCAGAGGGATGAAAGAGCCACAGGTGGCTCCAGGTGCCGACCCCTGATCAAGGAAAACGAAGGAAGTCCAGTTGCCTGTTGAAAAAAAAAATCACCTTTGGGACAATTCTGCTTGCTCTTGCAGGTGAATGGCTGGAAGTATTCCGCCAAAATTGTTCTGTTCAAATCCAAACTTTTCTGCATTGTGTCTTTGTCCTTAGATGGTCCAGAGGTACCTGTCATCAGTCCAAATAACCCCTGCAATGAAAGGAACATAAACATCAAACTCACTTGTAAAGCTGCTTCCTATCCCGAGCCTCAGTATACTTGGTTCCGTGATGGTGTCAAGATAGATGACGGGAACAAATTATTCATCGAAAACTTCAACGAGAATCAAACCGGGAACTACGTTTGCGAAGCCATGAATGAGCTCCTTCAAAATCGGTCGAGAAGCAAAATTCAGCACATGCACTTGAAGGAAAGTACGTAAGAACAGTGGATTCCACACAGGGCTGAAATGCTCCCGGTTCAGACCGGATCGCCTGATCGGGTAGCAAGGGAGGCAGGCGGTTCGGAGAACCGCCCCCTGCTCCTACCCCCCCCCCATGGCCAGCTGAGCCGCACAATCATCAGAGGCTTTTTTTTTTTTACTTTTAAAAGCATTTTTTCTACAAACTCTTCGGTCGAAAAAATGCTTTTAAAAGTTAAAAAAAAAGGCTCCGATGATCGCGCGGCTCAGCTGGGATTGTCAAAAGCTTTTAAAAGAAAAAAAGCCTCTGATGATCAGGCAACTCAGCTGGGATCTCAGAGCCTTTTGAAAGCATCTTTTTTCAACCTCTTTGCTGAAGAGGTTGTAGAAAAAATGCTTTAAAAAGTTTTTTTTAAAAAAAATTGGCTACGCCCGCCCACTCACATTACCCCCTCCCACCAAGCCACGCCCACAGAACCTGTAGTAACAAATTTTAGATTTCACCACTGGCTCAACAGTTGTGGTCTGTTATCACTGTGGATCTGGGGCCAAGAGCTTGGTTTAGCTCTGCAGACTAAGCACCGTAATTAATATCCAGCTGTCTGCAATTACACCCGTTCCAATCTCACCAGGCTCAAGGTTGACTCAGCCTTCCATCCTTTCTAAGGTAGGTAAATTGAGAACCCAGTGTGTGGGGGCAATAAGCTGACTTTGAATAAAATATACAAAAGTATGAAGGCTATTGCTTAACGCATTGTAAGCTGCCCTGAGTCTTCGGAGAAGGGCGGCATATAAATCAATTTTTTTTAAAAAAAGTTCCTTTCACTATCACTGTTTGTGAGTCCACCTGCCACAACTTAAATCAGTCTTTTGGGCACCAGGAACCGGTTCTGTAGAGAGAGATTTTTCCGTGGATTGGAAGGGCCGTGGTTTCATGTGCTGCCTGCATCCCACGGATAGGGCTTCGCTTGTTTGTGTGGCCCGATTGCTGGCATGCCATGGCCCAGTGCCAGTCCACAGACCCGGGAGTTGGGAACCCCTGACTTAAACCTCAAAATAGAAACGATCCTTGGCTCCATTGGTTGAGAGAGGTATTGTTTATTAGAGATTAATTGTAGAGGTAGTTGTTGACTTATGACCACAACTGACTCCAAAATATCTGTTGCTAAGTGAGGACAGGTGACGTTCTGACAAGCAAAGTCATGGGGGAAGCCAGATTCACTTAACAACTAACTTAACAACTGCAGTGATTCACTTAACAAGTGTGGCAAGAAAAGTCACAGAATGCGGCAAAATTCATTTACAAACTGTCTTGCTTAGCCACAGAAATGTTGGGCTCAATTGTGGTTGAAAGAGAAGCACTGCCTGTAATAAACAAATGTATTTATTTGTTTACTTGTATCTCACCTGTATTGTTTTTATAAATCAAGTCACTCAAGGTGGGGAATGTATCCAAAACTCCTTCTTCCTATTTTCCCCCCAACAACAATCCTGCGAGGTGGGTTGGGCTGAGAGAGGGGGAAGAATCCAAGGTCATCCAGCTGGTTTTCATGCCTAAGGCAGGACTAGAAGTCACCATCTTTGGTGATTGGCCCAAAAGTATTCAACTGGCTTTCATATCTAAGGCAGGACTAGAACTCACCATCTCCTGGTGATTGGCTCAAAGTCATTCGCTGGTTTTCATACCTAAACCAAGACTAGAACTCATCATCTCCTGGTAATTTTCCCAAAGTCCCACAGCTGTCTTTCATGCCTAAAATGGGACTAGAACTCCCCGTCTCCTAGTGATTGGCCCGAAGTCACCCAGTTGGCTTTCATGCCTAAAATGGGATTAGAAGTCATCATCTTTGGTGATTGGCCCAAAAGTATTCAACCGGCTTTTATAGCTAAGGCAAAACTAGAACTCACCAACTCCTGATGATTGGCCCAGCGTCATTCAACTGACTTTCATACCTAAGCCAAGACTAGAACTCATCATCTCCTAGTAATTATCCCAAAGTCCCACAGCCATCTTTCATGCCTAAAATGGGACTAGAACTCCCAGTCTCCAAGTTTCTAGCCTGGTGCCTGAACCATTAGACCAAACTGCCTCTCCATTAACCCTCTCCATTCCTGCACTTTCCTTTTGTTGTGTGTCACTCCAGGTCTCTTTGTCCTGGTGAGACCTTCTGCATCATCAGCTCTTTTGCCCTCCTTGCAGGCTGCGTGAGCAATGTAATCATCAGTGGTCCAGAAGAAGCCATAGAGGGCAAAAGCATCTCCTTGAACTGCACAGCCAATGGTGATGAGGTTCAATATTCTTGGGTGAAAGAAAACCAGCCCGTGATTCCAGATGGACGAATCTCTTTTGCAAACAACAACCAGACCCTCTTTTTCAAGCCAAGTTATCGAACTGATGCTGCTAAATATAAGTGCCTTGTTCACAACGACTACTCTTCCGCTGAGAGCGATTTCTTTCCCTTAAGTATCATATGTAAGTCGACGTGCCTTACTTTGCATTTGTGTTAAGAGTGGGGCCAACCTCTCAAATGGAGGCTAAAACATACAAAGAATGGTTGCAGGAATTGGGCAGGTCTCGTTTAATGAAAAGAAGGACCAGGGGTGAGAGGATAACAGTGTCCCAATATCTCAGGGGCTGCCAGAAAGAAGAGGGGGTCAACAAATTTTCCAAAGCACTTGAAGGCTGGAAAGAAGCAATGGATGGAAACTAATCAAGGAGAGATTTCCAATTTTGTCAGATAAATACAGAAGCTACATGGGTTGTGTACTTTTTGCAAGGTCTCTGTATCCTGAGGTCTTCCAAACTTCATGTTTTGAACACATTCAATTCTCAGTGTAGGGATTGTAGCGGTTTAGGTCTTGTACCTCTAAATGGTCCAGGAACCAGGGTGAAATCCAGCAGGTTCTGACAGGTTCTGGAGAAACAGTAGTGGAAATTTTGAGTAGTTCAGAGAACCGGCAAATAAACCGGCAAATTCCCACCCCACTCTGGCCCCAGACTGGGCTGGGAATGGAGATTTTGCAGTATCCTTCCCCTGCCACGTCCACCAAGCCATACCCACCAAGCCACACCACACCACACCACACCCACCAAGCCATGCCCACAGAACCAGTAGTAAAAAAAATTGAATTTCACCACTGCCTAGGAACTACCATCTCATTTGACATCCTAGTGGCTACATTCAAATGAAGTGGTAAGCTGAGTTCATTTTAAACTTGGTTTGTTTGGGAGGGGTTCAGTAAATCAGCACATTTTATGAACACATCCTATTTCTCAGTTTAGTGTACAACCCCAAATCTGGGTTAATTTAGGTTTTGCCAAGATTGGCATTCAGGTCAGTCTAGGCCGGTGTTTTTTTCAAAGTTGGTAATTTTCAGATGCGTGGATTTCAACTCCCACAGTTCAACTTCCCATGCTGGCTGGGGAATTCTGGGAGTTGAAGTCCGCCCATCTGAAAATTGCCAACTTTGAAGAAAGACTGACCTACCGTGTTTCCCCAAAAATAAGACCTCCCCGGATAATAAGTCCTCCCCCGAAAATAAACCCTTCTCGAAAATAAGCCCTCCCCCAAATATTTAAGTGCATGTGCAGCCAGTCCCTGCCATTTCCTCTGGTTAGATTAGGGAGACAGAGCTGGAAATCAGGTAAAATGGCAAGAGGAGCCCCCTCTTGCTCCATGCACCCCAAAATAATAAGACTTCCCCGAAAATAAGGCCAAGCGCCTATTTTGGGGTGCAAAAAAAATATAAGACAGGGTCGGATTTTCGGGAATACATGGTAGGTGACATCCAGTGCTGTCCCTTCTCCAGACCCGTTACACAAAGTGAAATGGAAGCATTCTTCCTTGTATTTCAGAAGTTCGCAAGGCCATGAAAAATATTCTTCTCTCTTTTAAATGATGTCTTTATTTGCAGATGGACCTGATCCTCCTTTTATCAATGAGACAGTTGACATCAACGAAGAAACAATCAGCCTCATGTGCGTAGCTGTTGCCTTTCCCGCCCCGGACATTCAGTGGTTTTACAATGGAGAGTTAATTGTGGACAGCTCCAAGGTGGTCATTCGGAAGATCGTCGCAGAGAATTCTGGGAATTATACTTGTCAAGCAACGAATCCCAAATCTGGGTTAACACGCAAGACCACTCTGGAGATTGACATGAAGGGTGAGTAGAAGGTAGGAAAACCCTAGGCAAAATCCGTGGCAAAAAATAATTGAGGGGTTCCTGTCTGGGGATTGAGCATGGAGACATACCTAATATTACCTTATGATCTCTTTTTCTCTCATTAGAAAAACAAAGAAGCTTAAGACGCCGTTGAGGTCACTGTAAGTATGAGTTTTTTCAGAAAATCTTCAGGAACGGTTTATATGACCTTAGTTTTCCCAAGTGTTTTGATATTTGCAAGACATCCGGGCAGCAATCCTGGACTCACATCTGGGGTTTCCACAGCATAGGTGAAGACAGTCAAGATGGCAGCCACAACATGGAAGGTCCACCTGGTTTTATCTGAGTAGCGTGTTTGATGCACATAAAAACCAGCCAGAGCTCTGATTTCACCACTGACTTCTTTTGGTAGTCCTCAACTAGACCAGGGGTCTCCAACCTTGGTAACTTTAAGACTTGTGGACTTCAGCTCCCAGAGTTTATTTATTTATTGGTTCAATTTATATGCCGCCCTTCTCTGGAGACTCAGGGCGGCTTACAATGCGTTAAGCAATAGCCTTCATACTTTTGTATATACCTGCTTAGTAGGGCTTTGCCATCCCCCCTCCCAGCGGTGTTCTTTTTTATATAAAGTCAGCTTATTGCCCCCAAAATCCGGGTCCTCATTTGACCTACCTTGAAAGGATGGAAGGCTGAGTCAACCTTGAGCCTGGTGAGATTCGAACTTGCTACTTGCCTACTTAATTGTAGGCAGTTGGTGCTATTTAACACCACTTTAGTCTGCTGTGCCACCAAGGCTCTTGGTATGTTACATACCCAACTCAGGGTCTAGGTCCACGACAACTCGCCATAGCCAACTCGCCACAATCAACTCATCACAGGAAAACTCGCCTTGGCCAACTTGCTGCAGCACAAGAGCTGCACTAATATCAATGAAATGGTGGAATAGAATCATTAAAGAAAGGATGCAAAAGGAGGAGCAGAGTGAAATGTGAATGACAAAAATGAAGATCATTTTTTAATATGATTTTAAACTAGAATTAGAATAACAGAGTTGGAAGGGACCTTGGAGGTCTTCTAGTCCAACCCCCTGCTTAGGCAGGAAACCCTACACCACTTCAGACAAATGGTTATCCAACATCTTCTTAAAAACTTCCAGTGTTGGAGCATTCACAACTTCTGGAGGTAAGGTGTTCCTCTGATTAATTGTTCTAACAGTCAGGAAATTTCTCCTTAGTTGCTTCTCTCCTTGATTAGTTTCCATCCATTGCTTCTTGTCCTGCCCTCAGGTGCTTTGGAGAATAGCTTGACTCCCTCTTCTTTGGGGCAGCCCCTGAGATATTGGAACCTTGCTATCATATCACCCCTAGTCCTTCATTTCATCAAACTAGACATATCCAATTCCAGCAACCGTTCTTTATATGTGTTAGCCTCCAGCTCCCTAATCAACAAATAAATGATTCAACTGAATTGTTGAATTGTCCCGTGGCGAGTTGGCCATTTCGAGTTATCCTGTGGCAAGTTGACCGTGGCAAGTTGGTTGTAGAATATTGTCCCATTCCGTTTTCAAACAGGACCCAGAATCTGAAACAAAAACTGTGCTTTAACCATCTGGTGTTTTTTCTCTTTTAGGTTTCTACTCTCTCATTTCTGATGCAGGCTGAAGCTTCGTCTGTTTTTACGTCATTTTAAATTTTGAACTTTTTGAAAATCTACATTGAAATCTCCTTGTAGAGTTTCTCCATTAACATTACAACGGATCATATCAATACCCAGTTGTCATTTGCATTTCCGTAATGAAAGAATGTATGCAGTCATTCAGATGGATTGAGAAGTAGGAAAGTTTGCATTCAATAAATCATTCTTTTTGGCAATGCTGATGCTTTGTTGTTGTTGTTGTTGTCAGTGTCAAAATACAGTATGGTTGATCTCTTGATTCTGTGGTGTGGGAATCAGTCATTTACACCTGCATTATTAACTGGACTGCATTTTTAAAAATCTTAACAAAATAAAAAAAACAATCCTTAAAGACCAAACTCACTTTCTTCTGCAGTGGAAGTCTTCCTCTTTAAAAATTTAATTTAATTTAATTTAATTTAATTTAATTTACCGCATTTCTATGCCGCCCAACTCCCAAGGGATTCTGGGGGGTTTACAGCAAAAATAATGCGAACAATGAACATAGAAAAATTATTTGAAAACATTATAAAAACATTTGAAAACTTTAAAAGCCCATGCACACCATTCATGGCCAGATCTCGCAAGATTGCAACAGCGAGATCAACGGCCCCAGGCCTGCCGGAAAAACCAGGTCTTCACCGCTTTCTGGAAAGCCAAATATCTTGGATTTTAACTCCACAGTCTCTCTCTCTCTCTCTCTCTCTCTCTCTCTCTCTATATATATATATATATATATATGTATGTATGTATGTATGTATGTATGTATGTATGTATGTATTTGTTTTCTGAGGTTTTCGCGGGTGTTTTTATGTAGGTCTTTGGTTATTCGGGTCTTCTCCCACGTAAAATTAGACGTGTCTTGGCGACGTTTCAACGAAGACGTCGCCAAGACACTTCCAATTTTGCGCGGGAGAAGACCCGAATAATCAAGGACCTACTTACCTACATACATACATACATATTAAAAGAGAAGAGAACAATAGAATAGAGTAGAGTAGAGTAGGGTAGGGTAGGGTAGGGTAGGGTAGGGTAGGATAGGATAGGATAGGATAGGATAGGATAGAATAGAATAGAATAGAATAGAATAGAATAGAATAGAATAGAATAGAATAGAATAGAATTCTTTATTGGCCAAGTGTGATTGGATACACAAGGAATTCGTCTCGGTGCATAAGATCTCAGAGTACATAAAAGAAAAGATACATTTGTCAACCATAAGGTACAACACTTATTGATAGTCCTAGAGAAACAGTCAATATAAATCTTAAGGATACCAGCAACAAGGTAACAGCCATACAGTCATAAGTGGGAGGAGATGGGTGATGGGAACGATGAGAAGATTAATAGTAGTGCAGACTTAGTGAATAGTTTGACAGTGTTGAGGGAATTATTTGTTTAGGAGAGTGATGGCGTTTGGGGAAAAACTGTCCTTGGGTCTAGTTGTTCTGATGTGCAGTGCTCTATAGCGTCGTTTTGGGGGTAAGAGTTGAAACAGTTTATGTCCAGGATACGAGGAGTCTGTAAATATTTTTTTGTAAACAGCCCATTATTGCTTGAAATTCTCATAAGCTGGCCCTGTCTTAGGCCTTTAAAAAAAGTCCATTATGGCCTGATTTCCAAAACTTGGGAGGCAATTTTAGGATTACCTGTAGGACAGAAGATTATCTAGAAAGAATTCTGCAGTGGCCCAGATAGTGTTGAATCACACATCAATTTGACAGCGTCAATGTCAGGGTCCCAATTAATACATCCATAATAAACAGAACTCCGAGGCAAGTAGGTTCCTCAAAGAATTGGCTTTTTGGACATATCATATCGGCATAAACTGGATGCTGAATATTCCCACCGCTTTCACCTAATTAAAAAGTAAAAGTTTCTCCCTTTTTCCAAACCATCAGTCACATGGTCCAATCAAGGTCCCGCCCGGTTGCCAGGCAACATCACACCTCATCTGCTCTGGCCACCAGTGGGAATGTCCTTGGTTCCCAGGAGAAAGTATTTTGTTTTGGCTACAAGCTCCTCTATCTTTATTTCCCCCCACCTATCCTTCAGCTTCAGTGTGGCAACACAAAAGCCTCAAAATGGCCTCAGTCAGGCCAGCTTCAGGGTTGACAGGCGGCTCCCCCTTGCTGGTTGGGGGATTCTGGGAGTTGAAGTCCACCCCTCTTCAAGCTTCCAAGGTTGAAAAACACTGTTTTATCTTATTTTAAATGGAATTGAAAACAGCTATTTTGGGGGTTGGGGGTTGGAGGGTAGGTTTTTAATAATACCATCTTGGAATGAGCAACCCTGGAACCTCTTTGTAGATGCAAAATGTTTTTTTTAAAAAAAAACACCTGGGTTTTCTTTTTTCTTTTTATGTAATAGAATAGAATACCAGAGTTGGAAGGGACCTTGGAGGTCTTCTAGTCCAACCCCCTGCTTAGGCAGGAAATCCTACACCACTTCAGACCAATGGTTATCAAACATCTTAAAAACTTCCAGTATTGGAGCATTCACAACTTCTGGAGGCAAGTGGTTCCACTGATGAATTGTTCTCACTGTCAGGAAATTTCTCCTTCGTTCTAAGTTGCTTCTCTCCTTGATTAGTTTCCATAAATTGCTTCTTGTCCTGCTTTCAGGTGCTTTGGAGAATAGCTTGACTCCCTCTTCTTTGGGGCAGCCCCTGAGATATTGGACCACTGATGTTCTTGTCACATAATGTTCTTGGCATCCTTCAACAATGAGGATGATAGCGAAAAATGCTGAGTCTATAACTTGAAATCAAATTAAATCTTTTATTACCAGCACAAGTATACAACCTCTCCTTGTCTTTGTCCTTCTTTACAGTCAGGACTAAATTATGTGTGAAAAAGGCAACACAAACACATAAACTGGAGCCCTTTGTAACTAGTAAACCAGCATTGAACATCAAATGATGCTTTCGCCTGAATTTTAATGACTCATGTTCTTTTAGCAAATAATATATATATACATTAATATTTGTTTTCTGAGGTTTTCATGGGTGTTTGTATGTAGGTCTTTGGTTGTTCGGGTCTTCTCCCGCGTAGAATTGGAAGTATCTTGGCGACGTTTCGACGAAGTCTCATTCGTCATCTTCAGGCTGGTGTTCTCGGCTTCGTGCTTCCAGGAGCCGAGAACACCAGCCTGAAGATGACGAATGAGACTTTGTCGAAACGTCGCCAAGATACTTCCAATTCTACGCGGGAGAAGACCCGAACAACCAAAGACCTACATACATTAATATAAATATACTAATTCTGAATGTACTGCATAATATGCATTCCTTATTTTTCCATTACAACTTGGGCATCCAGCCACACCTTTTTGGGAAGGGCAGGTAGGTGTTGGCTCATTTGGAGAAGGTTGAGTGGCCTAGAGGTGACCACATACCGGTTTCCTGACATATAAAAGCCTGAATCTTCCTGGTGGTACCAGACTTGGTTTTGAACAAAAGAAGAGGAAGAATTACCAGCCTCCAAGTGCGGAGAAAGTCACCTTGCTCGATGGACGGTGTACGCAGTAATCTTGGATGGAGAAGCTCCTGGTGGATGGTGCTTTGGGCAGGTATGGATGAGAAGCTTGAGTAAGCAAGGGCTGGATGTGATCTTTGGTGGAGGAATAAGGGCCTCATTACAATTCCTGGCGTATCTACCTGGGTTCTGCTGGATGCTTGACATCCATGCTGGCTTTATTTCACAAAACAGGGACTTTACTGCCGATGATTTTTTTAAAATAGATTTATTATTATTATTATTAAATATAAAAAATTCAGTGTCTACATAAACAGTGTGCGGTCTGGGTACAGTTATTTTTGAAAAATAATAATGATCATAATAACAATGATATTCGTAACATTAATAATAATCACTTAATAATAATAATAGTATTTGCTTATCCATTTTAGTAAACCTTCCTTGTATAATGGATCATTCTCTTAAGCATTTAAATTTCTAACGTCTGTTTCTGTTATCATGTTTCCCTGAAAATAAGATCCTGTCTTATATTTTTTTGAAGCCCGAAATAAGTGCTTGGCCTTATTTTCGGGGAGGTCTTATTATTTTGGGGTGCGTGGAACAAGACAGGATTCCTCTTGCCATCTTATCTGATTTCTAGTTCTGTCTCCCTAACCCTAACCAGAGGAAATGGCCGCGACTGGCTGCGCATGCGGTAAAATATTTTTGGGGAGGGCTTCTTTCCAGAGAAATAAATAATAAGCCGATTGGGCTTATTATCCAGGTAGGCCTTATTTTTGGGGAAACAGGGTAGTTAGCCATTGGTAAAACAAATCCCATGTTTAAAAGTATTCTGTTTCTTCCTTCTGCTTAATTTTAAGTGCTATTCTCTCCATTTCTGCAGATTTCTAAAAAAATTTTAATACATTTTCATCTGTAGGGATCTCTTCATTTTTCCACTGTTGTACAAACAGTGTTGCCGATGATTATTATTGATTTAGTTTTCGTTATGGAGTCTCAAAATCCATGGAAGTGCCAAAGGTCCACTTTTCCATATCTCAAAAGGCAATCAATGTTTTTCTTAATTAACATTTAACCATTATAAGGTCCTTAACCTAAGCATAGCTTGCTTGATTTGGGATTAGCATGTTATGGTAAACCAACCACAGAGATTTAGTTTAGTTTAGTTTAGTTTAGCTTAGCTTAGCTTAGCTTAGCTTAGTTTAGCTTAGCTTAGCTTAGCTTAGCTTATCTTAGCTTAACTTAACTTAACTTAACTTAACTTAACTTAGTTTGGTTTGGTTTAGTTTAGTTTAGTTTAGTTTATTGTCTTTGCACCTCGTACAATGAAATTAAATACCATCTTCCATGTACATCATATATAAGGAAACTATAAAAATAAAACAAAAACAAACATCCTTCACATTCCATATGTAATTGAATTGAAAACCCCTGATACTGCATTAATATTACGCTATACAGTAGAGTTCAACATAGTTACTGCTCCAGGATAGAAGCTGTTTTTCAGCCTATTTGTCCTTGTCTTTATTATCCGGTACTGTCTGCCAGATGGTAATAGTTCAAAAAAAAGGGGGTGCCCAGGATGAGATGGAACTTTAAGAATCTTTTGAACTTTCTTAAGGCAGCGGGAGCTACACAGCCTTTCCAAGGAGGGGAGAGGGCAACCAATGATCCTCTGGGCAATGATGTTAACCCTCTGGAGTGCTGTTAATTTGTTAAATTTCCTGAAGATGAAATTCAAATACTTTGGCCACCTAATGAGAAGGAAAGACTCACTGGAGAAGAGCCTAATGCTGGAAATGATTGAGGGCAAAAGAAGAAGGGGATGGCAGAGAACGAGGAGGCTGGATGGAGTCACTGAAGCAGTCGGCATGAGCTTAAATGGACTCCAGAGGATGGTAGAGGACAAGGAGGCCTGGAGGAATGTTGTCCATGGGGTCGCGATGGGTCAGACAGGACTTTGCAACTAACAACAAGTTAAACAAAATATGGGGTCACCAGATGTTGGTGTTGTCTAATTTCTCCTGCAGGATACTAAGGATGGCTTTATTGATATGAGGATCTGGATCCTGTGACGGAGCATGCAAAACATTGTCCAGAAACCTTTTCTGCAATTAAATTCTAGGAAGGGGTTTTTTGCTTGATGAAATGTGTTTTACTGAGACTCTTTTGTTTCCCTCCCTCCCTCTGTCCCTCTTTCTCCTTTCAACCTGCAGGTGCCATCCTCCATTACAGTTTCCACACGGCTCAAGGTGAAGAAACTATTGTGGCAGTTCCTCCAGAAGCAATGGAGACCAAAGAGGTCCTGTTGAGCCCACAATTTCTCCCGGATGATACTATCTTCTGTACCTGGTTCCGCGAGCTATCAGGGGCCCAACCACGAAAAATCATGACGCTGCTACTGCCTCCATCAAGTCGTATTGAAACCGGAGTAGGATATACTGGGAGAGAAATGGTCTACTCCAACTGCTCCCTTCACATCAAGGACTTAAGACTGAGTGATACTGCAACCTACGTGCTTTCAGAAGGAGGATCTATGTCTTCTAATACGGGAAATATAAGCTTAAAAGTGCAAGGTAAGAGTTGTTAACCTTTCTATTATTATTTTTAATTTTGAGACAGGGAGGCCTCCATACCACCATCACATGTGTGGAAACATGGAGGAGAATCCGGAAGCGGTGCGGCGTGACTGGCTGGGAAAATACTGGGCTCCGATGAGCTTGGCAAAAACCAGCCAGATGAACCGACACCGGGGGGGTCTTTGGACCAAAACTGTCCTGTAGGGACAGTGAAGAAGGAGAGGCAGCTCAGTGTCTAAAGAGGGACAGGCAAGTCCCTTGGTTAGCCCGAGAAACTCTCCGAGCCAGTGATGGGGGGCGGCGATCAGGGTGAATCACCATGAAGCTGGAGCCTCTGGAGCAAGCGATGTACAGGAGGGAAGATTTGGACAGAGTGTTCGTGTTGGGTGAGTGATTGGCCAACCCATAGACAATAAAAAGAAATTTTTAAATATTTTAAACATGTGTGGAAGCACGGGCTCAGTTATTCAGCAGAAGATGGGAACTTCTCCTGAAGTCCTCCACGAATGAGTGCCTTCCTCCTTGTGATTTTTTCCAGAAGGATCTGAAGATGTGGGTTTTGTCAGCGGGGCTGGGCACCCCAAGCCGGTCAAGTGGCTTACACAATTGTGTTTGTGATAGTCATGGGGAGGGGATGTTTCTGATCGTTGATTTCTAATGCTGTACAGTGCAGTGGTGGAATTCATTTTTTTCCCTACCTGTTCTGGTGAGCGTGGCAGGGGAAGGATACTGCAAAATCCCCATTTCATCCCAATCAGCTGGGACTCGAGAGGCAGAGAATATATGGGGGCGGGGCCAGTGGTGGCCACTGAGCATTGAGTTTGACAACCCTCACTCTGGTTTCTATCACTGCACACAGTTTGCTGGTAATAATCGTCTCTCTTCTGTCTACAGAGTTTGTGCGGCAGCCAATTGTGACCATCACTCCAACCTGTATCCTGATGGAATCTGACTCTGTTCAGCTACACTGCGATACAACTACCATTCAAGACGTTAGCTGGCTTAAGGACGGACAACCTCTCATAGGGCCTCGCTACATTCTCACAGATTTCAACCGGACCCTCACCATCACCTCGCTCACCCGGGAGGACACCGGGAACTACCAGTGCCGAGTCTCCAATGGATTCATAGTAGTCACAAGTGAAGCTGAACACCTCAGTGTGCTCTGTGAGTATTTGGCGTCCATCTCCTCCAGCTCAGTTTTACATGTCACCTGCCGAACTGTTATTTACATTGCAGGGTCTCTGTAGAGGACATTTAAAATCCTTCTGACACATGAGGTGTCCTCTGTCAGATTGGAGGGGGGAGCAGCAGAGAGAGAGAGAGAGAGAGAAAGAAAGCAAGAAAGAAGGAGAGAAAGAGAGAGAGAGAGGGAGAGAGAGAAGGATGGAGGGAGGGAGAAAGGAAAGGAAAGGAAAGGAAAGGAAAGGAAAGGAAAGGAAAGGAAGGAGGGAGGGAAGGAAGAAACGAAAGATTCAAAGGAAAGATTCAAAGGAAGGAAGGAAAGTTTCAAAGGAAGGAAGGAAAGAGAGAGGAAGGGGGAAGGAAGAAAAGAAAGATTCAAAGGAAGGAAGGAAGGAAAGATTCAAAGGAAAGATTCAAGGGAAAGATACAAAGAAAGGAAGGAAGGAATATAAACAAAAGGAAGGGAGAAAAAATTATGGATGTGTGGTGAGCCCCGAAGACCCTTTCTTTCTCATCAAGGCTTTATGTCCCTCAGAGAGACAGTTTGTTTCCTTATTGCACCTGAGTAATTTGGTCCAGCCTCAACTCAAAAAGTACTTGAACCTTAACTGGGGCAAAGGACACTCACAGTGGGGGCAAACAGCCTCTGAAGGTCAGAGGGGAGAGCATTTATGATGTTGGTAAATGCAGTGAGAAGCGTAGGCAACACACAGCCTCTCGGAAGAAAGACCAACTGGAGAAGGTGAGGAACAGGGCAGGACAATCCAGCCAAACTCCATGACCAAATGGAGCCCATCCCTGGCCCGTAAAGAGAGGCAGCACTGCCTAGTAGCCAGTCCCTCTCACCAGCAGGGCTGGCCCCAATGAGGACTTAGCTACCATTGCCAAAGGAGTCCATTCTCTGAGCTTTGGTTGAAACACAGCAGCTAAATTCATGACAGGGATGGGGTGGTTGATGCTACCTTGCTCATAAGGAATTTCATTGACGACGCGGCCCAATTCAGATCTCCTTCTTTGTCCTTAAAGGTGTGGTGGCCTCACAATCAAGATCGTGTTTATCTGTGGAGATTCTCAGTCATCCAGGTTGTGGTTGTCCCAAGGGTTTTTTTCAAGAGGCAACTGGACTTCCTTTGTTTTTTTCCTGAAGACGTTTTGCTTCTCATCCAAGAAACTTCTTCAGTTCGGACTGAATGGTGGAGAGTAAAAGGATGTATATTCCTTGCAGTCCTCTGGTCATTAGTGCTCTTCCTGAGAGTGACACGGGGTCAAAGAGGACATCTACATTAAGATTGAACAGCCCTCTCTCAAATGGAAGGGGACGAATAGACACCACCCGTCTCCTGTTTTCAACATGGTCCTTTCAGCTGTTCCAAGAAGGTGCCACACCCACTTGCACTATTCAGGTGACCCTGAGGGCACAGAGATAAACCTCCATGTGGCCTCAATGACTCTCAGGAAGAGCATTAACAACCAGATGACTGCAAGGAATATAAATCCTCCCATCCTTCCACCATTCGGTCAGAACTGAAGAGGCTTCTTGGATGAGAAACAAAAGTTTGTCAAGGACAGGGGTCAGCAACCTTAAACACTCAAAGAGCCACAAAGGTCCGAACTGAAAGCCCCCCATTCAATTCTGGAGCTGACCGGAAGTCCAGTTTCCCCACCATAAAGTCTCCTCCTGGCATGGCGTCCTTTTTCCTCTACCTATCCTAACTGAAAGCCCTAACAATTATGGAGCCGGCGGGAAAACCTGCCCCGTGTCAAAAAGTCTCCTCCTGGAGTGCTGTGCTTTCCCCCTCCCCTCACTGGAAGCTCCTCCTCTCAAAACTGTGGCACTGACCGGCAACAGGGAACCTCAGCAGAGGGATGAAAGAGCCACAGGTGGCTCCAGGTGCCGACCCCTGATCAAGGAAAACGAAGGAAGTCCAGTTGCCTGTTGAAAAAAAAAATCACCTTTGGGACAATTCTGCTTGCTCTTGCAGGTGAATGGCTGGAAGTATTCCGCCAAAATTGTTCTGTTCAAATCCAAACTTTTCTGCATTGTGTCTTTGTCCTTAGATGGTCCAGAGGTACCTGTCATCAGTCCAAATAACCCCTGCAATGGAAGGAACATAAACATCATACTCACCTGTAAGGCTGCTTCCTATCCCGAGCCTCGGTATTCTTGGTTCCGTGATGGTGTCAAGATAGATGACGGGAACAAATTATTCATCGAAAACTTCAACGAGAATCAAACCGGGATCTACGTCTGCGAAGCCATGAATGAGCTCCTTCAAAATCGGTCGAGAAGCAAAATTCAGCACATGCACTTGAAGGAAAGTACGTAAGAACAGTGGATTCCACACAGGGCTGAAATGCTCCCGGTTCAGACCGGATCGCCTGATCGGGTAGCAAGGGAGGCAGGCGGTTCGGAGAACTGCCCCCTGCCTCTACCCCCCCCCCCATGGCCAGCTGAGCCGCACAATCATCAGAGGCTTTTTTTTTTTACGTTTAAAAGCATTTTTTCTACAAACTCTTCGACCGAAAAAATGCTTTTAAAAGTTAAAAAAAAGGCTCTGATGATGGCGCGGCTCAGCTGGATTTCTCAAAAGCTTTTAAAAGAAAAAAAGCCTCTGACGATCAGGCAACTCAGCTGGTATCTCAGAGCCTTTTGAAAGCATCTTTTTTCAACCTCTTTGCTGAAGAGGTTGTAGAAAAAATGCTTTAAAAAGTTTTTTTAAAAAAAAATTGGCCACGCCCACCCACTCACTTTACCCCCTCCCACCAAGCCACGCCCACAGAACCTGTAGTAACAAATTTTAGATTTCACCACTGGCTCAACACTTGTGGTCTGTTGTCACTGTGGATCTGGGGCCAAGATCCTGGTTTAGCTCTGCAGACTAAGCACCGTAATTAATATCCAGCTGTCTGCAATTACACCCGTTCCAATCTCACCAGGCTCGAGGTTGACTCAGCCTTCCATCCTTTCTAAGGTAGGTAAATTGAGAGCCCAGTGTGTGGGGGCAATAAGCTGACTTTGTATAAAATATGCAAAAGTATGAAGGCTACTGCTTAACGCATTGTAAGCCACCCTGAGTCTTCAGAGAAGGGCGGCATATAAATCAAATTTTTTAAAAAAAAGTTCCTTTCACTAGCACTGTTTGTGAGTCCACCTGCCACAACTTAAATCAGTCTTTTGGGCATCAGGAACCGGTTCTGTGGAGAGAGATTTTTCCATGGATTGGAAGGGCCGTGGTTTCGTCTGCTGCCTGCATCCCACGGATAGGGCTTCGCTTGTTTGTGTGGCCCGGTTGCTGGCATGCCGTGGCCCAGTGCCAGTCCACAGACCCGGGAGTTGGGAACCCCTGACTTAAACCTCAAAATAGAAACGATCCTTGGCTCCATTGGTTGAGAGAGGTATTGTTTATTAGAGATTAATTGTAGAGGTAGTTGTTGACTTATGACCACAACTGACTCCAAAATATCTGTTGCTAAGTGAGGACAGGTGACGTTCTGACAAGCAAAGTCATGGGGGAAGCCAGATTCACTTAACAACTAACTTAACAACTGCAGTGATTCACTTAACAAGTGTGGCAAGAAAAGTCACAGAATGGGGCAAAATTCATTTACAAACTGTCTTGCTTAGCCACAGAAATGTTGGGCTCAATTGTGGTTGAAAGAGAAGCACTGCCTGTAATAAACAAATGTATTTATTTGTTTACTTGTATCTCACCTGTATTGTTTTTATAAATCAAATCAGTCAAGGTGGGGAACGTATCCAAAACTCCTTCTTCCTATTTTCCCCCCATCAACAATCCTGTGAGGTGGGTTGGGCTGAGAGAGGGGGAAGAATCCAAGGTCATCTAGCTGGTTTTCATGCCTAAGGCAGGACTAGAAGTCACCATCTTTGGTGATTGGCCCAAAAGTATTCAACTGGCTTTCATATCTAAGGCAGGACTAGAACTCACCATCTCCTGGTGATTGGCTCAAAGTCATTCAGTTGGTTTTCATACCTAAGCCAAGACTAGAACTCATCATTTCCTGGTAATTTTCCCAAAGTCCCACAGCCGTCTTTCATGCCTAAAATGGGACTAGAACTCCCCGTCTCCTAGTGATTGGCCCGAAGTCACCCAGTTGGCTTTCATGCCTAAAATGGGATTAGAAGTCACCATCTTTGATGATTGGCCCAAAAGTATTCAACTGGCTTTCATAGCTAAGGCAAAACTAGAACTCACCAACTCCTGATGATTGGCCCAAAGTCATTCAATTGATTTTCATACCTAAGCCAAGACTAGAACTCATCATCTCCTGGCGATTGTCCCAAAGTCCTGCAGCCATTTTTCATGCCTAAAATGAGACTAGAACTCATGGTCTCCAAGTTTCTAGCCTGGTGCCTGAACCATTAGACCAAACTGCCTCTCCATTAACTCTCTCCATTCCTGCACTTTCCTTTTGTTGTGTGTCACTCCAGGTCTCTTTCTCCTGGTGAGACCTTCTGCATCATCAGCTCTTTTGCCCTCCTTGCAGGCTGCGTGAGTGATGTAATCATCATGGGTCGAAAAGAAGCCATAGAGATCGAAGACATCTACTTGGTCTGCACAGCCAAAGGTGATGAAGTTCAATATTCTTGGTTGAAAGAAAACCAGCCCGTGATTGAAGATGAACGTATCTATTTTGCAAACAACAACCAGTTCCTCTTTTTCAAGCCATGTAATCGAATTGATGCTGCTAAATATAAGTGCCTTGCTCACAACGACTACTCTTCCGCTGAGAGCGATTTCTTTGGATTAAGTATCATATGTAAGTCGATGTGCCTTACTTTGCGTTTGTGTTAAGAGTGAGGCCAACCTTTCATATGGAGGCTAAAACATACAAAGAATGGTTGCAGGAATTGGGCAGGTCTAGTTTAATGAAGAGAAGGACCAGGGGTGACATGGTAGCAGTGTTCCATTATCTCAGGGGCTGCCATAAAGAAGAGGAAGTCAAGCTATTCTCCAAAGCACCTGAAGGCAGGACAAGGAGCAATGGGGGGAAACTAATCAAGGAGAGAAGCAACTTAGAATTAAGGAGGAATTTCCTGACAGTGAGAACAATTAACCAGTGGAACAACTTTGCCTCCAGAAGTTGTGAATGGTCCAACACTGGAAGTTTTTAAGAAGATGTCAGATATCATATAGGGTTTCCTGCTTGAGCAAGGGGTTGGACTAGAAGACCTCCAAGCTCCCTTCCAACTGTTATTCTATTATTCTGTTTTTCCTTCTTACTCTGGAACAGAAGAAAAGAGTCAGCAACTAGAAAACCGAGTGCAGGCTACAAAGAGAGGGTTGTTTGCCTCACAAGCTTTTCAATTTTTGTCAGATAAATACAGAAACTACATGCATTGTGTACTTTTTGCAAGGTCTCTGTATCCTGAGGTCTTCCAAACTTCATATTTTGAACACATTCAATTCTCAGTGTAGGGATTGTAGCGGTTTAGGTCTTGTACCTCTAAATGGCCCAGGAACCAGGGTGAAATCCAGCAGGTTCTGACAGGTTCTGGAGAAACAGCAGTGGAAATTTTGAGTAGTTCAGAGAACCGGCAAATAAACCGGCAAATTCCCACCCCACTCTGGCCCCAGAGTGGGCTGGGAATGGAGATTTTGCAGTATCCTTCCCCTGCCACGTCCACCAAGCCATACCCACCAAGCCACACCACACCACACCCACCAAGCCATGCCCACAGAACCAGTAGTAAAAAAATTTGAATTTCACCACTGCCGAGGGACCACCACCTCATTTGGCATCCTAGTGGCTACATTCAAATGAAGTGGTAAGCTGAGTTCATTTTAAATTTGGTTTGTTTGGGAGGGGTTCAGTAAATCAGCACGTTTTATGAACCCATCCTATTTCTCAGTTTAGTGCACAACCCCAAATCTGGGTTAATTTAGGTTTTGCCAAGATTGGCATTCAGGTCAGTCTAGGCCAGTGTTTTTTCAAAGTTGGTAATTTTCAGATGCGTGGAATTCAACTCCTACAATTCAACTTCCCATGCTGGCTGGGGAATTCTGGGAGTTGAAGTCCGCCCATCTGAAAATTGCCAACTTTGAAGAAAGACTGACCTACCGTGTTTCCCCGAAAATAAGAGCTCCCCGGATCCTCCCCTGAAAATAAACCCTTCTCGAAAATAAGCCCTTCCCCAAATATTTAAGTGCATGTGCAGCCGGTCCCTGCCATTTCCTCTGGTTAGGATTAGGGAGACAGAGCTGGAAATCAGGTAAGATGGCAAGAGGAGCCCCCTCTTGCTCCATGCACCCCAAAATAATAAGACTTCCCCGAAAATAAGGCCAAGCACCTATTTTGGGATGCAAAAAAAATATAAGACAGGGTCGGATTTTCGGGAATACATGGTAGGTGACATCCAGTGCCGTCCCTTCCCCGGACCCATTACACAAAATGAAATGGAAGCATTCTTCCTTGTATTTCAGAAGATCGCAAGGACATGAAAAATATTCTTCTCTCTTTTAAATGATGTCTTTATTTGCAGATGGACCTGATCCTCCTTTTATCAATGAGACAGTTGACATGAACGAAGAAACAATCAGCCTCATGTGCGTAGCTGTTGCCTTTCCCGTCCCGCGCATTCAGTGGTTTTACAATGGACTGCTAATTCCGAACAGCCCCGAGGTGCTCATTCGGAAGATCATCCCAAAGAATTCTGGGTATTATACTTGTCAAGCAACAAATCCCAAATCTAGGTTAATGCGCAAGGCCACTCTGGAGATTGACATGAAGGGTGAGTAGAAGGAAGGAAAACCCTAGGCAAAATCCGTGGCAAAAAATAATTGAGGGGTTCCAGCTGGGGATTGAGTATGGAGACATACCTAATATTGCCTTGTGATCTCTTTTTCTCTCATTAGAAAAACAAAAAAACTTAAGACGCCGTTGAGGGCACTGTAAGTATGAGTTTTTTCAGAAAATCTTCCGGAACGGTTTATATGACCTTAGTTTTCCCAAGTGTTTTGATATTTGCAAGACATCCGGGCAGCAATCCTGGACTCACATCTGGGGTTTCTACACTATAGATGAAGACAATCAAGATGGCAGCCACAACATGGAAGGTCCACCTGGTTTTATCTGAGTAGCGTGTTTGATGCACATAAAAACCAGCCAGAGCTCTGATTTCACCACTGACTTTTTTTGGTAGTCCTCAACTAGACCAGGGGTCTCCAACCTTGGTAACTTTAAGACTTGTGGACTTCAACTCCCAGAGTTTATTTATTTATTGGTTCAATTTATATTACGCCCTGCTCTGGAGACTCAGGGCAGCTTACAATGCGTTAAGCAATAGCCTTCATACTTTGTATATACCTGCTTAGTAGGGCTTTTGGCCCCTCCTAAGCGGTGTTCTTTTTTATACAAAGTCAGCTTATTGCCCCCAAAATCCAGGTCCTCATTTGACCTACCTCAAAAGGATGGAAGGCTGAGTCAACCTTGAGGCTGGGGAGATTCGAACTTGCTACTTGCCTACTTAATTGTAGGCAGTTGGTGCTATTTAACAGCACTTTAGTCTGCTGTGCCACCAAGGCTCTTGGTATGTTACATACCCAACTCAGGGTATGCAAACATTTTTTTTCAACACCCCCCCCCCCACACACACAGGTACACACACATCTGTAACTAAAATCAAATTCCCCAAAGGCTGTTTTTGAATGGGTCTAGGTCCAGGACAACTCGCCACGGCCAACTCGCCACAATCAACTCATCACAGGAAAACTCGCCTTGGCCAACTTGCCACAGCACAAGAGCTGCACCAATATCGATGAAATGGTGGAATAGAATCATTAAAGAAAGGATGCAAAAGGAGGAGCAGAGTGAAATGTGAATGACAAAAATGAAGATCATTTTTTAATATTATTTTAAACTAGAATTAGAATACCAGAGTTGGAAGGGACCTTGGAGGTCTTCTAGTCCAACCCCCTGCTTAGGCAGGAAACCCTACACCACTTCAGACAAATGGTTATCCAACATCTTCTTAAAAACTTCCAGTGTTGGAGCATTCGCAACTTCTGGAGGCAAGTGGTTCCACTGATGAATTGTTCTCACTGTCAGGAAATTTCTCCTCAGTTCTAAGTTGCTTCTCTCCTTGATTAGTTTCCACCCATTGCTTCTTCTCCTGCCTCCAGGCTACTTTGGAGAATAGCTTGACTCCCTCCTCTTTGTGGCAGCCCCTGAGATATTGAAACACTGCTATCATTTCTTCCCTCGTCCTTCTTAACTAGACATATCCAGTTCCTGCAACCATTCTTCATATGTTTTAGCCTCCAGCCCCCTAATCATCAATTAAATGATTCAACTGAATTGTTGAATTGTCCCGTGGCGTGTTGGCCATTTCGAGTTATCCTGTGGCAAGTTGACCGTGGCAAGTTGGTTGTAGAATATTGTCCCATTTCGTTTTCAAACAGGACCCAGGACCTGGAACAAAAACTGTGCTTTAACCATCTGGCGTTTTCTCTCTTTTAGGTTTCTACTCTCTGATTTCTGATGCAGGCTGAAGCTTCGTCTGTTTTTACGTCATTTTAAATTTGGAACTTTTTGAAAATCTACGTTGAAATCTCCTTGTAGAGTTTCTCCATTAACATTACAACAATGGATCATATCAATACCCAGTTATCATTTGCATTTCCGTAATGAAAGAATGTATGCAGTCATTCAGATGGATTGAGAAGTAGGAAAGTTTGCACTCAATAAATCATTCTTTTTGGCAATGGTGATGCTTTGTTGTTGTTGTTGTCAGTGTCAAAATACAGTATGGTTGATCTCTTGATTCTGTGGTGTTGGAATCAGTCTTTTACACCTGCATTATTAACTGGACTGCATTTTTAAAAATCTTAACAAAATAAAAAAATCAATCCTTAAAGGCCCAAACTCACTTTCTTCTCAGTGGAAGTCTTCCCCTTTAAATATTTAATTTAATTTAATTTAATTTAATTTAATTTAATTTAATTTAATTTAATTTAATTTAATTTAATTTAATTTAATTTAATTTAATTTAATTTAATTTAATTTAATTTAATAATTTAATTTAATTTAATTTACCGCATTTCTTTGCCGCCCAACTCCCAAGGGATTCTGGGGGTTTACAGCAAAAATAATGCGAACAATGAACATAGAAAAATTATTTTAAAACATTATAAAAACATTTTAAAACTTTAAAAGCCCATGCACACCATTCATGGCCGGATCTCGCAAGATTGCAACAGCGAGATCAACGGCCCCAGGCCTGCTGGAAAAACCAGGTTTTCACTGCTTTCCGGAAGGCCAAATATCTTGGATTTTAACTCCACAGTCTCCCCCCCCCCCCTCTCTCTCTCTGTCTCTCTCTCTGTCTCTCTCTCTCTCTCCATATATATATATATATATATATATATATATATATGTATGTATGTATGTATGTATGTATGTATGTATGTATTTGTTTTCTGAGGTTTTCGCAGGTGTTTGTATGTAGGTCTTCGGTTATTTGGGTCTTCTCCCGCGTAAAATTGGAAGTGTCTTGGCAATTTTTCAATGAAGACGTCGCCAAGACACTTCCAATTTTACGCGGGAGAAGACCCAAATAATCAAGGACCTACTTACCTACATACCTACCTACCTACATACATACATATTAGAAGAGAAGAGAAGAGAACAATAGAATAGAATAGAATAGAATAGAATAGAATAGAATAGAATAGAATAGAATAGAATAGAATAGAATAGAATAGAATAGGATTCTTTATTGGCCAAGTGTGATTGGATACACAAGGAATTCGTCTCGGTGCATATGCTCTCGGAATACATAAAAGAAAAGATACATTTGTCAAGAATCATAAGACACAACACTTAATGATAGTCATAGAGAAACAGTCAATATAAATCTTAAACCAGCAACAAGGTAACAGCCATACAGTCATAAGTGGGAGGAGATGGGTGGTGGGAACGATGAGAAGATTAATAGTAGTGCAGACTTAGTGAATAATTTGACAGTGTTGAGGGAATTATTTGTTTAGCAGAGTGATGGTGTTCGGAGAAGAAACTGTCCCTGTGTCTCGTTATTCTGGTGTGCAGTGCTCTATAGCGTCATTTTGGGGGTAGGAGTTGAAACATTTTATGTCCAGGATGCGAGGGGTCTGTAGATAATTTCACAGCCCATTATTGCTTGAAATTCTCATAAACTGGCCCTGTCTTAGGCCTTTAAAAAAAGTCCATTATGGCCTGATTTCCAAAACTTGGGAGGCAATTTTAGGATTACCTGTAGGACAGAAGATTATCTAGAAAGAATTCTGCAGTGGCCCAGATAGTGTTGAATCACACACCAATTTGACAGCATCAATGTCAGGGTCCCAATTAATACATCCATAATAAGCAGAACTCCGAGGCAAGTAGGTTCCTCAAAGAATTGGTTTATTGGACATATCATATCGGCATAAACTGGATGCTGAATATTCCCTCCGCTTTCACCTAATTAAAAAGTAAAAGTTTCTCCCTTTTCCCAAACCGTCAGTCACATGGTCCAATCAAGGTCCCGTCCGGTTGCCAGGCGACATCGCACCTCATCTGCTCTAGCCACCAGTGGGAATGTCCTTGGTTCCCAGGAGAAAGTATTTCGTTTTGGCTACAAGCTCCTCTATCTTTATTTCCCCCCACCTATCCCTCAGCTCCAGTGTGGCAACACTAAAGCCTCAAAATGGCCTCGGTCAGGCCAGCTTCAGGGTTGACAGGCGGCTCCCCCTTAATTGAAGAGGACTGCAAAGAAAAAAGATTGCAGAGAGGTTACTTAATATTCACCTTAGCCTCTCCGCCCACCTACCCCCTCGGGGGACCCTTAGGCTTCTGGAGGTACTTGTCATGGAACTGTTTAACCAGCCTGTCTGCCTTCACATCCCAGCTTTTAACCCAGGTAGCCTCGGTCAGGTCAGCTTCAGGGTTCAGACACTCATAACATCTCTACCCCAATGTCGTTCAAACTGCAACAGGACTTTGCATTAGTAGGGATCAACCACATTGGGTTATTTATTATCTGCTTTATAGATTTGTTGGCCACTTCCCATTCTTATAAACCTTGAGACAGTTTGTATTGAGAAGAAATAGCTTGGAAGAGCTTGATAGCTCCCGCTGTCTTAAGAAAGTTCAAAACATTCTAAAAGATCCATCTCATCCTGGGCACCCTTTTTTTTTTTTTTTGAACTATTACCATCTGGCAGCCGGTACAGGACAATAAAACCAAGGACGCATAGGCTGAAATACACTGCTATCCCAGGGCAGTAACTATATTGAATTCTACGGTATAGTGCAATATCGGGTTTTCAATTTCAATTATGTAGAATGTAGAGGATGTATGTTTGTGTTTTTATTTTTATAGTTATAATATACACTGAAGACGACATTTAATTTCGTTGTACCATGTGCAACGACAATAAAGTAAACTATAAACTATAAATAGAAAATACAAAGAGTAAAGTAGCCGAACATAATACAGGATAAACTGAACCACACATGCAGAGTTCAGGCTAACTACTTTACAGATAGCCCTCTGCTTACGACCACAAATGAGCCCAAAATTACTGTTGCTAAGCAAAAACTGTCTTTAAGTGAGTTTTGCCCCATTTTACAGCCTATCCTGCCACAGTTGTTAAGTAAATCACTACAGTTGTTAAGTAAGTAACCCGGTTGTTAATTAAATCTAACTTCCCTGTGGCCTTTGAGGGTCAGAAGGTCACAAAACATGACCCCGGGACACTACAACTGTTATAAATATGAACCAGTGGCCAAGCATCCAAATTTTGATCATGTGATCAGGGAGATGCTGCAACAGTCATGTGTGAAAAATGGTTAGAAGTCTCTTTTTTCAGTGGCGCTATAACTTTGAATGGTCACTAAACGAATGGTTGTAAATCGAGGACTTCGTGTATTATATCCTGCCTATAATCTCCCAGCCAACTCTTGGTAACAATTAGATAAGGCTCCGAGGAACTCGGAGGGGAGGGGAATGGTCCTAGGCCTTTTGTGATTGCACAGTGACTCTAGACAAGGGACACGTTTGATGCCTCCTCCCTGTCAGACTGAATGCTTCCCAACGGGGAAGTAGGCCAAAATCAATTTCTCCCTCCAAAAGATTTGCCAGAAAGTACCTATAAGTTGGCATTCGGTGCTTCGTAAGACACCCAGGGACCTCATCATGCTGTAATGCTGAGTCATGCTATAATTAGTTGTAAACGTATTTAAGAAAGGTACTGTAATGTATTCAGTTGATGATAAGCTGCTATCATCACGTGCGTGTGTGGGTGGATCTGCTACCATCCGGGGTTTGTGAACCAGAGTGAACCAACTACTGTTTGTGTAGTAAGAAGCTTTTTGGATTTAACCGGTAAAGACTTGGCCTGTTTAGAAGACTATGAGATGGTTTAATTTCTACTATAAATAAAACTTTTGATAATCCAGTTTGCACTTATCTCTTATTTTCATTGCTCTCAGCAACGTTTCTCTGTGCACTCTACTCTGCTGGTTGCTAACACAACAACAATATCCTTAACCCTGGCCACTTTAGCTGTCAGTCAACAACATGAGACATGATCAATCGGTTTTATTTCTAACTAGACAACCTGTGGTATGTTAGGTCACCCTTTGAGAGAACGTAAGTACAGTCTAATGTGACCAGAATTAACATTAAATTTTAGGGGTGTCTATGAACACCCCTAAATCTCAATCATCCAGGTGCTTTTTCTAAAAGGTAACTGGACTTCCTTGCCTGTTGTCTTAGAAAACGTTTCGCTTCTCATCCAAGAAGCTTCTTCAGTTCTGAACTGAAGAAGCAATAAAGGAGAATATTTATCGCTCAGGGTTGAAACGAGGGGCCCTTTGGTGCTCTCGGTGTTATGGAATGAAGTGACCAAGCAACATCCCTAGGTCAGCCAGAGAGAGAGTTTATTTGCGCAAAGACTCAGAAGCTAGTATCGCATCTTAGCTTTGAGTGAAGACTCCATGCTTACGTGACACATTATATACTTTTCTAAACAAAGGATTCTGCAGCAACTTTCCATATATGGTTAACATACATTTGTTATTTTGACATTTCTTAATCACTAAAGTTTTACATCATCCTTGCCAAACAAGCATAATTCTTCTGTAAATTACTGGAGCATAAGTCCAAATTCTCTTTTGTTGATGGACAATTTTCAACCCAGGTGGGTATCCTTGATCTAACCACCTCTAGCTATATGTCATTAGAATTGTTCCTTTCTTCTGACAAGTTAGGGGGTTACTTAGAGTATCAAAGGAGGTTATGCTGACTTTGTATTCTCTCCAGCTAGATGTATTTCCTGCTTTCAGAATATAGTTGCTTTTAGAATATCTTTTAGAATATAGTGAATAGAAAGTTATCCAGTGGTCATCCAGCAGCTCCCACTTTATTGGAGCTTGGCTGTTTCCTTGCAGATGTTTCACTATCCAACGAGGTAACATCCTTAGCGCTAGAACTGAAAAAGCTTCGTGGATGGGAAGTGAAACATCTTCAAAGAAAAAAAAATACAAGTGCCCTTTTGGAAAAAGCAACTTTCAGACGTTACATTTTAGGCTGACCATACGTTTTTACCAGTGGTGGGTTGCTCCCAGTTCACACCGGTTTCTATAGAACCGGTAGTAAAACCGGTGGGAGGCTCTGCCTACCGACCCCAATGTCAACAAAATGCTTCTGCGCATGCGCAGAAGAGTGCGCTCACACAAGCAAAGCAAGCGTGCACACACGGCCCCACTGCAAACCGGTAGTAGAGGTAAGTAGAACCCACCCCTTGGTTTTTACTCCAAATATATCATGAATAGGAAAATAGGAGTAGTGGTAAATGCACTTCAATAATAAATCAGTATCCAGAATGCGGCCGCGCGGGTAGTTACGGGGGCTTCTTGTTACTCCTGTGTTACACCTCTCCTGCGCGGGCTGCACTGGCTACCGGTTGCTCTCTGGGTTCGTTTCAAGGTGGTGGTTTTAACCTATAAAGCCCTACATGGCTTAGGCCCGGGGTACTTACAGGACCACCTCCTGCCTTCCTCCCACCGTCCAGTGCGCTCCCATAGAGTGGGCCTCCCCTGGGTGCCGTCAGCCAAGCAATGTTGGCTGGCGGCCCCCAGGGGTAGGGCTTTCTCTGTCGGAGCCCCGACCCTCTGGAATAGTCTTCCCACCAACCTCAGGACGGCCCCCAACCTCCTCTCCTTCCGCCAGGGATTAAAGTCATGGCTGTTTAAAGAACATTATGATCGTGGGGTTATATAGCCTTTTTAGAATGATTTTAATGGATTTTAATGTGTTTTAATTGTGTTTATTGTAATTTGTATTCATGATTGTTTTTGTAAGCCGCCCTGAGTCCTTGGGGAGAATGGCAGCATATAAGTCACATAAATAAATGAATGAATGAATAAATAAATAAATAAATAAATAAATAAAATATCTCAATAATAAATCAACTCCTGAATGGAGAAACAGAAGGGCAAATCACAAGTGGGCAAAAAAGCAGGTGTGGGAGTGACTTCCGACTTCCTGTTGGCTTCCCCAAGGACTTGTGGGAAGCTGTCAGGGAATGTCAGAAATCATGTTGATTATGGAGACACTGCAACGTCCACAATTTTATGAATAAAGCTGATCTAAAACAGATCAGGAAACTGGAACGATTCTTCAAACCAGGGGTGAAATCTACTTACCTTCCTTCCCGGGTCGGAAGTGTCAGTGCACGCGTGGACCCTCTGCGCATGCGCAAACTCTTCTGCACATGTGCAGAGGCAATGGTGGGATTCAGCCAGTTTGCACCACTTCGGGAGAACAGGTCATTAATCTTCTGAGCAGTTTCGTGAACTGGTTGTTGGAAGAAATCATTAGGGCACAGTACCGGTTGTTAAATTACTTGAATCCCACCACTGTGCAGAAAGTAAAAAGCAGGTTACTTCCTGGTTAAAACCAGGAAGTAACAACGGCCGGGTGGGTGGGCGGAGCCTCATGCTGCTGTCGCTACCAGTTCAGCCGAACCGGTCCAGAGTGGTACAATTTCACCCCTGCTTCAAACCCATATATTATCAACAATTAGAAGACGGGGTGAGATGCTTCTACAATATTCAGTCAAAGGCCAAATGATCACAAAACCTTGTAAAAGAAAAATGACATCGGACTTTGCCATAGTGTTTTGTGACTAGTAAACTGTGTGACTCATGTTCTTTTAGCCAATAAAACTTTTTACTAGTTCTAAATACAGGAGTCTTCATCCTTTCCCGTTACCGGTTGTGAATCCAACCGCACCTCTTCGGTTTGTGAATCCAGCCACACCTCTTTGATTAGCAATGAGGATGTCGAGAGTCGAGCAGGTGGCCACACCTCAGCTGCAAAATTAAGGAGGTGGCCAGATTTGGTTTGCCAAGCTCATGTTGGATCAAGCTTGGTCAGGAACTCCGATGGTTCCAGATTTGGGTTCTGGAACCAAGACGCCTGAAGACCTTCTGCTTATACAATGCAGACAAAGCCACCTTACTTGATGAATGGAGTCCGTAGTATTCTTGGATGGAGAAGTTCCTGGTGGACAATGCTTTGGACAGGTATGAATGAGAACCTCAAAAAAACAGAGTCTGCAAGGATTGGATGAGACCTTGGTTGGAGGGTTGGGTCTTCATTAGAAATCTTGATGCATCTATCGGGGGGGGGGGGTTGGCAATGTCTGAAGGGCTGGATGTGAGCATAGGTGGATGGTTGGATCATCTCCAGTTTTAACTGCTGCTTAATCCCAGCTGTCTTGTTTAATTTATGTTCTTAATTGGTTTAATATAGTATCATTTTTTGTAAGCTGCCCGGAGAACCAATTTGGCATCAAGTTTCACTTGTTTTAACATTTTAATCAGTTGAGCTTTATAGCGTTCATATGATGGGGAGCTGCCCAGAGTTGGTTGAAAGACGAGCAGTTTTTTTAATGTTGTAAATAAATAAATAAAATTAGAGTGGACAGCTACATTTAATCTAATTATTAATAATAATTCAAATTAGAATTCCTGAAGCTTCTACCAGGTTTTATTTTCTTTTTTTATTTTTTGCAGTTCTGCTCTATCATTTCGACATTAACACTGGGCTTTTATTGCAAATTTTGGAATATTCTGGGGGCGATAATGGTTTGCATTCCAGTTAATGAACTTATGGATCCTGAGATTTAATAACAAATGAACAAACAAATCTGAAACGGCTTGCTCAAACCTCATAGATATATAGCATTGGGGGAAAAAAATAAGAATTTGGATCATTTGAACGCTAATATTTTAACATACTCAAAGGTCCCATCAATCATATATAAAGGAGATTGACCTTTCTTGCCACAGTTATTAAGTGAATCTGGTTTTCTCATTGAATTTGCTTATCACAAGGTCACAAAAGAGGGATCACATCTCAGCCTGGGACACTCCAACCGTCATAAATGGGAGCCAGTTGTGACGCATCTGAATTTTGATCAGTGGAATGCGGCAACAGTTGTGGGGAGGGGGAGGAAATCACTTTTCTTACTGCGATTGTAACTTTGAACGGGCACTAAATGGAACAGTTGTAAACTGAGGATTTCCTGTGACTCAATGGGCTTTCTGCTTAAAATTTATTTTACTAAGAGCCATTTTTTTTCTCTCTCTCTCTTTTTCTCTTTCCTCCTCTACCGCAGCCACCATCTTCCATCTGACCGGAGGCGAAAAGACAGTCCCTATTGAGTTACATCCTCCAGTTCCCATGGAGCAGCTTCATGTTATGTTCGATCCACCAAAACCGGTACCTGGGATTGTCTACTGCAGCTGGTCCAAGGGCCAGTCTCCAGAAACAATGGAGGAAATTGGAATAAGATTCCTGCCCCCATTAAATGGGTCAAACCAAGGACCGAAATACACAGGACGGGAGGAAATTTACCCGAATTGTTCCCTTTCCATCAGCGAGTTAACATTCCAAGATTCGGTAAACTACCTGTTGATAGAAGGAGGACCTGGACTTCTTATTGTAGGTTATGCAAACACAACAGTTGTAGGTAGGCATAATATCCTTTTTATTGCTTTTTCTGAGATCTTGTGCAAATAACATATTTAGAGGGCTGGGCCCACTTTATGCAGGCGAAGGGCTTCTGTTCTGGCATAATAATACAGGTAGTCCTTGATTCTATAAAGCCTTAGTAAGGCCGCACCTAGAATACTGCATCCAGTTTTGGTCACCACGCTATAAAAAAGATGTTGAGAAGATTCTAGAAAGAGTGCAGAGAAGAGCAACCAGGATGATTAGGGGACTGAAAGCTAAAACATACAATGAACGGTTGCAGGAACTCAACATGGCTAGTCTAGGGAAGAGAAGGACCAGGGGAGGCAGGATAGCAGTTGTTCTAATATTTCAGGGTCTGCCACAGAGAAAAGAGGGTCAAGCTATTCTCCAAGGCACCTGAAGGCCAGACGAGGAATAACAGATGGAAACTGAACAAGGAGAGATTCAACCTGGAAATAAGGATCAATTTCCTGACTGAGAACAAACATCCAGTGGAACAGAAGTGGCCTTCGGAAGTTGTGGGAGCTTCATCCCTGGAGGCTTTCAAGAAGAGACTGGACTGCCATCGGTCAGAAATGGCGTAGGGTCTCCTGCTTGGAGACTAGAAGACCTCCAAGGTCCCTTCCAACTCTGTTAATCTGTTAAATCTAATTCACAGCCATTCGCTTAGTGACTGTTGGAAGTTACAACTGCAGTGAAAAAAAAATGACCTATGACCCTTTTTCACGCTTATGACTGTTGCAGCATCCGGACTATCTGGCTTACTCCAGTTTTACTCCAGTTTGATTTTATATTGCAAGAGAAACCCTGGAGGACTTGAACAGCCTCCACAACTGATCCCCGTTTCCATTAAATGTGATTTGTGCTGCACAGCTTTTCACTTTTGATGATTTGGTTCTGGACAGTACATTCATAAATAATAAACCTTTCCCCTCTCTCTTAGGTTAAATAATTACAATTTCGTAACACCGATGGAAGAGAATCGCTCCGGGTTGAACTGTGGGTTCCTTGGTGGTCTCTGAGCTTAGTTGTTTTCTTGTAGATGTTTCATTATCCAAAGAGGTAATGTCATCAGTACTAGACAGGAGTGGGATTTGCTCTCTGTTTATAACCCCATCCCATTCTAGCACTGATCACATTACGCAATTGGACTATCTCAGCTCAGAGAACATCCAGGACTCTACAATTCTGAAATAGCTTCTGGAATTTCTAGAAGACATAATTGAAGCATGGCCATGGGGCTTCTGGCTGTGCACAAGGATTTCCCACTAGAAAGGCAAAGGTGCTGACTTAGAAACCAGGAGGCAGTGAGTTCTAGTCCTGCTTTAGGCATGAAAGCTGTCTGGGTAACTTTGGGCCAATCACCAGGAGACAGTGAGTTCTAGTCCTGCCTTAGGCATGAAGGCCATCTGGGTGACTTTGGTCCAGGGTTGTTGTTATGGGGAATACAGGAGACGGAAGGTGCGCTGGATATGTTCGCCACCTTGAGTTGTTTGTAAAAATAATAAAGGTGGGATACAAATAAATAAATGTATGCACATAAATTTTAAAAAATTGCTCGTAATAACGCTCTCTCTTTCCTCTCTGCAGGTTTTCTGTCCAAGCCAAACGTGACTGCATACCCAAGCAACTTCATTAAGGAATTGTTTCCAGTTCGTCTCTTCTGCAATGCATCGAAAGACCTAAATATTACGTGGTTTAAAGATGGAGAACTTTACACTAATGTGTCCCACCTCATGGATAATAACAAGACTCTTTTCATTCCATATGCATCCAAGAGTGATGCTGGGGAGTATCAGTGCCAAATTACCAATCACACCAGCACGAGAATCAGTGACAGGCTCAGCCTCAAAGTTGTCTGTAAGTATTTGGCTTTCAAGATGTCTAGCTTGGTCTTAGCTCACAGGTTCACCAGCTCTGAGATGTTCTCCTAACCTCACCCCTCAGGACAGGGGACGGGGCAGGGACCGGGGGGGGGGGGAACTATGGAAACTATACAACCTGTGGACTTCACTTCCCAGAATTCCTGAGCCAGCATGGAATTCTGGGAGTAGACGTCCATGGCCAATATGGAATTCTGGGAGTTGAAGTCCATAGACAGCATGGAATTCTGGAAGTAGATGTCCATGGCCAATATGGAATTCTGGGAGTTGATGTCCATAGGCAGCGTGGAATTCTGGAAGTAGACGTCCATGGCCAATATGGAATTCTGGGAGTTGAAGTCCATAGACAGCATGGAATTCTGGAAGTAGATGTCCATGGCCAATATGGAATTCTGGAAGTTGAAGTCCACAGACATCATAAAATTCTCAGAGCTGAAGTCCACGGCCAATATAGTATTCTGGGAATTAAAGTCCATGGATCGTAAAATGGCCATAGTTGCTCTCCCCTGCCTCAGGAGGTCCTTGAAATGGGGCCGCTCTGCTTGGAGGCCAAGTATGGCAGCTTGCCACAGGCAGGAAAGTTTGGTGTTATATCAGAAAACAAAAGTATTTTTTTAATAAGAGTCACACCATTCTGTGCAGGGCGGGGCGGGGGGTGGGGGAGAAGAGAGAATTTAAATTCTCTTTAAATAGGTGGGTGAGGATTTTCGTCAAAGGTTTTGTGTCCTTTAAGGAAGACATAAAATGTTTCCTTATTGCATGTGGGTAATTTGGCCCTGCCTTGTCTCCAGAAGAGACCTGAAAGTCATAAGGTAGGGAATTTATGATATTGGTAAAAGCAGAGAAGAGCAGGCAACACCCAACCACTTGAAAAACAGGGCTGGGCGATCTACCAGAACTCCATGACCAAATGGGGCCCATCCCTTTCCTATAAAGAGAGGCAGTACTTCCTAGTAGCCATTCCCTAACCTGAACAGAACTGGCCCCAATGAGGACTTCAATACAATTCCAAAGGAGTCCATTCTCGGCATTTGTGTTAAAACTAAATTTGGTGTATTGAGTTAAAATTCAGTTTGGTGTATCATTAAGGCATCAGGCTAGAAACTGGGAGATTGGGAGTTCTAGTCCCACTTTGGGCACGAAAGACATCTGGTTGACTTTGGGCCAATCACTAGGAGACATTGAGTTCTAATCCTACCTTAGCCATGAAAACCAGCTGGATGATTTTGGGCTAATCACCAGGAGATGGTGAGTTCTAGTGTCACCTTAGGAATGAAAGCCGACCGGATGACTTTGGGCCGATTACAAGGTGCTGTTCTGTATTTCTGGAGGGAACAATCTCTCGTGTTTTCTTTAACTTCATTTGTTTCTATGGGCACTACAGACTGTCATACATATCCAAATATCCATGCATGGATCCCAAAGTGATAGTGGGTAGAAATGACTGGCTGACCTAGGGGTGAGAACTAAGAATGTGAAGGGTCATCCACAGAGTAGCAGGTCTAGATTTTATGGGACACACCTCACTCCCACTGAATTGCTATTTTTGTTATTTTTTAATTACTTTAAATCATCATCCATGTGTTCTATCTAATCCAGTATTTCCCAGCTATGGCAACCGGATGAGTGGACTTCAACTCCCAGAATTCCCCAGCCTGCAAGACTGGCTGGGGAATTCTGGGAATTGAAGTCCACCAATCTTCAAATTGTCAAACACTGTTCTAATCTGAGTCCTTCAGGAGAAGGGCGGTATAAAAATTAATTAATTAATTAATTAATTATATTAATAAATAAATAATCCGTGAAAGGGGTCTTTCAGACTGAAATAGCAGAGGGACGGTATGCAATTCATATCTCTATATATGTTAGAAATTCTGCTTATATATAGCACCACAGGACAAACAAGGAACACAGTCACCATGTGTTTTACTGCTCAACTGTTCAACTGTAACAGGAAACAGGAAACTGCTTAATACAAAAGAACATAAACAGCATTTCTTTGCCTACCTGATTTCCAGCTCCGTCGCGTTTCTCCGTTGCGTTTCTCGCCATCGTATGCAGGGAAATGAAAGTTTGTGGGACTAAAAAAAACAAAAGTTCACTCAATCAATTCCAACTTTCTGAGATCTTTTTCTTTCGCAAGAAGTTGGAATTGATTGAACTTTTTTTTTCGTCCCACAAACTTTTGTTTCCCTGCACACGATGGTGAGAAACGCGACTGAGAAATGCAATGGAGCTGGGCTGAGGTGACAGCGTGCATGCCCACAGAGAGGGCTCTGAGTGCCACCTCTTGCACGCATGCCATAGGTTCACCACCAGAGACATAGAGTATATACCATAGATCAGTGGTGGGATTCAGCCGGTTCTGTCCACTTCAGGCGAACCGGTAGATGCTACTGCGGTAGGCCTCACCCACCTGCCTGGATGTAATGCCATCCTATTTTGCCACGTTTTGGAAGTTGTGAGCTGACGAGAGCACATACACGCGAGATCAATGAGCATGCGCGGAATGCTGAGCCTGCGTGGAAGGTGGCACGCTCGCATTTGCAAACCGGTAGGGAAGGTAAGTGAATCTCACCTCTGCCATAGATCCAAATTTGTAAACGCTGCCATCTACTTGATGAATAGTACTGTAGTTGTTGCATTAAAAAAAATACACATCCCAGCAATGAATTCCAACAATATATTTTCCCAAGATGGTCCAGATACACCTGAAATCCAGCCAACCCGACGATATTATAACGAACACACCAATGTCGTGCTCACCTGCAGCGCCGATTCAGTTCCCCAGCCACGATACGTTTGGTTTCATAACGGAAAGGAAGTAGACACGGGGGGAAAATTAGTCCTTGAAGATTTCATGGAAGACCAAACGGGGAGCTACATCTGCCAAGCTGAAAATGAATTACTTCAAAGGAAGAAAAACAGCAGCAGCCTGGAGATTTACCTGGAAAAAAGTGAGTAACCAAGGTGGAGTTAAAAGTAGTTATCCATAGCTACTATATGTAGCCCTCGACTTACGACCACAATCGGGACCAGACTTTCCGTGGTTAAGCTAGGCAATTGTTAAGAGAGCTGGACAGGTTTTCATGACCATTTTTTTTTTTTTTTGGCTACGGTGGTTAAGGGAATCACTGCGGTTGTTAAGTGGAACATGCAGTCGTTAAGTGAATCACCACCTTTCCCCCATTGACTTTGCTGGAGGACGTACAACTGTAAGAAATACCTGCCAGTTGCCAAGCGCCCAAATTTGGATCACATGACCACGGAGGAGAGGCCACAAGGGTAGTAATGGCTTGTGTCTGTGTTTCCCCTGAAAGTAGACAATCTTTAGACTCGGATCCCAAAGCCTCCATTACTTTAGGCAAGGCAGTCGTTAAACGAGTTGCGCTCCATTTTATGATCTTTTTTTTGCCAAGCTTGTTAAGTGAATTACTGCATTTCTTCAGTGACTCATGCATATCTGGCTTTATGAATAGCAATGGCAAAAGCACTTACAGTAATGGCCAAAATTGTGGAAACCTTTCGGGGAAAGTTTATTTTCTAAAACTAGCTAATAACACCAGTTTTTTTTTTAGTAGTAGTACCATAAAATTATATATCAATGGAAAGATAATTTAATCAAGAACTGTAATGCAATAACTTTTAGGAAGGGGTTTTTTAAAATTAGATTTATATGCCGCCTTTCTCCAGAGACTCAAGGCGGCTTACAATGTGTTAAGCAATAGCCTTCATACTTGTGTATATTTTATACAAAGTCAGCTTATTGCCCCCACAAACTGGGTCCTCATTTTACCTACCTTAGAAAGGATGGAAGGCTGAGTTAACCTTGAGCCTGGTGAGATTCGAACTTCCAGTAATTGCAGACAGCTGAATGTTAATAACAGGCTTTTAGTCTGTTGAGCTATCCAGGCTCTTTTTTCTATTTTTCTATTTTTGCTATTAGAATAGCAGTTACAGTATAAAGAAGAAAAGTGAAACACGTAGAAAAAAAATGAGATATACAAAAATGATCACCATATCAATTAATCCTTCTTTGGGTAACCTTTAGTATAAATTACGGCCTTACAACGTCTTCCCATGGAGTGAACCAAGTCTTTGAGTTCTGCAGCTGTCAATTTTGGTCATCACAATATAAAAAAGATGTGGAGACTTTAGAAAGAGTGCAGAGAAGAGCAACAAAGTTGATGAAGGGACTGGGGTTAAAACATATGAAGAACGGTTGCAGGAACTGGGTATATCTAGTTTAATGAAAAGAAGGACTAGGAGAGACATGGTAGCAGTGTTCCAATATCTCAGGGGCTGCCCCAAAGAAGAGGGAGTCAAGCTCTTCTCCAAAGCACCTGAGGGCAGGACAAGAAGCAATGGGTGGAAACTAATCAAGGAGAGAAGCAACCTAGAACTAAGGAGAAATTTCCTGACAGTGAGAACAATTAATCAGTGGAACAGCTTGCCACCAGAAGTTGTGAATGCTCCAACACTGGAAGTTTTGAAGAAGATGTTGGATAACCATTTGCCTGAAGTGGTGTAAGGTTTTCTGCCTATGATGTTATGATCATTCGTCCTATTCACTCCTGCCATTTGCTTTTCATGCGCCACTCCTGGTCTTCCTCTCCTGGTGAGACCTTCAACATTATCATTTGCCTTTTTCCCTCCCTGCAGGTCGTGTAAGCAACGTCACCATCACTGGTCCACCTAACGCCATCGAGGGCGACCTAATCTCCTTGACCTGCACATCAAAAGGTGACAACGTTTCATATTCCTGGATCAATGGGAGCCAAGTGGTACAGGCAGGCGGCCATATCTCTTTGAAAAACAACAACCAGACCCTTGAGTTGAATCCAGGCTACCGAAGCGATGCTGCGGATTATATCTGCCGTGGTTTTAACAACATCTCTTCCAACGAGAGCAAACCCTATCGCTTAGACATTATCTGTAAGTCTGATCTTTCTGTTTTAAGAAATGGCATGCTACCAGCGATCTGTAAATTCAACATTAGCAATAGCAATAGCACTTAGACTTATATACAGCTTCATAGTGCTTTACAGCCCCCTCTAAGTGGTTTACAGAGTCAGCCTATTGCCACTCCAACAATCTGGGTCCTCATTTTACTAACCTCAGAAGAAGGCAAGGTTGAGTCAACCTTGAGCTGTCAGGATCGAACTGCTGACAGTGGGCAGAATTAGCCTGCAATGCTGCATTCTAACCACTGCGCCACGAGGGAGGGAGGGAGGGAAGGAGGAAGGAAGGAAGGAAAATAACAATAGCACTTAGACTTATATACCGCTTTACAGTGCTTTTACAGCCCTCTCTAAGTGGTCTACCGAGTCAGCCTATTGCCCCCAACAAGCTGGGTCCTCATTTTACCTATCTCAGAAGGATGGAAGGCTGAGTCAGCCTTGAGCCTGGTGAGATTTGAATTGCCAAATTCTGAGATCTTGTGCAAATAACATATTTAGAGGGCTGGGCCCACTTTATGCAGGCGAAGGGCTTCTGTTCTGGCATAATAATACAGGTAGTCCTTGATTCTATAAAGCCTTAGTAAGGCCACACTTAGAGTACTGCATCCAGTTTTGGTCACCAAGCTATAAAAAAGATGTTGAGAAGATTCTAGAGAGAGTGCAGAGAAGAGCAACCAGGATGATTAGGGGACTGAAAGCTAAAACATACAATGAACGGTTGCAGGAACTCAACATGCCTAGTCTAGGGAAGAGAAGGACCAGAGGAGACAGGATAGCAGTCTTCCAATATTTGAGGGGCTGCCACAGAGAGGAAGAAGGGGGTCAAGCTATTTTCCAAGGCACCTGAAGGCCAGACAAGGAATAATGGATGGAAACTGAACAAGGAGAGATTCAACCTGGAAATAAGGATCGATTTCCTGACTGAGAACAAAGTCCAGTGGAACAGAAGTTGCCTTTGGAAGTTGTGGGAGCTTCATCCCTGGAGGCTTTCAAGAAGAGACTGGACTGCCATCGGTCAGAAATGGCGTAGGGTCTCCTGCTTGGGGTTGGACTAGAAGACCTCCAAGGTCCCTTCCAACTCTGTTAATCTGTTAAATCTAATTCACAGCAATTCATTTAGTGACTGTTGGAAGTTACAACTGCAGTGAAAAAAAATGACCTATGACCCTTTTTCACGCTTATGACTGTTGCAGCATCCAGACTCTGGCTTACTCCAGTTTTCCTCCAGTTTGATTCTATATTGCAAGAGAAACCCTGGAGGATTTGAACAGCCTCCACAACTGATCCCCGTTTGCATTAAATGTGCTTTGTGCTGGACAGCTTTTCACTTTTGATGATTTGGTTCTGGACAGTAAATTCATAACTAATAAACCTTTCCCCTCTCTCTTAGGTTAAATAATTACAATTTCGTAACACCGATAGAAGAGAATCTGTGGGTTCCTTGGTGGTCTCTGAGCTTAGTTGTTTCCTTGTAGATGTTTCATTACCCAATGAGGTAATGTCATCAGTACTAGACAGGAGTGGGATTTGCTCTCTGTTTATAACCCCATCCCATTCTAGCACTGATCACATTACGCAATTGGGAACCAAAACATCTGCAAGAAAACTATCTCAGCTCAGAGAACATCCAGGACTCTACAATTCTGAAATAGCTTCTGGAATTTCTAGAAGACATAATTGAAGCATGGCCATGGGGCTTCTGGCTGTGCACAAGGATTTCCCGCTAGAAAGGCAAAGGTGCTGGCCTAGAAACCAGGAGGCAGTGAGTTATAATCCTGCTTTAGGCATGAAAGCTGTCTGGGTAACTTTGGGCCAATCACCAGGAGACAGTGAGTTCTAGTCCTGCCTTAGGCATGAAGGCCATCTGGGTGACTTTGGTCCAGGGTTGTTGTCGTGGGGAATACAAGAGACGGAAGGTGCGCTGGATATGTTCGCCACCTTGAGTTGTTTAAGGCATTAAGGCATCAGGCTAGAAACCGGGAGATTGGGAGTTCTAGTCCCACTTTGGGCACGAAAGACATCTGGTTGACTTTGGGCCAATCACTAGGAGACATTGAGTTCTAATCCTACCTTAGCCATGAAAACCAGCTGGATGATTTTGGGCTAATCACCAGGAGATGGTGAGTTCTAGTGTCACCTTAGGAATGAAAGCCGACCGGATGACTTTGGGCCGATTACAAGGTGCTGTTCTGTATTTCTGGAGGGAACAATCTCTCGTGTTTTCTTTAACTTCATTTGTTTCTATGGGCACTACAGACTGTCATACATATCCAAATATCCATGCATGGATCCCAAAGTGATAGTGGGTAGAAATGACTGGCTGACCTAGGGGTGAGAACTAAGAATGTGAAGGGTCATCCACAGAGTAGCAGGTCTAGATTTTATGGGACACACCTCACTCCCACTGAATTGCTATTTTTGTTATTTTTTAATTACTTTAAATCATCATCCATGTGTTCTATCTAATCCAGTATTTCCCAGCTATGGCAACCGGATGAGTGGACTTCAACTCCCAGAATTCCCCAGCCTGCAAGACTGGCTGGGGAATTCTGGGAATTGAAGTCCACCAATCTTCAAATTGTCAAACACTGTTCTAATCTGAGTCCTTCAGGAGAAGGGCGGTATAAAAATTAATTAATTAATTAATTAATTATATTAATAAATAAATAATCCGTGAAAGGGGTCTTTCAGACTGAAATAGCAGAGGGACGGTATGCAATTCATATCTCTATATATGTTAGAAATTCTGCTTATATATAGCACCACAGGACAAACAAGGAACACAGTCACCATGTGTTTTACTGCTCAACTGTTCAACTGTAACAGGAAACAGGAAACTGCTTAATACAAAAGAACATAAACAGCATTTCTTTGCCTACCTGATTTCCAGCTCCGTCGCGTTTCTCCGTTGCGTTTCTCGCCATCGTATGCAGGGAAATGAAAGTTTGTGGGACTAAAAAAAACAAAAGTTCACTCAATCAATTCCAACTTTCTGAGATCTTTTTCTTTCGCAAGAAGTTGGAATTGATTGAACTTTTTTTTTCGTCCCACAAACTTTTGTTTCCCTGCACACGATGGTGAGAAACGCGACTGAGAAATGCAATGGAGCTGGGCTGAGGTGACAGCGTGCATGCCCACAGAGAGGGCTCTGAGTGCCACCTCTTGCACGCATGCCATAGGTTCACCACCACAGACATAGAGTATATACCATAGATCAGTGGTGGGATTCAGCCGGTTCTGTCCACTTCAGGCGAACCGGTAGATGCTACTGTGGTAGGCCTCACCCACCTGCCTGGATGTAATGCCATCCTATTTTGCCACGTTTTGGAAGTTGTGAGCTGACGAGAGCGCATACACGCGAGAGCAATGAGCATGCGCGGAATGCTGAGCCTGCGTGGAAGGTAGCACGCTCGCATTTGCAAACCGGTAGGGAAGGTAAGTGAATCCCACCTCTGCCATAGATCCAAATTTGTAAACGCTGCCATCTACTTGATGAATAGTACTGTAGTTGTTGCATTAAAAAAAATACACATCCCAGCAATGAATTCCAACAATATATTTTCCCAAGATGGTCCAGATACACCTGAAATCCAGCCAACCCGACGATATTATAACGAACACACCAATGTCGTGCTCACCTGCAGCGCCGATTCAGTTCCCCAGCCACGATACGTTTGGTTTCATAACGGAAAGGAAGTAGACACGGGGGGAAAATTAGTCCTTGAAGATTTCACGAAAGACCAAATGGGGAGCTACATCTGCCAAGCTGAAAATGAATTCCTTCAAAGGAAGAAAAACAGCAGCAGCCTGGAGATTTACCTGGAAAAAAGTGAGTAACCAAGGTGGAGTTAAAAGTAGTTATCCATAGCCACTATATGTAGTCCTCGACTTACGACCACAATCGGGACCAGACTTTCCGTGGTTAAGCTAGGCAATTGTTAAGAGAGCTGGACAGGTTTTCATGACCATTTTTTTTTTTTTTGGCTACGGTGGTTAAGGGAATCACTGCGGTTGTTAAGTGGAACATGCAGTCGTTAAGTGAATCACCACCTTTCCCCCATTGACTTTGCTGGAGGACGTACAACTGTAAGAAATACCTGCCAGTTGCCAAGCGCCCAAATTTGGATCACATGACCATGGAGGAGAGGCCACAAGGGTAGTAATGGCTTGTGTCTGTGTCTCCCCTGAAAGTAGACAATCTTTAGACTCACAGTTAGTCTTTGACTTATGAACACAACAGATCCCAAAGCCTCCATTGCTTTGGGCAAGGCAGTCGTTAAATGAGTTGTGCTCCATTTTATGACCTTTTTTTTTTTTTGCCAAGCTTGTTACGTGAATTACTGCATTTCTTCAGTGACTCATGCATATCTGGCTTTCTCCATTGACTTTGATTGTCAAGTCCTCTTTCAGCAGTTTACAGAGTCAGCCTATGGCCCCCAACAATCTGGGTCCTCATTTACCGACCTCGGAAGGAGGGAAGGCTGAGTGAACCTTGACTCAGTGTGTTGTGGCCTGCCAGCCGCCCGCCCCTCCAGCAGCCGAATCAGAGGAGGAGGAGGCGTGGGAGTCAGGGTCTGCATCAAAGAAACTTGAGAGCTCCGAGGGGGAAGAGGGAATGGAGCTGGCAGAGAGAGAGAGACAGAGAGAGAGAGAGAGAGAGAGAGAGAGAGAGAGGCGGAGCCTGGGCTATCTGTCAGCCCTCAGATGGAGAGTCAACAGCCCCCAGGTCTGGAGGTGGCTGATGAGGAAGAGGAGGAACAGCTGGGTCCAGTGCCTGATGCGCAGATGTGCAGAAGGCAGAGGAGAGGAGAACAGTGGAAATCTATGGGCTGGTCCTTGGGAGGGAAGAGCCACTGCTGCTAGTGGAGCCTCACCCTATCTCTAGGGATAAAAGGCAGGGGGTGGAGATAAATAGATATGGCAGACAACTACTCATCTCCCTGCCAGACAGCCCTGTTAGCCTGTGGTGAGAGAGAAACTTTTTCCCAGGGCCGCTGGTGCTCCTAATAAAGGAATCATTGATTTAAATACAGAGAGTTGGTCGTGTTTGGGGAGCTGGATCAGAACACAGTAGATTCAAATTGCTGAACTGCTGGCAGTCAGCAGTCAGCAGAATTAGCCTGCAATGCAGCATTCTAACCACTGCGCCACCACGGCTCATGACCCCTGGAAAGCGCAACTGTCATAAATCCATTCCAGTAGCCAAGTAGAGGGATGTTCAGCGTAAGACTGGAGGGATGCCGCAATGGTCATACATGTGAGGGCCAGTCATAAGTCCATGTTTTCAGTGCCCTTGTAACTTCGAACGGTCACTAAATGAGGACTACCTGTAGTTGTGTCCATGTAAGCTTCCCCGTCACTGATTTTCCCAAGTTAGGATCATTCATCCTATCCACTCCTGCCATTTGCTTTTCATGTGCCAATCCAGGCCTTCCTCTCCTGGTGAGACCTTCAACATTATCATTTGCCTTTTTCCCTCCCTGCAGGTCGTGTAAGCAACGTCACCATCACTGGTCCACCTAACGCCATCGAGGGCGACCTAATCTCCTTGACCTGCACATCAAAAGGTGACAACGTTTCATATTCCTGGACCAACGGGAGCCAAGTGGTACAGGCAGGCGGCCATATCTCTTTGAAAAACAACAACCAGACCCTTGAGTTGAATCCAGGCTACCGAAGCGATGCTGCGGATTATATCTGCCATGGTTTTAACAACATCTCTTCCAACGAGAGCAAACCCTATCGCTTAGACATTATCTGTAAGTCTGATCTTTCTGTTTTAAGAAACGGCATGCTACCAGCGATCTGTAAATTCAACATTAGCAACAGCAATAGCACTTAGACTTATATACAGCTTCATAGTGCTTTACAGCCCCCTCTAAGTGGTTTACAGAGTCAGCCTATTGCCACTCCAACGATCTGGGTCCTCATTTTACTAACCTCAGAAGGAGGCAAGGTTGAGTCAACCTTGAGCTGTCAGGATCGAACTGCTGACAGTGGGCAGAATTAGCCTGCAATGCTGCATTCTAACCACTGCGCCACGAGGGAGGGAGGGAGGGAGGGAGGGAGGGAGGGAGGGAGGGAGGAAGGAAGGAAGGAAGGAAGGAAGGAAGGAAGGAAGGAAGGAAGGAAGGAAGGAAGGAAGGAAGGAAAATAACAATAGCACTTTAAGTCTAAGTGCTATTGTTATTTTCCTTCCTTCCTTCCTTCCTTCCTTCCTTCCTTCCTTCCTTCCTTCCTTCCTTCCTTCCTTCCTTCCTTCCTTCCGCTTTACAGTGCTTTTACAGCCCTCTCTAAGTGGTCTACCGAGTCAGCCTATTGCCCCCAACAAGCTGGGTCCTCATTTTACCTATCTCAGAAGGATGGAAGGCTGAGTCAGCCTTGAGCCTGGTGAGATTTGAATTGCCAAATTCTGAGATCTTGTGCAAATAACATATTTAGAGGGCTGGGCCCACTTTATGCAGGCGAAGGGCTTCTGTTCTGGCATAATAATACAGGTAGTCCTTGATTCTATAAAGCCTTAGTAAGGCCACACTTAGAGTACTGCATCCAGTTTTGGTCACCAAGCTATAAAAAAGATGTTGAGAAGATTCTAGAGAGAGTGCAGAGAAGAGCAACCAGGATGATTAGGGGACTGAAAGCTAAAACATACAATGAACGGTTGCAGGAACTCAACATGCCTAGTCTAGGGAAGAGAAGGACCAGGGGAGACAGGATAGCAGTCTTCCAATATTTGAGGGGCTGCCACAGAGAGGAGGAAGGGGGTCAAGCTATTTTCCAAGGCACCTGAAGGCCAGACAAGGAATAATGGATGGAAACTGAACAAGGAGAGATTCAACCTGGAAATAAGGATCGATTTCCTGACTGAGAACAAACATCCAGTGGAACAGAAGTTGCCTTTGGAAGTTGTGGGAGCTTCATCCCTGGAGGCTTTCAAGAAGAGACTGGACTGCCATCGGTCAGAAATGGCGTAGGGTCTCCTGCTTGGGGTTGGACTAGAAGACCTCCAAGGTCCCTTCCAACTCTGTTAATCTGTTAAATCTAATTCACAGCAATTCATTTAGTGACTGTTGGAAGTTACAACTGCAGTGAAAAAAAATGACCTATGACCCTTTTTCACGCTTATGACTGTTGCAGCATCCGGACTCTGGCTTACTCCAGTTTTCCTCCAGTTTGATTCTATATTGCAAGAGAAACCCTGGAGGACTTGAACAGCCTCCACAACTGATCCCCGTTTGCATTAAATGTGATTTGTGCTGGACAGCTTTTCACTTTTGATGATTTGGTTCTGGACAGTAAATTCATAACTAATAAACCTTTCCCCTCTCTCTTAGGTTAAATAATTACAATTTCGTAACACCGATAGAAGAGAATCTGTGGGTTCCTTGGTGGTCTCTGAGCTTAGTTGTTTCCTTGTAGATGTTTCATTACCCAATGAGGTAATGTCATCAGTACTAGACAGGAGTGGGATTTGCTCTCTGTTTATAACCCCATCCCATTCTAGCACTGATCACATTACGCAATTGGGAACCAAAACATCTGCAAGAAAACTATCTCAGCTCAGAGAACATCCAGGACTCTACAATTCTGAAATAGCTTCTGGAATTTCTAGAAGACATAATTGAAGCATGGCCATGGGGCTTCTGGCTGTGCACAAGGATTTCCCGCTAGAAAGGCAAAGGTGCTGGCCTAGAAACCAGGAGGCAGTGAGTTATAATCCTGCTTTAGGCATGAAAGCTGTCTGGGTAACTTTGGGCCAATCACCAGGAGACAGTGAGTTCTAGTCCTGCCTTAGGCATGAAGGCCATCTGGGTGACTTTGGTCCAGGGTTGTTGTCGTGGGGAATACAGGAGACGGAAGGTGCGCTGGATATGTTCGCCACCTTGAGTTGTTTAAGGCATTAAGGCATCAGGCTAGAAACCGGGAGATTGGGAGTTCTAGTCCCACTTTGGGCACGAAAGACATCTGGTTGACTTTGGGCCAATCACTAGGAGACATTGAGTTCTAATCCTACCTTAGCCATGAAAACCAGCTGGATGATTTTGGGCTAATCACCAGGAGATGGTGAGTTCTAGTGTCACCTTGGGAATGAAATCCGACCAGATGACTTTGGGCCGATTACCAGGTGCTGTTCTGTATTTCTGGAGGCAACAATCTCTCGTGTTTTCTTTAACTTCATTTGTTTCTATGGGCACTACAGACTGTCATTCATGTCCAAATATCCATGCATGGATCCCAAAGTGATAGTGGGTAGAAATGACTGGCTGACCTAGGGGTGAGAACTAAGAATGTGAAGGGTCATCCACAGAGTAGCAGATCTAGATTTTATGGGACACACCTCACTCCCACTAAATTGCTATTTTTGTTATTTTTTAATTACTTTAAATCATCAACCATGTGTTCTACCTAATCCAGTATTTCCCAACTATGGCAACCAGATGAGTGGACTTCAACTCCCAGAATTCCCCAGCCTGCAAGACTGGCTGGGGAATTATGGGAATTGAAGTCCACCAATCTTCAAATTGTCAAACACTGCTCTAATCTGAGTCCTTCGGGAGAAGGGTGGTATAAAAATTAAATAAATAAATAAATAATCCGTGAAAGGGGTCTTTCAGACTGAATTAGCAGAGGGAAGGTATGCAATTCATATCTCTATATATGTTAGAAATTCTGCTTATATATAGCACCACAGGACAAACAAGGAACACAGTCACCATGTGTTTTACTGCTCAACTGTTCAACTGTAACAGGAAACAGGAAACTGCTTAGTACAAAAGAACATAAACAGCATTTCTTTGCCTACCTGATTTCCAGCTCCGTCACGTTTCTCCGTTGTGTTTCTCGCCATCGTATGCAGGGAAATGAAAGTTTGTGGGACTAAAAAAAACAAAAGTTCACTCAATCAATTCCAACTTTCTGAGATCTTTTTCTTTCGCAAGAAGTTGGAATTGATTGAACTTTTTTTTTTCGTCCCACAAACTTTTGTTTCCCTGCACACGATGGTGAGAAACGTGACTGAGAAATGCAATGGAGCTGGGCTGAGGTGACAGCGTGCATGCCCACAGAGAGGGCTCTGAGTGCCACCTCTTGCACGCATGCCATAGGTTCACCACCACAGACATAGAGTATATACCATAGATCAGTGGTGGGATTCAGCCGGTTCTGTCCACTTCAGGCGAACCGGTAGATGCTACTGCGGTAGGCCTCACCCACCTGCCTGGATGTAATGCCGTCCTATTTTGCCACGTTTTGGAAGTCGTGAGCATGCGCTGACGAGAGCGCATACACACGAGAGCAATGAGCATGCGCGGAATGCCGAGCCTGCGTGGAAGGTGGCATGCTCGCATTTGCAAACCGGTAGGGTAGGTAAGTGAATCCCACCTCTGCCATAGATCCAAATTTGTAAACGCTGCTATCTACTTGATGAATAGTACTGTAGTTGTTGCATTAAAAAAAATACACATCCCAGCAATGAATTCCAACAATATATTTTCCCAAGATGGTCCAGATACACCTGAAATCCAGCCAACCCGACGATATTATAACGAACACACCAATGTCGTGCTCACCTGCAGCGCCGATTCAGTTCCCCAGCCACAATACGTTTGGTTTCATAACGGAAAGGAAGTAGACACGGGGGGAAAATTAGTCCTTGAAGATTTCATGGAAGACCAAACGGGGAGCTACATCTGCCAAGCTGAAAATGAATTCCTTCAAAGGAAGAAAAACAGCAGCAGCCTGGAGATTTACCTGGAAAAAAGTGAGTAACCAAGGTGGAGTTAAAAGTAGTTATCCATAGCTAGTATATGTAGCCCTCGACTTACGACCACAATCGGGACCAGACTTTCCGTGGTTAAGCTAGGCAATTGTTAAGAGAGCTGGACAGGTTTTCATGACCATTTTTTTTTTTTGGCTACGGTGGTTAAGGGAATCACTGCGGTTGTTAAGTGGAACATGCAGTCGTTAAGTGAATCACCACCTTTCCCCCATTGACTTTGCTGGAGGACGTACAACTGTAAGAAATACCTGCCAGTTGCCAAGCGCCCAAATTTGGATCACATGACCACGGAGGAGAGGCCACAAGGGTAGTAATGGCTTGTGTCTGTGTTTCCCCTGAAAGTAGACAATCTTTAGACTCGGATCCCAAAGCCTCCATTACTTTAGGCAAGGCAGTCGTTAAACGAGTTGCGCTCCATTTTATGATCTTTTTTTTGCCAAGCTTGTTAAGTGAATTACTGCATTTCTTCAGTGACTCATGCATATCTGGCTTTATGAATAGCAATGGCAAAAGCACTTACAGTAATGGCCAAAATTGTGGAAACCTTTTGGGGAAAGTTTATTTTCTAAAACTAGCTAATAACACCAGTTTTTTTTTTAGTAGTAGTACCATAAAATTATATATCAATGGAAAGATAATTTAATCAAGAACTGTAATGCAATAACTTTTAGGAAGGGGTTTTTTAAAATTAGATTTATATGCCGCCTTTCTCCAGAGACTCAGGGCGGCTTACAATGTGTTAAGCAATAGCCTTCATACTTGTGTATATTTTATACAAAGTCAGCTTATTGCCCCCACAAACTGGGTCCTCATTTTACCTACCTTAGAAAGGATGGAAGGCTGAGTTAACCTTGAGCCTGGTGAGATTCGAACTTCCAGTAATTGCAGACAGCTGAATGTTAATAACAGGCTTTTAGTCTGTTGAGCTATCCAGGCTCTTTTTTCTATTTTTCTATTTTTGCTATTAGAATAGCAGTTACAGTATAAAGAAGAAAAGTGAAACACGTAGAAAAAAAATGAGATATACAAAAATGATCACCATATCAATTAATCCTTCTTTGGGTAACCTTTAGTATAAATTACGGCCTTACAACGTCTTCCCATGGAGTGAACCAAGTCTTTGAGTTCTGCAGCTGTCAATTTTGGTCATCACAATATAAAAAAGATGTGGAGACTTTAGAAAGAGTGCAGAGAAGAGCAACAAAGTTGATGAAGGGACTGGGGTTAAAAAATATGAAGAACGGTTGCAGGAACTGGGTATATCTAGTTTAATGAAAAGAAGGACTAGGAGAGACATGGTAGCAGTGTTCCAATATCTCAGGGGCTGCCCCAAAGAAGAGGGAGTCAAGCTCTTCTCCAAAGCACCTGAGGGCAGGACAAGAAGCAATGGGTGGAAACTAATCAAGGAGAGAAGCAACCTAGAACTAAGGAGAAATTTCCTGACAGTGAGAACAATTAATCAGTGGAACAGCTTGCCACCAGAAGTTGTGAATGCTCCAACACTGGAAGTTTTGAAGAAGATGTTGGATAACCATTTGCCTGAAGTGGTGTAAGGTTTTCTGCCTATGATGTTATGATCATTCGTCCTATTCACTCCTGCCATTTGCTTTTCATGCGCCACTCCAGGCCTTCCTCTCCTGGTGAGACCTTCAACATTATCATTTGCCTTTTTCCCTCCCTGCAGGTCGTGTAAGCAACGTCACCATCACTGGTCCACCTAACGCCATCGAGGGCGACCTAATCTCCTTGACCTGCACATCAAAAGGTGACAACGTTTCATATTCCTGGACCAACGGGAGCCAAGTGGTACAGGCAGGCGGCCATATCTCTTTGAAAAACAACAACCAGACCCTTGAGTTGAATCCAGGCTACCGAAGCGATGCTGCGGATTATATCTGCCGTGGTTTTAACAACATCTCTTCCAACGAGAGCAAACCCTATCGCTTAGACATTATCTGTAAGTCTGATCTTTCTGTTTTAAGAAATGGCATGCTACCAGCGATCTGTAAATTCAACATTAGCAATAGCAATAGCACTTAGACTTATATACAGCTTCATAGTGCTTTACAGCCCCCTCTAAGTGGTTTACAGAGTCAGCCTATTGCCTCTCCAACGATCTGGGTCCTCATTTTACTAACCTCAGAAGAAGGCAAGGTTGAGTCAACCTTGAGCTGTCAGGATCGAACTGCTGACAGTGGGCAGAATTAGCCTGCAATGCTGCATTCTAACCACTGCGCCACGAGGGAGGGAGGGAGGGAGGGAGGAAGGAAGGAAGGAAGGAAGGAAGGAAGGAAGGAAAATAACAATAGCACTTAGACTTATATACCGCTTTACAGTGCTTTTACAGCCCTCTCTAAGTGGTCTACCGAGTCAGCCTATTGCCCCCAACAAGCTGGGTCCTCATTTTACCTATCTCAGAAGGATGGAAGGCTGAGTCAGCCTTGAGCCTGGTGAGATTTGAATTGCCAAATTCTGAGATCTTGTGCAAATAACATATTTAGAGGGCTGGGCCCACTTTATGCAGGCGAAGGGCTTCTGTTCTGGCATAATAATACAGGTAGTCCTTGATTCTATAAAGCCTTAGTAAGGCCACACTTAGAGTACTGCATCCAGTTTTGGTCACCAAGCTATAAAAAAGATGTTGAGAAGATTCTAGAGAGAGTGCAGAGAAGAGCAACCAGGATGATTAGGGGACTGAAAGCTAAAACATACAATGAACGGTTGCAGGAACTCAACATGCCTAGTCTAGGGAAGAGAAGGACCAGGGGAGACAGGATAGCAGTCTTCCAATATTTGAGGGGCTGCCACAGAGAGGAGGAAGGGGGTCAAGCTATTTTCCAAGGCACCTGAAGGCCAGACAAGGAATAATGGATGGAAACTGAACAAGGAGAGATTCAACCTGGAAATAAGGATCGATTTCCTGACTGAGAACAAACATCCAGTGGAACAGAAGTTGCCTTTGGAAGTTGTGGGAGCTTCATCCCTAGAGGCTTTCAAGAAGAGACTGGACTGCCATCGGTCAGAAATGGCGTAGGGTCTCCTGCTTGGGGTTGGACTAGAAGACCTCCAAGGTCCCTTCCAACTCTGTTAATCTGTTAAATCTAATTCACAGCAATTCATTTAGTGACTGTTGGAAGTTACAACTGCAGTGAAAAAAAATGACCTATGACCCTTTTTCACGCTTATGACTGTTGCAGCATCCGGATTCTGGCTTACTCCAGTTTTCCTCCAGTTTGATTCTATATTGCAAGAGAAACCCTGGAGGACTTGAACAGCCTCCACAACTGATCCCCGTTTGCATTAAATGTGATTTGTGCTGGACAGCTTTTCACTTTTGATGATTTGGTTCTGGACAGTAAATTCATAACTAATAAACCTTTCCCCTCTCTCTTAGGTTAAATAATTACAATTTCGTAACACCGATAGAAGAGAATCTGTGGGTTCCTTGGTGGTCTCTGAGCTTAGTTGTTTCCTTGTAGATGTTTCATTACCCAATGAGGTAATGTCATCAGTACTAGACAGGAGTGGGATTTGCTCTCTGTTTATAACCCCATCCCATTCTAGCACTGATCACATTACGCAATTGGGAACCAAAACATCTGCAAGAAAACTATCTCAGCTCAGAGAACATCCAGGACTCTACAATTCTGAAATAGCTTCTGGAATTTCTAGAAGACATAATTGAAGCATGGCCATGGGGCTTCTGGCTGTGCACAAGGATTTCCCGCTAGAAAGGCAAAGGTGCTGGCCTAGAAACCAGGAGGCAGTGAGTTATAATCCTGCTTTAGGCATGAAAGCTGTCTGGGTAACTTTGGGCCAATCACCAGGAGACAGTGAGTTCTAGTCCTGCCTTAGGCATGAAGGCCATCTGGGTGACTTTGGTCCAGGGTTGTTGTCGTGGGGAATACAAGAGACGGAAGGTGCGCTGGATATGTTCGCCACCTTGAGTTGTTTAAGGCATTAAGGCATCAGGCTAGAAACCGGGAGATTGAGAGTTCTAGTCCCACTTTGGGCACGAAAGACATCTGGTTGACTTTGGGCCAATCACTAGGAGACATTGAGTTCGAATCCTACCTTAGCCATGAAAACCAGCTGGATGATTTTGGGCTAATCACCAGGAGATGGTGAGTTCTAGTGTCACCTTAGGAATGAAAGCCGACCAGATGACTTTGGGCCGATTACCAGGTGCTGTTCTGTATTTCTGGAGGCAACAATCTCTCGTGTTTTCTTTAACTTCATTTGTTTCTATGGGCACTACAGACTGTCATTCATGTCCAAATATCCATGCATGGATCCCAAAGTGATAGTGGGTAGAAATGACTGGCTGACCTAGGGGTGAGAACTAAGAATGTGAAGGGTCATCCACAGAGTAGCAGATCTAGATTTTATGGGACACACCTCACTCCCACTAAATTGCTATTTTTGTTATTTTTTAATTACTTTAAATCATCATCCATGTGTTCTACCTAATCCAGTATTTCCCAACTATGGCAACCAGATGAGTGGACTTCAACTCCCAGAATTCCCCAGCCTGCAAGACTGGCTGGGGAATTATGGGAATTGAAGTCCACCAATCTTCAAATTGTCAAACACTGCTCTAATCTGAGTCCTTCGGGAGAAGGGTGGTATAAAAATTAAATAAATAAATAAATAAATAAATAATCCGTGAAAGGGGTCTTTCAGACTGAATTAGCAGAGGGAAGGTATGCAATTCATATCTCTATATATGTTAGAAATTCTGCTTATATATAGCACCACAGGACAAACAAGGAACACAGTCACCATGTGTTTTACTGCTCAACTGTTCAACTGTAACAGGAAACAGGAAACTGCTTAGTACAAAAGAACATAAACAGCATTTCTTTGCCTACCTGATTTCCAGCTCCGTCACGTTTCTCCGTTGTGTTTCTCGCCATCGTATGCAGGGAAATGAAAGTTTGTGGGACTAAAAAAAACAAAAGTTCACTCAATCAATTCCAACTTTCTGAGATCTTTTTCTTTCGCAAGAAGTTGGAATTGATTGAACTTTTTTTTTTCGTCCCACAAACTTTTGTTTCCCTGCACACGATGGTGAGAAACGTGACTGAGAAATGCAATGGAGCTGGGCTGAGGTGACAGCGTGCATGCCCACAGAGAGGGCTCTGAGTGCCACCTCTTGCACGCATGCCATAGGTTCACCACCACAGACATAGAGTATATACCATAGATCAGTGGTGGGATTCAGCCGGTTCTGTCCACTTCAGGCGAACCGGTAGATGCTACTGCGGTAGGCCTCACCCACCTGCCTGGATGTAATGCCGTCCTATTTTGCCACGTTTTGGAAGTCGTGAGCATGCGCTGACGAGAGCGCATACACACGAGAGCAATGAGCATGCGCGGAATGCCGAGCCTGCGTGGAAGGTGGCATGCTCGCATTTGCAAACCGGTAGGGTAGGTAAGTGAATCCCACCTCTGCCATAGATCCAAATTTGTAAACGCTGCTATCTACTTGATGAATAGTACTGTAGTTGTTGCATTAAAAAAAATACACATCCCAGCAATGAATTCCAACAATATATTTTCCCAAGATGGTCCAGATACACCTGAAATCCAGCCAACCCGACGATATTATAACGAACACACCAATGTCGTGCTCACCTGCAGCGCCGATTCAGTTCCCCAGCCACGATACGTTTGGTTTCATAACGGAAAGGAAGTAGACACGGGGGGAAAATTAGTCCTTGAAGATTTCACGGAAAACCAAACGGGGAGCTACATCTGCCAAGCTGAAAATGAATTCCTTCAAAGGAAGAAAAACAGCAGCAGCCTGGAGATTTACCTGGAAAAAAGTGAGTAACCAAGGTGGAGTTAAAAGTAGTTATCCATAGCTAGTATATGTAGCCCTCGACTTACGACCACAATCGGGACCAGACTTTCCGTGGTTAAGCTAGGCAATTGTTAAGAGAGCTGGACAGGTTTTCATGACCATTTTTTTTTTTGGCTACGGTGGTTAAGGGAATCACTGCGGTTGTTAAGTGGAACATGCAGTCGTTAAGTGAATCACCACCTTTCCCCCATTGACTTTGCTGGAGGACGTACAACTGTAAGAAATACCTGCCAGTTGCCAAGCGCCCAAATTTGGATCACATGACCACGGAGGAGAGGCCACAAGGGTAGTAATGGCTTGTGTCTGTGTTTCCCCTGAAAGTAGACAATCTTTAGACTCGGATCCCAAAGCCTCCATTACTTTAGGCAAGGCAGTCGTTAAACGAGTTGCGCTCCATTTTATGATCTTTTTTTTGCCAAGCTTGTTAAGTGAATTACTGCATTTCTTCAGTGACTCATGCATATCTGGCTTTATGAATAGCAATGGCAAAAGCACTTACAGTAATGGCCAAAATTGTGGAAACCTTTTGGGGAAAGTTTATTTTCTAAAACTAGCTAATAACACCAGTTTTTTTTTTAGTAGTAGTACCATAAAATTATATATCAATGGAAAGATAATTTAATCAAGAACTGTAATGCAATAACTTTTAGGAAGGGGTTTTTTAAAATTAGATTTATATGCCGCCTTTCTCCAGAGACTCAGGGCGGCTTACAATGTGTTAAGCAATAGCCTTCATACTTGTGTATATTTTATACAAAGTCAGCTTATTGCCCCCACAAACTGGGTCCTCATTTTACCTACCTTAGAAAGGATGGAAGGCTGAGTTAACCTTGAGCCTGGTGAGATTCGAACTTCCAGTAATTGCAGACAGCTGAATGTTAATAACAGGCTTTTAGTCTGTTGAGCTATCCAGGCTCTTTTTTCTATTTTTCTATTTTTGCTATTAGAATAGCAGTTACAGTATAAAGAAGAAAAGTGAAACACGTAGAAAAAAAATGAGATATACAAAAATGATCACCATATCAATTAATCCTTCTTTGGGTAACCTTTAGTATAAATTACGGCCTTACAACGTCTTCCCATGGAGTGAACCAAGTCTTTGAGTTCTGCAGCTGTCAATTTTGGTCATCACAATATAAAAAAGATGTGGAGACTTTAGAAAGAGTGCAGAGAAGAGCAACAAAGTTGATGAAGGGACTGGGGTTAAAACATATGAAGAACGGTTGCAGGAACTGGGTATATCTAGTTTAATGAAAAGAAGGACTAGGAGAGACATGGTAGCAGTGTTCCAATATCTCAGGGGCTGCCCCAAAGAAGAGGGAGTCAAGCTCTTCTCCAAAGCACCTGAGGGCAGGACAAGAAGCAATGGGTGGAAACTAATCAAGGAGAGAAGCAACCTAGAACTAAGGAGAAATTTCCTGACAGTGAGAACAATTAATCAGTGGAACAGCTTGCCACCAGAAGTTGTGAATGCTCCAACACTGGAAGTTTTGAAGAAGATGTTGGATAACCATTTGCCTGAAGTGGTGTAAGGTTTTCTGCCTATGATGTTATGATCATTCGTCCTATTCACTCCTGCCATTTGCTTTTCATGCGCCACTCCTGGTCTTCCTCTCCTGGTGAGACCTTCAACATTATCATTTGCCTTTTTCCCTCCCTGCAGGTCGTGTAAGCAACGTCACCATCACTGGTCCACCTAACGCCATCGAGGGCGACCTAATCTCCTTGACCTGCACATCAAAAGGTGACAACGTTTCATATTCCTGGATCAACGGGAGCCAAGTGGTACAGGCAGGCGGCCATATCTCTTTGAAAAACAACAACCAGACCCTTGAGTTGAATCCAGGCTACCGAAGCGATGCTGCGGATTATATCTGCCGTGGTTTTAACAACATCTCTTCCAACGAGAGCAAACCCTATCGCTTAGACATTATCTGTAAGTCTGATCTTTCTGTTTTAAGAAATGGCATGCTACCAGCGATCTGTAAATTCAACATTAGCAATAGCAATAGCACTTAGACTTATATACAGCTTCATAGTGCTTTACAGCCCCCTCTAAGTGGTTTACAGAGTCAGCCTATTGCCTCTCCAACAATCTGGGTCCTCATTTTACTAACCTCAGAAGAAGGCAAGGTTGAGTCAACCTTGAGCTGTCAGGATCGAACTGCTGACAGTGGGCAGAATTAGCCTGCAATGCTGCATTCTAACCACTGCGCCACGAGGGAGGGAGGGAGGGAGGAAGGAAGGAAGGAAGGAAAATAACAATAGCACTTAGACTTATATACCGCTTTACAGTGCTTTTACAGCCCTCTCTAAGTGGTCTACCGAGTCAGCCTATTGCCCCCAACAAGCTGGGTCCTCATTTTACCTATCTCAGAAGGATGGAAGGCTGAGTCAGCCTTGAGCCTGGTGAGATTTGAATTGCCAAATTCTGAGATCTTGTGCAAATAACATATTTAGAGGGCTGGGCCCACTTTATGCAGGCGAAGGGCTTCTGTTCTGGCATAATAATACAGGTAGTCCTTGATTCTATAAAGCCTTAGTAAGGCCACACTTAGAGTACTGCATCCAGTTTTGGTCACCAAGCTATAAAAAAGATGTTGAGAAGATTCTAGAGAGAGTGCAGAGAAGAGCAACCAGGATGATTAGGGGACTGAAAGCTAAAACATACAATGAACGGTTGCAGGAACTCAACATGCCTAGTCTAGGGAAGAGAAGGACCAGGGGAGACAGGATAGCAGTCTTCCAATATTTGAGGGGCTGCCACAGAGAGGAGGAAGGGGGTCAAGCTATTTTCCAAGGCACCTGAAGGCCAGACAAGGAATAATGGATGGAAACTGAACAAGGAGAGATTCAACCTGGAAATAAGGATCGATTTCCTGACTGAGAACAAACATCCAGTGGAACAGAAGTTGCCTTTGGAAGTTGTGGGAGCTTCATCCCTGGAGGCTTTCAAGAAGAGACTGGACTGCCATCGGTCAGAAATGGCGTAGGGTCTCCTGCTTGGGGTTGGACTAGAAGACCTCCAAGGTCCCTTCCAACTCTGTTAATCTGTTAAATCTAATTCACAGCAATTCATTTAGTGACTGTTGGAAGTTACAACTGCAGTGAAAAAAAATGACCTATGACCCTTTTTCACGCTTATGACTGTTGCAGCATCCGGACTCTGGCTTACTCCAGTTTTCCTCCAGTTTGATTCTATATTGCAAGAGAAACCCTGGAGGACTTGAACAGCCTCCACAACTGATCCCCGTTTGCATTAAATGTGATTTGTGCTGGACAGCTTTTCACTTTTGATGATTTGGTTCTGGACAGTAAATTCATAACTAATAAACCTTTCCCCTCTCTCTTAGGTTAAATAATTACAATTTCGTAACACCGATAGAAGAGAATCTGTGGGTTCCTTGGTGGTCTCTGAGCTTAGTTGTTTCCTTGTAGATGTTTCATTACCCAATGAGGTAATGTCATCAGTACTAGACAGGAGTGGGATTTGCTCTCTGTTTATAACCCCATCCCATTCTAGCACTGATCACATTACGCAATTGGGAACCAAAACATCTGCAAGAAAACTATCTCAGCTCAGAGAACATCCAGGACTCTACAATTCTGAAATAGCTTCTGGAATTTCTAGAAGACATAATTGAAGCATGGCCATGGGGCTTCTGGCTGTGCACAAGGATTTCCCGCTAGAAAGGCAAAGGTGCTGGCCTAGAAACCAGGAGGCAGTGAGTTATAATCCTGCTTTAGGCATGAAAGCTGTCTGGGTAACTTTGGGCCAATCACCAGGAGACAGTGAGTTCTAGTCCTGCCTTAGGCATGAAGGCCATCTGGGTGACTTTGGTCCAGGGTTGTTGTCGTGGGGAATACAAGAGACGGAAGGTGCGCTGGATATGTTCGCCACCTTGAGTTGTTTAAGGCATTAAGGCATCAGGCTAGAAACCGGGAGATTGGGAGTTCTAGTCCCACTTTGGGCACGAAAGACATCTGGTTGACTTTGGGCCAATCACTAGGAGACATTGAGTTCGAATCCTACCTTAGCCATGAAAACCAGCTGGATGATTTTGGGCTAATCACCAGGAGATGGTGAGTTCTAGTGTCACCTTAGGAATGAAAGCCGACCAGATGACTTTGGGCCGATTACCAGGTGCTGTTCTGTATTTCTGGAGGCAACAATCTCTCGTGTTTTCTTTAACTTCATTTGTTTCTATGGGCACTACAGACTGTCATTCATGTCCAAATATCCATGCATGGATCCCAAAGTGATAGTGGGTAGAAATGACTGGCTGACCTAGGGGTGAGAACTAAGAATGTGAAGGGTCATCCACAGAGTAGCAGATCTAGATTTTATGGGACACACCTCACTCCCACTGAATTGCTATTTTTGTTATTTTTTAATTACTTTAAATCATCATCCATGTGTTCTATCTAATCCAGTATTTCCCAACTATGGCAACTGGATGAGTGGACTTCAACTCCCAGAATTCCCCAGCCTACAAGACTGGCTGGGGAATTCTGGGAATTGAAGTCCACCAATCTTCAAATTGCCAAACACTGCTCTAATCTGAGTACTTCTGGAGAAGGGTGGTATAAAAATTAAATAAATAATAAATAAATAAATAAATAAATAATCCGTGAAAGGGGTCTTTCAGACTGAATTAGCAGAGGGAAGGTATGCAATTCATATCTCTATATATGTTAGAAATTCTGCTTATATATAGCACCACAGGACAAACAAGGAACACAGTCACCATGTGTTTTACTGCTCAACTGTTCAACTGTAACAGGAAACAGGAAACTGCTTAGTACAAAAGAACATAAACAGCATTTCTTTGCCTACCTGATTTCCATCTCCGTCGCGTTTCTCCGTTGCGTTTCTCGCCATCGTATGCAGGGAAATGAAAGTTTGTGGGACTAAAAAAAACAAAAGTTCACTCAATCAATTCCAACTTTGTGAGATCTTTTTCTTTCGCAAGAAGTTGGAATTGATTGAACTTTTTTTTTTCGTCCCACAAACTTTTGTTTCCCTGCACACGATGGTGAGAAACGTGACTGAGAAATGCAATGGAGCTGGGCTGAGGTGACAGCGTGCATGCCCACAGAGAGGGCTCTGAGTGCCACCTCTTGCACGCATGCCATAGGTTCACCACCACAGACATAGAGTATATACCATAGATCAGTGGTGGGATTCAGCCGGTTCTGTCCACTTCAGGTGAACCGGTAGATGCTACTGCGGTAGGCCTCACCCACCTGCCTGGATGTAATGCCGTCCTATTTTGCCACGTTTTGGAAGTCGTGAGCATGCGCTGACGAGAGCGCATACACACGAGAGCAATGAGCATGCGCGGAATGCCGAGCCTGCGTGGAAGGTGGCATGCTCGCATTTGCAAACCGGTAGGGAAGGTAAGTGAATCCCACCTCTGCTATAGATCCAAATTTGTAAACGCTGCTATCTACTTGATGAATAGTACTGTAGTTGTTGCATTAAAAAAAATACACATCCCAGCAATGAATTCCAACAATATATTTTCCCAAGATGGTCCAGATACACCTGAAATCCAGCCAACCCGACGATATTATAACGAACACACCAATGTCGTGCTCACCTGCAGCGCCGATTCAGTTCCCCAGCCACAATACGTTTGGTTTCATAACGGAAAGGAAGTAGACACGGGGGGAAAATTAGTCCTTGAAGATTTCACGGAAAACCAAACGGGGAGCTACATCTGCCAAGCTGAAAATGAATTACTTCAAAGGAAGAAAAACAGCAGCAGCCTGGAGATTTACCTGGAAAAAAGTGAGTAACCAAGGTGGAGTTAAAAGTAGTTATCCATAGCTACTATATGTAGTCCTCGACCTATGGCCACAATCGGGACCAGACTTTCCGTGGTTAAGCAAGGCAATTGTTAAGTGAGCTGGACAGGATTTTATGATCTTTTTTTTTTGCTACGGTGGTTAAGGGAATCACTGCAGTTGTTAAGTGGAACATGCAGTCGTTAAGGGAATCACCACCTTTCCCCCATTGACTTTGCTGGAGGACGTACAATTGTAAGAAATACCTGCCAGTTGCCAAGCGCCCAAATTTGGATCACATGACCATGGAGGAGAGGCCACAAGGGTAGTAATGGCTTGTGTCTGTGTCTCCCCTGAAACTAGACAATCTTTAGACTCACAGTTAGTCTTCGACTTATGAACACAACGGATCCCAAAGCCTCCATTGCTTTGGGCAAGGCAGTCGTTAAACGAGTTGTGCTCCATTTTATGACCTTTTTTTTTTTTTTTTTTTGCCAAGCTTGTTACGTGAATTACTGCATTTGTTCAGTGACTTATGCATATCTGGCTTTCTCCATTGACTTTGATTGTCAAGTCCTCTTTCAGCAGTTTACAGAGTCAGCCTATGGCCCCCAACAATCTGGGTCCTCATTTACCGACCTCGGAAAGAGGGAAGGCTGAGTGAACCTTGACTCAGTGTGTTGTGGCCTGCCAGCCGCCCGCCCCTCCAGCAGCCGAATCAGAGGAGGAGGAGGCGTGGGAGTCAGGGTCTGCATCAAAGCAACCTGAGAGCTCCGAGGGGGAAGAGGGAATGGAGCTGGCAGAGAGAGAGAGAGAGAGAGAGAGAGAGAGAGAGAGAGAGAGAGAGAGAGAGAGACGGAGCCTGGGCTATCTGTCAGCCCTCAGATGGAGAGTCAACAGCCCCCAGGTCTGGAGGTGGCTGATGAGGAAGAGGAGGAACAGCTGGGTCCAGTGCCTGATGTGCAGATGTGCAGAAGGCAGAGGAGAGGAGAACAGTGGAAATCTATGGGCCGGTCCTTGGGCTGGAAGAGACACCATTGCTAGCGAAGCCCCACCCTATTTCTGGGGATAAAAGGCAGGGGCGGAGATGAATAGATGGGGCAGACAACTATTCATCTCCCTGTCAGCCCTCAGATAGAGAGTCAACAGCCCCCAGGTCTGGAGGTGGCTGATGAGGAAGAGGAGGAACAGCTGGGTCCAGTGCCTGACACACAGATGCACAGAAGCCAGAGGAGAGAAAAGCAGTGGAAATCTATGGGCTGGACCTTGGGAGGGAAGAGCCACTGCTGCTAATGGAGCCTCACCCTATCTCTAGGGATAAAAGGCAGGGGGCAGAGATAAATAGATATGGCAGACAACTACTCATCTCCCTGCCAGACAGCTCTGTTAGCCTGTGGTGAGAGAGAAACTTTTTGCGGGGGCCGCTGGTGCTCCTAATAAAAGAATCATTGATTTAAATACAGACAGTTGGTCGTGTTTGGGGAGCTGGATCAGAACACAGTGAGATTCAAACTGCTGAACTGCTGGCAGTCAGCAGTCAGCAGAATTAGCCTGCAATGCAGCATTCTAACCACTGCGCCACCACAGCTCTTGTGGTTCATGACCCCTGGAAAGCACAACTGTCATAAATCCATTCCAGTTGCCAAGCGGAGGGATGTTCATCGTAAGACTGGAGGGATGCTGCAATGGTCATACATGTGAGGGTCAGTCATAAGTCCATGTTTTCAGTGCCCTTGTAACTTCGAACGGTCACTAAACGAGGACTACCTGTAGTTTTTTCCACGTAAGCTTCCCCGTCACTGATTTTCCCCCGTTATGATCATTCGTCTTATCCACTCCTGCCATTTGCTTTTCATGCGCCACTCCAGGCCTTCCTCTCCTGGTGAGACCTTCAACATTATCATTTGCCTCCCTGCAGGTCGTGTAAGCAACGTCACCATCACTGGTCCACCTAACGCCATCGAGGGCGACCCAATCTCCTTGACCTGCACATCAAAAGGTGACAACGTTTCATATTCCTGGACCAACGGGAGCCATGTGGTACAGGCAGGCGGCCATATCTCTTTGAAAAACAACAACCAGACCCTTGAGTTGAATCCAGGCTACCGAAGCGATGCTGCGGATTATATCTGCCATGGTTCTAACAACATCTCTTCCAACGAGAGCAAACCCTATCGCTTAGACATTATCTGTAAGTCTGATCTTTCTGTTTTAAGAAATGGCATGCTACCAGCGATCTGTAAATTCAACATTAGCAATAGCAATAGCACTTAGACTTATATACAGCTTCATAGTGCTTTACAGCCCCCTCTAAGTGGTTTACAGAGTCAGCCTATTGCCACTCCAACAATCTGGGTCCTCATTTTACTAACCTCAGAAGGAGGCAAGGTTGAGTCAACCTTGAGCTGTCAGGATCGAACTGCTGACAGTGGGCAGAATTAGCCTGCAATGCTGCATTCTAACCACTGCGCCACGAGGGAGGGAGGGAGGGAGGGAGGGAGGGAGGGAGGAAGGAAGGAAGGAAGGAAGGAAGGAAGGAAGGAAGGAAGGAAGGAAGGAAGGAAAATAACAATAGCACTTAGACTTATATACCGCTTTACAGTGCTTTTACAGCCCTCTCTAAGTGGTCTACCGAGTCAGCCTATTGCCCCCAACAAGCTGGGTCCTCATTTTACCTATTTCAGAAGGACGGAAGGCTGAGTCAACCTTGAGCCTGGTGAGATTTGAATTGCCAAATAGCAGGCAGCCGGCAGTCAGTTGAAATAGCCTGCAGTACTGCACTCTAACCACTGTGCCCATTATCTTTTTTACTGTCTGCTTTGCATTTCTCCTAAGAGTTGGGAGACCCTTCTTGAGTACTTAACCTTCTTACTCAGTGGTTTGCCATTTTGTATAATCTCAATCCAGTTGATTAGTGTACAAGTCAGTTTTCAGTGCAGGACCCAGAAACTGGGTTAATTCTGTTTTGTTTTGTTTTTCTTCAGTTGGACTTGGGTCAGTCTGGTTCAGTGTTTATCAAACTTGACAAATCCACGGTTGGCTGGGAAATTCTGGGAGCTGAAGTCCACATGTGTTAAACTTGACAAGATGGTTGGTTGGGGAATGCTGGGAGATGAAGTCCATACATGTTAAATTTGCTAAGATGGCGGCTAGGGATCTGGGAGCTGAAGTCTTAAACTTGCCAAGTATAAAAACATTGGTCCAGTTACTGACCAAGATAGTCCTTTGAATTGACACATGAAATAAAATAAAAAGGGAAAGTTCTTAGTACTTCAGAAAGTTGCAAGGATGTTCTTTTGAAAAACGTTTTCTGCTTAAAAATAATCCTAAATATGCATGTTTCTTCCAGATGGACCTGACCCTCCGATTATCAAACAGACTATTAATGTCTCACAAGCTCAAGTCAAATTGACTTGCAAAGCTGTTGCGTTTCCTTCTGCCTTTTATACTTGGTTTTACAATGGAACGGTATTGGATGATACGATTCTCTTTCGGAATATTAGCCCAGAGAATTCTGGAAATTATACTTGTAGTGTGATTAATACAATCTCTTTCTTGAAGAGAACAACCACCTTGAATATCAACATGAAAAGTGAGTAGTCAGAACTGGGAACTCCTGATCATTTGCCAAATTCAGGGGTCTCCAAACTTGGCAACATTTAAGACTTGTGGACTTCAACTTGTAGAATTCTCCAGCCAGCTGTGCTGGCTGGGGAATTCTGGGAATTGAAGACCCCAGTTTTAAAATTGCCAAGTTTGGAGGGAACACACACACACACACACGGCCAAATAGATTGAGGAGTCTGCGCCTTGGGACTGAAGGTGTTTCTTATAATGCCTTATAACATTGTTGTGGTCTCTGTTTCTCTTTTTAGGAAAGTTTAAAAGCCTAAAATAGAAATGAAGGATGAAAAGACAATGGTGTAAATATCAATTCTACAGAAAATATTCAGGAATGATTTATTTGCATTAGTTTCCCCAAGTTTTTATTTTTCTATCTGCCTATCATCTATCTATCTCCATCCATCCATCCATCTATCATCTATCTATCTATCTATCTATCTATCTATCTATCTATCTATCTATCTATCTATCTATCTATCTATTCATCCATCCATCCATCCATCCATCTCTCCATCCATCCATCTCTCCATCCATCAATCTATCTCATCCATCTCTCTATCCATCCATCTCTCTATCCATCTATTTATCCACTCATCCATCAGTCATCTATCTAACAATCTATGTATGTATGTATGTATGTATACATGTGTCTGTCCGTCTGTATCTATCTATCTATCCATCCATCCATCTATTTATCTATCAATATCTATACATACATACATCCCTCTATCCATCTATCTTATCCATCCATCCATCTATCTATCTATCATCTATCTATTATCTATCATCTATCTTTCTATCTTTCTATTGATCATCTATCTATCATCTATCTATTTTTCTATCATTTATCTATCATCTATCTATCATCTATCTATCTATCATCTATCTTTCTACCTATCATTTATCTATCATCTAGCTATCATCTATCTATCATCTATCTTTCTACCTATCATTTATCTATCATCTAGCTATCATCTAGCTATCTAGCTATCTAGCTATCTAGCTATCATCTATCTAGCTATCATCTATCTACAGTATTTATCCATCTGTCCATCTATCAATCAACTTTATATGGCCTCCCATTTGATAACAAGTGATTCCGGACAACATACAGCAAAATAATATAAAGCAATAGAAGTGTCAAAAGCAGTCAAATGAAAAAGCTTTGATTGCCAAAAAAGGATTTTGAAGGTCAAACCAGCATCTTGAATTGAACCCAGAAGCAAATTTAATACAGTAACCAGTTTCATAAAATCCATAAAAACATTCTTTGTAACGTCTTTCTTGTGTAAGAAATGATAGGTTACTACAAAAGACAGCAACATGCTCCATTATTTCTTACTCAGTTGTAACTACTCCTCTTTTCCCTAATAGCTAATTTTACTACAACTCAGGATGCGTAAACTCGCACCTGTAGTTAAAATCAAACTTTCCAGCAGAGAGTTTTAAAACCAAGAGGTGGAATAATAATTGCATCTAATAATTTATTTCCCTTTCAGCTTCCATTCTCTGATTTCTGGTGGAAAATATCAAGGCAGAAGAATGTAAGAACAGCAGCCTATCTGAGACTTCGTCTGCTTCAAAATCATTTTGATTTTTCTGGAATCTGTACCTCCCTCTTTAAAGCCGAATCCCTGGAGACCTTATCTATGCAAATACCATGCAAATACTTAAATACCCTAAGTCAGGGGTCAGCAATCTGTGGTTCTGGAGCCACATGTGGCTCTTTTACCCCTCTGCTGCGGCTCCCTGTCACTCAAAATATGCATCACAATCACCAATGTGTGATGCCCACCGGCACACTATTTATTCAGCTTTTCAACCCCTCGAAGGCCAATCATGGATAAATCCAAGAAAAGAAAAGTTTCAGAAGAAAACAAAATGTTTAATTCAACGACATATGCTAGTTTTGTGGCTACTCAAGAAATAGTCAGGCACGGGAAGTGTTTTGTGGCTCCCGGTGTTTTCTTTTCTGTGGGAAATGGGCAATGGTGGGATTCAAGTAATTTAACAACTGGTTCTCTGCCCTAATTATTTCTTCCAACAACCAGTTTGCCAAACTGCTCAGAAAGTTAACAACCGGTTCTCCCGAAGTGGTGCGAACTGGCTGAATCCCACCACTGGAAACAGGTCCAGATGGCTCTTTAAGTGTTTAAGGTTGCAGACCCCTGCCCTAAGTAAAAGCAAATCTTGATCATTACGTATTAGGTAGCAATTTTATTCTCAAGGCAGTGGTTTTGGATCTCCTAATTACATTTTTAAAGTGCTTTGAATCATTGGATGTTCATACATTACAGGAAAATGTCCTTGCTTTATTTAAGTTCTTATGAAAAGGTATTCATTCCCAATACTTGCATATGATTTCTCATTTTTTCCCCTCTGGAAAGAAAATGTGTGCAGTTAATCAAAAATGCACAAAGAAGCACAGAAATTTGTACTCAATAAATCTTTCCCATTGAGTTGTTGGCATAGTGCTGAATTTGTTTATATTCTCATTGCTGTCAGGCTGTTCTTGTGGATCTTTTGCTGTTGGGTGGGCAGACACACACACCTTCAAATTAGCTAGGGCATATCCTAGCAGCAATTATCCCACAGGTTCAAAAACATCTTATATATTTAGAATACCAGAGTTGGAAGGGACCCTTGGAGGTCTTCTAGTCCAACCCCCTGCTTAGGCAGGAAACCCTACACCACTTCAGACAAATAGCTATCCAATCTCTTCTTAAAAACTTCCAGTGTTGGAGCATTCACAACTTCTGGAGGCAAAGTTGTTCCACTGATTAACTGTTCTAACTGTCAGGAATTTTTTTCTTAGTTCTAGATTGCTTCTCTCCTTGATCATGAGTATCATTTTATAAAGTAAGACCACACTTCGATAGAACACTGAATCCAGTTTGGGTCACTACATTGCAAAAAAGACATTGAGACTTTGGGAAAAATGCAGAGAAGAGCAACTCAGACGATTACAGGAATTGGGTACAGCTAGTCTAGAGAAAAGAAGGACTAGGGGAGACATGATAGCAGTCTTCCAATATCTCAAGGGCTGCCCCAAAGAAGAGGGAGTCAAGCTATTCTCCAAAACCTCTGAAGAAGCAAAGGATGGAAACTAATCAAGGAGAGAACCAACTTACAACTAAGGAGAATTTTCCTAACAGTGAGAACAAATAACATCTTATGGAACATCTTGCCCTTAGGCAGAATCAAAAAAGGATGCTTTCGTTGCACAATTATTCAGATTCATGTTCTTTTTACAGATAAAAACCTCTCTACTTCTAAGTTTATTCAATTCTATTTCTTTTCCATTACCCTTTATGAAGATATAAGAAACATAAGGAAACATATGACAGAGGTTCCAGTACTTGAATTCTTCATTGGGAAGGAGGAGGAGGAGGAGGAGGAGGAGGAGGAGGAGGAGGAGGAGGAGGAGGAGGAGGAGGAGGAGGAGGAGGAGGAGGAGGAGGAAGAAGAAGAAGAAGAAGAAGAAGAAGAAGAAGAAGAAGAAGAAGAAGAAGAAGAAGAAGAAGAAGAAGAAATGATGATTAATGTTGGGGCTATTGACATCACAGAAGGAAGAGGCACTTTTCCAAGAAAAGGAAAAGAAATAAAGCAGATTTTGTGATGAAACAGACGTACCTTTAATTAAATGAAAGTATTTCCTTGCCATAAATTTAACTAAATATCCTTCTCTTTTAAAGATGAGAACTTTTCCTTCTAATCAGTCTAGTTTCTTTGCATTACAAACAGACATAAATCTGATTTCTTAGCTGCTTCTTCAATTGTCCATTTCTGCAAATAGCAAGAGGCTACCTTTTGATATACCTTCTTGGCTTAATATAGAACTAAGACAAGTAAGGATTAGTGATTCCCATGGAACTAACTGTGCTAATTTTACAAAGTTACAAAGAAGTTAGTTGCCTGTAGGCGAGTTGGGCGGCATTTAAATTTGGTAAAACGGTTTTTTTTTAAAAAAATGCTTTGAACTTGGTTGCCACGATCCATTCTTTTAGAAAGGACAAACTTTGTGGGTTCGCAAGCATATCTGCACCTTCCTTGTTGAACATTGCAACTTCTGAAATCTTCCTACACCTGTTTGGAAAGAACAAGCTGGCTCTGTGTAATGATGTGGAGGCTGAGAGATAAGAAATGGACACCTCTCACCTGCCAGGTTCTTTAGGATAAAAGCTTGGTCCTTGGCCCTGATGATACCACTTCCTGGAGCTTCTAGTGAATTTCTAGTTTTCCAGTGCCGAGGAAGTCACCTTGCTCAATGGATCGTGTACGCAGCATCGTTGGAGGGAAGAGTGTCTGGTGGATGGTGCTTTGGACAGGTATGGATGAGGACTTCAAATAAACAGAGTCTGCAAAGGTTGGATGAGACCTTGGGTGGAGAGTTGGGCCTTCATTAGAATTCTTGTTGCATTTACCTGGGGTTGTGTTTGTTTTTGACAATGTCTGAAGGGACTTATGTGAACGTAGGTGGACAGTTTCAGGGGTGAAATCCAGCAGGTTCTGACAGGTTCTGGAGAACTGGTAGCGGAAATTTTGAGTAGTTTGGAGAACCTGCAAATATCACCTCTGGCTGGCCCCAGAGTGAGGTGAGAATGGAGATTTGCAATATCCTTCCCCCAGGGGTGGGGAGGGAATGGGGATTTTGCAGTATCCTTTCCCTGGAGTGGGGTGGGAATGGAGATTTTGCAGTATCCTTCCCCTGGAGTGGGGTGGGAATGGGGATTTTGCAGTATCCTTCACCTGCCACACCCACCAAGCCACACCCATAGAACCAGTAGTAAAAAAATTTGGAATTTCACCATAGAGTTGGATCATCCTTTTTAATGACTGTTTAGGTCAGGCTGTCTTGATTAATAGATGTTATTAATTGTTTAATATAATTTTATTTTATATAAGCTGCCAAGAGAACCGGTTTGGCGCCCTTATTCGATTGTTTTTATTGAGTTGAGTTTTATAGGTTTCAAACGATGGGAAGCTGCCCGGAGTTGGCTGAAAAGACGAACAGTTGTTTTAATGTTATAAATAAATACATAAAATTAGAATGAGCTGCTATGGTCAATCTAATTATTAATAATAATTCAAATTAAAATTCCTGAAGTGTCTACCAGGTGTTTATTTTTATTTTATTTTGCAGCCATCCACTATCATTTTGAGATAAATGCTGGTCTTATATTGCAAAACGGGAGTTTTTTGGTCACCGTAAAGGTTATGGATTGCATTTCAGTTAATAAACTTATGGAGCCTGAAATTTCATAGCATAACAAAACACACACAAACACACACCAAAAAAATCCCAAATAAATCTGAAATAGTTTGCTGGAAACTCATCACATTGCAAAAAAAAGAAAAGAAAAGAAAAGAAAAGAATCTGGATCACTTGAATTTGAAATTGTGGTTGTAAATCAGGGACGATCTGTTAATGCAAAAGCATTTTTGTGCATAGATATAATTTTTTCAGAGGATAACAGTGGCTAAGTGAGTTAGGTGATTAGATTCACAGGTGTGTCCGGGTTGGAAACAGAGGTGGGTTTGAACAGGTTCTGACCAGTTCTGGAGAACCGGTAGCGGAAATTTTGAGTAGTTCGGAGAACTGGTAGTAAAAATTCTGACTGGCCCCGCCCCCATCTATTCTCTGCCTCCCGAGTTCCAGCTGATCAGGAAGAAATGGGGATTTTGCAGTAACCTTCTCCTGGATTGGGGAGGGAATGGAGATTTTGCAGCATCCTTCCCCCGGAGTGAGGTGGGAATGGAGATTTTACAGTATTCTTCCCCTGGAGTGGGGAGGGAATGGAGATTTTGCAGTATCCTTCCTTCCCCTGCCACGCCCATCAAGCCACGCCCACCAAGTCACGGCCACAGAACCGGTAGTAAAAAATTTTGAAACCCACCACTGACTGGAACTCCCATATTTTAACATGCTCCAAGGTCCCATCAATTGTTTATCAGGGAGGTTGTCCTTTTAATGTTCTTGCACTCAAATCAGCATGCACCAACATTTGCCAGAAAGGTTTGTTTCTGCAGAGAGTGATTTAATTCAATGGATTTATTGCTTTAAAAAAAATTATTTGGTTTAGGATTAATTTTTGTCTTTCCCCTCTTCTTTTTCCTCCTCTACAGCAGCCGCCATCTTCCATCTGGCTGGAGCCTACGTGTTGGTCGATGTTGTGGTCATTCCCTCAAATCCCAGGGCGGGATCTAGTGTATTCTTGATCCCACCGTTACCCATGGCTGAGATTGTCTACTGCAAGTGGTCCAGGGGCTCCTCTTCAGCAGCAATGCAGGAAATTCGAACTCGGTACTTTCGCCCAAACAAAGGGACCTCAGAAGGGCCACAATACACGGGACGGGAGAAAATTTTCAAAAATTGTACTCTTTCCATCCAACGATTAAGAAGACAAGATGCAACAATATATGAGTTGATAGAAGGAGCACCTTCACTTATGGTAGTAGGCTCAGCAACAGTAACTTTGACAGGTACGGCTTAAATACTTTTTTTCCCCCCTTGTGATTTCCTGAGATGCAAATCATATTGTTAAGAGGCTTTCCCCCTACACAGGGGAAAGGTTTCCACTCTGGCATAATAATACAGGTAGGCCAACTCTGGCAACTGTACAACCTGTGGATTTCAACTTCCAGAATTCCTATGCCAGCATGGAATTCTGGGAGTTGAAGTCCACAGAGAGCATGGGATTCTGGGAATTAAAATCCACAGATCATAGAGTTGTCAGAGTTGGCCATCCCTGCCACAGGAAACCCTTGAAAAAGGGCCTCAAGAATCAGCAGCATATAAAGAAAACACATATAAAATGTTCTACAGGTGGCACTTACCCCCTTCGAGATTAGCGAAAATGTACCCTAAAATGAGCCCCATATGTTGGAAATTTAAAAAGAAAGAGGGAACATACTACCATATGTGGTGGTCTTGTCCTGAGGCTCGAAAATATTGGCTAAAAAAAAAATTAAGGATTAGCTACAGGAAATTACTAATGAACAATTAGACTTAGAACTGGAACTCTTCCTATTGTGGATCTTAAAAAAAATAAAAATATGTGAAGGGTACAAAATATCTAGTACTAAACATGTTAACCGCTGCCAGGATTGCCTACGCTCAAAGTTGGAAACAGCCATGTACACCCGCAGAGAAACTGGTCATACAAAAGATCATGAATTGCACAGAAATGGACAAATTAACGCTGAGTTTAAAAGATAAAGAGACATCGATATTTTACAATGTGTGGGAACAGTGGTGTAACTGGATAGAACGGAGATAGATTGAAGATAGATAGTTATTAAGTACAAGTAATAGATAAAATAAGAATGTAAATACGCACAATTTAATTTTTGTAAATAATGCGTGAATTATTGTCACAAGAAAAACACCACAATTAGCTGTTGTTGAGGGAAACATTTTTTTTGTTTTTAATGTAATAAAAGTTTAATAAAGTTTATAAACAAAAGAAAAAGGGCCACAAGAATCCACCAGCTTCTTCTGTTTCACAGAATCATAGAACCATACATGTAGTCCTCGACTTAGAACAATTTATTTAGTGACTGTTTTTAAGTTATGTCACTGAAAAAAAGTGACTTATGACCATTTTTCACACTTATGATTGCTGCAGCATCTCCCTGGTCATGTGATTTACATTCACATGCTGGACAACCAACTTATATTTATGACGGTCAGGGAGTCCCAAGGTCATGTGATCAGCCTATTTAAGAAAGAACGCCACTTGCAACAAACTGTAGAGAACAACTTTAATTCACTCTCTTTCGTGTCTGTAAAACTGCTTCTGGGCTTTCTGCCAACTCTAGTAAGACTGATTATCTTATCTTAGAATTCTGGTAGGCTGTTAAGACAGTTCATTAACAGCCTTTGAATGATAAAGACTGTTATTTTGGGAGCGTGCAGAAACACACACGCCTTTTCTGCGCATGGGCAGATGGTAAAAAAACAGGACTACCGGTTAGCTAAGCTGGATGGAACCAGGGGATTTCACCGCTGCCAAAAAGGTTAACCATCACTGACTCAGGGTATGTAAACATATTCAAAACCCCAGCTGTAGTTAAAAACCAAACTTCCCAACGGAGAGTTTTCAAACAGGGCCCCAAAACAATGGAATAAAAATTGCACTCTAATCATCAGGTGTTTTCCCTTTCAATTTAGGCTTGCTGAATTCGGATGAAAAATATCCTGGCAGAAGAATGGAAGAAGGACAGCTGTCTATCTGAGATTTCACCTGCTTGTCTATGGAGATTCTCAATCATTCATGTCCGAAAGGTGCTTTTTCAAAAGGCAACTGAACTTCCTTTGTTTTCCCTTTGAAGAGGTTTCGGTTCTCATCCCAGAAGCTTCTTCAGTTCTTGAAGAGAAGTGAAATGTAAGTAAAAATCAAGAAAGCCCAGTTGACTTTTGAAAAGTATCTTTCAGAGCTTCAAGATTATTTTGATTTTAATATCTGTAACTCCCTCTTTAAAGAAAACGATTTAATTTCAATTACAAAATTATGAAAATTGATTAATTTCAATACATGTAGTCAATACAGTTAATCAAAAAGCACTAAGAAGTATGGAAATTTGTATTCAATAAATTTTTCTCATTGTTTCTGTTGGCATTGTGCTGTATTGGTTTTCATTGTCGATGTCGTGCTGTGTCGTGGATCTCTTGGGGTTTGGGGGGCAGTCACACACACACCCGTCTACAAATTAGCTAGGGCATATCCTAGGAGCAATCATCCCACCGAATCAGAAACCTCTTATAGATTTGGGGTACAGTGTTATACAGTAGTGGCCAAAATTGTGGAAACCTTTTGAGAAAAATGTATATTTGAGGTTTGATGGCTAATAACACCACCTTATGAGAGAGAGAGAGAGAGAGAGAGAGAGAGAGAGAGAGAGAGAGGGAGGGAGGGAGGGAGGGAGGGAGGGAGGGAGGGAGGGAGGGAGAGAGAGAGAGAGAGAGAGAGAGAGAGAGAGAGAGAGAGAGAGAGAGAGAGAGAGAGAGAGACATCGCTCCTGGAAAATGTCCTGATCCCTGAGTTTAGGTCATCTAAACTCTGCTTGCCTTTAGCAACAAGTCTTAACTCAACCCATCTCAAGCAAACCACGAATGAGGGTTTGTGTGAAGATGGGTAGGGGATGGATGGCAAGGGGGAGGAATGACTTGATGGGGCTGGTGCATGGTCCCTCCAGCATTCCCTTAAAACACACCCCAAAAGTCTGGGGGGGGCACTAAATCATCTCACACCAGAACAACTAGACACAAGGGCAGTTTTCCCCTGAATGCCATCACTCTGCTAAACAAATAATTCCCTCGACACTGTCAAATAATTTGCTAAAACCGGATTACTATTATTCTTCTCTTCCTTACTAGTATCTACCTCTTCCCACTTATTACTATAACCATGTTGCTTGTATCTTTCAATTTATATAGTTTTTATTATTTCCTAGTATGACTTGATTGCTTATTAGTATCCTATGACTATCACTAACTGTTGTATCTTACGATTCTTGATGAATATTTTATTTTTTCTATATGTTCACTGAGAGCATATGCACCAAAGACAAATTCCTTGTGTGTCCAATCACACAAGGAATAAAGAATTCTATTCTATTCTATTCTATTCTATTCTATTCTATTCTATTCTATTCTATTCTATTCTATTCTATTCTATTCTAGTCTAGTCTAGTCTAGTCTAGTCTAGTCTAGTCTAGTCTAGTCTATTCTAGTCTATTCTATTCTATTCTATTCTCAATTGTTGAAAGTGAGGACTACCTTAGCTCTAAATACAGCTTAGTTGTGAAGCACTTAAAATGCAGTCCTGTGACCACAGGAGGGGGCAATTGTCGGACTTTAAATCAGTGGTCACCAACCTTGACAACTTTAAGTCTGGCGGACTTCAACTCCCAGAATTCAGCAGCTTCGCTGGCTGGGGAATTCTGGGACTTGAAGTCCTCCAGGCTTAAAGTTGCCAAGATTGGAGACTCCTGCTCTAAATCATTCCTATAAACCCACCACTCCAATCTCAGGGCACCATCCCAAATTCCTTTATCTACTCACACTTATCTTCCTTCTTCCAACCGCAGGATTTTTAGCAAGTTAGACTTAATTTTAGCAAGATAGTCACTTTGCTTGGCCAAACTGTGGTTTAGCTTTACAACACGGTTTAAACTCACTGCACTTGTCAACATCCAAAGTCACATTCTCACCACTTTTATAAGTTATGTCTGCAAGCTGTGGTCAAAAAGTCAAAATGGAGGGAGGCCCCAAGTTTTTCAGCTACAGTAGTGGCCAAAATTGTGGAAACCTTTTGGGAAAAGTGTATTTTCTAAAACTAGCTAATAACACCACTTTTTTGTGGGGGGAGTAGTACCATAAAATTATATATCAATGGAAAGATAATTTAATCAAGAATGTAATACAATAACTTTTATGAAGGATTTGCTATTAGAATAGCAGTTACAGTACAAAGAAAAGGGAAACACGTCGAAAAAATGAGATATATAAAAATTATCACCAAGTCAGTTAATCCTTCGTTGGGTCACCTTTAGCATGAATGACGGCCTTACAACGTCTTCCCATGGAGTGAACCAAGCCTTTGAGTTCTGCAGCTGTTCTCATGTGAAACCAAGATTGAAGGATTGCTTCTATTAACTGGGTTTTATTGTTGGATCGCTTCTGACTAACAGGTTTCTTGAGTCAGCTCCGTAGATTTTCTATTGGATTAAGGTCTGGGCTACTCCCAGGCTATTCCAGCAGTGGAATAGGATTCTCTTGAAACTCCCCCCCCCCCCAAAAGTGGCATTTATTAGCCATCAAACCTCAAAAATACACTTTTCTCAAAAGGTTTTCACAATTTTGGCCCCTACTGTAGTCACTTTGCTTGGCCAAACCGTGGCTTGTAGACTTAGGACGTGGTTTGAACTCACTGCATCTGTCAACATCCAAACTCACATTCTCTCCACTTTTATAAGTTACGTCCCCAAGCTGTGGTCAAAAAAGTCAAAATGGAAGCCCCAAAGTTTTTTTTTTTTAGCTAAGTTGCAGCTGGAGTTTCAGTTGCACCATCCGATGGTGACTTTTTTGGACCGCATCCTGTGGAGTTCCCCTGTTCCCCCTCCCTCCCTTGTCTCTCTTCCTGGCTTTTAACAGAGTTAGAAGGGACTTTGGGGGTCATCTAGTCCAACCCCCTGCGAATACTAGGGATTCGAACCGCCAAGCCGCCGATCTTTCTGGTCGACAAGCTCAGCGACTTTAGCCACCGAGCCAAATCCCCTTCGGTTTTGCGCCGTAAAGCGAGGCTTTTCTCTCCCGCTGTGCAACCAACGAGCCTCAACTTTTGGAAGTTCCGCGCAGCACAGCCGGTGCGAAAGATTGCGGGACGGCCGGGGGGGGGGGATTCCGAGGAGGGGAGAGCGGTTCCCTCGAGGTTTCTCTAGCTCCGGGTCCTAGGCGGGGATCATCGTGCCCATAATCCGCGGCGGGCAGGGAGGGATGGGCGTCCGGCAAAGGCCGGACGATGCTTTCACCATGCTTTCCTGGAAACCCTCATCCTACCCACCCATCCTTCCTTCCTGGAATCGCGAAGCCGGGCTGCGTCATCCTAACCCAGATCCGCCTTGAAGTCTTAAATTACAGTTTTAATTTAAGCAAACCACGAATGACAGCTTGTGGGTAGACACGGGGGGAAGTGAATGGCGAGGGGGGGATATTGCTCAAGGGACTGGTGCGGGGGTCCCTTAAAAGCCTTGTGGGGGTGGGGAGGGGGGGCTTGTTATAGAAATTGGCTAGTTAATACGATTATATATCAAAGTAAACTTTGGAAACAGTGAGTCCCCTTTAATAATATAAACCAGGGAGTCTCCAATCTTGGGCAACTTTAAGCCTGGAGGACTTCAACTCCCAGAATTCCCCAGCCAGCTGGCTGGGGAATTCTGGGAGTTAAAGTCCTCCAGGCTTAAAGTTGCCCAAAGTTGGAGACCCCTGATTTAAACAATGCAAGTTTAATACTGACGAGTCAATACGAAATCTGTTCGTTGTTTTTTGTTCTTCACTGCATGGTTTAACTGATCAAAGCCAAAAAGTTGAGCTTTGATGTTCCTGCCTTCTTCTCCCGCACCAAATAAGTCGGAAGTCTGCCTTTTTTTTCTTTTTCCTTCTTTTCCCCCTTCTCTTTTCCCTCGCTTTCCCTTTCCCTTTTCCCTTCCCGGTTTCCCCCCTCTGCTATTTTTACTTCTGCATTTTCTTTGTGTGCTGTATGATAAAGTAATTTTTTTTTTAAAAAAAACTATTTTTTTTAAAAAAAGGTCATGGGGATGTGGGGGGGGGGGGGGAATAATTGGCCACTAACTGCGGTTCCCCCAGTTTACATTCAGACCGGGGTGGGTAGGTGTGGGGGGGCTAGCTCCCCGTTGCGTCCAAAAAGCCCTTCGAGCGGGGGGATCCCCCCATCCCCGAGACCCGCGTTTCCTTCCCAAAAATCGGTCTTAGCGCAAGGCGGGGTGTGGGAGGGAGGGAGGAGGGAAGACCCGCCTCGCTTTCCCTTGCTCCCCGCATCCCGCGATCCAGCCCACCCCATCCACGCACAGCCAGGGATCGCCCCCAACCCGCCAAGACCCCGGATTTCTTTGGCCAACCTTGCCTTTCCATTCATGGGGCAACCAGCGGGCTTCCCGAGGGGAAACTGAGGCCCACGTCCGCTTGCAACGGCGCCTCCCCTCGGGTCGACGAGCCCACCCACCCAGCCCGAGCCGCGGATCGGGTTCTCGTCCTCTTCTCTGCCCGGGATCCTATCTCGAGCTGCGTCCCCTGATTTGGCAAAGCGGAGGGATCGGGCCCCATCGCTGTGGTTCCGCCCAGAAGGCTGGCCGACCGAGCTGGGTGGGGCTGGGCGCCTGGGTGCCACTCTCGGCCAGGCGGTTGGGGGCGCAGAAACTATTAGGCGCTGCTGCCGGCGGAGCGGAGTCGGCCCAGCATGGAGTGGTGGCAGGCAGAAGGTGGGCGCCGTCGCCCTGGGGACCCTCCCGGATGGACGAGACCCTGGCGAGCGGGGTTCCTGGCAGGTAAAAGGGATGGAGGGGGTGGCGGCCCCGTCGGGTCGACCCTTTGAAGTTGGCGTTCCAGATGTTTGTGTTTTGTTTTTGTTTTTTTCCACGGAAAGGTCCCCGGGGACCCTCGGGAATCTCCGAAAATCCTTGCTGGCCGTGGAAACTGTGGTTTGGTCCAGGTTAGGTTGGTCCCAGCTGGACTCTGACCAACTTTCCCGAGCCCTTAACTCAGATCCCCGATCGTGAGAATTGGGGGAGGGGGGTGTCCCAAGCACATCTGCAAAGCAGCCGGCTTTCAAAAGGGAGAGGGGAGGGGGTCTTTCCTTCCCATCGGAGCCCAGGCCTTTCCCAAAGGTTTGCCATTCCCCCTAAATTCCAAATTTAGAATATGCGGCAGGCAGCAGGTAAATTATTTTACCTGCTGTCTGCAAGCTGCCAATAGGTTTGTTTCTTTATTCAATCCGTTTTTCAAGGTTTGTGCAAGAACAATCATTAAAAAAAATTTTTTTTAAATAGTGTCAGCAGGCTAGAAATTCAATTCAGAACCCCAAACTTTACTGGTGGGGATTCTGTGCCCATCTTGTATTACGGCTTGGGAAGGGGGAAACAACCCACTTTTTAATCCTTTTCTGAACCCCGCAAATCGTGGAGAGAAGTGGGGTGCCATATTACAGAGGGCATTTGGGCACCGTGGCAGACCTAGCTCCTGGGCTCATCTTAATAAAACACGTGCCTGAATATATAAATAAAAAGAAGGGCTTAAAGGCAACACCTGGTTCACCCAACCTGCTAAGATGGCAAATGCCCACGAGATTCTGAAAGCTGCCAACATAGCGGGAATAGCTAGAAATCCACCAGAGAGAGGAAGAATTCGAACTCCGTGCCTCCCTGTTGCTGGACAAGCTTAGTCTGGTCTATTTGAAGCCAGCCAGCCAGCCAGCCAGCCATTCAAAGGATGCACCTAGCAGCACTTTTAGCCATTGTTCCTGGGGGCATTAAAAAAAAAGTGTTAGCAAATCCAAAGTATAATTTTTCTACTCCGTTAGACGTGAACATCTGTTAATTGTGTGTGACAGAAAAAAACAAATGTCATGGTTTTATTTTCACGCGTCGGAAATGTTCTTCTATCAAGGAAAATCCTGAATATTGTGGTGGTGGTGGTGGTGGTGTTTGAATTTCAAAAGGTTTATTGGTTGATCAAAATATAAAATGCAGGAACACGAAGAAAAATGAAAATAAAACGGTCCAATAAAGGAGGAAAGGGAGGAAGTGAGAAATGTGTAGGAAAGAGAGAGGGAGGGAAAGAATAAGAAGGAATTGATTTCCGACTCCTGATTTTTGTGCAGTGGAATAAGACAATAACATGAAACCTCAATATTTTACTCTTCTATAATAATATGTACAGTACAAGCCCGTTCAGTAACAGCGAATTTAGAAAATCCTGAACATTCAGTATAGAATCTTGTCCGCAAATTCTAATTCCGGATTAAATTTAGAATTTAATACCAGTAGACCTACCCGACTATTGATTTCTGTTCTACGAAAAACCCCTGTGTGATAATAGTTGTCAAAAGATGGATACAAAATAACCAGGCTACAGTCTCATCCCCCACCCACCCACCTCCACTCCTGCACGTCAATCTCCAGAAATCTTAGCCCTGAGAATATTGATGAGTTGCAGGAATTAAGTTCCACCGTATTTGGAAAGGACCAGGAGGAAGGAAGCTAGCTTATTGTGAAAAGAAGAGGAAAGAAATAAAACACACCGTAGATTTTACTATCCTTTAGCTCAACTATTGGATACCCATTTGAGAGGTCGTTTCTGGGAGTTTTATGCATTAGGTTGCATTTTGCTACACCAGATGAAATAAATAAATAAGCTCCACTGTCTTTTTTCCCCCCTTTTTTAAAAAAAAATTTTCCCTTATTTTTATATTGTATAATTTTCTAACAAATGTTTGGGGAATGTCTTTCTTTGCATCTTTAGGGTGTTTCTCGCCATGATTATTAGGGTTACAAATTTTGAACGAGAGTAAATTTATGATTAGTTTGAGGAATTAGGCATGTGTTGCTCAGCTGAGATTCTTTTTGGCGAATCCCAAAGGGGCTTTTTCAAGAGGCAACTGGACTTTTCTTTTTTCCCCTGAAGACGTTTTGCTTCTCATCCAGGAAGCTTCTTCAGTTCTGAAGAAGAACTCTTCTCTTGGCTTTCAAAAGAGAGAAGAGGGCCTTTGTTCTTCTGACAGCTTCTTGTTATGACCCAGCCTTAGACCCAGACTCCTTGTCCCGAAAACCCCCTCTTTATTTACCTCTTGTGAATGAATGGCATTCACCCACCGAAAAGTCCAGGCAAGAGTCTTTCAAGGAGTTAATGGCAGTAACAGACCTTATCAGTTTGTTGTGATAATTGCAAGGCCATGAGCTCCCAGCCGAAAGGCTGCAAATTAAGCAGTCTTTGTGGCAGAAACGCAATGAGAAATACGAACGGTTGTCTCCTACGACCACTGCTCTCCTTTCCTTCTATTTATTCCCCAGCCAGGGAAGGGCCATTCAGCATCCATGTGTGCTTTGCTTCCCGAATCGACTCCTTGCCCACCTCTCCTAACTGCTCTGGGCATATGTGCATCTGGAACAGGCCCCAGCTGTTCTTCCTCCTCACTCATCTCAGCCTCCAAAGGCAGCTGCCTCTCCGGTGGCTGGGAAATGTCGGATGGCCTTGGCTCTATCTCTGCATCCGACGCAGAGCCTTCCCCAGAGTCCAGCACTGGCCCAAGTTCCTCCCCAACTTCCTCATCGTCCGAGTCTGTTGCCAGCTCTGCTGGCAGCTGGCGGGCCACAACACTTCTTGGATGAGAAGCGAAATGTTTTCAAGGAAAAACAAAAGAACATCCAGGCACCTCTTGAAAAAGCACCTTTGGGACAACCATGACCTGGATGTCTGAGAATCTCCATCGACAGGGTATAACTGTGGTGTGGCCAGAACAGGTATTTTGCTTAAAATGAGCTTTCTCTCCTCCCCCTCCCCTCCTTTCTACTTTCCAGCTTTCGTCCTCAGTTTTTCCTTCCTGTTGGCTCAGGGCCAACCATCGTTAAGTAAAACAACCAATTACAACATCGCGATCCTCATGGACCCACCAGTGGCATTAGAAGGGCAGACTGTCAATCTGACACTCAAACACAACGGGGCCAACTTCGCTTTCTGCAGCTGGTACCGAGAGACCGAACTTAAAGATAATTTGATTGTCACTTTATACCTACCGCCAATCATTGGAAACACGACTGGGCCTTCCTACACCGGGCGTGAAGTTGCAGGCTTTGGCTGCTCTCTACTCATTAGTAACTTATATTCGAACGACTCTGGAACCTATGTGGTGACCATGAACGGACCTTCAGTGCACGGGAAAGGAGATGTAAAAATGCAAGTCTTAGGTATGGTTTACCTTCTCTAGTGTGGTCTAAGCTGTTTCCGTTTCTGCTGAAGCTTGGAAGAATTGTCCCCTGTCATTCTGTTGGAATTCTTCTTCCAAATGACTTGAACACTCTCCTTCCTTACTCAGCATAACGGAGTTGGGAGGGACTCTGGAGGTCTTCTAGTCTAACTCCCTCCATTGCTCAATCTTCCGGTCCCACTGGAAGTTGGCAAACGGGCCATTTCTGGCCTCCAGAGGGCCTCCGGGCGGGTGGGGAAGGCCCTTTTTGCCCTCCCCAGACTCCTAGAAAGGCTCTGAAGCCAGGTGAGAGAGAAAAACGGGCCTACCAAGCCATCGCATGCTGGGAACGGGTATGTGTGTGTGTCACGCACGCAATTGCAGGGGTGGAGTGCATAGAATAATGGGTGTGCACGCACCCGCCCCTCTCCTCCTGGCACACGATGGCAAAAAGGTTAGCCCTCACTGGTATATCCTTTATTGTCATTGTACGCCATATATACAGCGAAATTGGTAATGGGTGGAAGCTAGTTAAAGAGAGTTCCAATCTAGGAACTAAGAAGAAATTTCCTGACAGCGTGCAGGGCTTGTCTTCAGAAGTTGTGGGAGCTCCATCATTGGAGGTTTTCAAGAAGAGACTGGATAACCATTTGTCCGGGATGGTACAGGATCTCCTGCTCAAGCAGGGAGCTGGACTAGATGACCTCTAGATAATGGACTAGAAATTCTTTCCAACCCTGTTATTATATATCCTAACGTGTTACAGTTTGGCTCAGAATGTGAACTCGGCTGTCGTGGCTTCAGCAGCCAGATGTGATAAAAACTCACATGTATGGCTCAGGGCATTGTTTCTCCACCTTAGCAACCAGAAGAAGATGTGTGATTTTGCAGTATCCTTCCCTGGAGTGGGGAGGGAATGGAGATTTTGTAGTATCTTTCCCCTGGATTGGGGAGGAAATGGGGATTTTGCAGTAACTTTCCCCTGGAGTGTGGTGGGAATGGAGATTTTGCAGTATCCTTCCCCTGGAGTGTGGTGGGAATGGGGATTTTACAGTATCCTTCCCCTGGATTGGGGAGGAAATGGGGATTTTGCAGTAACTTTCCCCTGGAGTGTGGTGGAAATGGAGATTTTGCAGTATCCTTTCCCTGGAGTGGGAGGGAATGGAGATTTTGCAGTATCCTTCCCCTGGATTGGGGAGGAAATGGGGATTTTGCAGTAACTTTCCCCTGGAGTGTGGTGGGAATGGAGATTTTGCAGTATCCTTCCCCTGGAGTGTGGTGGGAATGGGGATTTTACAGTATCCTTCCCCTTGATTGGGGAGGAAATGGGGATTTTGCAGTAACTTTCCCCTGGAGTGTGGTGGGAATGGAGATTTTGCAGTATCCTTTCCCTGGAGTGGGGAGGGAATGGAGATTTTGCAGTATCCTTCCCCTGGATTGGGGAGGAAATGGGGATTTTGCAGTAACTTTCCCCTGGAGTGTGGTGGGAATGGGGATTTTGCAGTATCCTTCCCCTGCCACCCCCACCAAGCTATGCCCACCAAGCCATGCCACGCCCACCAAGCCACACCCACAGAACCAGTAGTAAAAAAATTTGAAACCCACCACTGACGCAAAGACCAGCTAGCCGGCACCCATGTGTTTGCTGAAAACCTGACAGCCAGCTGGCTGGCATGCGCATGTACACCAGCTAGCTTATCTTTGGGTCTCCGGCGCTCTGGTCCACATGCATGCACATGGATGCATGTGTGTTCCACTTTGGGCACTCAGTGCCAAAAAGCTTCACCATCACTGGCTTAGGGCATTATACAACCACAATCAATCTGTACACAGAGAAAAGGAGATTCAGTTTGGGGATCTGGTTGTAACTGCTACCTGTTCTGGGGAAATGAAGTGACTTTCAGAAATCTTAAATATGTTGTCACCTTAGATTGGCCCAAAATTGCCTCTGGGATGGGCTTTAAGTCTGTGTGGTGGAGAATATGGGCAGTAGAGAGATCGAGGCCTCTGGTGCTGTTTTTAAACCTCTTTGGTTGATTTGGATACTTTAAATCCAGCCGAATGACACTTAATTGCGAGAGAAAAAAATGAAACATACTCACATGATAGAAGAGTGAAAATTCGGTTCTGCTTGCCTACACAGAATATAGAATAGCAGAGTTGGGAGACACCTTGGAAGTCTTCATGACTCAGCTCTCCGTCCATCCGAGGTCGGTCAAATGAGGACCCAGATTGTTGGGGGCAATAGGATGACACTGTAAACCGCTTAGAGGGGGCTGTAACAGAGGTGGGTTTCAGCAGGTTCTGACCAGTTCTGGAGAACCGGTAGCGGAAAGTTTGAGTAGTTCGGAGAACCGGTAGTAAAAATTCTGACTGGCTCCGCCCCCATCTATTCTCTGCCTCCCGAGTCCCAGCTGATGGGGAGGAAATGGGGATTTTGCAGTAACCTTCCCCTGGATTGGAGTGGGAATGGAGATTTTACAGTATTTTACAGTATTTTTTGCCCTCCCCAAGCTCCAGAGGCTTTCCTGCAGCCTGGGGAGGGTGAAAATGGCCTCCCTCACCCCCCGCCCCAGAGGCCCTCCGGAGGCCAGAAATGGCCCATTTCCCGACTTCCAGTGGGCCCAGTAGGCCAGTTTTTTGCCCTCCTCAGGCTCCAGAAGCTTTCCTGGAGCCTGGGGAGGGCAAAAACGGCCTCCCCCACTCCCCCGGAGCCCGAAAACACCCTCCCAGAGCCCCCGTGTGAGCCCTGTACTTACCTGGAATCCAAAATGGGCCACCTGGAGACTCCTTGGAAAGGGGGCGGCATGGGCAGAGCCAGCCGAAAATCAGCTGCCCAGTGCGTGCATGCTCTAGGACAACAGTCGCATGCCCACAGATATGGCTCTGCATGCCACCTGTGGTACGCGTGCCATAGGTTCGCCCTCACGGGTGTAGGGTCTCCGGCCTGAGCAGGGGGTTAGACTAAATGACCTCCAAGGTCCCTTCCAGCTTTGTTATTCTGTTATATTTCCTGGATCCTGCAAAGCCTCTAGCACTGAATGTTCACTGAAAAATAACATGCATGATCCACCATCGACATAGTGTTAAAACCAAGGTAGGCTTGGATTTCTTGTTTGGTTATTCAATATTTGATTTCCCACAGTTATACACGTGTGGGCGTCCACTGGAAAGTGTTGTGTTGGATGTGATTTAAGTGGGATACCAGAATTCTTTTCCAAACGGGTTTCGTTTCTTCTTGCAAGGTGTTAATTTATGTCCTTAAATGCATGTGTGAAAGGACGCCCCCCCCCCTCCAGATTGCATGCTGCTGAGCAGATTCTGTGGAGATGGTTTGATTGGACCCGTTAAATTATGCTAGTGAACCACTGGTCACTTCTCAGTTCTGTATTAAATGCTACTTTTGTTGCTCTGCGTTTTTTGAATCCACAAAATGATCCTTAAAACGCTAGATTTTGGAAAAGGCCCTTTGGGGTATTGAATCCGGCTTCCTGATCAATACAGAAAGCCAAATTCAGATATCCTTAACAAATGGCTCTCTAGTCTAGCATTTTCCAATCGTTGAAACCTTTAAGACGTAGGGACATTAGAATTCCCTAGCCAGCATGCTTATACTTCAATTCCCACAATTCCCTGGTCACCATGCTTGGATTTCAATTCCCACAATTCCCTAATCAGCATGCTTGGATTTCAACTCCCAGAATTCTCTTGCCAACAGCTGGGACTTCAACTCCCAGAATTCCCTAGCTACCATGGCCATAGTGCATTGGCATTCTAGGAGCTGAAGTCCACATAGTTCTGGTCCTTGCTGGAGCACATGAAGTGCAGGGGAGCTTCCCATTCTTGTAACTGGATCTGCTATCATGCTGTTTCGCTTGTTAGGATGTTTTGCAGCATTTATGAGGTTGAGATCCCAGGATAATATTTCACATCCAGTTTTAACAGGAGAAAAATAATTTTTTAAGAGAAACAAAGGAAGACCAAGGTTAAGTATTTGCCTCACCAAATGTTCTCCTGGTTTGAGGAAGGACAGACCCAAGCATCATTGCCGCTGGTAGCTTTGGATTAATGTATCAATGAGCTTGTTTGAATATTTCCGGATGGGTTGACAAGACCAGGATCCCTGCTGTCTAACACCAGATCATGTTTCTTGAATTGTCCTTCTGCATTTGTGAAGTTGAAATCACCATTCTCTTTTAAACGTCCCCATAATCCCTTGCGGGGTAAGAGTCTGGGCAACTGAATGAAACTAGCAGAGTGTTTTAATGGCCGGATGCCTTTCCTGTCACCAATGCGGAGTTTTGTTCGGCAGATATATTCTCAGTGTGCCCCGAAAGAGAAATATTTGCCTCTACTTAGGATCAAACTTGCAGCCTCCTGATTGTGAGGCAAGAGCTCCACTTCTAAGCTACCGCACCACTCACTGGTGAAGCTGAATGAGTGGGTAATTCTTCTGAGTCTTGAGATTTCTTTGGCCAAGCCTGGTGCCCTGGATTCCCTAAAGAAGTTTTTAAACTCTGAATGTCTTATCCATGAAGCTAAAACTTTCAGAATTGCTCACATGCAATTTAGAAGAGTCTGGAGTAATTCCTCTATCTTTGGAAAGCCTTTTTCCTCTTTCCATGTGGCACTCCTATCCTCCTTACTGTCTAGAAGCTGTCCTCCTTACTGTCTAGATCCGAGGGGGGGGAATCATGTCCCTCTTACGACTTGTGGACTTCAACTCCCAGAATTCCTAAGCCAGCACAGTGAAGTCCACATCCAGCCATGAATGGCGTGAATGGGTTTTTAATGTTTTTATTTTTTTTAAATGTTTTTTATAATGATTTTTTAAAATGTATTGTGAGCCATCCTGAGTCTTCGGAGAGGGGTGGCATATAAATTGAATTAATTAAATTAAATTAATTAAAGTCACAAAAGGGACATAGTTTCTCAGCTCTGGTCTACTCCGTTTCTCCTAAAATAAGACCTCCCCTGATAATAAGCCCAATCGGGCTTTTGAGCGCATGCGCTAAAATAAGCCGTCCCCGAAAATAAGCCCTCCCTGAAAATATTTAACCGCATGCGTAGCCATTTCCTCTGGTTAGGGTTAGGGAGACAGAGCTGGAAATCAGGTAAGACGGCAAGAGGAGCCCCGTCTTGCTCCACACACCCCAAAATAATAAGACCTCCCCGAAAATAAGGCCAAGTGGTTATTTCGGGGTGCAAAAAAATATAAGACAGGGTCTTATTTTCAGGAAAACACGGTAGATCTTTTGCTGGTCTCCTGTGGCCTCTGTGTTTGGTCATGGCACTCCTGGCCAACTCATTTCTTTTCTCTGCTTTTCCAACACCCTCCATGGCAGCACCAAGGAGTAACCAGGTCACAGCCCCCTTCCCCATTTATATTTATTTGTTTGCTTGTTTGTTTGTTTATATCCCACCTTTATTATTGTTTGAAATAACTCCAAGTGGAGAACATGGGCAACACTCCTCCTCCTCCTGTTTTTCTCACAGCAAGAACCCTATGAGGTGGGTTGGGCTGAGAGAAAGTGACTGGCGCAGTCTGCTTTCATTGCTCTGGCAGGACTAGAACTCCTAGTCTCCTGGTGATTGGCTTAAAGGCACCTATCCAGTTTTCATGCCTGTGGTGGGACTAGAACTCCCAGTCTCCTGGTGATTGGCCTAAAGGCACCCAACTGGCTTTCATGCCTGTGGTGGGACTAAAATATATAAGTCACAAAAATAAATAAATGAACAAACAAACAAACAAACAAACTCCCAGTCTCCTGGTGATTGGTCCAAACTCATTCAGTCAGCTTTCATATCTAGGGCGGGACTAGAACTCACCATCTCCTGGTGATTGGCCTAAAAGCACCCAACTGGCTTTCGTGCCTGCGGTGGGACTAGAATTCACTGTCTCCTGGTGACTGGCCCAAGGTCACCCATCCAGCTTTTGTGCCAAAGGAGGAACTAGGACTCACTGTCTTCAGGTGTCTAGCCTGGTGCCTTAACCACTTGACCAAACTGGTCATCCTTCCATCTTCTTCATTTGCAACCCAAGATCCAGTCATCCTCTGTCTATCATAAAGCTGTTGCAGTTTCTACCAAGGATGGATAGTGAAGAGCAACAGTGGAAGTGTGGGGTATTCATATTGGGTGCTCATTAGGCCAAGGTATGTGTGTGAGAGAGAGAGAGACAGAGAGACAAAGAGAGAGAGACAGAGAGACAAAGAGAGAGAGAGGGAGAGAATCAGAGAATGAGAGAGAATGAGAGATTTTATTTATTATATTAAATAGTATAACAGACCTTCAGTTAATCACAAAGCTCCCTGGGTGGCTTTGGGCCCATCAGTTTTGACCCAGCCAATGCTGCAAGCTTGTTCTGAAAGAAACAGAAGAGGCCCTTGGGTTTTCTCCTTTCAGATCTCAAGAAAAAGTGAGGGGACGATGCAAAAATACATAATTGTTATTGCCTGCTGCTTTAGATATGGCAACCACCTCTTCAGCATATGCTCTTTTAAAACTTCCAATATGCCGAGTCCTTCAGTTCCATGGGCCCCACTTGATGGAGTCCCCTCGTTTCTCTGCATTTTTGCCTCTGTCCTTCCTGAGGGGGAATCTTCAACTGTTGTTTGGGCTGCACAACTGCAGTGTAAATACGAGATTTGTTTGTTTAAACAACTGATGTCCTTGAACAGACTTGATTTCCCTCACCCGGAACGTTCTGTCTCTTTTAAGCCCAGGAAGAATGTTTGTAGATTTTTTACTTTTTCTTCCCACCGCCCCCAAGGTGTGATGACTGAGACCCACAGTTTTCATTAGTTATTAAATATGTGTGTGTGTGTGTGGTGGTGGGATGCAACTGGTTTAACAACCAGTTCGGTGAGTTGTGCGCTTGTGTGCAGCGTTCAAAATACAGCAATTTGAAGCTCAGCTGCTTACCTTCTAAGACTACTGGTAAATAGAACAGTGGAGACACAGAAATCAGCTGTGCAGCACGAATCAGCTGAGCCAGAAAGAAGAAAATAAAGGGCAGGAGAGAGCAGGTGGGCGGGGCCAGCTGATCATCGGCACTACCAGTTCGCTCGAACTGATTTGAACCATCTGAATACCACCTTTGTACGTGTGTCCGTCTCGCTATCCAAAGAGACTCTTTTAATAGCAATAAGTAGCTTCTTACTGTACATCAACCTTTGCTGATCTGTCAGCCTCTGGGTGCGTTGAGTTCAAGTCCCATATTCCTCACCCAAGCGTTGGCTTTTACGAAATTTTTTTGTGGAAGTTCTGAAGGGTAGTGTTGTTTCAAACTATTGCTGGTCTGCAGTAATGAAAGACCCAGTTTGGTCTAATGACGAAGGTGCTGGCCCACGAACCAAGTGACTGTGAATTCTAGTCCTGTTTTAAGTTTGAAAGCTGGCTGGATGACTTTGGAATAATCACCAGGAGACTGAGAGTTCTAGTCCCATTTCGAACATGAAAGCTGGCTGGGTGACTTTGGTACAATCACCAGGAGACTGGGAATTCTAGTCCCACCTTAAGCATGAAAGCCAGCTGGGTGATTTTTGCACCACTTGCCAGGAGACGGTGACTTCTATTCCCATCTAGGTGATTTGGGACAGTCACCAACCCTATCCCCACTTAATTGCACAGAGTTGTTGTTACAGAGAAAAGAGAGAGAAAGAAGGAAAGAGAGAAGAAAGGAAGGAGGGAGGGAAGGAAGGAAGGAAAAGGAAGGAGAGAGAAAGAAGGAAAGAGAGAGAAAGGAAGGAGGGAAGGAAGGAAAAGGAAGGAGAGAGAAGGAAAGAGAAACGAAGGAGGAAAGGAAGGAGAGAAAGAAGGAAAGGGAGAGAGAGAGAAAGTAAGGAAAGAAGAAGGAAGGAAGGAAGGAAGGAAGGAAGGAAGGAAGGAAGGAAGGAAGGAAGGAAGGAAGGAAGGAAGGAAAAGAAAGCATGTTAAGTGCCTGGGGAAGCATTAGTGAAATAATAAAATCAATATTGTTCCAATATTATCTCCAGGTCCTTGAGAAAATGCCTCTGCCACATTTATAAGACTGTTTTTCAAGGCGAGTGATTGTATTCTGTTGACCAAGAGAAGACACTCATGGTTGAATGAGTCGAATTCTCATTCTTCTGAGTTTTGAGTCCGTTAACCAACACGTGGCAAAGGAGGATCTGAGAAACATCTTGCTTTCTGTTCATTTGACTAGTTTCCTTGATACTTCAAGCCTGCCTTACTTACTCTCTTTTTCCTTCTTCTGTTCTCGTGACAGATTCTCCAGAAAGGATTAGTCAGAAAGTGGGGTCAGCAGTTTCGGGAAAACTGGCATCTCTCAATATAGTTTCTCACAAGAGTTAGAAGTGAGAAAGGGCTTCTCTTACGAAAGGGCCCACGGAGATTCACGCTACCTGTTTTTTTTTCCCTCCCTTTGCCAAGTCCTGCAAATTCCTTCTCTTTCCTTGTTTTTCATTAACAGACTTTTTTTTTTTTAATTGGCTGGCAGCAGGCCTAGATAAGACTGCTGGCATCAGGAACATTGCCCCCATATGCACCAGTAGGAAAAATTAAATTGGGCAGCCTTTCCTATCCAGAAGGAACTGCACCATTTTCTTTGGTTGACGTTGGCAAGGGACAAAAATTGAGATTTATTTATCCCAGGCTGTGCGTTGAAAATGAAGCAATCCAGAGACGCTCATCTATTATTTATTCAGAAATGGTCCTCCGGAAGCCATTTATTCTCTTTTTCTTTAACTAAACAATAACTTTTTCCTCTGTCTCGCCTGTTAGCCAAGCACTTGGAAAAAAGCCTTTAAAATGAAATTGTCTGCAAACTTTAAAAAGTCACTTTTTATTCTTGGTCTGAGTTTTCATAGCCAGTTTCCCAGCAGTGTTTGTCAACTAGGGCAAAAACTTTAATCAGAGACCAAGGAATTTATTGTCACCACCAAAGTGCAGTATCTGGCTGTGGAATGATAATTTTTAATGATGAAACACGGAGCTTGGCAAAGTAAAGATTTATGCTCGTGATTAGAGTACATTTCGTATCCAAAGAATGAATCGGTTTGCTTAATTTGCACACCAGACCAAAAATAGATCAGCATACGGTTAGTCCTCTGCTTACAACCACAATTGGGATCAGAATTTCCGTCGCTAAGCAGAGTGGCTGTTGAGTGAGTCATGCTTCAGTTTACAACCTTGTGGGGTTTTTTGCAACGGTTGTTAAGCCGTTTAAGTGAATCCAGTTTCCCTCGTTGACTTTGGTTGACTCAGCTGGGAAGGTTGCAGATTGTGATCTTGGGACTGTTGCGAATATATCTCAATTATCAATTGTCCAAATTTGGATCATTGTGACCAGTGGGGCAAGTTTAAGGACTAGTTGTAAGTCTCTTTTTTTCCCGCACCATAGTAACTTTGAATGTTGGTTAGACAGATGGCCGTAAGACAAGGACTGCCTGTATGTTATGCTCGTGATGAGCACCTTCTCACCTTGTCTTGGAAGGAAGGAATAAAGAAATATAAATACCGTCCTGGTTAGATATATCAAGATTGGGTAGGCAAGATTAATGCGTATCAAGAATTGTCTGATGTTTTTTCTTCCGCTATAAAAAGATAAGGTCTCTTTCTCTAGTCAAGCTAAATTCCTGGGGACTTTGCAGGATACATCCGTGTTGTTTTCTTGACCACTGTCGACTTACAAAATGTAAGAAAATAATTTGCCATTGTCGACTTACAAAATGTTTTTCAAGTTTCAGTCCGCTCTGTCATGTTCCGTCCAACTCTACAGGTTGTCTGAAATGGTATAGGGCAGGGGTGTCAAACTAGATTTTGTTGAGGGCCGCATCAGTTGTGTTTGACCTCTGGGAGGGGCTGGGGGGGATGCATGGCCAGGGTGGGCAGAGCCAGCTTGATGTCACTTGTGTCAGGGGCGCCTGTGGAGGCCCAAGTGCTCTGCCAGCGAAAACAGGCTCCCGAGGTCCGTTTCTGGCTGTAACGGCCTCCTGCAACTCTCTGCCAGTGAAAACGGACCTCGGGAGGGCTGCACGCAGCCTTCCCGAGCTCCGTTTCTGCTGGCAGAGGCACTGCAGGCCAATCCTTCACAGTTTCCAGGGTGGGCCCATGGGCCAGTTCTAAGCAGTTTGACACCCCTGGTATAGGGTTTCCGGCCTAAAGCAGCGGGTTGGATTCAAAGGTGAAATCCAACAGGTTCTGACAGGTTCTGGAGAACCGGTAGCGGACATTTTGAGCAGTTTTGGGAACCGGCAAATACCACCTCTACAATTTGTTGTGGCACAAATCCTGCTGAGGGTGTTCATAATCTTCTAGATCCCCAGCGGATAGGAATGGTCCCAGGTGCTACTTTATTTCATCACCTAACAAGACCTTGCAATTCCCTCGGAAAGCAAGAAAGCAAGCAGCCATGCCTGAAAATGGTATCAGCGGGACAAGAGGTCAAAACAAGAAGAGAGTGTTGAAAATCCTCAAATGCAAATAATTGTGTGTTCTGTGCAGTTTTTCGGGAACAGGTGAGGGGAAATCGTCAGCACCAGATCAAAGAGAACAGAATAAAATAGAATAGAATTCTGTATTGGCCAAGTGTGATTGGACACACAAGGAATTTGTCTTTGGTGCATACACTCTCATTGTACATAAAAGAAAAGATAGGTTCGTCAAGAATCATAAGGTACAACACTGAATGATAGTCATAGGGCACAAATAAGCAATAAAATCATAGCAGGAAACAATATCAATATAAATCTTAAGGATACCAGCAATAAGGGTACAGTCATTCAGTCATAAGTGGGAGGAGATGGGTGATAGGAACGACGAGAAGATTAATAGTATTACAGACTTGGTGAATAGTTTAACAGTGTTGAGGGAATTATTTGTACATCAAAACCCCAGGAAGGGCTTTCATAAGGTTGTTGAGACCACTGTCCTTACAGCAGTGCAGACCCTCCTGACTGTAATCCTGGATGGAAAGAGAAGCAGGAGGATTGCACAGTAGCAAACGCAAGGTTGTATTGTGTTTTAACGACAACTCATAAAACTCCTGTGTCTTGCATAAATACCAATGGTTAACTGGGCCAAAGGCTGGAAACGGTTGCCAGGTTTTCCAGCCCTAGCTATAACTTTCCCAAGTTGTTTTTGGTTTAATGCTTTCACTTTTGGTTCCTCTGGGTTTTAAGATGCACTTTATTGATCCGTTGCGTGTTTGACCAGGTCCATAAAAAGCTGAACAAATTGAGCAATGACCCCCCCCACCCCGGCAAAAAAAACGGCATTTGGCAAAGGACGTTTGTTATCTCTTTCGGGCGAATGTGTAACGTGAACCTTTACACTTTCTCTGTGTTTGCTGAAATCTGTTGTCTCCTTCAGTGGTCTCCATTCCACTCCGTTGGATTGGCATCCATCTCATGTTGCCACTCTATAAACGAAGGATTATTCAACGTAATTCAGATGACGTGGTTCCTTGGTTACTTTGCCCCCGTTTTTAAGTCCTTAATATAGGTCCGTGATGGCGAACCTATGGCACGCGTGCCACAGGTGGCACATGGAGTCATATCTGTGGGCACGCAAGTGTTGGCCTAGCTCAGCTCCAGCACGCCAACCAGCTGATTTTCGGGCCTTCCGGGCCCACTGGAAGTCAGGAAACGGGCTGTTTCTGGCCTCCTGAGGGCCTCCAGGAGGGTGGAGAAGGCCTCTTTTGTCTTCCCCAGGCTCCTAGAAAGGCTCTGGAACCTGGGGAGAGTGAAAAGCGGGCCTTCTGGTCCCATCGGAAGTCAGGAAATGGGTCATTTCTGGCCTCTGGAGGGCCTCTGGAGGGTGGGGAAGGCTGTTTTCACCCTCCCCAGGCTCCAAGAAAGCCTCTGGAGCCTGGGGAGGGTGAAAAATGGGCATAAGGGGGGAACATGGAGGGGGTCGCACACGTATACGCGGGGGAGCAGGATGCATTGAATTATGGGTGTGGGCACGTGTGCGTGCGACCCCCCCCTCATGCTCCCCCCCACTTTTGGCATGCGACGGCAAAATGGTTAGCCATCACTGATATAGGTAATCCTCAATTTATCATCGATAAGTTTCCATTTCTGAGCCAGACAGCGGTTAAGGGAGTTTTGTTCCATTTTACGACCTTTCTGATCACCATTGTTAAGTGAATCACTGCAGCTGTTCATTTAGTAACACGGTTGTTAAGTGAATCTGACTCCCCCGTTGACTCTGCTGGTTGGAAGGTCATCAAACACGACCCTGGGACATTGCAACCGTCATAAATAGGAGTCAGTTGCCAAGCATCTGAATTTTGATCGCGTGACCGTGGTCGTAAGTGTGAAAAACAATCCTTTTTTTTTACTAAAAAGCTTTTTATTTTTATGTTTAAACAAACAATACATCATTAATTATTCAGTGTGTCATCTGAGTATTTTTGTGTCATCATATTCCTCCTTTGCCATCATTTTCTTAACTACGTTTCTATCTTACTTTTACATTTTAATTTAATTTATTACAACATTTTTTCCAAATCTCTCGCATTTATATTACTTTTTATTATATTTCATCTCTATCCATTGGTAGAATTGCCCCCCTATCCCGTAATACTCCGATTCTTCCTTTCCTTTAATTGCCAATGTTAATCTATTCATTTCTGTACATTCCGATATTTTCTTAAATTACTTCTCCCTCTATAGCGATTTTTTCTGCTTTCCAATTTTGTGCAAATACAATCCTCACTGCAGTTATTACATGTATAATCAGATCCATATTTTCTTTACTATAGAAAAACAATCCTAAATCACTTGTTTCAGTGCCGTTGTAACTTCGGCCGCTAAACAAGCTGTTGTAAGTCGAGGACAACCTGTATTTCTCTGTCTCCGGACTTCTCCTGCAGCTGTTAAATGCTGTCGTTTTACTATGTTGTTTTCTGTAATGTTCATCAATTGATTATCCTTATGACTGTTGGTATCTGTGTCTGTTTGTAAGAGGTGCTTGGTTCTTTCACTGGACTTGGTGATCTGCTTAAAATTGGTGGTGGTGGGTGGACGATTTGATTCCCCCAGCAATCTGGAGCCTCTTCTGCCCCTTTTCTATCCTCACAGGTGCTGTCCTTAAAGTCACCGTCACCGGGCCTTCTCATGTGGTAGAAAACCAACCTGTTACTTTTCGTTGTTCCTCTTTGGGTTTCAATGTTTCCTACTCCTGGTTGAAGGGAGGCCAACCGATTGAAGCAGGAGGGAAGGTCCTTGTGGAGAACAACAGCCTCACGCTCCTTTCTACTTCTCGGAGTGATGCAACCACCTATACCTGTTCTGGGCAAAATAGCTTCTCGGCCAACAACAGTGAGCCTCACCGGCTTGAAATCTTCTGTAAGTTTAGGCTGGAGTTGTCCCTTCCCACGCAGTTCATCTTCTTTTAAATGACCCCATAATCCCATGAGGGGTGGAGTCTGGGCAACTGAATGGAGCTGAGTGTTTTAAATGGCCGGATGCCCTTCCTGTCACCTGGGTGGAGGGTTTTTTTCCAGCAGATATATTCTCAGTGTGCTCAGAGAGAGAAATATCTGCCTCTACCTAGGATCGAACTCACAGCCTCCTGATTGTGAAGCGAGAACTCCACCTCTAGGCCACCGCACCACTCTAATGGCTCCCCATCAGTTGGCCCCTTTTAATAGATCCTCGGGAGGGTGCGATGGCTCAGTGGTTAAAGACCCTGAGCTTGTCAACTGGAAAGCTGACAGCCTGGGTTCGAGACCTGAGGGCCTTGAGACGGGGTGAGCTCCCACTACTTGCTCCAGTTCTGGCCCATCTAGCAGTTTGAAAGCAACCGCAAGTAGATAAATAGGTACCACTTTGGAGGGAAAGTAACTGTTCTGTGTGCCTTTGACGTATAGCTATGCTGGTCCCATGACCACAGAAAATGTTTTCTGACAATGCTGTGTCCCTTGGTCAAAAAATGATGATGAGTTAGACACAATTGGACAGGGGAAACTTATATGTTTAATAGACTCTCAATAGAAGATACAGTGATATCTTGGTACTCATTGTTCATTGGTTCCGGGAGGGTCACCAAAAACAATGAGTACTAAACAGATTTTTCTCATAAGGAATAATGTAAATAAATTTCACGTGTTCCCAAACCAAAGACAATGCACAAAGACAATCTGTAAAAAGATAAGGTCGGATATCATTACATGAGAAATAGACCTAAAAATAAAGACATGCTTGGATTAAATATAAAATAAAAACTTCACTCTGCCTGTAGTGATGGGGGGGGAGCACAAAACTACACAAAAATGACCACAATAGCTAGAATAAGACAGCAAGGGAATGTGCACAGGGCAAGAGCTACTGTGTGAAAGGGCAACCAACACTGACAAATTCTAGCTTGTATGTTTAGTACCGAACAAATAACAAGTACCGGGACAAAATTTTCTCAGCAAGATGCATTGATTACCAAATTCAATGAGTTTAAAGCTCATTGAATTTAATGAATTCAAATTCAATGAATTTAAAGCAACTTGAGTACCGAGGTACCAGTATAAAATGCCTTTTGACACTCTTTTTATCCCCTGGCTAACTGAAGAAAGCTGGCTTTAGAAGGAAGGAGAACCAACCTCAAATAAATTTGCTAGCTTAACCGTGTGCTTGGTTTTCGTCTCTCTCTCTGTCTTTCCTTGGAATGGCTGATTTCTGGTTAATCTGCGTCCAAGGACAGGATGAGACTTTGGCCCTTCTATTTCGTTTATTTTTTTTTCCCTGACTTGCCCTATGTGGCAATTCTGCTTTCAGCCCAGGGAGTTGAAAGAAATTCATGCTGAACCTGAAGGCAGGAAATGTTGGTGATTTGAATTCAGGATCCAGTCCTGTAATTTCTTACCAATGACCAACAAGCATAAAGAGCCAGTTTGGTCTAGGTGGCACGCGGAGCCATATCGGTGGGCACACGAGCTCAGCTCCGACACGCATGCACGCACCAAGCAGCTGATTTTCAGGCCTTCTGGACCCACCGAAAGTAGGGAAACAGTCTGTTTCCTACCTCCGGAGAGCCTGGGGTGGGGAAGGCCGTTTTCGCCCTCCCCAGGCTCCTAAAAAGGCTCTGGAGCCTGGAGAGAGTAAAAAACAGGCCTACCGGGCCCACCGTACCATCACATGCCAAATGAGGGAGAGCGCAGGGGGGGTCGCGTGTGAATGCACGGAGGTGGGGAGCATAAAATTAGGGGTGTGGGCACACACTTGTGTGACACACACACCCCGCACTCCCCCCCCCCCCCGCTTTTGGCACGCAATGGCGAAAGGTTAGCCATCACTCATCTAGGGGTTAAGGCATCAGGCTATAGAAAGCACAAGACCATGGGTTCAAGTACTGCCTTAGCCTTGAAAACCAGCTGGGTGATTTTGGCCTAGTAACTCTCCTTCAACCCAACCTGCTCCTCAAAGGACCATCTAACCAGCTCTTTGCTCTACAAATGGATGCTAAAGAAAAGCTCAACAAAAGGAACCAGCTTCTTCATTGAGCTTCAAACTAGCTGGAATTAAAGCTCTGCGCTTGAAAACGAGCAAGAAATAAAAGATGACTCAGAAAACTGAGCCAAGTAATATTTTGAGAGATAGTTGTTGTTTTTCTTGGTTTTTATTCAGACATTCCCTAGTCTTCCACTCCCTGGGACTCCTCCCTATAGAGCCAGCGTACAGTTATGTAGGATTGTATTTTCAGATGGGTCTAGGACAACTCATCATGGCCAACTCACAGGAGAACAACTCTCCAATTCAATGTTGTATTTAATCGTTTCATTCAGGTATTTTGATTATTGGCGACCACGTTCCTGTCGAAATTATTGTAACTCTTTTATTTATGGAGTGGCTTCTTTATGTTGTTATTATGGGCCCCAGATCTGTCAACATTAATTAAACTTTTGTATTTGTTGAATTGTCCCACAGCGAGTCTGTCCCACGAAAAGTTGGCCGCGGGTGGAGTTGTCCTATTCCATTTTTGGATATAATGACATAATAGTACTGATAGTTTTCCTAAGCAGCATGATTTTTTTCCAACATATGACTTTCCTATGTTTGCTCCAGACGGGCCTGAACGCCCCGTAATCAGCCCCCTACAACAAGTTTACAATGAGCATTCCACTCTGAACCTCTTCTGCTCTGCCGTCTCTAATCCACCTGCAAAGTTTTCTTGGTATCTTAATGGAGAACTTTTGCAAGAACAGAACGATTCTCACCTGGCCCAGCGTCTTACTCTGAAGAACGCTGGAAACTATACTTGTAAAGTTACCAATGTTGCAAGTGGACTTTCCAACACCGCCATACTGGAGATCAGCATTCGGGGTGAGTAGCTTGGATGGCCAAGCTCACCCAGATCTTTTGGAGGACTTGCAGTGGGTGATTTTGTCTGGGTATCTTTTTGGTGTGTGGACTCTCGTCTTCGCTTCCTGTCATCTTGGAACGTCCGTTTCAGAGCTCTGCATGGATTTGGTTTTGGACGTTCCTGCATTTTCGTTTTGAGTTTTCTTAACATGGTACTCCATCCTGGAATTTTACCATGATTAGTTTTCTCAACAGACTATTCATTTATTTTGATTCTTTTTCTTACCCTCTATCTGTGGTCTTGGTAGACTAGATTCCATCAGATTGCTCTAAGGACCGAAAGTCATTCCAGTAGAAATGAGATCCTATATGTTGTTCCTTCAATATGTCACCTTCAAAACTTTTCCTATAATGGTCACCTCAGTTCAGATACTGGCCTCTTTTGAGCCTGTTCTGATAGTCAAACTTAGTTCTTTTCCTTGTGTGTATTTCCAGTACTGTGACCTTGTATTTTCTTTCCTCACCGTTGTGAGAACCTAAATAGCTAAAACAGTTGTGCAATTTTTTGTTAGTCTTTTTTCTTTTTCGTGTACTTTCTCTTTAACCCTGTTTCGTTTATATCTTTGGCGCTGACAACTGGTCAGATTCTGGCTAAGTTTTCAAGCCCATCCATTGATATTCACTCGGACTCTATAACTCAGTGTTTCTCAACCTTGGTAGCTTGAAGATGGGTGGACTTCAACTCCCAGAATCCCCCAGCCAGCGCTGCTGGCTGGGGGATTCTGAGAGTTGAAGTCCACCCATCTTCAAGCTACCAAAGTTGAGAAACACTGTTATAACTGTTCGATATTCTTTTCTTCCATTTATTTTATCTGCCTCAAACTTGCCTCATTTGAAGATTATCTCCACCACTTTCCTTCTTGGTGTTTGTGGAATGTCTCAGAAGTGGTTCAGAAACTCGCTACTTGTTTTACAGTGAAGCAACAGACATGTTGTTCCTGAAAACATTGATTTTTATTTTATTTATTTTGTCGCATTTCTATGCCGCCCAATTCCCAAGGGACTCTTGGGAGTCCCATACAGTAAACCTCATATTTCCTTTTTTTTTTTTTTTTAATTTGCTAAAATTTTCATCTTAACTTCATTTTGGCCTCCTCTTTTCCCAACTTCCCATTTTAACCATTGTCCTCCATGGAACATTTGAGTCCTCTTGACCAAATCCAGGAGTCCAGGAGAAAATAATTGATTTATATCAAAATTCTCCATCTTTTTTTTTTTTGTTGTCATTGTTGTTTTGTTACCATTGCTTTAAGGGATGCGATGGCTCAGTGGCTAAGACACTGAGCTTGTTGATTGAAAGGTCGGCAGTTCAGTGGTTCGAATCCCGAGCACCGCTTAACGGGGTGAGCTCCCGTTACTTGTCCCAGCTTCTGCCAACCTAGCAGTTCGAAAGCAGGTAAAAAATGTAAGTAGAAAAATAGGGACCACCTTTGGTGGGAAGGTAGCAGCGTTCCGTGCGCTTATGGCGTTGAGTCGTGCCGGCCACATGACCACGGAGACGTCTTCGGACAGCGCTGGCTCTTCGGCTTTGAAACGGAGATGAGCACCGCCCCCTAGAGTCGGGAACGACTAGCACATATGTGCAAGAGAAACCTTTATCTTTACCATTGCTTTGTACCTCAAGGGTCCAACATTCAATTGACCAACATTTCCTAAATGCATATAGGCTTACCTTTCAACCAGAGATCTGACTGCCCAGCCCTACTTCTGAATGGAAATTCAAGATTAGATCTTGAAGTCCTGAGTCAATGAACCACGATGAAGAGTCTTGACGGCCACGTCAGACGTTTGTCTTAAATCACAATGACGTCCCACTTGTTTTTCTCTTTCTAACAGAGGCCATCAATCATATCTCCATCAGAGACCCTGGCAAGATTGTCGAGAATAGCACCACATATCTCAACTGCACAGCCTCTGGCTTTAATGTTTCCTACTATTGGCTTAAGGAGAACCAAAAGCTGCAGGCAGGAGGCCACATATCTCTAAGCAGCAATGGTCAAAACCTTAGCTTGAGTCGAACAAGCCGTCGGGACTCGGGCCTCTATACTTGCGGTGGGATTAACAGTTTCTCTAACAACTCCGCCAACTACACACTGAATGTCTTTTGTAAGTCTGGTTTTGCCCTGGGGGGTAGGGGTTGTAGAGATTTGGGGATTTGGGGAACGAGCTCCCTGAGGAAAGCTTGTGTAAGAGTCTAACTCCGTGATGGTGAATCTATCACGGAGTGGCACGCGGAGCCATGTCACCTGGCACGCGCGGCATTACCCGTTCCTCTTCCGGGTTTCTGGCATGCACGCACGCGCGATGATCAGCTAGTCTTTTTGCATATGGCAGTGCCAGATATTAGATGATCTCCTAGCTGTTCTTCCATTTTCCTGTGTGAGCATGCATGCCAGCCAGCTGATCATTGTGTGAGCATGCGCGCCAAAAACCTGGAAGAGGAGCTGGCTGAAACCGGAAGTTCATTTTCAGGCGCGAGCATGCGCCCTGAGCAGCTTCTCTTCCAGGTTGCAGCCCAGACGTGCGCATGCTTCCTTTTCGGCACTCGGTGCCAAAAAGGTTCGTTATCACTTGTCTAACTTCTAAATTGGGGATATATAAGAGACGTTGAACTGATCAGTTCGAGGGATCCAGTCCAGTGTTCTGAGTGCATTCCCATGATCTGGTCACTTTTCTCTCCCTTGCCACACACCAACCCCTACAGGTAGTCCTCACCTTACAACAGCTTGCTTAGTGACCATTCAAACATACAACGGCACTGGAAAAAAAAGGTGATTTATGACCCGTTTTTCAGAGTTACGACCTCTGCAAACGTCCTCGTGATCGTGTGATCAAAACTCAGGACGCTTGGCAACCCGTTCATGTTTATGATGGCTGCCATGTCCCGGGGGGGGGGGGGTGTCACGTGATTCTCTTTTGCAATCTCCTGACAAGCCAAGACCATAGGGGAACCGGTTTCACTTAACAACCGAGTTACCGAGTTATCAACTGTGCTGCAATTCATTTAACGACTGAGACAAGAAAGTTGTAGAATGGGGGCAAGACTCCCTTAAATAAATGTCTCCGTTAACAAGGGACATTGGGGGGGCTCTGTGGTGGCCGTAAGTCGAGGACTACCTGCCCTGCTATCCAAACCCCTCGAGTAACTGTTTAGATAGATGATCTTGCAAGATTCACTTTGATCTGGAGCTGTGTCACTTGTATCCAGCAGGTCAATCCGTTTGAGAAATTGCATCACTCCCAAATATAATAATCTGACTTAAAACAGGAGAAGCCTATCATTAGACAGGATGAGAGAATCACCTCGGGCTACATATAATAATATAATTGCAAACACGAATCCTGAGCAAGCGTTGAGAGTCATCTGCCAGTTGTAGGTTGAGTGGAGAAGGGGACAGTTTGTTTGTGGGAAAGTGAAAAAATCCCTGGGACAACCGTCTCCCTTGAACCTCAAGGATCTGGGTGAAACGGAGACATATCCAGGCATCGGCGTAATATGAAACTCACCATCTGTATGGGCAGTTTGGAATCTCTCCAGCAGCCTGGATAAAAACCCTTAAAATCCTTAAGTAGAGATTGGTCAGTCAGTCCAACCAATCGGAATCAATCAATCAAAACTTTTTTTCCCCCATCATAGATCAGCAAATAAAACAATTACTTAAGATGTGGGGGGGGGGAACATAGTTATTCTAAACCAGTGATGGCTAACCTTTTTGCCATCACGTGCCAAAAGCGAGGGGAGCATTGAGGGGGGTCACACACGTGCATGCCCATACCCATAATTCAATACCCGCCCCCCACACTTGTGCACGTGACACACACACACACACACACACACACCCCCGTTCTCCCCTCACTTTTTGCACATGATGGCACTGTGGGCCCAGTAGGCCCGTTTTTCACCCTCCCCAGACTCCAGAGACTTTCTTGGAGCCTGGGGAGGGCAAAAACAGCCTTCCCCACATCCCTGGAGTCCCTCTAGAGCAAACTTAGGGCAACACTTGCGTGCCCACCAACACATTCCATAGGTTCGCCATCACTCTTCTAAACTCTCTCAAAAGGGTTAGAGTTAATACAGATAGTCCTGCGGTCAAGGGAATAAAATCAGATTGATCCGATAATAACATTTGGTGATTAAAGCAAATCAGAACGAGCAGGATATTTAGCCCAGAGTGGACATTATAATTCCTGGTGACACAAGTCAGTGACGAGATGACAATTGTCAGGACATGTAACCAGGAACAGGAGTTGAGTTCGAAGCCCTTCGAGTTTATTTCATGCTACCTATACACAAGAATCTGATCCACAGATGGTCGAGGCAAATAATTTGTGGGAAGATAATGATACAAAACTGATGATACATTTGACCCTGCCTTCATCTACCCTGTTTCCCCTAAAATAAGGCATCCCCTGATAATAAGCCCAATCGGGCTTTTGAGCACATGTGCTAAAATAACCCTCCCCTCCCTGAAAATATTTAAATACATGTGCAGCTGGTCCCCGCCATTTCCTCTGGTTTTCTCCATGCACCCCAAAATAATAAGACCTTCCCGAAAATAAGGCAAAGTGCTTATTTAGGGATTCAAAAAGATATAAGACAGGGTCTTATTTTCAGGGAAACACAGTACAGCCATAGAGAATAACATGTTCCATCAATTATTCCTTCACTGCACAACACAATCTCTCTTCAAAGGGGATTTTTTTCCTTGAAGTAGAGTTGCCATCAACTGACGAAATGTGAGTCCTTGGTTATAAGCAAGCCACACTTTACAGCACTGTGAGGCATTCTGTACACCTTTTGCAACTTCCCGTATATTACTTCTACCTGCTCCATGAAATAGGTAGCTTCCTTGCAAAATGTTATTTTAAGGGGGGGAAAACCCCCGATTTTTTTCTTGTTTTACAGTTTGCAGAGTCCCTTTTTTGCAAACTGCTGCTTACAGCCCACACCCAAAGAAACAGAAGAAGTAATTACTTCTTCTGCATATTTAAAAGGCAGTTTTGTTTTCCAGTTTCTTCAATGCCCCACCCGGGCTTATTATTCTCGAAACGCAGTTTAAGGCTTTCTGTGGGGAGATAGGGGGTTGGCTTACAGGCCACCTGTAACTTGAGAAAGTCACATCAGGCTGATGAAACTAGCATGACGTAAAACAGGAATTGGAAACCCCCCCACCCAGTTGGCTAGCCGGCTTAGCTGTCTGTGATAGCTTCCCTATTTTGCTTCTCTGTCTGGCCAGAGTACCCCAAAGGACGGTCCCTGGCAGGGGTAAAATCCAGCAGGTTTTGACAGGTTCTGGAGAACCGGTAGTGGAAATTTTGAGCAGTTCCGAGAACCGACAAATACCACCTCTGGCTGGCCTCAGAGTGGGGTAGGAATGGGGATTTTGCAGTATCCTTCCCCTGCCATGCCCACCAAGCTACGCTCACCAAGCCACACCATGCCCACCAAGCCATGCCCACAGAACCGGTAGTAAAAAATTTTTGATTTCACCACTGGTCCCTGGGCACCCTGAGAATGTTAAACTGTGTACATTAGACGCAGTGGTGAAATGTAAAATTTGTTACTACCGGTTCTGTTGGCATGGCTTGATGGTGGTGGTGGGGGGTAATGTGACTGGGTGGGCGTGGCCAACTTTTTTTTTTTAACTTTTAAAAGCATTTTTTTCTACAACCTCTCCGGCTGAAGAGGTCGTAAAAAAATGCTTTTAAAAGCCTCTGACAATCAGGCAACTCAGCTGGGATTGTCAGAGGCTTTTACAGGCATTTTCTTTTTCTACAGCCTCTTTGGCCAAAGAGGTTGCAAAAAAAAATGCTTTTAAAAGCCTCTGACGATCCCAACTGAGCTGCACGATCATCAGAGGCTTTTCTTTTCTTTCTTTTTTTTACTTTTAAGAGCATTTTTTCGGCCGAAGAGGTTGTAGAAAAGAATGCTTTTAAAAGTAAAAAAAAAAAAAAGCCTCTGATGATTGCGTGGCTCAGCTGGAAAGGGGAGGGGCGCAGGGATTTTTGCTACCAGTTCTCCAGCATGACTCCAGTTCTTAGAGGGGACTGTAAAGCACTGTAAAGCGGTATATAAGGCTAAGCGCTATTGCTATTTAGGCTGATGAACTAAATAGCTCCTGGATATGAAAAACTCGGTATTGGAGGGCACCTCCTCCCTATATAACAGGGGTCTTCATCCCCCGCAATTTTATGACTTGTGGACTTCAACTCCCAGAATTCCTCAGCCGGCTGTGCTATGCTGGTTGAGGAATTCTGGGAGTTGAAGTCCACAAGTCATAAAGTTGCCAGGGTTGGAGACCCCTGTTGTTATATTATCACATGAATGCAGAGAAAACAACAGTTGTGGCCCCACGCCAACGACACAGACATGCGTCATTCCATCTCATAGGTTTTTTGATTGAACGTGACATTCTGAAAACTCTCCTCCCCCAAGTTCCCTGGCCTTCAATCTGTAACTCTCCTATATTTGCTCCAGATGGGCCTGATGCCCCAGTCATCAGCCCCAGTGGGCAGTTTTATGCAGAAGGCTCCAATCTCACCCTCTCCTGCCAAGCTGACTCCAACCCACCCGCCAACTATACATGGTCCTTCAAGAACTCTACTCATTCAGGGGGGATCTATCAGCTCTTTCGCTTGTCTTCTGCCAACAATGGGACCTATACATGTAAGGCCTCCAACAATGAGACCAAACTCTCCCAGTCTAAAGTCCAGCCAATCTGTGTCCTGGGTGAGTATATTCATGGTTGTATGGACTTCTGGTCTCCATAAATGACTTTTCTTAACGGGGTTGAGTTTTTCTGAGGCTAGTAATTTATATATTTGAATGACTTGCCTCCCAGAAGTTGTGGATGCTCCATTACTGGAGATCGATGGAGATTTGACAGCCATTGGCCCCGAATGGCATAGGAACTTCTGCCTGAGCAGGGGGTTGGACTAGAAGTCCTCCAAGGTCCCTTCCAACTGTGTTATTCTGTATTCTGTATTTCCTATCTCCAAGGGACTTGCCTGGAAACATCCAGATCAAATCCCAACGTCTCTTTTTCGCGTTCCATTCTATTTATTGTACCTGTTTGGGTATTCTTGTTTCCTTGACAGCTTCTCCTCCTCCATCTACGACTCTTTTGGGTGTGTTGACAGGGGTTTCGCCCCCAAATGATACCGCATGACTGGGTTGGATTTAAACTGTCTGCCTCACGACGAAATCTTCAAAAGTCAACACTGGAACTCCGCTTTTCATTGGGGGGGTTTCTTTTTCCATCATGAAATCTCGTTGCTTTAGCCAACTCCTTGTATGGTTTGTGTTTGTGACTGTTCTTCCTAAGATACATTCTTGTGTCCTGTAACTGGATTTGAATTTCGATGCAACTGTCTACTGTTTCCTTCAAAGGTTTGGAGTTCACCATCTTTTGCTGTCGTTCTTTCTTAAGTTGATAACTGGGAAGTTTGTACGATGACATTAGAAATTCACTTGTCTCCATCTCCATCTTCAAAATTCTCCGATATTGTTGCATTTATGTCAGACTATATAGTGTTGTGAGCTCTCTTCCTTTTTTGTCCTTTTGGTCATCCTTAAACTATATTGAGGGAACTGAAGTTTAGAAAACCATTCATGTGGTATCTTCTTCCTTTTCCCAACTGTTCCTTTCTCTTACGGAGAAAATGTCTAATTTTATCGTTGCTATTTTCCAATATTATCTTAACAGTAAACATCCACCACGTTAGAAAGTCTCATCGCTTTGGGGATGTTCTTCTTTAGAAAGTTTTATCTGTAATAAAATAGAATAATTCTGAAGGTTGAAAGTTGTGTCTGATCATTCCTTTCCTATTAGTCTTAGTTCTCGAATGTCCTCAAAAGAATGAATAAAGGTAAGATGCTCTTCCGAAAAGACATGGATATGAATTAGTTTTTATCCATTTCAAAATTACTGTCGTGGGGGAATAAGCAGGGGTGGGCAGCTGGGGGTTTGAGAGAACCTATAGCTAAGATTCTGTGCAGTTCGGAGAACCCCCAAATCCCACTTCTGGCTGGCCCCGCCTAACCCAGCCCTCCCAGGAGTCCCCACACGGCCCATTTGGATGCAGGTAAATGCAGGTTGCACATGGAGACTCGGGGAGGGTGAAAAATGGGCCTACCAGAATAATAATAACTTTATTGTCATTGTACGTGTATACACAGTATACCCATACAGCGAAATTCACTTAACACCCAAAGACCAGGTCCAACACACATACCAATCCCCAAACAGAAGTTTGGGAACGAGCCCGTTTCAGGCCTCCAGAGGGCCTCCGGAGCCTGGGGAGGCTGTTTTCGCCTTACCGTTTTCACCCTACCGGAGGCTCGAGGAAAGCCTCCGGAGCCTGGGGAGGGCAAAAACGCACCGCCGCCACCCGCCATGGTGCAGGAGGCCGACTAGGCTATGCCCACCATGGCTACACCCACCCAGCAACCAGGCAGAGTATCCCTTGCTAAAAATTTTTGAAGCTCACTCCTGGTAATAAGGTTATGTTAACGGCAGTTAAGCCTTAGTAGAGTAACTTCACATTAATAGTCAACCTCTTCTCCAAAGCACCTGAAGGCAGGACAAGAAGCAAAGGACGGAAACTAACCAAGGAGAGAAAACCAACCTAGATCTAAGGAGAAATTTCCTGTCAGTGAGAACAATTAATCAATGGAATGACTTGCCTCCAGATGTTGAGGTTTTCAAGAAGAGATTAGATAGCCATTTGTCTGAAATTGGACTAGAGATTGGACTAGGAGACCTCCAGGATCTTTTCCAACTCTGAAGTTCTGCTAAATTCTGCTTAGCTGGTAGATGTTCCACCATATGAATTCCCACCCAGAAGAAACACAGAGAAGAGCTTATAAACCAGACATTGCTAGAAATGTGGAATTGGATGACGATAATAAGAGAGGTCTCCAGATCAGGCAGTTTGATCCTACATCTGAATGTGCTTGAAAAATCTCGAACAGTAGACTAAAACCATGCAAAATGATTGTGGTTTCTTTTTAACCAGCAAAACCCAAAATTACTGTAGATATGGAGCTACTATTGCAAGAAAAGGGGCATGGTGGCTCAGTGGCTAAGACGCTGAGCTTGTCGATCGACAGGTTAGCAATTCACCGGTTCAAATCCCTAGTGAGGGATTCGAACAGGGTGAGCTCCCGTGACTTGTCCCAGCTTCTGCCAACCTAGCAGTTCGAAAGCAGGTAAAAAATGCAAGTAGAAAAATAGGGACCACCTTTGGTGGGAAGGGAACAGCGCTCCGTGCGCTTTTGGTGTTGAGTCATGCCAGCCACATGACCACGGAGACGTCTTCGGACAGTGCTGGCTCTTCGGCTTTGAAACGGAGATGAGCACTGCCCCCTAGAGTCGGGAACGACTAGCACATACGTCCAAGGGGAACCTTTACCTTTACGTTTATTGCAAGAAAAGATATTAGAAATCAAATGCGAGGCTGCTTTGGAACAGAGATGGAAGGCTATATAGATCAACGGGGAAGCCAGATAAAGCTTCTCTGAAACTATCTGTCAGTCCCACCTTTGTACAAGCACCTTCAGTAATGATAAACAGGCCTTGCGAGTATTTGCCAAGCTAATGGACCACAAGGTCCTAGAAACATTTTTCTCCTATGGAATCAGATTCTGGTTCCCACCAGCCTTTGGGAGGTTTTCACCAGACCAATGCTTGGTGCTTTCTATTGTCCCTGGTGATCTTATAACGTGCCTTCTAGGACTTTGTACCATTGTGAGATTACTTCTTGGCAAGAGAAGCTAAACAGCAAATTAGACCGAAGGGAAGAAGCTAATGAGAGCGATGATATCTAAAGATGATTCCTCCAAGGGTTGGAGTGCTCTTTTTATTTCCTGGCATCTTTGAGGCTGACCTGATGCACCCTTTCATCTGTGTCTCACCCCAGACCATCCCAGTATTCCTAACATGGTTATTGGGGGGAGGGGGGTTGTTGATTTTCCCCAGTATCATAATTTCAACACCCAGACATACAAAGGTGGGATTCAGCCGGTTCGGATCAATTTGTGCGAACCGGTTGTTAAAATTCTACCCAGTTCGGCAAATCGCACATCCCACCCCTGGCTGGCCCCGCCCGCAATTGTTTTTTGCCCGTTTTGGGGGGCATTCTGGGGACGTTTATCAGATGTTTTCGGGCCATTTTTCTACCCTTTTTTGGCCATTTTTGGGCTGTTTTTCAGCCTGAAAAACGGCCTGAAAACAGCCCAAAGAATGGGCGGGGCCAGCCAGTGGTGGGATTAGTCCGAACCAGTCAGAATTGCTGAATCCCATCTCTGCCTTTGAGGGCAGTGGCCAGGAGGCGGGGCTGGGTGTGATGAGTGACGTTGAGTTGGCCACACCCACCCAGTCACATGACCACCGGGCCACACCTACCCAGCCAGAGAACCGGTTGTTAAATTATTTAAATCCCACCATTGATACCAGCAAAATAAGGCAACCTGAATAATATTGTAGCCAATGCTGCAATTTATATATCTATATTTTGTTTTCTTGGGGATTTTTTTCCCCTTCATTGGACTCATGAAATTCAATTACTAAAATATGAGACAGTGTGAATTTTTCTAGAGCCACCAGGGAACATCCTGGCTAATGCAGACATGTCTGGATGGAAGCCACTGTGTTTAATTGCTCTTCTTTTTTTAAAAAAAATCTGATATTATGCCCTTTTATGTTGGCAGAATTCCATGTTGGCAATATACCGCACTGATCACGGGAACTCTCTCATCCTCAGTTTATGAAAAATAGTCTGATGCCAATGCTTACTAGAATTGTTTTTTTTAAAAAAAAGAGAGGACCGATGCTTGTGCTGAAAATATAGCTGCTGTTTGAGAAAATTCCTGTACGTGTCTTCCGTGCAGGGAAATTTTGTAAAAAGATGATTTCCCCCCACCCCGAGTAATAATATCCATGGGTTATTATGTATTGCTTTTCTTTCTCTCATTCTTTCTTTTGGTTATGATTGTTTTGAATGCGTTCAGCTCTTCCAAGAAAACAAGAGCTGCGTAATTATTATTTATGTCTTCCATTGTCTCTTTCCCGTAGCAAAATAATATCTGGATCCTTTCTCTAAACAAATGAAACATCCAGTAAAAGTTAGAAAGCAGCACATAGGAAAAGAGAATAAGCTAGTATTTCTTCTTTAAAAAGCTTTCTCTTGAGCTTTTAAAATTCTCCATAAAACGTGGAGTCTAAAATCTTAAGACCGAAAAGGAACCAAAGGTTGCTCAGTATCAGAGAGCTCACTCATTTAGCAACAAAAATTTTGATCCCAATTTTTGGTCGTAAATAGAGGACTGCCTTTAAAGCCCGGGGGAGTGGCTGGGTGTTCTGAATCAATAGATGGGAGGTTGAGTTTGGTCAGCTTCACTGGGCATCAATCAATGCACGGATTTTTGGGCTACAGCCGAGTTTTTTCTCAAGGAGACGACCAATAAACATAGGTAGTTCTCCACGTACAACAGTCCATTTTCAAAGCTACGAGAACCCTGAAAAAAATGACTTGTGGTCCATGGCCACATGCTCAAAATTCAGATGCTTCGCATTTATGACGGTTGCAATATCCCCGGGGTCATACGACCACCTTTTGCGACCTTCTAACAAAGTCAGGTTCAACAATTGTGTTGCTAACAATTGTGGCCAGGAAAGAATTATGGCCCTTTTTTGCACTTACGACCGTTGCAGTATTCCCACGGTCACGAGATCAAAATTCAGACCCTTGGCAAACGACTCCTATTTATGGCAGCCTCCTGGAATCATGTGATTCCCCTCTTGTGGCCTTCTGGCAAGCAAAGTCAAGATTCACTTCATGGCTGCCGGCAAGAAAAGTTGTAAAATGGGGGCCAAACTCACTTAACAAATGTCCCGCTTAGCAACAGAACTTTTGGGCGCAAAATTTCAAAGCCGAGAGGTCAGTTGGGATTTTAAAACGTAGGAAGCAGCAGATCTCGCTTGTTTCCTTTTGGATTGATGGGGGTTTTGCAACGGCCAGCGGCAGCCATTTTGTGAGAGCTTTTCTAGTAGTCGTCCAAATCCCAAAGGGAGGGGTGCCTTCTCCCACCTTCCACCCAGTAGTGAGTTTCATTTACCTTCGCTACCGATTTGGAACTGTGAGCTGGCTTGTTCCGCTTGTGTGCGGTGCTTCTGCACAGAGTATCTGTGATGGCATCCAGGCGGATGGGCGGAGCCACTGCTACCGGTTCGTCCGAACTGTGGCGAACCGATAGAAACCAATCACTGCTCCTACCCCCCATTTTTGCCTGCTGCCACCATCTGGACGCCCATGGCCACTAACCTGCCAGTGAAGCAAGTTCAGAGATCAGGAAGAATGTTCAACTGTCTTTGCCAGTTTTATCTCCTCTTCCAAGTTTGGGGCCAGCTGGGCCCCCAAGAATGGCAAGGCCAGAAGTAGATCTGCTCAGAAGGAAGCCCACCCTATTCTGCCCTCCACTCCTCTGTGTCCTGCTTCACGTTAAAATAGGGGGAGGAGGGGAATGTCCAGCGCTGTCCTTCAATCCTTGGCTCTCCGTGTCCTTATCAAGAAAAGGAACCAGGCTCTCTGAACCAATATAAGAGAGAATGTCCAGCCCATTCAATCAAAGAGAAGGAAAGAAACCATTAAAATTCCATTTTCTGAAAGCTCGTGATAAATGATTCCACTTAATGGTTGGTTTCAAAGGGGGCAGCATGAGCCATTCTCAACCCAACCTAATCCATTGTCTTCCTGGCACACGGCTTGCTCATGGACCCAAATCTAGGATTCTTGCAGGAACTTCTTAGCAGAAAGTTTTTGGTGCTACCCGTCTCCCTGACTTGGTCCATCGGCCACGTTGACTTGAAGGGGAAGGGGGTAAGATAACACACCCACTGTTGTTGTTGTTGTTGTTGTTGTTGTTTGAGGCTTTCTGTTATGAGTCTTTGTAAGCTTCTCCAAACAGAGGAGAGCTCTCAAAACTTCCCAACTCTGGAGATCCTAGATGGTGACCTACCTTGCTGGACAAGCCAAGTACCAGAAGCTGTAAGTACTCAATCGATGACCCTTGTTGTGTTTTGTGTGCAGAAGAACTCTCAAAGCCAATCCTGTGGCCTTCGAAATCTCTTGTGGCTGAGAACACACGTTTCACGCTGCATTGTAACACCTCCAATAGTTCCACGGTCAACGTCACCTGGTCCAAGGACAGTAAACCTTTCCCAACAAATGTAGAATTTGAACATGAAAACCGAACCCTCACACTGCGCAAATTCCAACAACCAGATGCAGGGACCTATACTTGTACGGCCCAGCACCTTCTCAGCGCTGCCACAAGCAACCCCAGTATACTTACACTGGCATGTAAGTAATCTCCCCTTTGACGGAGCCTTTCTTCCTGCTTCATGGTGAAGATATGGCTACTAGAGTTTTCTTTCCCATCTCCAAAATGAAAAATAAGGGGATTCTTAGTTGACAAGAGATGAGCCCTCTTCCTCCAAACCTTCTTGGAAGACAGCTGAAGAAGACCTTCCAAAGGAGGGAAGGACCTCTGCAGAGACTCGAGGCAACCTTCTCAGATGCTGAGATGGAATCCCGCCACCAAAATTTATGTTGGAATCATGATAAGCCCCATTCCTGACCCCAACGGTGCCCTAATAATCTTGCTGATTTGTTGGGTGGGGTACGTTCCTCCTGCTTACCAGCTGGGCCTTCTTCTCTTCCACCCCTTTGCCCTGATTCTACCTCCTTTCCTTTCTAGACGGGCCCAGGTTTGCTCAGCTGAACCAGACAGGAACCATAGAGGAACCCCTGGGTTCCAAATTGGTTCTCCATTGTTCTGCGGAATCCGTGCCTCCGGCCATGTTTGAGTGGTTCTTCAATAACACAGTCAAGAATGGGACGGAGGACACACTCAATATTCACTTGAAGGATTGGGAAGATGAAGGCAATTACACCTGCCAGGCTACTAACAACGTCACCAAGCACACCACTTCGGCCTCTGTCTATGTGAAATTGACAGGTGAGAAGTCCAGTTTTTTGGAATTTGCCACCCATCCATGATCCTTTCTGGTTTCTCCCAAGTTTTTGGGTCATCCGAGTTCTTCATGGGTCAAATGATTTGAGGATCAGATTATATTCTGAGTAGGATAGTATAACAAGCCTCATGCCAAAGGGAGGTGTGAATCCAGGTTTATATTCTCTATCATTCCAGATGACACTATAAGGAACTGAATACAAGTATCTGCATGAACAGACCTCTTGGTGCAAAGTCCAGGGCTCCACAAAGAGAATCTGTTAATAAAGTGTCTGAGGATGGGAATCATATGTTTCTATATGATCTAGATCAGGAGTGTCAAACTTAAGGCCCCAGGGGCCGGATCCAGCCCACGGAAACAGCAAAGGAGCAGCCTGTGGTGCCTCTGCCAGTGAAAATGGAACTGGGGAGGGCTACCCACAGCCTTCCCGAGCTCCGTTTTCATTGGCAGAGGGTTGCAGGAGGCTGTTGCAGCCGAAAACGGAGCTCAGGATTCCGTTTTCACTGGCAGAGCGCTCGGACCCCCACAGGCGCCCCCGACGTGTGACATCAAACTAGCCCCACCCATCCTGGCCATGCCCACCCCGGCCCCCCGAGGTCAAACACAACCCTGATGCGGCCCTCAATGAAATCGAGTTTGACACACCTGGTCTAAATTACTATTTTTCAACCTTGGCCACTTTAAGCGGTGTGGACTTCAGCTCCCAGAATTCCCCAGCCAGCTGCCTGGGGGAATTCTAGCAGTTGAAGTCTACACCGTTTAAAGTGGCTGAGTTTGAGAGACACTGCTCTACATTTAAGAGCAGGTTTTAGGACTGGATTAATTTTATATTGGTATGCCATGGATTTTATATTTGGCTTTATTTACTCCGTAATCTTTTTCCCGCCCTTAAATTCAACATGTTTTCATCGCTGCCATGTACTGTAAGAGGAGCATCAGCATAATCTCTGGTGCTAAAAAAAATCTGGAAGGATTGGGTGGCGCCTTTTCCATCTAACCATTTTCAATGCAATAAAAGGCAGAAAGCTTTTTAAAAATGATATGTAGTATTTTTTTAAAAATGCATTTTTAAACCCCCTCCTGTAATGTATGTAATTTCTTTATTGCAGTGGTGTTGATATATGATTTTTGTTCTTTACACTTCACTACATTGCAAATAATGTGCTTTTCATGCTTTGTTCTTCAAACCTTCCCAGTTGACCAAAAAACCGCATTTACGGGACAAGCAAACACACACACACACAAAAATCAATTCCCTGATAGGAAAAATTGTCAGAGATTCCAGATGCAGAAATGGAACAAAACAGTGGGAGACATGAACATTTTTCGCTTCTCTTTGCCAACCTCGGCATGCTAGTTAAAGAAAAGAAAACCAAATAAGAAAAGCTAAGTAAATAAAATGGTGGTCGGGTACTTTTTGATTTGCAAAGCTGCGCACCCCTTGCAATGTAGAAAAATTAACCTGCTGATTCTCTGCGGTCGTCAGGAGTACCAATCAAGGCCTTTTATCTTTGCTGCTGAATGAAATATTGGAGCAACGTTCTCCCCAAATAGATTTTTGCATTCTGGGTTACTAATGTTCTGAACTGGACATTGCATGCATAGGTGGTTTGTGGTGTGTTTGTCAAGGAAAACATGGGTTGAGAAGGTGTGATAAAGGTATATTTTGGGTTTAGGTGCATATAATACCTCTTCTATTGCATACGGATTTGGGATTCTCCATGAGTTGGTCAATCTTGCTGTGACTTTAAGAATTGGGCTATCGGGAGCCACTGTGGATGTGGTGTTGGTAGAGGGGATAGAATCATAGAATCCTAAGGCTGGAAGGGACCTTGGAGGTCATCTGGTCCAACCCTTTGCCCATGGCAGGAAACCATGGCAGGAGATTCTACCATTCCTTGCTTTGCTTCATATTTTTCTAGGATTTGCCGTCTGCTACATAACAAGGGAACGTCTATTCTCAGTTCATCCACGTCGTGGTTGTCCCAAAGGTGTTTTTTCAAGAGGCAACTAGACTTCCTTCGTTTTTCCTTGAGGACCTTTCGCTTCTCATCCCAGAAGCTTCTTCGGTTCTTAGAGGAAAAGCGAAACGTTTTCAAGGGGGGAAAAAACAAACAAACAAGGGGAGTGATAGCACCTAGCCAATCTTGGATGATCTTGAAATGCTCAACAAGGTTTTTTAACCCAGTTAATAACAGCACAAACAGAGTTGGAAGGGACCTTGGAGGTCTTCTAGTCTAACCCAAACGGGGGTTAAGATAAGAACCAAATTTCAAGTCCACCTTGAACCTGAATACTTGGTGACTTTAGGCCATTTCCTCTCTTGGTCAAACTTCCTTCACAGGATTGTCGTTGTGGGGATAATGTTAAAAGAGACTAGACAACTCACGGCCTGCTAATTTATTCTTCCAGACATATTTCATTACTACTTTCTTTAATATCTTCAACCGTGACAGAACTTCTGGTGTATGGTCTTCCCTGGAATAGTTGGGATACGTTCAGAGATATATTTGTCTGCAAAATAGCTCATGTTGAATTGTATAGCACAGCATCAAACCAAGAAATACTTTACAACATATTGTATTATGTGTCAGGTGTGAAATATCAGACCCAGATGTGAAGGTCCAATTAAATGGATGTTTGACTAAAAAAGTTTATGCCCAGAAACATTCTTAACTAACGGTCAACCTTATCTTGGCATCAGATAAGGGTCAAAGGAATTCAAGAGACTTGGTTAGTCCAGGGGTCAGCAACCTGTGGCCCCAGAGCTGCATGTGGCTCTTTGGGCCCTCTGCTGTGGCTCCCTGTCAGGTGATCCCACCACTGGCTGGCCTCACCCCTCGCCCTCCCTTACCAGTCACTCATCGCCTGGCCTGAGAAGGTAAGGGTGATGGCAAGGGATGGAGAAGTGACCAGGGCAGAGAAAGAGAGATACAGACAGAGGGGGAGAGAAAGAGACATAAAGAAGAGAGAGAGGGAGGGGAGGGAGGGAGGAGAGAGAAAGAAATGTCAAAAGGATTTTGTGGTTCCTGATGTTTTTTAACAACTGGTTCTCTGCTCTAATGGGTAGCTGGGTAGGCATAGGTAGGGGGTCATGTGATTGGTGGAAGTCAGTGACATTGAGTTGGCCACGCCCACCCAGGTTTTGTGGCTCCCGGTGTTTTCTTTTCTGTGGGAAACGGGTCCAAATGGCTCTTTGAGCGCTTAAGGTTGCAGACCCCTGGAATAGTCCATTTGTGGCTGCGTAGGGACACTAGGCTGATTGCTGTCTTGACTCCACCCGCCCCTTGGTTCTGCCACTCCTTCTCCCACATTTTGTCGTAAAATGGTTTGATGATCATTGAACGTTATAAAATATTTTATAAAATGTTAATACCATAAGAGTCATGGGTTCCGGAGTTTGGATGCATTCTGTAAGTTAGCTTATTTGAGGTAGCTTGTTTTTTGTCCTGCGATGCACTGTTTTGCCCAGTTAAAGCTTAACAGGAAAGAGGGTTTCAATAGCATATAGATATTAAATGCTTTTTCGCTTGCACCGTGGAAATCTCCGTTGTGTTGTTTTAGCACTACCAATTGATAAGAATTTGTGAATCTAGAGTGACAGTAAACTTTTAAATAAGTCATGGGAATTCTTTCTCCACCGCACCTAAGGGATTGTTTTGAGCGAGTATGGCAAAAGCCATCATTCTCACGTTATCTCCTGCAGGGTCTCTTGTTGTGTCAGTGCTCAGAAGCTAAATCGAGTGTGGAAAGTGGAAGTGACAAGCTGGATTTTGTGTGTGTGTGTGTTTATGGGATTGTGTTAGCATCCAAAGCCTTTGATGTTATCCTTTCTCCCACCAAGGCAGTATTTCCCAACCTTGATCATTTCTGGATAGGTGGACTTCTGAGAATTCCACGGCCAGCATGGCCACCGATAAGAATTCTAGCAGTTGAAGTCCATATCCCTAAAAATGGCCAAGCTTGGGAAACACTGTGCAGTTACTAGAGAAAGGTCTATTCTTCAGGGCTACAGCTCCATTGAAATTTTCATGACAGTGAGAACAATTAACCAGGGGAACGACTTGCCTCTAGAAGTTGTAGCTACTCCATCACTGGAGGTTTTTAAGAAGAGATGGGACAACCGTTTGTCTGAAACAGTATAGGACCGTGATGGTGAACCTATGGTACGGGTGCCATAGCTCTGCTCTGCTGCTATGGCTCTGCTCTGGTATGCATGCATGCACCAGCCAGCTGATTTTTGGACCTTCTGGGTCCACCAGAAGTCAGGAAACACACTGTTTCCGGCCTCCGGAGAGCCTCTAGGAGGTGGGGAAGGCCATTTTTGCCCTTCCCAGGCTCCTAGAAAGGCTCTGGAGCCTGGGGAGAGCAAAAAATGGGCTTACTGTGCCATCATGTGCCAAAAGTGGGGGGGAGAGAATGGGGGGGCAGGGCGCATAGAATTATGGATGTGGGCACACATGCGTGTGACCCCACCGCGCTCCCCCCCACTTTTGGCACACGATGGCAAAAAGGTTAGCCATCCCTGGTATAGGATCTATTGCTTGAGTAGGGGTTGGATTAGAAGACCTCCAAGGTCCCTTCCAATTCTGTTATTCTGTTAGATTCCCATCTTAGCTTCGTGTTCAGAAGGTACCAGGACTTCCACTGAAATCTACCCGCCCTTCCCCCATTGATTTACTCAACAAAATAGAGAAGTCATGTCCGTGGCTATATGCTCTCCAACCTTCACATGTCTTCTCTGACAGACGAGAGTGCGATACAGCCCCGAATGTCGGCTGCAGCCATTGCTGGGACAACTATCGGTTCTGTGGCCGGAGTAGTGCTTTGCGTGATCGTTGTCTACATCCTGTGGACCAAGGTTTCCTGTTGGTAAGTCTCCCACCGAGTCGGCGTTCCCAATCTTCTTGAACTTCTCTTGGGTGCCTGGTTTCACTTAACTTTGGACTTGCATTCTAAGAGGCTGCTGGCACCAATTTCACCAATTGTTGTTTTCTTTCCTCCTTCTTCACCTTGGATCAGAATCTATCCTGGTACAACCTTTTGGAAGCTCTTAAGGGGGCAAATGGCAGGCACACCAGCTCTAACCAGGCTTACTCTAGATTCAGAATGGGATCCCCTAAGGAACAGAGCAGGTATCCACATCCCAGTAGATCTGGGATTAGATTCAGTGCCCATTGCTGAATCTAATAATTCTCATAAGACCGGAGCACAATGGGCCATAAGAACAGACTAACCTCAGCCGGACAGGTTTCAATTTCTGAGGCCTTGCAGGTACGTGAAACTATAATCCCCGTGGATGAGCCAACAGGTGTGTTGGCTGGGGATACTGGGAGCTGTAGTCCCAGTTCATCTTTGGGAAAGACGGGAGTCTTTCCTGATGTCTTAACTATTATAAAATATTAAGACATTGGATTTCTGGGGAGGAGGGCAGTTTGCATAGAATTTATAAATCTGTAGTTAAACAAATATTCCCTTTATAACGCCAGCAGCCCCGGCAAAGATCTCTCTCTCACACACACACACAGCAGGCTAACAAGTCTGTCCCTCAGAGAGATGAATAGTTGTCTGCCACACAACTATTCATCTCCGCTCCCTGCCTTTTATCCCCAGAGCTAGGGTGCGGTTTCGCTAGCAGCAGTGGCTCTTCCATCCTGAGGACCGGCCCATAGATTTCCACTGCTCTCCTCTCCTCTGCCTTCTGCGCATCTGCGCATCAGGCACTGGACCCAGCTATTCCTCCTCTTCCACATCAGCCACCTCCAGACCTGGGGACTGTTGACTCTCCATCTGAGGGCTGACGGATGGCCCAGGCTCCGCCTCTGTCTTTCTCTCTCTGCCAGCTCCATTCCCTCTTCCCCCTCAGAGCTCTTAGGTTGCCTTGATGCTGATCCTGACTCCCACGCCGCCGCCTCCTCTGATTTGGCTGCTGGAGGGGCCGGTAGCCGACAGGCCACAACCCAAGCTCAGAGAGCACCACGGACCCCTCACGCCTGAATCCTCTTGGCAGCAGCGTCTGCAGGAAAGCATCAAACTGGCAAAGATGGCAGAGGCATGCCCGTACACCAAAGCATCGGTCTTTCATCATGATCCCACTACTATTATCTTGATTTTTTTTTTTTTTTTGGACTCCTTCCATGCAGAGCTTCCTCTGCAAATACAAATGCCGTAAAAATAGAAAACTTCAAAAATGAAAGCTACTGTCTCTGGCCAGATGAACAGCAAGGAAGGGAAACCCCGGGTGAATTTCTAAGAAGGGGGTGGGGTTTAGTAGTACAGGATTCCCAAATAACTGCCTGGCTGTGTCGGGAAATGGATTCCCGCTTTGTTTGGGGTCACACGTGTCTGCTGTTTATTTAGGAAGACGGAACAGCACTCATCCAATGGAAACATACCCTCGGCACCCGGCCACAGTAAGTATCAGCCCTTGGGCCGGGCCGGGATCTGTGTGCCGCATGCCTGTATTTGTGATACGCTCTCCCCGCTACTAACACGTCGCTTCACGATTTAGGGGAGCCTCACTAACTCTGGAGAAAAGATGGAGGAGATTTTCCCGCACTCTTTAGAGCAGTGTTTCTCAACCGTTGGCATTTTAAGATGCCAGCGGTTAAAATGCCAGCGGTTGAGAAGCACTGCTTGAGAGCCAGAGAGCAGATTTCTCCATCCACAGTCCTAATGCATCCTGGGGAAATTCCTGCATGACTGGGGGATTCTGGGAGTTGGAGTCCACGCATCTTAAAATGTCGATGGGTTGAGTTGGCGTGTAGGAAAACAGATTTCTCCATCCACAGCCTTAATGCATCCTGGGGAAAATCCTGCATGACCGGGTAATTCTGGGAGTTGGAGTCCACGGGTCTTAAAATGTCGGTGGTTGAGGAAGTACTGCTTTAGAGCCAGAGCATAGGAGAATAGGTGTCTCCATCGACAGCCCCAATGCATCCTGGGAATTTCCTGCATGCTCTTTAGGTACGGGGGTGGGCTTTTTCCCAGCTGCTCTGGCACCTGTTTACAAGGGGAGAATCCTTCTCTGACTTTACTCCTGGCATCTTGGTTTCTTGGAAAAGCTACTGCTTTTGTTGGGATTCACCTCTCTTCTTCTCCTCTGTCCATCTGTAGTTCTCCTTCTGTTCTCACTTGCCCCCAGAGCCTGAATTGCCTGGGATTACTACTGCTACATTACGTGATAGTTTCGTGGGGGGTGGAGGGATAAAATCCCACAGCTCCCCAGAAGTGGTGAGAATAGGCAGGATGGTCATTTGGAGAAATGGTTCTTCATCTTCGTTGAGCTTCTGCTACATGGATACAAGCATGAAAAAAGCCTGTGGGGGTGGGAAGCTGTTGACCTCCGTTGTCTACCCCTGCATTGACTTGGATGGTCTGGACCTGGACTCAGGTAGGAAGGGGAAGGAAGGTGGGTTGAACCATGGGAGAGGTGAGAAGATCCCCTATTCTAGAACTCTCCAGTCCCTTTTGTCAAATCAACGATGAACTTCCATTGATCTTCCACGATCTGGGCTTTCCTGAAGTTCTTTAAGAATGGAAGGACCATTCAACAGAAGCAAATCCATAGCTTGGGATTGAACAGTGGACTTCTTGGTGCCCTCTGAGCTTGATGACCTTCTTGTTTCATGACCCAACTCTACACCAAAACCACCAAGCTTAGAGAGCCTCCAAGAACACCACCAGAAGGGACTTTGACCATCTTGGCATTCTTTCTTACCCTGGCCTTTAGTTGGAGATAATAATCTAGGGCAGGGATCCTCAAACTTGACAGCTTCTGGGAGTTGAAGTCCACAAGTCTTAAAGCTGCCAAGTTTGAAGACCTCTGATCTAGGGGGAGAAAAATGAATTTAGTTGGAAATTACCTTGGCACGGAGAGAAGAAACTTGGTGCTTTCTCTATGCTCTACCACGTCTCTTAAATCAGAAGGGACTTCCTCGCCAGCATATGTGGTTTCAGACAGAGTCCACGCTTCTGTGTGTGTCTCATACGGGCATGGATGCAATTGTGTTCGTTCCAGTTCCCTGATTTTTTTTTTCTCTCTCTCTCTACTCTGTCTCTATCATTTCAGACCAGGCCACTGATACCAAGTCCAAACCGGTAAGAATGGAACCCTTCTCATTATTATCGTGTCCAGATTTCAAGGTGGAAAGAAGGTTGAGTTAGAAAACTGGAAATGTTGAGGGTCTAAATTAATAGGGGGACTTGGTAGCTCAGTGGCTAAGATGTTGAGCTTGTCGATCGAAAGGTCGACAGTTCAGCAGTTCAAATCCCTCACCGTAACGGGGTGAGCTCCCGTTCCTTGTCCCAGCTTCTGCCAACCTCGCAGTTCGAAAGCACCTAAAAAAATGCAAGTAGAAAAATAGGGACCACCTTTGATGAGAAGGTAATAGCGCCCCGTGCATCTTTGGCATTTAGTCATGCTGGCCAGTCATGACTGCCTGTACATATCTCCAGATTATTTGAAAACTAAAAAAAACCCAAGCCAAATAAGAACTTGCTGTATTCTGTAGACCAAGTTGCTACTCAGGTGCATCTTATTATTGTCATTATTATTATTATTATTTTATCAATATCAATTATTTCCTGGGTCATCATAACCTTAATGGATTCTAAAGACTCAGGAACCCGAGCAGCTCTCCTCAAGGTGAGTAAAGTATACTCCCAGTTCAGACAATCAAGTGGGTCCTTTTTTTTTTTACTCTTTGGTAAGTTTGGGTAAGTTAAATATTTCTGTAATATACTCAGTTGTTGGCCACGGAGAGCCAAGAAGAGTTTTAAGAAAACCAGATTCATTTGTGAAATAAAACCCTTGCAGATAATTAGAGAATTTCCAAAGCTGTTGGGGGGGGGGGGCGGAACCTGTTAGGAAACTACCGTGTTTCCCCAAAAATAAGACCCTGTCTTATATTTTTTTTGAACCCCAAAATAAGCGCTTGGCTTTATTTTCAGGGCGGTCTTATTATTTTGGGGTGCATGGAGCAAGATGGGGCTCCACTTGCCGTCCTACCTGATTTCCAGCTCTGTCTCCCTAACTCTAACCAGAGGAAATGGCCAGGACCGGCTGCACATGTGTTTAGGGGTTATTTTCGGGGACGGCTTATTTTAGCACATGCGCTCAAAAGCCCATTTGGGTTTATTATCAGGGGATGTCTTATTTTCGAGGAAACAGGGTATATAGATATTTCTAGTGCCAGTTTTCTGGGCCTCTACAAATTCAGGAAGAGTTGCCACTTTCTTTTTGTGCTCCAGTACCTTTTAACTGGGCACAACTGTTGGGGGCGGTGATGCTTTAAATGAGCACAATCCAAGCAGAACGACCATAAAAACCTCTAGAGAAAACAGGAGCAAGATGCAAAAAAGAATTAAAATAGAAAAGCATGAGTATTTAAATCATAGCTTGACAAATTCCATGTGGTTTTGGTTTTGTGATTTTTTTTTCTGTGTGAGCGTATTTTAAAACGGACTTCTCATGCTTCCCGAATCGTTTGCCATTTGGAAGGGAAGAATGGGGTTTGCTGTGAAAACGCTGAATTGATGTTTGCATGCCTTCTTTGCATCTGTCTCCAAAGGCACATTTTGCTGTGTCGTCGTTGCTATTCCTGTTTTTCATTTCTTCCTTCAATGGAGAGCTGATGATGCAACGGGAAGGGGCCAATTTTGCACAGATTTCCACCCTGAGGATTGAGAAAGAGAGAGCGTGCGTCATCCGTTTCTCCTGCTGTTCTATGTCCTGTGTTCTAATCTCTCCGTCTCTTCCCCCTTCCCTCCGCCTTCCTCTTTTACAGGGTGAAGAAGACATACAATATTCAACACTAGCTTTCAACACAAAAACTACTTCTCAACCACTCTCAAAATCCCCCCGGCCTTTGGACAGTGGTATCATTTATTCTGAAATCAAGAAAAAATGATTGCAGGTTGATCTTTGTCTTGAGGGGGGGAGGTTATTTAACCCAGGAGGACCCCCCCCCTCCTCCTTCTGCTTCCTTCCTCTTTCGGCTGGATTCTGGTGACGAGCTTTGATGGGGAAGAAGGGAGGATGAAAATGATCTTCTCCCAAAAAAGGAAGAGCAGAAACTTCCCTTCCCACATGATCTATTACTGTCCAGATGCCGCCCAGCCTCTCAAGTTGGATGCAAAACAGCAACAACAGCGGAGTTTCTCTCCAGGATGTAATGAAAGGGTTGGCAGCCTGGTGCGAAAGCCAACATGTACATTTTTTATCATGTTAAGACTTCCATGCGGGCAGCGGGGAGGTTGTTTCATCCCCCCTCCCCAAACAGGGCAGGAAGCAAAACAAGAGGTTGCATTTTTGGTTCTCTGCCTTCCCCTCCCGTTCTCGTCCTCGCTGCGATTCCTCAGTGGTGCCAAACGGTTCTTTTGTTTTGTTTTGCAACTTGAGTTTGGTGTTTGCCAGCCAGCTGTGGCTCTTAACCCTCCTGGGCTTTTTTATGCCACGTGAAAAATATTTTTTTTAAAAAAAAAAATCCTTCGTTTCTTCAGAAAAGCATATGACGTGCTTGCTGGTCCTCGTTGTTTTTCAGAAGCCAGAGGAGCTGATTTTTTTCCCCCTCGTCAGATTCCTGCCACTTCTAGATCCTCAAATATCCCTTGGCATTTTTTTTTAATCAATAGGTAGATCAGTTGGGCCTCTGTCCCTGGAGGTTGCGGTGGGAGGCAGTGACGACAAAAGGGCATGGTGATTTTCCTTCTGGAACCGTTCCTTGTTTTCTCCAGATCAGCTACACCAATTAGAAGAGACAAAGAAACAAAGAATAATCAGGAGCCAGATGGGAGCAATGAGGTTCCTGTTTGAAAAATAACTTTTCCCAGGTTTATTTATTTATTTTTCGCCTGCAAACTGGCATTTGCTGGGCAGGAGGGAAGGAAAAAGGTGAGCCCCAGGCAGGCAGAGATTTAGTTACCCCGGTGAGGTTTTCCATAACTCTTGAGCAACACATGAAAATGTCTTTGAGGGCTTTGTTGACAGTTCCAGAACGTTGGATGAACTTTCTGTGGAAAAAGCTCGGAAGACTCATCTCTTTTGGGCTGGTCCCAGCTCTTCAGATCGACAGTTTGGGATACTGCACAGGAGCTACAATGAGAAGAAGAAGCTTTTAAATGACCTGCTAGCGTAGAAGAATTGTAAACCCAGGGCCCAAATGTCAGATGAACTCCCCCGCTGCAGAAAAATGCTTGAGCTAGGCAGAAAAGGAACGCTGCCCCATTGAAGGCATCCAAGCATGGAGAGAAGGTGTGTTTAGCCAAGGGTGTCTCCTCATTTTGGTGGGGCAGGGAAGCAACTCTCTTTAACAGTTAAGCGGTCTGCCATGCTTCAACTTCATGGTATTAGAATTAATCGGTCTGTCTTGCCTCCAAATGCCATGCCAATTATGGTCTGGAACAGGAGAGAAGAAAAATTTATTTTAAATATCCACTCCTCGACGTGAGGATAGCCAGTTTAGGGCTTCCCTTCCCCCTTCCCTGTTTCTTTCCTTTGATCAAAAAATAAAACCCGTCAGCCTCTCCTTAACTGGCACGATAGCATCTCATACAACCAGGGCCTCACACAACTAATTGTCAGGTGTGGCTCCACAGCCTGTGATCGCATAACGAAGCGTTGGAGCAAGAGGACAATGGCGGAGTGTTTTGGGAATAAGGACGTCGCATATAACGTTCCCGGTCTCCAAATGAAACCATCTGTCATCCTAGCTTCCTGGAAAGAGCAGAATCTGGGAAAGGAACGCCATCGAGAGACCTCGTGTTAATTGTCGTATTTGGCTCGGCGGGTTGTTTCACCGTGGTTTGAAGCTGATTTTCGATGGATGTGTCTGGATATCTTTTTTTAATTTAAATAAAAAAATAAAACTGGAAAAAAAAAAAGAGGCGAGTTTGTCTATCGTCAGTCCTTAAAAGAAAAAAAAAAAGAATCAGAATTGCTCTCTGTTCAGGGGTGGGATTCAAAAATTTTAGCAAGGGGTTCTCTGCCCAGTTGCTGGGTGGGTGTGGCCATCATGGTGGGCGTGGCCTAGTCAGCCTCCTGCACCATGGCGGGGGTGGGGAGTGTTTTTCCCCTCCCCAGGCTCCGGAGGCTTTTTTTGAGTCTCCAGGAGGGTGAAAACAGCTTCTGATACTTCCAGTAGGCCCGGTTTTTGCCCTCCCAGAATCTCCATGTGGCCCCTGCCCTTACCTGGCATCCAAAACGGGCCACGTGAAGACTCCAGGGAGGGGAGGGGAGGGGTGAGGGGGGGTCAGCCAGTCCTTGCAACTACCGGTTCGACGAAACAGATGTAAAATTAGCATCCAATTCGCCCAAATCTGTCCAAACCTGCTAAATCCCACCCCCGTCTCTGTTGCGGAGGAACCAACAAATGTTCACATCCAGTTTGTTGCCTTGTAGATTTTGGCGGGGGAGGGGCAATAAAGAAGAATATTTGTAATTTAGGATTGAAATGAGGGGTCCTTGGTACTCTCTGAGCTTGGTGGGCTGAGCTTTGCTGCAGATGTTTCATGACCCAGCTGGGTAACGTCATCCGTGTCACTATTAATGAAACGTCTGCAGGAACCACCAAGCTCAGAGAGCACTAAGGACCCCCCAGTCCTACCCCTCCTCCTCTCCGCAAACCCTACTCCCGTCTAGCACTGATGATGTTACCAAGTTGGGTCATGAAACTCAGAGAGCATCAAGGACCCCTCAGATTGGGGGGTGGGCAGATTCTTCCCCCCACCCACCCACAAAAAAAATCGTAGCCTCTTCCTCTCTTTGGATTGCATGCACGGGGTGGCTGCAAAAAAAAACGTTGCAGGGAGGAAATTGTTATCGGAGGTTACCAAGTGACCAGAAATGTTAATGTGTATATATTGGCTTGCATTCAACTTGGTAAGTCACAAATCTTGGCGGGTGGGTGGTGGGAGACGGTCCTAAGGCTTCCCACAGGCACAAGTTTTGACAGCGTTATTTAACAGACCACAGTTCTTTCAGATAACAGTAACTCCTTACATACCTAAACACTTCTACGGCACTCCATAATTATCCTGAAGGGTATAATTAAACAGTTTCTCTGTAGTCAGTGTGGTACACAGAATGTTTGTGATCCTTGTACGTTTTGCTTCTTTCGTTATTTGTATCCCATCTTCGTTCTGTTTACAAATAATTCAAGGCAGCGAATATATTCAACATACCTCCCTCCTATTTTCCCCACACAACAACAACCCTGTGAGGTGGGTTGGGCTGAGAGAGAAGGACTGGCCCAAAGTCACCCAGTTGGCTTTCATGCCTAAGGCGGGACTAGAACTCACCGTCTCCTGGTGATTGGCCCAAAGCCACCCAGCCATCTTTCATGGCTTAGGAAGGACCAGAACTCATCTCCTCTAGCTTTCTAACCTCATGCCTTAAGTACTAGACCAGTGTGCACATCAGTGGTGGGTGGCTACCGGTTCTCCCCGGTTCTTGCGAACCGGTCGTGGAAATTTTGAGTAGTTGGGAGAACCGGTAAATACCACCTCCGCCTGGCCCCGCCCCCAAACTATTTGCTGCCTCCCGAGTTCCAGCTGATTGGCTAGAAGGAAAAAATCAGGGCTCACTTGACAAAGTAGAGAAAAAAAACAACAAGAAGACACTGTAGCTTTAAATTAAGAAGCCAAGAAGCCTCCCAACTGATCGGCTAGAACCGATCCACTCCTTGTAAACCGCTCAGTGGCGGTAGATTGGCAATTGAGGCCAAGCTGCCTGAAAGCGGTTTCCGATGCTCTCGGTGGTGGCAGAGCGGCACAAAACTTTAAACTCTTGCCACGGTGCTTCAAAGGGCCGCCCTACAGCTGATCGGCGGTAAAAGGCAGTGTGGTGGTAGACTAGTGCGCTCCAAGAACAAATAGGTAGACCGGTACAGCTCTGCAAGCAGTTAAAAGCCTGGTAGACCAGTACCTCTGCCAAATCCTAAAGAATTGTTTGTCACATGACCATAAAACCACACCCACAAAATAAGCCACGCCCACAGAACTGGTAATAAAAAAATTTAGATCTCACCCCTAGTGCACATGTGCACTGGGCGGTTGCTCTTTTGGTTTCCGGCATGCATGTGCATGCCCGCTCCCATTTCAACCATCGGTGCTGAAACGATTCACCAACACTGGTATAAGGCCTCCTTGAAGACCTCCAGGGTCCCTTCCAGCTCTCTTCTGATTGATTCTCTCCCCCACCCTCCCCCAATTAGGGAGATTGGCTCTCAGCAACTTTTCGGACATTTTTCCACACCTGCCTGAAGTTGGAGAATATGTTGCTGGCTGGGGATGGTGGCAGTTGTAGTCCGATGCAGCCGACAGGTGACTCACACCCCAGTGCAGAAAAAATGATAGAAACAGGGATATTTCTGTCCCCAACATTGCTAGGCAAAGAAAGACTGTCTTGCCATAAATCTCCCACGGTTTGAAAACAAAGCAGCAGGTTGCTTTCGGTGCCGCGGTGGGCAATGGCACGCGGGCCTTTCGCAAATAACGGTGGCAATGCCTCCCACTCAGAAATTTAATTTCTGGATGGACCCCTTCCACGCGCGCGCACACACACACACACACACACAGAGCCAAGGAATCTGAACTCGCCATTAGGAAATCATGAACGTTAAGCGTCGGCAAGGCAAGGCAATCAAACCAAGCAGAGAGAGAGGGTGGATGCGGAAAATTGAAGCTCTCCTCGATAAATTGGGACAAGGAAACATATGCATATTTCCCCACCCCCACCCCACTCTTCCAGTTTGAGGGTGGGGGGTGGGCAGCACACTTTAGATTTCTAAAATAGTTTAGCTCCGAAGGCGGCCTCTGCGTTGAATGTAAAGAAGGAGAGGAGGAGGTAATTTTAGAAAATGCTAGCTGACCTCTGGCCCCGTTCATCTGTCGTCTTGGAAGGACCTATTTAAAGAGAGGGTGGGCAGGCTTCGGGCTTTGGGGTCGGCTTCGGTGGGGGTGTTTGCGGGTATGTGTGCTTTTTTAAGAGGCCACGCACCCCAATTCCCCCCCCCCTCCCAAATGAGGCACAAAAAGAGTGGTTGTTTTGGAAGAACAGGAATGGCCCCGACAAATTTCTGTCTCCAAGTTTTTCATAAGGTAAAGGTTCCCCTCACACATATGTGCTAGTCGTTCCCAACTCTAGGGGGCAGTGCTCATCTCTGTTTCCAAGCCGAAGGGCCAGCCTTGTCCGAAGACGTCTCCGTGGTCATATCAACGCCAAAGGCACGCGGAAGGCAAGAGAAGAAGACAACTCAGCAGGCAGGTGGAAAGACTTGGTCATAGTTGCCAAGGGAGAGCTTCATCGCTGGAAGCTTTCAAGAAGAGACTGGACTGCTATCTGTCAGAAATGGTGTAGGGCAGAGGTGTCAAACTCATGGCCCAGGGGCTGGATCCGGCCTGCGGGCTGCTTAGATCTGGCCCCAGGAGCTGCATCTGGTCCATGGGGTGCTTAGATCTGGCCCATGGGACTGCCCTGGAAATTATTATTTTTTATTATTATTTTATTAATCATATTTCTATGCCGCCCACTCTCCAAGGACTCTGGGCGGCTTTGTTGTAAGACAGTATACTAAATAGCATATTGTCCCCAACAATCTGGGTCCTCATTTTACCCATCTCGGAAGGATGGAAGGCTGAGCCGGTGAGATTTGATCCGCTGATCTGCTGAACTAGCAGTTAGCTGAAGTAGCTGCAGTACAGCACTCTAACCACTGCGCCACCTCGGCTCTTAGCAAAGGACCAGCCCGCAGTGCCTCTGCCAGTAGAAATGGAGCTTGAGAGGGCTGCAGGAGGACCTCCCAGACTCCATTTTCTGTCATGCTCCTCTCGGAGCTTGACAGAATTCAGATTCAGGCTCACATCAGAGTCTGAATCCGAGACGGAAGACGAACAGCTGACAGAGAGCGGGAGAGTGGCTCCATTGGCTGAGGGGGAAACTGGGGAAGGGCAAAGTCAGGCTAGGCAGAGCAGGGGAGAACAAGGGAGAGGGGATCCACTCCCTCCTCATCCTAGGGCACTCAGGGAAGAACGTAGAAGAGAGCAATGTGGAAGGAAGGAAAGAACCCCGATTTCCTTCACAAGGCACATCTGGGGATGGAGTTTAAAGGAGAGGCAGTTGGGAAGGATGTTTGTTGGGAACAAACGCTGAATTCTTCTAGTGTTGAGAGTTGTGGCCTGCATTCCTGGCATTCCTCCTGACTGCTTGAATTAGTGCTGTGCTTTTGTGTGCTTATTTTGTCTTGCTGGAATTATTTCCGGCTTCTGGGACTCATTATCTTGCCCTGCTGGAGTGATCAATTGCAGTCATTCTACATACAGCATTTGGACTGGAGTATCTGCGGACAGAAGTTGCTGCAGGTTTGTGGGAGAGCTTTTTTCCAGGCCGGAGAGTAAACGGGACATTGGGGGCAAAGTTGGTGCCAATAAAGGGTCTCATATTAGTTCTCTGGCTGTGTTGCCTCTTTGCCACACCCCGGGTCATCACAATTTTCACTGCAGGAGGCCGTTGCAGCCGAAAATGGAGCTTGGGAGCCCATTTTTACTGGCAGAGCACTCAAGCCACCACAGGCGCCTCCAACATGAGTGATATTAAGCTGGCCATGCCCACCCTGGGCCCCGTAGGTCAAACACAACCTTGATGTGGCCTTCAATGAAATCAAGTTTTGACACCCATGGTGTAGGATCTCCTGCTTGGCCAGCAGGTTAGACTAGATGACCTACAAGATCCCTTCCAACTCTGTTAATCTGTTAAAGAACCAAGTTAGGGGACAGGGGAACTGATGCTCCAGGGGAAAGATCTATTGATGTGGTTGCTAGGAGTCAAAAACACCTTGATGACACCTCACCTTATCCAGTTAAATCTGGGAAGTAACTCTGGCACAGCTTTTAAGAGAGGATTTCAGGGCGAGGAAGAGATTTACGATGTTTGGCTAAGGCAGGCCATCCCTTTATTATTCCTATGAATTTGGGCGTTGTCGGTTGTGTGTTAAAACAGTAGTAAAACCAAACATCTCACCCCTATTTGTTGAGCAAGAGGATTTTAAGGGAACTTTAGAACAGAGGCAACGTACAACCGGTAGCAGTCCCATTCTTTTATTATTATTGTTTTCTAAGCAACGCCATGGGCACTTTGCTTGGCCATCTCCCACTGGGGAGCTTGCTTTTTTCCTTCTCCTTCCCCGTCCCTCTTCCTTTGGTGATGTGTCTTTTTCAAACCATCGGCCTGCAGAGAAGAAGTTAACCTCAGAACTTTTGAACCTCTGGGAACCGTTTTGGCTACAAGAGCAAAGTGGCCTCATTCCAGCCTGGGAGGCAACAGGTTGCAAGGGGTAGCTGATTATGCATTAACCTGACCTTGTGTGTGAAACACCCTGCAAGCGCATAAATTCCTTTTTCTCCTTCACTTGTTCCTTCCTAAGGCTAATTCAACAGCAATTCTCTTCTTTTCTCTTTCTCTCCTCTCTTCTTTTATCTTTCTCTTTGTCATCTCTTCTCTTTCTCGTCTTTTCTCTTTCTGTTCCCTCCTCTCCTCTCCTTTTCTTTGTCGTCTCTTCCCTTCTCTCTTCTCTTCTCTTCTTTTCTCTTTGTCGTGTCTTCTCCTTCTCTTTTTTCTCTTCTCTTCCCTTCCCCTCCTCTCCTTTTCTTTGTCATCTCTTTTCTTTCTCTTCTCTTTCTCTTTTCTTTTCTCTTCCCTTCCCCTGCTCATCTTTTCTTTGTCATTTCTTTTCTTTCTCATTTCTTCTCTTTATCCTCCCTTCTCTCTCCTCTCCTTTTCTCTTTAACCTCTTCTCTCTTTCTTTCCTTTTCTCTTTATCCTCTCTTCTCTCCTTTTCTCATTCTTGTCTCTTCTCTTTTGCTTCTCTTCTCTTTCTTATATTTTCTTTTCTCTTTTTCTTGCCTTCTTTCCCCCTTCTCTTCCTCTCCTCTCCCTTTCTCTTTCCCACCTTCTCACCTGGTTTCTATTTCTGCCTGGATGCTTAACAAAGAAATGACTTCACAAAATCTGATTATATTTAGAACAGCCTTAATGAATATTGTTGGTCATAAAAGCCTATGAGGAAACATATACACTGTCATAAACTCCAGCTCCACCAATGACCTCTCACCCTCCGAATATTTTTACTTCAATCATGGGATCTAAAGGATTCCAAAGGTGCCAGATTTTTGTGATTTGTGTTTCCTGCACGCAATACAAGAAAGAGTTGTTGTTTTTTTCAGGTGGTCTCATCTGTCTGAATTAAAACACACTAGAGAGTTTAAGATTAAGATTAAAAGACCCAGTTTGAACTAGCGATGAAGGTGCAGGCCTGGAAACTGGGAGATGGTGAGTTCTAGTCCTGCCTTAGGCATGGAAGCTGCCTGGGGGACTTTGGGCCAATCACCAGGAGACGGTGAGTTCTAGTTCCTCCTTAGGCATGGAAGCCGCCTGGGGGACTTTGGGCCAAACACCAGGAGACAGTGAATTCTAGTTCCTCCTTAGACATGAAAGCCAGCTGGGTGACTTTGGGCCAGTCCCTCTCTCTCTCAGCCCAACGCACCTCACAGTGTTGTTGTTTTGGGGGAATTAAGAGGAAAGTGAGTTTGGGTATGCTCACCACCTTGAGTAATTTGTAAAAAAAATAAAGGTGAGGTACAAATAATGGATAATGAAATAATAACAATAATTAAAAATATTTCGATCAAATTATAATTAATTAAGGCAGCAACACCCTTTGGGATAAGAGCCCACCCTTCACAAGCCTGTCCTTTCCAATTACGGTACATAAATTTTAGGGCCATTTAGAAGACGAAGAAATGGAGAAATTGGTGGCTTTGAAACCAAGAGAAATGTCCCTATTTTTATTCAGGTATGTCACACCTACATTTCCACCCATCATTTTCCATTGACATTGATGGTTTCCTTTGGTACACATGAATCAGTCAATTTTGATCAAAACTATTCAGGGTGTGTTCTACCTTTATGTTAATCTTTTTTTCCCTCACCTTCCTGTTTCCCTCTCTCTTCTTCTCCTGGAATGGCACAAGGACTCGGTGCTCTGTCCTTCCATCTTGGTGAATTCCTTAGTGGGCCATTTTCTAGAACAAATAGAATAGAGTAGAGAAGAATAAGAATAAGAATAAGAATAAGAATAAGAATAAGAATAAGAATAAGAATAAGAATAAGAATAAGAATAAGAGTAGAGTAGGTAGAGTAGAGTAGAGTAGAGTAGAGTAGAGTAGAGTAGAGTAGAGTAGAGTAGAGTAGAGTAGAGTAGAAGAGTTGGAAGGGACCTTGGAGGTCTTCTAGTCCAACCCCCTACTTAGGCAGGAAATCCTACATCGCTTCAGACAAATGGTTATGCAATATCTTCTTTAAAACTTCCAGTGTTGGAGCATTCACAACTTCTGGAGGCAAGTTGTTCCACTGATTAATTGTTCTCACTGTCAGGAAATTTCTCCTCAGTTCTAAGTTGCTTCTCTCCTTGATTAGTTTCTTTCCATTGCTTCTTGTCCTGCCTTCAGGTGCTTTGGAGAATAGCTAGACTCCCTCTTCTTTGGGGCAGCCCCTGAGATATTGGAACACTGCTTATCATGTCACCCCTAGTTCTTCTTTTCATTAAATCAGACCTATCCAATTCCATTCTTTATATGTTTTAGTCTCCAGTCCCCTCATCGTCTTTGTTGCTCTTCTCTGCACTCTTTCCAGAGTCTCCACATCTTTTTTACATCGTGGCGATCAAAACTGGATGCAGTATTCCAAGTGTGGCCTTACCAAGGCATCATAAAGTGGTATTAACACTTCACCTGATCTTGATTCTATCCCTCTGTCTATGCAGCCTAGAACTGTGTTGGCTTTTTTTGGCAGCTGCTGCCCACGGCTGGCTCCTATTTAAATGGTTGTCCACTAGGACTCCAAGATCCCTCTCGCAGTTGCTACTCTTGAGCGAGTTGCCACATATACTGTACCTGTGCATTTTTTTTTCACTTTCTTTCATTCCAAGATCAATTGAGATCAGAATGGGGAGGAACGCTCCCTCTCTCGGGTCCACCAAAGGAGACCAAAGTTGGAAACCCAAGACAGGAAAGCTAATATTACTTAGAGTAATTCAAACTTGCAAGTCTGAATGTGCTTCCCCCACCCCCACCCCCACCCACCCCCGCCCACACTCCATCTCTTTAGCTGTCTGAGAATTAGGGAGAGTTTTATCAGAGAAACCTTCTCATATTACAGTTCTGAGCCCGACTCAGATTTCTTTTATCTGTTATCTCACAGAAGAATACTCTGGCTCTTGTTTTTGATGCTCAAGGTTATTCTGGTGTTCAGAAAACTTGGCAAGACAAGAAGCAATGGGTGGACACTAATCGAGGAGAGAAACAAGCTAGAACTAAGGTGAAATTTCCTAACTATGAGGACAATTAAACAGCGGAACAGCTTGCCACCAGAAGTTGTGAATGCTCCAAGAACAGAGGTTTTTAAGAAGAGGGTGGACAGCCATTTGTCTGAAATGGTACAGTTAGTCCTTGAGTTACGACCACAACTGAGCCTCAGATAGCTCAACAGACTAGATAGCCTGTTATTAACATTCAGCTGTCTGCAATTATTGCAAGTTCAAGGCTCAAGGTTGACTCAGCCTTCCATCCTTTCTAAGGTAGGTAAATTGAGGACCCAGTTTGTGGGGGCAATAAGCTGACTTTGTATAAAATATACAAAAGTATGACGGCTATTGCTTAACGCATTGTAAGCCGCCCTGAGTCTCCGGAGAAGGGCGGAATATAAATCAAATAAAAAAAAAAAGCAGGGAGAGCATGGGTGGGTCGCACACACATGCGTGGGGGGGGCAGGGCACATAGAATTACGGATGTGGGCACATCCATAATTCTGTGTGGGCACACATATGTGCAATCACCACACACTCCCCCAGCTTTTGGCACGCGATGGCATCACGTAGGCCATTTGCAGGAAAGTGTTTCCTGTTTCAAAATTAGGAGTAACGGTCCCACCAATTTCTAGCATTTATGACCAAAACTCGCTTTGCATAGCTCAAGTCCAGGTAAATTCTCGGACAGCCACACAAACACGTTTTTCTAAATCCATTTTGCATCTGAATTCAGCCAGGTTGGTGTTTCCAATTCACTTGATACAGAACATAATTGCAAAGTAACTTCCCTGTCATCAAACAAGCTCGAGACCCACACGAGGAAAGCCGATCCCGTCGTTAGAAGTCAACTCAATAGAGTACTCTCTCCATTTACGGAATTGTTTTAGCAACTGGGAGTATTTTATGGCCCTCTGAATAACAGCTAATAAAGTGCCACTCCTCTGGACAATTATGGAGGGATGCCATGGGAGAACAGGCAGTCTACTCACTGATTGTGTAGCAGTCTCACCTATATGGAATGCAAGGTGATTTTTTTTAAAAAGGGACAATCCAAACCAGCAAGTTTCTAGATCTTATGGGTCCCAAGAGAAAAGGGTGAGGACAATCTATAAATTTGGAGTGCAGGTTTCATTCTTCGAACAAAACAAAGGTAAAAGGTAAAGGTAAAGGTTCCCCTCGCACATACAGTATGTGCTAATTTTTTTCCCGACTCTAGGGGGCGGTGCTCATCTCCGTTTCAAAGCCGAAGAGCCAGCGCTGTCCGAAGACGTCTCCGTGGTCATGTGGCCGGCATGACTAAACAGCAAAGGCGCATGGAACGCCGTTACCTTCCTACCAAAGGTGGTCCCTATTTTTCTACTTGCATTTTTTTACCTGCTTTCGAACTGCTAGTTTGGCAGAAGCTGGGACAAGTCACGGGAGCTCATCCCGTTACGTGGCACTAGGGATTCGAACCGCTGCATTGTCGACCTTTCGATCGACAAGCTCAGCCTCTTAGTCCCTGAGCCACCGTGTCCCTTAGGAACAAAACAAAAGTCTCTGCTTATTATATGTAGAATCGGTCCCACTCTCTCTAGCTTTTACAATACAGGTCGTCCTCACCTTACAACCACAACTGAGCCCAAAATTTACGTTGCCAAGCGAGACATAAATATGAGACAGCTGCCCAGGATCTGAATTTCGATCACCGTGACCATGGGGGATGCTGCAACGGTTGTGTGAAAAATGGCCACAAGTCTTTTTTTTTTTCCCCAGGGCCGTTGTAACTTTCAACGGTCACTAAACAAACTGTTGAAAGTCGAGGACTACTGATAAATTGCCATAACCATTGATAGATTTAATAGAAATATCTGGATTTGAACCGAACTGTCTTGGCCGAGGTTGGGAACGAAACTTTCTAGGTTTTCTGTGTAGATCTTGATGGATTTTCAACTCCGTTACAGTTCTTTAATTCATGGACAAAAGAGAAATGTTTGGGGATTAGGAATTAAGTGTCACTTTAAACCAACGGAACCACATAGAAATATTGAAATAATCGGTATATTTTTGTATGTGATGTTACTCTGCCACCTAGTGGTCATACCTGGACCTGCAGCTTTTTAAAAAATTCTTCCTTTCTTAAGATTTCATTTTTTCTTTTCAGTTCAAAGTAAGTCGTTCTAAAACTCCCTTTTTAGGACTCTGTGTAAATCTGAGGAGAGAGAGAGAGCGATTAGCCCAGTCCATCAGCCAGCTTTCATCTCTGAAGGTGGGAGTAGAACTGGATAGCTTAGCAGACAAAAGCATTGTAATTATACACCAGCTGTCTGAATTACTGGAAGTTCGAATCTCACCAGGCTCAAGGTTGACTCAGCCTTCCATCCTTTCTAAGGTAGGTAAATTGAGGACCCAGTTTGTGGGGGCAATAAACTGACTTTGTATAAATATACAAAAGAATGAAGGCTATTGCTTAACGCATTGTAAACCGCCCTGAGTCTCCGGAGAAGGGCGGCATATAAATCAAATTTTTAAAAAACCACCTGTACAGCTCTTAAGGCAGAGCCTGTCTTATTCGCCAACGTCTTTGGGTCAAAGAATGGGATTTAAAAAGGCATCCGATAAAGAAATAATGATATGTGAAAAGCCAGGCTATTCCCACGGATGAAAATATAATTAGAAAAATACTAGAATGTGCAGAGATGGATAGATGGACATTAAAAATAAAAGACAAGGAAGAATCAGAATATTTTTTTAACATGGGATTTGTTTTACTAATGGTTAGGTAAAACAGGTAGAAATTAGAAGAGAAAAGATTATTGCTATGTATAAGTAAATGATGAAAGATGACTACTCCGTTTCCCTGAAAATAACCCCTCCCTGAAAATATTTAAACACATGCGCAGCTGGTCCCTGCCAGTTCCTATAGTTAGGGTTAGGGAGACAGAGCTGGAAATCAGCTAAGATGGCAAGAGGAGCCCAGTCTTGCTCTATGCGCCCCGAAATAATAAGACTTCCTCAAAAATAAAGCCAAGCGCTTATTTTGGGGTTCAAAAAATATAAGACAGGGTCTTATTTTTGGGAAAACACAGTATTACATATAAATAAATATTATTAGCAGTAGTAGTAGTATCGTGTTTCCCCAGAAATAAGACCCTGTCTTATACATTTTTTGAACCCCGAAATAAGTGCTCGGTCTTATTTTCAGGGAGGTCTTTTTATTTTGGGGTGCATGGAGCAAGATGGGGATCCTCTTGCCATCTTACCTGTTTTCCAGCTCTGTCTCCCTAACCCTAACCAGAGGAAATGGCGGGGACTGGATGTGCATGCATTTAAATATTTTCAGGGAGGGCTTATTTTCGGGGAGGCCTTGTTTTTATGGAGGCTTATTTTAGCGCATGCGCTCAAAAGCCCGATTTGGCTTATTATCCGGGGAGGTCTTATTTTCAGAGAAACACGGTAGTAGTAGTAGTAGTACTATCAGTATTTTGTATAAGCAATTGACTCAGACAATACACTGTTCATTAGGCACTTACGTATATTAAATAAAAATGTATAAGTATTTTTTAAAAAAAAAAACAAAAAATTATATGAACGCTCTCTTCTTCAGCTTCCTTTTACTGGGGAAAATAAAACCTGGCATTGCTGTGTCACCTCAGGACAAAAATTTGGGGCTTTTGGCAAAGACAAACTTAGCAGAAGGAGAGAGTGGATTTATTTGCTCTGTTTTAAAGTCACACATACATACACACACACACACACAAACTGAGACTGTACCGAGTCCCAGTAATCATAGCAGCAGCTATCAATAGCTTTGTAATGTGAAAAATATGTAGCGTATCTGAGCCTCCTTTTAGTGGGGGGTTTTTTTTTTAAGGATCTCTCCAGATTTTCAGTCCGTTTGTTTAAGTGCTTGGATTTTTTTTTTGTTGTTGTTGTTCTTTTTCCTTAAGGATATTCTGGGTCTGAAGCCACAAAAACATACGCCGCATTGTGCAATGATATATTTTGAAAAGCAAAAGTAGCGATGGCCAATGTTGTGTTGCCATAGCTGCGATCGGTTGATTAGGCCAGTGAAAACGGTAGAAAAGCCAGGCCGGTATTTAAGTTTGCAGTCCCTCTTGGCCAAATGAGCTGACTGAGGACGAAAAAAGAGAGAAAGGGGGACCAGTCTTAAGAGCTTCGTGCACAACAGGCTTTGCGGTGCAATCATCCAATATTAACCCTTTCAACACCTCTGCCCTGAACCTACTGTATGCTGTACATCAGGGATGGGTTCTAACCGGGTTTACTACTGGTTCTCTTTGCGCAAGCATGTTGCGAATCTGCCCAGCTGAGGTGCGGCAATCCACTCTGCTGCACCTCTCAGCTGGGTGAAAAAAGAAGAAATATGAGGTCGGCATAACGCCGGGGCGGGCGGGAGGACCCAGCTCCCGAAGACAGAGAACTGGTTCAGTGACGTCATATTGTCACCGCTACCGGTTCTCACGAACCGGGAGGAACCCACCACTGCTGTACATGTCCCTACTGCTCAAGTTCCACTTGTGTTTGAGTGTGTACAAGGGTGCATTCATGTTGAGGAAAGTGTGTGGGTTTTTTTGTTCAAGAGGCCACATCTGCTTTGGCCCATTCAGTTTCCTCACAAGAATGGGTGAATTTTGGCCGTTCACCAGGAGATTGATGAATTCTAGTTTCGCTTTAGGCATGAAAACCGGCTGGGTGACTTTGGGCCAGTCCCTCCATTCCAGTCCAATCTATTTCACAGAGATGTTCTTGTGAGGAAAAGAGGAAGAGGAAGAAACATTACATATGTTCACTGCCTTGGGTTGTTTATAATAAAGGCAGCACATGAAATAAATTTTAAAATACGATGCGTTTTTCTTTGTGTCAGCCCTGAAGCCATTTTCCCCCTGGCACCTTCAGGGCTGCCACAGCGGAGATGAGTCAAGCTGTGGGAACGGGAGAGTGGGGGGGGGGGGAGGTAGAGGTAGCTGGGGGATCATAGCCAAAATAAAATTCTTTCCTCTGAGAAGCAAGGACTTTCCCACCAGGTGCAAGGGTGTGGGATCTAATGACCAAGTGACCCTTGGACTGGGACCTGATTGGACCAAGTGAGGGATTTGCATAGGTAGGGAGAGAAAACTTCACTTTTAACTGGGGGAAAACCCAAGGGGCAGGGGGGTTAGAGTCGGTTTTCCCCAGATGTGCCAATATGACATGCCTAATAAATCTATACTTTGAGGAAAATGCCTGCCTTGGAGTTTTGATTCTGTTGGGTGTGTTACTTGGAAACCAAACACTCTAAAGCAGTATTTCTCAAGCTTGGAAGGTTGAAGATGGGTGGACTTCAACTCTCAGAATCCTGGGAGTTGATTCTGGGAGTTGAAGTCCACCCATCTTCAAGCTTCCAAGGTTGAAAAACACTGCTTTAGAGTGTAGCAGTTAAGAGAGCTAGAATGGAAATCTTGATTCTTATTAATTTCAAAATTGGGTTTGGTTATCTTAAAGGTTCCCTACTTGAGAAAAGAATCAAGAAAATACTTGTAAATTCTCCTTTTGTGAAAATGCAGATTCCTTCTCTTTCAAATCAACACTCTCCCCAAAATACACAGATTAGCCTCGCCTATTCTCCTTCGGGGCACCTGATCACACAAAGAGATTCTTTCCAAAGGAACTCTGTGCCTCTAAAGGAGCGGGCGAGTGGCACAAGAAAGGATCTTCATAGCACCGTCTTTCTCCTCCCACCTTAATCGGAGAACCTCTGCTGGCCCCAGAGTCTTATAAGGACCTCAGTTCTGCTGTTTTTTTGCAAAATCATGGAGGCTGGACATGGTGCCGAAGGGCAACTGCTGTTCCTATTTTCGACAAAAGGGAGAAAGAGGGAGAGCTGAATAATTAGAGACTGGACTTTTGGGCAAAAGTCTTGTACAGTTGGTTTGTGAAAAATTAGGTATGGAAAAACCAAACAGATGAATTGTAAAGCCACCCAGGTTAGCCTTGAATCCTGAGATGGGAGAGAGAAAAAGGAAGGAAGGAAGGAAGGAAGGAAGGAAGGAAGGAAGGAAGGAAGGAAGGAAGGAAGGAAGGAGAAGAGAAGAGAAGAGAAGAGAAGAGAAGAGAAGAGAAGAGAAGAGAAGAGAAGAGAAGAGAAGAGAAGAGAAGAGAAGAGAAGAGAAGAGAAGAGAAGAGAAGAGAAGGTGGGATAGATGGAGGGAGGGAGGGAGGAAGGAAGGAAGGAAAAAGAAAGAGAAGGTGAGGGGGAGGGACGAAGGAAGGAAGGAAGGAGAGGGGAGGGGAGAAAGAGAACGTGGGAGGGAGGGAAGGAAGGAGAGAAAGAAAGAGAAGGAGGAAGGAAGGGAGGGAGGGAGGGAGGAAGGAAGGAAGGAAGGGAGGAAGGGAGGGGAGGGGAGGGGAGGAAGGAAGAGAAGGCGGGATGGATGGCTGGAGGGAGGGAGGAAGGAAGGAAGGAGAAAGAAAGAGAAGGTGAGGGGGAGGGAGGGACGAAGGAAGGAAGGAAGGAGAGGGGAGAAAGAAAGAGAAGGTGGGAGGGAGGGAAGGAAGGAAGGAGAGATAGAAAGAGAAGGAGGGAGGGAGGGAGGGAGGGAGGGAGGAAGGAAGGAAGGAAGTATACTGGGCAGGCCCCTCCCCCCCAAAATTACACTTTTTTGGTGGATTATAACTCTTTTTAAAAAATCAGTAAATCGGCCAAGAATTCCTGAAATCATACAATGAATGTTCTGTGCAATATTCATTAAAGATGCTCCAAACAAGACCGGTTGAGTTGTTTTTAATAATATCAAAAATGCATCCCTCTTGGAAGTTAGTGTCAAAATCTCCACTAGCATCAAGAGAGGAGAAGAAAAAGCAAGAAAAAGAATGAAAAGAATATAGAGAAGTATTTCATTTCTGAGCTTCCCTTCTTTGTGGCTCCCCCAGATTTACAGTATTTTCTTTTTACATAAATTTTAGAAAACCATACTCTGTTTTGAATTTGCCTTGCCGCTTGATATATACGGTAATATATACAGAAGCCATTCTTAAATTTCATTACACCCCTGTTTTAAGGTCTAAGGCAGTGTTTCTCAACCTTGGAAGCTTGAAAATGGGTGGACTTCAACCCCCAGAATCCTGGGAGTTGATTCTGGGAGTTGAAGTCCACCCATCTTCAAGCTTCCAAGGTTGAGAAACACTAGTCTAAAGATTTTAGATCCAGCTTCTCTCATCTTGTCTAAACTGGGGCAAGCATTCTGCCTCGGTTTAGAAGTTCAACAGGATTTGGTTATTATTGGGTGAGTCTTTACCAGTAAATCCTGGGGATTTAGGATAATAAATGCCTGCCAAGAAAACTGAACGGACATGCCCATAAAATCATCCGATGTTGAAAGAGATTTGATGGTTTCTATTGTTGCTTACAGCTCCGTCAAATATTTCATGTTTAATTCCTGCATTGAATTCCCTCCCAAGATGAGGTTGAAGGGCCAACAACCTTGGAAGTAGCACCGCATCTTCCATTGGATCAGACTGGCATCTGACAAATTGACCTGACCTTCTCCTTTGGCAATGGGCATCCATAGAATCCTAGAGCTGGAAGGGACCTTGGAGGTCCTCTAGTCTAACCCCCTATTCGGATAGCAGTTTTTATTTTATCCGGGACAAATGGCTGTCCAAACATTTCTTTAAAACCTCCAGCAAAGGCAGGCACTTCCACTGATTAATTGCTCTCACTTTCAGGACATTTCTCCTTATGTCTAGTTTAGATTCCCCCTTGAATAAGCTTCTACCTGTTGCTTCTTGTCCTATCCTCCAATATTTGAGGAGCTGCCACAGAGAAGAGGAGAGGGAGGTCAACCTATTTTCCAAAAAGGCCAGACAAAGCCAGACAAGAAACAACGGGTGGAAACTGATCAAGGAGAGATTCAACCTAGAAAGAAGGAGAAATTTATTTCCGACAGTGAGAACAATTAACCAATGGAATGGCTTGCCTCCAGAAGTTGTGGGTGCTTCGTCCCTGGAGGCTTTCAAGGAGAGGCTGGACAGCAAGCGGAAATAGTATAGGGCAGTGATGGCTAACCTTTTTGCCATCGGGTGCCAAAAGCGGGGAGGAGCATGTGGGGAGGGGGTCACACCTGCACGTGCCCACACCCATAATTCCATGCACCCCACACTCCCCACACTTTTGGCATGAGATCTCCCCAGGCTCCAGAGTCTCTCTAGGAGCCTGGGGAGGGCAAAAACGGCCTTCCCCAACCACCCTGGAGGCCCTCCGGAGTCTGGAAACAGCCTGTTTGCCGACTTCCGGAAGTTGGCGAACGGGCCATTTCCTGCCTCCAGAGGGCCTCTAAGGGGTGGGGAAGACTGTTTTCACCCTCCCCAGGCTTCTAGAGAGGCTCTGGAGCCTGGGGAGAGCAAAAAGCAGGCCTTCCCCACCCCCCACCACCCAGCCCTCTGGAGGCAGGAAACAGCCTGTTTCCCTACTTCCAGGTGGCCCAGAAGGCCCAAAAATCAACTGGCAGAGCTGAGCTCACGTGCCCACCAATATGGCTCTGCGTGCCACCTGTGGCACGCATGCCATAGGTTCACCATCACGGATATAATGCTTGAGCAGAGGGTTGGATTAGATGACCAGTAAGGTCCCTTCCAACTGTTATTCTGTTACATGTAGTCCTCGACTTATCACCCCAACTGAGGCTAACATTTCTGTTGCTAAGTGAACTATTTGTTAACGGTCAGTATAACTGTTGTAAGTCAGGGACTACCTATGTTACCGTTGAGACAGGGACCGCCTATTCTAATACGTGTGCATTTGGATCGTTGCCAACCACAACTCTCCAGAAACCAAATCGATTTTTTTTTTGTTACTTCCGTCTCTCATCGCTCCAGAAGGAAATTATTTGGCAGCTCTGTAAATCAGTAAATATTAAGGTAGAATTACAGGAAAGAAAAACAAAGTTTGCACAATGGCTTGGGGATTGCCCTGATATGATTTCTTACTTTTACAGAAACCTTTCCCAGAAATATTACCTAGCTGGGAGGAGAGGGAAAAAAGCAAATAAAAAGAGAAAGAAGAAAATACAAGTTGGTTGGTTCAAGTACGAAAAGTTATTAGCGGAAGCAGCGCCATTGACCGAGCAAGCCAAGGACATTGCTCTCAAAATGGACCAATTCTTCATCTTTCTGATGTTAGCGCTCTCTGTTGGCTTTCTTTCTTGCTCAAAAACAGGTAAGAGGGTTTGGAAAGGATTATAACATTGTTGCATGAGAAGAAAGATTAGGAAGGGGAAGAAGATCCCTGGATCTGTGCTGGACAAGCAATATTCCCTCAACACCAGTAAACTGGTCATTCAGGTGGAAGCTTTCAAGAAGAGACTGGGATGCCCTCTGGCACAAATGGTGTAGGGCAGAGGTCTTCAAACTTGGCAGCTTTAAGACTTGTGGACTTCAGCTCCCAGAATTCTCCAGCCAGCTATGCTGGATGACGTCCAGGTGGATGAACAGCCTCAACCGGGGCGAACCGGTAGAAACTCACCCCTGCACTAAATGTTGTTAAGTCATGGTACTCAGAACCATATAACGCGCAGGAAAAAAATAACAACTCCTTCAGTTTAATGTATCGTACGAAGTCATTGAGTTTGTAGCGGAGCTGGTTCAACCTATGCGAGAAGACTATACAAGTCTTCTCACAGATCTTCAAACAAGGATCAGGAAGGAAGGAAGGAAGGAAGGAAGGAAGGAAGGAAGGAAGGAAGGAAGGAAGGAAGGAAGGAAGGAAGGAAGGAAGGAAGGAAGAAACAGAGGGAGGGGACGGGAGAAAGAGAAGGCAGGAGGGAGGGAGGGAGGGAGGGAGGAAGAGAAAGAAAGAGGGAGGGAGGGAGGAAGAAAGGAAGGAAGGAGAATGAAAGAGAAGGAAGGGGGAGGAAGGAAGGGAGGGAGGGGAGAAAGAAAGAGAAGGCAGGAGGGAGGGAGGGAGGGAGGAAGGAACAGAGGGAGGGGAGGGGAGAAAGAAAGAGAAGGTGGGAGGGAAGGAAGGAAGAGAAAGAAAGAGGGAGGAAGGAAGGAAGGAAGGAAGGAAGGAAGGAAGGAAGGAAGGAAGGAAGGAAGGAAGGAAGGAAGGAAGTATACTGGGCAGCACACACACCCCAAAAAATCACACTTTTTTGGTGGATTATAATTTTTTAATTAGGTAGCTGGAGATAAAAGATTTGAGGTGCACTCTTTCATAGTTCTCCTCCTTTTCTTTTTCTCACCTGTTCCCAGTGGGATGGTGTGAAAGAAAGAGGTACGAACTGGGAAGATCACCTCCCAAAGAAGGGCACCCACCTCCCCTACCTCACTTGAAGGGAGCAGGGAGGGTTGGCCATCCTTTCTCTTCTTGAACCACATCCGGTGGCTGCTTTCGTCCCTCGTAGTCATAGCCCCTTTCAACCGGCTCCCTTCTTTCTCCTTTGGGGGGGGCAGGTGGAAGCTACGGCGAAGGACAAGAGAGTTTGCTGAGCAGGTCGAAACGAAGCAAGTTGTGGCATCCGTCCTGCTCTTGTCCAGGTGAGTCTCATCTCTTGATCTCCATCCGGGAGTTAGGAGAAAATTTGCCTGAGGGTTTACTTTAGATCCGTGATGGCGAACCTATGGCATGCCTGCTACAAGTGGCATGCCAGCCGTCGCCCCAGCCCAGCTGCACCGCACATACGCGCCAGGAGTAGGTTCTCCGTACCTTTACTACCGGTTCACAACAGCACAATTGCCCGTGCACAACTCGCTTCATTCGTGCACACGCCTTCCTTCTGCACATGCACAGAAACTTCTGATAAAGTCAGGGTCAGTGGCCGGAGTCTCCCACCAGTTTTACTACCGGTTCTATAGAACCGGTCTGAACTGGCGGCAACCCACCACTGCTGCACGCGCGCTTCTCGCCAGCCAGCTGGTCTCCGTGCTTCTGCTGTGCATGCACGTGGGGCGGGGCACAGGCAGGGATGCACGCATACATACATGGAGGCAGGGCGTATGCCCAGGGGGTGCATGCATGGGGGCGCTTGCATTGCATTTTGGGGGTGCACGCCCCGTTTTGGGCCTAGAAAGCCTCTTGCATCAACCTGGAAGCCAAAGTGGGGGACTGGGGGGATGGGGAACATACATGGAGAGGGCAGGGAACATGCATAGTGTCAGAGGTTCGGGCATGCGCGCACTTTGGGCACTCGGCACCAAAAAGGTTAATCATCACTGTTTTAGGTTCTTCCGGCGCCAAGATTGTGTGGTTGTTTGTTCATGGGTTGTCTCTGGGTTTTTTCTCTCTCTGTTCTTAGGTGCCTGACTCAAGAGCAAACAAGCTATATTGTTAATCATGGTTTCTCTTTTGAGGGTTGCATTTCTTCAAGGGGGGACCTGTGGGTCAGGATGAGGAACCTCAATGTTTTCTCTTCCTGACATCTTTCTAATCATCTTCTTTTAACGACCCCATAATCCCTTGAGGGATAAGAGTCTGGGCAACTGAATGGAGCTAGGAGAGCCTTTTACTGGCTGGATGCCCTTCTTGTTGCCAATGCGGAGTTTTTTTTCAGCAGATATATTCTCATTGTGCCCAGAGAGAGAAATATCTGCCTCTACCTAGGATCGAACTCACAGCCTCCTGATTGTGAGGTGAGAGCTCTACCGCCACCGCACCACCCCCAACGCCCGTCTAATGATGGTTCCTAATTGCTTTTAGATGTAAATGAACTCCAGCATCCAAAGAAACATGAGCATGCCTGTCCCTGTGATGGATTCAGCTTACGTAGTTTGTCAGGTAATAAAATACTCCTGGGTGTAACTCGTGTGGAAGGTAAAGGAAACTGGGTCCATGGGTGTAGCATCTTCTTAGGTGTGGATGAAAGGAAGAAATCAGAAACCACCCATCGAGACTTTTCTAGAACACTGGCTCATTTTAATTTTGTCGGCCGATTAAAATCACTTTTCATTGTGCAGGATACTACCCTGCTTCCCCGAAAATAAGACTTCCCCTGATAATAAGCCCAATTGGGCTTTTGAGCATAAGCGCTAAGATAAGCCCCCTCCCCCACGAAAATAAGCCCTCCCTGAAAATATTTAACCACATGCACAGCTGGTCCCCGCCATTTCCTCTGGTTAGGGATAGGGAGACACAGCTGGAAATCAGATAAGATGGCAAGAGGAGCCCCGCCTTGCTCCATGTGCCCCAAAAATACTAAGACCTCCCCGAAAATAAGGCCAAGCGCTTATTTCAGGATTCAAAAACTTCACCCACTGAAAAGTCCAGGCAAGAGTCCTTCAGGGTGTTAACTGCAGTAACAGACCTTATTTTAATTTCTTGCGATAATTGCAAGGCTGTGAGCTCCCAGCCACAAGGCTGTAAATTAAGTTCTGGCAAGCAGTCTTTGTAGCACAAAACACAATGAGCAAAACCTTCAGAAATACGAACAGTTGCCTTCTGCGACCACCACTCCCCTTTCCTTCTATTTATTCCCCAGCCAGAGAACTGAGGCCATTGAGCATCCACGTGTGCTTTGCTTCCCGAATCGACTCCTTGCCCACCTCTCCTAACTGCTCTGCGCATATGTGCATCTGGAACAGGCCCCAGCTGTTCTTCCTCCTCACTCATCTCAGCCTCCAAAGGCAGCTGCCTCACCGGTGGCTGGGAAATGTCAGAGGGCCTTGGCTCTATCTCGGTGTCCAACACAGAACATCCATCGGAGCCTTCTCCAGACTCCGGCACTGGCCCAAGTTCCTCCCCAACCTCCTCATCATCCGAATCTGCCGCCAGCTCCACTGGCAGCTGGCAGGGCCATGACAACAAGCAAAGTCAATGGGGAAATCAGATTCCCTTAACAATCGCGTTACTAACTTAACAGTTGCAGTGGTTCGCTTAACAATGGTGACGAGAAAGGTCATAAAATGGGACAAAGCTCCCTTATCAACAGTCTCGCTTAGCAATGGAAATATAGGACACAATTGTGGTCGTAAGTGGAGGATTATTTTCTACCGTTCAGTCTTCAATTGACCGATTAAAAGATGCACTAATTTATTTTATCTTTTTCTCTGTTCCCTTTCAGAACACCGCAACCATCATCATCATCATCATCATCATCATCATCGCAAGAACAAGCGACATGTGCTCCATAAGACAAAATGCAGGAGGTTTTTGAGACACTGCGCTTTTAAGGGGATCCACGTTCCCTTATAGTTCTTGGCACAACCAAAGGAGATTTATTATCCATGACGCAATATTGATTCTTTGGTTATGCGTCTTTCTCATTTTTTTAAAATATCATTGTTTGCCCTAGGAAACTGCTTGGTTGGTTGGAAATAAAGCTCCGAGCTTGAGGCCTTTGTGGGAGTGAATGGCCTGTAAAGAATTGTGTGGACAAATAATAGTAGTAATGGAACTTGCTATACGCCGGGCATGCTGCCTGCTGCACACATTTTGCAACCCCTTGTAAAAAACCCAGAGAGGTGCAGAAAATTTATTTATTTATTTATTGGTTCGATTTTATATGCCGCACTTCTCCGGAGACTCAAAGCGGCTTACAATGCGTTAAGTAATTGCCTTCTTACTATTGTATATACCTGCTTAGTAGGGCTTTTGCTCCCCTCTAAGCGGTGTTCTTTTTTATACAAAGTCAACTTATTGCCCCCACAATCCAGGTCCTCATTTTTACCTACCTCGGAAGGATGGAAGGCTGAGTCAAAATTGAGCCTGGTGAGATTCGAACTTGCAGTAATTGCAGGCAACTGGCAGCTAAGTGCTATTTAACAGCGCTTAACAGCGCTCCACTGCTCCACCAGGCTCCTAAGCCTGATACACCTGAGCCTAGTACAAAAACACGGGATTAACTGCCAGGATTTCTGGTTCCTTTTCACAAAACCAAGCTATAAACTGGCTCAGCTACCTCCAATAGAATAGAATATAATATTTTATTGGCCAAGTGTGATTGGACACACAAGGAATTTGTCTTTTGTGCATCCGCTCTCAGTGTACATAAAAGATATGTTCATCAAGAATCATAAGGTACAACACTTAATGATAGTCATAGTGAACAAATAAGCAATCAAATCATATTAGGAAACAGTCAATATAAATCGTAAGGATACAAGCAACAAACTTACAGCCATACAGTCCTAAATGGAAAGAGATGGGTGATAGGAACGATGAGATTAATAGTAGTGCAGACTTAGTGAATAGTTGGACAGTGTTGAGGGATTATTTGTTTAGCGGAGTAATGGCGTTCGGGGGGAAAAACTGTCCTTGTGTCTAGTTGTTCTGGTGTGCAGTGCCCTATATACCGTCATTTTGAGGGTAGGAGTTGAAACAGTTTATGTCCAGGATTCGAGGGGTCTGTAAATATTTTCACAGCCTTTTTTTTGACTCATGCAGTATACGGGTCCTCAATGGAAGGCAGGCTGGTAGTAATTGTTTTTTTCTGCAATTCTAATTATCCTCTGAAGTCTGTGTCTGTCTTGTTGGGTTGCATAGCCAAACCAAGTGCTTTCTTCCTCGAAATACCTGGCAGAGAAAATTTGAAATAGTGCTCCTCAGGCCCTCTGCAACTCACTTCATCACGATTGGACCGTTGCCACTTAGAATAACCTTGCAAGTTGGAACGAGAATTTAGGAACAGGTTCCTCAAAAGATTGGCATGAGTTACGGATATATATATATATATTAAATAAGTCCAACACAATTGGCTTAATCAGGCTGATTACAAACCCAGGAATTCACACAGCTAAGGAGGAGATGAGGAAAACTGTCATATGAATCATGTCTGTTTGGTTAGTAATAACAATGCCACTTAGATTTATATACTGCTTCCCAGTGGCTTTACAGCCCTCTCTGAGCAGTTAACAGAGTCAGTATATTTCTCCCAACAATCTGGGTCCTCATTTGATCCGGAAAGATGGAAGGCTGAGTCTAACTTGAGCCGGTTAGGATCGAACTGCTGGCAATGGGCAGAGTTTGCCCACAATACTGATTTCTAATCATTGTGCTACCCTGTTAGTCTATGATTTAATTTATAAAATCGGTTAATACTGTTAAATATATGAATTCAGAACGTAAATCACCAATGGGAGATGGCAACAGAAATTTGTAAATTCAGTCTTCTAGGCCATCTGGTGTTTAAGACTGAATTTGCATATTTATGTTGGTAAGTGAGAAATTTGTGAAGGAAAGGAAAGGGATAAGAGAACGCCTGATAGTCCAATACAGGAAGTCCTCAACTTATGACCACAATTGAGCCCCAAATTTCTGCTGTTAAGTGAGACATTTGTTCGGCGAGTTTTACCCCATTTTATGACTTTTCCTGCCGCCATTGTTAAGTGGATCGCTGCAGTTGTTAAACGAGTAACACCGTTGTTAAGTGAATTTGGCTTTCCCGTCGATTTTCCTGGTGAGAAGGTCGCAAAAGAAAGGTCACGTGACCCCCCCCAGGACACTGCAACCGTCGTAACTATGAACCACTTGTCAAGCATCCCAATGTAAATCACAGGACCAAGGGGAGACTGCAACAGTCATAAGTGTGAAAAAAATGGTCGTTAAGTCACTTTTTTCAATGCTGTTGTCACTTCGAACAGTCACTAAACGAGCTGTTCTAAATTGAGGGCTACCTGTAGCATTTCAGACACATGGTTGTCCAATCTTTTCTTAGAAACCTCCAGGGTTGGCACACCCACAGCTTCTGGTGGCAAGCTGTTCCGCTGGTTAATTGTTCTAACTATCAGGAAAATTCTCCTTCGTTCTAATTCGTTAGTTAGTTAATTAGTTTAGTTCTCTCTTTAGGAAAAGAATGTGTCGGTAAGAACACTGATGTCTCCCTCCAACTACTGCATTTTCCTGCGTATAAGACTACTTTCGAACACACAAAAATCTTCTCAAAAGTCGGGGGTCGTCTTATACGCCGGGTCTCATTCTCCTGTAACCAGGCAGACCAGCCCATAACGCTCTGATGAACCTTAAATGGCTCTGAGGAGGATCGTCTTATACGCCCAGTTGTCTTATACGCCGGAAAATACGGTATATTTGGAGATACTCCCTTCCATTCACCTTTACCTCCTTTAACCTCATTATGTCTGTCTGTACACAAAGCCTCTTTGTCTCAGGCTTACCGTTTATCCCGATTTACAGCAAAGGCTGGAATGAACTAGGAAGTTGGGACAGAAAAGCTCTATAGCTCGTTGGACAAATATGACCAGCAAAGAAAAGAGAATTCCAGCTAGACCAGGGGTCAGCAACCTGTGGCCCCGGAGCCACATGCAGCTCTTTGGGCCCTCTGCTGTGGCTCCCTCTCAGGTGATCCCACCATTGGCTGGCCCTGCCCCTCGCCCTCCCCTCCCAGTCACTCCACACCTGGCCTGAGAAGGTAATGGTGACGGAAGGGGATGGAGAAGCGGCCAGGGCAGAGGCAGAGAGATACAGAGAGAGGGGAAGAGAGAGAGAGAGAGGCATAGAGAGATACAGAGAGAGAGGGATGGGGGGGGGAGAGAGAGAGAGAGAGAGATGTCAAAAGGATTTTGTGGTTCCCGGTGTTTTTTAACAACTGGTTCTCTGCTCTAATGACCGGCTGGGTAGGCGTGGGTAGGGGGTCATGTGATTGGTGGAAGTGAATGACATCGAGTTGGTCACGCCCACCCAGGTTTTGTGGCTTCCGGTATTTTCTTTTCTGTGGGAAAATGGGTCCAAATGGCTCTTTGAGTATTTAAGGTTGCAGAGCCCCTGAGCTAGACGCCTCGTGAAAAACCAAGGAAGACACTTGGAAATCGATGGGATCTTCAAGAAGCATTTTTTTTTGCCTGGATGTGGCACATGGGTTCTTTTGAAAACAGATGCATTAAAAACCGGTTTGATGTTGTCTTTTTTTCCTTTTCCTGTGTGTAGGTGGACACCATAGTCACACACAGGCTAATTCTTCTTTCCTCCCTGCATTCCCGCAAAAGGATACGATCTCGTTGGGTTTTTTTTTTCAATTACAAAATATAACCTCTCAGTGCCAAGAAAGCCGTATAAAAGCTAGATGGCCATGATAAACCAGAAAATGGTTGATTTATTTACATACAGCATTTTACGCTCCATAGCAAGCTTTAGCATGTTGTGAGAAACCAAGCCGAGAGGAAGACTGTGTTAGTCTTTGGCAACAACAACAAAATCAGTGGTCCAGTTGCACCTTTTCCGACTAGAACTCCCAGAATCCCCCAGCCAGCTTGCTTTAAGTTGGGTGGACTTCAACTCTCAGAATCCACCAGCCAGCTTGCTTTAAGTTGGGCGGACTTCAATTCCCAGAATCCCCCAGCCAGCTTGCTTCAAGTTGGGCAGACTTCAACTCCCTGAATCCACCAGCCAGCTTGCTTTAAGTTGGGTGGACTTCAACTCCCAGAATCCCCCAGCCAGCTTGCTTTGAGTTGGGTGGATTTCAACTCCCAGAATCCCCCAGCCAGCTTGTTTTAAGTTGGGTGGACTTCAACTCCCAGAATCCACCAGCCAGCTTGCTTTGAGTTGGGTGGACTTCAACTCCAAGAATCCCCCAGCCAGCTTGCTTCAAGTTGGGTGGATTTCAACTCCCAGAATCCCCCAGCCAGCTTGCTTCAAGTTGGGTGGACTTCAACTCCCTGAATCCACCAGCCAGCTTGCTTTAAGTTGGGTGGACTTCAACTCCCAGAATCCCCCAGCCAGCTTGCTTTGAGTTGGGTGGATTTCAACTCCAAGAATCCCCCAGCCAGCTTGCTTCAAGTTGGGTGGACTTCAACTCCCTGAATCCACCAGCCAGCTTGCTTTAAGTTGGGTGGACTTCAACTCCCAGAATCCCCCAGCCAGCTTGCTTCAAGTTGGGTGGACTTCAACTCTCAGAATCCACCAGCCAGCTTGCTTTGAGTTGGGTGGACTTCAACTCCAAGAATCCCCCAGCCAGCTTGCTTCAAGTTGGGTGGACTTCAACTCCCTGAATCCACCAGCCAGCTTGCTTTACCTTGAGTGGACTTCAACTCCCAGAATCCCCCAGCCAGCTTGCTTTGAGTTGGGTGGATTTCAACTCCCAGAATCCCCCAGCCAGCTTGCTTCAAGTTGGGTGGACTTCAACTCCAAGAATCCCCCAGCCAGCTTGCTTCAAGTTGGGTGGACTTCAACTCCCAGAATCCCCCAGCCAGTGTGGTTTAAATTGGGTGGACTTCAACTCCCAGCATGCTGGCTGGGAGATTCTGGGAATTGAAGCCCACCCATCTTAAATTAGCCAGGTTTTAAAACAGTGTCCTGTTTAATATTATAATTCCGACATAAAATGGGTCACAGAGATGCAAACAGGCAGCGCAGACCAAAAACCCGCCTGCGGTCAACTCAAAAAAAAAATTCATTCCCGAAACTTTTATTTTAAAGCATCCATCAGGTCGCTTTTCTCTTCTCCGCAGAAGCCGGAGGGCGCGCGGCCCCTTTAAGAACGGCGGCCCAAAAAAAAAAAAAGGAGTGGGCGGGCTCAGAACGCTGTCTTCAAGGGAACTGGCGGGGTGACGTTCCAAAGGGGCCCCCTCGGCGACTCCGCCCTCCGCCCATTGGTTGCCCGGCTGTCATGTGGCGCTTCCGAATGTTCGGGCTAAGGCGGAAACCGGTCCGTAAAGGGGCCACCTGTGGGCAGAAGTGGACGGCAGCCCCATTGGGTAAGTAGAAGGCGAAGGAGCGGGACGGGCGGGCAGACATAAACCTCCCCAGGAAAGGAATGGGACCGGCCGCCTTGTGAGCCCTTGGTCCGCGGATTGGACGATTCCATTGACGAAGGAGGGGGGGGGAAGAAAACTTTAACAGCTGGACCCCCTCCAAGGAAGTATGGAAACTAGTGGCTTTTTTAGGGAGGGTGGGAGAAAGAAAGCAGGGCAGGCTTATTAGCTTAAGTGAGCCTGGCAGGATTCTTTTGCCCTTCGAAGAACTTTTCTGGGGGACTCTGGGAATTGTGGTCCTGGGAGGGGGGGGGATTGCAGATGGAAGATGGAAAAGAGATGAGCAAATTTGGGGAAGGAGGATTGGAGGGAGGGAATTCATGGTAGACCCCACAGAGGGTATGAAGATGCGCGCTGCTGACCTTCTTGGGGTGGTTCTCCAGCTTAATAATCCCCAGCTTGTAAAATTCAAGCATAATCCCCAGCTTGCAAAATTCCCATAATCCCCAGCTTGCAAAATTCAAGCAGCAGGGATTCTGGGACATGTGATCTAAAGGATCCAGGGGACATCTGGGGGACCCAACACTGAGCCCTGCTAGAAAGAGGTAGTGGCTAGAACAGGGGTTCTTGCATGGAATGTATGGACTTCAACTCCCAGAATTCCCGAGCCAGCCATGCTGGCTCGGGAATTCTGGGAATTGAAGTCCACGGGGTCATAAAACCCCTAGAGATAGAAGATGCCCGGGGTTGCTGATTCAGGAAGTCCATTCTCCCCAATATGATGCCTCCAGAGGTGGCCCAGACTCGGTTCATAACTTTCTAGGACAGGGGTCGGCAACCTGCGTCTCTGGAGTCACATGTGTCTCTTTCACCCCTCTGCTGAGGCTCCCTGTCACTCAAAATATGCGTCCCAACCGCCAATGTGCGACACCCGCCGGCACGCGATTTATTGAGCTTTTCAACCCCATGGATAAATTCAAGAAGAGGAAAGTTTCAGAAGAAAACAGAAATTTAATTCAACTACATATGCTAGTTTTGTGGCCGCTCAAGAAATAGGCAGAGGAAGGGTTTTGTGGCTCCCGGTGTTTTCTTTTCTGTGGGAAAACGGGTCCAAATGGCTCTTTGAGTGTTTAAGGTTGCAGATCCCTGTTCTAGGAATTTGACTTAGCAAATCTGGAGTCAATGAGTGTAAATCAGTTTTTCTCAAAAACTTGGCTGGGGAATTGTGGGTGTTGAAGTCTGCACATCTTAAAATGCCCCAAGTTGAGAAACACTGATGTAAACGATTTGAGAGATTTGCCCTATAATACATCAGCTGCCTGTCGATGGAGATTCTCAGTTATCCAGGCCACAGTTGTCCCAAAAATGCTTTTTTTTTCGAGAGGCAACTGGGCTTTCTTTGAAGACTTTTCGCTTCTCATCCAAGAAGCTTCTTTAGCTCTGACTGGATGGTGGGGAAGGGAAGGATTTCTACTCCTTGCAGATATCAGCTGGCTGTTTTAATGTTTTGGGTCCCAGATCCCATCATCCTTGCCAATTACTGAAGCTGTGTTACTGGACCAACGTTTTATCATGACGGAGCTGCACCAACAAAGGCAGTGGGATCACAGCTGTCAAAATTACTTAACTGGAATGATCCCTGAAGGCCACCCCAAATATAGCTTACCAGTTTAGGTATAAATCAGCGAGTTTTTCTTTTAGGCTGCATCGAGTGACGTGGGTAGTTTGAAGGCTTCTGAAAGTTGGCCACTGACTTATAAAATATGAGGAAAGAGGAGAGATTTTTTTTTTACTGTGCAAAGGATTGCTGGGTGATATTTAGCTCTGCTCTGTATGATTTCTGTGCTTGTTTTACAATACTTGTAGCTGACCCAACAAAAACAGATTCTAGCTGGGATACCAAAAACAAGATGCCAAAAATAAAGCCATCAAACTTTTTTTAAAAAGCCTATCAAGAAACACAAAAGGAAATTCAATGCAATTATAGCTCCTGGGAAAGGGTTTTTGGTTTTTTTTTTTGCCACGTGTCTTCCTGGAAATTCAGATATCAGTTGCATCCATTTGAAAATCCAGAGAGATTGTGTATGCATTTTACGAAGTATTGTTGAGGTTTAGGATTGTCTGCAGAGATTCTCAATCATCCAGGTCATGGTTTTCCCAAAAGTGCTTTTTTCTATTTCAAAAGGCATTTTGCTTCTCCTCCAAGAAGCTTCTTCAGAAGGGGAGTGGGGGGGAGAAATCAAGAAAGTCCAATTTCTCAGAGAAAGCACCTCTGAGAACTTTAGGATCATTACGTTAAAATCTTCAAATTCTGAAATGGGGTTTAACTCCCAAAGTAGTTACCCGTTACTTAGAGGATAAATTGCTTTCTCAATTTTCCACCCAGAATACTTTTGATCTCTGTAAGCATGCTTAAGTTGGATCAAGTTCTATCTGAGTTAATAGAACTCTTCCCTACATAGGATTACACCATAAACATTGCAGAGTTGCAGCATCTATATTCTTGAATGCCTTCGTACTTGCTCTTAATATTGCTTAACGCATTGTAAGCCGCCCTGAGTCTCCGGAGAAGGGCGGCATATAAATCTAACAAATAAATAAATAAATATTTTGAACAAAAACGGATGTCGGATGAGACTGCCTCAGAGTCTCAACTTTTGCTGAATTCCTCTTTTTTCTTTATTATATTTATTTCATTATATAAAATAACAAAGGAAAAAAATAGAAATAGGAAATTAAGGGAAGGAATAGGAGCGGGGGAAAGAAGCTCCCCCATTTGTTTTTCTTTTCTTCTTTTTCTTCTTTTCCCCAACTTTTGCTGAATTCCTTCATTTGCTTTGTTTGCTTCGTTTGCTTTGTTTGCTTATAAACAAATTTATTAGCCGAGCTATCTGTTGTTAGCTGATTTTGAGCAAGAAAACTGTCTACTTACGCAAGAAATAATTGCCAGACAAATAACCCAATTGCATAACAGAAATATTCCCAAGTAACCACAACATTTCTTTTATCTTGTCTTGCCACACAGCGATACACCTTCTGAATTCATATGCTTTCGGATGAAATTATTAGCTGGGAGAGAATTATATATCCCCTTTTGAGGTGTAAGGATAAAGCATTTGGTTGTTCCTTCAGAAATTGCTACTGTTTTAGGATTTGCAAACCTGCAAATTCATCAAGATTGCCACAAACTCTGTTACTCCATCCTAGCGTAACTTCATACTGCTATTTAATGAGTCAGTTTTTCACATCCTTGCTGCCCCCGACAGAATGAGAGAGATAATCTGGTATATTTTCTCTCTCCATCAAAATTCAGAAGAATGCCTTTCTCTAAGCCTTTCAATGATGTCTTAACTTAGACTAGAATAAAATAACAGAGTTGGAAGGGACCTTGGAGGTCTTCTAGTCCAACCCCCTGCTTAGGCAGGAAACCCTACACCACTTCAGACAAAGGGTTATCCAACATCTTAAAAACTTCCAGTGTTGGAGCATTCACAACTTCTGGTGGCAAGTTGTTCCACTGATTAATTGCTCTAACTGTCAGGGAATTTCTCCTTAGTTCTAGGTTGCTTCTCTCCTTGATTAGTTTCCACCCATTGCTTCTTGTCCTGCCCTCAGGTGCTTTGGAGAATAGCTTGACTCCCTCTTCTTTGTGGCAGCCCCTGAGATATTGGAACACTGCTATCATGTCACCCCTAGTTCTTCTTTTCATAAGACTAGACATACCCAGTTCCTGCAACCGTTGTTCATATATTTCAGCCTCCAGTCCCCTCATCGTCTTTGTTGCTCTTCTCTGCATTCTTTCTAGAGTCTCACATCTTTTTTACATCGTGGCGACCAAAACTGGATGCAGTATTCCAAGTGTGGCCTTACCAAGGCATCCTAAAGTGGTATTAACACTTCACCTGATCTTGATTCTATCCCTCTGTCTATGCAGCCTAGAACTGTGTTGGCTTTTTTTGGCAGCTGCTGCCCACGGCTGGCTCCTATTTAAACGGTTGTCCACTAGGACCCCAAGATCCCTCTCACAGTTACCACTATTGAGCGAGTTACCACATATACTGTACCTGTGCATTTTGTTTTTCTTGCCTAAATATAGAACTTTACTTCCTGGAGACTTCATCTATATCAGAGGAGTCTCCAAACGTGGCAACTTTAAGATTTGGGGATTTCACCTGCCAACATGGCTGGCAGGGGAATTCTGGGAGTTGAAGTCCCCAAGCCTTCAAATTGCCACGTCTGCAGACCTTTGCTCTATCATAACCCACATTTTGGAAGATGAGCACCGTAAGCACTCTATCCCAGAACAAAACTTGGCACCAGTGCTGAAAAAACAGGGTGGAGAAAACTCGCAATGGTGCCAGCTTCCTTCAGCATTTGTTTTTCACTTGTCATTCCTGTTGTCATCACCCGTGAGGGCTGGAGACCTTGTTTGTGTTTCTGTTTTCAGTTTGCAATTCGACCTGGCAATTGGCAAAGATGCTGTTGCAAGCCTTAATTCCTTTTTTTGTTGTTGTTGTTGCTGTCTGCCCCTTCTAAGCTTCCTGCCATTGCGTCGTGTGCTTCTCCGCTGAAGAGCTATGGACTGGTTTAAACGTGTGTTGGGTAAGCTGCGCTCGCTCGCAGGTGCCGCTAAAGTTACCTGCTCTGTTGATTTATTGATTTTTGCCCAGGTGCTACATTTTCAAAGAGTGAAGCCGGCATGCTGCATGTTCCCTTTCTAGGGAAATCTTGGCTCCGACGTACGCCTTGTTTTTGTGCAAGTCCCATGGGGCAGGGCGGGTGGGGGAATGGAGGTTGGTACCCCAGCTGGCAACCACAAAGGAGGATTTGTACGCTGTGTGCCTGGTACAGCTGGCCTCGTGAGCATCTCCTTTGCCATCTGGGGCCTCCTAATTAAAGCCAGCGATTAAAGAAAAACAGGCTGAGACATAGGAGAAGCTGATGCTCTTTTGCTTTGCATTAACCAGGCCCGGAATGGGGAAGGATGGGGAGGCAAAGAATTGGGAAGCTTCGAAGGAAAGGCACAGAATGTCCCCTCTCCAAGCCTGCGACGGGCTGGATCTGACACGGCGCCTTGATCCCTGACCCAGAATACAGGTGGTCCTCAATTTACGACCGCAGTTGAGCCCAAACATCTCTGTGGCTAAGCAGGACTTTAAGTGAGGTTTGCCCCATTTTACGTGACCTCTCTTGCCGTCGTTTTTTGAAGAGAGGCACTGCTGTTGTTCAGTTACTAAACCCAGTTGTTAAGTAAGTGAATCTGGCTTCTCTTTTTTTTAAAAAAAATTGATTTATATGCCGCCCTTCTCTGGAGACTCAGGGTGGCTTATAGTGTGTTAAGCAATAGCCTTCATACTTTTGTATATTTGACTTGAGCCTGGTGAGATTGGAACTTACAGTAATTGCAGACAGCTGAATATTCATTCTTTCTTTCTCTCTCTCTCTTTCTTCTTTCTTTCCTTCCTTCCTTCCTTCCTTCCTTCCTTTTTCTTCTTTTTTAATTAGATTTATATCCCGCCCTTCTCCAGAGACTCAGGGTGGCTTACAGTGTGTTAAGCAATAGCCTTCATACTTTTGTATATTTTATACAAAGTCAGCTTATTGCCCCCACAAACTGGGTCCTCATTTCACCTACCTTAGAAAGGATGGAAGGCTGAGTCAACCTCAAGCCTGGGGAGATTCGAACTTACAGTAATTGCAGACAGCTGATGTTAATCGCAGTGCTTTAGTCTGTTGAGCCACCAGGCCCTTATTGATTTGGCTCGGCTGAAAACCACAAAAGGTGATTTAAGTCGCACAGATATAACACACCAGGATGTTGCAACCTGTCATAAATAGGAGTCAGTTGCCAAGCGTCTGAATTTTGATCACATGACCAGGAGGATGCCGCAGTGGTCATCAGTATGGAGCTTGGATGAAATCTACTTACCTTCCCTACCGGTTCGGAAGTGAGCGCGTGCTGTCATCACATCCAATTTTTGACCCTCTGTGTATGCACAAAGCCACCTGCGCATGCACAGAGGATCAAAAACAGGTTATTTCCTGGTTAAAATCAGGAAGTAACGATGTCCAGGCAGGTGGGCGGAGCCTTGTGCTGCTACCGCTACCAGTTCGCCAAACCACACATCACCGCCACTACCGGTTCGTGCGAGCCGGACACAACCAACAGGATTTCACCACTGGTATGGGGTCCTTGCAGATGTTTCATTACCCAACTAGGTAATCTCATCAGTGCTAGAACAAGCTAATACCAGCACTGATGTGGTAACCTAGTTGGGTGATGATCACCTGCGGGAAAACCACTAAGCTCAGAGAGCACCAAAGACCTCTCATATCAACTCTGAGCTGCAAATATTCCCCCTTTATTGGCCGTCAGCGTGAAGAACGGTGGTACGTCGTTCTCTTCCGTCCTGTTGTAACTTCGAATGGTCAGTTCCCTTCTCAGCAGCAGAGGTCAAAGGGCAAAGGGGTCCCAGGCTTTGAGGACAGGAGGAAGAATTGGCTTAACTTCTGCATTCTGTAGGTTTCCCAACTCTGTTTCTCTCCCCCCCGCCTCTCCAAGCTATTGAACCTTCTCCTTATCCGCCTCATCCTTGCCCTCTCCCCCACTGCCCCCTTTGCTGTTTACGGCCCCTGCCCTAATCCACCCCCGCCAGCTGAGTTTTCTCCCCAATTCCCCGAGAATGATGTTGTTTTCTTCCAGCTGCCAAAGGAGTGACTCAGTCCCATACTGAATTCCACTTCTGGGGAAGGAACTGTCGGGCACCGGTGGAATTCGTCGCCGTGGAAGAAAAATGGGGTCCTTAAGAACAATTAATCGGCCAAACGGCTTGCTCTTTTTTAAAGTAGAGATTGGATTTGTCTGAAATTTTAGAGGGTCTCCTGCTTGAGAAAGGGGTTGGACTAGAACAAGGGTCTGCAATCTTGGCAACTTTACGACTTGTGGACTTCAACTCCCAGAATTCAACCTCCCAGCTGAGGAATTCTGGGAGTTGAAGTCCACAAGTCGTAAAGTTGCCAAGGTTGCAGACCCCTGGACTAGCTGACCTCCAAGGTCCCTTCCAACTCTTCTGTTCTGTTATTTCTCCATGCGGGCCGGAATGTCCGCTTGGGATTTCGTGTTGCTCTCCGGATTCCTCTATATCTGATGACGTGGGAGTGAGTAAGATTAGATTAGATTTAGATTTAGATTTATTAGATTTATATACCGCCCTACTCCCGAAGGACTCAGGGCGGTGAACAGCCAACAATAAAAATACATATATACAAAATTTAAAAGCCCAAATAAAATCAAATTAAATAAATTTGGCCCAGACAGAATTAAAACACCCCACACAATTTAAAACAGATTAAAATTTAGATGCTAAAAGAGGAAGAGAGGTTAGGCCAGGCCCGCCTGGTGAAATAAAAAGCTCTTAAGAGCGCGGCGGAAGGTGCACAGATCCAGGATCTTCTGTATTTATTTATTTATTTATTTAGATTTAGATTTGTATCTCCGGGGGGAGCTCGTTGCAGATAGTAGGTGCCCCCACAGAGAAAGCTCTCCCCTTGGGGGTCGCCAGCCGACACTGTTTGGCTGACGGCACCTGGAGGAGCCCCTCTCTATGAGAGCGTACCAGCCGGTGGAAGGCTATTGGTGGTAGTAGGCGGTCCTGCAAGTACCCAGGTCCTAAGCCATGGAGCGCTTTAAAGGTGGTAACCAAAACCTTGAAGCACACCCGGAAGACCACCGGGAGCCAGTGCAGCTCACGCAGGAAAGGTGTCACATGGGAACACCATGTCACTGCCATCACCACCCGCGCGGCCACACTCTGTGCCAGTTGGAGCCTCCGGGTAAGGCCGGAGTAAGGCCGAAGTCAGAATTGCTGTCCTAGTCTGTTAGGGCAGGGGTCAGCAACTTGCGGCTCTGGAGCCGCATGTGGCTCTTTTCACCCCTCTGCTGCAGCTCCTTGTCATTCAAAATATGCATCGCAACCGGCAATGTGCGACACCCCACCTGCCAGAATACAATTTGTTGAGCTTTTCAACTCCCCGGTAGGCCAACCATGGAGAAATCCAAGAAAAGAAGAAAAACAGAACGTTTAATTCAACGACATATGCTAGTTTTGTGGCCGCTCAAGAAATAGTCGGGCACGGGAAGGGTTTTGTGGGCTCCCGGTGTTTTCTTTTCTGTGGGAAACGGGTCCAAATGGCTCTCTGGGTGTTTAAGGTTGCAGACCTCTGTGTTAGGTAATGTATGTTGCCTCCCTTCCAGGAAGAGTATACATCATAATGGCTTTGTTTACATCCCGCCTTATAGTATTATCTTTACAAATGACTCAAGGCAGCGAATATATCCAACACACCCTACTCTCTTCCTCTTTTCTCCACAGCAACAGCCCCGTGAGGTAGATTGGGCCGAGAGAGGGGGACTGGTTTTAAAGTCCCTCTAGCAGGCTTTCGTGCCTAAGGGAGGACTAGAACTCACTGTCTCCTGGTGATTGACTCAAAGTCACCCAGCCGGCTTTCGTGCCTAAAATGGGACTAGAACCCGCCATCCTCTGGTGGCTGGTCCAAGGTCACTTCCAGCTGGCTTTCATGCCTAAAACGAAACTAGAATTCACCATCTCCTGGTGGTTGGCCCAAGGTCACACTCAGCTGGCTTTCATGCCTAAAGTGGAACTAGAACTCTCAGTCTCCTGGTGATTGACTCAAAGTCACCCAGCTGGCTTTCATGCCTGAAACGGAACTAGAACTCACTGTCTCCTGGTGGTTGGCCCAAAGTCACTCAGCTGGCTTTCATGCGTAAGGCGGGACTAGAACTCACTGTCTCCTGGTGGTTAGCCCAAGGTCACACTCAGCTGGCTTACATGCCTAAGACGGAACTAGAACTCGCCGTCCTCTGGTGGTTGGCCCAAAGTCACCCATCTGGCTTTCATGCCTAAAGTGGCACTAGAACTCACAGTCCCCTGGTGGTTGGCCCCAAGTCACCCAGCTGGCTTTCATGCCTAAAACAGAACTAGAACTCACCGTCTCCCACTTTCTAGCCTGGTGCCTTACCCACTACACCAAAGTGGCTCTCTAGTTATATGCGCTCCTTACTGGGGTTTGGGATTCAGTACCCATGGCTTTTCATCACGGGGGAAGCCGACATGATGCGTGTGACACTTTCTCTGTAGATAAGGCCTCTTACTTGTTCACCCACACAGCAATAGTTGTACCAAGATATCTTTCTGGCACATCTGCTAATTAAGAGTAATCTGCTAATTAAGAGTAATGAAGCCTTGATACCCTGACAGTACCCTGGCATGCCTCTCAAAGGGCAACCCGCCTTAGGTGAATTTCACAGGTTGTGCTACGGTTAAAACACACCTCTTGCATTACGCAAGGCTTATATAACTGTCTCTTGCTCGGAGGAATCGGCAATCTGGAGCTTTGGGTTACGGGACGGTGTTGTAACCTGCCCATTGGCTCGTCTGGCCGTGACCGCTTTCAGCGGAGAAGGATGGTCCGATAGTTGGCTCATCCCCTTTCATTCATGAATTATGACAATTTCACACCTGGTAGGGTGTGACAGAACCTGGCTGTACACGGCGGTGATTGGCCGACACCTCTGACATCACAATCGCACCCATTCCTGGGAGGCTGGCTGTGTTAGGTTTATTTTTTTTTAATGGCAGGGTTTACACACACACACTGCAACCCCGAAGGAAGGAAGTGAACACCGAACATTCGGCATTCCAGCTGCTGATATATAGGCCTGTGTGAGAAATTGGGAAGGTGGGATAAGAAAGCATAATCTTATTTTTTTCCTCCCCCCCCCCCAAAAGATCCCAAGTAAATGGCCTGTCTTGCCTATTTAAGGCAAACACACCTTCTGAGTTTGGGGTGGAATTCACTTATTTTCTCTACTGGTTCGCAAATGTGAGCGTGCGCTTGCATGCTTCGTTCACACGCACCACTTCCGCCCGTGCGCCCGACCTCAAAAACGTGCCTAAATAGGATGGCACTATCAGTTTGCCTGAACCGGCTGGATCCCACCTCTGTGTGAGGCCGTAGTGTGTTTAGACTAGGTTAGTGATGGCTAATCTTTTTGCCGTTGTATGCCAAAAGCGGGGGGAGTGCGGCGAGGTTGCCCATGTGTGTGCCCACACCCATAATTCAATGCGCCCCGCCCCTGCGCCCCTCCCCCGCCACTTTTAGCAAATGATGGCATAATGGACCCGGTAAGCCCATTTTTCACCCTCCCCAGGCTCTAGAGGCTTTCTAAGAACCTGGGGAGGGTGAAAATGGCCTCCCCCCCCCTCCCAGAGGCCCTCCGGAGGCCGGAAACAGCCCATTTCCCAACTTCTGGTAGGTAGGACCGAAAGGTCCAAAAAATCAGCTGGCCGGCGCACACATGTACGCTGGAGCTGAGCTACGGCAATGCTCACGTACCCACTGATACGGCTCCGTGTGCCACTTGTGGCACCTTGCCATAGGTTCGCCATCACGGGTCTAGTGTTTCTCAATCTTGGGGATTTTGAGATGGGTCATGGGTGGAGTTCAATTCCCAGAATTCCCCAGCCAGCATGCTTATAATCCCCATGGTCATAAGCAGAGGGCTTCCAGAACAAATCTGAAGTATAAAGCTATGATGGCGAACCTATGGCACATGTGCCACAAAGGTGGCACGCCATATCTGTGGGCACGGCAGCGTTGCCCTAGCCAAGCTCCAGTGTGCACACACACACCGGCCACCTGATTTTCGGGCCTTTCGAGCCCACCGGAAGTTGGGAAATGAGCCATTTCCAGCCTCCGAAGGGCCTCTGAGGGGGTAGGGAAAGCCGTTTTCTCTCAGACCAGGCTCCAAAAAAGCCTCTGGAGCCTGGGGAGGGTAAATAACGGGCCTACCAGGCCCACCACTAACCTTTTTGCCGTCGCATGCCAAAAGGGGGAGTGCAGAGGGGTCGTGCGCGCATGCGCGGAGTGCGTTGGCTTTGAATTATGGGTGTGGGCACGCTCACGCGCAATCCTCTCGTGCTCCTCCCACTTTTGGCACGCGACAGGAAACAAGTTAGCCATCCCTGGTATAAGGCCTCGAATTGCTTTCCTATCCCAGGGCCCAGCAGCCCCCCGGATGCTTAAGAGGGGCATATATTCCCCCACGGATGGGTAGCTGTAGCTACCCATCCGTGGGGGAGTATATGCCCCTCTTAAAAAGTTGATTCATCTTCATTTGATCGGGACTCGTGAACTTAAGGGGGTGAAGAGCCGAGGCAGCGTGCCAGGTGTTGAGAAAGGTCCCTGTTTGTGTAGTGGTGAAAAGAACACAATTCCTCTTTTCTTAGAACTGAACTTCACGGGTTCCGATGAAATTCCATGCAGGAGATCTGGGGCAAATGTTTGTTTGTTTATTATTCATTTATTTATTTATTTGTTGGTTCGATTTATATGCCGCCCTTCTCCGGAGACTCAGGGCGGCTTACAATGCGTTAAGCAATTAACAATTGCTTTCCCTTTGCAAATTGTGTGACCTGGAAGTTCTGCCGATGGGAAGAATTGTTCCACCCGAGATTCATGAAGCATTATTTTAGGGCAGTGGTGGCTAACTTTTTTCTTGTCGTGTGCCGAAGGCGCGTGTCTGCTTGGCGACACTCATAATGCAGTCTGCCCTCCCCCGAGCATGCGTGCATGACTCCCCCCACGCTCCCCTCCACCCCCCTCCCTGCGCATGCACACACGAATACCCCCCCCCCCCACACACACACTCACACAGACACGCCCCGTTTTGGGCCTAGGAGGCCTTCCTGCAGCCTCCTGGGCCCAAAAACAGGCCACAGGGAGGGTGACACGCCACACACACACCCCGTGCTCCTCCCTGCCCACCCTGCACATGCGTGTCTCCTACATGCGCCCCTCCCCCCCATGCATCCCGAAAATCAGCTGGCTGGTGGGATGTGCGCAGGCATGGTAGAGCTGAGCCACAATGTGCCATAGGATCGCCATCATAGTTTTAGGGGAACGATGTGTAGAGATAGTCCTCGGCTTACAATTCGCTTTCAAGACTGTTCGAAGTTACAACGGGGCTGAAAAAAAGTGACTTATGACCATTTTTCACACTTAACGACTGTTGCAGTATTCCCCAACAGCTCCAGGCCAGAGAACTGAATTTATCTATTACCAAAATACAAGGGCAATGTTTCGTTTAGTGACCGTTTCAAAGTTACAACGGCATTTAAAAAAGTGACCCTCCACCCCATGATCACGTGATCAGAATTCAGATACTTGGCAACTGACTCCTAGTTATGACAGTTGCAATGGAGCAAAGCCGATGGGGAAGCCAGGAGCAAAGAGAAATTTGGGGTTCAATTGTGGTTGTAAGTCGAGGACTACCTGGATGAAGTCTGGCAGTTTTATTTTCCAAACCGCCTTCGATCATTCCTGCTCCTCCTGCCTCCAAATCTTCTCGCTTCCCCTGACGCCCTGCCAAACCTTGCCAGGAGTACCCAGATTTCTCCTTAAAGACCAGCTTTGTGGTGCCTGATGTATTCCAGAAATGGCATTTCAGAGGAAGGTTGATCTGCTAGCCAAGAATTCCTGTCTCTGGAGGAGATGATCTTCTCTGGGAAAAAAGTAAGTTCATGCAGTGGAGAGAGAGAGAGAGAGAGAGAGAGAGAGAGGAAGAGAGAGAGAAAGACAAAGAAAGAGTGAAAGAGAGAAAGACAGAGAGAGAGAGAGAAAGAGAGTGAAAAAGACAGTGAAAGAGAGGGAGAGAAAGAGTGAAAGAGAAAGGGAGAGAGAGATAGAGAAAGACAGAGAGAGAGTGAAAGAGAGAGGAAGAGAAAGAGACAGAGAAAGACAGAAAGAGAGTGAAAGAGACAGTGAAAGAGAGGGAGAGAAAGAGTGAAAGAGAGGGAGAGAAAGAGTGAAAGAAAGGAAGAGAGAAAGAGTGAAAGAGAGGGAGAGAAGAGAGAAAGAGTGAAAGAGAGAGAGAGAAAGAGAAAGACAGAGAGAAAGAGTGAAAGAGAGGGAGAGAGAAAGAGACAGAGAGGAAGAGAGAGAAAGAGTGAAAGAGAGGGAGAGAGAAGAGAGAAAGAGTGAAAGAGAGAGAGAAAGAGAAAGACAGAGAGAAAGAGTGAAAGAGAGAGGAAGAGAGGGAAAGAAAGAGTGAAAGAGAGGGAGAGAAGGACAGAAAGTGAAAGAGAGAGAGAGAGAAAAGGAAAGAGAGAGAGGAAGAGAGGGAAAGAAAAACAGAGAGAAAGATTGAAAGAGAGGGAGAGAGAAAGAGACAGAGAGGAAGAGAGAGAAAGAGTGAAAGAGAGGGAGAGAGAAGAGAGAAAGAGTGAAAGAGAGAGAGAAAGAGAAAGACAGAGAGAAAGAGTGAAAGAGAGGGAGAGAAGGACAGAAAGTGAAAGAGAGAGAGAAAAGGAAAGAGAGAGAGGAAGAGAGGGAAAGAAAAACAGAGAGAAAGAGTGAAAGAGAGAGGAAGAGAGACAAAGAGAGAAAGAGAAAGAGAGACGAAGAGAGAAAGAGAGAGAAAGAGAGAGACAGAGAGGGAAAGAGAGTGGGGAAAGAAAGAGAGAGAGAAAGACAGAGAGAGAAAGAGACATATGTCTTTTCATCCTGTTTTCCTAAACAAGATGCTTAGTCTGTACCCCTTCACCCAGCAAGTCTGGGTGGGGTGGGGTGTGCTCCTTCTGCTTTCCTCCCACCCCCTCTTCTGGACTGACCCCTCCTTTTCATCCTACAAAGGCGGAGTCAGTTTCCCCAACGTTGTTTTAAGTCAGCCAGTGATTGTAAGGCAACTCGATCCCTTCATCAGAGAAAGGCTGGATGCCGGTTAGTTGACACTGGGTGAGTTGTCCTCTTCTCCTCCTCGCAGCAGGATCCTCCTCACCCCACCCGAGGTGAGACGAGATCCGACCTTGCACAGGGGGAAATTTGTTAAGGGTCTTGAAGGGTCTCAGCTCTGGGCAGAGATGCCCACCGATCTCTCTCTTGCTCCCTTCGCGAACTCAGGGGAAAAAAGGGGGGGAATCCAAAATACATTTCTCTCCGTCTCCTTTGCAGGACGAGGGATGGTCTCGCTGGCAGAGATGTCTTGTCTTAAATTTCTTGGGGGTTTGTGAGGAGAGGGAGGGACAGTGCCTGGGAAGGGTCTTCCAGGCTGTGAAACTAGAACTCCGAAACTGCTGTTCCTAAGTAGCTGAAATGGGGCTGGGGAGAGAACCAGGAGTGGGGGGCAGGGGGCTTTCTCCCACTGGGGCAATGAGAAGAGAGAGAGAAAGGCGGTCTGGCAAAAATTGTGGTTGTTGCGGTTTGCGCCTTCCCTCCTTCCCTCGCCAGGAGGGAAATTCATGACAATTGTACTTTTTTTTTTTTGTGGAGAGTTGAAGAAGAGAAGTCAAAATAGATGGAGAATGACGTGAATTACGAGTTACGGGCTAAGCCGGGGGTGTCCGAACTTGGCAACTTTAAAACTTCAACTGATGGACTTCAACTCCCAGAATTCTGGGAGTTGAAGTCCGCAAAAGTTGTCGAGGTTGCAACCCTCCGAGGTTAAGCTTTCTCCCCTTTCTGTGACCAAATAGTCCTCTCCTGATGTCCTTAGTCCTTTCTTGCTTCGTCCTGCCTCCTCCTGCCCAGCCTCAAAGGGGTAGACAATTGAGGAGAAGAATTGGGGTCTGAGATAGAACTCCTTTGAGGATTGCTGCTGTATTAAGCGATGCCCCCTCCCCTTGTAGGGCCAAGGAGTCCTTCAGGAGCTACGTGGTCCTTATGGAGTATTTAGCCGAGACAGAAGAATGTAAGTAAAAGTTAGGAGTTTGGGCCACGCCGTCTGTCCCTCTGCCTCCGAAATCTCCTCCTTAATCTCGTCTCTCTTTTCTTTCTGGAACGGTTTCATTCCTTTCTCTTTGTCCCTTCGCAGGCTGTCCCAATTCCAGCACCATGGATGCCCGACCACTCTTCCAAACCTTGCTCACGCTGGCCGAGGATAACGTGGCGTTTTTTCAAAATGTCCCCACCGAGACCGGCCAACGTTTCCTGGCCACCTTCACCACCATCCGCGAACACGCCCGGTGCCTTGAACCGATGCTCGACCACTTTTCCGCCATCTACCATATCTTCGACCTGGATGAGCACACCCCGGCCAACGGCTACCGCAGCCTAGCCCAGACGGTGCGCTGCTGCGTGGCTCACATCATCCACAAGAGCCGTTACGTGGCCGCCAACCGACGCAGCATCTTTTTCCGTACCAACCATAATTGCTCTGAGCTGGAAGCGTACTGTGTGGCCTTGACTCAACTCCGGGCCTTGGTTTACCTAGCCCAACATCTGCTGACCCAGAACCGCCCCGGGTACCTCTTCAACCATGAGGATCGAGGCCTCTCGGAACAGTTTCTCCAGGAATACGTCACAATGCAGAAGGGGTGTTTTTACGGGCGCTGCATGGGCTTTCAGGTAAAGATTGGCGAGGCGGCCATCTTACAGAATCGGGGAGGTGAAACAGCTATATATATGTTTTCGTAGGTTTTCACGGTAGAGTTATGCAAGTTTTGGTGTATTCGGGTCTTTTCCCGTGTAAGATTGAGAGTATCTTGGCGACGTTTCGACGGGGTCCCACTCGTCATCTTCAGGCTGGTGTCTTCGGCTTCGTGCTTTCCTCACACAAGCACGAAGCCGAAGACACCAGCCTGAAGATGACGAGTGAGACCTCGTCGAAATGTCGCCAAGATACTCTCAATCTTACATCTCAATATATATACAGTGTCAGGTGTGCATATATATATATATATATGTCTTTGGTTATTCGGGTGTTCTCCCGCGTAGAATTGGATGTGTCTTGGCGACGTTTTGACAAAGTCTCATTCGTCGAAACGTCGCCAAGACACATCCAATTCTACACAGGAGAACACCCGAATAACCAAAGACCTACATATAAACACCCGCGAAAACCTCAGAAAACATATATATATTTATATATGTGTGTCTGTAAGTTTTCACGGGTATATATATATGTGTACAGGTAATATCTCGGGTTTCTTCCCATGTAATTGTAAACATATCTTTAGAAGGATAGCAGCGACGTTTTGATGAAATTACATTCATCATCTTCTAGCTGATGTTTTCGGTTTGGTGCTTATGGTCAAAACAATATATACACACACACATACAGTGTCTCTCTCTCTCTCTCTCTCTCTCTCTGATGAAGGGAGGAGAACTTGTGGCTCAGAGGTTAATACAACTGTCTAACATGCAGGCAGCCCAAGTTCGAATCCAAGTAAGGGTATGGCTAGCTGTTGAGAGCTAAATAGCTTGAAATAGATCTATACTAGTCTCCCTTTATTTCTTTATCAGCGAAATATAAATTTGGTATAAAATGGTTTGTTGTGAATGCAGCTGTATGAGCGCTCCTGGATTGGGGCTGACCAGGTGCCTCGATAGAAAAACACTTTACATATAAAGTTTTTAATAAGAGATTGGATAACTATTTGTCTGAAGTGGAGTAGGGGGTTGGACTCGAAGAACCTCCAAGGTCCCTTCCAACTGTTATTCTATATATATTAATTAGGATTATCGTATATATGTATGTATGTGTTTGTTTGTTTGTTTGTATCCCGCCTTTGTTACTTTTACAAATAACTCAAGGTGGCGAACACATCCAACACATCTTCCTCCTCCTATTTTCCCTACAACAACAACCCTGTGAGGTGGGCTGGGCTGAAGGAGAGAGGCCCAAAGACACCTAGCTGGTTTTCCTGCCTAAGACAGGCTAGAACTCACCCTTACCTTGGTGATTGGCCCAAAGTCACTCAAGGAGCTTTTTCATGGCTAACCCTAAACAAAGAGAGAAGCAACCTGGAATTAAGGAGAAACTTCCTAAGAGTGAGAGAAATTAACCCGTGGAACAGCTTGTCACTAGAAGTTGTGGAGGCTTTTAAGAAGAGAGGTGCTTCATCACGGGCGGGTTTTAAGAAGAGACTGGACAGCCACTTGTCTCAAATTATATGGGGTCTCCTTGAGGAAAGTGAGTTGGACTAGCAGACCTCCAAGGTCCCTTCTCTATTCGGATTGATTTTAAGCTTTTTGATCTGAACCCCAGATGGATTTTTTTGAAGAAATTGGACTTTAAAATGCGCTGCTGACACATTTTAGGTGGTCTTTTCCCACTCTGGGCAGTAGTTTGTGTTGGTTTCTTTTTTGTCTGTTTTTGGAACGCGTGTGTAAACACGAGACTGGGTGAGGAAAGACGGTAGTTTGCCAGAGTAGTTTCCCGGAGGGCCAGATACATCCTGAGGAAGTCAGTTTATTTTATTATTATTTATTAAACAAATTTATACAGCCGCCCAACTCATACATAATGAGAATGCTGATCGCTGAACATTTAATTCTACAACAGTGTTTCTCAACCTTGGGCCCTTTAAGAGGTCAGGACTTCAACTCCCAGAATTCCCCCGGCTGGGGGAATTCTGGGAGTTGAAGTCCAGACCTCTTAAAGGGCCCAAGGTTGAGAAACAGAGCTCTACAGACATCAGAACTCATGTTATTTCCTATCTGCTATTCATCTCCACCCCCCAACACACAGGCACAACCCGAGTTGCCGCTTGAATTCGTTAAAAAGGACCCTTACGAAGCCACAGCCGATCGTCATAGCTGTCGTCTCCCTGTCACCAGACTGCAGCGATGACCTTGCTGTTTAATTCCCCCCCCCCCCCCCCCCACTTTCCCGTACAAACTGCAGCCTTGACCAACCGGCCCTGAACCAGTCAGGCATGTTCCTGCATTCTCCCCCCTCCCACCACCTCCTGTCTCCAGCTCTTGCCTGTCACTCTTCAGCAGCCTTGCTGCAGCTATCCAGTGGCTTCTGCCCTTTGGTGACTGCGGTGACAACAACACATATTGCGTAGCTGCCCTTTGTGTCTCGATCCGTGTACACTTCAGAAACTCATGGCAGCACGACCGAACGCAATTCACATCGCTAGTTTCTGGGCAAAATCTTATTTCACTTGTAATCTCAGAAAGCTCAAACTGCCCAAACAGCTGCTGATACAGTTCTATAGTGGAATTATTGAGTCTGTCATCTGCACCTCTATAACTGTCTGGTTTGGTTCTGCAACCCAACAAGAGAGACACAGATTTCAGAGGATCATTAGAACTGCAGAAAAAAAACAATTACTACCAACCTGCCTTCCACAGAGGACCTGGATACTGCACGAGTCAAAAAGAGGGCTGTGAAAATATCTACAGACCCCTCGCATCCTGGACATAAACTGTTTTAACTCCTACCCTCAAAATGACACTATAGGGCACTGCACACCAGAACAACTAGACACAAGGATATTTTTTTCTGGAACGCCATCACTCTGCTAAACAAATAATTCCCTCAACACTGTCAAACTATTCACTAAGTCTGCACTACTATTAATCTTCTCATCTTTCCTATGGCCTATCCCTTTTTCTACATGACTATAACTTTGTTGCTTGTATCCTTATGGTTTATATTGTTTTATTTAGTTTCCTAGTATGAGGTATGTTGATTCCATCACTAAGTGTTGTATCTTATGTTTTATGATGAACATATTTTTATGATGACTATGATCATGATTTATCCCTTATAGCTTTATGTACAATGAGAGCTTATCCACTGAAGACAAATTCCTTGTGTGTCCAGTCACGCTTGGCCAATCACGAATTCCATTCCATTCCATTCCATTTTTTCTTTATTCCATTCCATATTATCTTTATTCTATTCCATTCCATTCCATTTTTTCTTTATTCTATTCTATTCTATTCTATTCTATTCTATTCTATTCTATTCTATTCTATTCTATTCTATTCTATTCCACTCTATTCTATTCCATTCTATTCTATTCTATTCTACTCTACTCTACTCTACTCTACTCTACTCTACTCTACTCTACTCTACTCTACTCTACTCTACTCTATTCCACTCCACTCCACTCCACTCCACTCCATTCCATTCCATTCCATATTTTCTCTATTCTATTTTAACTTTGTATTTTATGTTTTAAACGTTATGTCTTATAGTACGCCTTATTTGAATTGTGATGTTTCTGACACAAATAAATAAAATAATTTTAGTAGTAAGTATAAATTCAGTTCTGGAGCCGGTGTTGAAACGGCAAGCAGGATTTGGGTGGTCATGAAAAAATAAATAAAACCAGGATTGCTGCCCACTTCTCATGTTGATTCTTGGTCTCGCAGTTTGCTCCTTCGATCCGGCCTTTCCTGCAAACCATCGCCATCAGCCTGGTTTCCTTTGGGGAGAATTACAAACGTAACACCTCCAGCATCGGTGAGTATCAGGACTCAAGTACTCATCTTACAGTAAGAGTTACATGGTGGTTGTGTTGCCCTTGCTGATCCTTCCCTTCCCCTAATTCAGGGGTCAGCAACCTGCGGCTCTGGAGCTGCATGTGGCTCTTTCACCCCTCTGCTGCGGCTCCCTATCACTCAAAATATGCGTCACAACTGCCAAAGTGCGACACCCACTGGCATGCAATTTTTTGAGCTTTTCAACTCCCCGGTAGGCCAACCACAGAGAAATCCAAGAAAAGAAAAGTTTCAGAAGAAAACAGAACGTTTAATTCAACGACATATGCTAGTTTTGTGGCCGCTCAAGAAATAGTCAGGCACGGGAAGGGTTTTGTGGGTTTTGTGTTTTCTTTTCTGTGGGAAATGGGTCCAAATGGCTCTTTGAGTGTTTAAGGTTGCAGACCCCTGCCCTAATGTGAGGCAGTCCCTACAAGAATCCTAACTCTCTGCCTCCCCCCAAAAAGTGCATTAATGCCACTGGGGAAAAAGGCGCTTCCCCTTGCATTTTAGGCCTTAGACGTTTGAACTTGCTTTTTGAAATATATGGGTAGTTCTCGAGTTATGAGCACAATCGTTAAGAAACATTTGGTTGAGACGTTTGTTAAGTGAGTTTTGCCCCGTTTTACGACCTTTCTTGCCAAGTTGTTAAGAGAAGCACGGCAGTTGTTAAATTAGTAACAGAGTTGTTAATTAAATCTGGCCTCCCAGTGGATATGTGAAAAACGGTCCCTTTTTTTTTCCAGTGCCGTTGTAACTTTGAATGGTCACTAAATGAGCTGTTGTAAATCAAGGACTACTGCCTGTCCTCCACTTACAGACACAGTTGGGATTGGAATTTCCACTGCTAAGCAAGGCTATTGAATGAGTGGATGTAATTGGGCAGGAAGCCTTTTTGATCTTGATCTCCCTTCTTTCATTCCCTCCTTCCTTCCTTCCTTCCTCTTCTCTGTCTCTATATCTATATCTTCCTCCTTCCCTGTAATCTTGTTCTCCTTCCTTCCACCCACCCATCCACTCATCCATACATCCAACTCTTCCTTTTCCTTCCTTCCCTCCTCTTCTCTGTCTCTGTCTCTATCCTTTCCTCCCTCCCTCTAATCTTATTTTCCTTCCTTCCTTCTGTCCTTCCTTCCTTCCTTCCTCTTCTTTGTCTCTATATCTGTCCTCTCCTCCCTCCCTCTAATCTTGTACTCCTTCCTTCCATCCATCTATTCATCTCTTCCTTTCCCTCCCTCCCTCTCTCCCTTTGTTCCTTCCTTCCTCTTCTCTGTCTCTGTATCTATATCTTCCTCCCTCCCTCCCTCTAATCTTGTACTTGTTCCTTCCATCCATCCCTTCCTTTTCCTTCCTTCCTTCCTCTTCTCTGTCTCTATATCTATCCTCTCCTCCCTCCCTCTAATCTTGTACTCCTTCCTTCCATCCATCTATTCATCTCTTCCTTTCCCTCCCTCCCTCCCTTCCTTCCTTCCTTCCTTCCTTCCTCTTCTCTGTCTCTATATCTATCCTATTCTCCCTCCCTCTAATCTTGTTCTCCTTCCTTCCATCCATCTCTTCCTTTCCCTTCCTCCCTTCCTTCCTTCCTTCCTCCAGGAGTGGCTGCTGGCTCTCTTTTCATGAGTGGAAAGTTCGCCATTGACCCCGAACTTAGAGGATCAGAGTTTGAGCGCATTACTCAGAACTTGGATGTCCATTTCTGGAAGAAATTTTGGAACCTCACCGAGACGGAGTTGCTAGCAGTGAGTAGTCCTGCTGGGAGAAAAGGGGGTCCCTCACCAGATCCCCTCCAGCAATATTTTCTTTGAAAAATATAAAAGATAAATCAGAAGAAAGAGCAGATCTGAAAGAGGTTCCTAAGGATAAACGAACATTGTTTATGTTTATAACTTTTACTATAATTTGTACTGTAACACGCAGTCCTCGATTTACACCCACAACGGTGTCCCAAATTTCTTTTGCTAAGTGAGACATTGGTTGTGAGTTTTGCCCCATTTATGACCTTTATTGAAACCGTTGTTAAGTGAATCACTACAGTTGTTAACTTAGTAACACGGTTGTTAAGTGAATCTGGCCTCCCCATTGACTTTGCTTGTTGCAAAAAATGATCACATGACCCCAGGGCGCTGCGACCGTCATAAATACAAACCACTTGCCAAATGTCTGAATTTTCATCATGTGATCATGGGGATGCTGCAACGGTCATAGAAGTGAAAAATGGTCATTAGTCATTCATTTCAGTGCTGTTGTGACTTTAAAAGGTCACTAAATGAACTGTCATAAGTCGAGGGCTACCTGCAAGTGTCAGGTCAAACAAGTCCCCCCATGGACAGACAAGAGGAAAGACAGGACATATCTGAAGGACCTAATCTGGTCCCTAAGGGACGCGGTGGCTCAGTGGCTAAGACGCTGAGCTTGTTGATGGAAAGGTCGGCAGTTCAGCGGTTCGAATCCCTAGTCCCGCGTAACGGGGTGAGCTCCCGTTCTTGTCCCAACTTCTGCCAGCCTAGCAGTTCGAAAGCACGTAAAAAACGCAAGTAGAAAAATAGGGACCACCTCTGGTGGGAAGGGAACAGCGTTCCATGCGCCTTTGGCGTTGAGTCACATGACCATGGAGACATCTTCGGACAGCGCTGGCTCTTCAACTTTGAAACGGAGATGAGCACCGTCCCCTAGAGTCGGGAACGACTAGCACATATGTACGAGGGAAATCTTTACCTTTTACCTTTAATCTGGTCCCTTGTTACTCAACAAGTTCTGTGCACTGAATCCTTATGGAAAGATACCGGATATTTGAGGGCAGACCAGTTTTTAATCTCTGTTTTATCTTGTTCTTTCATTGCAGTCACTGGCCAGCATGGCTTCCTCTCAGGTCCGGCTGTCCCGAGCCTTGTTGGTTCCACCCCATTCCTTCGAACTGCCTCTGGTTTCTAACCCCAAACTGACTGTTACCATCACACCCCCGGTGGCCCACACTGGGCCAGGAGCCGTCCAGATGAGGCTCATTTCCCACGAGCTGCGTGAAGGACAGGTACGGACAGGTGTGAAGGCCCAGATCCGTCCGCCCTCAGTGGCTCCAGCAGGCTGAGCAATCGCTCTTTCCTAGCATGTTGATGAAAGCAAAACTTATCATTGGCAAACAAGGAAACCTCGTGCCCAAGGCAGCAAGTGCCAAAACGGGAGTGCGCGCATGCATGCCAGAAACCAGAAGAGCAGCCGCCTGGTGCGCATGCGTGCGTCGGGAAGATGATCTTCCTGTTTCCTGCGCACTGGACTTCTGTTTTCTGGCACATTGTTGTGGTCCGCCAGCAGCCTGCGGAACTGGCAGCAGAGTCAGACAGCGATGAGGCTGAGGAAAAACGGGGGCCAGTCCTGGAGGCTGGGGAAGGGCCGGAGGAGGGCTCTGCATCAGAGGCAGAGATGGGGCCAGGGCCATCGGGGAGTCTCCAGAGGCTGACATTAGAGAGGCAGAGGAATAGGAGGAGCCTGTTCCTAGTGCACATATGAAAAGAGCTGCCAGAAGGCAGAAGCATCTAAAGCAGAGAGGACGACTCGGGAGTAGAGCGAAGAGATGATTGGCCCCTCCTATAAGGCTTTAAAAGACCAGCAATGGCTCTTGGTCTCTTTGCCGGAAAACAACCGTTGAGAGAATTGCTTCTTGTTTGGTTGTAGTTATTTCTTCTGTTCATGAACTGTTGCCAAGAAAAGCCTTTGGCAGTTTGCCTAATTATCCCAAGGTCAGAGATAAACTAAAGAATGGTGTTTTGAGGACTTTGCTTTCATTTGACGTGGAATACTCTGAGAGTGAGTTAATTCTCAGCTGTTATAATAAAGTACGTGGGCCTGGGTCACAATGCACACATGCGCACGCGAAGACCAACTGGTCAGTGTGCATGCACCCACCGGTAATCTGAAGAGCAGCCGCTCGGTGCGCATGCCCACACCGAGCACCTGCTCTTCCGGTTTCTGCTCACACACGTGGAGACCAGCTGGCCCGCGTGACGGAACCCGGAAGAACAAAGGGCAATGGCTGGTGTGCTCGGAGAGATGACTCACGTGCCACTTCTGGCACGCATGCCATAGGTTCGCCATCACGGGCCTAGAACAAGGGTTTCCAAACTTGGCAATTTTAAGACTTGTGGACTTCAATTTGGCTGAGGAATTCTGGGAGTTGAAGTCCACTGGTCTTTGGAAACTCTTTGCTTAGAATTAAAGGTTTCCTTCTGGATAAGTGTCCATCTTTCTGTGCAAAGGGGTGACATAATAGCAGTATCCCAGTATTTGAGAGGCTGCCACAAAGAAGAAAGTGTGGGGAGGGGGGTTCAATTTATTCTCCAAAACACTTGAAGGCAGGACAAAAAGCAACGATGGAAACTCATCCAGGAGAGAAGCAACCTGGAATTAAGGAGAAACTACCTCACAGTGAGGACAGTTAACCAGTGGAATACCTTGCCACTAGAAGTTGTGGGTGCTCCATCACTGGAAGTTTTTAAGAAAAGACTGGACAGCCATAAATCAATCTTCTGTGTTTTCCTCCTTTGCAGCTCGCCAAAATGCTTCCCAGAAACAGGTGCTCATGTTTGTCAACGAGACCCCTGGGGAGGAAGCAAGGAGAGGCCTGCTCTAAGCCTTTTGGGAGCTAACCCTGCGATCTGTTTCTTCTCTGCAGGATAGTGAAGAATTGCTGAAATTGATGCGACCGGAAGGAACGCTGGCCCTGGAGCTGCCTTGGAAGTCCAAGACCCTGCCCCGTTCTCCCTACCTCATGGTGCATTTTCACGGAGGGGGTTTCGTAGCCCAGACTTCCAAGTCGCACGAGCCCTACCTGAAATCGTGGGCTCAGGAATTGGGGGCCCCTATCCTTTCTATCGACTACTCGCTGTCACCCGAGGCTCCGTTCCCACGAGCGTTAGAGGAATGCTTCTTTGCCTACTGCTGGGCCCTTAAAAACTGCCACCTCTTGGGTAAGGATTTGGGGGGAGCCCCACCCCCCTCCAGGGGAGGCACAGAGGACAAGTCAATGCAGGTAGTCCTTGATTTATAACCACGATTTGGGGAATTTCCTTCCCGTTAAGTAAGTTTTGCCGTTAAGTAAGTTTTGCCCCATTTTACAACTCTTCTTGCCACTGAGGGGATTAAGTGAATCCCCTCAATAACATGGTGGCTAAGTGAATCTGGCTTAACATGGTGGCTAAGGGGCTTCTCCTTTGATTTGGCTTGTCAGAAGGTCTCAAAAAGGGGATCATCGCGGGACCCTGGGACACCACAACCGTCATAAGTACACACCAGTTGCCACACATCTCCCTGACCATAAGTGTGAACATGTTAACGACGGGAGTGCTCTCTGACAGACCTTTAATGTGTGAAAAATGACTAAAAGTCAACTTCTTCAGTGCCTCATACCTTCGAGCAGTCAGTAAATGAATGGTTATAAGTTGAGGACTACCTGTACTGTTTTAATTTATTTTCTATTGCTTTCGAAATAATAACAGGGAAAAAAAGGAATAAAATTTACCATTGGTCAATTACAAAAGGCAGATTTACTCGAAACAGTTTACGTCCCACAATGATACCTGAAAATCACATCGAACTTCTACATCTGCCTATCCCAGGTTCTTGGGAAGGATAAAAATGCCAAATCCAGCCTGAGCATCTGGCTGGCTGTGCGACAAAAAATAGTAATAATTAGGATAGAGAAAAAGCAAAGGGGTTTAAAAACAAGTGGAAAAAATGCAACAAAAATTAGTATACAAGTGTGTGTGTGTGTGTGTGTGTATTTGTGTGTGTGTGTGTTTCCTTTAAGCCAGGTTTTTCCTACGTAACCAAGATGTTTCTGGAACCACAATTGAGTGAAAGTCATTCACTACTTTCTGGGGTTTTTTTCTTCCTTCTTTTCATTCTGGCAGCCAACAGATTTTGTGCTACATTGTGAGAGACTTAAATAGCTATTTCTGGCTCATTAGCCGTCCTCAGTAAGCCACACCCACATCTCTTATTTTCTTACTTTTTGTAGGTTTTATGTGTGTTTTCCTTTAAGCCAGGTTTTTCCTACGTAACCAAGACGTTTCTGGAACCACAATACACACACGCACATATCTATCTTATCTATATTCTTAATGCACTTGATAGTTATGTGTTTCTTTAACCTACTATATTTTATATAAATGAGTCTCATATTTCATTATATTTGTCCAAACAAGTCTACTTTTTTTGGGAATCAGTTCATAGCTTGGCCACCTATAAGTCAGTAATTAAAAGTGGGTGGGTCTGGGAGACATCTACAAACAGGGTAGGGGGATTTTGAATGTTGCCTTTTTTTCCCCAAGTGAGACCCTGAGAGGATTTATCTTAATTTTGTACGTGTGTGTGTGTGTGTGTGTCTGTCTGTCTGTCTGTCTGTACTCCAATCTTAAGATTCATCAGTTAGTTTCAGGTGTGCTGCTTATCCTCAAAACAGCAGAGGAGATTACAGCTGCAGTGGCAATACTTGGAATCACAAGATCACGCCCGCCATTTTAGTTTTGTTGATCACACTTGCAGACCGCAAACAATTTAACACGCAGACTGCAAACCATTAAGCATACGATGAACGGTTGCAGGAACTGGGCATGGCTAGTCTAGGGAAGACAAGGACCAGGGGAGGCAGGATAGCAGTTCTAATATTTCAGGGGCTGCCCCAGAGAGGAGGAAGGGGGTCAAGCTGTTTTCCAAAGCCCCCGAAGGCCAGACAAGGAATAATGGATGGAAACTGAACAAGGAGAGATTCAACCTGGAAATAAGGAGAAATTTCTGACAGCGAGAACAATCAACCCATGGAACAGAAGTTGCCTTCAGAAGTTGTGGGAGGAGCTTCATCACTGGAGGCTTTCAAGAAGAGATCTGTCAGAAATGGTGTAGGGTCTCCTGTTTGGGCTAAGGGTTGGACTAGATGACCTTCAAGGTCCCCTCCAACTCTGTTAATCTGTAATTTTGTCTCTTTGCTTCTCTCTCTTTGTCGCCACCATCCCGGTTCTGACTCCTCTTCCTTTGCATCCCTCCTCAGGCTCCACAGCACAAAAGGTGTGCCTTGCCGGGGACAGTGCCGGCGGCAACCTCTGCATCACCGTCTCCATGCGCGCCGCTGCTTTTGGGATCAAGATGCCGGATGGGATCATGGCAGCCTACCCCGTCACCCTCTTGGAGGCCGCCGCCTCGCCCTCGCGCCTTCTCACGCTGCTGGATCCACTCCTGCCTCTCAGCGTCTTGTGCAAATGCCTCAATGCTTACGCAGGTGAGGGATCTCGCTGGAAAATGGGGTGGGGGGCTCCCACGTTTACAGAGGTGGGACAAGAAGGGGCCAAGATGGGTCTGGCAACTGAAAACCGGGCATCTGTGTCGGAACTGGAGGAGTTTAGGAAGGATTGGACCCAGTTCAAGATGCTGGTTGTCACCAATAAATCCCTTCATGGCATAGGGCCTGGTTACGGTCTTCAAATGTTCCTCTCCAGTTTGTGAGGTTGGTGAGAGCGAGGGCACTTTGGATCCCATAAATCAAGTCATGTCATCTTTGGGAAATCGGGAAGCGTGCCTTCTCTGCCCTCTGGCACAGATAACATGGCTGGCTGGGGAATTCTGAGAGTTGAAGTCTGTAAGTTTGAAAGTAGCTAAAGTGGGCATTCCTGCTTTAAGCCTCTTGAAGTTCCTTTTTTTGTTTATAATTTTTTTTCTTTACTTTTCATTATAAGCCACACTAAATTTTTGGGAGCCCAGATGGCCTGTACCCAATAAATAAACAAAGCTTGCTGTTGTACCGTTTCACTGGTGATTTCAGAAAGTGCCACCCAAGCCAGTGAGTTGAGATGAGACCTCTGTCTCCGCAATCAGGACCAAAATCAGAATGTCTGACGTTGGCTGGGGAATTCTGGGCATTGAAGTCCACCAGTCTTAAAGTTGCCAAGGTGGGACACTCCTAACCCAAATGCTGTATTTTTCGGAGAATAAGATGCACTTTAGTTTTTGGGGAGGAAAATAAGACAAAAGCTGATTGGTGGGTGGATCGGCCTCCTGTAATACTCCCAATCAGCTGTTCCCAGAGATGAATTTTAGCAACAGGTTCGTTGGTTGCGAGCTGTGTGCCTTGCTTTTTTTTTTCTGCCTCTGAAACTTCTGAAACTCCATTTTAGAAAAAAACATTTTTTTCCTGCCTCTGAAACAGAGTTTCAGGGGGAAAAAAGCCTTTTTTTCTAAAGCTTCTTTCAGAGGCTTTTATTCTGAAGGTCTATCTGTTCAATCTCCTTTCTTTGGAATTGGTATGTAGATTAACCTTTTCCAATCTATTGGTTATTGTGTCATTCTCCAGATTTGTTAGCATAGTTTGGTTAGAACCTTTACTGATTCTTCTTTTGTTGCTTGCCATATTGTTTTAGGTAAAAGCCTTCCAGAGGCTTCTTTTCTGAAGCTCTGTTTGGAGGCTTTTTTTCTGAAGCTTTTTTCAGCCTCTTAAATCTCCGTTTGAGAGGCTGGGCAGGGCTATGTTTGGAATATAAGATGCACCCAGATTTTCACCCTCTTTTTGGGGGGGGGAAAGGTGCGTCTTATTCTCCGAAAAATACGGTACTTCCCCTTTCCTCACTTTTTTTTTTTTGTCTCCCAACCTGAAGGAATGGAGTCCGAGCAGCCAGACGACTCAACCTTGGAGAAACTGGACCCTATGAACATGATGCGCCATAACACGGCCCTCCTCTTCCGAGACTTGCGCCTCGGTGCGTCCGCTTTGGTTGGCTCTTTGATGGACAAGACAGGCAAGCACAACAGGGAGGGTACAGGAAATGGTAAGAAGGAACTCACTCGGGCTCCAGGCTGCCAGCTCCCCTGCTTCATCTACTCCTGCCTTCCTCTTCTTCGCCTTCCCGTGGCAGACATGGCACCAGCTCTGAGAAACCATCCGCGCTTCCTATGGCATCCCGTGGCCGGCTGGTGCCAATGCTTCCAAACGCTTTACTAATTCCAGCACTTGGTAGGAACTGTCCTTTTCTCTCGCCGAAATCAGGCGCTGCTGTTTTCAAAACTCAGAGCTTTGTAACTACACGGGTTGCTCGACTATTGTTTGTTGTGCGATCATTTGAAGTTGCAACGGCACTTCAAAAAAGTGAAAAGCTTTTCACATTTATGACCACCGCAGCATTCCCCAGGGTCATGTGTGATTAAAATTCAGGCGCTGAATTTTAAATTTAAATTTAAAATTTAAATTTAAATTCAGGGAAAACAGGTGTGTATTTGTGACTGTCCCTGGGGTCTCATGATTTCCTTTTTGTGACCTTCTGACAAGCCAAAGTCAGCGGGGAAGCTAAATTCACCTAACGACTGCAGTGCTTCGCTTAACAATGGCGGCCAAATCAGGTCGTAGAATGGGGCAAAACTCACCGAACCGCTTTGCTTATCAATGGACATTTTTGCTCGGTTGGTGGTTAGAAATGAAAATCTTGCTTTCCCCCGTTGACTTCGCTTGTCCGAAGACGCCGGGAAGGTTGCGAATCATTTGACCCTGGGATACTTACTCCAAGTTAAGTCCAACTCTGTTACTCTTTTGTTCCGTGCAGAAGCCTTGAGGAAAAGCGCCTCCGAGACGAGCCTGAAATCGAAGACGTTTGCCAGCCACAAAGATTCCCGGAAGAAGAGCCAGACGTGTCAAAATTTCTTGGGGTCCCCCGATGTCCAGCGAGACTCAAGCTCTACCACTCCAGACCCCGAAGATCAGCCTACCTTCTTCTTCTCCGACCAGGACCAAGAGGCCTTCTCTACCACCAATTTCCACAGCTTGATGTTTCCCGACGGCTTCCAGCCACTACGCAGCAGTCAGCCTGGCAATAGCCTGCCTCTGGAGATGTCGCCCATCGTCAAGAACCCCTTCATGTCGCCCCTTTTGGCCCCGGATGAAATGTTGAAGGGACTCCCGCCGATTCATATCGTGGTGAGCATGCCTGTACGGGGGCCGGGGAAAGGGGGTGGGTTGGGAGGAGCTGGAGTAGGGTTGGGTAGATGTGGAAGTTGGGGAATGAGCGGGCTTGCACATAGCCTGCCCCAGTGTTTCTCAACCTTGGAAGTTTGAAGATGGGTGGACTTCAACTCCCAGAATCCCCCAGCCAGTGCTGCTGGCTGGGGGATTCTGGGAGTTGAAGTCCACCCATCTTCAAGCTTCCAAGGTTGAGAAACACCGGCCTACCCTAACCCTAACCTGGATGAAAAAACCATGTAATTTATTTATTTTTGTTTCCTTATTTATATCTCACCTTCATTATTTTACAATAATTTAAAACCACGAACATATCTAATCTATCTTTCTCCTCCTATCTTCCCCATAACAACAACTTCTTCGGCCGAAGAGGTTGTAGAAAAAAATGCTTTTAAAAGCCTCTGACGATCCCAGCTGAGCCGCGCGATCATCATTTTACTTTACTTTTAAAAGCATTTTTTCGGCCAAAGAGGTTGTAGAAAACATGCTTTTAAAAATTAAAAAAAAGCCTCTGATGATCGTGCGGCTCAGCTGGGCATGGTGGAGAGGGGCAAGGATTTTTGCTACCGGTTCTCCGAACCACCTACCGCCATCGCTACCGGATCAGGTGATCCGGTTCGAACCAGGAGCATTTCACCCTGATTTACAGGCTCCGACCATTTCTTCTCCTTAGGCGTGTGCTCTGGATCCCATGTTGGATGACTCCGTGATGTTTGCCCAGAGGTTGCGGGCCCTCGGTCAGCCGGTCACTCTGCGAGTGGTGCAAGATTTGCCTCACGGCTTTCTCAGCCTGTCCCAGTTGTGCCGCGAAACCCGCCAGGCTTCGGCAGTCTGCACAGAGCTCATCCGGAGCATTCTGGTCCCTTCCGACGCTGCCCCCCCACCGCCCCCAGCTACCCTCCCGAAACATCGCAAACTGGAGCGAACTTCTCCGGCTGTGGCTGTGAATGCCGACCTCCCTCCCACCCAGGAGAACGGAGTCCTCCCTCAACACAAAACGTCACACAATCCAACGGCGGAAACCACGATTGCTAAACCAAACGAGGAGGCTCAAACCACCAGCAAAACTCCAGAACCCCAAACTGGGGACCATTCCTTGGACCAACAAAACAAAGCCAAGAACATCAGCACTCCTCCGACGGCCAATCCCATCTTAAACGCCGCTATCATTCCCAGCCAGGATTCTGGCTCTTCGAGTAGCACCTCGGGCAGAGGGGTGGGGGCCTGAGCCTCCCACACCCCCGTCCTATCCCCACCCCCAGACCTTGTGTCTCGACATGGTGTGCAATTTGCAGTGGTGCTTTATTTCTCCCCCCACCCCCCTTCACACTTTGGATGGATTCCTCCAAAAACCTCGAAGGGGAATCGCTCTTGCTGCCTGACTCCGTGGCTAACCGAACTTGGGGCGACCGTTTGTCCCAACGTCTCCGTTCTTTTCATCTCTCCGGAAGGATGCTTTTATACCTGTTTGGATTTTTTTTTAAAAAGGAAAAAAAAAAAAGCTGCGTAAAACTCTACAGCCGGTTTCTCTTTGTTTGTGTCGAGCCCGAGCAGAATATTCTCGGACTCCCAGTTTACAACTCACCTTGGCCCTCACTTAACCTTTCCCCCACCTCCCCCACCACCCCCCGCACACACTTTTTGATCTCAGTATTAGGTAAAGATTTTTAGGGAGATGTACTTGGGGGTGGGACAGGTGTGTGTGTGACTTTCTATCAAATCCTAAGAATCCATTCCTAACCACCGGAAGCACAACCCTGGCCTTCCTCTTGGCACAGAGAGAGAGGATGATGATGGTGTTTGGTCCATGCGGGCCAGCCAAGGAGTTAACTCTTCAAACACTTTTGAGTCTTCCGCTCGTTTGCACAAAAAGTATTCACAGTCACTGCCTTGCCTCATCACGTGCCCCACCCCACCCCGGGTGTCAGCCATATTTTGAGCGGAATACTTTGCATTGCACTGAATTTTTATTTTATTTTTTTCCTGTTCTCACAATTCTCTTTTCTATCCACTTCACCGGGTTGCCTTGTGGGAACGCTGTTGATATTACAAACTGAGGGCGGAGGGAACCTCTCAGAAAAGCTGCGGTTTTCGGCTTGCTTCTGGGGCTAAGCAGGAGAACTTATTTTTGTAAATAAAAAGCTGGTTTGATTTTGAGTGACGTTTCCTCTGTACTTGGAGGCTGAAACGGGGCTGGAGGGCGGGGTAGGGAGGGGAGTGTCGTGTGGAAGTAAATTCCAGGTAAGGTTGAAAAAGAAAAAAACCGCAGCTATAAAAACTTAACAGCAGGTTAAAGTCCCGACAAATCCTACCCCAAAAATAACCCAGTATTTAAGAACTGGATGAGAAGTTCTCATCTGCCTCTACACAGTCATGTGGTCGCATTTTGAGGACTTGGCAACTGGCCGGCATTTATGGCTGTTTGCAGCACTCTTGACCACAATTTATGATGGGTTTTGTTTTGTATTTTTGCCCGAAATCGGTATTTATTTCTAGTTGGTACAACTAGAATTATTATTTTCCAATAAATGCGTCACTTTTCCTGGATCAAGGCTGGTCAAAAGGAAGGGTTTTGCAAGCGAGACGAGCGGTTAACAATATGAAATATATATTTTATATATATATATATATATATTATTTTATATGTATATGTATATTTCTTTATGCCAAGGATTTTCCTACGTATATCAAGATGTTTCATGGCCTAATTTTCAGTGAAATCTCCATTCACTAGTTTTTAGACCTTTTTTAAACATTCCAGCAGCTATCATGCTAAGTTAGCATGATAGCTGCTGGAATGTTTAAAAAAGGTCTAAAAACCTTTTTAGGAAGATCTAGGAAAATCCCTGGCATAAAGAAATATACATATACATATACATATACATATACATATGTATATATATATATACATATATACGTATATATGTATATGTGTGTGTGTGTGTGTGTGTGTGTGTGTGTGTGTGTGTGTATATATGTAGGTCTTTGGTTATTCAAGTGTTCTCCCGCGTAGAATTGGATGTGTCTTGGCACCGTCACCAAGACACTTCCAATTCTACGCGGGAGAACACCCGAATAACCAAAGACCTACATATAAACCCCCGCGAAAACATATATATATATATATATTCCGTAGACTCTTTTTGAAATACACCATGTTTAGAATGGGCTGTTTCCGGCCTCCGGAGGGCCTCTCTTCTGCCCTCCCCAGGCTCCTAGAAAGCCTCTGGAGCCTGGGGAGAGTGAAAAATGGACGCAATGTGCCATCACGTGCCAAAAGCGGGGGGGGAGCGCGGGGGCAGCACACGCATGTGTGCGGGAGGGTGGGGCATGGGTAGGCATTGAATTATGGGTGTGGGCACACATGCGCACGATTCCCCCGTTCTCCCCCCGCTTTTGGCATGCAATGGCAAAAAGGTTAGCCATCACTGACATAGGAGAACAAACCCATCAGGACAAGACTCAGCAGCTCATTTTTTTTTTTTTTTTTTTTTGGATTTATATACCGCCCTACTCCCGAAGGACTCAGGGCGGTGTACAGCCAACGATAAAAAATACATAAGTACAAAATTTAAAACCAACTAAAAACAGATTAAATAAATTTGGCCCAGGCAGAATTAAAACACCCCAAATAATTTAAAACAGATTAAAATTTAACACTAAAAACGGAGAGTGGTTAGGCCAGGCCCGCCTGGCGAAATAGAAAAGTCTTAAGAGCGCGGCAGAAGGTGGGCAGATCTGGGATCCTCCGTATCTCCGGGGGGAGCTCGTTCCAGATAGTAGGTGCCCGCACAGAGAAAGCTCTCCCCCTGGGGGCCGCCAGCCGACATTGTTTGGCTGACAGCACCCGGAGGAGCCCCTCTCTATGAGAGCGTACTGGCCGGTGGGAGGCTATTGGTGGTAGTAAGCGGTCCTGCAAGTACTCAGGTCCTAAGCCATGGAGCGCTTTAAAGGTGGTAACCAAAACCTTGAAGCGCACCCGGAAGACCACCGGGAGCCAGTGCAGCTCGCGCAGGACAGGTGTCACATGGGAACGCCATGTCACTCCCATCACCACCCACGCGGCCGCACTCTGCGCCAGTTGGAGCCTCTGGGTGCTCCTCAAGGGGAGCCCCATGTAGAGAGCATTACAGTAGTCTGTAATCTGCATTTGAAAGACAAAAGGCCACTCTTTTGAAGGCAGAAAAACTCACATTTTGGACCCAACACAGAGGATTGCTGGTTTGAAAGAGGGGTCAAAGAGGCCATTTATGTCAAAACTGAACAGCCCTGTCTCAACAGAGGAGGAGGGAAATGACACCACCTATCTCCTGTTTACAACATGGTCCTTTCACCAGTTCCAAGAAGGTTTCACACCCATGTGGACTATTCAAGTGACCCTGGGGGCACAGATAAACCTCCAAGTAGCCTCAACATCTCTCAGAGAGAGTGCTAACGACCAGATGATAGAGGAATATAAATCCATCTTCCACCATTCAGTCAGAACTGAAGAAGCTTCTTGGATGAGAAGCCAAACAACTTCAAGAAAAACCAAAAACCCAGAGATTGGCACTTGGGAGAATTCCCAAGGCATTGTGTCTTTGCCAGTTGTGATGTAAACCCTGAATATAGTTCTCGGCCTCACCGTTAATCCAAACCCAAGATTAATATAATCTTCGGTGAATCAGAATATGAATGCCGAGTTTGGTTAAAAAGAGGAAAAAGGCCTTTCTTTCTCTTTCTTTCTTTCTTTCTTTCTTTCTTTCTTTCTTTCTTTCTTTCTTTCTTTCTTTCTTTCTTTCTTTCTTTCATTTCTATTTCTATTTCTATTTCTATTTCTATTTCTATTTCTATTTCTATTTCTATTTTTATACAGCCCTTCTCCCGAAGGACTCAGGGCGGTGTACAGCCAGAATAAAAACACAAAAACATACAAACATCATAAATTTAAAATTATTAAAACAATTTTGGCCCAGTTTGATTAAAAACCCAAAAATTAAAATTCCAGATTAAAATTCATTTACATAGTCAGCCCCGCCTGTCGGAACAGCAGGGTCTTGAGGGCACAGTGAAAAACACAGAGAGAAAAAATGGGTTTGTGATTGAAAAACATTTTCAATCACAAACCCATTTCTTTCTGCTTTTTGATGCTCTCTGCATGCACAGTCTGCCTTCAGATGTTTTGTAGAACCACAGAAATAGTCACAATCTTATTAGTGGCTGGTTTGGGATATAGAAGGATTCCCCCCCCCCCCCGCAAACAATTTCAATTCAGGATATCTGGGGTGGGGAGGAAGGAAGGAAGGAGTCAAGATAAGAACACTATCTTCTGTGGAGGTGCAGTCTGACAAAACTGGCCACTATCTAGAATTTTATGACCCCCAAGAACATCTGCAGGATACACAGGGTGATTCTTTTGTGAACATTTGATCTAACAGCTTTTTGTAACCTTGTCTGAGGACAAGGCCGGCCCGAGAACTTTTCCTGCACCTCCAAGTCAGGAAACGGCACGAGAATTGTGGTTTTGTGCAAAATGAGGAAGGATGTATGTGTAAAGGAGGAAGCAAGCGTCCAGCTATCTTGTAATTTCAAGCTGGTTTTTATTTCTCAATTCAACTTGCCTCCCTGAGCTGTGGTAGGAAGGAAAAATTAAGGGAACAGATCAGTAGCGGATTGCAAATCCCGTCACTATTGGTTCACTCGTGGTCGTGCGTGCGCGGCTGCATGCAAGATGTTTCTGCGCATGTAGAGAATCGGGCGGGTGGGCACAGCCTCCTATTGCCGCCACCGGTTCACCGGATCCCACCACTGCAACAGATCCAATGTCTTGATCTAGCGGTGGGTCAGAACATCAGAAGATGCAATGGATGGAAGCTAATCAAGGAGAGAAGCAACCTGGAACTAGGGAAAAAATTCCTGACAGAACAATTAATGAGTGGAATGGGTTGCCTTCAGAAGCTGGAGGTTTTTAAGAATAGATTGAACAAGCACTTGTTTGAAATGGTCTACTAGACACTCTCCTGTCTCCAAGGTCTCTTCCAACTCTGTTATTCTGTTATCAAACCCATCATACGCATATTACTATCCTAAAGAATTTACTTAAGGATTTAGGATTCTGTTTTCTTTCTCAGTTGTACTCCATGGATTGCTCCGTTATTTAACTTTGTAGGTCTCTCAAGTGCATTATCCCCAAGCTGGTGCCCTGCTTGGACTGCAACTCCAATTCTGCCAGCTGGGGAGATGGGAGTTGTAGTCCAACCCTCTGAAGGCACCAATTTGGGGTACGTTGCAAATAGAGAAACAGGAGCAACTGGAGGGGAGAGCTCAGCTTCCTATGGGGCGACCGAAGGACTGAGTAGATGCATTGGACTGGAACTCCCCTCTCACCCTGATAGCCTGGGAGATGGGAGTTGTAGTCCAACCCTCTGGGGCACGGGGTCTCCAACCTTGGCAACTTTTAAGACTTGTGGACTTCAACTCCCAACTGGCTGAGGAATTCTGGGAGTTGGAAGTCCACAAGTCTTAAAGTTGCCAAGGTTGGAGACCCCTACTCCAGAGGGTTGGATTACAACTCCCATCTTCCCAGCTGGCAAGTGGGAGGGGAGTTCAAGTCCAATGCATCTACTCAGTCCTTCGGTCGCCCCATAGGAAGCTGAGCTCTCCCCTCCAGTTGTTCCTGTTTCTTTATTTGCAACTTACATACCCCAAATTGGTACCTTCAGAGGGCTGGACTACAATTCCCAACTCCCCAGCTGGCAGGATTGGAGTTGCAATCCAATGCAACTGCAGGGCACCAGTTTGGGGATAATGTACTTGAAAGACCTACAAAATCAGAAGGGCTGAGTAGATGCATTATACTGTAACTCCCCTCTCACCCTGATAGCCTGGGAGATGGGAGTTGTAGTCCAACCCCCTGGAGGCACCAACTTGTGGGGGGGGGGGATGTTGCACCAGAGAGACAGGAACGACTGGAGGTGGGGGGGGGGACAGTTATGCTTCCAATGGGGCGTCAGAAGGACTGAGCCTTGGGACTCTTTCCCGCGGAGTGATACCAGCGCTTTGCATGACCCTTCACTCCCCCACCCGCTCTCGGAGGTCCCCCTTGTGCTGCGCCCCGGAGGCGGGTGGCGGCGCGGAGCAATCCCTGCCCTTGCCCGCCTGGGAGGAAAAAGTCCCGGACCCTTTGAGAGGCGGATTCCAAGATGGCGGCGCAGCCGAGGTGCTGCGAGCAGGCCTAAGGGAGCCGGTGCGAAGCGGCCGTCTTGGAGGGCTTCAAACCCGAAGGCGGCCCCTGGAAAGAGGCAATTAGGTGGCCGAGGCGGCGGTGAGGTGAGTGGCTCCACAAGCGCGACGTACGTCCTTTACAAAGAGCCAGCACCCCTTAGGCGGCGAGCGTAAATGCCGTCTCTGAATAGGAGTTTCTGGAACGAGCAGGTGCGCAAATAGCGTACCGGGACGGGCAAAGGCGCCTCCAGGGGTCGCTCTACGAACAGCTTTGGAATGCAAAAGGACTCCCCGCGCCAACAGCGTAAGGGACGACGGCTGGCCCGCAGGTTGCGTACGGGAGCGGGGACCGCAGCGCAAGGAGACGCGCGCTGGTTGCTCCGACTGCGTAGGACGCTTTCGGGAATAGTAGTAAGAGGACACGTGGGGGACAAAATCAAAATAATTTGCTGCTTTCAGCGAGGTTTTTATTCAACAAAGCGGGGTTTTTAAAAATATAAAAGGAAAAGGCCGGGTGTAAAGTAATCCAAGCCTTCCCTATCCATTTAGGCAAACTCTTCACGATTATTAACATTTTTGAAAGTCCTTATTTTTCCAGCCTATTAGATTTAGTTGTGAAATGAATTCAAAATAAGGATTCAACCTAAACAAGGACCAAATTTGGCGGTTTTGCACCCATATCAATCAGGTTTGGCTAAAGTGACCAAGACAAGTTCTGTAAAATTGAGTTTCTCAGTATATCTGAACTTGCAAAATAAATGACTGCCTTCATGGAATTGTTATGGGGAAGTTGTCCATACGCAAAGTTCAATATCAATCACGTTTACTTTATTTATTTTATATCCCACCTTTATTCTTCTTTATAAACAACCCAAGGCAGCAAACATATCTAATACTCCTTTTTTTCCTTCCTATTTTACCTCAGCACGACAATCCTGTGAGGTAGGCCGGGCTGAGAGAGAATGACTCCCCAAAGGTCATCCAATTTGTTTCACATCTAAAATGGGACTAGAACTCACCATCTGAGTGATCAGTCCAAAGTCACCCAGCCGGCTTTCGGGACTAAGACTGGACTAGAATTCACTGCCACCCAGTTTCTTGTCTGGTACCTTAACCACTGGCTCTCAATTGATTAGGGTCTATCCATCAAATTATTGTTTTTTTAATTTAGCCCATTCTTTTTTTCCCTCCCTCCATTTTATCAAAGCTTATTGCTCTCGGAGACCGAAACACGAAGACTCCTCCAAATGGACCTGTCTCCCCTGGAACTTCTGCCTGTCGTCCAAAGTTTTTAATTAAGTGAAAGCCGCGGGAACTTTCAGAGTCAGCTTTCACCAGTTGTGCCAATATGTTGCATTCAATGTTCCTTGAGGAATTTGCCTGCCTTGGAGTTCTGCTTTCTATGGGTGCATTACTTGGAACACTGATAGCAAGCCGACTTTCCTTCAACTCTCCGATCTAATCGAAGCTCTCCGGGATCCTGAGCCCTGGCTGATCACCTGATCACCTGATCTATTGAGGATTATCCATGTAATGCACCCATAGAAAGCAGAACTCCGAGGCAAGCAAATTCCTCAAAGAACAATTTATTGGATACATCATATTGTCACAACTGATGAAAGCCGACTCTGAAAGTTCCCGTGGCTTTCACCTCATTAAAAAGTAAAAGTTTCCCCCCAAGTCACAGGTCACGCTGTCCAATCCAGGTGCTGGCTGGTTGCTTGGTTACTTTGCTCCTCTGGCCAGCCACTTGTGAGAACGTCCTTGGTTCCCATGGGAAAGTTTCTTTTTGTTTCGGCTACAAAACCCCATCTAACTATTACCCCCACCCCCACCCCCTCCACCTCCCTGTCCCTTCTGCTTCAATGCAACCCTGAAGCTTCAAGATGGCTACAGCCAAGTTCATTTCAGGGTTGACATCTTCCTTCTCCTTCATCTTGTCTCTTCCAGGCGTATCATAATGGCCCCAGCCTGTGAGCAGCTGCAGTTCCGCTTTCCTGGTTATGGTGATGGCGTTCTGCACCGCATGGACCAGCTGCGGGAACAGCGCCGCTTCTGTGACGTGACGGTGCAAGTGAACGAGCTGCGGGTTCCCGGCCACCGCGTGGTCTTTGCGGCCTGCTCCCCTTTCCTGCGTGACCAGTTCCTGCTCAACGATTCCCAAGAGGTGACGGTCTCCCTCTTCCAGAGCCCGGAGATTGGGCGCCAGCTTCTGCTGTCCTGCTACACGGGGTGCCTAGACGTGCCCATCAAGGAACTGGTCAACTACTTGACAGCGGCGTCCTTCTTGCAGATGGGCCATGTGGTGGAACGCTGCGCTCAGGCCGTCTCACACTACCTAGTCCCGAAGGCGGACGCCCTGCTGCAGGAGAAGCAGGAGGAGGAGAGCAGCGAACAGCAAGATGGAGAGGAGGAGGAGGAGGAAGAGGGGGAGAAGCAACCCTCTTCCACCCCGGGCAAAGGAGACTGCGAAGAAAACAAGATGGCGGCTGTGGAGTTCACCCCCCGCAGCTCCCACGGCTCCGCCTCTCCCGCCATTTCCCTCTCCCTCATCAACTCAGCCGTGGAGATCACCCGCAGTTACCTGCAGGGTTGCTATGACGATGAGATGGGCGGCAAAGGGCTCCCCTTCCCTTCCACAACGTCCTCGCCTTCTTCTCAGTGGCGAAACTACCCCTTGCACCGTCATCGCCACGGTCCGGCTATCAACTACCGGGAGTGGAGGACAGGCAGCGGGGTAGCGTCGTGGAAGGTCCCAGGTTTGGAGCGGCCTTACCGCTGCCCCCGTTGCAGCCGTGTGTTCCAGCAGCTGGGCCACTTGGTCAGCCATGTGCAAGAGCACAAGCTTTTCCTGTGCCTTCGTTGCGGCAAGGTCTTCTCGCAGAAGAGCAACCTGACGCGGCACATCCGGGTTCACACGGGCTTCAAGCCCTTCCAGTGCCCCATCTGCCGCAAGTGCTTCACCCAGAACGCCACCTTGCAGGACCACCTCAACCTCCACAGTGGCATCAAGCCCCACAAGTGCAACTACTGCGAGATGCACTTCACACACAAGCCGGGCCTGCGGCGCCACCTGAAGGAACTGCACGGGAAAAGCACCGTCCAGAACAGCCATGAGGAGATCGAGGAAGTCACTATCGATTTTGATGTGCGGGGAGGACAGGAGGGCAACTACAGCCTGAACGGCAGGTTCTTCTGCGAGCCAAAGGGGGCTCTCTCGGCCCAAACGTCCTCTCTATGAGAAACAGCAAGGGGACCCTCCCTCCTAGGAGACGTGTAGTAGTAGTTGTCGGGAAAGGCTGCTGGCCCGACCGTTTGTCAAGTAGTGAGGCAATGACCTGGAATAGTGAGATGTCAGAAATATGAATGGAGCTGCTGTGTCTTCTCTGTAGAAATTGCCCGGCTACTGGATGCTGCCAGCAGGTGGCTGCGTTGGCCGCTGTCGGACATGTTTGGTTTTCCACCTTGGAGGTGAGATGAAGCGACTCGCCAGGGACTTCGGGGTGCCTCTGGGCCCCCAGATCTCGAAAGGGCAGCTGTGCAGAACCACGCTGCTCCTCTTCTATACCTCCCGTTTCAGAACGGCAGACTTTGTGAAGGAGAAGTTGGCGGTGGGCTTACAGCTACTGAGCATCCTCTTGGATTTTCCTACCTCAAGCACTTGAAGGTCTCACGTCAGTCTTAACTTCGGAAGAACTGAAGGACGCGCGCGAGAGGCGGCGTTTGAGAAGGGGCGGGCCTGTTGGTGAATTAACGTCCGTGCGTCCACAGCGTGGCGTAGGGTGCGAACAAGGGCTCGGGGATTGTGGGAGCGCTCGTCTCCTTAATAAAAGGATGCAACTTGTCACCAGTTAAACAGATGTTCAAAATAGCCGGTGTGGTGCTGATTAATTACCGATTTATTTGAAGATGGAATTATGGGGGAGGGAAGGTGTGATAGTCAGCTGCGTGTTTAATCCCAACCCAAAGAAAGATAGGGAGAGTGCGTGGGTGTGTAACACAACTCAATGAATGAAAGACAGGAAGTATGTGTGTGTCTGTTTAACCCCAACCCATTGAAATGCAGGTAGTCCTCGATTTACAACAGTTCATGTAAGTGACCATTCAAAGTTACGGCACTGAAAAAAGTGATCAACAGCCATTTTTCACAGTTAGTCTTTGCAGCATCCCCGTGATCACGAGATCCCCTTTTGATCACGTTTCAGGCGCTTGGCAGCTGGCAGCGCCCGAGTCACATGATCCCATATGGCAAACTCCCGGGAAGCAAAGTCCGGGATTTAGTGACTGACGTTGCAATGGGACTGAAAAAATGACTTAACAACCATTTCTCCCCACTTACTGACCATTGTAGCATGCCCGTGGACACATGGATCAAAGTTCGGATGCTCGGCAACTGACTCATATTTATGACGGTTGCAGTATCCCGAGGTCACATGATCCCTCTTGCGACCTCAATGGGGGAAGCGCACTTCACACTCGTGCTACTAACTTAAAAGCTGCGATGGCTCATTTAACAACTGTGGCAAGAAAGGTTGTAAGGCAAGGCTTCACTGAACAAATTCTCACTTAATAACACTTTTTGCTCTCGGTTGTGGTCATAAGTCGAGGTTCTGAGGAGAACCTTTGCTCTGGAACCGGCCCTCCCTTCCCAGGACCCTCATCCAGTCTCGCTCTGCCAGCAGCTAAATTGGGAAACAAACCAGCATCTGGGGGAATAACCACATGCTTCTATTCCGAGATCAGTGTTTCTCAACCTTGGAAGCTTGAAGATGGGTGGACTTCAACTCCCAGAATCCCCCAGCCAGCAGGTCATTCAGGTCATAAAAGTGGGGCAAAAGTTAACGGTCTTGCTTAACAACAATAAATTTTGGGGCTCAATCGGGGTCATAAGGACTACCCATATCACCTTTTTGAAGGAAAATTTATAAAAATGTAACCAGCGGTACCTGTTCTTTTCTCTCCCCCCCCCCACCCCCATTGTTCCCTTGACATGAAGGCAAGGGCCTCCTGTCCAGTTCTTCTGCTATTATTCCCAGAGAACTCTGCTCATCCACAGGGGAAACATACGGAACACAGATTTCCAACAGAAAACCAGGGAAAGCTCAACCTAGCTGGGAGCAGCTGGGTGGAGACAGGAATCCATCTGTCAAAGTTTGCCGATTGTGTAGCACAGGAGAAAGCTTTGCCCTGTCATTTTTCATCACCTCTGCAGGCAGATGAATGGTGATGATGGAACTCTGCTCATTAAAGATCAGATTATAAATCAGAAAGCGACGACGAGATGTTGTCAAAAGTATTGTCAAAAGGCCTTGCCTAAATAACAGTCTAATGACATGCAGGCACGTGCTCTTGAAATCAGATTGGCTTCATCATAATGGCAGGTACGATGCGTTGAGGTTACAAAAATCTGTACTAAACTCTCTAAAATGGTCTCCAACTTTGGCAACTTTAAGCCTGGAGGACTTCCCAGTCAGGAGTTGGGAAATGGGCCGTTTCAGGCCTCCGATGGGGTTAGGAAGGCTGTTTTTGCCCTCCCCAGATGCATAGAGAGGATCTGGAGCCAGATGAGGGGGAAAAAACGGTCCTTCCCCACCCCCACAGGCCCTCCAGAGGCAGGTAAAAGCCTGTTTCACTATTTCTGGTGGGCCCAGAAGGCCCGAAAATCAGCTGGCCGGCGCGCGCATACACGCCGGAGCTGAACTGGCATGCTCACTGTTATGGCTACACGTGCCACAGATTCTCCATCCCTGATCTTTATATTATATCACTGAGAACCGAACAGGTTTCTTGAATGAGAAGTGAAATGTCTTCAAGGAAAAACAAAGTTCAGTTGCCTTTTGAAAAAGCATCAGATGGGATTCAGCCGGTTCGGATCGGTTCGGGTGAACCATTTGCAGATGGGCTTTCCCACCCACCCCGACTCTATTCCGTCCTATTTAGGCACATTTTTTAGGCCCGGCGCATGCACAGAAGTTAGGCATGCGTGTGAATCGGGCACGCGCACAAAGCAAGCATACACGCACGCTGCGAACCGGTAGTAAGAAAATGTGAAACCCATCGCTGGCCGGAATGACTGAGAATATTCTAGAAATAAAAGATACAGGCATGCAGCTGATTTAATTGGAAACAATCCCTCCATTTTGAGGGAATATATTTCCCAGGACAATTTTCCTTGTAAATCCTTCCCTGTTCTTGAATTGGTGGCGGGACCTTGCTAAGATTCAGCAGTATAATATTTAAAAATCTTAAAACGAGGCAAGGAGGTGTAATTCTTGAGGTAACAAACTGAATGCAACCTCCGCTACGTTTAAATTCCCTCCTGATTTGCTATTTTTTTCAAAGTCAAGAATTTCCTGTTATAGAATAAAATGGGAACCGAGGCAAACCTCACCCTTTTTTTACTTGGCTTGCAAAGTACAGCACCTGAAAATTAGTAAAATTCAGTATTTTTTCCCCCTGTCAAGCTGTTTAGTGCTAGGTCACCCCATTTTCATATGACTGCAAATTCGAAATTATTTTCCCCAGTGGCTCTTGGGTATTCAAACTGCTTTCCTGCAGGGAAAAAATAAACTTGTTCGGCTGAGCTATGAAATGTGCTGACAATCAAGTTTTTATGGAACTATTGGTTACAACAAAAAAGATTTAATCTTCATTTATTTACTTCCCCCACCTTCATTCTCAGAAACACTTTGTTGGTTTTCTCATTTTTAAAACCTGTTCAGAGGTTGGGTTGCTACTTATAGTTCACGTACCACAACAACATCATAGAAGCGGGGGGGGGGGGGAATTAAAATCTATCACAACTTTTGTGGGGGTAATAATTTGTAATCTGAACACAAGATCTGGGACAGCAATCCCAGGGGTGCCAAGAAAATAACATCTTGTACTAGAAACTCAAAAGTCACAGGAGCTGAGAATTAATTTTAGTGTCGTGGGTTTTTCCTATTGAATTGTTGCATGGAATAAGACCAGCTTTGCAGGAGCTGTGGTTAGAGTGGAGTATTGCAGGCTGAACTCTGCCGGCTGCCAGCAGTTCGATTCTGACCAGCTCAAGGTTGATTCAGCCTTCCATTCTTCCGAGGGCAATAAAAAGAGGACCCAGATTGTTGGGGACAATAGGCTGACTCTGTAAACCGCTTAAGAGAGGGTTGTAAAGCACTGTGAAGCGGTATATAAATCTAAGTGCTATTGAGATCTTACTTCCTTCCTCCCTCCGTGCAGTGGTTAGTATGCAGTATTGCAGGCTAACTCTGCCGACTGCCAGCAGTTCGATTCTGACCAGTTCAAGGTCAACTCAGCCTTTCATCCTTTCGAAGTCAGTCAAACGTGCACCTAGATTGTTGGAGGTAATAGGCTGACTCTGTAAACCGCTTAGAGAGGGCTGGAAAGCACTGCAAAGCGGTATATAAGTCTAAGCGCTATTGCTATTGTATTGTATAAATAGCATGAGGACCATGCTATTTTTCTCAGGCCTGAATCCTCTTTAAAATAGCTTTGTCGGATGTCCTCATTCTGGCCCAGGCTATATTTTCATTTATTTATTTGTATCTCGCCTTTATTATTTTTTGCAAAGAACTCATGGCGAACACAGGGGTGGGCTTCAAAACTTTTAGCAAAGGGTCCTCTGCCAAGTTGCTGGGTGGGCATGGCCTAGTCAGCCTCCTGCATCACAGCGGCGGGGAGGGGAAGCATTTTTGTACCCCCCGGACTCTGGAGGCTTTTCTTGAGCCTCCAGGAGGGTGAAACGGGCCCGGCCTTCCCGAACTTCTGGTAGGCCCGTTTTTTGCCCTCCCCAAGCCTCCACGTGTGCCCTGCACTTACCTGCATCCAAAACGGTACTTGTGTGGACTCCGGGGAGGGGAGGGGAGGGGCAGGGTGGGTGGGGCCAGCCAGGAGTGGGATTTGGGAATTCTCCAAACTACACAGAATCTTAGCTACAGGTTCCCCTGAACCCCCAGCAGTCCACCCCTGGGCGAACATTTCCAACACCCCTTCCTCCTCCTATCTTCCCCTCAACCCTGTGAGGTTGGTTGGGATGACCCAACATCACCCAGCTAGTTTTCGTGGCTAAAGACGGGACTTGAACTCACGGTCTCCTGCTTTTTACCTTAGTACCTTAACCACTAGGCCAAACTGGCTGTCTATCTACAGTATTTTGGATGGTTGTGGTGATGACGGACCTTTTCTCGCCGTAAGTTCAAAATCTGTTTTGTATCCCAGGACAAAGAAGTTTACAGTTGGTGGTTCTGCACCTCTGAGTAATTTCCGGATTGCTCTGTGTTGATATTCCAAATAGGCTTCCTAATTTGTGTAGTGCGCACCACAACTGGAGTTTAATCAAGGAAAGCATTCCAGGCAAATGGGAGACACTAATTTTGGGGAAGCTTGGCCTCCATTTATTTCTGCATGTCATATGTTGTTGTTTTTTAAGTCAGCAGAGATAATCCCTGGTTTTGATACCCATCTTTTAAAATTTTAAAATGAGCATCTTCCTCAGTTATGCTGATTCCGCAGAGTTGTAGCGCTGGCAAAACTTACTGTGATGCCCATGTGTTTTGGGCCATCCTTCCCCAGAGGCTGCTTGGCCATCTGTGCCAGTCCTGATGTTGGTAGAGAGACAGAGCAGCTTATTTTCTATGACTCCCAAGGTCGGGACAAGAAGCAAAATGGGTGGAAACTTATCTGAGGGACCTGGAAATACGGAGGAATTTTCTGAGAATGAGAACAGTTAACTGTTGTGGATGCGCCATCACTGGAAGTCTTCAAGAAAAGATTGCACAATCATTTGTCTGGGATGATATAAGGACTCCTAGACACCTTGGGCACCTCCGAGGTCCCTTCCTGCCCTTTGATTCTAGTAATCTTTCCCCTATTTCATCCTGGCCTGCTTAGCTTGTAGAAAGGGGTGGGGTGGGGGGTGTCTCCAGACTTGCAACTTTAAGACTTGTGGACTTCAATCACCCAGAATTCCTCAGCCAGCCATGAGGAATTCTGGGAGTTGAAGTCCACAAGTCTTAAAAGTTGCCAAGTTCGAAGACCCTTGCACTAAGTCATGTTTGTGTAGACTGTCTCTCGGTGTTTCTAAGGGCTGCAGCTTCATCACTTTCAGTGAGCACATCCAGTTTCTAGTCAGTCGGCCACTGTAGCAGTTACTAAGATACTAAATCTTAAATTCTGCCTTTCAACCATCCTTCCTCACCTTTTGAAGTAGTCAGATATCGGAAGAAGTGTTTTTACAGGTAGCTGGTCCTTTGCACATCTTTGAATTTGTATCCTCTACTTGGGACAGCTTCCCTCCTGCATCGGTACCTTTAACAACGTCTGCCTATCCCAGGTCCTTGGGAAGGACTCAAGAGGTAAATAAAAACACCAAATCCACACTAAACATCTGGCTGACCACACAATGAACTGTAATAATAACAACACTTGAAAAACATTGAAGGAAAGTGTGATAATAATTTGACATGGGCATGGCTTAAGAAAGGAACTATCAAGAAATGGAAGGTTTAATATTCGCTGCTCAAGAACAAGCCCTACAAACTAATGCCATGAAAGCGAAGATACAAAAATCCACCCACAATCCAAACCACTGACTTTGCAACAACGAAGTCGAAATTGTTTCATGTTTAATATGTGAGTGCAGCAAAATCGCACAAACTGATTACAAAGCTAGACACGACTGAATTGCTAAATTAATCCAATCATTATGTAAAAAATATGACTTATCTGTATCCAAAAAGTCAGGGGAACATAAAATGGAAAAAGTTATAGAAAATGAGAAGGTGAAGATCTTGTGGGACTTTCGAATACAGACGGATCGTCATTTGGAGCACAACACGCCAGGTATCACAGTTGTCAAAAACTGAAACGTACAATTGATTGATACTGCTGTACCAGGAGATGCCAGAGTTGAAGAAAAAGAACTGGAAAATAAATCACCAAATATCGTGACCTGGCCATTGAAACTATGCGATTATGGATGAAACATGTAACAGTGATACCCATTGTCATTGGGGCACTTGGTACCATGTCCAAGAATTTTATAAGATACATCAGGAAATTGCAGCTTCCTGCAATAACACCAGCAGAACTGCAAAAAAACTGTGCTACTTGGAACATCGTACATCTTAAGAAGGTACTTGGTCAATATCTAGGACACTGGCAGCAATCCGTATCAACCATTAGCACCAGTCAATGATATTTGTGATTCATTGTTGAATGTTCAGTTGACTTGAGTTTCATGTTTAATGAATAAAAGAGATAATACTGTTACATTTACATGCTACCCAATCTTGGGGTGAATGCTCTGTGCCATGGATCTGCAGCAAGAAGCTCTCTTTTAGAAAATAGAAGTCACAGCCCAACTAAGGAAAACTACTACAGGATAGTCCTTGACTTACAACAGTTCGTTTAGTGACCATTCGAAGTTACAACGGCCCTGAAAAAACTGACTTATGACTGTTTTTCGCAGTTACGACCTTTACAGTATGCCCATGATCATGTGGTTTACATTCGGATGCTTGACAGCTGATTCACACTTATGACGGTTGCAGTGTCCCGGGGTCACGTGATATCCTTTTGCGACCTTCTGACAAACGGGGGAAAGCAAGACTCACTTAACAACCGTGTTACCCATTTAACAACTGCAGTGATTCACTTAATCACTGTGGAAAGGAAGGTCATAAAATGGGACTAAACTCACTTGACAAACATTTCATTGATGAATGTACCTTTTCTTTTATGTACACTGAGAGCATATGCACCAAGACAAATTCCTTGTGTGTCCAATCATACTTGGCCAATAAGGAATTCTACTCTATTCTATTCCCTGCAGGAACAGACATTGTGGTCATAACTCAAGGACTATCTGTATTCCGGATTAAAAGGAGCCCATTTGAACAGTAAACAGTTCCATGTTTCGAAGATCAATACTGAAGTGGGGTCAATTTATAACTAATACATTTCTTGATTTTAAAAAAATCCCCAAAGGTTATAGGCCCTACTTTAAAACAATGGCTTTAACCTCCTTTTTTGAATTCATTTTATTGCTCAGTATATGCACTAGCATAGTTTTGTTATTAACAGCATTCTTGCATTTTTTTTTTTAAAGCTAAGAGTAAATTGGTCAGCTTTTTAATAAACGTGTGTGGGTGTATAGGTTTTATACACGGGTATGACACACAACTCACAAATCCTGGGTATGCAGACCACGGTCTCCCTTGGTTCCCTTTTGACAAGTAAACAAATTGGCTTTCTGAAATTTGCTAAGCCACAAATGAACCAGAGAGAATACCGAGCAAGTTATGTAAATACAGTTGCTGTCATTTCACTGACCTGTTAAGCACGTTGTGTAGGCTACAGCCTGAGGATAAAGCTACAGCTGCCTCATGTTTCCTGCCACACAAGCGCATGTAATTATTTGTTATACAATCCGTTTTGCATCCATGCATCCCTTGGCTGTCAAATGGTTTGAATCTCTCTGTTCGCGCAGTTCAGCTACCAATTAATAAAGCCCATTAGAGACCCAAAGGTGCCTTTTTTTCCAAGGGGCAACCAGACTTCCGTTGTCCTTGAAGATGTTTCGCTACTCATCCGGGAAGCTTCTTCAGTTCTGAGAGGCTTCAGAGAGTCAGTTTCACTCAGAACCGAAGAAGCTCCTTGGATGAGAAGCGAAACGTCTTTTAAGGACAAACAAGCAAAGTCCCGTTGCCGCTTGCAAAAAGCACATTTTGGGACAAGCACGACCTGGATGATTGAGAATCTCCACAGACACATTAGAGACCCTAATTCCAAGAGCCAAATCTTGATCTTTCAAGCTGTGGGAGTTATAACGCTGTCTCCACAATGGGGTGGGGTGGGGGGTGCGCCCAGGGGTGAAATGCTCCCGGTTTGGATCGGATCGTTTGATCCGGTAATGATGTCGGTGGGTGGTTCGGAGAACCTGTAGCAAAAATCCCTGCCCCAACCCCCACGCCCAACTGAGCCACGCAATCACCAGAGGCTTTTCTCTCTCTTTTTTTTTTTACTTTTAAAAGCATTTTTTCTACAACCTCTTCGGCCGAAGATGCTTTTAAAAGAAAAAAAAAAGCCTCCGACAATCAGGCAACTCAGCTGGGATCGTCAGGGCCTTTAAAAAGCATTTTTTTTACAACCTCTTCAGCCAAAGAGGTTGTAGAAAAAATGCTTTTAAAAAGTAAAGCCTCTGACGATTCCAGCTGAGCAGCGCAATCCTCAGAGGCTTTATTTTTTTTTTACTTTTAAAAGCAATGCTTTTAAAAGTTAAAAAAAAAAAGATTGCGCACCACAGCTGATCACCCACCCCCCTCACGCGCTGTTCTACTTACTCCATGCCTCCTTTTGGCATGCACTGCCAAAAGGTGCATGGTACATTTGGTGCATGGTGCGCACTGCACATGTACAGCCAGAGAACCGGTAGTAAACCGGTACAGATTTCACCACAGGTTTCGCCTGGTTCACCCATTGCATTAAATCATGGTTTGTAGTTTATTGAACCTGCTCAGCAGTAGATAACCGGCTGTACCGGTGAGAGGGATCTTAAGTGTCTTAATTTGTCACCCTTTGAAGTATCAGCCAGCAGTGTGCTGCAGCTGCCAAAAATGCCAATCCAATCCTGGGCTGAATCAACAGAAGGATGATAGTATAAAAGTCAGATGAAGAATGAGTACCACTATCAACTCCCTTGGTAAGACCATACTTGGAATATTGCTTCCAGTGGAAAATTGAGCCTGGTGGAGCAGCGGACTAAAGCGCTGTTAAATAGCACTTAGCTGCCAGCTGCCTGCAATTATTGCGAGTTCGAATCTCCCCAGGCTCAAGGTTGACTCAACCTTCCATTCTTCCGAGGTGGGTAAAATGAGGACCCGGATTGTGGGGGCAATAAGCTGACTTTGTATAAAAAAGAACACCGCTTAGGGGACCCCCAAAAGCCCTACTAAGCAGGTATATACAAAAGTATGAAGGCTACTGCTTAACGCATTGTAAGGCGCCTTGAGTCTCCGGAGAAGGGCGGCATATAAATCGAACCAATAAATAAATAAATTCTGGTCACTGTGATACAAAAAAAGCTGATGAAACCTTGGAAATTGTGGGGAGAAGAGCAACAAAGGTGATTAAGGGGTCTGGAGGCTAAACGGTTGAGGGAACTAGGTATGTCTAGCCTAAGGAAGAGAAGGACTAGGTCCCTGATGGCAAATCTATGGCACGAATGCTGGAAGTGACATGCAGAGCCATCTCTCCGGGCACACAAGCCATTGCCCGGGTTCTGGCGCACCAGCCACCTAGTCTTCCGGTTTCTGACACACATGTGAAGACCAGCATGCGCATGCCGGGAAGATGGATCTTCCAGTTTCTGGCGCACAAATGTGCACCGGCCAGCTAGTCTTCGCGCACGTATGTGCACCATAAATCAGAAGACCAGGTGGCCGGTGAGCATGCACGTGCCGGAAACCAGAAGAGCAGCCACCTGGCGCGCACATGCACCCCAGGCGGCTGCTCTTTTAGTTTCTGGCACATGCATGGGTGCAAGCACATGCACGCTCCCGTTTCAGCACTGAAAAGGTTCGCCGACACGAGTCCAGTTCCTGAGGGGTTTTTACAGAGAAGAGGGGTTTGACCTATTCTCCAATCCATCCATCCATCAATCAGAATAGGCTGAGTGTTCTAACCCAGTCCCTTGCTCAAGCAGGAGACTCTCCACCAGTGATGGCAAATCTTTTCGGCAGGGCTACACTCTGGTAAAGCTGAACTTCCGGGTTCTGGCGCGCATTCGTGCCCGATAATCAGCTGGCTGATGCTCTTGCACAGGCTGGCTTTTGGCACTGCCGCATGCGCGAGGGACAGCTGATTGTCGTATGCCCATGCGCACCAGGAACCCGGAAGACAAACAGGCAAGGCCACGCGTGCCGGGCGACATAGCTTTGTGTGCCACTTTGGACACGCGGGCTATATAGGTTCGCCATCACGGCCCTATACAATTTGAGACAAGTAGCTGTCTCTTCTTAAAAATCCCCAAAGCACCTTAGTGTAGGACAAGAAGTGAAGCAGGGGCGTCAAACTCGAGGGTTGCATCAGGGTTGTGTTTGACCTTGGGGGGGGCAGGTGTGTGTGGCCAGGGTGGATGTGGCCAGCTCAACGTCCCTCGTGTCGGGGCTGCTTGTGGTGACCCAAGGGCTCTGCCAGCGAAAATGGGCTCCCGAGCGCTGTTATCGCCTGCGACGGCTTCCTGCAACCCTCTGCCAGCAAAAACATTTTCGCTGGCAGAGGCACCATGGGCCGGTCCTTCACTGTTTCCAGGGTGGTCCCCCGGGCCAGGTCTAAGCACCCCGCGGGCCAGATCCAGCCCCTGGGCCTTGAGTTTGACACCCCTGAAGTAAAGGGTGGAAGATCACGAATGAGAGATTAAACCTAGAATTAAGGAGACATTTCCTGACAGTGTGAACAATTACCGTATTTTTCGGAGTATAAGACGCACCTTCCCTCCTAAAAGAGGCTGAAAATTGGGGTGCCTCTTATACTCCGAATATAGCTTTTTCGAAGCTTTTTTTCAGTCCTAACGAGGTGCTAACGAGGCACTAGCAAGTGGATCTTCCCAGCTTTGCCTGCTCCCTCCGCTGTGCTAGCGAGTGAAGCGATCTCCATGCTTTGCTCTGACTCTCAGCTGTTCTTTAGAGGCTTTTTTTCAGCCCTAACTAGGCGCTAGCCGAGTGAAGCGATCTCTCCCCCTCCCCTGCTCTGCCTGCTTTTCTCATTGCTGCTTCCTCACAGCTGTGCCTTAGAAGCTGTTTTTTATCCCCAAGCAGGGGATAAAAAAAACCAGCGAACGAATGTGCTGAAGCTGACCAGTCTAAGGACACTAGTCAAATGAATACCTGGTAGGCAGATTTTTTTTCCCCCATTTTCCGGCCTCCAGAGAGCCTCTGGGGAGGGTGGGGAAGGCCGTTTTTGCCCTCCCCAGGCTCCTAGAAAGGCTCTGGAGCCTGGGGAGAGCAAAAAACGGGCCTACCAGGCCCACCAGGTCATCATGTGCCAAAAGTGGGGGAAGCATGGGGGGCGGGGTGCATAGAATTATGGATGTGGGCACGCGTGCGTGTGACCCCCACCGCGCTCCCCCCACATTTGGCACGCGATGGCAAAAAGGTTAGCCATCACTGCCCTAAGCCGTGGATGCTCCATCATTGGAGGTTTTCAAAAAGAGATAGGGTAACTATTTGTCCCGAATGGTGTTAGATCAACTACTCAAGCAAGGGTTGGACTAGAAGACCTCCAAGGTCCCTTCCAACCCTGTTATTCCGTTCTACGTTGGAATGGAATAAGCTGGCTGAGACGTCGCAACCTGCAGGGAAGTCATTTTGTGGTCAGTGAGAAAACGATGGGAACAAGCTCCTTCCGCTGACCCAAGGAGAGCATGATCTAAGTTGGCATCCGGATATGGCCACCAAGTCGCTTCCTCCGAGCTACCCTCCTTTGGATCAGCTTAATTGCAAGACTGGTTCTCGTGTGCTGAAAATAATTAATGAAATGAGAATTTAGGTGTGGGCTGTTCCATTTTAATTCGGTGGCATGGCGCTGTGTCAGCATCCTAATTCTAGCAAGTAAATCATGCAAAATAAGACAGTGGCGTCCTTGGGCTGCACTCTGCCTAAGCAGGATGGAGAAGACTTTAATGTTACTCCAACCCACACACTCACACTTACACAAACACACACACACACACACCAGAATCCAGTAGACAGGAGAATAAAAGCTCACTTTTGGCGTATTTTGTTTTTAACTGCAGGCAACAAGCTTTGTAGGTAGTTCTCGACTTACAGCAGTTCGTTTAGCGACCGTTCAAAGTTACAACGGTCCAGAAAAAAACGACTTATGACACTTTTTCAAACTTAGGACAGTGGCGGAATCCCTATGATCGCACGACGATCAAAATACAACTGGCTTGCATTTATGACGGTTGCAGTGTCCCAGGGTGCGTGTCACATGATCCCATTTTGCGACATTCTGACAAGCACAGTCAATGGGGGAGCCAAATTCGCTTAACAAGCGTGTTACTGATTTAAGAGTTGCAGCGATCCACTTAACCACTGTGGCAAGGAAGGTCTTAAAACAGGGCAAAATTCACTTAACAGCTGTCTCTTAGCAATGGAAATTGTGGCCGTAAGTCAAGGACCTGGCTGCATTTGGTGGAGGAAACAACACATCTGTCCAGAAATCCAGCAGTTGCTTTCTTATTGTGAGTATTGTTTCTCAACTTTGGCAGCTTTAAGTTGGGTGGACTTCAATTCCCAGAATTCCCCAGCCAGCTTGGGGAGTTTATTTATTTATTTATTTATTACATGTAATTTATATGCCGCCCTTCTCCCGAAGGACTCAGGGTGGCGAACACAAGTTAAGAAACACGTACAATAAAATCGCGCTTTAAATCAAATAATTAATTAATGATAAATAATAAACCCAGAATCAAGTTGAAGTCCACCCAGCTTAAAAGCTGCCAAGTTGAGAAGCACCGATGTAGAGTCTACCACAACGATAGCCGCTCTTCATAATCCTCTGTCTAGTACTGCACCAGCCAGCTTTACTCAATTGTGGTTGGTCAAAGTGTTGTTTTGAAAGAGATGTCAATATGGAAAGATTAAACTAGATCTCCCAGGGATAAACAGTCATGACTAATGGATATTGACTCAGGAAGCATGTTCTGCTATCTTACCGATCGGAAACATCTCTCTAGCGATCTCCAAACCTTGTATGGAAGTGCACTTCCTTTCTGGTATGGGATCCACTTCATTGGATCACCTGCCAAGGGGTCTCCTTCTAAATCATGCTGTCCAGAGAGTTCAGAGGGATCACGACGCTGATCACTTTTCACACCATCCTTGCAAACGTTTTCCGGTTTCTGGAGTTATTGTGACGCTCAAGAAAATTGTAAAACTTGTGTCCCGTGACGGTTTTTGGGATGACTAGAGGTTTGCAATAATAGGAACACAGAATCAAGGGGACAGAGCAGAGGCCTTGAAAAATACAAATGCAGTGTCCTACTGGTTCGATTCCTGAAAGGATGATTACCAACGGAAGTGAATATTTGTAGCTCAAGGTTGAACGGTTGGATCCTTGGTGCTCTCTGGTTATAGTTTCTTGCAGATGTTTCATTGCCTAAACAGATAAGGTCAATCAGTGCTAAGAATCAGCGCTAATACTGATGACGTTACCTAGCTGGGTAACGAAATGCTTGCAAGCAACTTTGGTTGTTAGAGCCTTGGTGGCGCAACAGACTTAATACTGTTAAGTACTGTTAAGTAAAACCAGCTGCCTGCAATTACTGCGAGTTCGAATCTCACCAGGCTCAAGGTTGACTCAGCCTTCCATCCTTCCGAGGGAGGTAAAATGAGGACCCGGATTGTGGGGGCAATAAACTGACTTTGTATAAAAAAGAACACCGCTTAGGAGGAGCCAAAAGCCCTATTAAGCAGTTATATAAAAGTATGATGGCTATTGCTTAACGCATTGTAAGCCGCCCTGAGTCTCTGGAGAAGGGCGGCATATAAATTGAACTAATAAATAAATAAATAATAAAGCTTTGAGAGCACCAAGAATCCCACAGCTCAATCTAAGCTGTAAACATTTTCTTCCATTGGTTCTTCGTGCGATGCTGATTTCCAAAGAACATATTGGAAATCAGAATAACAGGCCCGGTAGACCCGTTTTTCACTCTCCTCAGGTTCCAGAGCCTTTCTAGGAGCCTGGGGAGGGCGAAAATGGCCTTCCCCACACACACCCCAGAGGCCCTCCGGAGGCTGGAAATGGCCTATTTGCCAACTGGTGGGCCCAGAAGGCCCGAAAATCAATGTGGCACATTGAATGTGGTTCACCATCACGGCCCATTTCAGACAAATCCACTGTGTCTCCACGTTTTCATGGTTCCAATATTTTTAATGTGTTTAGTTTTATACTTTTGTGGTTTTTATGATGTTTTTACTTTGGATTGGGAGCTGGCCAGAGTTGGTTGCAAGATAGGGGCTATATCAAAGTTTTAGGTAAATAACTCATTAATAAATAAAACTAAAATAAATAAACTCTGTTACACGCTCCAGCCACTACTTTGCATTGTCAGCTGTAATTTTCCCACCTTGGGAAAGGATGTAGAGACCACCATGACCTGAGTATCTGGACTTAAAACCATTCATTGACGGAAATTACATTATTGAAATAGTGACAGCCTCTAAAGCAGTCCTCGCACTTACGACCATCACAGCATCCCCATGATCACGTGTTCAAAATTCAGGTCCTTGGCAACCCAGCGTGTGTTTATCCACAACCGTTTCAGAATCCCGGACTCAAGTGATCGCCACTTGTAATCTTCCCACCAATCTTCCTCCGACCAAGCCGGATTCTGTTAATGCCTGTGTGATTTGCTTAACAATTGGCCACGATTTGCTGAACGGCCCGTGGTTGAAAAGATCATAAAAATTGGCTGCGATTTATTTTAACTGCCCTGTTTAAGCAGCGGAAATTCTGGTCGGCAATTGTGGTCATCAAACAAGGACTACAGGCACCGGACTTCATCCTAGTCATTAGATAATTGCAGCCCCCATTGCTGTGTGTTTTTTTTGTTTTGTTTTGTTTTGTTTGGAGTAAGGAAGGCAGGACTTTGCAGCTGCAACAAACCCCTTTCCAAAATAAGAATAATAACCAGCCAGTGAGATTTGCGGACTAAATTGAGCAAAGGGTGTTCCCAACATTGGTGGTTTTCACACCCACTGCCGTGCCTACATTTTCCAGCAGCTTTTTAATCCCGGCTGCGAGAACATCGGCAACAGCTGGGAAGTTCCTTGCAGCTCCCTCTCCCCTAAACTCCAGGCGCTCCACCCACCACCTCGGTTAAATTGCTTACTGGCGTCTCCAAGTTGTTGGGGTTCAGAGAAGTGCTGCCGTCTGGAAGTCCTGATTGTGAAGACGCCCTACGACAACTAGCAGGTTCGAGCAATTTAGGAGCTACCCTTCAATTCCCTTGAGCATTACTAGAAGAACATCAGTGCCATGGCATTCCGGTCTTTTCCTGCCGTCCCCTCCCAGCCTTGCTCCATCCAACCATGCACCACCCAGCCATCCGCCTCCCCACCTTCATCCTGTCGGGCTCCGTACCGGGATTGGAAATCTGACTTGACGGACTGCTGCGCGGACAAACAGATTTGTGAGTACCTCCTGAGGACTCAACTTGGCCCCCCCAGGTCTTCTCCCCCCATCAAGCTTTCTTCCGATAGACTAAGTCCATGATGGCGAACCTATAGCACGGGTGCCACAGGTGGCACATGGAGCCATATCTGTGGGCACGCAAGGATTGCTGTAGCTCAGCTCCAGCACGCATCTGTGTGCTGGCCAGCTGATTTTTGAGCCTTCCGATCCCACGGGAAGTTGGAAAATGGGCTGTGTCCAGCCTCCAGGGGGGTGGGGAAGGCCGTTTTCGTCCTCCCCAGGCTCCTAGAAAGCCTCTGGAGTGCAGGAAGGGTGAAAAACAGGCCTACCAGGCTCACTGAGCCATCGTGTGCTAAAAGCGGGGTGAGTGGCTGTGCGTGTGCATGTGCGGGGGCAGGGCGCATTGAATTATGGGTGTGGGCACACACATAGGCAGCCTTTCCACACTCGCCCGCTTTTGGCACGCAATGGCAAAAAGGTTAGCCATCACTGGTCTAAGGCCACCCTTCCCTTTGGCCTGGCACCCACTTTGAGACCCGGCCGCACTGGGAGATTAAGATGAATCTTATCATTGGAGAGTGCGCCAAGAAGCACCATGGGCCAGCTGTTCCCACTGGAGAGATGCTGCTACGGGTAGTCCTCGATTTACGACCACAAAGGAGCCCCAAGTTTCTGTGGCTAAACGAGGCCACTGTTGAGTCAAGCCTCATTTTGCGACCTTTGCGCCCCCATCGTTAAGCGAAGCACTGCAGTTGTGAAGCGAACCGTTTGGCCGTTAAGCAAATCTGGCTTCAGTTTCTAAACGAGTCAAGTGAGCCATGTCTCGTTTTGCCACCGTTGTTAAGCGAATCACTGAAATTGATTCGTGAATCATTCGGTCGTTAAACGAATCGGGCTCCCTCCCCCATTGACTTTGTTTGTCGAGTGCCAGCTGGGAAGGTGAAAAAAAGGGTGATCCCGTGATCCCAGGACAGTGCCACTGTTATAAATACATGCCCGCTGCCATGTGTCCCGATTTTGATCACATGGCAACGGCTGTGTTGAAAAGGAATCATGAGGCACTTTTTTTCTTTGGCCTCTAAACGAATGGTTGTAAATTGAGGATTGCCTGTATGTTATCACTTTCCCTGGTGGTGTCCTTGTTTCGCTACTCATTTAATTATCCAGGACGTAAGATCTGTATCGTCAAGAGGAGCATCATGCCATGTCCGAAGGCCAGAGGTGGGTTTCAGCAGGTTATGATCAGTTCTGGAGAACCGGTAGCGGAAATTTTGAGTAGTTTGGAGAACCAGTAAATACCACCTCTGACTGGCCCTGACCCCATCTCTTCTCTGCCTCCCGAGTCCCAGCTGATTGGGAGGAAATGGGGATTGTACAGTATCCTTCCCCTGCCATGCCCAAGCCACGCCCACTAAGCTACACCCACAGAACAGGTAATAAAAAAAATTGAAATCCACTGCGTGGGGATGAGCGTGGCTTGTCAAATTCATCGGCTTCCCTCCTGCTTCCCCAGGCATCTGCGGTACCTTTGCTCCATGTGTCCTGGCTTGCCAAGTGGCCACGGGCCTCGGTGAGTGCTGCTGCCTGCCGCTTCTTCCGGGAGCATTGGTGGCCGCCCGGACAGCCTTGCGAGAGCAACTCCGTATCGAGGTATTTTCTCGGGCTTTCCCTGGCTTGCAATTTTATCTGGGGGACGATGGTTGATCTGGGCGGGATGGCAAGGCTTGAGAAGGAAGTGGGAGGAAATTGCCATCCCGCAAGAATGGGAGAGCAGATTTTAATTAGCTTTTCAAAGTGTAAATCCAATTCACTTGGCATCAGGTGGCAGTTGATTTTTCCTGCTGATTTTCAGTCCTGGGGTGGGGGAGGAAAGGAAGGAAGGAAGGAGGGCAAGCAAGATCTCTCATTTTGCTGTGGAGATAGCTCACTGGATCTTTTAAAAATGAAAAGTAGAAGCCAGAAAATGGAGATGGGTTGGTTGTAGTTTTTTTGTCGTTTATTTTGAACCGGAGACGGTTGGAATTGGGAACAGCTACCATAGAGCGTAAGTTAAATAGAAGATGTTGCACTGGGTAATTCATAGTGATGTCCTTCAACTTTCAGAACTTTCAGATGGGTGGACTTCAACTCCCAGAATTCCCCAGCCAGCTCTGCTGGCTGGGGAATTCTGGGAGTTGAAGTCCACCCATCTGAAAATTCCCAAGATTGAGCAACACCGACATTATTTTTTCCCCTTCTTTCCAAGGGGGATGTGTGCAGAGATTGGCTGGCTACCTGCTGTTGCTGTCCCTGTGCCATGTGCCAGATGGCGCGCGAGATGAAAAATCCCTGTTAAGCCATCTTGAAATCCATGGAGCCCTCTTTCACAATTAACCAGTGAAGAGAAACTTACCTGTCGGGAAGGAATGACAACATCGGACTGAGCAAAAAAAAAAAGTCTTAAAAGAAGAGACAGCAGCATCTACACAGGGAATGCAGCAGGAGGCAATAACCCTGAAGCGAAAGCAACCTTCCCCCCATCTCATCACCAAGTTTTCGGCGCCACACTTGGAAACACCCCCCCGCACACAGCGGCATCGATAGTGGCACCTCGATATGAAAAACAGCACAGCTCCCTAATTCCGACCAGTTTAGCTGCTTGGAATGAACGCACTTCTGCGTCTGGCTTTCCGTTTTATTCGCTCCCATCCAGCATGAGATTAACAACTTTAATCACCACGCGACAGCTCACCCGGCGTTGCAACAAACCAGCCCTTCAAGATCAAGAGGCTGCGCAAAACCCCAAGCACGATTATCTCTCAGGCATCAAAGGGACATCTTCTGCTGCTGCTTCCCATTTGCAAGGGAGATGTCTTATCAACGCAAAAGTTCATTAATGTTAACAAAACCACAGGCTGGGCGGAGGAATTGCCCAACATGCTTTTCTCTGATTTCTTCAGGAGATTGTTCCTGCTCCTCCACACTCCAGATTGATCTGATTCATTCCACACCAAGTTTACTCCTTCTCGAACTTCTGATCCAAAGAGAAGTATTGCCAGTTGCCAACTACTTTAAAAGTGTTTCGGGATTTGTGATGTCCGCAGGGTGGGCCGGCCGATTGATGTGCAGCTACACCGGGTAAAAAGCAAGCGACTTGAGATCTAGTAGATTCTCTACACAGCGCTTGAAAAGCAAAACTGTGAACAATCAATCTGAAACACCATCCTTCCTCCATCTCTACACTCACTTTTGGTCAAGCCTGGCTCGGGGCTGGATCACAGGCTGCTCGGTGGAAACTGTGGAACTGATTCGTTCTCTGGGTTTCCACCCTGTATGGAAACATCAGCTGAACAAAAGGGGATGGGGTTCACACGTATGAAGACACAGAAGAGCTACCAGTGAATACTAACCAAGCTGAGCATGTTGCACCAACGTGGACACTAGGACTTGGTTAAGCGTGTTGGGGAAACGCAGACATTAAGAGCTAGGCTGAGGGCCACGTTGCATGCTTCCCGTATATCAGGGGTCTTGAACGTTGGCGGCTTTACGACTTTTAAAGTCGCCAACGACTTTACAAGCATGGCTGGCTGAGGAATTCTGGGAGCTGACATCCACAAGTCGTAAAGCCGCCAATGTTCGAGACCCCTGCAGCCTATACCATCCATTCATAGTGAGTTGGCCCCAGGACCCACCCAAGCAGGAGGACAGCAGAGCAGGCACACAAGCCCCGGAGAGCATCCCTGGTTTTTTCCATTTGGTGGACATGCCTCCAGCTGGCAGGAATGTCTGTAGCGACGCTGTACGAGCCAGAGAGCCTCCTCTCCTGAAGGTTCTGCCCTTCTCAGCCCCTCCACCAGGCAGATGAAGATTCCACTAACTTCCACTAAGTTCTCCACTAACTCATAGGGACATGCTTGTGAGGTTCTCATGGCTGAGCAGGCCCTTGCGAGAGCTGCTCATGCCGTGGCTGTTGCTGCAGTAGTCCTGGAGATTGTGGCGCAGGGTGACGAGAGCAGAGCCAAGACAAGCACGGTTGGGGGCCTGCAGCCCACCCGGTAACTGGAAGAGGACGGTAGCCACACCGGCCATGCCATCGTCTGTAGGCTCCAAAGTGATTGGCCCCACTCGGAAACTGGAGTACGAGTAGCCCATGAGATGAGACAGGAAGGGTTCCGAACGGCGGAAATGGGCTACGGGATAGGGGACCTCGTGATAGGGTTTCAAGCGACTGGGGAGGGGCTGGGCCGCTGCCAGGGATGGGAGTTTGTGGGGGCGAGCAGGGAGGAAAACCAACTCAGCCGGTGCCCCCAAATTATCCGGTTCAAAATAAATGGTCACTTTAGCAAAAGGCCGGCTGGCCATCTTGGTCATTTCCTGCAAGTGACGCCGTTGCTCGTGTCTCAAGTCCAAGAACTGCTTGACTTTCCAAAGCAAGACACAGACGGAGAGGAAGAGGAAGAAACAGGAGAAGAAGACGGAGAAGAAGACAAAGAGGTCAATGTGTGCCTGGTCTTGGCGGAAAAAGAGCAGGCCCTGAGACTCGGTGACATTGGGGCTGCTGCCCCCGATGCCCAGCAAGATGACGTAAAAACGGCTGGATTTCAGGGCGTGGATCTCGTGCGGGTAAGTGATGACCACGCGATCACGGACGCCCCGCACAATTAGCACCCCCTGCTGCTCCCTCACGGTGATATAAGTAATCAAACCGTGAGCCTGCGCCTCTCGTACCAGCGGGGAAGACTGGCTCCCGTTACTGCGCATCGGCGTTTCTTCCCCCGAGGGGACAATCCTCACCAGGTGGATGCCTGTCGCCGGGTCGACGTCCACCACAAATGTCTCGTAGGAGGTAGAGATGTAGACGTCCACTCCACCAAAGGTCACATCGATGGTGATCCGGATGTCCACATTGGTAAATTTGGGCTGGACGCCGAAAAAAACCGAGCGTCCAAAGAGCAAGTTCTTGATATTAGGCTCGTGAAAGCAGTTGAGTTGAGACGTCGGATCGAAGCAGCTCTCCTGATCGACAATGATCAGCCGGTAGCACTGGTGGCCGCCCACCGGATTCCCGTGAAAGAATTCCCGGCATTTGGCGCACTGCGGAAAGGGGAAAAAAAAAAAAAGACCGGCAGGGATTTATAGGAAGCGATTCCAACTATTTTGAACTCTTCTTCCTACTCAATTTGTGAGCCATATTTGAAAACAAGGAGTCTCCAAACTTGGCAACTTTACGACTTGTGGACTTCAACTCCCAGAATTCCCCAGTTGGCTGAGGAATTCTGGGAGCTGAAGTCCACAAGTTGTAAAGTTGCCAAGTTTGGAGACTCCTGGTTTTAAGAGATGCTGGTTAACTGGTATGCGTCATTTCCCACTCCCCAATAATACTTATTAGGGGACCTTAAATTTATTTTGCTTCTTTGATCAGTGCAATGGGGTCTGGAAAGCTGATGGGAGGCCCACAATGCGCATTTTCTGCGCTTACAATGACTGCAAGACAGAGTGGTTCTGATTGTTACTCCAACCACAAAAATGTACATCAAATGTCAGTATGATTCCTTTCCAGAATTCCATCATCTTTGAAGAAATGTAACATGCTCCAGGTTATTTGTGATGGCGGGCCTTCGGGATTGCCCGATACTAGCTCCATCAATAAAAGAAATATAACTAAGTCGATAAATATTTGTTGGGCAGTGAATGGTTTTGTTCGGCTTCCATTTATCCCAGAAGGGGACAGGGATGTCAAACTCGATTTCATTGAGGGCCGCATCAGAGTTGTGTTTGACCTCAGGTGGGAGGGTGGGGGGGGGGGAGCAGTGGACATGGTCAGGGTGGGCGTGGCCAGATCAACATCACTCGTGTCAGGGGCACCTCTGGGGGTCCAAACCCTCTGCCAGTGAAAACGGGCTCCTGAGCTCCGTTTTCAGCTGTGACAGCCTCCTGCAACCCCATGCCAGCAAAAATGGAGCTCCATTGCACAACGTCCAGAGTACAACATCCAGAGGAATGGTCCTTGATTTGGTGCTGCTAACTTCCCTTTCTCCTGATTCCAGGGCGGGCCCTTTTCTTTGGGGCTTTCCTTCCGTATTAAGATCCTCCTCCCTGCCTGAACCCAGCGCACCTCCACCCCACCCCTTTACCTGTTGTTTGTAGCAATCCTTTTTGTCAGCTTGGGCGCTATTTTGGCAGCCTCCGGTCTCTGTGTTGTTTTGGCACGGGCACCCAGTCCCATCCAGTTCATGGCAATAATCAGCGTGGCCGTTACATTGGCACCTGGGAGAGGAAGGGGAGGTAACGGATTGCTCCGAATGCACCACCCACCACACTGGGACCCCTCATTACATCGGAAAGATCGGTAGCCCTCGACGTACAACCACAATTGGAACTGGAATTTTGATCGCTGAGCGAGTCATCCCACGAGCGAGCCCAGATTTTACAACTATTTATGCTAGAGTCATTAAGTAAATCATAGGGGAGTGGTGTGGTGGCCTAGAGGTGGAGCTCTCATCTCACAATCAGAAGGCTGTGAGATCAATCCTAGGTAAAGGCAGATATTCTCTCTATGGGCACATTTTTTTTTAAAATTAGATTTATATGCCGCCCTTCTCCAGAGATTCAGGGCGGCTTACAATGCGTTAAGCAATAGCCTTCATACTTTTGTATATTTTATACAAAGTCAGCTTATTGCCCCCACAAACTGGGTCCTCAATTTACCTACCTTAGAAAGGATGGAAGGCTGAGTCAACCTTGAGCCTGGTGAGATTCAACTTACAGTAATTGCAGACAGCTGAATGTTAATAACAGGCTTTAGTCTGCTGAGCTATCCAGGCTCTTGCTGGATGTGTATATATCTGCTGAACAAAACTCCACATTGGCAATAGGAAGGGCATCCAGCCAGTAAACACTCAGCTCCACTCAGTTGCCAAGACTCCACCCCGCAAAGGATTAGGAAGTCGTTAAATGATGATGATTAAGTAAACCATACAGTCGCTAAGCGAATCTGGCTTTCCCCAATTGACTTTGCTTGTCGAAAGCTGGCTGGGAAGTTCACAAATGATGATCAGGTAACGGCAATACATCGTAACTGTCTTTAAATAGGAGCCTAGTGTCTGAATTACAATCACATGACCACGGGGAGGGTCGACGGCTGTTAATGCCGGAGACAGATCATAAATCCCTTCATGATTTAAATCACTTTATGATTCTGAACCACATTTAAATGAACGAGTTGTATCTGTGCAGGGAGAAACCTGCAGACGGGGGATCAGCTCAAGAACTGTCCCATTGGCCTCAGCTCACCTGGACAAACGCCATAGCCAGAGAGCCAGTTTGGTCTGGCGCAGAGGTCTGCAACCTTAAACACTCAAAAGAGCCATCGGGACCCGTTTCCCACAGAAAAGAAAACACCGGGAGCCATAAAACCCTTCCCGTGCCTGACTATTTCTTGAGCGGCCACAAAACATAAGTAGTTGAATTAAACATTCTGATTGCTTCTGAAACTTTTCTTAGATTGGATTTATCCTTGGTTGGCCTACCCGAGGTTGAAAAGCTCAATAAATCGCATGCCGGCAGGTGTCGCACACTGGCGGATGTGACACATATTTTGAGTGATAGGGAGCCTCAGCAGAAGGGTGAAAGAGCCACATGCGGCTTCAGAGCCGGAGGTTGCTGACTCCTGGTGTAGTGGTTAAGACACTCGGCTAGAAAGCAGGAAATTCTGAGTTCAAGTCCCACTTTAGCCATGGAAGCCCAGTGACTTTCGGCCAATCACCAGGAGATGCTGGGTTTTACTCCCGCTTTAGGCATGAAAGGCATCTGGCTGATTTGCCGAGTTCTAGTCCTACCTTCGACGTGAAAGCCAGCTGGTTGACTTTGAGCCAGTCACTCTCATGTTAGGCCAACCTACCTCAAAGGATTGTTGCTGTGAGGATAATAGGAGGAGGAGGAAGGGGTGTTGGATAGATGTATTATTAAAAAATACCCAGGGCTTCCAGAGAGGTCTTACTTGGTACATTTGCCTTCCAGCAGGAAGTAGCCGTGTAGGCAGCTCTCGCATTTGTCTCCAAAGCTGTTGTTCTGACAGTTCACACACACTGCCGCATCCTCGGCAGGCCCTTCGGCCACCCACGTGGGGATCTAGGAAAAGAAAAAGACAGTTCTCTCCCTCTTCTCCGTAGTCATGAGGAGGTAGGAGCTACAGAGCCATGATCAAAGAGGCGAGCTCATCTCAGCCAACCTGAAACTATAGAACACGGGTGTCAAACTCAAGGCCCGTGGGCTGGATCCGGTCCAGGGGATATTTAGATCTGGCCTGTGGGGCTGTGAAGGACCAGTCTGTTAGGATATGATTTGAGCCTAACAGATTGTCCAGGCAATATATGTGTTCTGTGACTTTAAGTTTTAATGCTGCATCATGCTGTAATGCTGAGTCATGCTATAATTAGTTGTAAACGTATTTAAGAAAGGTACTGTAATGTATTCAGTGGTTGATAAGCTGCTATCGTTGCGTGTGTGGGTGGATCTGCTACCATCCGGGGTTTGTGAACCAGAGTGAACCAACTACTGTTTCTGTGGTAAGAAGCTTTTTGGATTTAACCGGTAAAGACTTGGACTGTTTAGAAGACTACGAGATTGTTTATTTTCCACTATAAAGAAAACTTTTGATAATCCAGTTTGCACATATCTCTTATTTGCATTGCTCTCAGCAACGTTTCTCTGTGCACTATACTCTGCTGGTTGCTAACACAACAACAATATCCTTAACACAGTCCACAGTGCCTCTGCCAGCAAAAATGGAGCTCGGGAGATGCCTTAACAATTACAGTGATTCACTGTGGCAAGAACAGTGGTGAAATGGGTTCAAAATTCACTTAACTGTCTCTTTTAGCGACATAAATTTTGGGCTCAACTGTGGTCGTAAGCCGAGGACTACCTCTACTCCATTACGGAGGAGCTGTCTTCGCTCTCTTTCTCTCTCACACACAAACATATCCAGACTGATATGGAGGCTTCAGGATTGCCATGAAGCAGAAGGAGGGATGGGGAGGGGGAAAATAGCTAGTTGGGGTTTTGTAAAGCTTTCCTGCGAGAACCAAGGGCGTTCTCTCAGGTGGCTGGCCAGAGGAGGAGCGAAGTAACCAAGCAACCAGCCAGCACCTTGATTGGACAGCGTGACCACTGACTTGGGGGAAAAGGGAAACATTTACTTTTAATGAGGTGAAAGCCGTGGGAACTTTCAGAGTCGGCTTTTACCAGTTGTGCCAAAATGACGTATCCAATAAACGGTTCTTTGAGGAACTTGCCTGCCTCAGAGTTCTGCTTTCTATGGGTGCATTACTTGGAATCCTGACACGAGGACTGCTATATACGACCTCCTAATATCGGGGGACGGGTTCTTGTCACTCACCAAGGCAGGCTCCAGGGGGAAGCGGAGGGGATCCTGCTGAGCTTGCTTGTATTCTTCCCGTGTGATGCACATGTTGCTGTTCCCTCGGCAGAAAACATGGCAGGGACGGCAGGAGCCGCCGTTCAGGGCCGACCCGACAAAGAGCGGCTGACATTTTTCACAGTGTTGTCCCTGTGGAGGGGAGAAGCAGACGAGGCAGCACAAGGGGTGAATTTGGGGACTCTGTGATGGAACAGGGTAGCATGCAGAGGGATTCCCAGGAGGGAGGGGGGAGCATTCCAGAGGAAGAAGAGGCAACTCAGCTCAGAGATTATGTGTGAGAGAAAGAGGGTGAGGACGGCCCCTCCTCAATAGTTCCCTAAAGTATACTATAGATGCGGATAGTAGAATCCTCAGACTGGCAAGACTTAGTTCAGGCCCAAAACCGAGAACGACATGTGGTGACATGTGGTGACTTTTCCAAGCTGAGTTCTTTATTGCTTTACCCAGGGGGTGTCAAACTCAAGGCCCACGGGCTGGATCCGGCCCAGGGGATGCTTAGATCTGGCCAGCGCGGCAGCCCTGGAAACAGAGGAAGGACCGGCCTACGGCGCCTCTGCCAGCAAAAACGGGAGCTCAGGAGATGCCTTAACTTAACAATTGCAGTGATTCACTGTGGCAAGAATAGTCGTGAAATGGGTTCAAAATTCACGTAACTATCTCTTTTAGCGACATAAATTTTGGGCTCAACTGTGATCGTAAACCGAGGATTAGCTGTACTGTATTAGGGAGGAGCTGTCTTCGCTCTCTTTCTCTCTCTCACACACACACATATCCAGACTGAGTTGCCTCTTACTCAGTCTGTGGCACAGAGGTTAGAGTACAGTCCGGCAGGCTACTTCTGCTGACTGCCGGCTGCCTGAAGTTTGGCAGTTCGAATCTCACTAGGCTCAAGGTTGACTCAGCTTTCCATCCTTCCGAGGTGGGTCAAATAAGGACACAAATTGTTGGGGACAATGTAATGACTCTGTAAACCGCTTAGAGAGGGGCTGTAAAGCACTGTAAAGCGGTATATAAGTCTAAGTGCTATTGCTACTCCTATGGAATACTCCCACCTCCCTCCTGGCAATCCACCCCCTTCCTACCGTCCACTGCAGCCTCAGAAGGAAGAAAGGGGCTGAGAACACAGAGCTGGGAGTGCTTGGAAAATCCAGCCCAAATTGCTTCCATTTGTCCCTCCACTTTGCACCCCTGCCCCACCCGTGTGGTTCTTCACCCTCCTCACCATGGTGTTGTTGAAGCACTGCAGGCACTGGTCTTGGGCCCCCACGCCCCGGCAATTGCTGTGTTTGTTGCACTGGCATTCCACCGAGCAGTTCTGACCCACGTAGCCAAAATGGCACTGGCACGCATTGGGTTCCACACAGGTCCCGTTCACACAGCCCTGCTCGCACACCGGTTTGCACAGTCCTGTAATGCTGCAAAGGGGAAGGGAGGGGGGGAAACAGGCAGAATCACAAATGAGCCTTTGGCACATGTGTGTAACTTTGGGCAGAAAGAGCAGGCCGGACGACGCCAATTCTCCTTCACCCTATTATTTATTTATTTATTTATTATTATTATTATATATATATATATATATATATATATATATATATATATATATATATATATATATATATATATGTAGGTCTTTGGTTATTCGGGTCTTCTCCCGCGTAGAATTGGAAGTATCTTGGCGACGTATCTTTGCTCCTGGAAGTATCTTTGCTCCTGGAAGCACGAAGCCGAGAACACCAGCCTGAAGATGACGAATGAGACTTCGTCGAAACGTCGCCAAGATACTTCCAATTCTATGCGGGAGAAGACCCGAATAACCAAATATTTATTTATTTATTTATTTATTGGTTCAATTTATATGCCGCCCTTCTCCGGAGACTCAGGGCGGCTTACAATGCGTTAAGCAATGGCCTTCATACTTTTGTATATACCTGCTTAGTAGGGCTTTTGGCCCCTCCTAAGCGGTGTTCTTTTTTATACAAAGTCAGCTTATTGCCCCCAAAATCCAGGTCCTCATTTTACCTACCTCGGAAGGATGGAAGGCTGAGTCAACCTTGAGCCTAGTGAGATTTGAACTCGCAGTAATTGCAGGCAGCTGGCAGCTAAGTGCTACTTTAACAGCACTTAGTCTACTGCGCCACCAGGCTCAGTGGTCCCCATCCATCAGTTATCCCCATCCATTCTTGCAATCGGGGTCCCGTACGGCTTAGGACCTTAAATGAACCCAGAGATTTGAGTTCCAACTTATACAGGTAGTCGAGTTATGACAGTTCATTTCGAAGTTACAACGGCAAAAAAAAAAGCTGAACCTATGACTGTTTTTCACACGGACGACCGTCGGACGCCGCAAAATTAAGTCGCTTGGCAACTGGTCGGAGAGGATGTAGGTCGCCCTTAACTTACAGTGGTTTGTTTGGTGACTGTTCAAAGTGACAATGGCACCTAGGACCGTTTTTTCACACTTAACGACCATCAAAGTTGCTAACTTTTAACAACGCCAGGGATTCGCTTAACAACCGTGGGAGGAAAGGTCATAAAATGGGGCAACACTCAACTTAACAAATGTTTTGCTTGGCGTCGGAAATGTTGGCTCAATTGTGGTCGTACGTCGAGGACTACCTGTAGTATTAGTGCAGCGTTTCTCAATCTTGACAACTACAAAATACATGGGACATTCCTGCCATCGAACACTGCCTGTGCACACACACACACACACAAACACACACAAACACTTGTGAGAAACCAGGCTTTAATGGTTCAAGCTGCAGGGGTGGGCTTCAAAAATTTTAGCAAGGGGTCCTCTGCCTGGTTGCTGGGTGGGCGTGGTCATGGTGGGTGTGGCCTAATCGGCCTCCTGCACCACAGCAGAGGGGCATGTTTACCCTCCCCGGGCTCCGGAGGCTTTCCTCAAGCCTCCGGGAGGGTAAAAACTGCCTCCCCAGGTTCCGGAGGCCCTCTGGAGGCTGGAAACAGGCCTTCTCAAACTTCCAGTAGGCCCGTTTTTCGCCCTCCCCGAGCCTCCACACTGGCCCTGCGCTTACCTGCATCCAAAACAGGCCGCGTGGGGATTCCTGGGAGGGGTGGGGTGGGTAAGACCAGCCAGGAGTGGAATTTGGGGTTCTTCGAACTGCACAGAATCTTAGCTAGAGGTTTTCCCGAACCCCCGCGAACCCCCAGCAGCCCACCCCTGGTTTAAGGACAGAGCTCAACAAGGTTGACTCAGCCTTCTATCCTTCCGAGGTGGGTAAAATGAGGACCCGGATTGTGGAGGCAATAAGCTGACTGTCAGCACTTCAAGCCGCATTTACTCTAGTGCTGACATAAGAAGGAGAAGCGGAGGCGTCTGGAAAGGGACGGTTGACTTTTCACCTACTTATTTTCCCTGGAGATAATATCCTCTAGGAGATGGGAGGGGGGAAATTCCTTGGAGCTGGAGCAGTAGATTAGGGGGTAGAGTGACTTGGAAGATGGCCAATGAGTGCAGAGGAGTGGGGGAAGGAAAGGGAGGGTTTTTGGGTCGGAAGTCAGTGTTGGCTACGATGAGTCGGAGCTAGAATATCGTGCTTTTTTTCATCAAAGACTGTTTGAAATGCAATTCATTTGAGACGACTTCGAAACCTGACACTGACTTTGTATAAAAAAGAACATCGCTTAGGGCCCCCCGAAAGCCCTACTAAGCAAGTATAGACATGAAGGCTATTGCTTAACACATTGTAAGCCTCCCTGAGTCTCCGGACAAGGGCGGCATATAAATTGAGCCAATAAATAAATAATAAATAAATAACACATATACAAACCCTTCACACTCCTTTACACAATCTAGCGAAGGCCAAGAATTCAAAAGCAGCAACAGGTGAGGATATCAACCCCAAAATTGGCTGAATGCAGGTGTGTGCAGGTAAGGAAAGGCTCTTGAGCAAGTGTAATTTTGTTCAGGCTGCGGAATTGGGATTCTTCCCCCACCTCACCCCCCCGCTGTTAGAAGCCTCCAAGAGAGCCAGACGCAAGTGAGAAATACAGCTGGGACATCACCCTTCATACTGACTTGTCCAGAGTGTAGCCATTTTTGCAGGTGCATTTGTAGCTGTGGGGCAGGTCGCTGCAATTCTGTGTCTCGTTGCAGTCGTGGTGCCCGTTCAGGCATTCGTTTTCGGGTGGGCATGACATGAACGCCCAGTCTGCTTTCAGGCCGCACAATTCCACCAGTCCTGAAGAACAGAGAGGAAAGGAGAGAGGGAGAAATCCGAGCTGCAGGGATATATTTGTGAAGGAGATCCTGTCTTTGGCACAGAGTTTCTCAATCTTAGCCACTTTATGCTGGGTGGACTTCAATTCCCAGAATTCTTCAGCCAGCATGCTGGCGGCTCCCACCTACCCCTGCAAAGGCCCGCCAAGAAAGGGCCTGCATATCTGTCCATCCATGTGCTATCCCTTTACAAAGATGTCAAAACAATGATGGGTAGAAACATGATACTGGAAGCTGCTTCCCCACATACAGATATTTAAATATATATATATTTTTTTCTCTTGCTCTCCCATGGCTAACAAACCTTCCTCCTTTTATTTTTCCTCACAACAACAACAACCTTGTGAGGTGGGTTCAGCTGAGAGAGAGGGACTGACCCAAAGTCACCCAGTCAGTCAGTTTTCGTGCCTAAGTGGGGACTAGAACTCACAGTCTCCTGGTGACTGGCCCAAAGTCACCTAGCTGACGTTGGTCCTTAAAGCAGTACTAGAATTCACCAGCACCTGGTGATTGGTCCAGTCACCCAGTAGTCTATTGTCCTTAAAGTGGTACTAGAACTCACAATCACCTAATGATTGGCGTAGGGTGACCTAGCTGGCTTTTGTGCTGAAAGCGGTACTAGAACTCACCATCACCTGGTGATTGGCCCAAAGTTACCCAGCTGGCTACTGTGCTTACAGCGGTACTAGAACTCTCCATCACCTGCTGGCTTTTTTGTGCCCAAAGTGGTACTGGTGTTTGGCCCAAAGTCATCCAGCCAGCTTTCCTGACTAAGATGGGACGAGAACTCAGTCTCCCGGTTTCTAGCCTAGTTTCTAGCCATACCCACTGGACCAAACTGGTTCTCTTTTTTGCCCTCTGCTTCCCACTGCTCAGCACCCCCTCAATACCCCCCTCAGAATGTGCCAGCCAAACTGCAGGGGCTCACCATGGCGAGGGCCACTCCGCCCACCCTCCAGACAGCGCCCTTTGCCGTTCTCTCCCCGGAAGCTGCACCAGCCACACCGAGGCTGCTGGATGCAGAGAGCGCACTGCTGGAAATGGGAACAGGATGGAGCACAGCTCTCCGACCCGCTCAGCACTCGGCCACACATCCCGGCCGCGCAGCGCATCGGTAGGTAAGTTGGACTCATACACTGCAGAGAAAGCAGAGAGAGATGTTCTGGCCTAAGCTTCCCAAGAGCACGAAGCAGCCAAAGAAAGTCCCGACAAAAAACCCTTTTTACTAAGTGACTGTGAATTCCTCTCATTCACATCCAGCAAAGTCTTTCAAGGGAGAATTTACAGCCACAGACCTTATCTGGCTTGGAGAGCTGCCAAGCCGATATCTTCAAAACTTGGCAAGGACTCTCGGAGAGTCACGAACCAATTAAGCGAACGAATTGTCTCCTGCAAACTCCACTCCCCTTGCGCTCCTCTTTTATTCCCTCTGGGAGGGGCCGTTCATCGTCCACCTGTGGCCTTACTCCCGAGTCGACTCTTGTTTTTTAGCTGTTCCCTTCGTCTGGCAACTCTGTGCATGTGCACACTGGGAACAGGCTCCAGCTGTTCATCTGCCTTACTGATGTCTGACTCCAAAGGCAACTGATAACTGTCGGACGGCCCTGGCCCCCTCTCTGCCTCCGACGGAGAGCCCTCATCAGAACCTTCCCCAGACTCCAGGACTGGCCCATGTTCCTCCCCAACCTTCTCACTGTCCGAATCTGCTGCCAGCTCTGTAAGAGCTGCTGGCCACTGTAAGACTGGTGGACTTCAACTCCCAGAATTCCCCAGCCAGCCATTCTCCACCAGTCGACCAGTCTTACAGTGGCCAAAGTTGGAGACACCTGCATAAGAACCTCCCGGTAGCACCGACGTATGCCGACTGCCCCAAATCATTTACCTGCTGCAGGCTGACGCTCCAGACACATTGCTGCCAGCCCCCATCAGCCCCCTTGGAGCTGAGGCAGTCCCCACAAGTGCTGTGGTTATGGCAGGGCGTGGGGCAGGCCAAGGGAGGCGAGGACTCCACGGGCATCGGGGAGACGTTGAGGAGCGAGTGGCTGAAGCAAGTCCAGTCGTAGGTGGGTTGCACGCTGAGAATACGACGCGTCTCCCCTAAGAATTGGGGGCAGAAGAAGGGTGAATATTAGGAGCTTTCAAGGCCTGGATTGTTCCCCTTGGTCGTCCGCCCCTAACCAATCTACTAGGAGACAAGCATGGTGGTCCACCATATTCAGGAGGAAGACATTGAGAATGGAAGAAGAGGAAGATTCGATCTGGGAGAAATGGATGTGTTTTCTCCATAAACTTCTGAAATGAACAGAAGTTCATGAGAACTTGGAGAGGTGGACATCAAGAGGGGTGATATCTAGATGCTCTCCAGGGACCAAAACTTCTGGGACAGAGTCTCTTCTGGTCTTGCAAGCCATGTCACCCTTCACCAACTTTTTGTGGTTCATTTTACAGTCATTAGCCCCATCTTCCCCGACGATCAAAGCTGACACCAGCCAGAGCATAACAAAACTCAAAGAAGTACAGGTAATCCTCAGCGTATGACCACAATTGGGCCCAAAATTTAGCTTGCTAAGTGAGACATTTGTTGAGTTTTGCCCCGTTTTATGACCTTTCTTGCCACAGTGAAGTGAAGCACTTGTTTGTTTTGTCATTTAATGACCCGGTAATCCCTTGCGGGGTGGAGTCAGGACAACTGAATGGAGCTGAGCATTTACTGGCCAGATGCCCTTCCTGTTGCCAATGCAGAGTTCACAGCAGATATAGTCTCACTGTAGTTAAATGAAGCACTGCCATTGTTAAATTAGTAACACATTTGTTAAGTGAATCTGGCTTCCCCCTTGCTTGTCAGAAGGTCGCAAAATGGGAATCCCGTGACCTCCGAACATTGCAACCATCCTAAAGATGGGTCAGTTGCCCAGCATCGAAATTTTGTTCAAGTGACCATGAGGTCATTTGTGCAGTTGTTTTAAGTGTGAAAAATAGTCATTAAGTCACTTTTTCAGTGGTGTTTTAACTTCGGGTCACCAAATGAAATGTTGTAAGTCGAGGACTACCTGTAGTGCAAGATCAGAAGACGTGGGGAAATCTGGCCCACAGGATCACCAAGAGTCAGAGACGACTGAATGGATAACATCATCATCAATCATCATCACTGTTTAGGCCATAGAATAGAATAGAATAGAATAGAATAGAATAGAATAGAATAGAATAGAATAGAATAGAATAGAATAGAATAGAATAGAATAGAATAGAATAGAATAGAATAGAATAGAATAGAATAGAATAGAATAGAAAATATGGGATGGAATGGAATGGAATGGAATGGAATGGAATGGAATGGAATGGAATGGAATAGAATATGGAAAATAGAAAATAAAGTAGAATATAGAAAATGGAAAATAGAGAATAGAATATCGATAATATAGAATGAATAGAATAGAATATAGAAAATAGAAAATAGAAAATAAAGTAAAATAGAGAAAATAGAGAATAGAACATAGACAATATCGAAAGAATAGAATAGAATAGAATAGAATAGAATAGAATAGAATAGAATAGAATAGAATAGAATAGAATAGAATAAGAGTTGGAAGGGACCTTGGAGGTCTTCTAGTCCAACCCCTTCTTAGGCAGGAAACCCTACATCACTTCAGACAAATGGTGATCCAACCTCTTCTTAAAAACTTCCAGTGTTGGAACATTAACAATCTCCGGAGGCAAATTGTGCCACTGATTAATTGTTCTCACTGTCAGGAAATTTCTCCTTAGTTGCTTCTCTCCTTGATTAGTTTCCACCCATTGCTTCTCATCCTACCCTCAGGTGCTTTGGAGAAGAGCTTGACTCCCTCTTCTTTGGGGCAGCCCCTGAGATATTGGAAGACTGCTCTCATGTCACCCCCGGTCCTTCTTTTCATCAATCATCATCAATCATTGTTATCCCCAACCGTCGTCTTTTCTTTTTAGGCATCTTCTTTCTCCGAGCTCCCTGCCCCTCGCTCCTCACCCTGCAGCCCTTTCCCCCCACCTTCTCTCCTCCCTTGTCCCCTCGTCTCTCCCCGCCCACCACCAATCAAGGTCTGGTCTCTCACCGGTGCGCTTGAATTGCCTCGTCCACATGCACTTCCCAGACGCCGTGCACTTGGCGCAGTCGGAGGCCTCACAGGAGATCTCGGAGCAGTTGCTGGCCACGAAGATCTCCCGCTGGTTGATACGGCAGTCGTTCTCCGACGTGCAGCTGCCGGTGCTGCCGATACAGGCGCCTTCGGGGCAGTTGGTGCACCATTTGCACTGCGGTAAAGGCTGGGGAGCAGACAGCGGCTCACAAAACCTGGCGGCTGCAATCTTAGCCGCGTGCTCTAACCCTCAAGCCTTGAAGGCGGCTTGACCTGGGTTCTCCACTCTCCGTTACGGGTAGTCCTCAGCTTGTGACCACAAACTGAGCCCAAACGGTCTGTGGCTAAGTGAGCTTTGCCCCCATTTTATGGCTAAGCGAATCACTTAGTTAGTAACCTGGCCGTTAAGCGAATCGGGCTCCCCCCCGTTGACTTTGCTTGTCGGGTCGCAAAAGAGGGTCACATGACCCTGGGACACTGCAATAGTCGTAAGTATGAACCAGTGGCCAAGCGTCTGAATTTTGGTCCCATGATCATGGGGGGGGCTACAAAGGTCGTAACTGTGAAAAGCGGTCGTAAGTCACTTTTTTCAGTGCCGTTTGAATGGTCACTCAACGAACTGTCGTAAGTCAAGGACTACCTGTACTGAGATCCATCCTCCCTGCATTCTTTATCCCGATAAACCACGCCTAACTCTAAAGCGGTGTTTCTCAAATCTGCAAATTTAAGATGCACAGCCTTCCAACTCCCAGCATTCATGCCTGGCTGAGGGATTCTGGGAATTGAAGTCCATGCAGCTTACAGATGCCAAGGTTGAGAAAAACACCGATCGAAAGGCTCTGTTGGTTTTGCCAAAACTACCAAATGCTTTCCTGGTTCGGAAAAATAATTACATTAGAAGTGCACGCAGATAGTTAGAAATACTAACTAAAGATAGTAAAGAAATACTGCCTCTGTACAATACATCTTCGGGACCGCCTTCTGCCACAAACAGTCTTTCACCGACCAGTACGTTCCCATAGAGAGGGGCTCCTCAGGGTGCCGTCGGTCAAACAGTGTCGACTGGCGGCTCCCAGGGGGAGAGCCTTCTCTGTGGGGCACCTAACATCTGGAACGAGCTCCCCCCTGAGATAAGGAGGTTACAGGACCTGTATACTTTTCGCCGCGCCTTAAAAATGTTTTTATTTGAACAAGCTGGTCTGGCTTAACCTCCTTTTATATTGGGTCTTACATATTTTTACAATTGGATTTTTAAACTGTTCGAGCCAAATTATTTAATTTGTTTTAAATGATTTTTAACTTTTTATATTATTGTATCTTATTTTGGCTGTTCACCGCCCTGAGTCTTGTCTGGGAGTAGGGCGGTATATAAATTTAATAAATAAATAAATAAATAAAATAAATAAATAAATACACCAGTGTTTCCCAACCATGGCAAATTTAAGATGTGTGGACTTCAACTCCCAGAATTCCCTAGCAAGCCTGTATGGACTTCAACTCCCAAGAGTTCCCCAGCCAGCATGTGCTGACTTCAATTCCCAGAATTCCCCAGCCAGGTTGTGTGGACTTCAACTCCCAGAGTTCCCCAGCCAGCCATTCCTCACTGCCTAAATTTGCCTTACCCCCAAATTCTCTCTTTACAGGGAGTTGCTGGTCACATTGGGCCTACATGCTGCCATTAGCCCATCTCTCTTACTTCTCCTTGTAAAGTGAGTGCAGGTTCAAAAGGTTTATGATCCCACCCTCTATTCATGTTCCGGTCTCTGAGTAGGCCGGCTGCCAGCACATGGGTAAAGTTGCTACTTACAGGAATCCCCAGGCTGTGGGCCATGGCACGAGGATGTTGGGCGAGGCACTCACTACAAGTTCTCAGCCGGCGACACTCGTCCGGAGATCTTGGGGTGGGAAAGCAGGAGATCTCACCCAAGGAGCAGCCTTGTCTGCAGAAGAAGAGAAACGATACCATGAGATTCAATCAAACTCCCCGTATATTTCTAACCCAGAAGTGATTTTTCATTGATGCCTTCTGAGGGCTGGGAGAAAGTGATTGGCTCAAAGTCACTTAGCTGGCTTCATGCCTAAGGTGGGACTAGAATTCACTGTCTCCCAGTCAGCTTTTATGCCCATGGCGGCATTAGAACTCCCATTCTCCTGCTGATTGGCCCAAAGTCACCCAACCGGCTTTCATGCCTTAGATAGGACTAGAAGTCACCGTCTCCTGCTGATTGGCCCAAAGTCACCCAACTAGTTTTTATGGATAAAATGGGACTAGAACTCCCATTCTCCCGCTGATTGGCCCAAAGTCACCCAACCGGCTTTCATGCCTTAGATAGGACTAGAAGTCACCGTCTCCTGCTGATTGGCCCAAAGTCACCCAATTAGTTTTTATGGATAAAATGGGATTAGAACTCCCAATCTCCTGCTGATTGGCCCAAAGTCACCCAACCGGCTTTCATGCCCAAAGTGGAACTAGAACTCACTGTCTCCCTGTTTCTAACCCAATGCTTTAACCATTACACCAAACTGGCTCTTCCCTTCCCCTTCCCCCTGTAAATTAAGGATGACCTACATTCTGTTGTACCTTTCAGCCGCATCTGCAGAGACACAGCTGGCGTGGCACCAGACACAGCTGGCATTAGAGCCGTTGCAAGCTTCCGGGCTGGAGAAAATTAGGCAAGGGTCGTGGGGCACCGAGAGGGCCAGCATGCGCCCCAGGGCCACCCCATTGAAGCCCCCGGAGAGGTAGAGGCGGCCTCCCACGGAAGCCATGGCGTGGGCGATGGATTCGGTGATGGGCTCCCCCACCACGGCCCCGGCTGCAGAGAGGAAAGACAAAATCTCTAGTGAGAAAAACTGATGGGGGGGGGGAGAGAGCACCAGCCCCCAATCAAAACACAGAAATGAAGGTGTTCTTTTACAGCAAGGGTGGCGAACTCAAGGTCCGCAGGCCGGATCCAGCCTGGGGAGGGGGGTGCTTAAATACAAGCCGTGGGGCCAGCCTGGAAATCTCAAAGGAGCGGTCCGCGGTGCCTCTGGTGGCTAAAACAGGCCGCATACAGCCTTTCCACACCTCGTTTTCACCTTCCATGGCCTCCTGCAGCACTCTGCCTGCCGAAAACGGCCCGAAAATGGGCTGAAAACAGGCCACACCTAGTGCTGCAGGAGGCCATGGATGGTAAAAATGAGGCTCAGGGGGCTGCGCGTGGATCCCCCCCTTACCCCGTTTTGGCCAGCAGGGTGTTGCAGGAGCAGGCGTGAAATCCAAATTTTCCTCTACCGGTTCTGTGTACGTGGCAGGGGAAGGATATCGCAAAACCTCCATTCCCACCCCTCCTGGGGGAAGGATATTTCAAAATCTCAATTCCCATCATGCTCCAGGGGAAGGCTACTGCAAAATCTCCATTCCCACCCCTCTTGGGGGAAGGATATTGCAATATCTCCATTCCCGTCCCACTCCAGGGGAAGGCTACTGCAAAATCTCCATTCCCACCCCTCTTGGGGGAAGGATATTGCAATATCTCCATTCCCGTCCCACTCCAGGGGAAGGCTACTGCAAAATCTCCATTCCCACCCCTCCTGGGGAGAAGGATATTGCAATATCTCCATTCCCCTCCCACTCCAGGGGAAGGCTACTGCAATATCTCCATTCCCATCCCACTCCAGGGGAAGGCTACTGCAAAATCTCCATTCCCACCCCTCCTGGGGGAAGGATATTGCAATATCTCCATTCCCATCCCACTCCAGGGGAAGGCTACTGCAATATCTCCATTCCCACCCCTCCTGGGGGGAAGGATATTGCAATATCTCCATTCCCCTCCCACTCCAGGGGAAGGCTACTGCAAAATCTCCATTCCCGTCCCATTCCAGGGGAAGGCTACTGCAAAATCTCCATTCCCACGCCTCCTGGGGGAAGGATATTGCAATATCTCCATTCCCGTCCCACTCCAGGGGAAGGCTACTGCAAAATCTCCATTCCCACCCCTCTTGGGGGAAGGATATTGCAATATCTCCATTCCCGTCCCACTCCAGGGGAAGGCTACTGCAAAATCTCCATTCCCTCCCCTCCTGGGGAGAAGGATATTGCAATATCTCCATTCCCACCACACTCTGGGGCCAGCCAGAGGTGATATTTGCCGGTTCTCCGAATTACTCAAAATTTCCGCTACCGGTTCTCCAGAATCTGTTAGAACAGTGTTTCTCAGCTTTGGTAGCTTGAAGATGGGTGGACTTCAACTCCCAGAATCCCCCAGCGCTGCTGGCTGGGGGATTCTGGGAGTTGAAGTCCACCCATCTTCAAGCTACCAAGGCTGAGAAACACTATGTTACAACCTGCTGGATTTCACCCCTGTGCAGGAAGCTCCATCTCATCTCCCCCACCACCACCAGCCTATAGAGGAGAACTACAATGCTGATCCGGCCCTTTTAGAAATCTAGTTTGACACCCCTGTTTTAAAGGAATCCAAAATGCCCCTCAAAGTGCCATTTACAAAGCATGCCAAGAAGAGAGAGGCAGACCTCCGTTGAGCTTCACCCTGCTACAATGCAAGTTAAGGAATATTCTTCCTACAGCCAGGCGGCTGAGATGTTACCCCCAACATATGTTAGTGTAAAAGGGATCCAGAACAGATGTAGTTTCTCCTCCTTTTGTAAATATGCGCATGTACCTTACACTCCCCCAAGAATCCTCCCTTCCCTTCCCTTCCCTTCCCTTCAGGGCTGTGGCGTCGACTCCTACTAAATTTAGATTGGAATTTTAAAAAAAAGCAATTTTAAATGTCCCAATTCTCCTGACTTCACAGCCCTGCTTCCCTTTTATAACTCAAGCAACTAGTCCCTAATGTTGCTTCACAAACACTGTCCTGTCTCTGGTTGCCCCACATGGTCTCTTTTTCCAGTCTGGCACCTTAACCACTATGCCAAACTGGTTCTTCAAAATGTCATGTAAGATAAATGTAATGAAAAGTGATGCAACATAATTTATAACAATATAATGTAATATAATATAATTAATATAATAATATAAACATATTATAATATAATTAATATAATATAAACATAGTATAATTAATATAATATAAACATATTATAATACAATTAATATAATATAAACATATTATAATATAATGATATAAATACACTATAAATATACTATAATTAACATCATATAATTAACATCATATAATAATATAATATATTGTGACTATACACTAACAAACCTGGACATCTGCCTATCCCAGGTCCTGGGGAAGGATTTGAGAGCTAGACAAAAATGCCAAATCTAAATATCCGTCTGACTGTGAGATGAACCATAATAATAACAGAAGCTGCCCAGAGCTCCTTAAGATGAGTGTCCATATAACAAATTAAATTCAATTGTAAATTGATATAGCAGAATTAATTTGAACTAATAACAGCTGCCCGTGGTACGGCAGTTCGAGTCACACCAGGCTCAAGGTTGACTCAGCCTTCCGTCCTTCCGAGGTCGGTAAAATGAGGACCCCGATCGTTGGGGGCAAGAGGCTGACTCTGTAAACCACTTGGGGGTTTCTTTCAAGAAGAGACTGGACTGCCATCTGTCAGAAATGCTATAGCCATGATGGCAAAACTATGGCATGCGTGCCACAGGTGGCACGTGGAGCCGTATCTGTGGGCACGCAGGTGATGCCCATGCTCAGTTCCAGCGCGCTTGTGTGTGCACCAGCCAGCTGATTTCCAGGCCTTCCGGTCCCACCAGAAGTTGGGAAACGGGCCGTTTCCAGTCTGCGGGGGGTGGGGAAGGCTGTTTTGGCCCTCTCCAGGCTCCAAGAAAGCCTGAGGAGGGCATAAAACAGGCCTACTTGGCCCACACGTGCCAACAGCGGGGAAAGCACAGTGGGGTCGTGCACATATGCGCGGGGGGGGCGCACTGAATTGTGAGTGTGGGCACACACACGCGCAATCTCCCCCCGCTCCCCCCGCTTTTGGCATGCGGCAGCAAAAAGGTTAGCCATTACTATAGAGCCTGAGTAGCGTAGGGGAGTCATGCCTCCTACAAAGGCAGCATTTAAGATCCAGCTGCTGCAATTACTGTATTTTCCTGCATATAAGACTACTTTCTAACACACAAAAATCTTCTCAAAAGTCGGGGGTGGTCTTATACGCCGGGTCTCATTCTCCTGAAACCAGGCAGACCAGCCCATAAGGCTCTGACGAGCCTTAAATGGCTCTGAGGAGGGTCGTCTTATATGCCCAGTCGTCTTATACGCCGGAAAATACGGTAACTTGCGAGTTCAATCCCAGCCAGGCTCAAGGTCGACTCAGCCTTCCATCCTTTATAAGGTGGGTAAATTGAGGACCCAGTTTGTGGGGGCAATAAGCTGACTTTGTATAAAATATACAAAAGTATGAAGGCTATTGCTTAACGCACTGTAAGCCGCCCTGAGTCTCCAGAGAAGGGCGGCATATAAATCAATTTTTTTTAAAAAACTGTGCTATAGGGTCTCCTGCTTGGGGTTAAGTAATAGCCTTCATACTTTTGTATATTTATACAAAGTCAGTTTATTGCCCCCACAAACTGGGTCCTCAATTTACCCACCTTAGAAAGGATGGAAGGCTGAGTTGACCTTGAGCCTGGCTAGGATTGAACTCGCAGAAATTACAGGCAGCTGGATCTTAATTGCTGCCTTTAGTAGGAGGCATTAGCCCCCTACGCTACACAGGCTCTTGAGGTTGTGGGTTGGACTAGATGACCTTGAAGGCCCCTTCCAACTCTGTTATTCTCGACACATATTCGAGCTGTATGAGCCTGCTTGCCTGCACTTTTACCTGTGCTGTTGGGAAGGATCCACGTATTGCAGTTCAGCTGGTAGAAGAAAACGTGGTTGGTGAAATTTTCCCGCTCAGTCCGCCCTCCTATGACCACCATGGTGTCCTTCAGCACGGCTGCCACGTGGAAGAAATGAGCCAGGGGCTGGAGAGGGATGGAGAGATTTGCATCTGAGTTGCATCCAAGGCTCATCTTTGGCGACGCTTCATTCTTCCGTTCTTCCTACCAATCCCCACTCCGGGATTATATTTAGGGGCTTTCTAAATGGGTTGTTAGTGACATTGAAGGTGGCCAGTTTTGCAGAAATGGCGAAGATATCAGCATATTTGAGGGATCAGACCCAAGAAACTTGTATGTTGGAATGGAAGAAATTTATTTATTTATTTATTTATTTATTTATTTATTATTTATTATTATTATTATTTATTATTTATTTATTATTAATTAATTAATTAATTAATTAATTAATTAATTAATTAATTAGATTTATATACCGCCCTTCTCCTTGCGGACTCAGGGCGGTGTACAGCCAGATAAAAATACAGTGTACAAAAGTTAAAAATCATTAAAACCCATATAAACTTTGGCTGACAGTTAAGAACAATTTAAATATTAAAATACCACAGCCCTAGAACACTAAAAATGTTAAAATTCAACGGGGATCAGGCTAGACCAGCAAGCTGGAAGAGATACGTTTTCAGGGCCCGACGAAACGTCCGGAGGTCAGGGATCGTTCTCAGTTCTGGAGGAAGATCATTCCAGAGGGTCGGGGCTGCCACAGAGAAGGCTCTCCCCCTGGGGGTCGCCAGCCGGCATTGTCTGGCTGACGGCACCCTGAGGAGGCCCTCTCTGTGGGAGCGAACCGGCCGGTGGGAGGCAATTGGCGGCAGAAGGCGGTCCCGTAAGTACCCTGGCCCTAAGCCATGGAGCGCTTTAAAGGTGGTTACCAACACCTTGAAACGCACCCGAAAGTCCACCGGCAGCCAATGCAGCTCGCACAGGAGAGGTGTCACGTGGGAGCGTCCCGTCGCTCCCATAATCCCCCGCGCGGCCGCATTCTGCACCAGTTGGAGCCTCCGGGTGCATCCCGAGGGGAGTCCCATGTAGAGAGCATTACAGTAGTCCAGACGGGAAGTGACAAGAGCGTGAGTGACCGTGCGTAGGGAGTCCCGATCTAGAAAGGGCCGTAACTGGCGAATCAGGCAGACCTGATAAAAAGCCCCCCTGGCCACGGCCGTCGTATGATCCTCTAAAGACAGCCGTGAGTCCAGGAGGACGCCCAAGTTGCGGACCCTTTCCGTGGGGGCCAATGACTCGCCCCCAATAACCAGCGATGGAGTCAGCTGGCTATATCGGGACGCCGGCAGCCACAGCCACTCGGTCTTGGAGGAGTTGAGTCGAAGCCTGTTTCTCCCCATCCAGACCCGCACAGCTTCAAGGCACTGGGACATCACTTCCACGGCATCGTTGGGGTGGTCTGGGGTGGAGATGTACAGCTGAGTATCATCAGCGTACTGATGGAACTCCACCCCAAAACCACGGATGATCTCACCCAGCGGCTTCACATAAATGTTGAACAGGAGGGGCGAGAGGACCGACCCTTGTGGCACCCCACATACCAGGCGCCTCGGGGTCGACCGCTGCCCCCCTGTCAACACAGATTGCGACCGGTCGGAGAGATAGGAGGAGAACCACCGTAAGATGGTGCCCCCCACCCCCAGTCCCTCCAACCGGCGCAATATGATACCATGGTCGATGGTATCAAAAGCCGCTGAGAGGTCTAACAGCACCAGGATAGAGGAGTACCCCCTACCCCGGGCCCTCCAGAGATCATTCACCAACGCGACCAATGCCATTTCGGTGCTGTACCCAGACCTGAAGCCGGACTGGAGCGGGTCTAAATAGACAGCTTCATCCAGGTACCGGGGGAGCTGCCACGCAACCACACTCTCAACAACCTTCGCCAAGAAGGGAAGGTTGGAGACAGGACGGTAATTAGCTAAAACAGCTGGGTCCAGGGAGGGCTTCTTGAGGAGGGGCCTCACCACCGCCTCCTTCAAGGCAGGCGGAAGGACACCCTCGCTCAAAGAAGCGTTTATAATCTCCTGGAGCCAGCCTCGTGTAACCTCCCGGGAGGCCAGCACCAACCAGGAGGGACACGGGTCCAATAAACATGTGGTTGCGTTCAGTCTTCCCAGAATCCTGTCCATGTCCTCGGGAGCCACAGGATCGAACTCAGCCCAGATAACACTCTCAAGACCAGGCTCGGTCACCCCGTCTGAACCAACCCAGTCAGCGGCCAGGTCGTCCCGAATCTGAGTTATTTTATCATCCAGATATTGAACAAAATCCTCAGCACGTCCCTGTAAATGGATAGACTATGTGCAGAATAAATATCAAACAAGGAAGTACCAGATAGTTTTTAGTTGAATGTTAAGATGTAGAAATTTGTAGCATAGTTAGGGGTTAGGGTTGTAGGAGGGTAATGTACGTTATAGTAAATGATGATATGATTTGGATTTCACCCGGGGAAACCGGGGGGGGGGGGGGGGGAGGGACTGGGGGGGTTAGAGGAGGGGGGAGGGGGGGAGGGGAGGGAGGGAGTAGGGTAGAGGGGGGGAGGGAAGGGAGGGGTTAGGGGAGAGGCGGGGAAAAATGGGGGGAAAATTTGTATTTGTAAAACTTTTTTAATAAAAATAAATAAATAAATGGGTTGTTAGTATCGGATTAAAGGTTAGCACTTAAATGACTTCCTCAGTGGCACGGTGGCCTAGAGGTGGAGCTCGCACCTCATCAGGAGGCTGTGAGTTCGATCCTAGGTAGAGGCAGATATTTTTCTCTCTCTGGGCACAATGCTGCAAAAACTCTGCAATGGCGACAGGAAGGGCATCCGGCCAGTAAACACTCAGCTCCATTCAGTTGCCCTGACTCCACCCCGCGAGGGATTGTGGCAGTGGTGAAATGTAAAATTTGTTACTACCGGGTCTGCGGGCATGGCTTGGTGGGGGCGGTCTAATGTGACTGGGTAGGCGTGGCCAACTTTTCTTTTCTTTTTTACTTTTAAAACCATTTTTTCTACAACCTCTTCAGCCAAAGAGGTTGTAAAAAAATGCATTTAAAAGCCTCTGACAATCCCAGCTGAGTTGCCTGATCATCAGAGGCTTTTTTTTACTTTTAAGACCATTTTTTCTACAACCTCTTTAGCCGAAGAGGTTGTGGAAAAAATGCTTTTAAACATTAAAAAAAAAAAGCCTCTGATGATTGCACGGCTCAGCTGGGCATGGGGGTGGGGGAGCAAGGATTTTTGCTACCGGTTCTCTGAACCACACGCCACCATCGCTTCCAGATCGGGTGATCCGGTTCGAACCGGGAGCATTTCACCCCTGGATTGTGGGGTCATTAAACAACAAACAACGACAACAACTTAAATGACTTCCTCATTGCCACCATCATCCTTCTGAGATCCAACCACAGAGCGATCCATCTAAAAAAGACCTGGGCATTTTATAGCCTGCAGGCCATACCCTGCCCATGGGTTGCCCCCAGTGGTGAAATCCAATTTTCTTACTACTGGTTCTGTGGGCATAGCTTGGTGGGTATGGCTTGGTGGGCATGGCAGAAGAAGGATACTGCAAAATTTCCATTCCCTCCCCACTCCTGGGGGAAGGATACTGCTAAATCCCCATTTCCTCCCCACTCCTGGGGGAAGGATATTGCAAAATCTCCATTCCCACCCCACTCTGGAGCCAGCCAGAGGTGGTATTTGCCGGTTCTCCGAACTGCTCAAAATTTCTTCGCCCAAACCTGTCAGAACCTGCTGGATTTCACTCCTGGTTGCCCCTATCCAGCCTGCAAAATGAAGCAGAGTTTTGGTGGGGTCAAATTGGGGTGGCAGCAGGGCAGCGGTGGCATCATGCCCTTCCGCCCCAGTCCCAATATCTCATGTGTCCCCTTGCGAACATTAATTGCCCGCCCCTGATCTAAAGGAAGCATCTCTGTGTTCTCCCTCCGATGTCACCTCTGAAGTTGGTCAGACTGAGGCCATCTTGGAGGCTTCAGAGTTGCCCCAATGGAGTTGAGAGATCGGGAGGGGGGGAAATAGAGACAGCTGGGGTTTTGTAGCCAGAACAAAATACTTTCTCCTGGGAACAAAGGACATTCCCACAAGTGGTCGAAGAGAGGAGGAGTGAAGCTACCAAGCAACCAGATAGCACCTTGATTGGGACCATGTGACTGATTAGTTTGGGAAAGTGGGGAAAACTTTTACTTTTAATTAGGTAAAACCCGTGGGAACTTTTAGAGTCGGTTTTCACCAGCCTGTGCCAATAAGATCTATCCAATAAATCCGTTCTTTGAGAAATCTATCTGCCTCTTTGTTCTGTTTACTATGGGTGTATTACTTGGAACCCTGACGTTCGAAGCCCATCTGGGCATTCGTGTTAGTTCTGCTCTCGGAGCCTCTCACCTTTGGTCCTTGAGATGGGGCCAGCAAACTCCAGGTCAAGTTGGGATAGTAAAGGCTGTAGAGTTCAGGAGAAGCTGAAACCATCTCCACGTGGAAACGGTGGCCGCCGAAGACGTAAACAGCATCTGTGCTCTCGTGGTACACAGCCGAATGGCCGTAGAGACCTGCGAAGGAAATCTGGAGTACCAGGTGTCCATATTTATGGCTTGGGGGATCCTTATTTAGGTTTGAGTTGCTCAACCTTGGTGTTCTAAACCAGCTCCCCAAACACGACAAACTCACTGTAGTTGAAGCAATGATTCCTTTTTTAGGAGCGCCAGCAGCTCAGGCAAAAAAATTTCTCTCTCTTTCACCGCAGGCTAAGAAGTCTGTCCGGCAGGGAGATGAATAGTTGTCTGTCACACAACTATTCATCTCCGTCCCCTGCCTTTTATCCCCAAAGCTAGGGTGGGGCTTCGCTAGCAGCAGTGGCCCTTCTGTCCCAAGGACCAGCCCATAGATTTCCACTGCTCTCCTCTCCTCTGCCTTCTGCGCATTTGCGCGCCAGGCACTGAACCCATCTGTTCCTCCTCTTCCTCATCAGCCACCTCTATCTGAGGGCTGATGGACGGCCCAGGCTCTGCCTTTGTCTCTATCTCTGACAGTTCCATTCCCTCTTCCCCCTCGGAGCTCTCGGGTTGCCTTGATGCTGGCCCTGAGTCCCATGCCTCCTCCTCCTCCTCCTCCTCATCTGATTCAGCTGCTGGAGGGACCGGCAGCTACCACACTTGGCAACTTGGCTGGCTGGGGAATTCTGGGAGTTGAAGTCCAGCCATCTTCAAGTTGCTCAGGTTGAGAAACAGTGATTTAGGCCAGTGGCCCTCAATCCTTTGGGCACCAGGGACCGCTTCTGTGGAGAAAAGTTTTTTCTGGGGACCAGAGGGGGGGTCGGGTTTCACATGCTGCCTACATCCCATTAATGGGGCATCACTTGTTTGCGTGGCCCATTTTCTGGCATGCCGTAGCCCAGTGTCGGTCTACCAACCAGGGATTAAGGACCCCTGACTTAGGCTATTTAGCTTTCCACTCTTTTTTTCATTGGCTGATGGATCTAACTGAAACATAGAAATTAAAGGCATTTTCGGAGCGCTCATGAATCTCTACCATGCAGTTTAGGGAAATTGGAGGGCTTCCTTTCCTTGGAAGTTTTTACAAAAAGGGAGCTGCCTTTATACTTCCCACCGTCTCTTGGTAATAGATCCTGGACTATTTTTCCAAAATTTTCTTTCAATAATTTACAGTGCTAGGCTCACTCTTCCCCCGAATTCCCTCTGCTGACATCGTCCTGATTGTCTATGATCTACCTGTCGGAGGTGTTCCTGCCTGGTTCCCGGCGTGCCAGCTCTCTGATGCCACATTATATTCCAGCAGTTTCTTGTTGAAGCCATTCTCCGGAGAGTAGCCACCGATCAGAAGCAAGGATGAGCCGCGCCGTGCCGTGAGGGTGTGACCAGCTACAGCTGGGATCAGAGGATCCTAGTGGGTGTGGGAAGAAAAAAGAGAATGTCTTATGAGACAAAAGAGTGACACTGAACAGAAGATGGCCCTCTGTTCTCCACCAGCTGGAGTCATCTTTAGATGAACGATAAGAGGAATGAGGCCTTCTTCTGGAGTTCCCTTATGGTGGAAAACCATGTCACTTTTTTTAATCAACGGAGAAGACTTTAAGACAGTACCCACATTTTTTGACTGGATATGGATACTCATTCTCTTCGTTGCACAGGAAGATGATGTCACGCAGCAAACTAAATTGTCACCCTTCTCCTCTTCTGCTGTTCTATATTATTAGTTGCTAAAGAGTTAAGAGGAAATGAGGAAGGATCGGTCTCTCTGGTGAGAACAAGCATACCCCCATGTAGAGTTCAAATAAGATACCTTATTGTTCTCTGCCTGTAATACAGGAATCTCCCCAGACGAGCAGCTTTCGTCTGGGAAAGACCAGGTAAGGCTCTAAGGCATTCAAGGGTGTGTGTGTGTGTGTGTGTGTGTATCAGTGGTGGATTCCTCCCGGTTTGGCCCGGTTCTCCCGAGCGGGTAGCGGTGACAATATGACTGACCTCTGAAGGAGGAAAGGCTGAGTCTTCCAACCTTCAACCGGTTCGGGATCGAACTGCTGGCAGTCGGCAGAATTAGCCTGCAATACTGCATTCTAACCATTGCGCCACCACGGCTCTTCATAATCAGTTACTTAGCCTTTTATTTACTTGTTATTGAAGATTTTGATGTCTTTTATGTTTTTATGCTATTGTAAGCCTCCTGCGGTTACTTGAGATGGTGAGACAGACAGCATATATATTTAATGAATAAATAAATACTCTTTTGACAGGACCACCACACCCAAAAAATAATTTTCCTGCCCTATTGATCTTCTAAACTTACTGACCATAAAGAACAGCGTCAATTTGTAAAGCATTCCTGGCCTGCTCTCGAGTTGCCATAGGCAGGAGGGGGGAAAACTGACGGAACAACACGGCAGTAACCAGAAGCAAATTCCAGGCATACCTTTCTCAAGGCCACAACTTAGGTTACCAGAGCCAGGGTCATAGTAGGGACGTAAATTACGAGGGGCAGAGCTGACTCCACTTGGGTATGTGCCGACATGTTGCTCTTAATAAATGACTGGATTTCTTTTGAAACTTGGCTCGAGGCTCATGAATTAATTAGGGCGTCCGTCAGAACCCTGACAAACAGCATGTAGAAGGGTTGTTTCTCCGGGAACTGCTTGGAAGTGATGAGGAGTTAGCTTGCAGTACCCAGGGAATGAATAAGGAAGGTTCATAGGATCCCACCAAGAATGCATAGTCTGGAGAAAGACATCTTACCGGCAAAAGCCTCCACTGCAAAGTGGTGAGGTTGAGCAGCCAGAAATCGCTGGCCACTCCATCCGCAGTCAGCCCACCGAGGACGTACATGGCTTTGCCTGGGGATATGTAAGCAGCCGCGTGGAAGTACCGGGGGTTGGGGCCTGGCCCTCGGTCCTCTGTTCCTGCCAGCATCTGAGTCCAGCGACGTTCGGCGATGGAGTACCTGGTGAGTCACAGCACCTTTTGACTGTCATGCCCACAAAGGCGGCAGGCGTTTGGGGGAAGGCCCTTTGAGGGATGGAAAGAGTCTCTTACCTGTACACGTTACCCAGCATTCCTTCACGCAGCGACATGCCTCCAAACATCCACAGTGTGGCGTCAGGCCCTTCCACCATAGTGTGGCCCAAACGGTGAAGGAAGCGGCTGGCTGTGTCCTTGAAAGGGAAAAAATATGGAGAGATGATGAGGGTGAACCTAGCCATTCTCAACACAAGGGTGAAAATTCTTGTATGAAGATCTGGCATATTCTGCTCTCTGTCATCATGGAGACTTCAGGTTCAGAAGAAGACATGAGCTTCCTTCCCAAAACCCAAGCTCCAGAGGTTTTCAACATCTGCGGTGCTCGTTTTATTTATCTATTCAAGGGTATGTCTGAAGAGCTCTCTGGGCATTTAACAGATGAAATACCCACTAAGAAGTCAAATATAAAACTTTGGGAAAACAAAAGAAAAACAATTGTTCTTGGAGCAATTCTGCCTGAAAGGGCTTCCAAGTTTGGCTTATCAAATATCCCCAACAAATTGTACAATCAACTGCTCAGGAAGCTTACAAAAGGGACTCTAGTTAAACCTCTGCCAGTGGCAATCACAAAATAAAACAGCAATATGGCAGGTCCTTTAACCTTTGTCCCAGCCAAGCTGAGAGGAAGGAAGGAAGGAAGGAAGGAAGGAAGGAAGGAAGGAAGGAAGGAAGGAAGGAAGGAAGGAAGGAAGGAATGGAGGGAGGGAGGGAGTGTCAGGGAAGGAAGGAAGGAAGGAAGGAAGGAAGGAAGGAAGGAAGGAAGGAAGGAAGGAAGGAAGGAAGGAATGGATGGAGGGAGTGTCAGGGAAGGAAGGAAGGAAGGAAGGAGGGAGGGAGGGAGGGAGAGAGGGAGAAAAAGGAATGGATGGATGGAGGGTCAGGGAAGGAAGGAAGGAAGGAAGGAAGGAAGGAAGGAAGGAAGGAAGGAGAGAAAGGAATGGATGGAGGGAGGGAGTGTCAGGGAAGGAAGGAAGGAGAGAAAGGAATGGAGGGAGGGAGGGAGTGTCAGGGAAGGAAGGAAGGAAGGAAAGAAGGAAAGAAAGAAGGAGGGAGAGAAAGGAATGGAGGGAGGGAGTGTTAGGGAAGGAAGGAAGGAAGGAAGGAAGGAAGGAAGGAAGGAAGGAAGGAGGGAAGGAGGGAGAGAAAGGAATGGATGGATGGAGGGAATGTTAGGGAAGGAAGGAAGGAAGGAAGGAAGGAAGGAAGGAAGGAAGGAAGGAAGGAAGGAAGGAAGGCACTACTTCCATAGGACAGAAGTAACTTACAGCCGTCAACTGGGTGTCAATTAAAGTTTCCCAAATGATCTTGTCAGCCTCCAGTGGGATGGTGCAGTCTGCCCCTGCAAAGCGATGGCTGCAGATACACAGACCCAGCCTCTGCAGAAAAAGCGAAGATAAGACAAGGAGGCCCATAGGTAACATACAAATCGGGCTGGTTCTCCACCGCCTTTGCCTTGGTTTCGTTGGGGAAAAGCACCCAAAATGTCAACATCGGCCTATCTCAGATTGGTTCAACCCAACTGCTAATGTAACAGACTCTTAAGTGTCTCTGAAATGTCAGCCAAACGGCTCTTCGTTACCCAAACTAAATAACATCATCATTGCCAATCTGATAAAAAGTTACCTAATTTGGGTAATAAAACGACTGCAATAAACAACCAAGTTCAGGGAGAACCAAGGACCTCACAGTTTAGCCTCGAGCTACAAATATTGATACAAATATTTATTGATACACCGATCTTCTCATATGTGACTTTCTCCACCATCTACTGCAGGGGTGCCAAACTCAAGGTCTGTGGACTGGATCTGGCCTGCTGGATGTTTAGATCTGGCCTGCAAGGCCGCCCTGGAAACAGCCAAGGATCAGCGTGCATCTCTGCCAGCGAAAACGGAGCTTCGAAGGATTGCGTGCATCCCTCTTGAGATCCGTTTTCACTGGCAGAGGGTTGCAGAAGGCCGTCGCAGTCAAAAACAAAATTCGGGAGCCCATGTTTTGTTGGCAGAGCATTCGTCACCTCCGGCACCCCCCGACATGAGTGATGTTGAGCTGGCCATATCTACCCCAGCCTCCCGAGGTCAAACACAACCCTGATGCGGCCCTCAATGAAAACGAGTTTGGACACCCCTGATTTACTATTTCCTAAAACGAATGCATGGGAATAAGTATAGTTATTGAGTATAAGGTGCGCCTTATACTCCGAAAAATACAATATCTTGTCTTTTTATGTACACTGAGAGCATATGCACCGAAGACAAATTCCTTGTGTCTCCAATCACACTTGGCTAATAAAGAATTCTATTCTATTCTATTCTATTCTATTCTATTCTATTCTATTCTATTCTATTCTATTCTATTCTACTCTACTCTACTCTACTCTACTCTACTCTACTCTACTCTACTCTACTCTACTCTACTCTACTCTACTCTACTCATTAATGACACAAAATTTAATCCCAAGAAAGGACAAATTCCCCGACTCACACAGGTCTCATACAGCCTATAGAAAATGTGCATGGACTTGCAACACGTTGGAAAATGCACATTTGCAACTGCAGGAAGGCAGGAGGTGCAGGCAATTATTCAATACATTCGTGCACTTTGGAAAGCCAGCTCAACTACATTACTGGTAATCCTCAATTTACCACGGTTCGTTTAAGTGACTGTTACAACAACTCTGAAAAAAGGGAACTTATGATCGTTTTTTCACACTTATGACCATTGCAGCATCCCCATGATCACGTGATCAAAATTCAACTGAAGTGACAACTGACTCATATTTATGACGGCTGCAGTATCCCGGGAGGGGTCACGCGATCCCCTTTTGCAGACAAGACAAGCCAATGGAGAAACCAGCTTCACTTAACAACCGGGTTACTAACTTATCAACTGCAGCGATTCATTTAACAACCGTGGCAAAGAAAGGTCGTAAAATGGGGCAAAACTCGTTTGACGAATGTCTCACTTAACCACCAAAAAAATGTGGGCTCAATTGTGGTTGTAAGTCGAGGACTACCTGTACTGAATACATTATTCTGACGGTCTGTTAAAACAGATGTCCCTACAACCCACTCACCCTGTTGCAAAGTCCTTGCCCGGCGTGAGCGCTACAGTTGCCGGGACAAATCTGGAACTTGCAGTTGGGCCCGGTGTAGCCAGGCTTGCAGACACAGTGGCCCTGCTGGCATTCCTGGTTGACGTGGCAGCTGGGCCGGCAACGGTGCACCAGGTAGGTGGCGTTGAAGCCCGAGGCCTCGCTAGAGTTGGCTTCGTAGTAGATGACCAGGAGGCCTGAAAGTTTGAACAAGGGCAAAACTTGACAGGGACCCCAGAGCTGTGGGGGTGAGAGGAAGGGAGGGGAGGAAGACGTTCTTCTAAAGCTGGGTTTGTCAACCTCGGCAACTTGCAGACGGGTGGACTTCAACTCCCAGAATTCCCTAGCCGGCATGCAGGGCCTTCAACTCCCAGCATGCTGGCTGAGGAATGCTGGGAGTTGAAGTCCACCCGTCTTCAAGCGGCTAAGGTTGAAAAACACCGCATTAAGGAAATGTGCTTAGACTTTACCTGATACGGCTTCGACGGTAACGGGTTGGGGATGGCCCTGGCCGCAGAACGCCCCAATGAGAGTCCGATCCAGCTGGATCAGTCCTGTGTCCAGGAAGTCGGGGACTCCATCAAAAACGTAGATATAGTTGTGCTAAGGAGGAATTGAAAGAGAAGAGGAGATGAGCTCTAACACCAACAGAGTTCGAGATATTGCTATTTTAGCAAGAGATCCATATAACACATAATACAACCTTCTGACAAGCCAAGTCAAGGGGGGAAGCCAGAGCCACTTAACTGTTAACCATGGCAGTGATTCGCTTAACAGCCATGGCAAGAAAAGTCGTGAAATGGGGTAAAACTCACTTAACCAGAGCCTGGTGGCGTGGCAGACTAAAGCACTGTAATTAACATTCAGCTGACTCCAATTACTGCAAGTTCGAATCTCACCAGGTTTTTGAGGTTGACTCAGCCTTCCATCCTTTCTACGGTAGGTCAAATGAGGACCAAGATTGTGGGGGCAATAAGCTGACTTTGTATAAAATATACAAAAGTAGGAAGACTATTGCTTAACACATTGTAAGCTGCCCTGAGTCTCCAGAGAAGACTTTAATTTGATATAAATCAAATTAAAAAACAAACAAACAAACAAACAAACAAAAAACAACCATCTCGCTTAGCATCAGAAATATTGGGCTCAACTGAGGTCGTAAGTCGAGGACTACCTGCAGGGGTGGACTTCAAAAATTTTAGCAAGGGGTTCTCTGTCCAGTTGCTGGGTGGGTGTGGCCATGGTGGGCGTGGCCTAATCAGCCTCCTGCATCACAGTGGTGTGTGTGTGTGTGTGTGTGTGTGTGTGTGTATGTATGTGTGTGTGTCCTTCCTGGGCTCCGGAGGCTTTTTTTGAGCCTCCAGGAGGGTGAAAACAGCCTCCCCAGGCTCCGGAGGCCCTCTGGAGGCCATAAATGGGCCCGTTTCCGGCCTTCCCGAACTTCCGGTAGGCCCATTTTTCACCCTCCCTGAGCCTGTGTGTGCACCCTGCACTTACCTGCATCCAAAGCAGGCCACATGCGGACTCCAGGGAGGGGCAGGGTGAGTGGGCAGGGCCAGCCAGGAGTGGGATTTGGGGGGTTCTCCGAACTGCACAGAATCTTAGCTAGAGGTTCTCCCGAACCCCTGCAAATCCCCAGCAGCCCAGCCCTGACTATCTGTCATTTGTCTCCTTCTGATTCTTCTTCTTCCAAACCACAAAATCTGCACCGTCGGTGGCCACAATTTGCCCTGATTATCGACGTCCTGACTCGCACGTGCGTCATCCCTCTCGCTTACCATACAAAGGGTGTCCGGCTGAATAGTGAGCGTGATTGTTGGGCAGCTTTGTTCGGGCCGGCAAGGTTGGATGTCCGCACCGGTTGACAAGACCCACACGCAGTAGGAGAGCCCGTTGGAGAGGGGTCCCCCAGCCCGCTGTGAGCTCAGGGAGGAAGAGGAAGAGAGGTTGAGGAGCAAGGTGCGCCCCACGCATTCCTGATAACAAATGCCACCATTTCTGCAAAAGAAAAAAGAAATCCGTGGGAAATTGTGGGCTCAGGCTCACACGCACCGATGTTTAAAAGATGGCTGAGGTAACAATCAAAATCCTGGGAAGACGGCAACCTTCACCTTTGAAAGAAATCGCCAGGAGGCTTAAGGCTTGTTCAGGTTTAAAAACATTTCTGCACCAGCAAACAATTTTCTTCCATTCTTGGCTCAGATTAGAACCGGTGATTATAAAAAAAAAAAAAGGCTAACTTATAATTAGCTCCCTCAAATTACAACCCAATACTAGCCAGAGGGATGGCGGGAGAGAGGGAGGGAGAGAGGAGGGAGGGAGGATGGATGGATGGATCAGGGAAGGAAGGATCAGGAAATGTTGTGATCAGCCAGCAACCTCCAGAGCTGGCAGCGCAGTCAGACAGCAATGAGGCTGAGGAAGAACATGGGCCAGTCCTGGAGGCTGGGGAAGGCCCGGATGAGGGCTCTGCGTCAGAGGCAGAGATGGGGCCAGGAACATCGGGGAGTGAGGTGCGGACTCTGGAGCCTCCAGAGACTGATAGGAGTGAGGCAAAGGTACAGGAGGATCCTGTTCCTAATCCACGCATGAGAAGAGCCGCCAGAAGGCAAGAGCAGCTCAAGCAAAGAGGACAACTCGGGAGTAGGGCCAAGAGATAATTGGCCCCTCCCAGAAGGCTTAAAACAGACCAGCAACGGCGTTTGGGCTTTTGCCGGAAAACAACGTTGGTAGCTTTGTCTTCTTCTTCGTCTATGTCTTGTATTTATTTTGGTATCTGGGATTTCTGAACATTTGCCAAGAAAGGACTTTGCAGTTTGCCTAATTGGACAAAGGTTTGAGATAGGAGTTTGTGTTGGGAGGAATTTGCTTTAATTTAGTTGAACGACGCTGGGAACGAAGTAATTCTCAGCTGTTCGAATAAAGTTTGTTTTTTCACGGACTGATTTTCCTACTACTTACTTGGGCCTGGGTCACAACAGGAAGGGAGGGAGGGAGGGAAGGAAGGGAGGGAGGGAGGGAGGGAAAGAAGGAGGGAAAGGGAGGGAAGGAGGGAGGGAAGGAAGGGAGGAAGGAAAGAAGGAAAACAAGGGAGGGAGGGAGGGAGGGAGGGAAGGAAGGAAAGGACAGGAAGGAAGGAAGAAAAGGAGGGGAGGGAGGGAGGGAGGAAGGAAGGAGGGAAAGGAAGGGAGGAAAGGAAGGAAGGAAAGAAAGGAAGGAAGGATCAGGAAGGGAGAGAGGGAGGGAGGCAGGGAAGGAAGGATCAGGGAAGGTGGGAGGGAGGGAAGGAAGGAAGGAAGGATCAGGGAAGGTGGGAGGGAGGGAAGGAAGGAAGTCTATTCTTCAGAAAAAAGTAACCAGCCCAATTAAGGCCTTTTCAACTGCCTTTACCAGGCATTGTGACTTCATTCCCGGCGATTCGAGCATTGAGGTTCCCGTCCAGCCTCTCACCTGGGGTCTCCCGAGTAGCCGGGGGCACAACGCTCACAGTGCAGCCCTTCGGTGGGTGGGGTGCAGTAACAGGCTCCCATGGTGCTGTGGCAATAGCCCATCTCCTCCAGGCCGTGCTCGTGGCAGGCGCATTGACGGCAGCCGCTCTGCGTGGTGGCATTCCCGTAGCTGCCTGGCCGGCAAAGATGACAGCGTTCCCCGTAAGTCCAGTCTAGGCCCACCAGTCCAGAGAAGTACAATGGCGGAGAGAGAGAGAAACGGGTAGAGTGACAGACAAAGGAAGGGGACAAAAGACAGACAAGCATCATGTTCATCATCTATAAGAGTTGCCCGGCCCATCATCCTGAGTTTTCAGGACCGCCTGTCGCTCCTAAAAATTTAGCCCTCGAGGCTTCCAAAAGTTGCAATCAAACTGCAATGATTACAGGTAGGCCTCAATTTATGACCAATCGCTTAAGAGACCGGCCGAAGTTCGATCACGGACCTACCCGAGGGGTAATTATGACCTGGATTTGAATTTCTGATGGTCAGGCCCCCTCCCCTATGGTCAGGTGACTGCATTTCTGGCACTCAGCCACTTAACGACTGTGGATTCATTTAATGACAATGATTCACTTAAGTGACCACCGCAAAAAAAAAAGGTCGTCAAACTGAAATCAGTTGTGTGACCGATCAGTTTTTAAGACTGTCACAAGTTTGTTTTTTGTTTTTTAATTTGATTTATATGCCGCCCTTCTCCGGAGACTCAAGGCGGCTTACAATGCGTTAAGCAATAGCCTTCATACTTTTGTATATTTATACAAAGTCAGCTTATGGCCCCCACAAACTGGGTCCTCAATTTACCCACCCTAGAAAGGATGGAAGGCTGAGTCGACCTTGAGCCTGGGGAGATTCGAACTTACAGTAATTGCAGATAGCTGAATATTCTTTCTTTCTTTCTTTCTTTCCTTCCTTCCTTCCTCTTTCTTTCTTTCTTTCTTTCTTCTTTTGTTTTTTAATTGGATTTATATGCCGCCCTTCTCCGGAGACTCAGGGCGGCTTACAATGCATTAAGCAATAGCCTTCATACTTTTGTATATTTATACAAAGTCAGCTTATGGCCCCCACAAACTGGGTCCTCAATTTACCCACCTTAGAAAGGATGGAAGGCTGAGTCGACCATGAGCCTGGCTAGGATTGAACTCGCAGAAATTGCAGGCAGCTGGATCTTAATTGCTGCCTTTAGTAGGAGGCATTAGCCCCCTATGCTACTCAGGCTCTGAGTAGCCTGAGTAGCGTAGCCAAGTTACAACGGTGATGGGCAGGCACCGTTACGGTTGTAACTCAAGGACTACATAACCAAAAAAGTGGGAGAATCACTAAATACAGGCCAGGAGAAAACCCCGTCCTTCAATTTAATGTTCATTCAAAGACCCCAAATCATGTTTGATTGCTACTCTAGCCATTACGCCTAAAAATGGGGTCTTCAGCCCCTAAATTGCACAGGTCTTTTTTAAAAACATTCCGTTGTTCAGAATAGCAACACAGCAATGGCTTCCTGAAGGAATGGCTGGGGAGGTTGACACTCACTCTGGCATTCATCACAAAAACCGGGACCCTTGATGTTGCAAGTGCTGTGGAAATGGCACCCGCAATCCAGGTTGCACTGCACTCCGCTGGGGGGAGGGGTCGCCCCCGTGATGACTTCCGTGGTCCAGCCTAAATCGCACAAACAGGTGAAGTTGGGGGCCCCGCTGCATTCTCCGTGGGCGCACTCGTCGTAGCACCTGGATGGTGGGGGGGGGGGAAGGACAAAAGGAGAATCCCATCAGTCTCTTAGCTCAGTGTTTATCAACCTTGGCGCCTTTGAGATGCGTGGACTACAACTCCCAGAATTCCCCAGCCAGCCAGCTGGCTGGGGAATTCTGGGAGTTGAAGTTCACGCATCTCAAAGACGCTGTGGTTGAGAAACTCTGTTCTACTTGGTTTAATTTACTCAACTTAGGTGTGCAACCATTGAAAATCAGACCTGGTAACGAAACAAAGAAAGGTTGTTTTAGATTTTCTAGGATTGAGGGGTCCTTGATCCTTGGTGCTTTTACCCTAGCACTGATGGTGTTACCTGTGTGGGTCATGAAATGTTTGCAGGAAATCAACCAAACTCAGACAGCACCAAGGACTCTACAGTCGTCCTCCTCTCCGGAAACCCCACCCCCTTCTAACACTGATGATGTTACCTAGTTGGCTAATGAAACGCCTGCAAGAAAACAGACAAGCTCAGAGAGCACCCTCATTTCAGCCCTGATCCACAATATTCTCCTTTATTCCAAGGATTAAAAAGGAAAACAGGAAAATCAATTTTTAAATGAAATTGCCTGCCACCAAAAGCTTAATATATAAGGGCCATTGTTGAGAAACCAAAGGAAAACTAAAGAATTTGCAAGCAAATTGATAAAAAAAAAATTAGATGGAAGAGTAATTTTTGCCATTTTCCTTTTTTCTTCAAACTGAAATCCTGTAATAAGCATCGTCTAAACATGCACAGATTCTGTCTGGCCAGTCATGTCAGTGAAGGACTGTGTAGTAAATCCGAAGATTAAACGGATTACAGCTGGCTACATGACAGCTTTAAAGCTTTTGTGGATATCACTGTAAATGTGACTCCTCTGGAAAACCTGGAAAGTATCAGGGAGGGAGGGAAGGAGAAGAGAAAGAAGGAAGGAAGGAAGGAAGGAAGGAAGAAAGGAAGGAAGGAAGGAAAGAAAGAAAAAGAAAGAAAGAAAGAAAGAAAGAAAGAAAGAAAGAAAGAAAGAAAGAAAGAAAGAAAGAAAGAAAGAACATTCATCTGTCTGCAATTACTGCATGTTCGAATCTCCCCAGGCTCAAGGTTGACTCAGCCTTCCATCCTTTCTAAGGTAGGTAAATTGAGGACCCAGTTTGTGGGGGCAATAAGCTGACCTTGTATAAAAAATATACAAAAGTATGAAGGCTATTGCTTAACACATTGTAAGCCGCCCTGAGTCTCCAGAGGAGGGCGGCATATAAATCAAATTTTAAAAATAAATAAATAAATAAAAGGAAGGAGGGAGGGAGGGAGGGAGGGAGGGAGGGAAGGAAGGAAGGAAGGAAGGAAGGAAGGAAAAAGAGGAAGGGAAGGAAGGAGGGAGGGACAGAGGGAAGGAGGAGAGAAACAAGGAAGCAAGGAAGGAAGGAAAGAGGGAAGAAGAGGAAAGGAAGGAAGGAGGGAGGGAAGGAGGAGAGAAAGAAGGAAGGAAGGAAGGAAGGAAAGAGGGAAAAAGAAGAGGAAAGGAAGGAAGGAGGGAGGGAGGGAGGAGAGAAAGAAGGAAGGAAGAAAGGAAGGGAGGAAGGAAGGAAAGGAAAGGAAAAAGAGGAAAGGAAGGAAGGAGGGAGGGAGGGAGGGAGGGAAGGAAAAGGAAGGAAGGAAAAAGTAGATAGCTAGTTTAAGGCCCTTTCAATACCAAACTGATGTCACAAAATCATCAACTGCTTTAGAGTTCCTGCACAGAAGCATAACCAGAAAAATTCAATCAGCACCTGTCCTGGGATCTGACGTCTGGAAGGAACGATTAGCACTACATCTGCCCAGACCTTCCTTTCATGAATAGCAGGAACCGTCCACACAGGCAGAGCCTCTCTAAAACGGGAGAGGCAGAGCACCAATCCTCAGAACCTGCGTGTGTTTTGACCCTTTTGGCCTTATCCTGCTTCTTCCATCTCTGCTTCGTCCACTAGCCAAATTCAGACCGTTTCTCCCTGCCTCAAATGTTCCAAAGCCGAACAAACTCACGTTTGATTGCAGAAGGCCACTCCGTCGCCTGCGTAACCTCGGTTGCAGTGACACTGAAAGGAATCCGGCGTGTTCTTGCAGCGGGCAAAGGGATGGCAGTTGGCCAAGCCCAGGCGGCATTCGTCCACGTCGGGACACTGCCCGTATGACCACTGAGCAGGGTGGGAGGGAGGCAGTCCGTGGGATTCCCACAGGGCCACTGAGCAGTTCCAGAAGGTGCTGAGGCCCGAGAAATCTCCCGGGAGGCACCTAATGAGGAAGTCGAAGTGAAAGCCATGAATTAACAAAAATCCCAAAGTGATTGCTATTTTTTCTCCCCGAATAGTCTTCTGCTACTGAATGACTCATCATACGATGGTGATCATCATAATCTTTTAATGACCTCATAATCTCTTGCGGGGTGGAGTCTGGGCAACTGAATGGAGCTAGCGGAGTATTTTAATGGCCGGATGCCTTTCTTGACGCCAATACGGAGTTTTGTTCAGCAGATATATTCTCATTGTGCCCAGAGAGAGAAATATCTGCCTCTACCTAGAAGCGAACTCACAGCCTCCTGATGGTGAGGCGAAAGCTCCACCTCTAGGCCACCGCACCACTTCTCATCATACGATGGTGATGAGTTTACGGAATCCTCAACTTATGGCCACAATGGAGCTCAAAATTTACGTTGCTAAGTGAGAAATTCCAAATATTGGAACACAGCTTTCAAATCACCCCTGGTCCTTTTTTCTCATTAAACTAGCCATGGCCAATTCCTGCAACTGTTCTTCGTATGTTTTAGCCTCCAGTCCCCTAATCATCTTTGTTGCTCTTCTCTGCACTCTTTCTAAAGTCTCAACCTCTATTTCACATCGTGGCGACCAAAACTGGCTAAAGTATTCCAAGGGTGGCCTTACCAAGGCATTACAAAGTGATATCAACACTTCCCATGATCTTGATTCTACCCCTCTGTTAATGGTTGCAAGGTCAAGGGAGAATTTTTTTTAAAAAAAATACTCTAAAGAGTGGACTCACCTGCCCAAGGTAGGGTTGTCAGAGTTGCCACACCAGCCGCATTCAAAGTTTTGCAAACATTCACGACAAGTGTTGAACCTGGTGCAGTCCAGGCATTGGGGCACAGAGTGAACACTGGATGGGAAAAGAAACCACTCAACATTTGTGCAATTCGGCAGACAGAAGCTAACACGCAGAGTTGTGTATCCCCACTCTTCGGGAGGCAACTGTCTGCAAGGAATATAAATCCTTCCATTCCCCACGATCCTGTCAGAGCTGAAGGAGCTTTTTCGATGAGAAGCGAAACGTCTTCACAAGAAAAAACCAGAAAGTCCAGTTTCCTCCTAAAAAAGCATGTCTGGGATAATCGTGACCTGGAGGACTGAGAATCCCTACAGACCTTTAGCTATACAGTTTGGGAGGAACTCCCTTGGAATGGTGTGGGAGGAGGAATGGATTTCCAGAGGAAAAATTGCAGACTACAGGAACCAGGAGCACCACTGGTGATCCTGAGGACACCTCAGATAAACCTCCAAGTGCATCAAGGACCCTCTCAAAGGATGCAAATGACCAGCTGTCTGCAAGGAGTATCAACCCTTCCATTCTCCACCATCCAGTCAGAGCTAAAGAAGCTTCTTGGATGAGAAGCAAAATGTCTTCAAACCCAAGGAAGGTCCAGTTGCCTCCTGAAAAAACATCTTTGGGACTACTTCTTTCCATGTTTTATTTCCTGAATCGGGGCTTAATAGAGGCTAAGCATCCATACCCCTTCGGGTGATAACGTCTAAGAGATGCCTGCTCTCTGGCTGGAGAAGAAAGCCTCCTTAGATATGCGTTTAACTTGGGAGGAAAGGAACATGACCTCTTGGCCTCCCCGGTCTTCCTTTGGACCGGCTGTCTCCAACCCACCTGTCATACCATCCACGGCAATCCCCGTAGGGGTATTTAGCCAGGTAGGCCGCAAAGTAGAAGCAGTTCCGAGTGGATTGGCACCAGGCGCATTGGCTGGAATTGGAGAGGCACTCAGAACACGTGGTACGTCTGGGAGGAGAGAGAGAGGAGAAACAAACATGCCAAGCTTTGTGTCTTCTTGGAAAGATTTCCCACATCACCCATGTTCTTCCGGTCCCAAATCAACACTCAACACTTGAACCTGGACCCCAACCCAAATATCACCCAGGCTGGTTAAGGAGAAGAAAGGGAAGAAGATTGAACCAATGATGCTTGTTTTGGTCCAGACAGGCCAGCCCTCAAGCCTTTCAGATGCTCTTCAAACAAATACTGGATGATTATGGGCCAATCACCAAGAGACTGTGAGTTCTAGTCCTGCCTTAGGCATGAACGTCAACTGAGTGATTTTGGGCCAATCATCGGGAAACTGTGAGTTCTAGTCCCACTTTAGGTATGAAAGCCAGCTGAGTGATCATGGGCCAATCACCATGAGACTGTGAGTTCTAGTCCTGTTTTAGGCATGAAAGCCAGCTGGGTGATTATGGGCCAATCACCAGGAGATGGTAAGTTGTAGTTCCACCTTAGGCATGAAAGCCAGGTGGGTGACTTTGGGCCAATCACCAAGGAGACTCTGAATTTTAATCCCACTTTAGGCATGAAAGCCAGGTGGGTGACTTTGGCCCAATAACCAAGGGACGGCGAGTTCTAGTATGAAAGTATGAAAGCCAGCTAGGTGATGATGGGCCAATCAAAAAGAGATGGTGAGTTCTAGTTCCGCCTTAGACATGAAAGCCAGCTGGGTGACTGAGGGCCAATCACCAGGAGACAGGGAGTTCTAGCCCTGCCTTAGGCATGAAAGCTGGCTGGCTGTCCCTTTGGCCAATCACTCTCTTTCTGACCAACATACCTCACAAGTAGTAGGGAAAATAGAAGGAAGGGGTATTAAACATGTTCGCTATCTTGAGTCATTTATAAAAAGAAGTATAGGTGGGATATAATTATAATCACAGGGAGGGACTGCTCAGGGTACCGTCAGTCAAATTATGCCGACTGGCGACTCCCAGGGGGGAGGGCCTTCTCTGTGAGGGCTCCAACCCTTTGGAATGAACTGCCCCCTGAGATACGAAACATCCCTGATCTCCGTGCTTTCTGCTGTGCCCTCAAGACCCTGATGTTCCAACAGGTGGGGCTAAACATGTAAACAGGTGAATGACTTTAAAATTTTGGGTTTTATTTAATTGGGCCAAACTAAGTTATAATTTTAATTAGCAAGTTTATGATGTTTGTGTATCTATATTTTCTCTTGACTGTACACCGCCTTGAGTCCTACGGGAGAAAGGCGATATAGAAATATATTTATTTATTTATTTATTTAAACTTATATACCGCCCTTCTCCTTGCGGACTCAGGGTGGTGAACAGCCAAATAAAAAACCAGTACACAAAAGTTAAAATATTATAAAAACAAATATAAATATAAATATAAATATAAATATAAATATAAATATAATAAATATAATAAATATAATAAATATAATAAATAAATAAATAAATAAATAAATATAATTAAAATAAGACATAAATAAATCCCATAAATCCCAGCATCTTCCCAGCACACTCACTGATTGCAGAGTTTGGGACATTCCTTGGGCGAGCGGATGGCCGTGTTAAGACGGCCTCGGCGACTGCAAAGAAAATCTCCTTTTTTACTGCTATTGACTTGCCATTCGCAGAACGGATCCTGGGGGGGAAGAGAACAAAACCGATCAGCTTACAAGGTCCGGGCAGCCAGAGCTGGCTCAAGAAAGCAAGCAGCTGGCTGGGGAATTCTGGGAGTTGAAGTCCACAAAGGTTACAGTTGCCAAGTTAAAGCCCAGCAGACATCCCAGTCGCTGCCTTGCATGCAAATCTGCAAATTCTTCCCTTCGAATGCAGATTATGTTCCCTTAAGAGCCCATCTTCTTTCCTTACCTTGCTACAGGTGTGGCAGTCGCGGTAGTCTTCGCACAAGATGCAGTTGCCGGGCACCAGGATAAGGCGCACGGTGCTAGGACCGCAGCCGCCCACGTCGTCCTGGTAGGCCAGTCGTCGGTGGCAGGTGGAGCTGAGCGGGCACCAGCCACAGCCCTGATCGGCCAGGCAAGCGAGACACGAATGGTAAGTGGCGCACAGCTCGGATCGGTAGGGCTCCAGAAAAAAATAGGAGATTTCCTGGACAAGGAAGGTGGGAAAGAACGAGGACAAGCCAGGTTTAAGCATCACAAATCTATCCCATGGCTGGGGTCACGCTCTCAATATTCCAACAACACTATGAATGAATGAGGAAAGAGATGTAATGAAGTATCTCAACTTAGCTCAGTAAAAGGGGAGCTAAAGTACAAGAGGGAGAAAGGATGCTATAGTCAGTTAGATAATGTTAGATTATGACTGTTAAATGCTATACCCTGTAGGGAGGGGGAGGGTTGGAGGGGGGAGGGAAGGGGGAGGGGGAGGGGGAGGGGGAAACAATTGTAAAATTTATTAAAACTTTTCAATAAAAAAAAATATTCCAACAACACTAGATAGCCTGGCCCTCTCTCACAGGCCCACATTCCTCCCCCAACTTACTTTTTCTCTTTCTTTCTTTCTTTTCTTTCTTTCTTTTCTTTCTTTCTTTCTTTCTCTTTTCTTCCTTTTTTTCTTTCTCTCTTTCTTTCCTTCCTTTTTCTTTCTTTCTTTACTTCCTTCCTTTCCCCAACTTTCTTTCTTTTTCTCTTTTTTCTTTCTTCCTTTCTTTTCCTTCCTCCTGCCCCCCCCTTCTTTCCCCTTCCCCTCCCTCCTTCTCCTTCCTTTTTTCTCCTTCTTTTCTTCCCTCCCTGTTTGTGATATCAATAAAGACAAATCCCCATTAGCCTTTAAGTATCAGGAAGAGAGCCCTCTCTAACTCAATGGGAAAGAAGAGAGAAGGAAGGGAAACCCAGAGACTTGCAAGATTCTGTTACTAGAGTCAAGAAAATTAAGTGATGTCATCAGGAGGAGGGACTTTCCTGCCATGGCACCCACCCCACAGAATATTGTTCTAGGTTAGGTGAGCCCCCACCCTGCTGCCTTTCTGCAAGGCCCTAAAAACACGGTTTTGTACTCAGGCCTAGGTGTGATCTTCAGTGATGCTTGGCTACTATAGGTTTTTAATTTTATATTATGTATTTTATATTATGTATTTTATTTATCTGTATTATTTTAAGCCACTCGGAGTCATGTATGTCAGGTGGGCGGCGATATAAATCAAATAAATATAGTCTTTTTGTGAAGGGAGTTTCCTGATGTGTCTCATAAGGGCTCATACGCTGCCGAGACCGAGATACTCACGCTGCCTCCTGGCACGCCTGTGCGATCCCAGGTGAGGGTCAATTCGCTGGTTTGTCCGTTGCCAGAGTTATTCAGGTGGCCTTCAACCAGCACGGCATACTTATTCCCTCTCTCCGTGCTGGGAAAAAGGCGCTCAGCCCCAGGACGCTGGAGTAACCGTTTCTCTTTTTCCTGTTGCACTGCCCAGCTGCCCACCTTCTCCTGCAGGGAAAGCAACTCAGGATAAGCAGACTCAGTAACACTGAGGCATGAAGACACTGAGTTCTAGTCCTGTCTTAGGCATGAAAGCAGTTGGGTGACTTTGGGCTAATCACCAGGAGACTGTGAGTTCTAGTCCTGCTTTAGGCATGAAAGCCGGCTGGGTGACTTTGGGCTAATCACTAGGAGACTGTGAGTTCTAGTCCTGTCTTAGGCATGAACGCAGTTGGGTGACTTTGAGCTAATCACCAGGAGACTGTGAGTTCTAGTCCTGTCTTAGACATGAAAGCCGGCTGGGTAATTTTGGGCCAATCACCAGCAGGCAGTGAGTTCTAGTCCTGTCTGAAACATGAAAACCAGCTGGGTGACTTTGGGCTAATCACCAGGAGACTGTGAGTTCTAGTCCTGCCTTAGGCATGAAAGCCAGCTTGGTAATTTTGTGCTAATCACCAGGAGACTGTGAGTTCTAGTCCTGCCTGAAACATGAAAACCAACTGGGTGACTTTGGGCTAATCACCAGGAGATTGTGAGTTCTAGTCCTGCCTTAGGCATGAAAGCCAGCTGGGTGACTCTGAGCTAATCACCAGGAGACTGTGAGTTCTAGTCGCCACCTTAGGTATGAAATCTGGTTGGGTGAGTTTGGGTCAATCCACCTCAAAGGGTTATTGTAGGGAAAGGAGGAAGGAGTCTTAATAATGTTTACCACCTTGAATCACTAATAATTGGCAGGATTAAGAAGAACCGAATCTAATTCAGCCAGCAAATCCACAGTCAACTGACTTGATCTGTGATGATCCCAAACAAAAGATTTGATTCTCTTTCAAACCAGAGCAGGCCTGCAGCTGCAGGGTGACTCTTCGGCGGGAGTGTTTGTGTGCAGAGTCACTCTTTTCTGTAATTCCCCCGTTGCTACACATTTCCAAGTTTAAAGAGAAAACTCGCTTCCAACAACGGAAGCAAGAAGACACGTCCTTACCAGCTCCGATGCGCCCGGGGCTCGGCCTAATTTCGCAACCACAAAGAGGCGCTGGATGCGTGCCCAAATGGAGATGTCTTCCGCAGGGCCAGAGCCGCTCACCAGGGGGTGAATGAAACCCTTGTAGACTAGCGAGACGTCCATCTCTGTGCTTGGATTCAGGGTGATAGTGGTGCTTCGGACGATGGAGACCTATGATAAGCAATAGCCATAGCACTTATAGACTTATATACCGCAGTGGCCTAGAGGTGGAGCTCTCGCCTCACAACCAGGAGGCTGTGAGTTCGATCCTTAGGTAGCGGCAGATATTTCTCTGGGCATAATGAGAATATATCTGCAGAACAAAACTCCGCATTGGTGACGGGAAAGGCATCTGGCCAGTAAACACTCAGCTCCATTCAGTTCCCTGAGTCCACCCCAATGCAAGGGATTACAGGGTCATTAAAACATCAAAAAAAATTATGTTATTCTGTACGCTACATAAATAAAGGGTTTGACCCTTTATTTTTGTAGTATCTACTTTGTAGTAGTAGTAGTATTTTTGTAGTATCTACTTTGGAAGCTCTGGATTGGTGGGGGTGGGGGTGGGGTGGGGGGGTAAGGATTTTTTATTGTAATCTATTTCGATTTATTTCATAGTTGTTAAATAAAGACCGCTACTATGCCTTCCCCCACATCAGGGGAATACATTGGAGTTATGTCTCAGGTCTTTACCTTGTCCGGCTGGGAGTCATTGCGCGGCTGCTGGTAGGTAATCAGGTGAAGGCCGGGCAAGAAATCTTCACGCTGACATTGAGCCAGGGAGGTGATAAAGAAGGACTGCGGCCCCCACCAGCCGTAGGTTCCTGAAATCTTCCCTACTTGGCACCTGCCCTGTTCTGGGGAAGGGAAAAGAAGCTGGCTAGGAAAACCCAGAAGCATCTGGAGCTCACATCAAGATGATGGCCTCAAGTTCATCACAGAAGCCCCCCAATCTGTCCGCTTACCTGAGATGGGCATGCAAGTCTCGTTTTGCACACACCAGCCAAAAGGTCCTGAAGCTCGGGGCAGAGAACCGTTGATGTCACCAAAGGCGAGGCATGATTGGCAGTCGACTAAGAGGCGGGCCAGGCCCAGACAGCCACTGTTGGGGCACTAAAGAAGGAACAGGGTTGGGAGAAAGAACATCAGTCAGGAAAGCGAGCAGCTAAATATGGTGGATAAAGTATCAGAAATTATATGCCTTTCAGTCCAACCATGAAGATTGTACTCACTTTGCCTTGGGATAAATGCAGATAATTCTTGACTTGATTTTGACCTTCATTCACTGGTCTGACCTTCATCCATCCATTCATCCATCTGTCCATCCACCCTTCCTTCCTTCCTGTCTTCCGTTCCTTCCTTCCATTCCTTCCTTCCATCCACCCACCCACCTTTCCTTCCATCCATTCATTCATCCACCCTTCCTTCCTTCCCTTCCCTTCCCATCCATCCATCCATCCATCCATCCATCCATCCATCCATCCATCCATCCACTTGGTTTCTGTACAGGTAGTCCTCCATTTACAATAATTTGTTTAGCGACCATTTGAAGTTACAACGGCACAGAACAAACAGGATTTACAGCAAGTCCTCATACTTTATGACTGTCGCAGCATCTCCAAAAATCACATGATCAAAATTTAGGTACTTGGCAACTGGCATATATATTTATGACAGCTGTAGAGGCCCTGGGTCTGGTGACTGTGATTTGCGATTTTCCCAATCAGTTTCTGATAATCAAAGTCAATTTGGGGGGGGGGGGGGCAGATTTGGTTAACGACTGCATGATTCACGTAACAACTAAAGTGATTTGCTTAAGTTGTAAAAATTATTAACTGCTGATATGTTTAGCAATGGAAAAATCCGGTCGCAATTCTGGTCATAAGTCGAGAACTACCTGTACTTCAGAATCAGCAGCTAAATTTACACCGAGCTTACGTCATTCGCTGCCATTTGCATCTTGCGCATTTCCAGGCTACTCACAAGGTTGCGTGGCTGAGTGCTCTGGCATCCTCGGGAGCACCAGGCACATTCTGGGTCCTTGGCACATGTGTTTTTTTCTGTGTAAATAGAGCAGTAATCCAGATGGTACTGGGGCCAGGAGAGAAGAAAAATCAGTCAGTGACAAAATCCTATTACCGTACTTTTCAGAGTATAAGACGCACCTTTTTCCCCCCTAAAAGGGGGTGAAAATTTGGGTGCGTCTTATACACTGAATGGAGACCCGCCCACCCACTGGCCCCAACCCTTTGGCCTCTGCCTCCCAGCAGTTTACCTCCTTGCAGCAAGAAGAAATAGCTCCTTTCTGCTTCAGCACAGCCTAATTAGCACAAGTTGATTGGATCGGTCTCCTGACATTCAGCTATTTTGCTCTCAGCTGTTTTGCAGGGGCCTCTGCTGCTTGCTGCAAGGAGGTAAATTGCTGGGAGCAGATGAAAACGAAAATGAAAGTAAAGCAGGCCGTTTGCTGTTTGCTGCAATGAGGCAAAATTGCTGGGAGGCAGAGGCAGATTTCTTTTTCTTCTTTTCCTCACCAAAAAAGGTAGGTGCGTCTTATATTCTGACAAATATGGTAATTTTGGCAGCCAGCATGTCCTGCTAGAGCAGAGGTGGGGAACGATGACCCCTTTATGACCTGTGGACTTCAACTCCCAAAATTCCTGAGCCAGCATGGCAAGCTATTTTGTCGTCGTTCCCCACCTCTGTGCTAGAATGTCATATGAACAACCCCACAAGAGTTGTTGCACAGTTGCCCATCCTTCAAGAGAACATAATGTGATACCAATGAGAACTTTCCCAGGACCCCCCCCCCCTTAACCCACGTATTTCTAGCCTGTTTTCAAAGACATCTGCAGCACGGGTGGGTTTCAGCAGGTTCTGACCAGTTCTGGAGAACTGGTAGCGGAAATATTGAGTAGCTCGGAGAACCAGTAGTAAAAATTCTGACTGGACCCACCCCCATCTATTCTCTGCCTCCCAAGTTCCAGCTGATCGGGAGGAAATGAGGATTTTGCAGTAATCTTCCCCTGGAGTGGGATGGGAATGGAGATTTTACAGTATCCTTCCCTTGCCACACCCACCAAGCCACGCCCACCAAGCCACCAAGCCACACCCACAGAACCGGTAGTAAAAAATTTTTGAGACCCACCATTGATCCGCAGGGTTATTTTAATTCCTGCCGGCAGGGGAATTCTGGGAGTTGAAGTTCATATGTCTTCAAGTGGCCCAGGTTAAGAAACGTTGAGGTCCCTTGAGGACATATATTTTGTTTGGTTAGAGTGCAAAATGGTATGAAATGGCTGTTTGGAGTGTTTTTCGACATTTGTTCCTCCTGGGCTGATCCATTCTGCGAAACCACACACTTGAAACGGTGCAGAATATTCTATGCACTGAATACTAAATGCCTAAAGGAAATCTGGTACTTTCTACTAGGTTTGAATGTTGTGTTACCAAACCTAATTTTACCAAGTAAAATTAATTGTAAAATTACTCAGTTTCTCAGTTAAAAGTATAGATTGGAAACCGATACTGTCAGTGTATATATCTATGTAGGTATACGTATCTGAATGTACCCCACCTTTATTATTTTTACAAATAGTTCAAGTGAACATGTTGAGGACACCTTCCTCCTCCTATACTCCCCAGAACAACAACCCTGTGAGGTGGGTTGGGCAGGCACCCAGCTGGCTTCCTTGCCTCAGGTAAAACTAGAACTCACTAGTGATTGGCCCAAAGTCACCTAGTTGGCTTTCATGCCTAAATCAGAACTAGAACTCACATCTGCTTGTGATTGGTCCAAAGTCACCCAATGGGCTTCCTTGCCTAAGGCAGAACTAAAACTCACATCTGCTTGTGATTGGTCCAAAGTCACCCAATGGGCTTCCTTGCCTAAGGCAGAACTAAAACTCATATCTGCTTGTGATTGGTCCAAAATCACCTAGTGGGCTTTCTTGCCTAAGGCAGAACTAGAACTCACAGTCTCCTGATGATTGGTCCAAAGTCACCCAGACAGTTCTCATGTCTAAGGCGAGACTGGAACTCACAGGCTCCCATTTTCTAGCCCGGTGCCTTAACTACTAGACCCAACTGGCTCTCTGGGGTTCGGGAGAGCGTGGCCTCGAGGCTGTGGCTGGTACCCCCAAACCACAACCCCAAAGATGGGAGAGCCCAACTTACCATCTGAGACGGCACCTGAAAGACGAACGTGGGCACTTTGTAAGCCAGCAGATCACCTCGTGGCACCCCGCTGTAGCCTCCCGCCACGAGGAGCACATTTCCATTCATCACGGTGGCCACGTGGGAATACCGGCCACGCGCCTGGGCTGAAGTCTTTGGTTCGTGCTCTGAGGGAGAGACGCATACAAATCAGTCTGCACTTCCGCCCTATGAGTTTTCCAAGACAAAATTTACAATGAGTGCTTTTTCTCGCAGCCGTTATTTGTAGAGAGTGAAGTCAAGGCATGGTGATGGGAGCGACATGGCGCTCCCATGTGACCCCCCTCCTGCGCGAGCTGCACTGGCTCCCGGTGGTCTTCCGGGTGCGCTTCAAGGTTTTGGTTACCATCTTTAGAGCGCTCCATGGCTTAGGACCAGGGTACTTACGAGACCGCCTTCTGCCACTGGTAGCCTCTCACCGACCCGTCCGCTCCCATAGAGAGGGGCTCCTCAGGGTGCCGTCGGCCAAACAGTGTCGACTGGCAGCCCCCAGGGGGAGAGCCTTCTCTGTGGGGGCACCTGCCATATGGAATGAGCCCCCCCCCTGGAGATAAGGAGGATTCAAGACTTACGCACTTTCCGCCGCGCCCTAAAAACGTTTCTATTTCAACAGGCGGGTCTGGCCTGACTCTCCTTTTAAATTGGGTTTTAAAAATGTTTATACAAATTAGATGTTTTAAATTTTTTTGAGCCTTAATTATTTAATTTATTTTAATAGCTTTTAACTTTTGTATGAAACTGGTTTTTTTATTTTGGCTGTTCACCGCCCAGAGTCCCTCTGGGAGTAGGGCAGTATATAAATTTAATAAATAAATAAATAAAGGCAATTTCCAAATTCTTCCAAAAAAAAAAAAAGAAGAATTAAAGGAAATAAACTGAGCACTAGAAGTTTGTTTAGTCGATTTTTGTAGTCGCCCATCTCAGCAAAAGACTCTGGACGGCTCTATGTATTTATGTCGGGCCTGGAACCCATCTTTTGCATTGGATCTTCAGGCCTGCCACATTGACTGCTGTGGGAAACTGGGAGGGGGGAATTGTATGGAGCAAGGGTGATATATAGTCATAATAACATTCCTTTCTCAGAGAGTCAAGGACATTTTGCCTTGCACCTGAGGGTGTGCGGCTGGGAGTTATCTCCAGTTGGAACGGTGCATTGATTGGACCATGTGATGAACCTGTGGGTGCCAGGCAGGGGCTAGGACTTTCCTGTGGGTGGGGAGAACCTGGAAGCTTTCAAATTCAGGTTTTCCCAGATGTGCCAATATGACATTGCTAATAAAATGGAATTTTGAGGAACTTCAAGCCTCTGAGTCTTTTTTCGTTGGGGGTGTTACTAGGAACCCTGACATTTATTGATTCGATAAATGAATTTCAGACACGCTTCAGCCATGGAAGAATGTTTTGTCCCATGTATTGTCACAAAAACGTGTGGGGAGCAGGACACCCCCTTACCTTGAGTGATGAGAGGTGCCAGTTCATGACTAGAGACCCACTGGTGGCAGCCCAAGTGGTAGAAAAAGATTTCGTCCTCGTAACATTTCTCTTCGTGGTAATGGATGTGAACGTTGCCCCCTGGAAGAGAGGCCAAGCAGAGGAAGCACAAGGAGGGTAGAAAAGGTGGAAGAAAATCAACCCAAATACTTCTTTCACATTTCTAATTCTTCTTAGTTCAGGTAGTCCTCGATTTATGACAATTGAGCCCTAATTTCTGTTGCTCAGACGTTTGCCCATTTTACCACCCTTCTTGCCAGGGTGGATAAAAATTGATGATTTTTTTAAATCAAAAAAAATTGGATTTTTTAAAAATTGAAATTGGATTTTTTTTTATTGAAATTGGATTTTTTAAAAAATTAAATTTGTTTTAATAAAATGCTTTTGGAGTAAAAATCTATCTAAGGATCATTTTCTATTTAAGATATATTAATAATTTTGTTTATTCGGCATGAAATGGAGCTTAGTTATGTAGCATGAGGCTGAATATTCTGCAATATTGGGATTGTCAGTGAGGAGGAGCTGCTGCAGGCCAGAAATGACAGTTGCTCTTTAAAATAATGATTTAAATTGAGTTGATTTACATCAAGCCTTTTTACTAGGGATTTAAATCATGCTTCAAATCGTGATTTAAATCGACTTGATTTAAATCAAATCCTGCTTCTTGCCACTATTCATACTGAAAGTAACTCCTAGATGGAAGCAAAGAAAGGATAAATAAACACTGATAAAGTACTAATTCTCATTTTTCTCCCTTGAGAAAAGTTCACCAGATTTATTTTTAGCCTGTCTTTATTTATTTTTTAGAAACACTGTAACTCAAGACAGCAAACATACCTAATACTCTTTCTTCCTCCTATTTTCCTCTCAACAACAATCCTGTGAGGTGGATTGCGCTGAGAGAAAGTGACTGGCCCAAGGCCTTTATAAAAAATTATTTATATATAATTTACAGTATAGACATTAACCATATTACGGATAGTTCTCAACATCTGACTCAACTACAATTGAGACCAAAATTTGTGTTGCTAAATGAGAAATTTGTGAAGTGACAGCTTTGCCTCATTTTATGACCTTTCTTGCCACCTTTGTTAAGTGAATCGCTGCCATCGCTAGTAAGCCGGTTGTTAAGTGAATCCAGGTTCCCCATTGACTTTGCTCATCAGAAGGTCGCAAAACGGGGATCACGTGACCCCGGGGTCACTACAACCGTCATAAATAGGAGTCAGTTGCCAAGCGTCTTGAGCTTTGATCATGTGACTGTGGGAATGCTGCAACGGTCGTAAGTGTGAAAAATGGTCGTAAGTCAATATTTTTTTTCAAGAGGTAAATCGAGGACTATCTGTGCCGATAATAACAATTTCAAGAATTCTCACTTTCCCAGTTCCTGAAACGTTTGAGTAGCATTGCTGCACACTCACCATACACCACCATGTAGTTGCCAATGACGGTGGCGGAGTGGAAGGCCCTTTCTCGAGGGCCCCGGTGTGAATCTTTGGCCCGCAACGTACTCCAATAACGCAGGTCCACGTGGAAGAGGTCGGTGGTGTTCACTCGCACGCTGAACCTGCAGTGATGGGAGAAGTCGACCTGGTCCTTCCTTTTGCAATCTCTCCTGGGCCCCACGACAGTCATACCTCAGGATTTTACTTCTTCAAAACTCATCGCGTTCGGTACTCGACACGTTTTGAAACAAAGGAAATCTTCTCTCAGTACTCATCGCCTAATTTGTACTTGTAACAAAGGTTAATTGTTCTCACTGTGAGGAAGTTTCTCCTTAATTCCAGGTTGCTTTTCTCCTTGCGAAAAATACCAGCTGTCAGGGTTCCGAGGGATGCCCTAATTAAATCATGAGCCTCGAGCCAAGCTTCAAAACAACTCCTGCTATTTATGTCGGCAAGTTCCAAGTCAAGCCAACTCTGACCCCACATAATTTACAGCCGAGACTTGACTCTGTTTCCCATCTCCCCCGCCACGGTATGTCATCACTCACATTCGCCAAAAGAGCAATTTTGCAGGTTGTAGAGATCACTCCTCTCCAGTTGCTGTGAGTAACCCTGGGAGACAGCCTTGAGAGAGAGATGTCTGGAATGTGCTTTTGTTTTTGGCTGCCATGCTGCTTCACTGTTTTCCTATCCCCCTTGCCTATGGCAAGTCAAAAGCAGGCCAGGGATGCTTTGCGAGTTGACACCAGTACAGAATAGGCGAGACTTGGCTCAAAAATAGTAACTGTGAGAGGGACCTTGGAGTTTTAGTGGACAATCACTTAAATATGAGCTAGCAGTGTGCTGGGGCAGCCAAAAAAGGTAATACAATCCTTGGTTGTATAAATAGAAGCACAGAATCAAAATCTCGTGAAGTATTCCTACCGCTTTATACAACCTTAGTTAAGGCCACACCTGGAATACTGCATTCAGTGTTGGTCACCCCATTACAAAAAAGATGCTGAAACTTTGGAAAGAGTTCAGAGAAGATCAGCTAAGATGATCAAAGGCCTGGAGAGTAAAGCATATGAAGAACGGTTACACAAACTGTGTATGGCTGATCAAGAGAAAAGAAGGGCTAGGAGGGACATGATGGCCGTCTTCCAAGATGTCAGCGTTCCAACACTGGCATGCAAGAAAGAGGGGGAGTAGCTGAACTTTTTGCCTATTTAGTTCCCTTGAAGAATCCGTCTCCTGGGAGAAGAAGGGAGGGGAGACATTCCTGTGAGGTGACGCAGGTGGAATGAGGAGACTGGCTTGGAAGATAGCCAATGAGACACAGAGAATTGGGGATCGGAAGGGGAGGGCTTGGGGGGCAAAGGTCAGTGCTAACTACAAAGAGTCGGGGTGCAGATGGCTATGTGCAATAAAGAGGAATTTTCTTCCAAGACTGGTGGTCTGGAGATCCATTTATTTCAAGATAGCATCTAGCCTTTGACACAATATTTGAAGGACAGCCACAAAGAAGGAGGAGACAACTTATTTTCCAAAGGCAAGAAAACAACAACAACAATGGATGGAAACAAACCAAACAGAGAAGCAACTTGGAATTAGGAGAAATTTCCTACCGGTGAGAACAATTAACCAGCGGAATGGCTTGCTTCCAGAAGTTGTGGGTGCTTCAACGCTCGAGATTTTTAAGAATAGATTGGATAGCCACTTGTTTCAAATGGTATAGGGTCTCCTGCTTTAGCAGGGGGTTGGCCTAGATGACCTCCAAGTTTCCTTCCAGCTCTATTCTGATTGTAGCTGGCGTGCAAGGTAGAACTTGCTGGCATCATGACTTGCTACTCCTTAAGGCCAAAATAAAGGGTCATGTACTAAGTCAAGTAGAGTTTGCTCAGTACTTGTTTTAAGTACTCGTCCCACCTACTGGAACGAATCACAGACGAGTACCGAGATATCACTGTACCTTTGGAGGTGGGGGGAGGGGTTCCACAACTGCCAACCTACCGAGCGGTGGAGGGCCTGTGCCCACCATAAACCAAGAGGGTACGGGAAGCGGGGTGGAAGACCATGGAATGACCGGCTGCTGCAGGCGCCTTCCCTCCTGAAGGAATCACCAGCTCCCAGGTCCATCGTTTCAGGTGGAAGCGGTACATGTGGGAGGAGAAGACATCCACGCTGGTGCGTCCTGCAGGAATGGATTAAAAGGTGTGAGATGAATCCTCCAAGGTTGACTCCGCCTTCCATCCTTCCAAGGTCGGTCAAATGAAGACCCAGATTGTTGGGGGGAAATAGGCTGACTCAGTAAACCGCTTAGAAAGGGTTGTAAATGCACTGTGAAGTGATATATAAGTCTAAATACTATTCCTATCTATCTATGTCTATCTCTCTCTCTCTCTTTCTGTCCCTGTCTCTCTCTCTGTCTATCTGTCTGTCTAGTCTATCTATCTAATCTATCATCTTTCTATCATCTATCTATTTATCTATCATCTTTATATCTATCTATATCTATCTATCTATCTATCTATCTATCATCTATCTATCTATCTATCTATCTATCTATCTATCTATCTATCTATCATCTTCATATCTATATCTATCATCCATCATCCATCCATCCATGTATCTATCTATCTATTTATCTATCCATCCATCCATCCATCCATCCATCCAAAATTCAGTATTGCAGACTAATTCTGCCCACAGCCTGGAATTCAATTCTCACTGGCTCAAGGTTGACTCAGCCTTCCATCCTCCCAAGATCAGTAAAATGAGGACGTAATTTGTCTGGGGGGAGGCAATATGCTGAATCTGTAAACCGCTTAGAGAGGGAGGTAAAGCATTGTGAAGGGAATATAAATCTAAGCGCTATTGCTATTGCTATTGCTATGATGGGGCATTTCCCCTGGAAGAGGGACCCCTTGCCACCTGAACCAAACAGCTACCTCTTCGACTCACCTCCAAATACATACAGCCATTCATCGACCACCGCAGATGCGTGGCCGGCCAACTCAGGGGGAATCGTCGTGTTGAGGGGCACTAGCTCTTGCCAATAGCCCTCCCGGGGCAGATACATCCAGACATCATTGGCCAGAAACCCAGTGGCCAGCTCTCCACCAAACAGAATGAGGGAGCCCTCCCAGGCCACAGCTGTGTGGGAATGACGAGCAGTCTGGAAATGAAAAGATGAAAAGGAGATCACTTTTTATTTTTAGATTTTTTTAAAAAAAAATCCCACCTTAATTATTGTTACTGAGGCAGCAAACATACTTCATACACCTACCTCCTCTTATTTTTTCCACAACAATAACCCTGTGAGGTTGGTTGTGATGAGTGCGATCAGCCAAAAACCACCCAGCTAACTTTCATAATGCGGGACTGAAATTCACAGGCTCCTAGTGACTGGCCCAGCCTGCTTTCATGCCTAACAATGGACTAGAACTCACCCTCTCCTGATGATTGGCCCAAAGTACCCATGGCTAAGGCAATACTAGAACTCATTCTGTCCTGATGATTGGCCCAATGTCATCCAGTCAGCTTTCATGGCTAAGGCAAAATTAAAATTCACCTTCTCCTGATGATTTGCCCCAACTCACCCAGCCGGCTTTCATGCTTAAGGCAGGACTAGAAGTCATAAGTTTCTGGTGTCAGGGTTCCAACAGATGCCCTAATTAAATCATGAGCCTTGAGCCAAGCTTCAAAAGAAATCCAGTTATTTATTAGGAGTTTCGTGTCAGCACGTTCCCAAGTGAAGCCAGCTCTGACCTTATGTAATTTACATCCCAATCATGATCCTGTTTCTCCCCTGCCCCTAGGGTGTGTTATCAATCGCTTTCGCCAACAGAGCAATTTTGTGGCTTGTAGAGATCACTTCCCTGCTGCCGCTGTGGGTAACCCTGAGATACAGCCTTGAGAGAGATAAGTCTGGAATGTGCATCTGTCTTTGGCTGCCATGCTGTTTTGTAGGTTTCCCATCCCCACTTGCTTATGGCAACTCGAGAGCAGGCCAGGGATGCTTTGCGAGTTGACATCTGGTTTCTAGCCTCATCCCTTCGACCAATAGACCAACCTGGCTCTATCTACCTGGCACTTTCACTACAATGGGGCAGGAGAAGCATGTTTGCTTCCCCCTTGAGCTCATTTTATGTACGGTAGAATCAGGAAGATGCACAATATCTTGGTGGCACAAAGTTTTTAAATTCACACGCAATATTTTGGGTGGATGTCTAAGCATCTCAGACATAACGTGGGCCTCTTCTTCCTCTCCGTAATGTTCAAGGTTCTCTTTTTCAGGACGAGGGGAAATCGAAAGGCACTTACTGGAGAAGGGCTGAGCACTCTCTGATGCCAAGTGTTGGTGGTGAAGTTATAGAAGACAAGGTCTCCCATAGCAGTGTTTAGATCCAAGCCTAAAGGGGAAGAAAGCAGAAACGTCATGAAATTTAGGAGCAGGAGGGAAAGCATTCAAGTAACAGATTATGTCAGGACAAGATCAAAGAAGCAAGAAGGATGCTGATCTCAAAAATGAATCTGTAATGCTCTTTGAGGGTCAATAAAGAATTGTGGCAATGCGGCAATGGAGAAAGCCTCGTTGATGAAGGGGAAGTCTTTTTTTCAATGTTCTGAAATGCTTCTTCCCATGTTTTTTACTTTGCTTGGGCTCGTTTGTCAGATGGTTGACATTAAACCAACTCTACCTTTTCTACCTTTTTAAGGGATGCAGTGGTATAAGGGATGTGGTGGCTAAGATGCTGAGCTTGTCGATCGGAAGGTCGGCAGTTCAGCGGTTCGAATCCCTAGTGCTGCGTAATGGGGTGAGCTCCCGTTCCTTGTCCCAGCTTCTGCCAACCTAGCAGTTTGAAAGCAGGTAAAAAATACAAGTAGAAAAATAGGAACCCGTTCTGGTGGGAAGGTAACAGCGTTCCGTGCGCCTTTGGCGTTTAGTCATGCTGGCCACATAACTATGGAGACGTCTTTGGACAGCGCTGGCTCTTCGGCTTTGAAACGGAGATGAGCACCGCCCCCTAGAGTCAGGAACAACTGGCACATATGTGCAAGGGGAACCTTTACCTTTCCCTTCCCCCCCCCCAGCACGCGTGATTCTTCCTAGTTAAAGAATAGCTCCTTTAAAGAATTTAAAGAATTCCCACCTCCCACGAAAGAGATCACATTTGTCCGATTATGAATTGCCCCAGTAAGATTTCGATCACGTAGTCTGTGGGACGATGGGGTGGTAGAACGTCGGACATTAGAGACCTTTTGAGACCTTCTGACAAGCAAAATCAATGGAGAAGCCAGATATCCTTACAACCGTGTGACTAACTTAGTGGCGGCGGTGATTCACTTAACAACTGTGGCAAGGAAGGGTCATAAAATGGTGGTTCCACTGGTTATTGGGGGCGAATCATTGGCCCCCACGGAAAGGGTGCGCAACTTGGGCGTCCTCCTGGACCCACGGCTGTCTTTGGAAGATCACACGACAGCTGTGGCCAGGGGAGCTTTCTATCAGGTTCGCCTGATACGCCAGTTGCGGCCATTTCTAGATCGGGACTCCCTACGCACAGTCACTCAGGCACTCGTCACCTCTCGCCTGGACTACTGCAATGCTCTCTACATGGGGCTCCCCTTGGGATGCACCCGGAGGCTCCAACTAGTGCAGAATGCGGCCGCGCGGGGGATTATGGGAGCGACGGGACGCTCCCATGTGACACCTCTCCTGCGCGAGCTGCATTGGCTACCTGTGGACTTCCGGGTGCGTTTCAAGGTGTTGGTGACCACCTTTAAAGCGCTCCATGGCTTAGGACCAGGGTACTTACGGGACCGCCTTCTGCCGCCAATAGCCTCCCACCGGCCGGTGCGTTCCCACAGAGAGGGTCTCCTCAGGGTGCCGTCAGCCAGACAATGCCGGCTGGCGACCCCCAGGGGGAGGGCCTTCTCTGTGGCAGCCCCTACCCTCTGGAACGATCTTCCTCCAAAACTGAGAACAATTGCTGACCTCCGGACTTTTCGTCGGGCCCTGAAAACTCATCTCTTTCAGCTTGCTGGTCTAGCCTGACCCCGCTGAATTTTTAAGATCTGTATTATAGGGTTGGGTATTTTAAATATTTAATGGTTAATGGTTTTAATTTTTAGCCAAAGTTATATGCTTTTTTAAAGAAATTGTTTAACTTTTGTGTACTATTTTTATTTGGCTGTTCACTGCCCTGAGTCCGCAAGGAGAAGGGCGGTATACAAATCTAAATAAATAAATAAATAAATAAATAAATAAATAAATAAATAAATAAAATCAAGCAAAACTCACTTAACTGTCTTGTTTAGAAACATAGATTTTGGGATCTATTGCAAACATAATTCGAGAATCACCTGCAATCAGAGAAGAAGAAATAAGAAGTGATGCCCCTCACCTCCAAAAATGTACAGTCCCCCAGTAGAAGGTAGGAAAGCTCCAGCAGCTGCTGTTCGGGGCCAGAAACTGGAATCTCGGATGCTGACGTTGTACCACTTTCCAGCGCCTTGATTGTCACTCAAGGCTAAATCACAGACCTGGCCCACAAATCCCGGTTCACACTGGCAACGCTTTGACACCTACAGGAGGAAGCAGAAGGAAAAGTTACTGACATGGCCCTAGTGGCAAATGAAAACCTAACGGGACATTCTTCCATCACAATGCAAATTAGGTAGGGGCCTGGTGGCGCAGGGGACTAAGTGCTGTTAAAGTAGCACTTAGCTGCAAGCTGCCTGCAATTACTGCAAGTTCCAATCTCACCAGGCTCAAGGTTGGCTCAGCCTTCCATCCTTCCGAGGTAGGTAAAATGAGGACCCGGATTGTGGGGGCAATAAGCTGACTTTGTATAAAAAAAGAACACCGCTTAGGGGGGGCCGAAAGCCCTACTAAGCAGGTATATACAAAAGTATGAAGGCTATTGCTTAACGCATTGTAAGCGACCCCGAGTCTCTGGAGAAGGGCGGCATATAAATCAAACTAATAAATACATACATACATACATACATACATACATACATACATACATACATACATAAAAAATAGGGGCAACTTCTTTTTCTAATTCTGACCAATTGAGATATATAATATGTGGAAACAACATATTACTCAACAGAGTCGATAGACTTTTAGCTATGCAACTGGGGATTATTTGAATGGGGTGGGAGTATGAACGGATTTGCAGAGGAAAAATTGCAGACTACAGGAACCATTTGCACCACTCAGGTGACCCTGAGGACACAGATAAAACCTCTAAGTGGCTTCAATGACTCTCTAAAAGGATGCAAATGACCAGCTGTCCGCAAAGAGTATCAATCCTTCCATTCCCCACCATCCAGTCAGAGTTGAAGAAGCTTCTTGGAGGAAAAGCAAAACAACTTCAAAAAAAAAAAAAAAGAAAACAAGAAAGTGCAGTTGGCTTTTGGAAAAAAGCACCTTTGGAATTGCCACACAGAACAAACAACATAGAACTCCCCCCACCCACCCACCCCCCACACATACACGTCGAAGTTTGCTTTGCATCTTAGAAAATCCACCTGGATTCGACCAGCCCTGTGCGATATGAACAATGCTGAACTCAATTCGGATTGGTTTTGAAAGATGTGCAGATGCCCTCCATAAGTGAGGCGAATTCCCGGTTGGGACAATGAAGCCAAAAAAAAAATATGTATCTGTCATCTAGATCAGAGGTGGGTTTCAGCAGGTTCTGGAGAACCAGTAGCAGAAATTTTGAGTAGTTTGGAGAACCGGTAGTAAAAATTCTGACTGGCCCCACCCCCATCTATTCTCTGCCTCTCAAGTCCCAGCTGATCAGGAGGGAATGGGGATTTTGCAGTAACCTTCCCCTGGATTGGGGAGGGAATGGAGATTTTACAATATCCTTCCCCAGCCATGCCCACCAAGCCACACCCACGGAACCGAGAGTAAAAAATTTTGAAACCCACCACTGATCTAGATCTAGGTTTATAATAATGTAGATTTTACATCTCATAGTTTATATTTTTACCTCTTGTGCTGTTGTCGAAATGTCATGGGAACGGGCCCTAGGATAAATCAATGACCAATCGAGACACAAAAGGACCATCTCTTACCTGGTTACAGGTGCCATGATTCTGGCACCTGTATGTGGTGCAGTCGGGCATCGAGCAATCCTCGCCACCCCAGCCTTGGAAGCAGGCACAACGCCCGTCGTTATCGCAAATGCCGTGCCCCAAGCAGCCCATGGGACACAGCGAGACAGAGTAAGTAGCATTGAAGCCCAGCAGGTTGTAGTTGGCGTCACTGAAGAGGTGTAACAGCATCTACAAAATAGGAATTTTACAAATTGCAGAAGCAATTTGCAGGAAGCTGATAAGATAAGCAAGACAAGACACGAAGGTATGTGAACTAAGTTGTTCCTTGCAAATTGCTTTAGTCGGCGTTCTTCCTTAAATAGGCTAAGGGAGTGGCCAATTAGCCCCAAGCCATACTCTCGAGGAGACCTCCTCCTGAGGAGCCACTCCTGCCTTTTGGCAGCTCTGCGCGCCCATGCATCGAGAAAGGGCTCCTCCTCTTCTTCCTCTTCACTTATGGGAGCTTCTGAAGGCCCTGGCTGAGTCCCCCCCTCTGGCATCACATCTTCTCCAGCCTCCTCATTGTCCGACTCAAGTGCCAGCTGCACAGGTTGCTGGCGCAGTACCACACCAGCCTCCTTGCTGTCAGAAACAGCTACTAGCTGCACAGGCTGCTGACAGGCTGGGACAACAGGAATGAGTACTCCCAAGTTGGTGTCAAGACGATGGGCTAATGAAGGCCAAATATTTGCCAATGTAAGCTGTGTTCCTTTCCATGTCTGTCTTTTTAACCTGCTTTACAAGGCAGGGAGTCCTTGAGGTACGACTGCAATTGAGCCCCAAATTCCTGTTGCTAAACGAGACCGTTAAGGGAATTCTTCCCCATTTTGCAATCCTTCCTGCCACAGTTGTTAAGCGAATCACTGCAGGGAGTTAAGTTAGTAATGTTAAGTCCATCCGACTTTCTTGTTGATTTTGCTTGCCATAAGGTCGTAAAAACGGGATCATGTGATCCTCGCCCTCCCGGGGATACTGCAACCATCATAAATATGAGTTGGTCACCAAGCAACTGAATTTGGATCAGGTGACTGCAGAGATGTCGCAATGGTTCATTAAGTGTGAAAATTGGTCACTGTGGCAAGAAAGATCATAAAATGGGACAAAAATCACGTAACCACGGTCTCACTTAGTAACAGAAATTCTGGGCTCAACTGTGGTCATACGTCAAGGACTACCTGTAACTGGCTGAGATGAGCTTCTATGGAGGAGGCCTCCCATAGGTCATGACGTCATCTTGCAAATGATGCAATTTCCATAATGCATGCATGCAAAGTGCGATGTCATTTGCATAATGACTTCATCTTGATTGAAGTGTGCCAATGATAGGAGAACAGAGAGAGTGGTGCGGTGGCCTAGAGGTGGCGCTCTCGCCTCACAATCAGGAGGCTGTGAGTTCGATCCTAGGTAGAGGGAGATATTTCTCTCTATCTGGGCACAATGAGGATATATCTGCTGAACAAAACTCCGCACTGGCATCAGGAAGGGCATCCGGCCATTAAAACGCTCTGCTAGCTTCATTCGGTTGCCCAGACTCCACCCCACCAACCATTCAGTTCAAAGGTTGGAAGAAACAATCGACTGAACCTTAAAGAAAGAATCTCCCACCAATGGGGCTACCGTACCTTGCCAGAAGTGGCCTCGATGGTAGGGGGCAAAGTGCTGCCACTCAGGCTGGCCAGCAAAGGGCTGCTGGGAGAATCTCCGTCATAAATGAAGAGGTAGTCATACGTGCATTCCGTGTCCATAAACATGAAGGTCAAGAGGATGCGGTAGCTGCTACTAGGAGCTGAAAAGAAAAGCTTAGCCATCAGATCCCAGTACCAACAGTGTACAACACAGCCAATCTTAAGAAAGTGAACTACAGGGACTTATTACAGGGACTTGACTTACAACATTTCATTTAGTGACCATTCCGAAGTTACAGCAGCACTGAAAGGAGGTGAGTTATGACCATGGGGATTGCCACAATGACTATAGGACTATAACTTTGCTGCTTGTATCTTCACGATTTATATTGTTTTATTTAGTTTCCTAGTACGATTTAGGTTGATTCTAAGTGTTGTATCTTATGATTTATGATGAATGTATTTTTATGATGACTATGATTTATCACTTAAAGCTTTTACGTACAGTGAGAGCTTATGCACCGAAAACAAATTGTGTGTCAAGTCATACTTGGCCAATCAAGAATTCTGTTCTGTTCTGTTCTGTTCTGCTCTGTTCATTATAGAAAAATGATCATAAGTCATGTTTTTCAGTGCGGTAACTATCAATAAACAAATGGTTGTTAAGTTTAGGACTACCCAGCTTTTGTTTCTATCCTGAAGAAAGAGCTTATTGTCTTAATAAAAAGCAACTTATCAGTCGCATTGCCATAGCAGTTTTAATAAGCATCCTGGGATGCAAGGACTTTAAAAGTCCCAGTCAGCACACATATCCCGTCTATATTAATACCTTGTTAACACATTTCCACTCCTCCCAAAATGTGTTTTCATCACACAGACAAGCTCCCAAACTCAATCAGTGAGGAGTCAGAGCAGTATTTTTTATTCAGTTTCTCCACAATGGTAACTTTTAAGATGTTTGGACTTCAACTTTCAGATTCCCCAATGCTCTCTAGATGTTCTCTAGAGGGTGAAATGCCTTGACTTGCAACCTCATCCTTTAAATCACCATTGCCCATCGTACTTCTTCAGATGCTCACCCTCCACCAGCCATTCACAGTTGCCATTGACCGAGTAGTTGCCAGGTCCATCCGTCACGTAGCCAGAAGCGCTGCGTAGCACCTCACGGCGTCCCTTACAATCACCGGCATAGGTTTGATGGATCCCGCACAGAGCAAGGGGCAGCAGAACCAGCAGTTTTAAGCAACTGGATTTTAGGAGGTCCATGATGGTCTTTGGATTTCCCTGTAATCCAAGAGAATGCTCAGTTAATATAGCTGGAAAAGTGAGTTGGGTGCCAGCATCTAGAAAAAAATATTCAGTACCATGCATTCTTACACCGGATAAATATTATGATGATGATGATGATGATGATGTTGATGATGATAGATGATAGATAGATAGATAGATAGATAGATAGATAGATAGATAGATAGATAGATAGATGGATGGATGGATGGATGGATGGATGGATGGATGGATGGATGATGAAGGTAGGTAGGTAGGTAGATGGATAGAGGTAGGTAGGTAGGTAGGTAGATGGATAGAGGTAGGTAGGTAGGTAGGTAGGTAGGTAGGTAGACAGACAGACAGAAAGATAGACAGTATAGACAGACAATATAGACATATATATGTGTGTGTGTGTGTGTACAGGTAATACCTGTACACACATATATACCCGTGAAAACTTACACAGACATATATATATATATATATAGAGAGAGAGAGAGAGAGAGAGAGAGAGAGCGCTAGATAGATAAATAGGAGAGATATTAGATAGATAGATAGATAGATAGATAGATAGATAGATAGATAGACGGATGGATGGATGGATGGATGTAGGTAGGTAATAGATAGATAGACAGACAGACAGACAGAAAGATAAGACAGTACAGACAGACAGTATAGACAGAGAGACATATATATATATAGAGAGAGAGAGAGAGGGAGGGAGGGAGGGAGGGAGGGATAGATAGATAGATGATAGATAGATAAGATTTTAGATAGATAAATAGATAGACAGTATAGACAGAATGACAGAGAGATATAGATATATATAGAGAGAAAGAGAGAAGATAGATGAGATATAGATATAGATATCAGGTATATAAAAAGGAAGAAACCAGGAGGTCCAAAAAAGACACAACTCTGGACCCCAATAAAGGGGACCCTCTATTGCTGCGAGGGAGCGGGAATTCCGGACGTCTTCAGGGGATCCAGGCCGGGTCAAGCGGACCGAAGGGAGAGCAGGGACCAGCAGGGGAGACCCGGCAAGCGATGCAGAGAACCCAGCATCTCCAGGGAAGCGCGACGGCTGTGCGGAGAAAGAGCCCATCCGGAGGACCCGGGAGTGGAAGCCTTGGGCCCGGCTGGCTCCCCATTGATAATCGCGGCTGGCAATGGGGTTTAATGGGGAGGCTAAAGGGGACCCCCCCAAATTCTCGACCCACCTCCGCAGCCGACAGCGCCTCCGCTGCCCCCGCGGCCCATGTAGAGGCCAGTCCGGGACCGAGGGGGGCATCGAGACGAAGGCCCAGAGCGGTTGCGAGTGAAGCACGGACGTCTCCACATCTCTATGGAAAGGGAAGCCATAGAGACGGTAAGGCTAGAGCGTGCGAGGAGGAGGAGGAGGAGGGGCAGATAAGGTTTACAGCGGCGTTTCTCAACCTTGGCCACTTGAAGATGGGTGGACTTCAACTCCCAGAATTCCCCAGCTAGGCTATGCTGGCTGGGGAATTCTGGGAGTTGAAGTCCACCCATTTTTTCCCATGTTGCCAAGGTTGAGAAACACTGCAGTGGAATGTGGGATGTCCTGACCCAGCCGGGTTAGGCGCCCCCCTTTCCTATGACCAAGCGCAGCCTTCCCTTGCTGTCAGCTCCTGCAGGAAAGGACTACAACCCCCATCCTCCCCAGCTGACTCACCTTTGAGGGGGATTGAGGCCTCTCTATGACCCCAGGCTGAAGGAGGGGGGCTAACAGGAACAGAGTTGGAAGGGACATTGGAGGTCATCTAGCCCAACCCCCTGCTTGCACAGGAGAGTTATACAAGAGATTCGAACCGCCGAACTGCCAACCTTTCTGATCAACAAGTTCAGTGTCTTAGCCACTGAGCCATCTAGCCAGGCTGCTTTATCATATCTGGACGCAAAGTTGCACAGGGGTCTCCCCACCTTGATAATACCGGTGGACTTCAACTCCCAGAATTCCTCAGCCGGCCGATGTGTACAATTTATTATACCTAAAGGATTATTTTCTGCCTTATCGTTTCCTTCCTTCTCGCCCGTGGAAGTACACGTTGCATTTTCTTTTGCCAACTGGCTCTCCACATTTTAAACATAGTTTTTCCAGTGTGCTGCGTCTACACTCCATAGCTGGATCAATCCTCCTTTCTGACAACAACTGAGAGAACTTTTTAATTATTCCTACGTCACTCTGTGCTCTAGCTCCACCCCCTTTTCCCTTTACCTCCTCAGTCTTTCTCTCAGTTGCTGACAGACTGGGTGGATTTTCCTGTGCTCTAGGTTAGTGCGTTAGGCCTTTATTTATTTTTGATTAGTTTCTTCACCCCCTTTTATTTCGGGTTAAGTTAGTTTCCCTTCTGTGTTTTAATTTTTCCCTTTCATTAACTGCTTGTCTGCTGTGTTGCCAATTTCGTGCCTGCTGGTCAGGTCGAGTTGTGCCTCACATTCACAGCGCCCGGTTTCTGGCCCTGCGGGGCGGATCCGGCTCAAAAGTTGCTGCTGGTGGAGGGGGGGCCGGGCGGTTAGCCGTCGTAGCCCCCGCCTCACCCCTTTCGCTTCAAAGGCTCTCCGTCGTGCCAAGCGATTAAAAGGGGCGCCTTTCACCTGCAGACGCCTCCTTCGCCACCGGAGGCTTGCAGCCAGCTCGCCAGCTACTCCGGCCTCCGTCCCGTCAGGGAACTGCGGGCGGGGCCGCGGAAAAGCACCGCCAGCCTGTGCGCTCGTGATCGGCGGCAAGGAGCGCTTCTGTGTGCTGGGGGGGGGGGGCGGCTGGGATCATCGCCGCCGCTCCGTTGCTGCAGCCTGCGGCCTGGCCACTCGTGGCAGGCGCGGCTAGCTTCCTTGCGAGTAGGCGCGGCCGCCATTTTGGGGGGCGTGGTCACCGCCCCTGTTGCCCTCAGCTGCGCGCTTTTCTTGCTGGCCTTAACAATTGAAGTTGCTTGTACCTTTAGGTGCTCCTGGCCTTTCCCCAGTGGTCAGTGCACCAAGGAATCTTATAACTCACTTCTGGGGGAGGCGGCTGCCTCGCCCCACGGAGTTAGAGAAAAGGGCGGCTGCCCAATTAAACTTCTGCACCGCCCCTTCAAGGGGGGGGGGTAGTCTAAGCAAGGGCTGCAGCTGTTGGTAGTCTGCAAGCAAAGCGCAGCTGGTTAAACCTTGCTAACATTTCTGTGCAAAGCCAGTAAGGCACACAGGCACAGCAAACAAGTGCAGCAAGCAAGTGAAGCAAAGTAAAACTGAACTTAGCAGCCAAACAGAGCATAACATAACAAAGCGAAGCAAAAGCAAAACACAGCAAAACGAAACGAACCTTAGCATAGTATAGTATAGCAAAGCAAAGCAAGCATTGCATTGCAAAGCACAGCAAAGTAAAGCAAGCAAAAGCAAACAAAGCAAAGCTAAGCAAAGCAAAGCTAAGCAAAGCAAAGCAAAGCAAAGCAAGGCTTACTAAAGCAAAGCAAAGCACAGCATAGCAACGCAAGGCAAAGCATTTCAAAGCAAAGCAAAGCAAAATAAAACAAAACAATACAAGCAACGCTAGCACAGCAAAGCAGCACAAAGCAGTGCAAGCTGTGCAAGGCTGACCTGAGTTAAGCCAAAAGTACGCACTGAGCAAACTAGGAGGGAGCATTATATCCTTTGGGATACCCTTTATCTCCCGTTCATGGCTGATTCCTCTCTATCATCTGACCTCGAGCAGGAGGTCAGCCCTGTTAGATCAACAAGATCACATAAGAAAAAGAGGGATAAGAGGTCGGCTAGCTCCAGCCATCAATCACGCCTCCCGCAGAAGTCAGGGGGAGAGGACAGGGACGCCCTCCGCCGTCATAAGGCGTTTGAGAAACAATTCGAGAAGGCCAGGTTGGCAGCGGCATTCCTGATGCGCCCGGAGGCAAGCAGAGTCCAGGCCATGGCTACAGATCTCGAGGCAGGGACGTCTGGCCAGATGTCCCCCGCTCCTCTGGCCATGAGTAAAAGGGTGTCTCAATCTATGCCCGATGTCTCTACTGCAGGGGCGGACCTCCCAAGGCCGCCCGCCAGACAAGCACCGTCAGCTACCTTTACGCCCACAGCGGCGGGCCTGCGCCCAGTGGATCCGGTTTCCACGAGCCCACAGGTCGATTTCCAGTCCATGCTGTCTTCTGCCCTGGCCACTATCATGGCGGCCGGAGTGCAGCAACCAGTTCAGGCCCCGTCGGGGGGGGGGCGGCTGGAGTCCTCTTCCGCGCGCAGGGCGCACAGGTCAAGGTCCCCGCTTCGGCAGGTGTCAGATTCCTCAGACGGTTCAGAGGAGGAGACGTTTCCGGAGGATCTCGAGTTTTCGGAAGATGAGGGCCTGCTTCCTGATACCCCTGCCTTCTCGGGCCTGTTTCGCCCATCATTGTTTAAGTCTCTACTACACAAGGCTCGTTTAACAACAAACCTGGGATCGGTGGGGGCGCAACTCCCTCCGTCTCAGCCTGAAGCTGGCCCACACGATGCATTGTTCAAACAGGCCAAACGTGAAAAAGATTTTGTGCCTTGTCCCCAGTTGTTCACTGATGTGCTCCAGGCCCCGTGGGCCCAGCCGGGCTCTCTGACTGCGCCCAACAACCTGGACAAGAAATTGTACTGTTCCGCTCCCGAATTGGAAGCTCTTCTGGACCTGCCATCTGTGGATGCCCCGGTGGCGAATCTCACCTCTCATTCGGTGGTTTCGTCCGACCCGCTAGATGCCCTGAAGGCGGAGGACCGGAGGATGGAGCTGGCCTTGCGTAAGTCGCATCAGGCGGTGGCCTGGGCGGTCAGGACCGCTACGGCTACATCGTTCTTCAACCGAGCCTCACTAATCTGGCTGCGTCAGCTTCAGGAGCGTCTCCCTCCAGAAGAGACACGCTTACATCAAGATGTGAATAAAATCATTGCGGCCACCGAGTACTCTGCCGACGCCTCCCTGAACTCGGTTAAGTTTGTCTCTAGAGCCTTGGCTTCCTCCGTAACGGCCCGTCGATTGTTCTGGCTTCGTCCATGGAAGGCGGACATCAAAACCAAGTGGAAGCTGGCGTCTGCTCCCTATAAGGGATCCTCACTGTTTGGGCCCGCGTTGGAGCCTCTCCTGGTGGAGGATAAGGACAAGCGGAAGGTCCTTCCATCGACCTTTCGTAGGCAGGACAGGCGGTTTCATCCGTATTCACAACGCCAGTCCTTTCGGAGCTATGCCGGACCTGGGGGGTCCTCGGCCTACCGCCCTTCATTCCATCCTGCCGAACATCCTTCAGACAGACAACGTTTCCGTGACAGGGGCAGGGCGCAGGTCCCCTCGAAGCGCCCGTTCCGTGGGGCAGGTTCCAGACCCTATCGAAGGGGTAAATGACTCACCGCCGGAAGGCCCGGTGGGGGGTCGCCTCCGGGACTTCCACAGTCAATGGGCATTGTCGACCTCGGATGTTTGGATTCGCCGCACGGTCTCCGACGGCCTTCATATAGAGTTCGTTTCCCGACCCCCAAACCGGTTTGTCAAGTGTCCCGTTCCACGTTCCGCACGAGAAGTTCGTCTCATGGCGGCAGAGATCACTCACCTGTTAGAAATCAAGGCCATAGAACGGGTCCCGTTGAACCAGCAGGGGACCGGTTTTTACTCCATCCTGTTCCTGGTGCCGAAGAGCTCCGGAGGGGTCAGGGGCATTCTCAATTTAAAACAACTGAATTTGGCTGTTCTGTATCGACGCTTCAAAATGCACTCGCTACGTTCCATTCTAGCTTCAGTGCGCCAGGGAGACTGGATGCAATCAGTGGACCTTCGGGAGGCCTACCTCCACGTTCCAGTGCACCCGTCACATCGTCGCTACCTGCGGTTCGAATTTGCTGGGACTCACTACCAATATTGTGCCATGCCGTTTGGACTCTCCTCTGCTCCCAGGGTCTTTACCAAGCTGGTAGCAGCCCTAGCGGCCTCGCTTCATACTGTTCCAGTGCGTCTGCTCTGCTACCTCGACGATGTGTTGATCCTTTCGTCGTCCCGGGAGCGAGCTGCTCGGGACAGAGAGTTGGTGCTCCACGCTTTCCGCACACACGGCTTCACGGTGAACTTGGAGAAGAGTCACCTCGTTCCATCGACGTCCATCTTACATCTTGGGTCCGTGATAGACTCAGCAAGAGGCCAGGTGTTCCTGTCCCCAGAGAGGATACAGAATGTCTCGGCGTTGGTGAACACGGTCTTGTCCCTGAGGTCAGTGCCCCTGGCGACTCTGTCTCAGCTGCTGGGGAAGCTCGTGTCCTGCATACACATCGTTCCGTGGGCACGCAGACACTCCCGACAGTTGCAGTGGCTACTCCTGCCGTACCAGCGGAGAGGCTGCGCGACCTCGTCAAGGAAAGTGTTCCTGCCTCCTCAGGTCCGCCTGTCTCTTCGCTGGTGGATGTCCTCTGCCATCCTTCGGGGCAGCCATTTTCTGGACCTGGACCGCGTGGTGATTACCACGGATGCCAGCCTACACGGTTGGGGGGGCCACATGGCAAACAAGATAGCCCAAGGCAGGTGGTCCCGGTCGGAGCAGCGGCACAACATCAACCTTCTCGAGCTGCGGGCGATCCGCCTGGCTCTCCTTCACTTCAAGTCGGAGGTCCAGGGACGCCACGTGTTGATCCTCACGGACAACACGTCCGCGAAGGCACATGTGAACAAGGAAGGAGGAACGAGGTCTCGAGCCCTGATGTTCGAATCCGAGGGCCTGTTCAACTGGGCAGAGCGTCATCTTCTGTCGATCCGGGCGGACCATATTTCCGGGGTGGCGAACGTCCAGGCAGACTGGCTAAGCAGAGAGCTGATCGACCCAGCAGAATGGCAGCTTCACCCTCGGTTGTTTCGGGAGCTGACCCTCAGATTCGGGACTCCTGTGATCGATCTATTCGCCAGCCCCTCCAATGCCCAGCTTCCTCGCTTCATGTCGCGCTATCCCAGCCCAGCGGCGGAAGGCGTGGACGCGCTCTGGTGTCGTTGGCCGCGGGGACTGCTGTATGCCTTCCCACCAGTCGTTCTGATCCAACAGGTGGTGCGGAAGTTAGTGGCGGAACGTGCAGAGCTGGTACTGATAGCTCCCAATTGGCCCCGCCGGCCCTGGTTCGCAGATCTCGTCGAGTTCTCCGTCGACAAACCGTGGATCATCCCGCCTCACCGGATCGTGCTGTGCCAAGGGGCCATTTTTCATCCAGAGCCACAGTGGCTCCAGTTGGCCGCGTGGCGTTTGAGCGGGTCCTCTTGAGGAAGAGTAGGTTGTCCGAGGATGTGATCGGGACTATGCAGGCGTCTCGTCGTCCCTCCACCACGAGAATTTACGAGGCAACTTGGAAGGCGTTTTGTCGCTGGGCAGCGACCAAGCATGTGGACCCGACTTCTGCGGTTATCCAAGATGTTTTGGATTTCCTTCAGGCCGGATTGGCGAAAGGCTTGGGCCCGGCCACCCTGAGGCGTCAGGTAGCGGCCTTGTCTACGGTCATTTCTTGCCCACCGTACCGGTCCTTGTCTCATCACCCGTGGGTGCGAGATTTTCTGCATGGGGCTACCAACATCCGTCCCCCTACTGTTCATAGATATCCTTCCTGGGACCTGCCACTGGTGTTACAGGCCTTAACGGCTCCCCCGTTCGAACCCTTGGGTTCAGTGTCACTGAAGTTCTTGTCCTATAAAGTTGCTTTTCTACTGGCAATTACATCGGCTCGCCGTGTGTCGGAGTTAGCGGCCTTGTCGGTCAGGAAGGACTTGTGTATCTTTCACGCCAACACGGTGGTTCTACGGCTGGATCCAGCATTTACTCCCAAAGTTAACTCCTGGTTTCATCGTTCTCAGGAAATAGTTCTTCCAGATTTTTGTCCTAATCCGAGACATCAGCGCGAGGTCCAGTGGCATACTCTGGACGTTCGCAGAGCCTTGAGGCGCTACATCCGTCGTACGGCCTCGTTTCGGAGATCGGAGGCGCTGCTCGTGTCTTTCCATCCGGCGTCCATGGGCCAGAAGATCTCGTCGGCTACGGTGGGTCGGTGGATTAAGGCCTGCATTTCCTTGGCATACCAGCAACAGGCCTGTCCAGTTCCTGCAAGGATTTTAGCTCATTCGACGAGGAGTGCTGCTGTGTCGGCGGCTTGGGCGACTCAGGCATCTGTATTGGACATCTGCAGAGCTGCTACCTGGACCTCTCTGTCGCCTTTCATCCGACATTATAGGATCGATGCTTACGCCTCCGCGGAGGCGTCCTTTGGCCGGAGGGTCTTGCAGAGTGTGGTTGGGACACCTTCGGTGGGCAGTCAGCTTCCCGGCCCTGGGGTTTAGGCTTGGGTATGTCCCAGCTATGGAGTGTAGACGCAGCACACTGGAAAACGGACGTTGTCTTACCTGAACGTCCATTTTCTGGGTGCTGCGGATACACTCCATTCCCTCCCTTACTGGGCTTCCTGCCTTTGTTGTTCTTGGTTCTTGTTGTTTAATAAAATTGAGTTGTATCATATGCTGTACTGCTCCTTCGTTCAAGACTGAGGAGGTAAAGGGAAAAGGGGGTGGAGCTAGAGCACAGAGTGACGTAGGAATAATTAAAAAGTTCTCTCAGTTGTTGTCAGAAAGGAGGATTGATCCAGCTATGGAGTGTATCCGCAGCACCCAGAAAATGGACGTTCAGGTAAGACAACGTCCGTTCTGCTACAATATGTTTGCTGCATATTGTACTTTCTAAAAATATTTTTCCCCGCCTTTATTGTTTTTTTTATAAATAACACAAGCAACCATATCTAATACTACTTCCTCCTATCTTCCTCCACAACAACAACCCTGTGAGGTGGGTTCCAACATTCAGTGCAGGATCAAAAGCTTGATGACAATTCTAATGTGAGGAGGAAGGAGTACAATCAGAGGTGGGTTTCAGCAGGTTCTGAGCAGTTCTGGAGATCCGGTAGTGGAAATTTTGAGTAGTTCGGACAACTGGTAGTAAAAATTCTGACTGGCCCCGCCCCCACCTATTCTCTGCCTCCCAAATCCCAGCTGATCGGGAGGAAATGGGGATTTTGCAGTATCCTTCCCCTAGAGTGGGGTGGGAATGGGGATTTTGCAGTATCCTTCCCCTGGAGTGGGGTGGAAATGGGGATTTTGCAGTATCCTTCCCCTGGAGTGGGGTGGAAATGGAGATTTTATAGTATCCTTCCCCTGTCACACCCACCAAGCCACACCCACAGAACCAGTAGTAAAAAAGTTTGAAACCCACCGAGTACAACCATTCATTTAGTGACCGTTTAAAGTTACAACGATACTGAAAAAAGTGACTTATGGCCGTTTTACTCACTTACGGCCTTTGCAGCATCCCAATGGTCACGTGATCAAAATTCAGGTATTTGGTAATCAGCAGGTATTTACGATGGTTGCAGTGGACTTTGTTACTAACTTAACTGTAGTGATTCACTTAACAACTGTAGCAAGAAAGGTCGTAAAATGGGACAAAACTCAACTATCTACCTTAGCAATGGAAATTTTGGATTCAGTTCTGGAGATAAGTCAAGGATTACCTGTATTAGGTATGTTTGCTGCCTCAAGTTATTTATTAAAAAATGCAGGATAAAAAAAATTTTTTTAAACAAAAAAGTGTTCAGGGAAACATCTTCACTATTTAAAATGTTCATTTGCAAAGGACTCAATGCGTGGGAGATGAACGATGTGTAAAGAGTTTTTGCAAATGCAGAATCAAGATTTAGGCTGCTTGTTAAAGATGCTTGGAGATTCTGCCATTAAGCTATATGGATATGATCTGCTGATGTGTTTGGCATTCTGCTATTTTTTTCTAGACCACACTACAAAATTGTAAAGGGTTTGTGATTATATGATAAACTAGCTGAATACCCATGCTCCGCTATGAAACTATGTGATTGGGCTTGATAAATCAACATTTACAGCTTGAAACTTAATGAGTAGTTACAATCGGCCTCTCCTCTCCCCTTCTCTCCCTCAGCCTTGCCCCACGGAAGCCTCCCCTATCCTATCTCCTTCTCTCCCTCAGCCTTGCAACACGGAATCCTCCCCTATCCTATCCCCTTCTCTCCCTTAGCCTTGCCCCACAGAAGCCTCCCCTATGCTATCCCCTTTACTGATTTGCTTTGAACTAAGCACGTCTCTTGTTACAAAATCCAACCTTTTTTTAAATAACTACTTTAATAGATAAAGCAACTATCTCATCCTTTCACAGAACTACAATTTCCAGGGGTCCTTATCTGACTGCTGTGTCACATTAAAAAATAGGCTTGGTTCTTCTATTAGTTTTGCAGATTATCCCGAGGAAGAAAGCAAAGTGTGTATTACATCATCAGCGTCTGTGGTTAACAGGCTATTTTACCAGAAATAAATTTACCAGAAATAAATATATATAAATGTTCCATGTTCAGGTATCTCTTCCTCCTTTTATAAGCAGATGTTTGCCTGAAAGAGTCACATGTTTTCACATTGAAATAGAAACATGAGAATATTCTTTATTTTGGCAAAACAAAGAAGAAGAAAAAAGCAAAAATGTGCTCTTGTGGTTTTCAGAAATTCACCATGATCAGGGAGCACAGCATTCGTTTTATTTTATTTATTTATTTATTTATCAAATTTATTGGATGCTCATCTTACCACAGGGTAACTTAGTTCCTAGGAACTAACGAAGGCAACATCATTACCCTAGGGAAATCAAGGCAGAGGGACCTAGAAGATTCAAACTATCTTCACAAGGTAGCAGAAAGAAAAAAAAGTGGACCAAAAAGATGTTAATATGGAGTCATGTAAATGGGAGATATAATTACAAGGCGAATCTGGTTCCTCATGGTGGGTTCCAGACACGAAAACTACTGAGTCACAATGGAGGCTGAGGAAAACTAGATGATTTTGGTCTACAGTAGCGTTACTCAACCTTGACCACTTTAAGACATGTGGACTTCAACTCCCAGAATTCTCCAGCCAGCCATGCAGTTGAAGTCCACTCCTCCATCAAGTTGCCAAAAGTTGGGAAACACACTGGTCTACAGGAAAAAGTCAGCCGAAGATGGGCCTGTCTGTTGCTCTAGATTTACGACCGGTGGACTTCAACTCCCAGAATTCCTGAGGCAGCTGTGCTGGCTGAGGAATTCTGGGAGTTGAAGTCCACAGATCGCAAAGTGGCCACAGTTGGCCACCTCTGCTCTGATTGAACTAGAAGAGAATTTCCACCCATGTTCATTCAATGCTTGGCTTCCCCTCACAGAAGCAACCCCAGAGGGGGTTGGGAAAGCTTAAGACTGTCCCATGGGGAAGAACCCACGACCTACAGACTAATTGGGTCATAGCGAAGGAGTCAGGAGGTGTGGGGAGAGTAGGGCTGAAGTGAATCCACCCACCCTATCTTGTCTCCCTGGCTTCCTGGTATCATTGCAGGATCCCAAGAAGACAGGATGAGACAAAGGGGAAAGATGCCACAGGTGAAAGGGGTCCCAGGAGAGAAACCAAGGATGGGGGTGCCATTGTCTCAAGAGAGGGAGCCCCAGAAAATGTCGAGATAGGAATCAGCATAGCCAAGAGGGAGAGTCAAGAGACCCTTTAGACCGGCCGGGCGCCGGTTGTATGCATGCTAAAATACTCGGTGTAGCCATTATGTTGGTGTAGTTGGGGCGCATGGAGCTGGTAGGGTGGAGGCTGAGTCTCGTTCCCCAGGGATGGCTTCAACAGCACAGGGGCACCGCTGAGCTCAGAGGTAGTGACTACGCAGTTGGAGGTCAGGCTACGATCAGCAGAAGAGGTGTCTTCCATTTGTTTGCGGGTCTACAGGAGGAAAAGTAGGTAGAAAGTCCAAATAAACATTGGCAGGAAAGAAAGAACCATGGTCTTTTGTCACCCCTTCCTCTTTTATCAAGCCTAAAGCAATAAGAATCAAGCAGCTTGGAAGGATGCAAGCCGAATGACAACGTTATCCCACCTCTTTGAAGTGTCTTTGGATTCCAGGCAATTTTGACTTGTGCTGTTATTATTTTTTTTCAAACAGATTGCCCTAATTTAATGTTTTATTTGTTTGTTGTGGATATTTCTCACTTCTTCTTTGATCTGAGTTATGGCCTTTTTTAAAAAATAATAATAATAATTTATGCGGAGGCCTTTGTGTAAACTTATTATCATATTGTTTTGCTGACTGCTGTAAGGGAGCAGCGAGGGAGACTCATTTAGCCAGCAAGGGCGGGGGGTGGGTTAAAAATTCATTCAATCAAATTAATGAATTACTCTGCCACCACAAGCTACAGCACCGTTGGCAGTCTGCAGGGAGATCGGAGGCCTTGGCTTTGGTCTGGCAATGGCATAGCAAAACCAAAAGGAACAAGGACTCTTAAGAACGATTGATCAATGGAATGACTTGCCTCTCAGAGTTGTGCATGAAGCAGAATGCATGCTTCAACTTTGGAGGTTTTAAAGAAGACCGGACAGCCATTTGTCTCTGAAATGCTACGGGGTTTCTTGCCTGAGCCTGAGCTGGGGGTTGGTCTAGAACAGGGGTCTGCAACCTTAAACACTCAAGGAGCCATTTGGACCCGTTTCCCACAGAAAAGAAAATACCGGGAGTCACAAAACCCTTCCCGTGTCTGAATATTTCTTGAGCGGCCACAAAACTAGCATATGTAGTTGAATTAAACATTTTGTTTTCTTCTGAAACTTTTCTTTTCTTGGATTTATCCATGGTTGGCCTACTGGGGGTTGAAAAGCTCAATAAATCGCGTACCAGCAGGTGTCGCACATTGGCGATTGTGACGTATATTTTGAATGACAGGGAGCCGCAGCACAGGGGTGAAAAAGCCACATGTGGCTCCAGAGCCATAGGTTGCTGACCCCCGGATTAGAAGACCTCCAAGGACCCATCCACCTCTGTTATTCTGAGTGGAGAAAGCAATGCAGAGTGATGTCACTGTGTTCGGTGTGCAAGGTAGCAAACTCTACTTCTACTCTAGTACATGGAGAAAGGAGTCCACCTGTTCTGAGTGATGTTGCCATATATGCAGAGGTGGTATTCAGCCGGTTCAGAACGGTTCGCCCGAACCATTGGCGGAAATCATGGGTGGGCCTGCCCACCCGCCCAAACTCTATGCCATCCTATTTAGGGATGTTTTTGAGGCCGGGCGCATGCACGGAAGGTGTGCGTGTGAGCAAAGTGCATGAACTGGGTGCATGCGTGCATGAAGCGAGCATATGTGCAGTGAACTGATAACAACATAATGTGCAACCCACCATTGAATATATGCCATGAAACCTCATAAGTGACGTGGAGGTACAGTATGTGCATAGATGCCCATTACATCACGTGCTTTCTGACATCATCATCCCACAAAAATTGCCAGTTGCATCCTTGGCAATATCACCTCTAAAATAAGTTTGCAAATTGCAGGCAGGTTACTCTACACCGCCTCCACCCCCTATAAATGGCTGACAGCCTTTTGGATTGTGAAGCTAGCAGGATGGGAGATCTAAATATTATAACTATGTGGGCGAACCCTGAAGGGAAGGGGGCCATCTACTACAGCTTTTGGATTTTACGGCAGCAAGAATCCTTAGCAAGAGCTGTGGTGGCGCAGTGTTTGGAATGCAGCACTGCAGGCTAACTCTGCCCATTGCCAGCAGTTTGATCCTGACCGGCTCAAGGTTGACTCAGCCTTCCATCCTTCTGAGGTTGGTGGATGGAAATGAGGACCCAGATTATTAAGGGCAGTATGCTGACTGTGTAAACCGCTTAGAGAGGGTTGTAAAGCACTGTGAAGCGATATATAAATCTAAGTGCTAAGTGCTATTGCTGGCAGCTAGGCAGGGAAAAATGGAAGGATAAGACACAGCAAGGTAAACATTGCAGAACCATAGAGAACGGCATCCTTGCAAAGGATGTCGTTGGTTTGAAAAAAGGACAGAAGAACAGAAGAAAGCTGCCTGGAAACTTTCTTTGACTTCTGGTCAAAGTCACACTTTGATGGTCTGTTATGTGCTGTATCTGGACTGTATCTGGATGTACATGGCTTACAGAAGAGCAGATTCAGACTAAGCAGCAACCCTTCTGAGCAGGAGTCTCAAAGCTAGGCAACACTAAGACTTGTGGACTTCAACTCCCAGAATTCCCTAGCCAGTTGGAGTCCACAAGCCTTAACATTGCCAAGTTTGGAGATCCCTGCTTTTGAGAATCAAATGACAATTTGTAGAGAGTAAGGAAGATGACTTTGACTTTGGAAATCCACCAGGGAAGATCTTGGGTATCTCCAACAAGGTCATCTTTCTTATTCTCTACACCCTTCTTATAAAAAGAAAAGGCCACCTAAGGACATCACGTATGATTCCACATTTTTTTGTCGTAACCATTTAAGGAAGGGAAGTTCTCAGGCGAGACCCTCTCCGATTCTCACATTGCTGGTGTTGCTTCCCGTACTCTGGGGGATGGAGAACAGCTCGGTGAAGTTGGGCACTGAGTCACTGATGAAAGTCACGTTGCCGTAGACGTGGTGCGGAAATTTGGCCCCTGTTGCAGCCTCCTCGACAATCCCGATCTGTGACGTCCGCACGTGGTACGGGAAGTTCTTATTGGCCGCTGATGGTCTGGTTATAATCTGCGGAAATGAGGGAGACAAGGTGGCAGCTGCAGTGGTGGGATTCAAATAATTTAACAACTGGTTCTCTGCCCTAATGACTGGCTGGGTGGGCGTGGCCATGGTGTGACTGGCAGGACTTGGCCTTCTGCATTCCTCTGGGTGCAAAAACGTGCTGCAAGTGGAGTACTGCCCCACTCCCTTGTACCCCATTTTGGGCCTAGTAGGCCTCCCTGCAGTCTCCTGGGAGCAAAAATGGGCTGTGGAGGGCCTGTTTTCAACCTCTGAGGCTCCCAAGGCTCTCTGGAGGCAGGAAATAGGTCCATTTTTGCACTCCAAGGGGCTCTGGGAGGCCCATTTTCCACCTCCCTGGGCTCCATGTGCCCCCTGCGCTTACCTGTCATCCAACAGGTGCGTGGAGACTCCCAGTTGGGGGGGGGGGGAGCCAGTCATCGGAACTACCGGTTCGCCAAACTGGATGTAATTTTAACATCCGGTTCGTCGAAACCAGTCCGAATCAGCTGAATCCCACCTTGGGCAGCTGGATGAAGCCACCATTTCAGATTGCGGGTCCTTCCTCTGTGAAAACATCACCTTCCTCTTTTTTCTTCCTTCTCCAGCAAACTATTTCATCAGCATTCGATGGGGGTGCAGATATTCTGCGCTGACTAGATTCACATAACCTAAACTCACATAGGTTTAGTTGGGCTCTGTTCTAAACCAGGGGTCTTCAACCTTGGCCACTTTAAGACTTGTGGACTTCAACTCCCAGAATTCCTCAGCCAGCAAAGCTCAGGAATTAGAAACTGTAGGTGATGTGAAAATTCTTACCAGGAAGACCGCATGGGCATACAGATGAATCCCCAGTTGAATGCCGTTGACTATTTTCTCCCGCGCCCACTTCGGTATGCCAAAGTTAGCGATAAGCGCGGTGACCGGGACAGCAAAAAACCTACAAAAGAACAAGACACTGGCTAAGGATGCAGATCCTGCTTGCCTAAAGCGCTGGATTTCATTTATAATAGTCCTTGACTTACAACATTGGTGGAATTCAATTTTTTTTACTACTGGTTCTGTGGGTGTGGCTTGGTGGGCGTGGCAGGGGAAGGATACAATGCAGAGGTGGGTTTCAGCAGGTTCTGACCAGTTCTGAAGAACTGGTAGCAGAAATTTTGAGTAGTTTGGAGAACCGGTAGTAAAAATTCTGATTCGTCCCCATCTATTTTCTGCCTCCCAAGTCCCAGCTGATTGGGAGGAAACGGGGATTTTGCAGTAACCTTCCCCTGGATTGGGGAGGGAATGGAGATTTTACAGTATTCTTCCCCTGGAGTGGGGTGGGAATAGAGATTTTAGTTTCCTTCCCCTGCCATGCCCACCAAGCCACGCCCACGAAGCCATGTCATGCCCACAAGCCACACCCACAGAACCTGTAGTAAAAATTTTTAAAACCCGCCACTGATAGAGTTGAAGTCCACCCATATTAAAGTTGCCAAGGCTAAGAATCACTACTTTATACTAACAACTAAGCCTTCATGGCAGGACCTCTAGTAGCCAATGTAACAATGGTGGAACTGGGACATAGCAATAGCACTTAAGACTTATTATATACCGCTTCACATTGCTTTACAGCCCTCTCCAAGCGGTTTAGAGTCAGCATCGTGCCCCCAACAAACTGGGTCCTCGTTTTACCAACCTCGGAAGGATGGAAGGATGTGTCAACCTTCGTTCAGGATTGAACTGCTGACAGTCGGCAGAGTCTGAGTAGCGTAGGGGGCTAATGTCTCTTACTAAAGACAGCAATTAACATCCAGCTGCCTGCAATTTCTGCGAGTTCAATCCTAGCCAGGCTCAAGGTCGACTCAGCCTTCCATCCTTTCTAAGGTGGGTAAATTGAGGACCCAGTTTGTGGGGGCAATAAGCTGACTTTGTATAAATATACAAAAGTATGAAGACTATTGCTTAACGCATTGTAAGCTGCCCTGAGTCTCCGGAGAAGGGCGGCATATAAATCAAAATTAAAATAAAATAAAATAAAATAAAAAATTAGCCTGCAATACTGCATTCTAATCACTGTGCCACCACGATTCTTCATACTCAGTTACTTAGCCTTTTATTTACTTGTTATCAAAGTTTTTAAGGCCTTTTAATGTTTTTATACTACTGTACGCCATCTGGAGTCCCTCGAGACAGTGAAACGGACAGCATAGAAATTTAATGAATGAATAAAATACTCTTTGACAGGACTCCCCCAAAATAATTTTCCTGCCCTGTTGATCTTCTAAACTTACTGACCAGAGGGTGTAAGCAGCAAAGAATGGCACGTAGAAGGGTTGTTTCTCCGGGAATTGCTTGAGAGTGATGAGGATGGCGTAGCAGAACCAGATGTAAGCCACAAACTGAAGTGTGATCAAGCCATATCCAGCTGGAGATTCATAGGTATACAGTACTTGTGCCTGATCGAAGAACTGAGCACCGAAAGGAAGGAAGTGGGTATAAAAAAACTTGGGGAAGTAATGATTTAAAAAAAGCTGCACAATTTACCCACAGAAGATGATTTCCCCACTAATCAGTTGTGGAGATGTCGAGATTCATCATAGCAGGGTAACAAATTATAGTTTGTGCAACGAAGTTGTGGAACAAACAAAGAGCAACAAAGATAAGCCTTATCCTAATTTATTGATGATTTGGTGGTCTTGGTCGTTTTCTTAAAGACGTTTCATGAACTAACCAGGTAACATCATCAGTGCTAGAAGGAAGTGAGGTTTGTTCTATGTTTATAAACCCCACTCCCTTCTGGAACTGATGATGTTACCTAGGAAACTTCCAAGCTCAGAGACCACCGAGGACCCCACAGTTCTCCTCCTGCTTCTCTTTCTGCTCCTCCTCCCAAACCCCACTTCCTCCCAGTACTGATGTTGACACCTCATAACATCTGCAAGAAAACCACCAAACTCGGAGAGTACCGAGGATCTCTCATTTCAACCCCGAAGCTATAAATATTCTCCTTAATCGGTTACTGGGGAATTTACATGAAATCACATTCTTGAATCATCTAGCTGAGAAGATGCACAAGCTTCTTCTGGTCTGCTGAGGAGGAGGGGAAACAACAACTATTTTTGCAGTTGTGAACCATGACAGGAAGGACTGTGTGATCTAGGAAATAACCAGAACGCAGAAAATGCAAACTAAATTTGTGTGGCCCTTAAAGCAGAGGTCTCCAACCTTGGCTGCTTTAAGCTTGGAGGACTTCAACTCCCAGAATTCCCCAGCCAGCAAAGCTGGCTGGGGAATTCTGGGAGTTGAAGTCCTCCAGGCATGAAGCGGCCAAGATTGGAGACCCCTGCCTTAAAGTATATACGTAGCTGAAAAGGGGAAGGAAACTTACCTCAGCCTCGTAGATAAACAGCACAACATGAGTGATGGTGTACAGGGTCATGTACACCGAGAGCTTGATGGAGCCCGTGTGGCTGATCCGACCCCTGCCAAAAAGGAGCCAAGAGACAAAATTACAGAAGAGGAAATGCCACCTTGTACGCTACAGCTCATAACAACCTTCTTTCCTCTTTTTTTTTTAAATTTGATTTATATGCCGCCCTTCTCTGGAGACTCAGGGCGGCTTACAATGCATTAAGCAATAGCCTTCATACTTTTGTATATATTTATACAAAGTCAGCTTATTGCCCCCACAAACTGGGTCCTCATTTGACCTACCTTTGAAAGGATGGAAGGCTGAGTCAACCTTGAGCCTGGCTAGGATTGAACTGGCAGAATTGCAGGCAGCTGGATGTTAATTGCTGCCCCCTACGCTACTCAGGCTCCATTGACAACACAACAGCACAAATTCCAAGCTACCCTCCACAATCTCCTCAACTGCAGGTCCTTTGAACACCAGACAATTTCCCAATCTCTGTTGCTTTTCCACCTCAGGTCCCAAATAGGGTTTATGTTGCTAAGTGAAAAATTGGTGATGTGAGTTTGGCCCCGTTTCATGACTTTTCCTAACCCGTCTGTCAAGTGAATCGTTGCAATTCTTAATATTAGTAACATGGTTGTCAGAATGTTCTGCCCCAGCTATGGACCCCAAAGAACGCAGCACACACAAAGTCTGTACATACCTTAGTTTACTAAATTAAATCAGTCTTTTTTCAAAAAAAGGCTGTTAAGCAATTTGCAGGAAACTGATAAGGGAACTAAGATCAGAATGCGAAGGAGAGTGAACAAAGTTGTTCCCTGCAAATTGCTTCAGTTGGTGTTCCTCCTTAAGTAGGCTAGGGGAGTGGCCAATTAGCCCCAAGCCTTACTCTGGAGGAGACCTCCTCCTGAGGAGCCACTCCTGCCTTTTGGCAGCTCTGCACGCCCGTGCATCGAGAAGAGGCTCCTCCTCTTCGTCCTCTTCACTTAAAGGAGCCTCTGGAGGTTCTGAAGGCCCTGGCTGAATCCCTGCCTCTGGCACCACATCTTTTCCAGCCTCCTCATTGTCTGACTCGAGTGCCAGCTGCACAGGCTGCTGGCGCAGCACCACACCAGCCTCCTCGCTGTCGGAATCAGCTACCAGCTGCACAGGCCGCTGACGGGCCACAACACAGTAGGTTTCAAAAGTGGACTGCACGACTCCAGGACACTGCAATTGTCATAGGTGTGAGTCAATTGTCAAGCATCCGAACGTAAATCATGGGAACCCTGGGGATGCTGCAACAGTCATAAGCGCAAAAATTGGTCTTAGGTCACTTTTTTCAGTGCCATTGTAACTTTGAACGGTCACTAAATGAACTGTTGTACGTCGAGTCAAGTCCACCTGTAGTTAGACCCCGCCAAACAACATTCCTTTAGCCCCTTCCCCCCTTCATCTAGTCTTTTGTATAATCTGCATTCTTTATTTATTGATTAGCCCTGCCTTGGGCCATGTCGAAGTGCAAAGTTCCAGATACAAATGATTACTAAAATTTGACAAAAGTAATTTAAAATAGAATTTGAATAAAATAAGGTTTAAAATGAAATTGGAATAAAATACAGTCTAAAATGAAATTGGAATAGAATAGAATATAATAATTTATAGATTAAAATGTGATAAAATTATATTTCGGTGTGACCTCTGCAATCTACCCCAATCAGTCCCACATATGCAGAAGAAAAGCCCATTCCTCTCCAATTCAGCTCATCCCTCCCACTCTGTTATCCCCATCAGCTATACTGGTACCTGGTAACTGTGAATCCTTTTCCCAGGAGGATGAGCATCAAGAGGAAGATCAGAAAACTGACGGAAAAAAGGAGCTTGGCTGGAATTGGGGACAGAAAAAAAGAGATAAGTGAGTGAATCTAAGCCAGTAAGAAATTTGAAATAGTCTGTGGTCATAAGGATGGGCTGAGACATAACACTGCTCCATAAAACTTAATATTGTCGCTAGCATCTTATCTGAGATATCATCTTATCTTTGATAGCATCTTAACTGGGCAGAGAAGACCAACAAAGGTGATTAGGGGACTGGAAACTAAAACATAGGAAGAATGGTTGCAGGAACTGGGGATGTCTAGTCTGATGAAAAGAAGGACCAGGGGTGACATGATAGCAATGTTCCAATATTTCAGGGGCTGCCACAAAGAAGAGGGAGTCAAGCTATTCTCCAAAGCATCAGAAGGCAAGACAAGAAGCAATGGGTGGAAACTAATCAAGGAGAGAAGCAACCTGGAACTAAGGAGTTTTAACTAAGGCAACCTGGAACTATTTGCTGACAGTGAGAAAAATTAATCCGTGGAACAACTTGCCTCCAGAAAAAGGCAACTTGCTTCAACACTGGAAGTTTTTAAGAAGATGTTGGATAACCATTTGTCTGAAATGATATAGGGTTTCCTGCCTAAGCAAAGGGTTGGACTAGAAGACCTCCAAGGTCCCTTCCAACTCTTCTCTTCTAGTTTTATTCTTATTCTATTCTTGTTTTATTTCTTTTCTATTCTATTCTATTCTGTTCTGTTCTATTATTGTTTTATTCTTATTCTATTATTGTTTTATTTCTTTTCTATTCTATTCTATTCTATTCTATTCTATTCTATTCTATTCTATTCTATTCTATTCTGTTCTGTTCTATTATTGTTTTATTCTTATTCTATTATTGTCTTATTTCAATTAAGTTCAGTTCAATTCAATTTAGCAGGCCCATCCCTGATAATAACCTACCCAAGATCTTAAGACTGTCGTTTCCAATCCCGTCACTTGCATACTGGCCCCAGTATATGCAGAAGAACATCAGGCTGAGCACTGGAGAAGAAAAAGGAAACAGGTGACATGCATGTAACATAGTAACGATATGGGGGGGGATTTGTAGAAGAGCAGGCAGAGCTGGGGGTGGTGGAGTTAAACGACTCATCGGTTGAAAATCAATGCATTCCCACAAAAGTCTACCTCCAACCCCTCTTGAATTCCATTGATCCTTATCTAGCGCCAATTTACTGTTGAACTTTAATTGATTAGATTCTTGGGCATAGACTTTTTTTTTTAATTAGATTTATATGTCACCCTTCTCCAGAGACTCAGGGTGGCTTACAATGCGTTAAGCAATAGCCTTCATACTTTTGCATATTTATACAAAGTCAGTTTATTGCCCCCACAAACTGGGTCCTCAATTTACCTACCTTAGAAAGGTTGGAAGGCTGAGTCAACCTTGAGCCTCGAACTCGCATAATTGCAGACAGCTGGGTGTTAATAACAGGCTATCTAGCCTGTAGAGCTATCTGAGGCTCATCAATAAGACTTGAGCAATAAATATCCTGAACTGCGATTTAATGCATAATCCTGATTTTTTGCACCCGACAGATTTCAATCACTGCTCTTTCCTTTATTTTTCGCTTCTCTCTTCTTTCTATTATTGGATCTTAAATGACAGCCCTCGTATTTTCTAATTTCTTCCACTGCCACCTGTCTCCACCTGACCTTTCCCAAACAATTCTGGGAATCGCAGAACTGCCGTTATTTATACAGCTACCAATGTGAATATTTAAATGCAATCTGTTTCTTGCCATCTGTTACAGAAAATGCACCTTTTTCTTTTTTTAAAGTGGAAGATGTGGATGCAAAATCACAGGAATACAGATCAGCTCAAAAAAAAAAATACTTCGATCTTCTCAATCAAATCTGTACTACAGGTGGAAATAATTTTAATAGGAATTCCTTTTCCCTTAAGCAAAGTCACCCAGCTGGCTTTCATGGCTAAGGTGGGACTAGAACTCACAATCTCCTGGTGTTTGGCCCAAAGTCACGCAGTTGGCTTTCATGCCTAAGGCAGGGCTAGAACTCACAATCTCCTGGTGATTGGCCCAAAGTTATCCAGCCAGTTTTTGTGCCTAATTCAGGACTAGAACTCATGGTCTTCCGCTTTCTAGCCAGGTGCCTTAACCACTAGGCCAAACTGGCTCTCTGCTTCTCCTAAAACCTACCCTCTACTCCGGCTGCTGTCATGAACATCTTGTATGTGGTGTGCAAAAGTTGCCGCCCTTTCAACAGATCTGGAAAAAGAAAACCCAAAAGAAGGGGGGGGGGAATCATAATTACAATTCTGGGTGTCTGTCACACATTTCCACAATCTTACGACCATCGTACCACCCCAAATACCTTTACATTAAATTGCAATCCAAGCGCTTGGCAACTGGCTCCCCTTTACAATTGATAGCACTGTCCTGCAATCCTATGATCGTCATTTACCTTTTTTGATTCTGGAAATACCCATTCGGAAGGATGCGTTATCGTCAGAGAATGAATAGACCGAAATAGACATGGTAACAGGTCAACCAATGGGGACTGTTTGGAAACTGAAACGTAGCATTTGTTTGTATGGATCATAAGAGACAGTTTGGAGTCTGGGTGTGGCTTAGACTTGCTGAACTGTATATAAGAGTTGGTTTGGCCTCTGTAACTTTGATGCCTCTGTACAATACTGGGTTTCCCCAAAAATAAGACCCTGTCTTATATTTTTTGGAACCCTGAAATAAGTGCTTGGCTTTATTGCCATGCTCTCGAAAGCCCAATTGGGCTTATTATCAGGGGTGTCTTATTTGGGGGAAAACTGGGTAGATAGATACTGTAGATAGGTAGGTAGGTAGATACCGTGTTTCCCCGAAAATAAGACCCTGTCTTATATTTTTTTGAACCCTGAAATAAGCACTTGGCCTTATTGCCATGCGCTCAGAAGCCCGATTGGGCTTATTATCAATATTGTCTTATTTTGGGGGAAACAGGGTATATTAGCCTCTGTAACTGTATTACTACTGTGTAATGACTTGTTTCTATGAATATTGCTTCTGTGTTCCTGAGATTGTATGCTGAATCCCCTGAAGTTCATTTACTTGAGTGCTGGTCCGATGTACTGCAAACTCTTGACAGTTATGACCATGGTCAGTGGTAGAATTCAAATTTTGTTACTACCGATTCTGTGGGCATGGCTTGGTGGGTGTGGCAGGGGAAGGATATTGCAAAATCTCCATTCCCGCCCCACTCTGGGGCCAGCCAGAGGTGATATTTGCCAGTTCTCTGAATTACTCAAAATTTCCACTACAGGTTCTCCAGAACCTGTTGGGTTTCACCCCTGACCGTGGTGTTTATTTAATGACCACCCATTCGCTTAGCAACCATTCTAAAAATGGTTTTGAAACTGGATCTGAGTTGACATACAATTGTGACGTCTTAGGATGGGAAATTCTGGTCCTATTTGGGGGCCATAAGTCAAGGACTAAACTGTATTTGCTCAACTCTGACATCATAAATCACATTCCATCAGAAACAGGAAGCTGTAAACCAAGTTCATAAGATTCTTTTACTACTTACAGCCAAAATAGCATGAGATGATGAGGATCAGGATGAATATAAGTAGGAAAGTGATGTCAGTTTCCAGGATACCTAGAAGAAAAGGACAGAAAGAAGAAAAAAGGAGACACTGAAAGGACATCTGCCATTAGAGAGGCAGTCTTCAAACTCGTCCCAAAGGTGCTTTTTTTCCAAGAGGCAACTGGACTTTCAGGTTTTTCTTTGAAGACGATTCGCTTCTCATCCAAGAAGCTTCTTCAGCTCTGATGGGATGGTGGGGAATGAGTTAATCAGAGCTGAAGAAGCTTCTTGGATGAGAAGCGAATCGTCTTCAAAGAAAAACCAGAAAGTCCAGTTGCCTCTTGAAAAAAAAAAAAAGCACCACTGAGACAACCATAACCGGGATGATTCAGAATCTCCATAGACATTTATTCTTCAAACTCTTCCTTGTATTTGGAAGTCGCACCGAAAACGCTGTGAGGCCAATATTTCTCACTTGCTGAATCTGCGCATAACTAAATCAGGTAAGCTCAATTGTTTTATTGTCTATATTATAAATGTGACATGGGGATACCGCAACATGAAAAATGATCGTAAGTCATTTTTTTCAATGCCGTAACTTTGAATGGCCGCTAAATGAACTGTTGTAAGTCAAGGACGGCCTATATAATATATCCTATTATATTTTTGATCATATTACCATCACCAACAGCCACCATTTCGGACACAGGTCCTGCAAGAGCAATTACAATCGAATATGGTTATCCTTTCCTGCAACTGTTGTCTAAAACTTGATATGTTAATGTACCCATGAGAGAATCCTCTGTGTGTGTGTGTGTAATTTTGTTGTTCCTTTTTCCTTTTTCTGACAGTTCCTATTGCTCTGCGTTTTTTCTTTGTTCTGTTAAAAAAAAAAACACTGCCACCCATCTTTGGATGAAGAGGCAAACCCTTTTCCACCCAAAAGCTAAAAATTACCCAGGGTATTTTGTAATGGTTTGCTCTCTTTCTCGGGCAGAATGGGTGTTTGTTTGAGTTGGCTGTAACATTCAACATCCATCCTTGTCCAAGACGCCGTAAAACAGACAGCGCAGAAAGTTCCCACGCTTAAGCAGAGGGCGCTGCCAGGGTAACGCAGCTGGCCCTTGTCCTCTCAATGTCTCTGGAGAGGCCAGCAAAGGCCAGACTAGGTGGCTCAGTGGCTAAGACACTGAGCTTGTTGATCAGAAAAGTCGGCAGTTCAAGGCTCGAATCCCTAGTACAGGTCTCCTGCTTGAGTAGCAGGTAGGACTAAATCAGCGGTCACCAGCGGGTGGTCTGTGGACCACTGGTGGTCTGCAAGAAAATTTTGGTGGTCCGCAGAAACATTATTTGCATTTTTTTATATAGCGCTAAATCAGAGGTCCTCAAACTACAGCTCCTGGGACAGATACGTGCAATGAACGCTTGTGTTGGTGCAGAGAGTCTCCCCCTTCGGGGTCTTTTTGTATAGGTCGGAGGGGGCAGAAATTTCAACTTGGGGTCTGCTTCAGCCTCCTGGTGTGGGGCTTTGGGCGAAGGCAGGAGGGAAGTGCTGCTGGTGGCAAAGAGCCGGAGGGTCTTGTTCCAGTGGGACTGCACCATGGCCTGGAACTGGCTGACCATCTCAGCCCTCTGAGCCTCCAGGCACCAGTACCTGGCCTTACACTCCCGCAGGTCTTCTCTCTGATTGGAAAGTCTATGCTCATAGTCCTCAGTGAGGGGCTTCTGCTGAGCCTCCTCCTCGACCAGATCCAATTTGAACTGAGCTGTTTTGCCAACTCTTTCTCATGGTGGTTGCTTAGCTCCAACAATTACTTCCTATTGGGGCCTTAAGGAGCCTGGGCGGGCAGGGAGGGGTGGCTGGGAGGGGAGGGGCGAGGAGAGTCCGGAGAGGCGCCCCTCGACATGAGTGACATTGAGTTGGCCATGCCTAGCAATCGCATGACCATCTAGCCATGCCCACCCAGCCTGTCATTAGGCAGATCATATTAGTGATCTGTGGGGTTTAAAATTACCCTGAGGTCCGAAAGGTTGAGGACCCCTGGACTAGATGACCTCCAAGGTCTCTTCCAACTGTGTTATCTCGGATGCAAAGAACCAACTCTCCTAGAGGTGCAGGGAATTCTGGGATATCCCCTTGCAGGCCACTTTAAACTGCATGGGACCGACCGAAAATCTTACCAAATTCATCCGCAGAAAAATGACGTGTCCAGAACGATTTGCCATTCGTCAAAATCATCTCGTATTCCAGTTCCAAGCCGTCACCCTGTCAGAGAGAGGGGGCTGAACATCAGCAGAGGCCTTAATGCAAGGGTGTCAAACTTCATTTCATTGAGGGCCACAACAGGGTTGTGTTTAACTTTGGGGGGGGGGAGCGGGGGGCGTGGCCATAGTGGACGTGGTCAGCTTGACATCATTCGTGTCGGGGGGGGACCTGTGGTGGCCAAGTGCGAAGGCAGGACCTCCCACAGACCCTCCCTCACTCTCATTATAACCTTCCTCCCTCCCTCCCTTTTCTTCTTTTTCCTTCCCTCTTCATTCTTTTTTCTTCCTTTCTCTCTTTCCTTCTTTTTTCTTTTCTTGTTCTCCTTTTTTTTAAAAAAATTGATTTATATGCCGCCCTTCTCCAGAGACTCAGGGCGGCTTACAATGCATTAAGCAATAGCCTTCATACTTCTGTATATTTTTTACACATAGTCAGCTTATTGCCCCCACAAACTGGGTCCTCAATTTACCTACCTTAGAAAGGATGGAAGGCTGAGTCAACCTTGAGCCTGGGGAGATTTGAACTTACAGTAATTGCAGATGGCTGCTGTTAATCACAATGCTTTTAGTCTGTTGAGCTACCAGGCTCCCTTCCCATCTTTCCTTCTTTTTGTCTTTATTCTCTCCCTTTCTCCTTTCCTGTCCTTTCTTGCATGCTCAAATGCAAAAGGGGAAACATTTCTCCTTTTGTTTTGTTTTGAGTTTTAGTTTTGTTAGCCCTCTGCCTGGTGAAAATGGAGCTCCAGGAGAAGGGGCACGTTTTTGGCTGGGACGGCCTCCTGCAACCCTGTACAAGCGAAAATGGAGCTCATAAGGGCCATACATGTGCCCCTCCACCCTGTTTTCACTGGCAGAGGCACCGCAGACCGGTTCTTTGCTGTTTCCAGGGTGGCCCCCGGGCCAGATCTAAGCACCCCTGGGCTGGATCCAGCCCCTGGGCCTTGTGTTTGACACCCCTGCCTTAATGGGAAGGGATCCAGGCTTTGAGGGGCGGGGGGAGGAGGTTTACAGACAGACTCACCCCACATTTGCTGAGAACCACATACCACCAGCGTTCCCGGACAGAACGGAAACTTCTTCCACTTGTGCAACTCAGATACCGGACTGAATTTTCGGTCACCAGCTGGATGAGAAAAGGCATAAAATATATTGAGTGAATATAAGCATGACCCAAACTTCTATTTGGTCCTCAACTTACAACCATTTTGTTTAATGACCGTTCGAAGTGACAACAGCACTGAAGAAAGGGATATATATATATATATATATATATATATATATATATATATATATATATATATATATATATATATATGTCTTTGGTTATTCGGGTCTTCTCTCGCGTAAAATTGGAAGTGTCGTGGCGACGTTTCGACGAAGTCTCATTCGTCATCTTCAGGCTGGTGTTCTCGGCTTCGTGCTTCCAGGAGCAATGTGAGATCGCAGCTGTCTCTTCCTTTTAACTGCTAGTGGGGGGGTGAGCTGATTGGGTGGGAGCTTGGCTGTGTTAAAAGGAAGAGACAGCTGCGATATCACATTGCTCCTGGAAGCACGAAGCCAAGAACACCAGCCTGAAGATGACGAATGAGACTTCATCGAAACGTCGCCAAGACACTTCCAATTTTACATGGGAGAAGACTCGAATAACCAAAGACCTACATACAAACACCCATGAAAACCTCAGAAAACACACACACACACATATATATATATATATATAATTAAAAAGTGTAGGCTATTAGCCAGTAATGACGAACCGTTTTGGCACCGCATCTGGGCCGCAACCTGAAAGAGGAGTGGCCCGGGACGCATGCACACGCTTGAAAATGAACTTCCGGTTTCACCTACTGAACTTCCAGTTTCAGCCAGCTACTGTTCCAGGTTTCTGCCGCGCATATGCGCACGATAATCAGCTGGTGCGCATGCTTATGCAGGAAAATGGAAGACCAGTTCTTCTAATTTCCAGCATTGCCACACACACAAAGGCCAGCTGATCATTGCGCGCACATGCGCACCAGAAAACTGAAAGAGGAATGGCCGACGCCATATGTGCCAGGCGACATGGCTCCTCGTGCCATGTCGGGCACGCGTGCCATAGGCTCGCCATCACGGCTATAACCTCTGGTTGACTTAGATCCAGCTTGCTAGAGGCCCGTTCAGAAAGGAACTTCTATCCCTTGAGCAAAACGCACATGGAAAGACAGGTGGCAGAAAAAAAGAATTGAGCTTTTACACTTCCTGTTCCATCCTATCCTTAAATCTGAGCACCTGCCGGGATTGCTGTGGTGAATATTTGTCTGCTACTTTTAGCCTCTGCAAAACACCCTTTGAAAAATTCATTCATTTAAAGAAGGCGCCTCTTCCGTTAGGGAGACGGTTACAGAACAGTATTTCATAAACTGCAAACTGGAAAGCAAAATCTAGATCAGTGTTTCTTGTTCCCAGCGACTTCATGAGGTATGGACTTCAACTCCCAGAATCCCTTAGCCCAGCATGTTGTAAAATGGGTGCAGTTCAAGAGGAATAGCCCTCAGTTCCCAAATGTTTAAGATGGGTGGACTTCAACTCCCAGAATTCCCCAGCCAGCATGTTTAAGATGGGTGGAGTTCAATTCCACCCATCTTAACACATGTGGGAGTTGAGGGCCATTCATCTTAAAGCATTCTTGGCTGGGGAATTCTGGGAGTTGAAGTCCACTTATCTTAAAGCATGGTGGGCTGGGGAATTCTGGGAGTTGAAGTCCATACCTCTTAAAGTTGTTGAAACTGAGAAACATTGATTCTAAAGGACTGAAATCCCGTTGTAACTATTGAAATCTCTTACCTTGCACCCAGACCAGGCATACTGAGTTGTAAGGTTGATAACTTGATTGTTTTCTGGGCGAATAACAGATTCTTTCATCAGACAATCCTAAGGAGAAGGGAGAGAAGACAAAAGAGAACCCTAGAACAGTGACTCACGTAGAGATACGACAGGCACTTTGCCCCGAAGTATCAATCCTTCCAGGAAATTTGGACCCAGGAAACAGAAAACGGGGTATAATTTTTCATTCAGTTGCGACTCCATTAGTGCAGCAAATCACGTCGTTGTCTCACAAGAGCCTTTCGTATCTTAATTTACTTATTTATTGTAGCACAATAGATCAGAAACTCGTAATTTTCTAAGCAGTCTCCCTGTATTATGAGCCCTCGGAGCTACCAAGCAAGAACAAAATCAGATTTTAATTCATTTTGGGTCTTCATAATATTCCAGAGCTGATCTAAGAAACCGATAGTCCTCCAGATTACAAATTAACGGAGTTTGAAGGGACCTCGCAGGTCATCTAATCCAACTTCCCTACCCAGGCGGAAGACCCTACACCAGTGATGGTGAACCTTTTCAGCACCGAGTGCCCAAACTGGAACACACGTGCATGCGGAAATCCGAAGACCAGCTGGCCAGCGCATGGATGCCTATTTTTTGGCTGGGTTTTTGGCTGTTTTCAGGCCCTATTTTGGCTGTTTTGGGGCCATTTTGGGGCCATTTTTCAGGCCATTTTCAGATTTTTTTTTGGTGCTCCAGTGCCCATGAAGACCAGCTGGCTGCCACGCATGCCCACAGAGAGGGCTGTGTGCCACCTCTGGCACGCGTGCCATAGGTTCACCATCACAGCCCTACACCATTTCTGACAAATGGCAATCCAATCTTTTTTTAAAAAAATTAGATTTATATGCCGCCCTTCTCCGGAGACTCAGGGCGGCTTACAATGCGTTAAGCAATAGCCTTCATACTTTTGTATATTTATACAGAGTCAGCTTATTGCCCCCACAAACGGGGTCCTCAATTTACCTACCTTAGAAAGGATGGAAGGTTGAGTCAACCTCGAGCCTGGGGAGATTCGAACTTGCAATAATTGCAGACAGCTGGATGTTAATAACAGGCTCCTGAATGTTTTTCTTGAATGTTCCTAAGCTGCCTATCCAGCCAATAAAGCCAAAGATGAGGAGTGCTAAAAACTGAAATTCCTTTCCCTCTTCCCTCTATAACCCTGAGGAATAAGAGGAAGAACATAGAATAATGAAAGGGGCCTTGGAGGTCTTCTAGACCAACCCCCTGCCATGGCAGGAGATCCTATACCATTCTGGACTTTCTTGGGCTTAATGGGACGGATCAGAGGTGGTATTCAACAGGTTCTGACCAGTTCTGGAGAACCGGTAGTGGAAATTTTGAGGAGTTCCGAGAACCGATAAAAACCACCTCTGACTGGCCCCGCCCCATCTATTCTCTGCCTCCCGAGTCCCAGCTGATCGGGAGGAAATGAGGATTTTGCAGTAACTTTCCCCTGGAGTGGGGTGGGAATGGAGATTTTACAGTATCCTCTCCTTGCCACGCCCACCAAGCATGCCACGCCCACCAAGCCACACCCACAGAACCGGTAGTAAAAAAAATTGAATCCCACCACAGAGATGGATACACGCATGAGCATAGAAAGATGGTAGAACAGAATAACAGAACTGGAAGGCATTAAGATTGCAAGAGCTGCAATCAACAGGTAGATAAAAGTAACCTGAGTGCAGGCCAGAACTGAATCCTGAGAAAGACCCTCTCGAGTTCTCACAAAGATAAAAGAAAGACATGGAGAAGCACATCCAGACTTGCAATGTTCTCTTGCTATAACTGTTTAATGGAAGTAGTGTATGAGCTTGCATAACTGTGGTTTCCTAGACTGGATGACCATTGAGGACGGACAGTTCCTGTCCTCGAATAGCATCCCGTCAGGGCCATAATGAGTGTCTGCTATTTGAAGCTATTCAAGGCACTGGCCCCAAAAAGTTAATGTGTAAGCAAAAAGGACGAAGAAAAAGGAAGAACAAGAAAAAGTAAGAACAAGAACAAGAAGAGCAAGAACAAGAAAAAGGAAGAAAAAGACCAAGAAGAAAAAGAAAAAGAAAAAAGAAGAAAAAGAGAAAGAGAAAATGAGAAAAACAAGCAGAAGAAGAAAAAGAACAAGAAAAGAAGAAAAAGAACAAGAACAAATAGAAAAAGAATAAGAACAAATAAGAATAAGGAAAGGAAAAAGAGGAAAAAGAAAAAGTAAGAACAAGAAAAAGAAAAAAGAAGCAAAAGAAAAACAAGAAAAAGAGAAAAAGAGGAAAAAAGAAGCAAAGGAAAGAAGAAAAAGAAGAAAAAGAAAGAAAGCGAAAAAAGAGAATTCGATGCAACAATAACACGACACTGTCTGTTGACAGCTGTACTAGCAATTTCTCTTCAACAGAAAGGACACTATACAGGCAGTCCTTGACTTACAACCATTCATTTACTGACCATTCAAAGTTACAACGGCACTGAAAAAAATGACATGACTGTTTTTATTTATTTATTTATTTATTAAATTTCTATACCGCCCTTCTCCTTTCGGACTCAGGGCGGTGAACAGCCAATTAAAACCAATGCAATACAATAAGTTAAAACGTATTAAAATCAATATAAATTTAGGCTGAAAATACAAACCGAATAAAAACTCTAAAACTCTAAAAATTTAAAATAATTTAAAATATTTAAAAATAGGAGGGATCAGGCAAGTCCGGCAAGTTGGAAGAGATGAGTCTTCAAAGCCCGACGAAAGGCCCGGAGGTCAGTGATAGTTCTCAGATCTGGAGGAAGATCGTTCCAGAGGGTGGGGGCTACCACAGAGAATGCTCTCCCCCTGGGGGTCGCCAGCCGGCACTGTCTGGCTGACGGCACCCTGAGGAGGCCCTCTCTGTGGGAGCGAACCGGCCAGTGGGAGGCAATAGGTGGCAGAAGGCGGTCCCGTAAGTACCCTGGTCCTAAGCCATGGAGCGCTTTAAAGGTGATTACCAACACCTTGAAACGCACCCGGAAATCAACTGGCAACCAATGCAGCTCACGCAGGAGAGGTGTCACATGGGAGCGCCCTGTCGCTCCCATAATCCCCCGTGCGGCCGCATTCTGTACCAGCTGAAGCCTCCGGATGCATCCCAAGGGGAGCCCCATGTAGAGAGCATTACAGTAGTCCAAGCGAGACGTGACGAGCGCCTGAGTGACTGTGCATAGGGAGTCCCGATCTAGAAAGGGCCGCAACTGGCGTATCAGGCGAACCTGATAAAAAGCTCCCCTGGCCAATGGCCAATTTTCAATGACCGCTGCAGCATCCCCCGTGGTCACGAGATCAAAACGTAGGCGCTTGGCAATTGACTCGTATTTATGACAGTTGCAATATCCCGGGGTTATGGGATCCCCTTTTGCGACCTTCTGACCAACAAAACGGGGAAGCCAGATTCTCTTAACAACCTTCTTATTAACTGTCGTGATCCACTTAGCGACTGTGGCAAGAAAAGTCGTAAAATGGGACAAAACTCACTTAACCCATGTCTCACTTAGCAACAGAAATTTGGTGGGGCTCAATTGTGGCCGTAAGTTGAGGACCACCTGCGTATTATAGCAGATCTCAAAGATATTCAGAATAGCAGTGCTCCAATTATACAGTAACTCCCTCGCAAATGAGTAATCCGATTGAAGATCAACGTGAGGAATCAATTGGCACGGCAGCACTAATTTAGCCCAAGAAATAGGAAGTTAAAAAAAGGAGAAGGAAGGCGGAAAAAAAGCAGGATCCATCTGGTATACGATGATCAATAAAAACTTACCTTATTTCCGTTTTTGTAAACAGCTGGCCACTGGGAAGGATCATCAAAATAAAGAAGAATGTTTTCACAACATTTGTTCTTCAAAGAGAAGAAGAGAAAAAAGAGAGCGTTACCGCTGACGGCAGCACAATTTCGTCATTGCAAACTTCTCCAGGGCGAGGGAGAAGTTTCGTAGGCTGGGAATGGGGAAAGGTATCCCTAAATGCACAATGTAATGTTGAAAGATACCTCTGGGTAGCGGAACTGGAAATCCAGGCGTCCATAGTCGGAAAAGAAGCAGAATCTAGTCAAAAAGACCCAATCCTGGGGAAAAAAAGGAGAAAAAACAACAACACCATGTCAGTTTTGATGTAGCTCAGTATTTATATTAGTCTTTCTCAATCTCAGTACGTAGTTTTAAGATGTGACTTCAACTCCCAGAAGTCCCTAGCCAGAGGAATTCTGGGAGTTGAAGTTCACAGATCTTAAAATGGCTGAGACTGAGAAACGCTGGTCTGTACAGATACAGGGATCCTGTTCATTTACTGATCGTTCAAAGGTACAACGGCACTGGAAAAAAGTGAACTTATGACCATTTTCCCACACTTACAACCATTGCAGTATCCCCATAGTCAGATGCTTGGCAACTGACTCATATTTATGACAGTCGCAGTGTCCCAGCCGGGATCATGTGATGCGGTTTTGTGACCTTCTTACAAGCCAAGTCAATGGGGAAGCCAAGTTCACTTAACAACGGTCTTACTAACTTAAAAATTGCAGTGATTCACTTAACACTTAATTGTGGCACAAAAGGTTGTAACGGCACCCGATTCACTTAAGCAAATGTTTCACTTAGCAATAAAAATGTGGGGTTCAATTGTGGTCGTAGGTAGAGGATTCTAGGTACAGGTAATCCTCTATACCTGTACTATAGGAGAAACCAAAAAACAAGGTAAGAATATTTTGTCCTCATACAGCCCCAGGTGCAGGGTGACATAGAGGGGCCTTTTCCAGTCCATTCCAGCATTGGAAAGGACTCAAGATTGGTTAAGGCACCAAGCTAAAAACCAGGAGACAATGAGTTCTAGTCCTGCCTTAGGAATGAAAGCCATCTGGGTGACTTTGGACCAATCCCCATAAAATGCTGAGTTGTCCCGCCTTAGAATGTCCCACCTTAGAATGAAAACCAGCTGGGTGCCTTTGGGCCAATCATCAAGAGGAGAGTTCTAGTTGCGCCTTAGATATGAATGACAGCTGGGTGACCTTGGGCCAGTCCCTCTCTCTTAGCCCAAGCCACCTCACAAGGTTGTTGTGGGGAAAATACAAGGAGGAAAGAGTATTAAGCATCATTGCCGCCTTGAGTTATTTATAAAAATAATAAGGTGAGATATAAATAAATAAATAAATGCAAATAAATAAATAAATACATACATACATACAAACCTTCCATGTAAACACTCTCAAGGAAATTAGAATCAGTTGCTGGGTTCACACAACTTACTTAAGCATTATTTGGTTCAGCTAGTTTCGTCTTAGCCTATTGCTGTGAGTTCCACAATGTGGTGATGCAATTAATCATTTAATTAATCATTTCAGGAAACAACGCTTTAGCCGCTGAATAGGCAAACCGGGTCACAATCCCGGGCACCCATGTTACGTGACATCCCCCAAATGACACGACGTGACAAGAGGGCACAAATGATAGAAATTACTCTCTCGTCTCGTTTCGCACAATGTCAAATGACGCAGGTGGGCTCGGCATCATTTCAGTGAGGACATCCTGAGAGACGCATTTCATCTTGATGTCATGGTGACCCTGAGAGAAATCCCCATCTTCAGATAAGGCAATTTGTTATCTTTAGAATAAGATAGGATGCGATAGAATATAGAATATAGGAATGTGGAATGGAATGGAGAATAGAACAGAACAGAAATAAAACAATAATAATAGAATAGGATAGGATAGGATAGGATAGGATAGGATAGGATAGGATAGGATAGGATAGGATAGGATAGGATAGGATAGGATAGGATAGGATAGGATAGGATAGAACAGAACAGAACAGAACAGAACAGAACAGGAATAAAACAATAATAGAATAGAATAATAGAATAGAATATAAAACAGAATATAGAATAGAACAGAATACAGAATATAGAATAGAAATATAATAATAATAATAATAATAATAATAATAATAATAATAATAGAATATAGAAAACAATAGAATAGAATAGGAATAAAACAATAATAATAGAATAGAATATAAAACAGAATATAGAATAGAATACAATAAAGAATATAGAATAGAATAGAAATAAAACAACAACAACAACAATAATAATGATAATAATAGAGTAGAACAGAACAGAATATGGAACGAAAGGGACCTTGGGGGTCTTCTAGTCCAATCCCCTGATTAGGCAGGAAACTATACCATTTCAGACAAATGGTTATCCAATCTCTTTCTTAAAAACTTCCAGTGCTCTAGACAATGGCTATTTACCGGAGTTCAGAGGCGGAAACCTGGAAACCCAGCCATGTAAGTCCTTAAACATGCTAATCCATGCCCAGTGAAAAACCACAATATTCTGGAAATGATTGGCCTAATACGCACGTGTCAGCAGCTTGATCTTGGATCCAGCTAGTTACTATAAGACCCATTAATTTAATAGAGTGCAAGTGCATCATCGAAAGAAACCTACTCAATATTATTCGGTTTGTAGCCATAAGTGCCTCTTATAAGATTTATAATTACTGTACTGGGAAGGAATGTCTATGTGCTTAAACCTGACTCCGAAATAAAATGGATGAATGGAAATGATGGAATCATAAGGCTGGAAGGGATTTGGAGGTCTTCTAATCCAGGAGTCCCCAACCCCCAGTCCTGGACTGGTGCATGTCAGGACGCAGCATGTCAGAAACCAGGCCATGCAAACAAGCAAAAGCCCCATCCATGGGATGCAGGCAGCGTGCAAAATCACACCCCCTATGGTCCAGAAAAAACTCTCTCCATGGAACCGGTCCTTGGTACCCAAAAAGTTGGGGGCCGCTAGCCCAACACCCTGCATCTTTGTAGGTGAATCGTTAGAGGTAGTGAAAGGTCTAAAGCAGTGATGGCTAACCTTTTCAGGCCCGAGTGCCGAAAGCGTGCATGTGTGTGCAAATGCACACACGTGCACCCAAACCCCCAAAATGCAATGCGTGTGCAGCCCCCATGCACGTGCCCCTCTGCACGCCCCCCGCTCATGCATACATGGGCCCTTGCACGGGCCCCAGGCATGCGCGGCAGAGACCTGGAAACCAGCTGGCTGGCGGGAGGCGCGCACGCATGTGCTGGGGCAACAGCTTGCATGCCATCAGAGAGGGCGCTGCGTGCCACTTCTGGCACATGTGCCATAGGTTCACCATCATGGGTCTATAGCCAGCCACAACTTGGGTTTATGAGAAGTCCTTCTGAGGGTTTTCGAAACAAGCTCTTAAGTTATAGAGATGTAGTTGTAGATGTGTGAAACGAAGGAGTCAACCATGCATGCCAATAGCAAACTGTTAAATTAAATTAAATTAAATTAAATAAATAAATAAACTATTGATAGCAATTACAGTAGCACTTATATACCACTTCACACTGTTTTTACAGCCCTCTCTAAATGGTTTACAGAGTCAGCATTATTGCCTCCAACGATCTGGGTCCTCATTTGACCCACCTGGGAAGGATGGAAGGCTGAGCCAACCTTGAGCCTGGTGAGGTTCGATCTGCCAAATTGCAGGCAGCAGCCGGCGGGAAGCAGAAATAGCCTGCAGTACTGCACTCTCACCACTGTGCCACTGCGCCTCATGATAGCCCCATTAATTCCCATTTTTCTTAATTGAATAGCATAAAATCAAACACAACCCAGATTGATCCATTACGGCACGCCCCATTTGTAGAAGTGGGCATCAAGTTTCCATAACCCCATTTTCTTTCAGCCTGCAAGCCATTGCTTTCTCCCAAGCCCAAAGCACCTAACTAGGAAGCCTTCAATACATCTGAACCCTGCTTATTTCTACAGATCTGCTAACTCCAGCCTATTTGGCTTTCTCCAGGAGAAACATTCCTGTCCAATGCAATGCAGGTTTTCCCCTCTTTTCTGCAATTTACACTGTATTCACATTCATCGGTAGAAAGAAAAAGGAAACAATAGTAAATAAATCCCAATCCATCCTTTGGCTGCTGTTCCTTTTTCAGTGCTGAGCTAATTATCTACACGACAAGCCAAGCATTTATTCTGGATTCATTCGTGCTGACTTGAAAGGGATCAGCTTTTTTGGCAGGCAGCATTTTTAAATTGTGCACGCTCAGACAATACACACACCTGATTACCCTTCTCAAGAGCAGGGAGTGAGAGAGCTATGCCTTTACCCCAGTCGATTGAAAGACAAAGGGGTGAAAAATCAGGTTCTACATTTAGGCAAGAAAAGCCAAATGCACAGGTACAGGATAGCTGCAGCGCACGGCTGGCTCATATTTAAGTGGTTGTCCACTAGGATTCCAAGATCCCGCTCGCGGTTACTACCGTTGAGCCAGACAACCACTTAAATATGAGCCAGCTGTGTGCTGCAGCTGCCAAAAAAGCCAATGCAGTCCTGGGCTGCATTAACAGCGGGATAGAATCCAGATCACATGAAGTGTTAATATCATTTTATAATGTGTTAGTAAGACCACACTTGGAATATGGCGTCCAGTTTTAGTCTGTGTTATAAAAAAGATGTTGAGACTCTGGAAAGAGTGCAGAGAAGAGCAACCAAGATGATTAGGGGACCGGAGGCTAAAACATACAAAGAACGGTTGCAGGAACTGGGTATGTCTAATGGAAAGAAGGACTCGGGGAAACATAAGAGCAGTGTTCCAATATCTCAGGGGCTGTCCCAGAGAAGAGGGAGTCAAGCTATTCTCCAAAGCACCTGAGGGGAGGAGAAGAAGGAATGGGTGGAAACTAATCAAGGAGAGAAACAACCTAGAACTAAAGAGAAATTTTCTGACAATGGGAACAATTAATCAGACGTTGTGGGTGCTCCATCTCTGAAGAATTTTAAGAAGAGATTAGACAATTTATTTGTCTGAAATGAATTTGTCTTCTCCTGATTGAGAAGAGGGTTGGACTAGAAGATCTTCAAGGTCCCTTCCTACTCTGCTATTCTGTCCAGTGATGGGTCAGTTCAACAGTCAGAAACAGCCTAGGTTGTGAGAGCATCCTGAGGTTGCAAAAGGCCCAGGAATAATTCCCTTCTGTGATCTGGGTCAGAAATACTTTGGGCCGATTAAGCCGAGGAAGAAAAGATACAAAAACAGCCAACAGATTTGATGGATAGGGCTGTGCAAATGCTTGCTTATCTACACATATGAATATACATATTTATCAAAGCGAGAAGCTTTCAGTCTGTGGAGGAAATGGCTTTTTGAAGAAGCTGGCTCCTTTCCTCATTGTTTCTCTTCCGTCCAACTCTCAAGCCCATCATCTTGCTCTGGAAAATGGGGGGGGGGGGATTTCCACTTGTTCCCATGGTAACAACCCATGCTCATGGTTTCCACGGAAACCGTACCAGAGGCTGAAGCAGGCAGAGGAAACAAGCAAAAAATCTGGGGCAAATGTGCGGGGAAGAATTATAGTTTTGTTGGGCACCTGCTCATGCTTTTTCCCTGGAGATCAGGCAGAATGTTAAGAGATCCACTGAGATTGTGGTTTTTTTCTCCCCCCTCAAAAAACCCCAAAATTAAAAGCTGTGGGAACTGCAGCCAAAAAGACATTAGTGAGGCCTGCTGGATTGCAAAGGATTTGCAGCCAGTCTCCTTGAAGAGTAATAATAGGTTTTTGGGGAGGAAACAGTCGCTCCTTCTCTGATCGCAGCTCCAAATTTGCAACGAGGTTGCCAGTTATGTGTTTTTTCACTGGCCTATTAATAGTTGTTTTGCAAGTTGCCATTATCCTATCAGTCCATTACGTGGGACGTAGAACATAGAACATCAGAGTTGGAAGCGACCGAGTCCAACCCCCTGCTAAAACAGGAAATCCTATACCAGTGATGGCTAATCTTTTTGCCATTGAGTGCCAAAAGCGTGGGGAGCGTGGGGAGGTCGTGTGCATGCGTGCCCACACCCATAATTCTATGTGCCCTGCCCCCACGCATGCACGCACAAACCCCCTCCTGCATATGTGTGCATGACCCCACGCACTCCCCCCGCTTTTGGTATGCAAAGGCATGGTGGGCCACCGGACTTCCGGTGGAACCGGAAGTTGGGAAACGGTCCATTTCCGGCCTCCGGAGGGCCTCCAGGGGGCTGGGGAAGGCTGTTTTTGCCCTCCCCAGGCTCCTAGAAAGGCTCTAGAGCCTGGGGGAGCAAAAAATGGGCTTTCCTCACACACACTTTCCTGAGACGACCCACAGGCCAGAAACAGCATGTTTCCTGACTTCTGTGGTCCCAGAAGGCCTGAAAATCAGCTGGCCGGCGCACGTATGCGCACTGGAGCTCAGCTTGAGTGTCCACCAATATGGCTCCATGTGCCACAGGTGGCACGCATGCCATAGGTTCGCCGTCACAGTCCTATACCATTTCAGACAAATGGTTGTCCAACATCTTCTTTAAAACCTCCATTGTTGAAGATATTCCACTGGATAATAGTTCCCATTTTCAGGAAATTTCTCCTTAGTTCTAGTTTGCTTCTCTCCTTGGTTAGTCTCCATCCGTCGCTTCCTTGTCCTGGCTTCAGGTGCTCTGGAGAATAGCTTGACTCCCTCTTCTTTGGGGCAGCCCCTGAGATATTGGAAGACTGCCATCATGTCACCCCTAGTCCTTCTTTTCATCAAACTAGACATACCTAATCCAGTCAATTCAGAATAGAACTGGAAGGGACCTTGAAGGGACCCCACCCCTGCTCAAGTAGAAAACCCCATTTCAGACAAATCACTTCTTAAAAACCTCCACTGTTGAAGCACCCACAACTTCTGGAGGCAAGCCATTCCTTAGTTCTAGGTTGCTTCTCTCCTTGGTTAGTTTCCACCCGCTGTTTCTTGTCTTGCCTTCTGGTGCTTTGTAGAACGGGCAGCGCCTTAGATGTTGGAAAACTGCTTCATCATGTCACCCCTATTCCTTCTTTCCACGAGACTAGACATTCCCAATTCCTGCATTTTCTTTTGCATGTCTTGCTATTGCACGCATCTCTGGTCTGGCCTGTGGCAGAGACCTCACTCTCCCTTCAACCCTTGTTACCATTACTACAATGTAGAACAGAATGAAGTGACACAGATGCCACAGTCTTCCAGAGAGCAGTTTAGTGAAGCTACCTGAAGCGTTGATTATAATATGCCCACGTGTTAAGTGTTTTTACATATTGTCTTTTGAAGTCATGGCTTTCCTACATGGTCGCGTTCATCTGTCAACCCTTTCAAAGCATAGATCAATAGATGTCAGTCCTCCGAGACCAGTTACTTGCGCATAGCCCAGAAGCCTATTATAAATCAGATCCGTGTAAAATTGGAAGTGGTCTTGGCGATGTTTCAACGAAGTCTCATTCGTCATCTTCAGGCTGGTGTTCTCGGCTTCGTGAGCACGAAGCCGAGAACACCAGCCTGAAGATGACGAATGAGACTTCGTTGAAACGTCGCCAAGACACTTCCAATTTTATGCGGGAGAAAACCCGAATAACCAAAAACCTACATACAAACACCGGCAAAAACCTCAGAAAACATATATATATATATATATGTATATATATATATATGTATATATATATATATATATATGTATATATATATATATATATATATATATATATATATATATATATATATATATATATATATATATGTTTTTAATATTTTTGCTGATAATTCTATAAATAAAGGGAGGCTGTTAGGTCAGGTTCAAATCCCAGTAAGGGTATGACTGTCTGATGAGAGCAAATAAGCTCGAAATAGATCTATAACAGCCTCCCTTTATTTATAGAATTATAGAATTATAGAATTTATAGAATTATCAGCAAAAATATTAAAAACATAGAAAAATAGCTTGTCGGCTATATGATACTGTCTGGACGGCCCATGAGATTGGGCTGAAAGGCAAAAATTGGAGAATTGTGATATCTCCTCCATTCGTGGTAATCCAGGATGATTTAATACAAAAAACATACATACATACATACATACATACATACATACATATATATATATATATTGTAATGCCTTGCTAAGAACTACACTTGGAATACTGCATCCAGTTTTGCTCGCCACGATGTAAAAAATGATATTGAGACTCTAGAACAGGGGTGTCGAACTCGATTTCATTGAGGGCCACATCAGGGTTATGTTTGATCTCAGAGGGCTGGGGGGGGGGGGGCGGGGGGGCGTGGTCATGGTGGCCGTGGCCCGAGTGGGTGTGGTCAGGATGGGTCAAGATCAGTGGTGGGATTCAGCCAGTTCACACCACTTTGGGAGAACTGGTTGTTAACTTTCTGAGCAGTTTGGTGAACTGGTTGTTGGAAGAAATCATTAGGGCGGAGAACCGGTTGTTAAATTATTTGAATCCCACCACTGGTCAAGATGAACTCTGCCAGTCAAAAATGGGCCGTATGGAGACCCCAGGAGGCCTCTGTGCGGCCCATTTTCAGCTGGCAGAGTGCTTCTGGAGGCCGAAAATGGGCCACGCGGGGGCCGCACGTGCCCCCCCCCTTTGATATTTGCAGGCCAGATTTAAGCACCCCACGGGCCAGATCCAGCCCACGGGCCTTGAATTTGACACCCCTGCTCTAGAAACAGTGCAGAAAAGAGCAACAAAGATGATTAGGGGACTGGAGGGTAAAATATATAAATGACAGTTGCTGGAACTGGGTGGGTCTACAGTAGTTTAATGAAAAGAAGGACTAGGTATGAAATGATAGCTGTGTTCCAACATCTCAGCGGCTGCCCCAAAGAAGAGGGAGTCAACCTATTTTCCAAAGCACTTGAAGGCAGGATAAGAAGCAATGGGTGGAAACTAACCAAGGAGAGAAGCAACTTAGAACTAAGGAGAAATTTCCTGACAGTGAGAACAATTCATCAGTGGAACAATTTGCCTCCAGAAGTTGTGAATGCTCCAACACTGGAAGTTTTTAAGAAGAGATTGGACAACTATTTGCCCCGCCCCCCACGCATGCGCACGCTTCCCCACGCTTTTGGCACACAATGGCACGGTGGGCCCGTTAGGCCCATTTTTCGCTCTCCCCAGGCTCCAGAGACTTTCTAGGAGCCTGTGGAGGGGGAAAACGGCCTTCCTCACCAACCCGGACGTCCTCCGGAGGCCGGAAACAGACTGTTTCCTGACTCCCGATGGGCCCAGAAGGCCCGAAAATTAGATGGCTGGCGCGTGCATGCGCACTGGAGCTGAGCTAGGGCAACACTCATGTGCCCTCCACTATGGTGGCACATGTGCCATAGGTTTGCCATCACGGGTATAGGATCTCCTGCTTGAACAGAGAGTTGGACTACAACTGTGATGGCGAACCTATGACACGGGTGCCACAGGTGGCATGCAGAGCCATATCTGTGGACACATGAGCATTGCCATAGCTCAGCTCCAGCATGCATGCGTGCGCCAGCCAGCTGGTTTTTGGGCCTTCCGGGCCCACTGGAAGTCAGGAAACGGGTTGTTTCTGGCCTCCGGGGGGTGGGGAGGGCCATTTTCGCCCTCTCCAGGCTCCAAGAAAGCCTCTGGAGCCTGGGGAGGGTGAAAAACAGGCCTACTGGGCCCACTGGTAAACCTTTTTGCTGTTGTGTGCCAAAAGCGGGGGGAGTGGGTCACGCGTGCATGCGTAGGGGGGAGGGGCACAGGGAGGAATTGAATTATGGGTATGGACACATGCGTGCGTGACCCCCCCCCCCCCACACTTCCCCTGCTTTTGGCATGCGACGGCAAAAAGGTTAGCCATCACTGGACTAGAAGATCTCCAAGTTCTCCTTCTAACACTGCTATTCTGTTAACGTTTCTTGGTAAATAATGAACAAGGATTAAAATAGGACCGCTAATCCCCGTTTCAACCTCACAACTCTTGCCTTGGATTCAGCAAGGAAGTCAACTTATCTCCCCTAATTCGCGACTTCATTCCATTTGCTACTTCCTGGACCAGTAATATGCTAGCTAGCAGACAAATAATAAAACCCCAACTCTACCCAATAACACTTCTATGATATAAAAAAGAAGAAGAGTCTCCTGGTAATTGAAACATGGAATAGAAAATTAGCTTTGGTATACAAGATCCGCTTCATGGGCTCTTTTTAATAAAATTTGCCGGTTGGAAAAACAGTAACGATGAGACGCTTTCTGATTTTAGGGAAAAGGGGGAAAAAAACTATATGGCAAGACAATTTGGTACTGCTGTCTACCTATTTGATGCCAAGCTCTATGATAGCCACCAAATGAGAAGGACATAGATTTTCGTAATTTCTCGCTGACAAAGCTGAGGGTCATTCTGTCCAATGGTTACAGTCCTGGAAGGTGTTACACGGTGGGGGGGGGGGGGAACTGGTGCCACATTTGAGGATAGCAACTCTTCAAAAACGGTTGAAGCTCTGCCCTGATGGATTAACATGTCCCATGCTGCATATCCAGCCTTAACTGACATGAAATAGGAAAGTACGAGTGTGTGAGATCCTGTTTATCTTTATATCACATAGAGTTACACAGCTATACCCCGTTCAAAATAGACAATCAAAAAGCCAAAAAGGAAACAGAAAAAAGGAAACCTCCTCACCAGCAATCAAGACCCAGGTGAGCAGAGCTAAACACCAAGATTCACATTAGATCAACAATCCAGACACAAACAATACCCCAATGAAGGGACCACCAACTCAGACAAACAAGCTAACAATAAACAGCAAACCCAATAAAGAAACCAAGGAGACCACTCCCCCACTAACATTGACAAGGCAAGTTACAGTATAAGTATATAAAATGAAAGCAAAGCCTACCCCCTTCTAGCACTGAGGATGTTACCTAGCTGGATCGTAAGACGTCTGTAAGTAATCAGCTAAGCTCAAAGAACACAAGGACCTCACAGTTCTCCTCCTCCTCCTTCTCTCTCAGTCCCTTCTAGCACTGATGATGTTACTTAGTTGGGTGATGAACACAACAGGAACACAACAAAGATCAGAGAGCACCAAGGACCCCAATCTCTTCTTCCTCCTCCTCTCAAGTCCTCCTCCATTCTAACACTAATGAAGTTACCTAGTTTGGTAATGAAATATCTGGAAAAAGACAACCAAGCTTGGAAAGGACCCCACTCTCCTCCTCCTCTTCTCCTCTCTCAGTCTCTTCTAGTATTGATGATGTTACTTAGTTGGGTAATGAAACACCTGCAAAAAAAAAAAAAACTCCAACCAAGCTCAGAGAGCACTAAGGACCTGCTACATATTACTGCCGCAGGCTGCTCTGGCTTTCATTGCCCACCCTTGTCTCTTTGGATGTATGTAAGTGCCCGCTCCTGCCAATTCGGGATTAACGTTTCGTACATTTAATGAAGTGAAGTCTATGCTCTATGAAGTCAGCCTCCATAATGATCAACGTGTCCTTAAAGTATCCCAACCCTTCGGGGGCTTCTCTTCTTCCGAAGGGAGGCTTCTTTCTCTGAAAGTTGTTTGCGCCCTCATCCTTTCGCACAGACAATAGCACCGTGGCACACACCTGTGCCAAATGAATTCATTTAGGAAAAAGCAAAATATGCAGAGACACACACACACGTGTATTTATGTGTGTGTATATTTACATACATTTATATATGTGTGTGTGTGTGTATGTATATATGTGTGTGTATAGATAGATATAGATACACACACACATTATACATATACATATACATATACTTCTGTGTTTCCCCCAAAATAAGACCCTCTCTTATATTTTTTTGAACCCTGAAATAAGCGCTTGGCCTTATTGCCATGTGCTCAAAAGCCCGATTGGGCTTATTATCAGGGGATGTCTTATTTTGGGGGAAACAGGGTATATACTACCAAATATACATATAATATATACATACTCATACACAGACATAGACATATATATATCTATACACGCACACACACACACACACACACACACACACACACACTGTCTGCATACAACAACACAGCTTGTCCAGCACTTGACAGTTGAATCACAGCCTCCCTTTGTACCCGATTCACCGTAATGGCAAATATTGTTTCCATCCAAGCCTAGAAGAGGAGGTGCCAGGCACATCCCAAAAGGAAGTCTAGACTCCCTTCAGCATTGAGAAGGGTGACAGCCTGCCAGACACCTGCGGTCTGGAATTTAGAATTGATTAGGCACCATTTTCCCACACACCTAAGATGGGGAAGAAAAGCTCCCGAATCTTTTGTCCGGTCTCTAACCTCCTCCTTCTCCTCCTCCAGAATAGCCAGAAAAAGAACCCGCCCCCCCTTAAGAGGGAAGAAGAGGGGCTGGGCAGGGAACCCATAGGGTTGAGTGGGGGGTGGGAAGAGATGAAAAGGGAAGGAAGGACCAACTAAAGAGAGAGTGTGTGTGTGATCTTCTTGGGCTGGTCCAAGAAAGGATCTTAAGAGGATGCTGCCTCTAATGAAAGGGGGATGATGTGGGGAGGGAGAGGAGGTGGAAGGGATCTCCAGGGAGGGGAGGGGGCCCAAAAACCACCCCTCCCTGCCCCTTCACAGCCAGGACCACCACAGAGGATGGCAAAGCGGGCTGGGATGGCAGCTTTGAGAAGCCGGCTTCGGCCATGCCAGGCCCAGGCAAGAACAGGGCACCTCGGGATCGGTTCTGGCCCCCTCCTCTCTTTCAAGGCAATGCCCCTCATCGCCCCCCACCCACCCACCCCCCAAAATCCTGCAGACTCACCTCCTTGGTGCTAAGATTGCCTTTCACGTATTTGCCCCAGCACCATTCAGGCAGCAGCATCAGCAGTAGGAGCTGAAGCCTCCGAGCCCCCGGGAGCCGTCGCAGCGGCTGGGACGGCTCCATCCTCAACCCTCCGGCCAGCTCTCCGCCGGCTGGGCTCCCTTCCCTGCGCGCTCCCGTTTAAAGAGATATGATCTCGGTTGCCCCCCCCACTCCTCCTCCTCTCCCCTTTCTCAGCCTGAGCCTGACTGGAGACGGAGGCGCTGCGTAGACCTGAAGCAAAAACACCCACCTTCTATTATTCCACCCCCCCACACACACTCCTTATTTCCTTTTGGTGGGGAGGGGGAAAGAGAGAGGAGGTCCTGTAGGACTTCCTATAGCCTCTCCATTGCATCTTTTTCTGGGGAGGTGATGGGGGTGAGATAACAGGGATGAACTTTCACCTGTCTTGTCTGCCGAGTTGAAAGACCAACCTGAATACACAGTCGTTAAGCGTGAGGATGGGTCATAACATAAGTCACTTTTTCAGTCACCTGCTTACATGGTTATAAGTCGAGGACGGCCTGTACTCCGGTCAGCGGAGATCCCTGTGCATCCTTTCCCAGGGTGGGAAAACTAGGACAGACAATGCAAAAGTGGGAATATCAAAATTGAGATAAAGAGATTTTCAAAATCGGATAACGTCTGGAATTACATCTCTGAATTCAATGAACGCTATTCATTCCAGGAAATGTTTGTAGTTCATCTAGAGCAGGGGATCTCCAACCTTGGCAACTTTAAGACTTGTGGACTTCAACTCCCAAAGCTGGCTGAGGAATTCTAGGAGTTGGAGTCCACAAGTCTTAAAGTTGCCAAGGTTGGAGACTCCTGTTTATTTATTTATTTATTTATTTATTACATGTATTTATATGCCACCCTTCTCCCGAAGGACTCGGGGCGGCGAACACAAGTTAAGAAACATGTACAATAAAATCACACTTTAAATCAAATAACTAATTAATGATAAATAATAAACCCAGAATCAGAGTCAGCCTATTTGCCTGAGTTTTATTTTTTTTAACAGGTTGATAGATTGGGAAGGGTCCCCATAGGTCATCTAGTCCAACCCCCATGCAAGCAGGAGTCTTTACACCATTTCTGACAAATGGCAGTCCAATCTCTTCTTGAAAGTCTCAAGTGATGAAGCTCCCAAAATTTCTGTTCCATGGGTGGATTGTTCTCACTGTCAAAAAATATCTCCTTATTTCCAGGTTGAATCTCTCCTTGATCAGTTTCCATCCATTATTCCTTGTCTGGTCTTTGGGTGCTTTGAAAAATAGCTTGACCCCCTTTTCTTTGTGGCAGCCCCTCAAATATTGGAAGATGCTATCATGTCTCCTCCCCTGGTCCTGGTCTTTACTAGACTAGCCATGCCCACTTCCTGCAACCGTTCATCGTATGTTTTTGCCTCTAGTCCCCTAATCATCCTGGTTGCTCTTCTCTGCACTCTTTCCAGAGTCTCCACATCTTTTTTATAGTGTGGTGACCAAATTTATTGAGTTTATTGAGTTTTACTTATCTGAGTTCTGTTTATTGACGTGAACATTTATATAGCCTCCTGTCTTATAACCAATTCTGGCCGGCACCAAAAAACAAAACAAAAACCACAATAAAACTGAGTGCATTGTCATCCTGTCCTTTCCTATCCTCCAGTGACATTGTAAAGAGCCTGGGGCAGGGATCGCATCCTATCAAGCAAAAGCAAATCTAATTCTTATGACTTTGGATGACTCTCCATAATATGGCAGAATTTTCTTCCCTTATGTTGAGCTCAATGTGTCCAAACTTGGCAACTTTAAGATAAGTGGACTTCAGCTCCCAAAATTCCCCAGCCAGCATCCCTGTACTATATTTTAAAGTTGACATGGTTGAGAAATAACAGCATTAGCCTAAGGAAGAATAATTCCTCATATGTGGCAGAGTCCGCTGGTGCATGCAGACAATTCTGAGGTAAATAGAATTCAAATAATATAACAGAGTTGGAAGGGACCTTGGAGGTCTTCTAGTCCAACCCCCAGCTCAAACTGGAGACTCTATACCCGTGATGTCGAACCGGTGCCACAGGTGGCACGTGGAGCCATATCAGTGGGCACGTGAGCTCAGCTCCGGCATGCATGTGTGTGCTGGTCAGTTGATTTTCGGGCCTTCTGGCCCCACCAGAAGTCAGGAAACACACTTTTTCTGGCCTCTGGAGGGCCTCGGGGAGGAGGGGGGGTGGGGAAGGCCGTTTTTGCCCTCCCCAGGCTCCTAGAAAGGCTCTTTTTCTTTTTCTAGAGACAGTCTATACTAGTTTAATACGATCAATAAAATCAAATTATTTTTATAGTCAGTGAAAATGTATTGGTTTTCCCCCTTGTTATTCTTTCTCAATCACGCTATGCGTTAAGCAATGATGTCTCTTCTTCTTTTGTCTTCTGAGATTTCCCTTTCCTCCAAGGACTTGTCAAAGAATTATTTTTCTAGCCTGTGAAATTAAGGAAAATTGTGCAACAGTTTGAAGCTTCTGTTAAGTTTCGTTTCCTTGTTATTTAGACTGACGTTTTCCAATCCACTTACTGCTCTTTCATTGACCAAATTTGCTATTTATGGTTCGGCGGGAACCTTTACCACTTCTTCTTTTGTTGCGTGCCATATTTCTATAGCTGTTCCATTAATTCTGACTTGATAATGACCAGAGAACTGATCTAATACAAAAATTCTGGTAAATATATAGAATATCTTCTAGTTCAAATCTTCTGGTATTTTATAATCAGAGAGCAAACCCCACTCCCTTTTGGAATGGACAATGTTACCTAGTTTGATAATGAAATGTCTGCAACCAAGCTAAGAGAGGACCCCATTCTCCTCCTCCTCCTCTTCCTCCTCCATTTCCCCCTGATGAAATTGCCTAGTTTGATAATGAAACGTCTGGAAGGAAACAACCAAGCTCAGAGAGCGTTAAGGACCACCTAATCCAATGGGGCAGCTGCTGGAGTATCTTCCAGGATAGAGTGCAGAGTTCAACCCAAAAGCTGTCCGTATACCAACTCAATGTAAAAGGCTACCTTTCCTTACAACGGCCGGAAAGCAATCCCCAGCCGTGCCAGGCCTCTTCCCAATTAGGAGCCTCAATGTCTGCAGAGATGCCTTCACTCCCAAACTTCCTATTATCACAGCCATATTCTGTATTCTCAAATCAGTTGAGTGACTGAGTCAGGGAGATACTTCCCCATCTAAGAATGGTGACTCTGTTTAGACTCTTGACTTCTGTTGCCAAAAGTCAAAACGCTGCTTTTTCCTTTGAAACCCACAGCTTATCTAGAATGACATTCCCTTCATATGTTTGTTTGCCCAGTAAGGTTGTTTGTTTTTTTAAATTTGATTTATATGCCGCCCTTCCCCAGAGACTCAGGGCAGCTTACAATGCATTAAGCAATAGCCTTCATACTTTTGTACATTTTATACAAAGTCAGCTTATTGCCCCCACAAACTGGGTCCTCAATTTTACCCACGTTAGAAAGGATGGAAGGCTGAGTCGACCTTGAGCCTGGCTAGGATTGAACTCACAGAATTACTGGCAGCTGGATGTTAATTGCTGCCTTTAGTAGGAGGCATTAGCCCCCTACGCTATTCAGGTTTTAAGAAATGAAATACAGGGCATACTGGAAATTCTAGAACAGGAAGGGCTTTTTTGGAGGGAGGCAGTGGTGGGTTGCTCCCGGTTCGCGAGAGCCGGTAGCGGTGACGATATGACATCACCGAACCGGTTCTCTGTCTTCAGAAGCCGGGCCCTCCTGTCCACCCCGGCGTTACACCGACCTTATATTTCCTTTTTCACCCAGCTGAGGTGCAGCAGAGCGGATTGCCGCACCTCAGCTGGGCAGATTGGCAATGTGCTCGCGCAAAGCACAAGTTTGGCGCACAGGAGAGCAAAGCGAGCATGCAGACGGCAATTGCGCGCAAAATGCGTGACCGAAGAGGCGATCGCGTGCAAAGCACACGCACAAAGAGGGTAGTAAAGTTAGTTAGAACCCACTCCTGGAGGGAGGTTGTTTTGTCAAATCATGTTTTGGGTAAATAGATCTACCTCGTGGGCCAAGAGTAGCCAGCCAAGCTTCATTTACTAAGTGCCCTTATTATCTATAATATAAGTGTTATCCAATTCCATTAATGGAGGAAAACTGAGATTAAAAAGATTAAAACTTGATCTCTTTTTATTTTAAAGTGGGGAAGGAGTAGGACTTGCTGTATCATGCAGATATTCCTATTATCTAAAATTCATTTAGATAATCTGACTAGGTAACCGCGCTTAATTATCCCCTTTTGCGAACTTCTGACACTTAGAATAGTGCATCCAGTTTTGGTCAGTATGTTATAAAAAAAGATGTTGAGACTCTGGAAAGAGGGCAGAGAAGAGCAATGAAGAGGATAAGAGGTCTGGGGAGGCTAAAACAGATAAAGAACGGTTGCAGGAATTGGGTCAGTAGTGGGTTTCAAATCCTGGTACTACCAGTTCACTATTGGTAATGTGCAGCATGTTTTTGATGACATCTGGGCCCAAACCGGTGCGGAAAACGGTAGAAATCCACCACTAATTTGGGTATGTCTAGTCTGATGAAAAAAAGGACCAGGGATAATCTGATAGCAGCATTCCAAAATTTGAGGGGCTGCCACAAAGAGGAGGGGGGGGTCAACTATTCTCCAAAGCACCTGAAGGCAGGATAAGAAGCAATGGATGGAAACTAATCAAGGAGAGAAGCAACCTGGAACTAAGGAGAAACTTCCTAACAGTGAGAACAATTAACCAGTGGAACACCTGGCCTCCAGTCCAGAAGTTGTGGGTGCTCCATCACTGGAAACTTTTAAGAAGAGATTGAACAGTCATTTCTTTGAAATGATACAGGGTCTCCTGTTTGAGCAGGGGTTGGACTAGAAGACCCCTAAGGTTCCTTTCAACTCTGTTATTCTATTCTATTCTGACAAGCCAAGTCAACAGGGGGAAGCCAGATTCACTTAAGAACTGTGTTACCGTGTTACTAACTTAACAACTGCACTACTACAACTTAGCTACTATCTTAACTGATTCGCTTAACCATCCCGGCAAGGAAGGTCATAAAGGGGGGCAACTTAACAACCATCTGGCTTGGCAACAGAAATCTTGGGCTCCATTGTGTTCGTAAATCCTTGCCTTGGTGGCGCAGCAGACTAAACTGCTGTTAACTAGCACCAGCTGCCTGCAATTACTGCGAGTTCGAATCTCACCAGGTTCAAGGTTGGTTCAGCCTTCCATCCTTTCTAAGGTAGGTAAAATGAGGACCCAGATTGTGGGGGCAATAAGCTGACTTTGTGCAAAAAAGAACACCGCTTGGGGGTGGGGGCGAGAGCTCTACTAAACAGGTATATACAAAAGTATGAAGGCTATTGCTTAACGCATTGTAAGCCGCCCTGAGTCTCCGGAGAAGGGAGGTAAATAAATAAATAAATAAATAAATAATAAATAAATAAATAAATAAATAAATAAAGGACTACCCTGCACAAACTCTGCATAATTATTTGTCCATATACATTGGGTGCCACTGCTTGCCTTCCTCACCACACCCCAAATCACAACTTCTGCCGTTATCCACTGCTTCTCCCCGGTGACTGTAAAAGAAAACACAAGGGGGGGGGGCAGAAAAGCGAAAACAGAAACTTCAGCTAGTTCACTTCCCCCTTAACAACTGTATAAGCAAAGTGTTATGTGCATTTTTAAACTTTTGCACATATGGCAGGAAAAGTTATTTTAGCTTCTACTCGGCTGAAGCTGAGCTTGCTGTATCAGTGGAGACCCGAGGCATATGAAGAGAGCAGGTAAGAGCTTCTCATTAATTGGTATGTAGTTTACGCTTTTTAAAAAAAAAGAGAGAGAGAGAGACAGCGAGAGATCAAGAACTCATTCAGGCTCATGGATTCAATATTTGAATATTTGCAAAAGACCTCACGTCTGTCTGAAAGAGTTTGTGTGTCACAGCTGACATTGTGTTTTCTAGGCTGGGCAAAGATACTCTAGAGCTGTCTCGAGTCCCTAACATTGCTGATTTGAAAATGAAGCATTTTGCCAAATTTGTAATTTTTATCATCTGCATCAGGCAGAAACAGTTTCCACGGATGTATTCAAGAGCCAGGTCTCACTGGGCTGGGAAGCAGGAGACCATGAGTTCTAGATCTACCCTAGCCAGGATAGGTGGCTGGGTGACTTCGAGCCAGTCACTCTTCTCAGCTCCAACCCACCTCACAGGGTTGTTGTTGTGGGGAAAATAGGAGGAAGGAGGTATGTTGGATATGCTTACTGCCTTGAGTTATTTGTAAAAATAATAAAGGCAGGAAAGAGATAGATAGATAGAGGGAGAGAGGGAGGAAGGAATGCAGGCAGGCAGGCCAAAGTGGCTCTCAGAAAACCTCTATGGCTGTCAACCATTGGAACAGTTTAACTTCAGAAATTGTGGGAGCTTCATCACTGGAAGCTTTCAAGAAGAGACTGGACTGCCATCTGTCAGAAATGGTGTAGGATCTCCTGCTTGGACGGTGGGTTGGACTAGATGACCTACAAGGTCCCTTCCAACTCTGTTAAACTGTATCTGTAATCTCAACTTCAACAACTTTAAGAAGTGTGGACTTCAATTCCCAGAAGTCCCCAGTTTGCATAGTGTAGCTGGCTGGGGAATTCTGGCAGTTGAAGTCCCCGCATTTTTAAAACTGATTGAGTTCGAGAAACACAAGTTGTAGAGCTAATAGCTTCTTGCGCACTGTGCAAAAATAGTAGAGGCAGACTGAACGGTGATGAAAGAGCGAGACCTCAAGTGGAGATCCAGAAAATCGAATTTGCCACTTGTTGTGCACCATACAGCGTCAATTGCCATATGTGGAAAACATGCAAGCAGCTGGTGTGTGCTTTTTTCTCTTGCGTGTGGGGTAACAAAAGAAGTTGATTAATTGTAGAAACTGCAGCCCACGTCGGAAAGAGCCTTGCTAAAACCAAGGTGGGATTAGTTTCAAAAGAGGAGGTCCAGGATCAAACCTTAATTTATTTTAAAGCAAATCACATCCCCCCCCACCCCAAAGAAAAAGAATTGATGTCAATATAAATCTACCTACTGAATTAAAAGCATTTTTTTGCCCACTGTTAGAAATTACAATCACAGTTTGTTTGCTTTTTAAATTCAGGGTATCCAGGGTTTTCAGTCTATGTGATATATAAATATGCACATTTTACACTGTCTTTAACAGCTTTGAGAGATTGCAGGTGGAGTGGAAAAATCAGCAATCTGTTTAATACTTTCCCCGTTTTTTCCTACTGATTACCAGCCACTCAAGGTGCTCACCACCTGAATGGTTTTCCTCACGTTTTAAATCTGGTCAGAAGAAAAGTAAAACTGGTGAGAATAATTAGGAAGTGAGAAGCTAAGAAGAGGAAAAATAAGATTACGCTTTCTGTAATTCGCTCAAAGTTCAAACTGCAGCCAAAAGGGGGATGGGAGGCAGCCTATATAGGCAGCCTCCCTTGTCCTCAAATTATGACCCGAGTGGGTCATAATTTCTGTTGTTAAGCGAGATATTTGTTAAGTGAGTTTTGCCCCGGTTTTAAGGTTTTTCTTGCTACAGTTGTTAAGTCAATATATATGAAATATCCACTAAAACTTAAAAATAGGCTTTTTGGAGTAATTACAGAGTATGGTAGACATCAACCAGTATGGTTGACAGATGCCATTTCAATTATTAATTCTTATTTAGAAGGATATAGAATTGTTAAGAGTGTTTTAAGAGAGGCAGAGTATTTCATTCTGCTCTCAATAGCTTTTGGGCTGTAAAGTAATTTCCTGACATCAATTCAATCCTAAGAAGAAAAATAATAACTCCACTACCCCCACTTCACCCCATAATAGATTCCACTAGTCTTACTGAATTTCTATCTGAATCTTAAATTCTACCCTTCATCCTGTCCTTCATAGTTTTTGGTTGGAATTCATAGAATTTTGTTGGCAACAACTGAATGAAAATAAGAATTGGATAGTTGTTAAGTGAATCTGACTTCCCCATGGACTTCCCTTGTCAGAGGGTCAGAAAAGGAGATCATGTGACACACACACACACACACACACACACACAGGACACTGTAACCGTCATAAATGTGAGTCAGTTGCTTGGTGGCTGAATTTTGATCACATGACCGTGGGGATGCTGCAACGGTCATACGTCTGAAAAATGGCCATAAGTTCCTTTTTTCGGTGCCGTTCTAACTTTGAATCAATGGTGAAATCCAAATTTTTTTTTGCTACCGGTTCTGAGGGTGTGGCTTGGTGGGCATGGTAGGGGAAGGATACTGCAAAATCCCCATTCCCTCCCCACTCCTGGGGGAAGGATACAGTGCTGGGTTACCCCTGGTTAGCAAGAACCGGTAGTAAAACTGGCTGGAGGCCCCGCCCACCGCCCTGGAGGTCATCATCGGTGATCTCTGCATGTGCAGAAGCAAGGTGTGTGCGCGAGGGAAGCGAGCGCACGCACGCGATCCTGTTGCAAACCGGTAGTAAAGTTAAGTAGAACCCACCTCTGGAAAGATATTGCAAAATCTCCATTCCCACTCTACTCTGGGGCCAGCCAGAGGTGGTATTTGCCGGTTCTCTGAACTACTCAAAATTTCCGCTACCGTTTTTCCAGAACCTGTTAAAACCTGCTGGATTTCACCCCTGATTTGAACGATGGCTTGAGAATACAATTTTTGGGGGGGGGGGGGGTTGAAGATAAATAATATCAAGAAGGAAAGCATTTATTTTCTAAGGTCTTTTGGAGGACTAATCCGTGTGTCAGTTAATGGGCTTTGCCTCCATGAATGAAGCGGAAATTTTGAGTAGTTCGGAGAACCGGCAAATACCACCTCTGGCTGGACCCAGAGTTGGGAGGGAATGGGGATTTTGCAGTATCCTTCCCCTGCCACACCCACCAAACCACGCCCACAGAACTGGTAGTAAAAAAAATTGAATTCCACCACTGCTTTGACCCATGAATTGAAACTAGGGAAAATAATGCAGGCTATTCAAAGTAGGTCTGGAGTTATAATAGTAGAAATTGCACATTAAAAAAATCTTCACCTTCCATTCGGTCATTACCGTTTAAAAAAAAATCCCAATGGCCTAATTGGGCGCTCCTAGAAATGTTTTTTTTTTAAAAAAAGTTCATTTTGTTTGTGTTTTGGTTCTAGGTTTCGGCACTGATTTAGAGGGATGGGGATGGAAAAATCCCGTTCAGCCATGGGCCAAATGAACTTCATACGTCTTTTCCTGGCTTTTATTCTCTTTAACCCTCGGGAGGTAACCGCTTACGGCTTCCGAAATTGCATCCAAGACATGAAGAACCCTTCGTATTTCAAATGCATGCAGCGTTTCCTGAACAATATCTCCAGTATCGTAGGTGACCTCCCTAATCACGCCAAAGTGGTCAACGCATCCCATAACACCATTAAAGTCCTGCCTTATGGGAGCTTCCGTCACCTTCCTCAACTGAAGGTCCTACAGTTGAGCTATAACAAAATGGAAAAAATAGAAGATGGCGCCTTCGAAAACCTCACGGCCCTGAAGGAGCTCAATCTCTCCTGTAACCATCTCACAAATCTTTCCAAAGACCTTTTCCTTGGCTTGGGAAACCTCACCCTCTTCCTGCTGCACAATAATCGCTTGAGCGTGCTTCACCGGGAGGCCTTTAGTCCGTTACCAAGCCTTCTGGACTTGCAGCTCCAGTTCAACAATTTGAACAGCTTCGATGTTGTGATTCAGAGCGTACAGAAATTAAACAGGCTAAAGTACCTCGACCTTTGCAACAATAATCTGAGTTTTCTTCAGCCGGGACTGGGATTTCCTCCTTCCTTGTATAACCTTAAGCTCTGCAACAATTCCCTTCATAAGATGGAGGGTCCGGGGCCGAGATTCCTGGGCAACGTCACGGTGCTGGACCTCTCTTACAACAAGTTCTCAAATGCCTCTTCTTTTGCGAACGTTAGCCTTCAAAGACTCCAAAGATTAAAGTTGGTGGGGAACAACATTGATGTTATCCAGCTCTTGGATATCTCTAACCTGAAGCCTCGCAGCCTGGATTACTCTGGGTTGCACTTAAATAAAGCTTCACAACTGACCAAGGTGTGCCAGCGTCTTGGGAAATCCAACCGTCCCTTCAGCCTCCACCTGCAGAGCAACAACCTGAGGAACGTGAGTAACCAAACTTTCCTGGCTTGTCCTCCCATCCAGCTTCTAGATCTTTCCAGGAATCGCCTCAGATCGGTGGACTGCGTGAGGCAAATGTTGAATACCACCGCGCAGAGCCGTTTGAGTAAGCTGTTGGTGGAGCACAATTTATTGAAACACCTGCGAGGCTGCTCTAACACGGCTCCCTTCAAAGAGCTGACGGTCATTTCTTTCCGTTTCAACCGCATCCTCTCGATCAGCAGTTCGGCTTTCCACTATGCCCCTAATTTGGAGACCCTCCATTTGAACATCAACTCCATCGCCTTCCTGCATGCGAAAGCCCTGAAGGGTTTGAAACAACTCCGAGAGCTGCGTTTGGATAACAACCTTCTGACTGACATCTACAACGACAGCTTCAGTGACCTGAGCAATCTCCAAACCCTCAATCTCAGAAACAACCATGTTTCCGTTCTCTTCTCTGGCACCTTCAAGAGTCTCGGGAAACTGTCGATTTTAGACCTCGGGGGAAACAATATTCACAGGCTGGCCAATGACTCCTTCGAAGGACTGGGGAATCTTTCCAAACTCTACCTGGATAACAACAATCTCCAGTACATTAGCCCTAGTTTTTTCCATCCAATCGAGAGGACTCTCCAAGTGTTGGATCTGATGGGGAATAAGATCTACTTTATCAGCAAGAATCAGCTCAAGCAACCTCCTTTTCTGAACCTGCGCAGGGTCTATGACCTCAAACTTCAATCTCAGAGGCCTCATGGCTTGAAAGTCATTCCCTCCATGTTCCTCAAGGGCCTGACCTCTTTGCGCAACCTCTACCTGTCGGAGAACAAAATTCTATCTATGGCCCCGGATGTCTTCGATGACTTAGGGCAGCTGGAATATCTAAGCTTGGCTGATACTAGCAACGGCATGGGGGATTTCCCCCCCGGTATATTCAAGAACCTTAAGAACTTGACCACTCTCGACCTAGAGAATGCCGGGTTTCGAACGTTGACCCTTGAGGTCTTTGGCAACCTTAGCAGCCTACGCTACCTGTTGTTAGGGAAGAATGAGCTACAGACATTTAACAGCAGCGTGGCGAAGGCTCTCCCATCCCTCAACTACCTTGACCTACGCAAATGCCCTTTGGCTTGTACCTGCGATAATATTTGGTTCCAGAATTGGCTGGCCAATAGTTTGGTGCAAGTGGTCTACCTCTACAATTATTCTTGCAGTTCTGGACAGCAGCCCAGTTATGTTTATAGCTTTGATACCCACGTTTGCTACCAAGATATTGGGCTGTACCTCTTTTCTGCCACCTACCCAGTTTTGGTGCTCTTGATGCTGCTCCCTTTCCTTTACGACCGCAGCTACTGGTACATTAAATATCACATCTACATCTTGCGTGCTTGGGTCAACGATTACTGGAGGCGAGGCAAGGATGAGCATTACAAATTCGACGCCTTCGTCTCCTACAACTCAGCGGATGAGAGCTGGGTGCTAGAACAATTGGTGCCCAGTCTAGAGAAAGCAGGAGCTCCCACTTTCCGGCTTTGCCTCCATCATCGAGACTTTCAGCCTGGGAGATACGTCATAGACAATATAGTAGATAGCATCCAAAATAGCCGGCACACTATTTGTATCATCAGCAGGAGATATCTGCAGAGCGAATGGTGCTCCATGGAGATTCAGCTTGCCAGCTACCGGCTTTTCGATGAACTGAAAGACGTCCTTATTCCCGTTATCTTAGAAGCCATCCCGGAGAGGGAGCTGTCTGTCTATCATCGGATGAGGAAAGTGATGCTGAAGAAGACGTACATCGCGTGGTCCCCGGATCCCGAGGCTCAGAAGTTGTTCTGGGCTAAGTTGAGGACGGCTCTGAAGGCCAGTAATTCTGAGGAGAAAGAGTTTGATCAAGGAGACACGTCAGATACGAGCTTACTGCTAGCCTGATTCCATTTGAAGACGCAGAAGAATGGAATGGTGCAATACTGAAGTGTTGTAAGATGGCCTCTTTCCATACACTTTTCCTTCCTCTTCATGTATTGATGATCATGTTTAGAATATGTGGTAAACATATAAAAAATACCTAGTTAGACACAAACTGGTTGGATCAGAACATTTTATATATATATATATATAATTTTTTAATTTTTTTAAATATAATAATTCCATCTTCCATTAAACAGTGTGTTGTCTGGGTACAAATACCTTTGTGCAATAATAATCAAAGTTTACAACAGTATTCATTGCATTAATTCTTTAATTTTACAATACTAATATTGACCTCTCCCTCTTAAAATATCTTCTAATAAAAATATAATAATAGTATTAAGCATAATCCTAATAGTCATACTAATAGTCATAGTGTTTATGTCTTAACGTATTTTCTATATTTCATTAAACTTCTTTTATTTCCCTATTTCTAACTTCCATTTTTATTTTCTAACCATCGATAAAATAATTCCTATGTCATGTAGCTTTCAGTTTCTTTCTCCTTAATTGCAAGTGTTAATCTATTCATTTCTGCACATTCTAATATTTTCCTAATCGCATTCTCATCTGTAGGGATCGCTTTACTTTTCCAGTTTTGTGCGAATACAATTCTAGCTGCAGTTAATACATGAATAATTAGATAATGTCTAATTATTCATGTATTAAAATCAGAAAAATGTTTCTGATTTTAAGTCATTGTGCTATTTTAGCATCTTTTCCAGCCACATATGTATTTTTGTCCAGTATTTCTTGGCTTCTACACATCCACTACATAGGATAATAAGACCCAGGTATCTGGTGGCATTTCCAAGATTTATCTGATTTATCTTTAAACATCCTTGCCAACCTTGCCGGCGCAAAGTGCCATCTATGAAACATTTTATACAAATTTTCTTTATATGCAGTTGACATTGTTAATTTATAGTTCCTGTCCCATAATAGTCTAATAGTGTTTGCCATTTATCTAGTTTTATTGTTGCCAAAAATTTTTGCCCATGCTATCATTGTCTCCTTTACTTGTTCATCTTCCAATTCGATGCCCACTAAATAGCTGTAGATTTTCTTTATTAGTCTTTCTTCTGCCCCTGTTAATGTCTTCTCTAATTCTGTCAATTCTTTATAGAAACCATATAGTTTAACCTCTTTCTCATATCTAGAATGTATCTGTACTTGTGAATACCATGCCATAAACATTTTTTTATTCTTTTGGAATATCATTAAGAGTATAGCTTCAGGTTTCTGATGTTCTCATAGAGTTTAGGTAACTTTAAATTCATTTCGATTGTGTAGTGCTACACAATCGAGGCATGCAGAGTCTTTTCTGTGGACATGTGTACCATCACCAGCTGTTCTTCTGGTTTCCTGCACACGCATGCACGCCAGCCAGCTGGTTTTCCTGTACGCCGGAGCTATGCACGCCGGCCAGCTGATCTTTGCACATGCCAGAGTGCTGGAGACCCAAAGACCAGCTGGCCAATGCGCATGCATGCGCACTTGTTCCCGTTTGGGCACTTGGTGCCGAAAAGGTTCGCCATTGCTGGTGTGGTGCCTACAGGGGAAAAGGGTCTGTTGGCAAATGAACATGCAAAACGTGATGTCTTCACATATTATGTGATGCCCAAATTTACCCAATCACAGTTTAATGTGATGTTTCCATTCACACATGCATCTCAACCCCACTTAAGCCTAGTCTAACATGATGCAATTTTTTTTTAATTATTCTCATTTATGATAGGAAATGATTGGACTAGCTTAATTTGATCATTATGATTATATAATGACCAAATTAAAATAGTCCGATCATTTTTACCGTATTAGTATAAGCTTTCATAATGAAATGTGGAAAATCACCACTGAAGATTTTAGCGGTTTAGCAATTCTGTTTGCCAACTTCAAAAAATTAAAAGTAGTGGAAATGGGATAATTCCATTTCATTTTCATACATTTGTGAGAAGGACTAGAATTATCACTGTGAGCAAAATTACACATAAAATGGCTACAAACACTTGTGAACTTTCATTTAGTAGAGGTATCCTTGACTTACAGCTATTTGTTTAGTGACCGTTCAAAGTTATAATGCCACTGAAAATGGTTACTTACAACTGGTCTCTCCACTTACAACTGACCCAGTATCCCCATGGCAGGGGTGAAATGCTCCCAGTTCAGACCGGATCGCCCAATCCGGTAACGATGGAAGCGGGTGGTTCGGAGAACCAGTAGCAAAAATCCCTGCCCCCCACATTGCCCAGCTGAGCCGTGTGATCATCAGAGGCTTTTTAAAAAAAAAATTTAAAAGCATTTTTTCTACATCTTTGGCCGAAAAAAATGCTTTTAAAAGTAAAAAAAAAAAGCCTCTGATGATCGTGCGGCTCAGCTGGGATCATCAGAGGCTTTAAAAAAAGAAAAAAGAAAAAAGTCTCTGCTTATCAGGCAAGTCAACTGGGATCGTCAGAGGCTTTTAAAAGCATTTTTTTTACAACCTCTGCAACCAGCAGGTCTTATGACGGTTGCAGCTTCCCGGGTGACGTGATTGCTATGTGTGATCTTCCCTGCCATCTTCTGGTAAGCAAAATCAAAATGGGGGAAGTTGGATTCACTTAACAAATGCAAGTGACATATCATCTCTAACCATCCGTGACCTCCAAGGCAGGGTAGTCTATTTCCAAATTCCTTTAGCATGAAAATCGGTTTTGCTAATGGGAATGGGTACGGTGGTACAATGTAATGCACTCCATTACTGCAATTTCCTCTGTTTATTTAGACAAAGCGTTCTGCAACAATTCTTCGCCGAGCAATTCCCACTTCCTCACTAAACTTATTGCCGCCGTGGTTTACCCATCCAGGATCATTAACTGAGAAATAATCTGTTCAAGTATTCTCCGGGTAGGAAGGAAGGGGGTGTGTGTGGAAACCATGATGAATTAAGAGCGTGATGCTTGCATACCGAGCAGGAACAGCAAGAGGAGAAACAAGGCCATCCAAGCAGAATCTTTTAAGATGGGATGCGTGAATTGCCTCAAGTGTGGTTTTGTGTAGATGTCAACTCCCAAAGCATCCCTAGCCTGCTCTCGAGTTGCCACAGGCAAGAGGGATGGGAAAACGGCGAAGCAACACGGCAGCCAAAAAACAAAAGCACATTCCAGGTATCTCTCAAGGCTGTCTCTCAGGATGACCCACAGCGGCCAGAGGGGAGTGATCTCTACAACCCGCAAAATTGCTCCATTGGTAAATGTGATTCCCTGGGGGGGCGGGGAAACAGATCTCGAGGGCGGTGCCTTTGAGTTACAGTACAAAGATTACGTCACTCACTGTAGTGACTCTTTAACATCTACCGCCCTGCCGCGCCCGCCTGCAACGTGCCCGTCCGCCTAAATAGGATACACCCCCGCCACCAAATGTGAATGCTGGTTTTCCGTGAACATAAAGTCATCCCCTCGGCTGGCATCTCGCCCCGGTATGGGTTCCGTTGCCACTTTGGGGTGTCAAGCGGGTGACGTTCTCGACAACAGGGTCATGATTGGGGTGTAAATTACGTGGGGTCAGTTGGCTTCACTTGGAATGTGCCGACATGAAGCTCCTAATAAAAAACTGGATTTCTTTTGAAGCTTGGCTCAAAGCTCATGATTTAATTCGGGCATCCATAGGAACCCTGACAGCACTATCCAGGCAGAACCTTCCAAGTTGGCTGCATGAATGGCCTAAAGTGTGGCTTTGTGTAGGTTTAAAAGATTTGTATCCCATCGCTCGTGGAAACAAAATAGACGAGGGAAAAATATCAGATTTCTCTGCTAGTACAGGTAGTCCTCGACTTACAACAGCTCATTTAGTGACTGTTCGAAGTTACAACTGCACTGAGAAACATGACTTATAACCATTTTTCATACTTAACTATTGGAACATCTCCATGGTTACGTGATCAAAATCCAGACACTTGACAAGTGATTCATATTTATGACACTTGCAGTGTCCTGGGGACAGAGGGAGTTATGCAATCCCCTTTTGCGACCTTCTGACTAGCAAAGTCAATGAGGGAGCCAGATTCACTCAACCGTGTTACTAATTGAACAACTGCAATGAACAACTCTGGCAAGAAAGCAGAATGGGGCAAAGTTCATTTAGCAACAGTCTCGCTTTGCAACAGGAATTTTGGGCTCAATTGTGGTTGTAAGCTGAGGACTACCTGCGCCAGGTCACCTTATGCAAGTCAGGTGGTTATTAAAAAATGTTGAATAAATTTCAAAATAAAAGCTTTGCGGACAGCTTCCTATTTAGGTATATCAGCAGTTTCCTTCCCCATCATTTCTCAATTAGCTTATTCCCTTGCTTCTTAAGAGTGAAGTAAATACTTAATTATACCAATGCAAATGTTTTTATGTCACTTCTTGCAACCTGAAATCTCTGCCCACCCATCCCCATATCATGAACAGCGCTGCAGATCTAACATTGTAGAAATCAACACTACAGCGCACATACCATAATTGGAACAGAGACGCAATAGCAATAGCACTTAGACTTATATACTGCTTCACAGTGTTTTACAGCCCTCTCTAAGCGGTTTACAAAGTCAGCATATTGCCCCCAACAATCGAGGTCCTCGTTTTACCAACCTCGGAAGGACAGATGGCTGAGTTGACCTAGAGCCTATCAGGATCGAACTCCTGGCAGTGGGCAAAGTTAGCCTGCAATGCTGCAGTCTAACAGGAAAGGAAAGGAAAGGAAGATAGCAATAGCACTTACTTATACACTGCTTTACAGTGCTTTTTTACAGCCCTCTCTAAGTGGTTTACAGAATCAGCATAACTGCCCCCAGCAATCTGGGTCCTCATTTTACCGACCTTGAAAGAATGGAAGGCTGAGTCAACCTAATGCATCAAAAGCTTCAGAACGACAATCCAAATCAAAGCCCATCGGGTATCTTTGTGATATGGTGGTGTAGATTTATTCCTGCCCTATTAAAAAAAAAAATCATTTGGATCGTTTCCCTCCCTTCAAAAACAGCAAGAGGAGAACAGTGTTGTTTCTTAGAATGTAATTTAATGAAGATTGGTAATGTGATTTTGTGCCTCCTCGTACACAATGAAAAGAGAACCAACCTTCATCTTCTTTTGTTAAAGCAATTGCCTCATGGGGCTGGCTTACCTGGAAAAAAAAAGAGAGACTATAATTCTGTGAGTGACCTGAACAAAATGGGCTTTTACCAAAATAAAAAAAATCACAGAACAAAATGATCGAGAGAGATGCAATTATAGGTCCAATGTGGCTAATGCTAGTTCCCAATTCTCCTATTCATGCTGAGTGATTTTCTTTCTCTTTTTCTCCGAGTTTCTCATAACAATGCAGTTTTCAGTACAACTTCATTCTCGGGAAGGCCCAGGGCTCGGGACTGGATTGCCCCCACAGACGGCCCTGTAAAGTGCAGAGGGGAGAATCCCTCTTCTCCAAAGCTTCAGAAGGGGGGAAATAAGACATGGGCAGTTGTTGTAACACTTGCAGCTGTTGTGCGCTTCCCAAATGAAGGAGCCTTTCCAGGCCACAAATCTGGTTCCCGCCTCTGGAGGAAGCTCCTTTTTCTCTAGAACTTTGCATTTTTTCAGAGGCCTCTGCCAGCCCCCAGAACTGGTAATTGTGTGAGGTTCTTCCTTGCTCGGCCAAGACTTTCTGGTAATACAGCCTAGGTTTTCCTGGCGCAGAGAGTCCGTCCTTCAGCTGAGGGTGCTTGCTGGGTGCAGAGACTTCCTGCTGAAAACATTGCCTGTAGAAGGAATGGGGCTGTTGGGAGATGACATTGAGTTGAAAAAATTCCTTCGGCTGCCCTTGTTCTGACTTCAACTCTCTGGAAGACAGGGGCAGGTGAGCCAAGGAAGGGCAGGCCAGGGCATGAGAGACTGGGAGTTTGGCTTCCTTCCTTGTCAGTTTAGGACTCCAGATACTTTTTAAGACGTCGAAAGAAGTCTGGGACTCTGGGGCAGCTCTTTCTACGGCTGAGAGTCCTAAATCTAGAAGCTGAGAATCGTGCAGCTCCTGTGAAGGATGCGAGTTGTACACAGGAGCAGACTCTGCCTCCCGTAAAGTCCACTGATCTGGGCTCAGTTGATAGGCAAAAGGATGTGGCTGCGGATCAGCCAAAAGGAAACCGACGGGGCTTTGGCTAAGACCAGCTGATCCAAAGGAATCTCGGGCGGCAAGTGGTTGGCGAAGCTGATGATGCCTTTTGGAGGTGGCCGTTTTTTTCAGGGGCCCTCTCTTTTTGCCTTCGGACCTCTCCTGCCTGCCTCTGGATTCCCCCAGGCTTTGCTCCCAGTGCCGAGCAGTTCTGACTACTGGCGGAATGCATTGTTCCTCTGGAAGAGGGAAGGAGCTGCTGGCTGAATCCACACTCTCGGAAGATGCTGACAGGAGAGAGTGAGGCTGAGCTGCCGTTAAAAAGAACTTGTGTGGGCCATGTACTTCTGGCTCAGCAAACAGCTCAAAATCTTCTCTTCGGGCTAGTCTGTCTGCCTGTATGGAGAAACAATCATTATGGAGTAGTCAAAGGGGAATAGAATACAGTGGCATAGCAATAGCACTTAGACTTATATACCGCTTCACAGTGCTTGCAATCCCTCTCTAAGCGGTTTACAGAATCAGCATCTTGCCCCCCAACAATCTGGGTCCTCATATTTAGAAGGATGAAGGTTGAGTCAACCTTGAGCCTGGTGAGAATCGAACTGCCAAACTGTTGGCAGCCGGCAGTCAGCAGAAATAGACTGCAGTACTGCATTCTAACCACCACGGCACAGATCAGAGGATCTCCAAACCTGGCAACTTTAAGACTTGTGGACTTCGATTTCCAAAATTCCCCAGCCAGCATCTTTTACCTTCCACGTGCATTAGGAATCTGGCCACTTTACCTGGAATTCTGGGAGCCCTTCAGCAAAATCAGAGAAGCCCAATACGCATGCCTACAACTGAGGTAGCAGCAAATCTGGGCAATGAGGTTTGCTATGAGCACTGCAAAGATGCCGTTAATATAGTACTTTGTGTCGCTCCATAGTGCTTTTTAGCACTTTCTGAACATCTACAATGTCAGCATTTTGTCCTCATTTTACTGACTTCGGAAGGACAGAAGGCTGAGTCAACCTTGAGCCGGTCAGGATCAAACTCCTGGCTGTGGGCAGTGAGTTAGCCTGCAATACCGCATTCTAACCACTGTGCCATCAGGGCTCAGACTAGAAATTTTACAGGGTGACAGCTTTATGCCAACATAAGAAGCGGTAGATAGCACTTTAAAATCCAGAATGGAGAAATGGCCTTACTATGCTTACCACTCTTTCCGCTCTATGCGTAGGATTGTGAGAGAAACAGGAAAGGAAATTTTGTTCTCGCTCTTTTTGGTTTTTGAGAGAAACGCTCTGCTCAGAATTCCTGCTCTTGCAGTTGCTAGATTTCTGTTCCAAGAGCAATTTTTTCTGGCCTCTGTTATCTGGGCTCTGGAAATCTAAAAGAGGGCACGGTAAGTGAATGCAAGGAATTACATCAGGAATTGCAAATCTACAAACACATTCTATCACCACACTGTAGGAAATAGCGTGGCAAAAAATAGAAAGGAGAAAGTGAAAAAGGTTCTCAAAGTTTCTTCCTCTCCCCCTCATTATCACTGGTGGTTGGAAAACAGGCCACCAATCACTCTTCTGAACACGTGGCAGGATCACGTTGGGAAACTGGGCACCCCTTTTACTTCAACCCTTGCCCCTCTTAATGCCTTACTGGCAGGGGTGAAATGCTCCCAGTTCAGACCGGATCGGCTGATCCGGTAGCGATGGTGGCGGGTGGTTCGGAGAACCGGTAGCAAAAATCCTGCCCCATCCCTCCCACCCCACCCCACCCCACCCATGCCCACCCAATTGCCTGGTCGCCCGCTTGTCGCTTCTTGTAAAAAATGCTTTTAAAAGGTTAAAAAATGGCTCTGACGATCACAGCTGAGCCGCGTGATCGTCAGAGCCTATTTTTTTACTTTTAAAAGCATTTTTACAACCTATTCAACTTTTGGTGTGCCGTGCACACCTTACATTTGGTGAGTGGTGCGCACAGCGTATGCGCATCCAGTGAACCCGCAGTAAACGGTTCAGATTTCACCACTGTTTACTGGCCAGTCAGCCAAAGTGTTTTGGAAAGGTATTGAGAGTTTTAACTACTGCCCCTGGAGAGCAGTATTCTCAGGTCAAATTCTCCCCCCCCCTCCCCAAGTAAAGGAAAGATTCCTGTGAAAGGCCTACCAATCTGTCTCTGATGTGCTGCAGCAGTCATATATCAAGATGGGATTTTCTGAACATTATTCAAGTTTTATTAGTTAGAGGTAGTCCTCAACTTTACAACAGTTCGTTTAGCAACCGTTCGAAATTACAATAGCACAGAAAAAAAATGACACGATCATTTTTCAGACGCACAACCATTGCAGCATCCCCCATGATCGTATGATCAAAATTCAGATGCTTGGCAACTGACTCGTATTTATGATGGTTGCAGCATCCCAGGGTCATGTCATAATCTTTTGTGACCTTCTGATGAGCAAAGTCAATGGGGAAGCCAGATTCACTTAACAACCTTCTTACTAACTTAAGAATCGCAGTGATTCGCCTAACAACGGTGGCAAGAAACGTCCTAAAACGGGGCAAAAACTCGCTCAGCACAGAAATTCTGGTTGTAAGTCAAGGACTACTGGCATTTATGTTCTTTTCCTGGGACCAGTGTTTTCTTTACCAACTGGAAAATACCATATTTTTCTTGTTCCTGTGACATTTCACTTCATCCTCAGCCCTTGGGTGAAAAGGCTCAAATTGTTCTTTGCTATACTAGCATTAAAGTAATATTTCTCCCTTATTCTAAACGCGGCCCTGAGTGTAACATCCGTAAGGCTTTGTCATCCATTATCTTGAAGGGAAGTCAGGTGACTGCGGGGACTGGGAACAGAAGCAATAAAAGTAGGATAGGGATCAGCGATGGGAACGCGCTGCCATTGTTTTTTATTGATTCGAAGATCGGTGAATAGTAAAGCTGTGCCGAGATCTGTACTCAAAGGACAAAATGTGATTTGGAACATGCACACAGCATCAATTTGGGCAATCTTAAGGCAGCTGTTTCTTTTCCTGGGCATGGTTGCTCTTTCCGTGATGTGAAATCCCAAGGAAAGATTTGGTTTAAGACAAATTCAAAACCCAGGGCCGGAGCCAAATCTGGCCCATGGGATGCTTGGATCTGACCCGGGGAGCCGCCCTGGAAACAGCAAAGGACCGGCCCGCAGTGCCTCTGCCAGTGAAAATGGAGCTCAGGAGGGCTGCATGCAGTCGTCCCCCCGGCTCCGTTTTCGGCTGTGACGGCCTCCTGCACCCCTTTGCCAGCAAAAATGGATCTTGGGGGTGGGGGGACTGCACCTGTTTTCGCTGGCAGAGCGCTGCAGGCTATCCAAGCTGAAAATGGAGCCTGGGGAAGTGTGCCCAGGCCACTAGAGGTGTCACAGACACAAGTGACATTCAGCTGGCCTCACCTTCCTAGACACCCCCCACCCGCCCGGAGGTCAAACACAACCCTGATGCGGCCCTCAATGAAATTGAGTTTGACAGCCTTGTTCTAAGAAATGCTACTGTATGTCTGAACTTCTGGATGCTGGGATAGATTGGGGGTGGAGTGGGGGGAAAGGATGGATCAAAGTTACAGGAACTTGAAAAGAATCAAGGTTTTGTGCTGGATACTTTAAAATCACTCGATTTGCGAGACAATTGCTCAACTGTTTTCTTTTTAAAGCACGTTAGAAACCCAAAACGGGCTGCCAAGGGAGGCTGGCAAAAATGATGCTTTTGCTGAAGCAGCTCTTCTGTTTTGAACTCCGCACAAAGCTGCTTGTCATGCATCCACCCTTTAACAGGGTTTATATACTCACACTGTAACCTCTTACCTACGTCCGGGTTACAACTACCTGCTTTTTTCCTGAGCAACGTCAAAGCAGAACAATCTGGCAAGGTTTTCTTTTGCTGCAGTACGGCGTTGATAACCGTCTGCCGCATTTCACCGATTAAATCACGCCCAGGGAATATTGCCTTGAGATCCAGCAGTTTTTCTAAGTCCTGAGCAAGTTCCTTTGCCAGATGTGTACGTTTCCTCAGCTCGATGCCTTCTGCGGGAGGTGGGGGGACATTTTCCTTGTCGTTCGCAGCCACTGTTGTGCTGCTTTGGAAAGCTTCCTCCTCTATAGCCTGTTGGTCGGACGTCGTCGCAGCAGGAGACTTCAATGAAGGTTTGTAGCCTGCATCCACTTCCTGGTGTTCTCTGACTGATGCAGGGGCGGCTGGTGTTCCCGAAAAATGAGAATCCTCGTGCACTGTATTCAAATCCTTTAAAGTGCATTCACCTTGCTCTCTGGAAACAGATTTCTGGTTTGTATCAAGAGAGCTACAGGACTGTATCTCTTTGCCCAATAGCCCTCCGCTGGCTTTCTGGATAGGAGTCACATTTATGGTATCAGCCTTGGGACTCAATAATCTCTCAATATCAGCCGATTTCACCTCTCTGTTAAAGATGCCCAGATGCTGTGTCAGTCTATTCTGGGTTATGATCACAGATTTGGCAAGATGGCTCCCTTTGATGGGAGTTGATTTAGCACAGTTGCTAAGCTGGGAGCTCCAGAAAGGAGGCAGCATCTTCTTCAGGCTTTTGCAGTTGGGTCTCTGTTCTGGAATTTTGCCTGTCACCTTCCTGCCAAATTTGATGTAGTCGCGCTCCCGTCGCGTTCGACGGCGTTTGACCCTGACAGCTTTTTGTTCAGCGTTTTCTTCGGACAGGGGTACCTTCAGCTGATGGGATGAAGGGAAACCAGACGATGCGTGCCCTTCTCCCATATCATGAAGATTCATACTGGAAGTAGCTCCTAGATAGAAGCAAAGAAAGAATAAATACGGATAGTTTCTACAACACTAGTTCTCATTTTTCCCGCTTGAGAGAAGTTTACCAGATTTATTTTTAGCTTGTCCTTATTTATTTGTTTTTATAAAAACTGTAACTCAAGGCAGCAAACATACCTAATACTCCTTCCTCCTTTTATTTTCCCTTCAACAACAATCCTGAGGTGGGCTGGGCTGAGAGAAATTGACTAGCCCAAGGCCTTTCATGTCTAAGGCAGGACTAGAATTCACCATCTCCTGGTGATTGGTATAAAATTACCCAGCCAGCTTCTATGCCTATATAGAACTAGACCTCACCATCTCCTGGTTTTTAGAAGTCCCTATATCAGGTGTGCCCAATCTGCGGCTGCATACAGCACTGGACAGCTAGTAAAGCAGCCCCACAAGATATAATAAAAATATATAAAAAATAAAGGGTTGTTATTTCTAAATATTAACTATATTACAGGTAGTCCTCTACGACCACAATTGAGCCCCCAAAAATATATTGCTAAGTGAGAAATTTGTTAAATCAGTTTTGCCCCATTTTACGACTTTTCCTGCCACATTTGTGAAGTGAATCACTGCAGTTGTTAAATTAGTAACACCGTTATTAAATGAATCTGGCTTTCCCATTGACTTTGCAAAAGGGGATCATATGCCCTCGGGACACTGCAACTGTCATATGAACCAGTTGACAAGCATTTGAATGTAAATCACATGACCATGGGGATGCTGCAATGGTCATAAATATAAAATAATGGTCATAAGTCCCTTTTTTCAATGTCGTTGCAACTTTGAATGGTCACTAAATGAACTGTTGTACGTCGAGGACTACCTGCATATATTTTATATGTGGCCCAGGACAATTCCTCTTCATTCAGTGAGGCTCAGGCAACCCAAAAGGTAAGAAACCCATGCCATACATCATTTTTCTTCTTCTATTCAATAATGGCCAATTCTCGGAAACTGCCTGGATAAGTCCCTCCAGTTTTCTTGGCAAGGTTTATAAGATACAATTCTGGAAGACTGATTTCTACCAAAATAAATCAGCTAAACATTAAAAGTTCTGCTTTGCTAGTTTTTATTCATAAATCAAATCTGACAGATTTAACGATGTGAAAATATCTCATCACCATGAAAACAATTTATGTATGCATAAATTTAACAATAACAGTTCCTTCAAAATGCAAAGCGCTCTTATTATTTCATCAGTTTTTATAGTTACGCTGTAAGGTAAATCATTATTAGCACATAAAGTAACAGATATGAAAATTGGGCTCGAACCCAAGCATAAAAAGCAGCTTAAGGCAGCTGGTGCTTTTCAAGTTCAGAATACACACTTCTTGGCACTTCATATCAAAAAGTCATTTTCAAACACCTCTATAAAGGAGAATAATTGTAGACCAGGGATGAAATGAAGGATTCTTGGTACTCTCTGAGCTTGGTTGTTTTCTTGCAGATGTTAAGACTGGCACTGATGTTACCTGGGTAATGAAATGTCTACAAGGACTCTCATAGTTTACAGCCCAAAAAGATTCTCAATAAAACAATAATCCTACTGAACAACTTTCAGAATTTTTAACCAATAAATTAGAGGGGCTGTACCAATCTATACTATATTTTTTAGAATTTTGTTTCTTCAATTGTTTCTTGTTTCTTTGGCCAATTATTAATATCTCTCTAATAGTTTCCAGAAGAATAGCTATATGAGCCTTGGGTGATTTCCACACATAAGCAATTGGCTTTAGAGTGCTACAAGATCCTTTGTAATATTTCTGCATCCCACATCTTCACAACCAGGCGCTACTATACAATTGCAAAACAGATTATATTTATATTTCATGCAAGTCAGCATACCTGCAAAAAAAAAAAAAAACACAAACCACCTGGTTTTAGGACCAGACGAACTCCGGTCACAGAAAACTGCTCTTTTCTAGACTTTTTTTCCCCTAACCTCCAGGGAAAATTATCAACTGTCCTGCCAGTTGAACTGCTGGGATTTTATTGGTTTTATTTTTAAAAAATTCATAACCTGCTCTGGGCAAGGTGAAAAACTTCTGAAAAGAAAGTCGTGAATAATGGTGCGCGCCTGTGGATCTCTCTCTCTCAAAAGTGAAAGAGGCAAAGGAAGACAATGGAGACGTTCCAAGGGGGCTCAAGCCCCTTCCTCTTATTCTAGAGACCCTTCCCACTTTCTCTCCACTTCTCTCCCCTCCGTTTTGGACCCCACCTCGCCCCTTTCAACTGCCCAAATAGGCCACGCCCTTCGAGGAAGCAGGAAGGTCGGGAAAACCCTCCCTGCCCTGCTTGTCTCGTGCTCGGACAGTTACTCTGCCCCTCACACAACTGGCCGAAGCGCGAGGCAAAGCCTTTAATTTTTCGCGCGCCTTTAGTTAAAAAGCCAGCTATGTGCCCGCCCTCCCAACTCAGTTGTCACGCCCCTGCCTAGCCTGGATTGGTTACAAACGGGCGCCGACCCAAGTTAATTGGCTACTTGTGTTTAGAGAACTGTTGTTATGTCTGTAACAGGAAGCAGGAGAATAAATTTCTGCTCCAGGCCATTTATTCCGCTGGGGCTGTATGGAACATGTGTATACGCAACGCCTTCTTCCAGCAGTGTCCTTCAGACGCGTGGGTCTGCGACTTCCGTATTTTTTTTAATAGGTAGAGTATGTTGGCTGGGGATGATGGGAGTTGCTATCAGTGAATCTGTAGAGCAGGGGGTTTCCAAGCTTGGCCACTTTAAGAATTTGCTTTGCTTTGCTGGCTGAGGAATTCTGGGAGTTGAAGTCCACAAGTCTTAAAGTGGCCAAACGTGGAGACCCCTGCTGTAGTACAGTACTCCCCCCAAAAAAGACTTTGGGGATTTGCCATGCAGTCCACTTTGGAGCTGTCAGTGAATGGGATTCAAAAAGCCCAGCAAGCAAACAAATTAAGGATGATGCACCAAAGACAATTCCTTGTGTGTCCAATCACACTTGGCCAATAAAGTATTCTATTCTATTCTATTCTATTCTATTCTATTCTATTCTATTCTATTCTATTCTATTCTATTCTATTCTATCTCATCCCATCCCATCCCATCCCATCCCATCCCATCCCATCCCATTCTATTCTATGATTATACACTGTCAGGTCAATGATAATATTAACTTATTCACAAATGGTAAAGTAAACCATACATCAGTTTGTGGTAGGGTTTTTTTTTTTATTAAGTCCAAAAGATAGACAATTCATCAGCCATGCTCTTATCTCAGAACTTCTAACTGGTGTTCCGTTTGTCATCAATCCCCAGATTTGCCTGATCTATAGACAATGTGGTGGAAGTGGTGCAGCTTTTCCATTTTCCATCTGTAGTTGAATCTACAGTATTGCAGTATTGAGGACCCAGATTGTTGGGGTCAATATGCTGACTCTGCAAACCGCTTAGAGAGGGATGTAAAAGCACTATGAAGCGGTATATAAGTCTAAGTGCTATTGCTAATGCATTTTGCATTTTTTTAAAAAAATCTTTTCAAAATACTCATCAGCCTCTCAAAGCTGCAAAGGTCAGCTCCTTGGTCCTAGTTCATCTTAGTCTTAGATTATATTGTTTTAATGCTCATGATTATATGCACAAAATGTTTCAAATATTTGTCCTGTTTTAGTGAAAAACAGCCCCAGATATTTGTGAATCTGATTAGAAGAGTACTCTTTACAGGTATTTCTAAAGTCTGCCTTTGTATGTTTTGAGCAACTCATTCTTAATTCTCCCTCTGTATGGTGCATCATCTCAGCAAGGTGACAGTACCAAGGTGAGTATTTGGATTAGGAAATTTAAGTGGATTGAGGAGCCTGGTTAGCACAGCACTCAGAATGGGAATCACAAGGCAGTTGTGAAACTCCTTGTTTCAGCCCTGAGCTACAAATATTCTCCTTTGTCAGTAACATTGCAGTCCGTTAGAGCTATCTAGTTATCCAGAGCTGAGCTTGGTTTGAAGCAGCCTTTTGCCTCCTCTCAGTATAGCAGCATAGATAACTTGGTATCTTTCAAATATTTTGAACTTCAGTTCCTATCGGCCCCAGCATACCCAGCGGATGGCAAGAATGTTTAATGAAGTTCGATACGTCTGAAAGTGATCAGGTTGCTTGTCTCTCCATTAGACTAATGAACTGCACAGGCTCACCAGATGCTTGCACTGTTCTATTAAAAATGTAGCAGCTGCATTTAAGCAACCTTCCTAACCTTGATGAGTCTTTTGGGGCATATCATGTTGGGCTAATCCAACCTGTTTAATTTATAATTCAATGTATTCTGCAAATCAGAACGTGGGTTAATTAAATAACCAACTGAAATATGATATAAAAACTGAGCCCTAATGAAAAATAGGCTAAAAGATTTGTTTTTTAAGTGGAACGGCTTATGAAAACACAATTACCTGAACAATGAATGATCCTATATATGCTGTAGTCATTCTAGGACACATATTACCTTTTTCCTATGCAGAAGAAAGATAAGCAGAAATACATAATCATCTAAGTTATCAGACTGTGAAAATAATAGGCTCTTGTATTGGAATATTCTGCACCATTACTGCACAATTATGCTTGGAGTGGAAAGAAGAAATTTTGATAAAGCATCATTTTTAACTCGCTCAGTTGGTTTATGTGCTTCTCCTATTGTCATATTTGAATTCAGGATTCTGGAAATAAAACTGTTGTCCTATTTATTGGTTGCTTTTAGCAACAATTTTCTTAAAGTGAAAATAATACATTTTATGATTTTAGACATTTTAAAGAATAATCGTAAAAAAACATGCTTATAATTTGGATATGGTCTATTGGAAGGCTATGGCAGCTATATTTCCAGAATAGTTAAAATGTTTTTTTTATTGTATGCTTGTTATTGCTAATACAACTTACTGGTACTAATAAAATTTCAACAACCTTGTCATGTGAACTTTTAACCAATAATATTTGAAAGTTTGTTTACATGGAATTATGGATACCATTATTATCTCTCAGGTAATAAAAGAGATCCAAGATTTACTATAGGATGATTAATATTTTATTTGATAGTCCAAAAATAATTATAATGCTGAAATTAATTTTTGCATCCATTATTATCACTGTATATCCCTTCAGCTCCTGTCTTTCTTACCTGTATATCTGAACCTTCATCCAATATTGCCTTATAACCAAAACCTGAATTGAAAGGATCATCATCAGTTTCTCCCAATGGATCACATCATAGTTATTAGCTTAATGATGGATACAAAAGATATCTTAATCTACTGTTAGACTTTAGGATGATTTGCAACAGATAGGACAAAATATGTAAGTTCCAATTGTTTAAAATTTACAACAAAAATTTTTTTTTCTAAATTAAATGAGCAGAATGAAAAAAGCTTGGGATATTGTAGTTCATTTTTATCCAGAAAGGCTATTAATTCCATCCCATTAGTTCCATTTATTTACATACTGAAAACAAATATTTATACAAGTAGTCCTCAAATTACAACAGTTCGTTTAGTGACTGTTTGAAATTACAGCAGTGCTGATAAAAATGACATGACCATTTTTCACACTTATGACCATTGCAGCATCCCCATGGTTACATGATCAAAATTCAGATACTTGGCAACCGACTCATATTAATGATTATTGCACTGCCCCAAGGTCACTTTGCAACCTTTTTACAAGTCAGTGGGGATGCCTGATTCACTTAACAACTGTGCACTAATTTGACAAATATAGTGATTCCCTTAACAGTGGCAAGAAAGACTAAAATGGGGCAAAACTCATTTAACAAATGTCTCACTTAGCAACAGAAATTTTGTGGTTATTTTTGTGGTCAATGTATACTTATAGGTTAACACATCTGGAAGACTATTGGTTTTATATTCTTATTTTACAATCAGTCTAGAGCTAATGGATATAATGCCTAAGAAGGTGTCACAAGGTAAGACCATCAAAGGTCACTGGGTGATTTTTGGACAATTGTGCTTTCTCAGCTCAACTCCTTCCCAGGTTTCTTGTAAAGAAAAATATGAAAAATCGCTATGTATGTCTCTTTGAATTCCTGAATGCAAGACACAATACAATCATATCCCTGTTATAAATTTTTATTAATGGCTTTAATGTATTCAGGTACTACAAAAGTTAATATGCACATAACACTTTTTCCTGTAACAATCTCTGGATGTAAAAGTTGGACTTTGAAGCAAAGAATAGATGAGTATTGATACTTTTAAACTTTGGTGTTGGAAAATAAGAGCTGGAAGGAACTTTGGAGGTTTTCTAATCCAACCTCCTGCTTGAACAGGAGGCCCTATAATACCATTTCAGACAAGCGATTCTCCAATCTCTTCTACAAATCTCCAGTGATGGAGCATGGATGGTCAGGAAAACAGGTGGATGGACTCAAATTACAGTACAATAATGAATGCACCACTAAGAGACTTAATAACGGACCAGGTTGAGGACAGATCATCTTGGAAATCTCTATCTTGGTAGTTTATTTATTTATTAAATATATATGCCTCCCATCTCCCTATCCAAAGTGACTCAATTGCTCAGAATCAGCACTGACTTGAAGGCATCTCATCCGTCAATCAGGCCCTAGGAATTTAAGTGATAGTTAATGGCATTAATTAATAAATACACAATTCTATAAAATAAGCTGTACCCTAATTGTGGCCTTGGCTGTTAATTTGAAATTGCTAGGTAAATGCTTTCTCACTGCTTGATTTTCCATAATGCTAAAAGGTAGTTTTAAAAAACACATCAGAAAGGAGGTTAATTTATTTGGAAATGAAAGAGCCACCCATGAAATTAAAAATAATAATTCTACAATTATTTGTACTCGCCACCTGAGTGCTCAACTTGATGCTACAGTGACCCCACATGGTTGTCTTGCATTAGTGTAAATCTGTTGCAATTTCAGTTCAAAAAAGGTCCATTTGGGGGACTTTTAAAGTTGCCTAGAAAAGGAACTGCAGCAAGACCAGCTTCCGAAATCAAAAGACTGCATGGCTGAGCAAGCCTCTTTTAGCTAATTTTGTTATTTGCTTCATTCTGTTTTTGTTTCTTTAAATGGTTTTTAAATTTCTGCTGGGCATTCACAGGATAAATATTGATACTGATTGGTCCAAGAGCTTTCTTACTCAAGGGGCCATTTTATGATGCACCTAGCCATAGTTAACCATGGTTTATCTAACCCAACCTTCTGTGCTTTTGTGACCCAATAAACTAGCCACACAAATTAAATTCTTACAACACATGTCTGGATTCTAGGCTAACATACAAGCAATGGCTAAAAACACCACCCTGGAAGCTGATTTTGCATAGAGGAGCAGGATGACACCTTTTGCCATCCCGTCTCCATGGCTGGTGGCTCCCCTGGCTGAGAGTTACAAGTGTTGGAATCCACTCCCTTTGCAATGCAGCAATTTAAGGGGAGAATGCTGCCTTGCAAATTATGCTGTGTAGACTCAATGTTGGCTCATTTAACATACACATACACCAATGTTGGCTCATTTAACATAAACCCAAATCAGAGTGATGCTTGAACCAGTCACCACGACAGGAAAAAAACAAAGATACTCCGGATTTCTTCAAAAAAAAAAACTCCTTTGTAATCAGCTCATATTGCATGTCTGGTTTCTAGTTTTTGGACTGGATTGTGGTGTTGTTATAAGTGTACCTGTTACACACACATTTTGAAAACCCACAGCCTTTGTCCCCAATGTAAAGCCTTCCAGTGTTCAAACCTTCAGTCTCCTATCTTTCCCCAGTAAGGGTGATGATGTGAGTCGAAATCATTTATTCTCTTTACTTATCAAGCATGTGTTCAACCCATATAAGATATTAGGAAGGCATAGCTTAATTTTTTCTACTATAAAAAGTTAAATTTGTTATCCTATTTGATGTTTTTTTTTTGCTTATCCTGTTTAATGCTGACTTTTATATTTGATTTATATTTGATTGGTTAAGAAATACTATTAAGAGCAAATTTTGGGAATTATAGTTAATGTTAACCTATGTTAACTAAATAATGTTAAATATTTATATGACATTTTAATCTAAAACTTGAGATGCTCAAAATTATTTTATTATTTTTCTTTAAAGATAAGTTATATTTAGTATGCGAGATTTTTTATGAGTTTTTATAAATGACTCATGTGGTTATATAGTTGGCTAGGGGGGTAATAGATGTTATAAGTTTAGAATATTTTTGTACTATTTAAGCTTAAATTTGTTATTGTTAGCTAGATCTCACCCAAAAAGTTGTTGGTTGCTGATTGTAATATATGATTGTTTAATAGAGGAAGTCGGGGGGGGGGGGAAGGGGGAGGGGAGGGGGTGGTTGTTGGGGTGGGGGGTTGGGGGGGAAGGGATAATAAAAACTGTATTGTAAAACTTTTTCAATAAAAAAAAAGATATTAGGAAGGCAAGAGATTGGAGAAGACCGATTTTTGTGATTTATATACATCAGTCACGGATTTCCGATGACTGGAAATATATACTGTATCCCTCGTTACAGTTCCGTCCCCTCAGCCGGCAAAATCCCGCTTTCCTCTCATTCTTTTGGCGCTGAGGCGAACGCCCCATCCACCCCACAACAGCCAAACGCGAGAATCGGGGCTTTTTTTTCCCGCGCTTTCAATTGATTGGCCATAACCTGCCCGCACTTCGCGCTGATTGGCTCCGCGTCGTTTTGGCGGGCTTTTCTTTGAAGGCGGGAAAATTGCTGGGAAGGGTCTCCCTCACTCCGTGTGGGGTAGAGAGGGTGAAAGGAGCAATTTTAGATTGACTCCTAAGCAACCCAATACTGAAGTGGGAGAAGGAACTATAATATAATAATATAAAGCATTTAACAACACAAAGCCCGATGATTTGATCCCATATAGATGATTCAGCTGGGGTGAAGTTGGAGAAAAGATGTCAAGGGGGACAGAATGTCAGAGGGAGTGGGGGGGATTGCTAATTGGGGCAGAAGCCCAAGAAACAGGGCAGGAGATGCCACCTGAGGTTGAGGGAATAGAGGAGGTAAACCCCTCTAGGATGGATGTTGAGGGTCTGAGGCAAACGGAGGCTGAATCCCAGGGACAGAAAAAAGATATTTCAAGTGGGGCAGGGGACCAAGGGCTGAGGGGAGAAATATCCGATAAAAATGATCTTGTAGGGAAAAAAGCAGTTAAAAATGAAGAATGTGTTCCTATAGAGAACTTGGAGACTGAGCCAAGGATTTGGGCAGGAGAATCCTTAATAGAAGAAACTAGTGGGTCATGTGATGTTTCAATAAATATTGAGGCAGGTGGGATAAAGAAAAGTATCAAGAAAAAGAATTCTGGAGACAGGAGCAAAAAGCAGATTAATAAGAAAAGTGGACAAAAGTCCAAGGTGAGGGAATAATAAGTAATTGCTTCAAAACTCCAGAGAAACATATTGACATGCTCATTTGATAGGACTTATTGCTTTTCAAGATGTCAACATTTCTTTCAAGATAATGAAATAATATTTTATATTTAAAAATTACAAAGAATGTGATACAGTTAGAATGCTGTGCTATGCACAGTTATCTGGGAGTACATTGTATAAGTATAAGTACATTATAGGAATAGAGCTGTGTGAGTTTATGGTGACCAAATCAGGAATCTGGCAGCAGTTTTTCTGACAAATTTTATTAAAAGACAAGTTTAGTTTACCTGAACTGAGAGATCTGAATCTAGGGAAACTTCTATAAGGAGGTTTCCTAGCTTTGCAAGACAGAAACAAATTTCTCTGTTGAAGTTTTATTTATTTATATTATTTATCGATAAGCATATGTATTTTATAAATACATAATTTCGGATCAGTGGCAGTTTAGTCTTGCTGTGCAGTTTGGACTTGTTGCTCTTTTTTGTTAATTATGTTTTTACTGGGGAGCTTCATAATATCAAATACAAGGATAGTTTTAGTCACATTATCAAGTCCTGCAATTACCTTTTCTCCTAAAAATGGTCAGTTAAGGCAATCAAGTCCAATCAAATGTGAATTCAGATAACAACTTAATATTTATTTATTTTCTCATACTTATATGCCGCCCTTCACCCAAAGGACTTGGGGTGGCTCACAGAAATTAAAACAATAAAAGTAACTATAAAAATAATCAGTTAAAATCCCCCAATTAAAATCACATAATATGAAGTTTTGATTCATGGATTCCCAAGGAAAAACAAAATGCTGCTTTATAACAAATTTAATTACGTTTAAATCTCAGAGAAAATCCCACTGATCTTATTGGGATTTATACTGAATTCAAAGAATTATAGAGTAATAAGCAACGGTTATTGCCTATTGCTAAGGCCATTTTTAATACTTTATTTGTGAGGAGAAAAATGAATCCATTGTGGTAATTGGGAATGTTGACCAATTAAAGCTTTTATTGATCTCAAATGTAATGAATTGATTCAGCAAACTAATTATAAAATTTCAACAAGCAATTATTTTTATATGCAGTATTAGTTATAATCTCCAGCTTTAATACTAATGTATTCAATGTATTAATTGACTTTTTAAAAAACTCAAATCCCAAGTAAATATAAAAGACTAGCATTTAAATGTCTATAAATTTTTATTGTATATTACTAGAAGGAAATTTTCAGACTGAACACATTGGATGTAGACTGGTGAAAAAATCCATGCTTATATGGATTCTTAATCACATCTATTAATTTGTATACCTATTTATTTATATGCCACTTTTATTTTTATAAGTAACTCAAGACAGTGAACACAAACAATACTCCTCCTATTTTCCCCACAACAACAACCCTGTGAGATGAGTTGGGCTGAGAGAGAGTCACGTATCCTACATCTCTATAATCTTTTAAGAGCAATCCCCAATCCTTTGTGTCAGATCCAATGATTAATAGTTCTGTGTTGTTAAATGTAAATTAAAATGTAGTCAAAATAGTGATAAATTGTAACCCAACTTTTGGCATTTGTTTGTTTAAGGAAATGTAAACATGTAATATACTATAACTCCTCTCTTCTGTACTAGGTTGAAGATAGGTTTAAAGAGCTCTCCATCTATTTTTCTAAAGAGCAGTGGGCTGAAATGGGAAAATGGGAGAAATTACGTTATAAGAACATGAAACATAATTATGATTTTATGATTCAATTAGGTGAGCAGAATACTAATTATTGAAGAATTGTTTACCCATGTTTTGAAACCATACAAAAGGAGAAACTTCAAAGAATTCATTTATACATGTTAAAATAAAATATTTATGGGGAAATAAGTCACTGGGTGCTGAAATACATTTCTATCCTTAATTATAGTCCTAACTTCAGCAAAGCCATTCCATTTAATACATTAAAACTTAAAGTTTCATCTGAATGACAACATCCTAAACCACAAACAAGCAAAAAATATTAATAAGAGTTTAATAAGTAACCCATGAGTGAAAATAATGAAATTATCCATAGGAAGCAGGAACACAAATTCCTTTCAAGTTTGGATACAATGGATTGCATTCAGTAAATTAGTGGATTGAGCCACACCATATATAGCACAATAGCCATGTGCAATCCTTGAAGAACCGGTAATACTGAAATATGCCAATATAAGATTTAATGCACAAAGGAATAGTCCTGTGTTGCATAAAAGATTAATCTAATCTGGTTAGTTTTGGGGTTTGGGGTCTTGTTAGTTCTGTTAGTTTTACGTGTATTTTAAATGCCTTATATTGGCCTCAGCAGAACAGAAAAACATTGGAATCGGTTAAAAAAAAAGTAGTACAGCATTAGGCATTCCTTGATAAGTAATAATTAATATTTTTATTAGGTCTTCCTACTCCTAAACCAGCATTTATGTATTATGCACGGCAGCCCTTAAAAATTGCAAATGAATCCTCTGAATCGGATGAGGAATGGACACCAACATTTATAGGTATGCTATCAAAATAATGATACAACAATGTAAGTCTGTAAGTCTGCAGAGTATTAAAATGTAGTAGAATACAACTCTTGCTTCAGAATGAAGTAACCAATAATACAGAACTTGCAATCCAAATGTAAATGATCACAAAAATGGATAAAAATTTTAAGTGCTATGCAAGCTATTAATCTTAAAGCAGACCTCACGGTTAAGAACTGCTTAGAGAAAAAGGAAATAAACTTGTTCTTTATATGAGATTATAATACCTTTAGTGACCCTTTAAAGTTTTTGATAACATTTAACTAAGTGTAGTTTAAAATTCCATATACAACAAGTGGAAAAATTGTCATTGTAGTAGTATCAGTGTAACAAAATAATTGGTTTATGTTATTTTGTTACAGCTGCTCAAAATGATACAAATTCATCAAGTCAACACTTGTGAAAGATATGAATCACATGTAGCATGACAGTGGCAGGATACAACACTCCAGATAATATTAACTCATATATAGTACCTCAGTTATCCTGTGTTAAGATAGACAATTAAGTGACAGTGCTGTAAATGATGCTGACTAGGAAACGTGATAATTGTAGGATATGGTACTTAAGGTTTTGTATAATCGCAGCGGAAGATAAGTTTGACTGCAAAACTTCAGACAAAAACTAAAAAGGAACACAAACCTTTACCAAAGGTTTGACATCTTAAATTGTACCTGGAGGTATCAGAGGCAAACAACGGCACACAACTTTGCTATACTGTTCAAAACACCCAACCTTTGATTTTGTAGGACAGTGTTGGTGAATCTTTTCGGCATCAAGCTGAAATGGGATCCTGTGAGCATGTGCAAGGGAGCACTGGAAACCAGAAGAGCAGCTCTCCGGCGCGCATATGTGGGAGTGCCGGAAACTGGAAGAGTAGTTTGCCAGCACACATGTGCACCAGAAACTGGAAGACCAGGTGACCAACATGCATGCGAATGCCGGTCACCTGGTCTTCTGGTTTCTGGCAGGCATGTGCATGTGAAAACCAGATGGCCAGCGTGCATGCACATGCCGGAAAGTGGAAGCTCAGCTTCCTGGCACGTGCATGCATGCCAGGGAGCTGCTCTTCTGATTTCCAGCACACCAGAACCAGAAGAGCAATGGGCTATGGCTGGCATGCCCAGAGAGATGGCTCTAAATGTCACTTCTGGCACATGTGCCATAGGTTCACCATCATTGTTATAGAAGATGAGAAGCATAGAATATAGTTTTGTGACTGGGATATAATCTGTATTTCCCAAATATCTCTGTAAAGTCAAAAACAAAAAAATATGGTTCACTAGTTCCATCTCACTAATCTCACAAGATTGGCATTAGTGAAATCAACATATAATTGATTGAAAACCAAGATATGATATTCCTTTGGAATTCATGGTTCAATGTTTTTAAAAACCATTTTAAAGCATTTTAAAAATCAAACAATATAGATAGCCCTTGACTTCAGTAACCATTCAAGTTACAACGGCACTGAAAAAAGTGACTTATGACTGTTTTGTCACACATAGATTTTTGTAGCACCCCCATGGTCACATGATTAAAATTCAGATGCTTGGCAACTTTCTCATATTTATGATGTCTGCAGGGTCATGTAATCAGCTTTTGAGACCTGACATGCAAAATTAATGGGGAAACCAGATTTGCTTAAATATATTACTAACTTAACAATGCAATGATTCACTTAACTGTGGCAAGAAAGGTCATAAAATGGGCAAAAGCTTAGCAAGAGAAATTTTGGGCTCAATTGCAGTCATAAGTTGAGGACTACTTGTAATAAATCTAGAAGGACAACTGTAGAACTATAGTACAGCATCATTTTTCATCCAGATATAGATTTAAATTTATCTTCTAAAATTTGTTACATTGAATTAATTTTTCTTAGCTATTCTGAGGATAATTTTTAGCTAAAGATTACTAAACAAATCTTTTTCCTAGAATAGAAATACCTTTGAGATGCTTCTGGAAGCTATAAGAGTAGAATACGAGAATTTAGATTGAATTATGCCAGCCGCCCGTGCTCTCTACAGGAACATAGAAGCAATAGACAAACATCTGCCTCATAGAATTTAAACTTTAAGACTGAAGGAATGTGGTAATAGGGCTGTGCAGCACTTCAGATTCAAAGGAAAATCGGTAGTTCTCAGCATGTTTGGGCTTGCATATATGCATATTGGCAAATCCTTAAAGCAACTGTTTATGTTCCTGTAATCATATCGCAGCAGCAGAATGCCTTTTTAAAACTATTCTTGCTATATATTTTTTCTGTAAAGTTAATGTGGATGTACAAATATGTTCCTATTTATGTCCATGTACAAATATGTTCATAATTATGCCTTTGATGTAGAACATAATGTTGTACGGCCTATTAATTAATCTAGCATATTTATATGCAACAATAGACTAATTAATGTGTGTTTTAGTCCTGCAAGTAGAATTCTTGGTAAAATTGTTTTGGAACCTGAGAAGGTATCTTAATCCACTTCTTCCAATGGACTGAAAATGCAGTGTCTACACTTGAAAATCTGATTTTAAAAAGCAGATACTTTGATACAGATTTTTGTCAATGTAAACATGATTCAGGTATTCTGTACACATTTAATGATGTCATTTCTTATTGTCCACTAGATGAATTTTCTGATTTTACTACACTGGTATATTGTCTCCTTACTTCCCCTCTAGTATGATGGGATCATCCCAAACATTTTACCAAATTTTCTACCCTTACAGTTTGTTAAATAGTCCTGAATCCAAATAATAAAATACAATTGTACTGTATAATTCTTCAACCTCTTACTAAACATGATATAAATACTTAGAAAAACAATGATTTAATTTGCATTCTTGTACCTGAAATATTGTTCCTTTCCATGAAAATATAGATTACAATATCGGATTTTATATGCTGTACTTTATTTTTCAGATTTCCAAACAAAAGCTGTGCCTGAAAAGAAAAAGAAAAGGAAAAAAGAACAGAACAAGGAAATTAGCACTTACAGATTACGGAAGAGAGAAAGAAAAGCATACATGGAAATAAATGAACCAAATGATGACGACTACTTGTGTGAGGCACTTTAATTATCTTTTTTTTTCCATTTCTCCTAAGCAAACTTTATATATGTTTACACATTTAATAATTTTTGTAATGTTTTTCAAACAATTTACTAAACTTTAAAACTATTGTATTAAATAAGCAGGATGGTGTATGTGTTATTGTAAACAATTATAGATTCTCAATCAGTAGTTCTATTATTAAAATTTTGTTTTTGTGGCACAAATGTGTCCCCAACCCTCTGCTGGGGACTGGGCCGCACAAATGGTGATTGAGCATGTGCGCAAATGTGTGCATGTGCGCACATTTGTGTACGAGCATATGCGAAAAACCATCCCCTTTCCCCCTGCCACCAGTCCACAGAGCTGCAAAGATTGGGGATTGCTGACACAAAGATTTATGGATTTCAGGCATTACTGTAAAAATAAAAATGCTCTTACCTTACAATGTTCTAATAATGTCATTATGGTATATGTTTTGCTGTGAAGATGTCAAACCATGTATGCTGGTTCCTTCCTTTGATCCTAATGACTTACCAGTACAGGGTTTGTTTATTTTGTTAGTTTTTTTAAGGGTTCTTACATTATCTACTAAGCAGAGAGGAATACATAGAAAATAAGTAATGACTTTTGACAAGTTTTACAGGGACAAATCAACATACATGACCACTTAAACAGTGGTAAATGTATTATCTGTGCTCTTTGTTTCCACTTGTGTGCAGGATAGTTCTGTTAAGCTTTTTGCTGTTTACTGGCAAACATTCTTTCACAATATGCAGCATTTCCACATGTATAAATTTCCTACATACAGAAGGAAATTGCATTTTGCCAGGATTCATTCTTTAGCTTCCTAGTCTAGCCTACAGCTTTAGGATTTTCTGGTTATGTCACTTTCAAGTATTAAATAGTCCCTACCTTGCTTAGTTTCCAACCAGACAAGATTAGCCAGCTGCTGTCACCTTCTGAGCCTTGAACCTTAACTCATCATGCTATTTTGTTGTTTACGTAATTGGTAGGTACAAAAGCGGGTAGGACAAAAATCATAAATGGATCCTGAGATCTTCACTGAGATGCAAACATTTTAAGTCATATTCATAATATATATTGCCTATAGAAAACTAAGAAAACTGAATTTAACCAAAGATAATTTGTTAGAATCTCACTCCATATTCACATCTCTTTTCACTTTCTTAGTTTGTGAATATTGCCAGACTTTCTTTGTTGATGAGTGTTCTGTTCACGGTGCCCCACTTTTCATCAGAGACACAGTAGCTGAACTAGGACTGCCAAATAGAGCCACCTGCACTTTACCTTCAGGTTTTAGAATTGGTCTTTCAAGTATTCCCAGAGCTGGTTTTGGAGTCTGGAATGAAAAGAAAACATTGACTCCAGGAATTCATTTTGGACCATATGAAGGGACAAGGACAGAGGAAGAAGCAGCAGCAAACAGTGGCTATTCCTGGCTGGTATGATCACAGTACTTTGATTTTACAGCAATTTCATGTAATGTTCATTTTCAGTGACTAAGCAAGCCTAATTTGTGTTACAGTACCGTGTTGTTTTATAGGTAGTTCTTGACTTATAACTACAACTGGGTTCAGAATTGTGATTGCTAGGCAATATGGTGATAAGACAAGATCTCACATGACTATCACTTAGTGACTATAATTCCAGCAGTCCTAGTTACCATCTTTAACTGAGAATTGTGGGTCATGGGAATACTTATCCCAATCCAAGCCATACCATAAGCCTGATCAGCAGGGAGCAAGATGGTGAAGGTCAGCCTGGGCAGTTAGAGCACAGGGTGGCAGAGGGCCAAAAAGCATAGGTGGGGGAGAGAGATATGCGGGTGGGGAAAATTGAAGCAACTCTGAGGTCATAAGTATGGGAACTGCCAAGCATCTGAGTTTATAACTCATGACTGCAGGGGTACTGGAACATCCATAACTTTGGGCACAGGTTTTAAGTCCCTTTATTTAGCACTATCATAACTTATAATGGTTACTGAACAAATGGTTACAAGTTGAAGACTACCTGTAGTTAATGTTTTTCGTTTCCTTTAAGTATGCTAGTCTGTAATAACATGAAACAGTATTTTCTCCACTGTGATGCATGACCATGGAAACCCCTCTCTAGAGAAGTTTTATTCATTTATTGCTTTTGGTACTTTGCAATTTGTTTGAATTAAACAAATTTTAATATTTAATAAGATATAAAGTAGGGAAATATGTTTTGATATTATTTTCTTATCATTAAGTAAAAAAAATCCCTTTTACCTAGAGATTAATTAAGATTATTATATTATTACTATATTACAATGAAATTGTTATTCATAATTGTGTAAATTCCACAATGATATACATAGTTCATGTCTATTATATTTACAGATTACCAGAGAGCAGAATTGTTACATTTATGTTGATGGAAAAAATGAAACTAATTCCAACTGGATGAGGTAAAAATCTTTGATAAAATTAAAGAGATTTTTGTATTTTTAAATGGAGCTGTGAGTGCCCGTGGTCATTTAGCACTTTCCCAGAACCATTCCGTCTACTTCCTCCCCTCGCCATCCTGCAAAGCTGGAAAAGTTGGAGACCGCTGACCTATACTACAAACAAATCAACCTGCAAACTATCTAAGCTAAATTACTTGATTTTAATACCATGTAATACAACTATACTGTACCATATCAACTTTGTATATAAGGATGTTTCATTTATCTAAATGAAATTCCTGGTTTTAGTTTTATAAGTCACAGTTGTATAAGTTTGAATTGTAAGAAGTAAATATTTTGCAAGGCACACTTGGTAGAATTATATATAGAGAGAGATAAGTCAAAACTAAAACGGTGTATTTCTGCCCACTTAGCTATACTTGCATTATAATATATATAGTAATTTTATTATAATAGAGGAACATTGTACAATGTTGTACAATGAAATTGTTTCCAATATCTTTGATAAGTGCAATGTCACGATCATCAAGCTTTCAGTGTGACAAACCATGATATTTTGTACAAAGGAAATTACTTGCTTAAAATGGACTAATATAATAATTAATAATAGAGGTAGATCAACACATAGATAAATTGAATTATAGTGATATCAGAAAATAAGGATAAATATTGAACAAAAGTTTGAAGAAATGTTCAGTTGGTACAATCAGGATATCAATAGCTTCCAAAATGTACTGGAATTTTAATATTTCTGCCCACAAGTTTTAATGTTGTTTTTTTAATGGGAACAGTTTGATATAACTATAAATGATGAATATACAGTTATTTCACTTCCCATGTATGTGAAACCTTTTCTCTATTTATAAAAAAGTGATCTTTACCTGAGAAAGTACACAACTGGAAAAAATGATCACACAACCTTTCTAATTTAGCTTCCTTTGGTCTTTCTCTAGCTGAAAAGAACAGTTGAATAACAGCTATTTGTAATAGCAATGGTTAAATAATACAAAATATTAATATTTCATATATTATGTATTGTCTTCATTTTCTTTATGAATATAAATGAATCTGGACTTTTAAAACTATTTCTTCTTCATTTTGGCCATCTCCCAGATTATTCTACATTTGCTGGGAATAATTTTTAAATAAGTGTACAAATAATCATCTCTTCATGATCTGAGAAGTTCCCTAAAACTTCCTGGTTTCAGTTTTGTTTAAATCATCCTAAATTCAAACACAAGTCTATGCTATTATCAAGTTTTTAATTGTAGTGGGTTTTTTCTGGAACGCTGACATGTACAGGACAAAATTTAGAAGCAGGTTGTCACTTTCCAGATTTGAGAATATTAGAACTGGTCTCAAAAATACCTCTTTGCTCAATAGATTCTGTCCAGAGACCAGTATTGCTATAACATTGAACATGCTACTATCTCAATGATATATTTTACTCTGCAAGGACAAAAATTAAAAATACAATTTTTGACAAAAAGACTGATAGTAATATTCTAGGGCTGTGACTTATTATAGCACAATTGTATGTATGCATGTATGTGTTTGATTTATATACCACCTTTCATTTAGTATCCCAAGTTGACTTCATACGGGTAGTCCTCGTCTTATGACCACAATTGAGCCCAAAATTTATGTTGCTAAGTGAGAAATGTATTGAGTTTTGCCCCATTTTATGACTTTCCTTGCCATATTTGTTAGGCGAATCACTGCAATTGTTAAGTTAGTAACCCGACTGTTAAGTGAAATCTGGCTTCCCCATTGACTTTGCTTGTCAGAAGTTTGTAAAAGGTGTTCACATGATTTTGGGACACTGCAACCATCATAAATGTGAACCAGTGGTCAAGTATCCAAATGTAAATCATATGACCATGGAGATGCAGCAACGGTTGTAAATGTGAAAAATGGTTGTAAGTCACTTTTTTCAGTGCTGCTGTAACTTTGAAGGGTCACTAAATGAACTGTTGTAAGTCAAGGACTACCTATATTTTCCCCACTACAATAATATTGTGAGGTAGGTTGGACTGAGAGAGAATGACTGGCCCAGATCTAACTAATTTCCTGGTTTCTTTGATAACAACTTTTCCTTTTAACATCAGTCACCCTTTTAAAAATAGGTATGTTAACTGTGCCAGGAATGAAGAAGAACAAAATCTTGTTGCTTTCCAGTATCACGGGGAAATATACTACAGAACATGTAAAGAAATTCAACCTCATTCTGAGCTCTTGGTTTGGTATGGAGAAGAATATGGAAAGGAACTTGGCATCAAATGGGAATCTAAATGGAAATCACTAAATGGTATAATGCTAGATGATTTGTTGCTTAAATTAATAATGATACCTGTAGACCCCAAATTTAGTATCTAAAGAACTATCTAATTTTTCCATGGGCCCTTTAAAGGTAAAGGTAAAGGTTCCCCTCGCAAATATGTGCTAGTTGTTCCCGACTCTAGGGGGCGGTGCTCCTCTCTGTTTCTAAGCTGAAAAGCCAGCACTGTCTGATGACAATTCCGTGGTCATGTGGCTGGCATGACTAAACGCCAAAGGCGCACGGAACACTGTTATCTTCCCACCAAAGATGGTCCCTATTTTTCTACTTGCATTTTTTACGTGCTTTCGAATTGAAGTTGGGACAAGTAACGGGAGTTTACCCTGTTAACAGCACTAGGGATTTGAACCGTTGAACTGCCAACCTTTCTGATTGACAAGCTCAGCATCTTAGCCACTGAGCCACCGTGTCCTTTAGTGCCTAGTAATTTAAGACCCTAGGCCAAAATATTGTAAAAAAAAAAACCCCAGCTTTACAAATGAAATTGCAGCTCTACACCATAAGAAGGAACAATTTCACTTAGTCAGAGTCTGTTGACACAACTGATGTTTTGACATGGTGTTAGTGTGACTTCCAGAATTTTGCCAGTTCTTATTCCACTTTTAAGTAGCATTTTATTTGAAGAATGAGAAATAATTTGTACTTGTACTATTACTGTATAATAACAACATGATTATAGCTATTACATAAAAATTTGGCATTAGTTGCATTCATCATATGAATATTGATCCATGGCTCATATTTTCCTGCAGAAAGAGTTATTTTTAATAGATGATAGAATAAAAAATCTTTAGAAGTCCTGCCCTTGTTTTCCTCTCGAACACAAGTCTTGAATGCTATTTTAATAATGATAGGAGGAGAAATGGAGACGTCTTTGGACAGCGCTGGCTCTTTGGCTTTGAAACGGAGATGAGCGCCGCCCCCTAGAGTCGGGAACGACTAGCACATATATGCAAGGGGAACCTTTTCCTTTTACCTTTTAGGAGGAGAAGTATATGTTATTGTTTGGCCCTATACACTACCAGTTTTTGTGAAATCTTTTTTACTATGAGTATATTGTTTCCATATTTTCTGACTTAATCAAATTTGACAGCTATGCTATTAGATATATTGGTTCATCAACAGAATAAAAATTAAATAATATTATTTGAGGCTACAAGTAAATAAGGACACCTTTTTAATGAGTTTTTAATATTTTCCATGTAGAAAATAAAACCTAATCAGAAGAAATTCTTGTTCATAGGTTATATGTTGACAGAGATACATTAATACATATATTTTAATGTAGAATAATCTTCATAAGACTGCCTTGCAAATTCAAATTATTCAGTCCAGTTTATCATATTCTGTTGAGCTCAAATATAGTTTAACATCTTGTATAAAACCTTCCAAGAAAGAAGTTATGCCTTGAAAGAATTAAAATTAAATTATTAACAATTAATAATTACCTTTATTTTTAAATCCCATTTTTATACTGCATGGGTAATTGCAAATTATCTATATACCAGTAATAAGCATTGATATAATAAGAATTGTGAACTCTTTAATGTGGAAGAAAAGTTATAAACTCCAAAGCCTACTTTTTCATTGCTGGGCTATAAGAAAGTATAAATCATAGCAGGTTCCTCATATAAATAGTCCTTTTTTTGCCAATAATTTTGTTTTTTCTTTGCAAATAGTTCACAAGCAGAATTCATACTTGGTGAAAAAGCAACAAATAGTTTGCCATCAGTGTCCCAGTTGTGAGACAGCATTTACTTGCAAAGATTATCTCACCCGCCATATGAAATGGAAACATTCTGGATTTATAATACTTGCTGAAGAACCAAAAAAAATACTAACAGAAAAATCATTACCCAGAATAAGAAGTTATGCTTCCTACCAAGTTATGGTGCAATATAGAATACTAAGCAACATGAACAAAGGTAAAAATGATGAAATGCTTTTTTTGAAAGACAAAAATGAAGAAGCAGAGAATAAATATCATAAAAACAATGGAAAAAAACATTTCCAGCTGGTTAGTCACAATCAGATACATAGAGGAAAGCCATATTTATATAAAGAAGATGTAAAAAAGGTTGATGGATCATTACTATGTCTGATCAGACAGAAGGGGAGGCATACAGGGAAAAAATTATATTCATGCAGAAAATATGGGCTAGGTTTAAGCCAATCATCAGGACTATCCACTTGGAAGCAAACACATGTAAGAGAGGAGCCATACTCATGTAGAGTGTGTGGGAAAAGCTTTAGCCGATCAGCAAACCTGATCACCCACATGCGGACGCACACAGGAGAGAGGCCGTATTCATGTAGGGAGTGTGGGAAAAGCTTTCACCCATCTGCAAACCTGACCACCCACATGCGGACGCACACTGGAGAGAGGCCGTACTCATGTAGGGAGTGTGGGAAAAGCTTTCGCCAATCAGCAAACCTGACCACCCACATGCAGACACACATAGGAGAGAGGCCGTATTCATGTAGGGAGTGTGGGAAAAGCTTTCGCCAATCAGCAAACCTGACCACTCACATGCGGACACACACAGGAGAGAGGCCGTATTCATGTAGGGAGTGTGGGAAAAGCTTTCGCCAATCAGCAAACCTGACCACTCACATGTGGACACACACAGGAAAGAGGCCGTATTCATGTAGGGAGTGTGGGAAAAGCTTCACTGACTCATCAACACTGGCCAAACATATGCGGACACACACAGGAGAGAGGCCGTATTCATGTAGGGAGTGTGGGAAAAGCTTCACTGACTCATCAACACTGGCCAAACATATGCGGACACACACAGGAGAGAGGCCGTATTCATGTAGGGAGTGTGGGAAAAGCTTCACTGACTCATCAACACTGACCACTCACATGCGGACACACACAGGAGAGAGGCCGTATTCATGTAGGGAGTGTGGGAAAAGCTTCACTGACTCATCAACACTGACCACTCACATGCGGACACACACAGGAGAGAGGCCGTATTCATGTAGGGAGTGTGGGAAAAGCTTCACTGACTCATCAACACTGACCACTCACATGCGGACACACACAGGAGAGAGGCCGTATTCATGTAGGGAGTGTGGGAAAAGCTTTAGCCGATCAACAACCCTGACCACTCACATGCGGACACACACAGGAGAGAGGCCGTATTCATGTAGGGAGTGTGGGAAAAGCTTTCGCCAATCAGCAAACCTGACCACTCACATGCGGACACACACAGGAGAGAGGCCGTATTCATGTAGGGAATGTGGGAAAAGCTTTAGCCGATCAACAACCCTGACCACCCACATGCAGACACACACAGGAGAGAGGCCGTATTCATGTAGGGAGTGTGGGAAAAGCTTTCGCCAATCAGCAAACCTGACCACCCACATGCAGACACACACAGGAGAGAGGCCGTATTCATGTAGGGAGTGTGGGAAAAGCTTTCGCCAATCAGCAAACCTGACCACTCACATGCGGACACACACAGGAGAGAGGCCGTACTCATGTAGGGAGTGTGGGAAAAGCTTTCGCCAATCAGCAAACCTGACCACTCACATGCGGACACACACAGGAGAGAGGCCGTATTCATGTAGGGAGTGTGGGAAAAGCTTTCGCCAATCAGCAAACCTGACCACCCACATGCAGACACACACAGGAGAGAGGCCGTATTCATGTAGGGAGTGTGGGAAAAGCTTCACTGACTCATCACACTTGGCCACTCACATGCGGACGCACACAGGAGGGGCCGTATTCATGTAGGGAGTGTGGGAAAAGCTTTAGCCAATCAGCAAACCTGACCACTCACATGCGGACACACACAGGAGAGAGGCCATATTCATGAAGGAGTGTGGGAAAAGGTTCAGTATCTCATCAGTAATGCTCCAAGTGGAGCCCAGTACTCATCAAGCTTGACATAGACCAACAGTTTAGTAGTGTTGCTAAATATATAAACATAAATTATGAAGTATTTTTGATATGAGTAACACATCTTCAGTAAAGAATATATCAAAGCCATAGATTTTGAATAAAAAAATAAAATTTATAAAAAACTTACTAAGAAAAGGGGAAATTTAAGATATGTTTGTATTACCATAGGATTATAACAGGGGATTGATTAAAACAGTCAATTGTTGAAGAGTTATCCCATGAAAATTGTTGGCATCCGCTAAAGCCAAAACCCATTGTCTTTGGAATTTATCCCACCACCACTGCTTGCTCTGTGAAAAAACAAGGTAAAGGCCTTGTATCCACAAGTTTGCAGTATAAATAAAGCTATATTTTCCCTTAAAGAATGGGAACGTATTAAAATGGCAAATAAACAGTGAGGATAAATTGCAATGGTTATTTGTCGTCATCATTCCACCTTTTCCTTTTAATTATTTTTCTTTTTGCAGATGTCATAGGAAATAATGTTCTACCAGGGAGAACTGTTGCTGACATCCTAGACTTCTTATATCTTATTTCTTCATATAAACATCACAAATATTGTTATCCATTTCTGTTTTTGCAGGGAAATGAGACATTTATTTTATTAGGTTTATATTTTAAAAAATGCTATATGCAGCTACTCCAAATATTGGATATGTGATGACATTTTTCTTTTGTTTCTTTAGTGAGAACATACACATTACCAATTAGCACCATTCACAATAAGGCTTTTCTACAAATATGAGATAACTTTTAAATGTTAAATTCAGAGGAGGAAATGTTAATTTGAAATGAATGCAAATATGATTTACAGATGTGCTTCTTTTTACTCAAATTGAGTGGTTGAAAGCAAGCATAAGGAATTAATGGATTGTAAATGTCACCATGGGTAATGTTTAACCATTGCTTATGTTTCAGAATCTCAGAAAGATGCTTCTTTTTAAAATAATGGCAATCAGGAATCGGAAATACAAAATAGCATATAATCCGAGTATTTTCTTATTTGGAAAATCAAAGAATATGTTTTTGCTTATTTCATTAATGATATTCTATTCAAACCAAGTTTTAGAACTCATTTCTCTACTCAAGGTTAAATTTATACAGTTATTATTATCTAAGAATAGGAAAATACAGAATTACCTTCACATGTATACACATTATCAGCAAGAGATACCAAGAATTTTTTTAAAAAATAACAATTTTCAATAAACGAGAAAATGACAATCAGGTATTTTTAATTCATGGTTTCTCTGGTTTCTCTAGCTGTAAATCAATCACTTTGACATTGCCTATGTCTTGGTAGGTAGCTTGTAAACCCTTGGAGATGTCTTCATACATTGAGCAATCATCCAGATTCAGTCCCTACAAGGAAAAGACAAAGTGTTCGTTATTCTGAAAGTCATGTACAGAGGAAGTTAAGCCTAAAATTCTAAGTGACTTTGTATTACTTAGCATGTACTGCAAATACAGTACGTACAATAAAAGAAATTAATATCTTTCCAATTGGAAAAATGCCTTCCATTGATGAATATCAGGTTCCCTCTTGTGCCCCTCTCCCTCTCTAGCACCATCATAGCTACACTTTCTATGTATTCTTGCACTATAATTTGGAGTACTGTAAATGATAGAATAGATCTCCTAACTGGAATCTCTGTTTTCATTGTTATATATCCCATTATTTCATCTCCCTTGCTTCTGCAATATGGCAATGAATCATTCCACTGACTTACTTCATACAGATTCTCCTCCTCACAAGCTTTCTTCTTGGCCTGCAAGAGGCGCTCATTTTCCCATCTCTTCTGCAAACAAGACAAAAAGAGGCTAGGATTCAGGAAAAAAATCAACTAATAGTTCTATATTTAACTTCAGCTTTGGTGAAATTAGTATAAAAATGTTAGTACTGTACTTATGCATTGTACTACTTATGTATTGTACTACTATACACCAATAAAAACATAGTCAATAGAAGATGCTTAAGGGCAAACTAAGTGCCTTACTCCCATGATTTCTATTAGATGGGCAAGTTCTGAATCCATTTAATCAGGGACGGTCATCAGCCCATTCCAGTTTGCCCTCCCCCACAATCTAGAGAAACATACTGCCCTAGACCTTAGGCCTGACCTAAGTTATTTTCTCCTTTTAATTATGAATTTTAATTTGTTTTAAATTATTGGGGTTTTAATTATCAGCCAAATTATTTAATTCGTTTTACTCTATTTTAAACTTTTGTATTGAAATGTTTTATTTATGGCTGTACACCGCCCTGAGTCCCCCAGGAGTAGGGCGGTTTATAAATCTAATAAATAATAATAATAATAATAGATGAAATTCTGAAACATATTGCTCATGTTTCAGAAAGCCTCAAAGACCATCTTCTGCCCAGCAATGGGGTCAGGAGAGCAATAGATCCCACATGTTTTGTATGGCTTCTGCAGTCATATGGATTTTATGCCTATATAGATATATTATTTTTGAGCCTTTGTTAGCTTCCAAGAATAATAGCAAATAGGAAGGCATATAAAACAATTTATAAGTAAAATCAACCAAGAAAAACTATTAACGTGCAGGTAATAAAAACCACAACAGAAGTTTGAATAAGCCTTGTCACATAGCTGAGTAAATTCAACTGTCATATAATGAAGAGCTTGGATGCAGAGCTTCATGTTGGACCATAAACTGGAAGAATTTTTTAAAAACCCATTTCATTCAATATTTACTATAATAGGATTTATGCTATTGTGAAGCTGTTCTAAGCATACCATTGATAGGTCCACTGATTTTCATATGAAAATGGATATGTAATAACAAATATTTGGCAGTTAATAGGTCATGGATTTAAGACACAAGGCGCAGCTTGTTTGTTTATGCAGTCTGGACCAAATTTTTCATACCTGTGATGAAAAACTGAGACACATTTGATGCTTTGCATTAAATGATGGGGAAAAAAAGATATATGTGCTACTGTAGGAATATTCTACTAAAAGCAGGCATCAACAGCATTTTATTTTGAGAAACCAGCTATACATTTCTCCTAATGTATATAGCTAACAACTATAGGTGACATTCTGTGTCACAGGAACTTAGACTTACTTAGATTACTGCTAATTGGATCTGATATAACGCCATATTGTGAAAAAAAAAGTTGAAAAGAAATTCAAAATATAGTTCCAAGAATAATAATCTCCTAATGATACTTTTGAAACCACTTGATCTTTCCATTACTGTAAATTGCCTGCTAATGCCTCTGCGAGGAAGCAGAACATTCTTTAACATGGTGATCAAAAGCAGAACAAGATCTGGTGACTGGAAACTATGCACAAACAGATTCAGAATGGGTCATACTATAGATGCATGTATGGAAATGATATGTGAAGGGAAAAAACAGCTCACCTTGAAGAGCAGAAAAAGGCCAGGACCAATGGCACAGATAAGCAGAAGGAATCCCTCCACAGTGATAATCTTGTTTTTAATTGATTCACTCATATTCAAGAAGGAGACGGGGCGAGGTCCTAGAACACAGCCAGAAATGGACAATTGGTTTGGAACCTCATAACATTCCCGATCTTCCTATTTACCATCCACTTGGAATTCTCTTTTTCAGAATTATCTACACTGCCAACTCATCTTGCTGCAAATCACAGCTATGTCTATTAATTCCCAGGGGTCCTTTTGTCAAATAGCAATTTTTGCAAAACAGCAAACACATTGACAAAAAAAGACTGACACAGGCCATTTTTAAATCCCACAGTTGGATTCGCACGATATTCTTACCTTCCCTAGCTTTAATCCTGGTTAATGATGGGTGACTTATTTAGTGTAATTACTGGCCGTTTAGTAACTGCTGGGTTTATTTTTTTGTACAAACCCAGAACTTGGGTTAGTTCAGTAATTGGTTAAAGCACGTTAGTTAAACATAGCCAGTTTATGGGCATTATTTTCTTGGCACAGAGTCCGTTTTATTGAGTAGACGTATATGTATTGATGTATGTACGGTGTTTAAATCGCATATATTTCCCAACCAACTAACCAATCCAACCAGGCAGTATTATCTAACTCAAATATCCATGGTATCAATTAGAGTTACATTTGTCTTGTTGATGTGTTTTATGCACTTAAATGCATAAGTACGTAGAAGAGCGGAGATGACATTCAATGTCCTGAATGAAACCTTTGCTTGCTCAGTTTTGGAATTCTATGCCAAACTAGCTGTCTGGATTTCTCCTATGTAGACGTCTCTTCCTTCAACAGGTTTTGCAGACATCTCCTGACCATTTCAAAACTTCAACTTAACTTGTGTGGGCTGGAGGTGCATCATATCACAGACAAACAACAATTTCAAAAAGGAAATGAAAGTTCTAATTCAAAGTGTATTGTGATGGAGCATATTAAAAAAACGAAGACTGAGATACTGTAATTTTGAGCCAGACAAAAGAACAAAACAGCTATGTTGGGATCTAAATCATGTGGAAGAGCATGCAATAAAAAAGGAACCCTCGATATCTAGAACTCGCCCCAATTCCTGTTCTCTGAATTGATTACATTAGCTACTATTATTTCACAAATCTCCGTTTTTGTAAAAATTTAGTTCTAGAGACTTATAGATATCTTTATCTACAATAAATCCTTATCTACTATATTTTGAGGCTGAAATACAAGATGAGGAAGTGGCTACTTAACCCTTTGTTTCCAGAAGTAATGAATAACTAGTAGTCTATTATTTTACCATATGCCGTATTCTAATTATTCTATAAATGAAACCAGAAAGACATAAGATGTCTTGTATTTTCCTGCCAAGCGATGAGGAATTTGAAAAGGAAATCAGAAGCACGGATATTATTAGCTGGTTTTAAATATTTGGCTAGTCAATAGCATTGATCCATTGTTTCTTTCATGCCCACAATAGAAAGCTATACAATAGTTAACAATCATCTGTATTTAAACTGCAATAATTTATATAAGGGAAGAATTTTTACACTCATACACCTTCAGAGAATGGTATGGTTTCTCTTCCCAACCCTATTTTCCTACAGGATTTCTTGTTTCAGTAAATGAAATCCTCTATTTGCATTATCCCAACCAGCTTTGGACCTTATGTTTATATCAACCACTACTAACTTGCCTATTAATTGTACTTTAGTTCTATGCTTCCAAAGGCTATTTGTACATTTTTCCACTGAAGATTCTGTTTCCGAAAAATAGAATAATGGAAGATGTCTTTCCGACTAACTCAATGACTATTAAGATAATCTCAGAGCTAAAATACTGTAACTCTGTGTGTGCGTGAGAGTGAATGTGTGCATGCACGCCACTCTCACTCAATTCAATAGGTGACTGATGCAATCATTCTCTCTTAAGCCAATGTGTCTCACAGACTTTAAAAAAACCAAATAAAAATACTAAATCTAAAAGCACCCTGTACACTTCATAAACCTGTTGAGTTTATTTACACTTCAAAACCTGGAGGATGGAATTGCCTTCAACTCTTAGAGGAGGAAAGGCATTATCTAAATGTAATGAACCTCAGTCCACAGACTTCCTGAACACCATTAGCTAACCCAGGGTTCCCCAACCCCCAGTTCGTGGATCGGCACTGGTCTGTGAATGCCAGAAACTGGACCGCACAAACAAGTGAAGCCCCATCCACACCAAACCATGCCCCCTCTGGTCCATGGAAAAACCTGTCTCCATGGAACCAGTCCCTGGTGCCCAAAAGGTTGGGGGGACACAGGGCCAACCTGTACCCAGTATTTTATGTTGAGGTCTATGCTAGCTCTCTAAAAAAGTCTATAACACTGAGAAAGGGGGAAGGAAAATAAAATAAAAATAAAATGGAATGACTAGTAGCAAGCTGTACATACTTGATTATAAGGGTATTTAGCACCCCATTGGGCCAGGTTAGGGACAGACCATCCTGGACAAGTTCCATATCGGGGGGGGGGTCAAACTCAAGGCCCGTGGGGTGGATCCGACCCATGGGGTGCTTAGATCCAGCCCGCAGACCCCATCTGGAAATAGCAAAAGGATTACCCTGTGGTGCTAGTGAAAATGGGTCGTGGGGGGTCGTGGGCATCCCCTGTGTGGCCCATTTTTGGCCTAGATGGCCTCCTGCAGACCCCTGGATGTTTGCGGACCTCTGTGCCCCATTTTGGCCAGCAGATTGCTGCAGAAAGTATCTAGGCCAAAAACAGGCTGCACAGGGACTGCCTGTGCCACCCCGTACCCCGTTTTGGCCAGCAGGGTGAAGCAGGAGGGTGTCTGTCTCATCTCCTCTCCCCCCCCCGCCCCCGGCCAGCCCGCAGAGGACAATTACCATACAATGCTGATCCAGCCCTCCAAGAAATCCAGTTTGACACCCCTTTTCTATATGATCATTAAGTGTCAATGCTGACTCAATCAGTCATAATGTAGGCTAGAGATCTGGACATAATTCGTACCTCTGCTCTTCGTTTGCAAAAGTTAACCGTTCAACCCTTAGTAGTATAAGCTTTATACTCACTCCTGACCCACAGAAAAGTTCCACAGGATTGCCCATGACCACTCGAAGCAACCACAAAGCAATAGTACATGCCAGTGTCGTTCTTTTGGGTTGAATGAAAAGAGAGCTTTGACCAGCCCTGAAGGACGTTTGCAGAGATGATGCGGTTTCTGGTGTTGGAGACGTCAAAATTGTTGCTACAATTTGGGGAGCAAGATTTTTTCCAGAAAACCGATGCTTCCGGCGGGGCCTTAAAGTGACACTCCAGGGTGGCAGAATTCCCTTCCAAAATGATGTGAGAGGTATCTACGGGTTTCACGACGATGGGTGGCGGGGAATGCTGTTGCATCACCTGTTTGGGATTCTCACAGGTGGAATCCGTTGGTGTAGTCTTGGTCGTTACAACGTATTCTTTGGGGCTTGTGCTAGTGGCTTCCTTTGTTGTTGGAATGATTTCAGTGGTATCAGTAGTTGGGTTTTCACAAATACACCCTGCAAATAGGAGAAGGGGGAAAAATTAATCAAATTTATGTATCTGCCCATCTCATCAAAAGTGACTCTGGGCATGGATAAAACAGAAAATATGAAAACAGTGATTATAAATATAAAAACCATCATAATCAATATCCTAAGATCCCAACATACAAATTATAAGTGAAGGGAGAATAAAAAAATTCCAACAACGGGCCCTCTAGACAAGTTTCTGGTTCCATAGAAGTCCTGATTTCATAAAAATATTGGCGTACAAAACATGAAATAATGAGATTCTCTGTTTACATTATCCCTACCTAGAAGGATTGTTTAGTTTAGTTTTTTTTAGTTTAGTTTACTTTATTGTCATTGCACCTCGTACAATGAAATTAAATGCCATCTTCAGTGTACATTATACATAAAAAATAAGACAAATCACACATCTTTTCCATTCTATACAATTGAATTGAAAACCCCTGATATTGTATTAATATTGCACTATACAGTAGAATTCAATATAGTTACTGTTCTGGGATAGAAGCTGTTTTTTCAGCCTATTTGTCCTTGTTTTTATTATCCTGTACCGTCTGCCAGATGGTAATAGTTCAGAAAAAGGGTGCCCAGGTTGAGATGGATCTTTAAGAATGTTTTGAACTTTCTTCAAAAGTTTATCTCTGCTGGGCCCCAGTCCTGATTACATAAAAATATTGATGTACAAAACATGAAACAATGAGATTTACATTATCCCTGCCTAGAAGTATTGTTTGAACCTACATGGGAACCTATTACTTTCACGAATGAAGGCAAATATATCTGTTTCAGAATAATGTTGCAGGATCCAATCTGGGTCGGGACCAGAGGTTTAGTCTTCCAAGCTTTCGGACTCATGCCAGAGCCCATCCTCAGGGAACATCTCTCAGTGACCGACCCAGATTGAATCCTGCAACATATTACTTTGTTTCTGGGAGAGCGACTGCTGGATTCACTGGGTGAAATGGACTAATTCTAACTTAACTATCTACTGTATGCAATTTCATATATTAAAGAATGATTAGTTACAAAAATTGGCTGACCTCTCATGCGCTTAGCCCTAGTTTCTTGAATCAAATACAGTTGGCTGTGTTTTACCCAATACAGTAAAGCACAAACTAAGGTTTACAAACCTTATATAAACAGAGGCATAGAATTAAAAACATGTGATGTATTAGTACCGCTTTATAAATCCTTAGTAAGACGACACCTGGAATTCTGTATCCAGTTTTGATTATCATGTTTCAAAAACGATGCTGAGACTTTAGAAAAAGTTTCAAGAAGAGCAACTAAGACAATTAAAGGCCTGGAGACAAAAACATGAAGAACGGTTGCAGGAATTGGGTATGAGTCTAGAGAAAAGAAGGACTAGGGGTGACATGATAGCAGTATTTCAGTACTTGAGGGGCTGCTGGAAAGAAGAGGGATCAACTTATTTCCAAAGCACCAGAAGGCAGGACAAGAAACAATGGAAGAAAACTAATCAAGGAGAGAAGCAACCTGGAATTAAGGAAAAACGTCCTAACGGTGAGAACAATTAACCAGTGGAACAGCTAGCCTTCAAAAGTTGTGGGTGCTTCATCAATGGGAGTTTTTAAGAAGAGACTGGTGACCACAGGTGGCACACAGAGCCATATCTATGGGCACGCAAATGTTGCCCTAGATCAGCTCCAGCATGCATGTGTGCACTGGCCAGCTGATTTCCAGGCCTTCCGGTCCCACTGGAAGTTGGGAAATGGGCCGTTTCCAGTCTCCGGGGGGTGAGGAAGGCCGTTTTTGCCCTCCCCAGGCTCCAAGAAAGGCTCTGGAGCCTGGGGAGGGCAAAAAACAGGCCTACCTGGCCCATGCATGCCAAAAGCGGGGAAAGCACAGTGGAGTCATGCACACATGCACGGGAGGGGGGGCGCATTGAATTGTGGGTGTGGGCACTCACCCGCAATCCCCCCGCGCTCCCCCCATTTTTGGCATGCAACCTCAAAAAGGTTAGCCATCACTGGTATAGGGTCTCCAGCTTGAGCAGGGGGTTGGACCAGAAGACCTCCAAGGTCCCTTCCAGATCTATTCCGATTGAACCATTTGGTCAATTCACCCAAGACACCGACTCGTAAGACAATAAAATACAACAATGTGCTTTTTATGGTAGCTGGATGCTTGGTGGAAATTTAGTAGGGCGAACCAGAGGAAATTCCTCTGAATATTTGTATGTCGGGTTGAGAAAGAAGGCTTGCACAAAAATGGAGGCAAAAGGGTCAGATTTCCCAATATATCTTGCAATCTTTCCAATAACAAACCCTCCCCAGAGTGCCTTCCCTGGTAAAGCCACTGAACCACATCTCCATGACAGAATGCCGCCCCTCGTCGCATCCCCAAGGGGGCTGCTGGTGGTTTTAGTTCCCTTTTCCTGCCTCTGTTGACAGGAAACAGAAGAGGACCACTCGTTATAAGGCGGAAAGTTTATGGCCCACCCTTGCAGGTATGCAGAAGTCTTGCGGAGTCAGCTGGAACCAGAGTTGAGAAATTTTCAGAGGAACTATGGGTATATCACTAAAATGTTTGTCCCAAAAGTGCTTTTTCAAAAGCTTTTTTCGGAAGCTTCTTGGATGAGAAGCGAAACATCTTTAAGGAAAAACGAAGAAAGTCCAGTTACCTTTGGAGTAACAGAGCTGGAAGGAGCCTTGGAGGTCATCTAGTACAACCCCCTGCTCACACAGGAGACCTGTACTACGGATTCGAACCGCTGATCTTTCTGATTGATAAGCTCAGTGTCTTAACCAGTGAGCCACCTTTGGGACAACCATGAGCTGGCTGACTGAGAATTTCCATAGACATCTAAAAAGTTAGGGCTATGGAGAAGTACAAAGATGGCCTTGAAAAAGGAATTCAGCTGCCGTTATCCAAACCCCAGTTTTGCCTGCATAGAAAAGGAGAGGGTGAGGAAGAAACTCAAGATTGTTCTGGCTTGATTTTCTTTAGTATAAGCAAGGAAAGAGAGATCATCTCTGCAGGCTTTGAAGATTTTTATTACAACCTCTGACAGAAGAATACTAATGGTTCATGCAATATCTTTGCCAGATTTGGGGGACTGACAGGGCTTTAGTGAACATTAATGAATTAGATTTTTATCCCGCCTTTATTACTCAATCAATAATTCAAGGCAGCAAACATACTTAATCCTCCTTCCTCCTCCTATTTTTCCCACCACAATAAACCTGGGTTCCGTTGAAAGAGAGTGACTGACCCAAAGTCACTCAATCAACTTTCATGCCTAAGGCAGGACTAGAACTCCCAGTCTCCCGGAGATTACCCCAAAGTCATCCAGCCGGCTTCCATGCCTAAGATGGAACTAGAACTCACTGTCTCCTGGTTTCTAGACTAGCATCTTATCCTCTATACCAAACAGTCTCTATTGCTTTAGAGCAGTGTTTTTCAATTTCAACAACTTCAAGATGGGTGGACTTCAATTTATTTTATTTTATTTTATTTTATTTTATTTTATTTTATTTTATTTTATTTATTTTATTTTATTTTATTTTATTTTATTTTATTTTATTTTATTTTATTATTTTATTTTTTATTTGATTTATATGCCGCCCTTCTCCGGAGACTCAGGGCGGCTTACAATGCGTTAAGCAATAGCCTTCATACTTTTGTATATTTATACAAAGTCAGCTTATTGCCCCCACAAACTGGGTCCTCAATTTACCCACCTTAGAAAGGATGGAAGGCTGAGTCGACCTTGAGCCTGGCTAGGATTGAACTCAGAGAAATTACAGGCAGCTGGTGTTAATTGCTGCCTTTAGTAGGAGGCATTAGCCCCCTACGCTACACAGGCTCCTGGGAATTCCCAGAATTCCCTAGCCAGCAATGCTGGCTGGAGAATTCTGGGATTTGAAGACCACCCATCTTACAGTCTCTGAAGACTGCTTTAGAGAAAGTCTTAAGAAAAGACACTATGGACTATCTATGGAAATACCTGGAAGTAAGTCTCATTAAAACAATGGAATGACTGAGTCAATATGCAGAAGGCTGCACTATAAGATTATACACAGTGGTGGGACTCAAATAATTTAACAGCCGGTTCTCTGCCCTAATGACCAGCTGTGGCTCAGTGGCCATGTGACCATGTGGGCATGGCCAACTCAACGTCACTCACGTTGATGGGTGCTTCGCCTTAGCTGATACAATGCAATAAGGGTTAACCAGAGAGGCAGTTCCTCTAAGCAGGGCAATAAAGATGAGGCTAGAAACAACAGAATGTTTCTTTCCTGCCTTCCATACAGGAGTAGCCTTGTAAAGTGGGGGAAAAAATAAGATTTCTTCCAACAACCGGTTCTCCGAACTGCTTAGAAACTTAACAACTGGTTCTCCCAAATAGGTGCAAACTGGCTGAATCCCACTATTGACTATACATAATTATTCAGGATACAGTAAGCTCCCTTAAACACAGTGATGTACTCAATAGATATATACTTTGGATCAATATAGACATCAATGTTTCTTTTCCGAAGTCTTAATCAAACAGTCCTAAATCTGCACAGATACTTTGCTTATGTGATATTGAGTCCCAAATCTACTCAATTTGATCATGATGCCAAATAAGTGAAACCTAAGGAAATGTATTTGTTATATTGATGGGCGAACAGTTAATTGTTTCTCCTGTGAATAAATGTAACTATCTTCAATGATGATTATATTGGGGATCCTGTATATTCCTCCATCCTGTATTCTTAAAATAATACTTATAAAAGCATCAATAAAAAAGAAAAAAATATTCACATTGTATTAAGCCACGATACCTTTGTTTTTGACTCCGCATTGTGTGGGGAGGTTAGAACAAACCATGGTTTTTTTGGCAAGGAACAAGTCTAATTCATTTGTTGATTTATTGATTGCATTGTAATTAGGTATATGCATTTAACTATTCCTTATGTGGTTTCTTGATGTTCCTAGTGGATTTCAGGAGACTATTCAAGACTCTTGCTAAGCAATATTTGTGCAATATAAAAAGAATATGAAGACATAGAAAAACTACCCAAAAACGTGCTGAACAAACAATGATTGCATGTTGAACTCTATTTTGTTTTCACTATAGTTTGTTTCAAACCAGGTGTGCACTGTATATAGTCAGCAAATATTTTACAGTATCCATTTTAACTATTTACATACCACAGATCTTTGCCAAAAAATGCCCTAGGTTGCATCAACAGAAGGATAGAATCAACATCACGAAAAGTATTAGTACCTCTTTATAAAGCCTTAGTAAGACCACATTTAAAATGCTGCATCCAGTTTTGGTCACCATATTATAAAAAGATGTTGAAACAGTACAGAAAAGCAACAAAACTGAATAGGGGACTGGAGGCTAAAACATATGAAGAACGGTTGCAGGAATTGGGTATGTCTAGTCTAGTGAAAAGAAGGACTGGGGGGGACATGATAGAAGTCTTCCAATATTTGAGGGGCTGCCCCAAAGAAGAGGGAGTCAAGCTATTCTCCAAAGCACCTGAAGGCAGGACAAGAAGCAATGGGTGGAAACTAACCAAGGAGAGAAGCCACTTAGAACTAAGGAGAAATTTCCTAACATTGAGAACAATGAGCCAGTGGAACGGTTTGCCACTAGAAGTTGTGGCTGCTCCATCACTGGAGGCTTTTAAGAAGATTGGACAACCATGTTGTCTGGAATGGTATGGGGTCTTCGGATTGAGCATGGGGTTGGACTAGAAGACCTCCAAGGTCCCTTCCAACTCTGTATTCTCTTAATTAAAAGAAAAGTCCTTTTTTGTTCCAACTTTTTCTCTTTCAACCTGTATCAGAACAAGGCTTGCAGCCCTGCCTCTTAAAATTGGCCTGTCCTGAATCTTCTTGGAATGCCTTTTTCCAGATTCACACTTTATTTTATTTTATTTAGTTTGTCAAGCCTATATAAGATAACAGATATAAGTATAAACATGATTGTGATTACATGAAATGGATATGAATAAATAGGGACATTAGGACAGAGGCGGTAGGCACACTGGTGCGCTTATGCACGCCCCTTACAGACCTCTTAGGAATGGGATGAGGTCGACAGTAGACAGTTTAAGGTTTAATTTTTGAGGATTTTGGAATGAAACCACAGAGTCAGGTAGTGCATTCCAGGCACTGACCACTCTGTTGCTGAAGTCGTATTTCCTGCAATCGAGTTTGGAGCGGTTTACCTTGAGTTTGCATCTATTGTGTGCTCGTGTATTGTTGCAGTTGAAGTTGAAGTAGTCCAATATACAGTGCGGATTCCAGGCAGACGAGCTGTATTCGAGAATTGGTCTAGCAAAGGTTTTGTATGCCCTAGTTTGGAGTACAATATTACCGGAGACGAAGCTTTGCAAGATTAGGTTAACGATTCTTAATGCCTTTTTGGCAATGCTGTTAGCCTACCATAAAGAGAGAAGCAGTGATGAAAATGATTTTTAATCCTCTCTTAGTTAGGCTGGGTGACTTTAGGCCAATCCCTCTTTCTCAAGAAGGAAATAATGGCCAACCACTTCTGAAAAGGTATCCAAGAAAACCTCATCCATATCACCATCAGGAATCGGGGCCAAAACAGCCTCCACACAGCCCCCCCCCCCAGCCTTTCCCATTTATAAAACCAATGAACTTCCAGGATTCATCTCTGAACCTAGCGTAGGGGTGTCAAACTCAAGACCTGGGGGCCAGATCATTGGCAGAGTGCTTGGGCCACTATAGGCGCTCCCAACACGAGTGATGTTGAGCTGGCCTTGGCCACCCGAGGTCAAACACAACCCTGATGCAGCCCTCAATGAAATTGAGTTTGACACCTCTGACTTAAAGGCCGTGGTGGGTTGCTCCCAGTTCGGCCCGGTTCGGGCGAGCCGGTAGTGGTGACGATGTGACGTCACCGAACCAGTTCTCTTTCACTGGGAGCTGGGCCCTCCCGCCCATGCCCGCTTTATTGCTACCTTTATTTCTTGTTTTTTAGCCCAGCTGATAGGCACGGCAGAGTGGATTGCTGCATGTCAGCTGGGCAGAAACCTAACACGCTTGGCGATCGTGCTCAAAGGGCGTGTGCGAAGAGAACCAGGGGTAACACCAGTTGGAACCCACCACTGCCTAAAGGATAGAGTTGCAGTTGCCCAATGTACACCTGTATACCGCCATCCCCATGGCTCCTCGGCCTTTAAAGACAGGCGAACTCAAAACCAGCAGCTTCCCGTGGAAGTCACAAAGAAAGGGTTTTAACTCGTGGACTTTGCTACCCATGTTTTCACAGCCACCAGTCCTTATGTTACAACCGCTAAGTTGTATCTTACCTGAAAGGGCTCCCAGGAGAAGCAGGGACCACAAATGGTATCGGCCAACTTCCATCCTGTTCAACTATCCCACAGAGACGATTGTCCGCAGCATCTATGCTGCAGTCACTGTTGGACTCCACACTTGTTTTAGTTGTGCTTTTTTTTTTCTTTCTTTCTTCTTTTCCTGTTTTAAGTAGATTTCAGGCGATGCGCCTGGGTGCTCCTTTGCTCCACCCAGAGAAGAAGTTGGCCCGTTTTTGGTTTTTGTTTGTTATGCACTGAAGCTTCAATCTGAGGTCAGGTTGAGTGTCTTCAGCTTCTGCAAAAGGGACAGTCAGAGTTTCGTCCTTAGGACATTTCACAGTTAAATGCAAGAATGTCTATTTACGAAGTTTTCTGCCAGCGGTTACCTGCCTGGCAGATGTGAACATACAGGTAGACGTTGATCCACAACCATTCGTTTAGAAAATGTTCGAAGTTATGATGCCAATGAAAAAAGTGACTTATAACCAGGGGTGAAATGCTCCCGGTTCAGACCAGGTCACCCGATCTGGTAGTGATGGTGGCGGGTGGTTCAGAGAATTGGTAGCCAAAATCCCTGCCCCCCCACCAGCTGAGCCACACGATCATCAGAGGCTTTTTAAAATTATTTTTAAAAGCATTTTTTCTACAACCTTTTTGGGCTGAAGAGGTTGCAGAAAAAAATGCTTTTAAAAGGCTCTGACGATCCCAGCTGAGTTGCCTGATCGTCAGTGGCTTTTAAAAGCATTTTTTTCTGCAACCTCATTGAAAAAATGGTTTTAAAAGTTAAAAAAAAAACAAAAGTTGGCGACGCCCACTCAGTCACTTTACACCCCCCTCCCAAGCCACACCCACAGAACTGGTAGTAACAAATTTTACATTTCACTGCTGCTTATAACTAGTCCTTGCACTTATGACCGTTTCAGCATCCCTACGGTCACATGATCAAAATTCAGGTGTTAGGTAACCAGCATGTGTTTATGATGGTTGAAGCATCCCAGGGTCATGTGGTCACCATTTGCAACCTTCCCAGCAGGCTTCTGACAAAGTTCAACAGTGGGAAGCCAGATTTGTTTAACAACGGGTGATTCCCCTAACAACCAAGGCAAAAATGTTATTAAATTGGATGTGACTCACTTAACAACCATCTTGTTTATCAACAGACATTCTAGGGCTCAAATCTGGTTGTAAATCGATGACTATCTATAGTGAATTTGGGAACCTGGAAGGGTGGATGGAATGAACGAGATTTGACGTTGAGTCTTTTTGGAAGAGCAAAGATCTTATGGATCTAAAGAGTTTCTGTGATGACCCGGGACGTGGCACAAAGGCAACACAGCCAAAGAACCGGTATGAGATCCTTTATTGGCACCAACTTTGCCCCCAACGTCCCGTTTACTCTCCGGCCTGGAGAAAAGCTCTCCCACAAACCTGTGGCAGCTTCTGTCTGCAGATACTCCAGTCCAAACGCTTTAAGCAGAATGACTGCAAATCAATCACTCCAAACAGGATATTCACAGCAATAATTCCAGCAAGACAAGATAAGCACATAGAAGCACGACTATAATTCAAACAGTCAGAAGGAATGCAAAGCTTTCAAATTGCCATGAACAGGAGGGAGGGAGAACTGATAGAGCTGATTGATTTCCCGAACTGAAGCTACATTCCATACATGCTTTCTTTCCGCAATCAGAAGAAGAGTGTTGGCTTTCAGAACCAGCCAAAGTGGTTGATTGGAGAATGTGATTTATGACATGGCCAGGGAGGAGGGGAAAGACAGAGTCGTAGGGGAACGTAAATCTATGTGGGATTAGTTCTAACTGCATCTGGATATTGCCGAAATGGTGCTCCTAATAAATGACTGTATTTCTTTTGAAGTTTGACTCATGGCTCATGAATTAATTAGGGCATCTTTCGGAAACTTCACACCAGGAATGCAGGCCACAACTCTCAACACTAGATGAATTCAGGGTTTGTTCCCGACAAACACCCCTCCCAACTGCCTCTCCTTTAAACTCCATCCCCAGGTGTGCCTTTTGAAAGGAATCGGGGCCCTTTTCTTCCTCGTAAGCCACGCAACCCACATTGCTCTCTTCTGTGTTCTTCCCTGCGCGCCTTAGGATGAGGAGGGGGTGGGACTTGGTCTTCAACTGAACCCCCACTCCCTTGTTCTACCTCTCCCCTGCTCTGCCCAGCCTGACTTTGCCCTTCCCCAGTTTCCTCCGCAACCAATGGAGCCACTCTCTTGCTCTCTGTCAGTTGTTCATCTTCCCCCTCAGATTAAGACTCTGACGGGGGCATGAGAGTTTCTTTTCTGTCAAAGTAATGGTTCTCCACTTAGGGAAAGATCATCTGAACACCAGAGACATAACAGGAACACTGTGACATCATACATGAGCAAGGTGGAAATCACAATACATATATACATCCAGACCAGACTGTGTTGTTTCTCTGTGTCATATAACATATGTGTCAAGGTTCGAAGCCATCTAAAATAAATCGCATCTCAGCCACATCTTTGATGAAAAAATCATTGATTTATTAGAACAGCATTCTGTCCGAGACTCATCGTAGCCAGGAATAGACTTTCACTCCAAGCTCCCTCCCTTCCTGGCTTGCTCTCCTATTCTGATTGGCCATCTTCTAAATCATTCTACTGCTCTCTGCTATCTACGCTCACAGGAATTCCCCCCTCCCCTCTCATGTCCTAGGGAATCACTAGGTGAAGTGTCAAACAGTCTCTTGCCCGATGCTTCCCCTTCTTCTTCTATCAGCCCTGAACGAAATGCAATTTGAAGGGCTGGCAATAAATGGGTATATGCGTAATTTTGTATTTATTTATTTATTTATTTTGTCATGTTGATGTAGTCGTGTCTATTGGAGATGGTGACCCTTTGAGAGCTTCGCACAACGAAATTTCATTTTAATGTATGCCGATTAGTGTACATTCAAAGTGACAGTGAAGTTATTCTAAGTTCTAAGAAGTTCTGCTCCATCTTATCGACATCGTAAGGCTGTCCAGAGGTGGTATTCAGCTGGTTCGGACCGGTTCAGGCAAGTTCGGACCAGTAGCAGATATTTTGAGTAGTTCAGAGAACCAGCAAATACCACCTCTGGCTGGCCCCGCCCCTATTTGCTGCTGGCCCCACCCTACCTTGCCCCGCCCAGACTGCGGCTGTCATATCTTTATCATATTTTATGGGGAATATATCTTACAGGAGAAGAGCCTTCTCTGGGGTGGCTCTTTCCCTTTGGAACCTCAGTCCCTGGAGGAGTCTGCATATGTGCAGGAATTTTCCTATCTTGGATGGCAAACCTCAGATAAGGAAGGTTACTTGCACGTAGGTGCCAGGAAATGATATTAGAAAATAAGACCCTAACTCTGTAAACAAGAGGAGAGGAAGTGGGATGTGCGTTAGACTTTAACTATAGCTAAACATAAGTGCTTAAGCAAGCAATGGTTAACCAAAGATTCTAGTTACCTGGGAGATTCTGTGAGCCAATGATATGCTGCCAAATACGCTACAACTTGAAAGTAACAAACTATATAAGGTCACTATGTAAGACAATAAAATATACATATATCCTCATCCTTTCTGTGTGTGGTCATTCAACAAGTCCCCAATAACTAACATTGGTTTTAGAATTGTTCCTACTGGGTATCTTTCCAGAAAAAATTAGTAAGGAAAATGCATATTTGATTATACATGTAATAACAGCTGCAAGAATTGTGTATGCTCAAAATTGGAAATCAGAGAAAATACTTTTGGAAGAAGTAGTAATAAAAAAAATTAGACTGCAGAAATGAATAGATTAACTTTGATGATCAAAGATAAGGAGGAATCAGAATATTTTAGAACATGGAACTATTTTTATAGTTGGTTGGAAAAGAGATACAAATGATGATACTATAATTATGTACAAACAATGATTATAATATTGAATTTAGAAATGAACTGTTAGAATGGTTTGGATGACTATTAAGATTGAAGAAACTTAGGGAAGATGGAAAAGGAGCCTAGAAGATTACACTGAGACATCACAGGGAAGGGAGGATTGATGTATTAAATGTTTGTCTGTCTTAAAAAAAAAACTTTATTTGAAAAAAAAATTAACATTGGCTTTGCTGCTTTTCCACAAGGCCTTAAGAGCCTGGTTTTGTCAGTGGGGCCAGGCCCCCGAAGTGGACTTGGAACCTATCAAGTGGCTGATGTGATTGTGTTTCTGCTACCATCGATGGTGGTTTTCAATGTTGTGGATTTTTAATGTTGTAAGCCGCCTGGAGTCACTGTGTGTGAGTTTGGCTGCTGTATAAATTGGTTTAGTTAAGTTGTCTGATCAATCATATAACCAATGATATATTGATTGTAAACCATAATCATTATTGTAAAATTGTTTAAGGACATTTTCCCTAATAGCAAAATAGGAACAAAATAGAGATACCAAAAACGAGGACAAAGGAAACATGGGGCTGTAAATATACTTTATACAATGAACTTGATTAATTTTAAACTTGGTTAGGGTTTTTGGCGGGGTTTCATGCTACCAATCTAACCCCAATATTGTGTGAACCTAGAGAATAAATTAATTTGGTAATCTGATTAAGAGGTTGTTCGAATGAAGTCTTTCTGTGGAATTGAGGGCGTGCATAGGGAAAGCAAGGCTAACCATTTAAAAACCAATTAATCAAGAGCCTGCTTGTTTTAATTTGTTTCCAATCTCTCTTTGCAGAAAATCCCATTTTAAGATGCTCCTACAGATTGCTTTCTCCCCCATCCCCCTTTTCTAGCAAGTCGTACATTTCCTTTCCTCCAGTGTAGCAAAGGTCTACACTGTTGATTAAAATAATGCAAATCCTGTACCAATTTACAGAACTGGATCATCTAACCAACCATATCAAATGAGCCTCCTCCCACTCCAAACCAGCATAACTGAGCAGGAATTACGGTAAGAAGGAGCAGAAAAGACCTCCTGTTTTGCATGTAAGATAAGAATTAGCATACATATGCGCGAAAGATCAAATTCCAACCTAATCCTTCCCGAGTTAAACCACTCAGAGAAGCCCTCTTGCAACTGGAAAGAAGGATTCGGGTCATGCACCGCTAAATCAAAACCATGATTGGGCTTAGCAGCAGTGGTGGGATTCAAAAATGTTTATTACCGGTTCTTTGGGTGTGGCTTGGTGGGCATGGCAGGGGAAGGATACTGCAAAATCTCCATTCCATAAGTGGGTTTCAGCAGGTTCTGACCAGTTCTGACGAACTAGTAGTGGAAATTTTAAGTAGTTCGGAGAACCGGTAGTAAAAATTCTGACTGGCTCCGCCCCCATCTATTCTCTGCCTCCCGAGTCCCAGCTGATTGGGAGGAAATGGGGATTTTGCAGTAACCTTCCCCTGGAGTGGGGAAGGAATGGAGATTTTGCAGTATCCTTTCCATGCCACGCCCACCAAGCCACACCCACAGAACCGGTAGTAAAAAATTTTGAAACCCACCACTGCTCCATTCCCTCCCCAATCCAGGGGAAGTTTACAGCAAAGTCCCCATGAAATAGGTTACACCAAACTTTAGCCTGAGTTTTAAATGCAACTTTTGATTGAGACAGCTAGTTGCTTCCCATGGGTTTCCCTCTCCCTCCCTCTCTCTTTCTCTCCTTCTCCCTCTCCTTCTCTCTTTTTCTCTCTCTCTCCCCCTCCCTCCCTCCCTCTGTGTGTGTGTGTGTGTGTGTGTGTATTTGTACATGTATCAGAGGTGGGTTTCGGCAGGTTCTGACCAGTTCTGAAGTGGAAATTTTGAGTATTTCAGAGAACAGGTAGTAAAAATTCTGACTGCCACTGCCCCCATCTATTCTCTGCCTCCCAAGTGCCAGCTGATTGGGAGGGAATGGGGATTTTGTAGTATCCTTCCCCCAGAGTGGGGTGGGAATGGAGATTTTACAGTACCCTTCCCCTGCCACACCCATCAAGCCACACCCACAGAACTGGTAGTAAAAAAATTTTGAAACCCACCACTGATATGTATGTCAAAAAAAGTCAAGCTGGGCGGTTGTGGTTTGCAATCCACACATATAAACCAGGGTGGGGCTTCAGTTGCACCCACCATCTTGCCTCCCTGAAGAATCTTCTGTTCAAATATATTTCCTTGGAAATCAATGTTCCACTGTTCCATTCTGTACAGCACAAATATTTTTTTTGAAAAGTTCATGTTCATATTTCACCAGCAGAGGTCACTATTGCTACTACTCCAGTACTATATTTAAAGTACCTTCTGCAAAAACTTCATTTGCAGATAAATGTGGAACGAAGCCCTGGCAAAACCTCTTCCCCCCACCTTTCCTGTGGCAATCTCTGCTTTCTGCTACTCCCCACTTTCTTACTAGTGGTGAAATGTAAAGATTTTTGCTACCTGTTCTGTGGGCGTGGCTTGATGGGAGGGTCATGTGACTGGGTGGGCATGGCCTTTTTAACAATTTACTTTTTAAAGCATTTTTACTACCTATTCGCCCAAACCGATAGTAAAAAAATACTTTTAAAAAGTTTTAAAAAGGTTCTGACGATCATAGCTGTGCTGCGCGATCGTCGTAACCTTTTTTTTAAACTTTTTAAAGCATTTTTACTACCGGTTCGCCAGAACTGGAGTGAACCGGTAGCATTTCACCCTTGCTTTTAACCTTAATTCATCTCCAGCCCAGGAAGGAGAAGGCTTGAGTCACCCTTAGCAGCATGTTGGTTACTTGATTCTGGGGATGGATGCTGCAAAGGTTCTGAGCGTGAAAAATGGTCCTAAGCAGTGGTAGGATTCAGCCGGTTTGAGTCGACTCAGGCGAAGCAGTAGTTAAATTACTGGCTGGCTCCGCCCCTTCCAGGAGTCCCCCCCACATCCCATTTTGGCTCCCAGGTAAATGCAGGGAGGCCTTCTAGGCCCAAAATAGGGGGGGGGAAGCGCCCACCATGACCACGCCCACCCAGCCGGTCATTAGGACAGAGAACCGGTTGCTCCCAGGTAAGTGCAGGGAGGCCTCCTAGGCTCCGCCCTTGGCCTGTTTTTGCTCCCAGGAGGCCGAGTGCTGCCTGTCACACACCCCTGGCCACACCCACCATGACCACACCCACCCGGCTGGTCATTAGGGCAGAGAACCGGTTGTTAAATTATTTTTTGGAGTATAAGAAGCACCTTTCCCCCTCTAAAAAGGGGTGAAAATTTAGGTGTGTCTTATACACCGAATGTAGCCCCGCCCACCCACTAGCCCCCACCCTTTGGCCTCTGCCTCCCAGCAGTTTACCTCTTTGCAGAAAGCAGCAAGAAGAAACAGCTCCTTTCAGGTTCAGCACAGCCTAACTAGCCCAGGTTGATTGGATCGGCCTCCCGACACTCAGCTGTTTCGCTCTCAGCTGTTTTGCTGCAAGGAGGTAAATTGCTGGGAGCAGTTTTTTTTTTCTTAAGCTATGATGAAAATGAAAATGAAAGTAAAGCGGGCTGTTTGCTGCAAGGAGGCAAAATGGCTGGGAGGCAGAGGCAGATTTCTTTTTCTTGTTTTCTTCTTATTCCGACATCCAAGGGCAGGCTGAAGGTCTGCGAATGGCTTTATCGCCGCTCTCTTGGAGGGAAGTCAGATGACTGGCAGGAGGAAAGATAGGCAACCAGAAGCATAAAGGTCATCATGCCTGATATTTGTTTATTCAAAGATAGGCTGGCAGCATGTCCATCTGGCAGTGAGAAACAGCCTGAAGGTAGATTTTTTCCCCTGTAGCCACCTGCCCTGTGCTTTCAGTGTTTGCTTTCTCAGCAAAATATAGGGAGTTCTGAACTGACAACCATTCCTTTAGTGACCGGTTGCAACACCCCCCGAAAAAGTGACTTAAAGAGTGACTTATGATCGGTCCTTGCATTTATGACCATATCCAATTTTTTTTTCTACGGGTTCTGTGGGCGTGGCTTGGCGGATGTGGCTGGGGAAGGATACTGCAAAATCCCCATTCCCTCCCCACTCCTGGGGGAAGGCTATTGCAAAATCTCCATTCCCACCCTACTTCTGGGGGAAGGCTATTGCAAAATCTCCATTCCTATCCCACTCCAGGGATATGATACTGCAAAATCCCCATTCCCTCCCCACTCCTGGGGAAAGGATATTGCAAAATCTCCATTCCCTCCTCACTCCAGGGGAAGGATACTGCAAAATCTCCATTCCCACCCCACTTCTGGGGGAAAGCTATTGCAAAATCTCCATTCCCTCCACACTCCAGGGGAATGATACTGAAAAATCCCGTTTTCTCCCCACTCCTGGGGGAAGGATACTGCAAAATCGCCATTCCCTCCCCACTCCTGGGGAAAGGATATTGCAGAATCTCCATTCCCACCCCACTCTGGGGCCAGCCAGAGGTGGTATTTGCCAGTTCTTCGAACTACTCAAAATGTCCACTACCGGTTCTCCAAAACCTCCTGGATTTCACCCCTGCAGCCTTCCCATGGTCGTATGATTTGTGTTAAGCTTCAACAAACAACACTTTGTTGATGCTTAACTACTTCAAGCATCAAAGGTTAAAATGGCCATTACTGCGTGCCCAGGTAGTCCTCGACTTCCAACAGTTCCTTTAGCGACCGTTGAAAGTTACAAACAGCATTGAAAAAAGTGACTTATAGATGACCATTGTTCACACTTGAGCTACCGTTGCAACCTTTTCCACAGTCACATGATCAAAACTCGGAGGCTTGGCAACTGGCATGGATTTATGACAGTTGCAGTGTCCCGGAGTCATCTGATCCCTTTTGCAACCTTCTGAGCAGTCAAATCAAGGGGGAAACCAGACTCACTTAACAACCGTGTGACTCAATTAACAGGTGCAGTGATTCACTTAATAACTGTGGCCAGAAAAGTTGTAAAATACTCAACCTTAATTCAAACTGCATTGGGAAACACGTGCAAATGCCATCCAAATATACCAGGGGTACCTTTATTTAATACATTAACAGAGTTGGAAGGGACCTTGTAGGTCATCTAGTCCAACCCCCCCCATGCAAGCTGGAGATCTTACGCCATTTCTGACAGATGGCAGTCCAGGTTTTTTCTCGAAAGCTTCCAGGGATGAAGCTCTCACAACTTCCGAAGGCAACTTCTGTTCCCCTGAATGATTGTTCCCACTGTCAGAAAATTTCTCCTTATTTCCAGATTGAATTATTCCTCGTCTGGCTTTCAGGTGCTTTGGAAAATAGCTTGTGTGCGGGCTTTTCTTACAGCAACGTGTTCAGATTATACATATAAGATACTCCATGAAACTCTTAGTCTTCCTAGAGTTTAGACCCGTGATGGAGAACCTATGGCACGCGTGCCATAGGTGGCATGTGGAGCCATGTCACCTGACACGCCAGCTTAGCTCCGGGAATCTCTGGAGGCTGGGGACAGCAAAAAACATCACTTCCTGTCCAACTGGAAGTTGGGAAATGGGCCGAGGGGATGGGGAAGGCTGTTTTTGCTCTCCCCAGATGCAAAGAGGATCTGGAGCCAGGATAGGGTTAGGGTTAGGGTTAGGTGAAAGGAAAACGGGCCATCACGTGCCAAGAGTGGGAAGGTGGGGGTGGGGGGGGTCACGCACGCATGCGCAGGGCGTGGTGCATAGAATTATGGGTGTGGGCATGCGAACCACCCTTGCCCCCACCTTACTGGCACGTGATGGCAAAAAAGTTAGCCATCACTGGTTTAGACTGAGCATGTATCTCCAATCTGGTGGCGTGAAGACATGTGGACTTCAACTCCCAGAATTCCCCAGCCAGCAAGGCTGGCTGGGGAATTCTGGGAATTGAAGTCCACGTGCCTTCACGTTGCCAAATTCGAGCCATGTGCGTTTAAAAGGCACCTTCAAGGGAGCTTTACGAAAGTCTTCGACTTGCATTCCTCCTTTTCCTTATCTCTGCACTCAACCCATTCCTGGCTGGCTGCCTTAAGTCTGGAAAGGCGGCTCTGGATTTGATCAGCCACGGCCATTTTAACCTTTGGTGCTTGAAGTTGTTAAGCATCAACAAAGTGCTGTTAGTTGAAGTTTAACACAAACCTGTGGGATTGCCGCTTCCTTGCGGCTCCCGTTGGGATGGGTGTGAAGTTAAGGTCACCTCCATGGCCTTCTGGAAGAGCTCCAGAGTTACAGGAACCCCTGACTTACCAGAGTTCGTTTAGTGACTGTTCAAAGTTACGACGGCACTCAAAAAAGGCGACTTACGACTGTTTTTTGCACACTTACGACCTTTGCATCACATGATCAAACATTTCACACTTACGACCAATGATTCATGAATCATTTAATTAAATTGATTCGTGAATCATTGAATCGTTGATGAGTCAACGTTCAGACCAGGAGGTGGATTCTATTTACCTTTACTACTGGTTTGCAATGGGATTGCGGGAGTGCGCGCTCAATTCGCTTGCACACACGCTTCACTCGTGCACGTGCTTTGCTTCTGCACATGCGCAGATTGCTTCTGATGACGTCAGGGTTAATGGGCGGAGCCTCCTGCTGGATTTACTACCAGTTCTATAGAACCGGTCTGAACTGGGGGCAACTGATTCAGACGCCTGGCATCTAGTCCATATTTATTTTTCATTTTTTTTAATGTCAAGTTTCTTACTTTATTTTAATACAAACAGTTCATCTTCCATACATCGTCTATGTACAAATATGCAGTGCAATATCAATAAAAAATTACAGTCATATTCATTCCATTGATAGTCTCTATTTCTTAATACTAATATACTTAATATTTCTAATCATAACAACCATTATCTTAACATATTTAATTGTATCTTAACTTATATTTTACATTCATATTCATACTAATTCATATTTATGACAGTTGCACTTTCCTGGGGTGACATGACGTGATCCTCTTTTGCGACCTGACAACCCAAGTCAACGGGAAAGCCAGGTTCACTTAACAACGTGTCACTAACTTAACAACAATAGTGGTTTGACTTAACAACCGTGGCAAGAAAACTTGTAAAATGGGTCAAAATTCACTTGACAAAGATCTCGCTTAGCAAGATCTTTGTCTTTGGAGTCAATTGTGGTCGTTAAGTCGAGGACTACCTGTATATATATTTCCGTACCATCCTTGCCTGCTGAGCGAGTGGTGCAGTGGCCCAGAGGTGGACCTCCCGTCTCACTATCAGGAGGCTGTGAGTTCAATCCTAGGTAGAGGCAGATATTTCTCTCTCTCTCTGGGCACAATGAGAATATATCTGCTGAACAAAACTTCGCATTGGCGACAGGAAGGGCATCCGGCCAGTAATCACTCAGCTCCATTCAGTTTCCCAGACTCGAGGGATTATGGGGGTCATTAAATCAGGGGGGAAATCCAGCAGGTTCTGACAGGAGAACCAGTAGCGGAAATTTTGAGTAGTTCGGAGAACCGGCAAATGCAACCTCTGGCTGGTCCCAGAGTGGGGTGGGAATGGAGATTTTGCAGTATCCTTCTCCTGGAGTGGGGTGGAAATGGGATTTTGCAGTATCCTTCCCCTGCCATGCCCACCAAGCCACGCCCATAGAACCGGTAGTAAAAAAAAATTGAATTTCACCACTGCATTAAATGAAGAAGAATATGATGATCCTTGCCTGCTGAGGGTATTTATTTAGGGCTCAGCTGTGCTTCACACAACCACACCTATGTGAAGCACCTTTTCTGCTCCAGATCCAGCTCTCCCTGCAGGAATTTGTGCCTCATCCCGCTTCCCAGGCCCTCCTCCTTCCTTTGCAGAAGTTAAACCACGTTAAGAGTCATCCTAAACTTTCTCAGATTTTTTTTCTTTTTTTTAATAAACTGAAGGGCAATTTGGTGGAAACCACAGACCATGAACAGGGAGGAACAAAGCACAAGGCAGATGCAATTTTTTTTCTTGTGTTTTACCTGTCACCTAAGTCCAGTTGCACAATATCTATTTGGACTTAACATTTATTTAATATTTACATTTATTTACATGAAGAATCTTCTGCATTTTAAGGATGGGGACAGAATGCGTGACCCGACACCGATCCGAAAATGGCTTTAAAATCTCAGAATGAAAATAGCAAGGAATGAGACCAAACCAGTCTCATTCCTTGAACGAAGCGGATTCCTGATGGCTGTTTTGATAAACGTAGCACAGCTATAAACAATCCTTTATTTCAGTGTTCATCAATACGGCAAACTTTTAAGAGATATGGATTTCAACTCCCAGAATTCCCTAGCCAGCCATGCTAGCTAGGGAATTCTGGGAGCTGAACCCCTTATTTGCTGGCTGGGGAATTCTGGGCGTTGAAGTCCAAACCTCTTAAAAGTTGTCAAGATTGAGAAAGACGGTCTCTATCTGATGGAGGGTTGGGCCTGTGTCTAGAATTCAGAGAAAACAAAACAAATATCGATAACGATGATTTTTAAATATCTCAGACCTGGGACATTTCATCACAGGAAAAGGGAAAAGTGGAAGCACCATAAACCCTTGCAAATGTGAACAAACAAGGACTGACTTCCGGGGTTGTATGCAAGGAGAGGCAATCAATTCAAGATGGCGGCTACCATTCTGTGTTTAAAACCCCTACTAAAGTCCAAGCATGCCAGCTGGGGAGTTGGGGTTGCTGGAATCATGCATGCTGACTCCGTTGAACTCCACAAGTGCTGGCTGAGGGAATTCAGATGAACGGGGAATCCACCCATTTTAAAATGGCTAAGCTCTATGCTGTAGCCACAACCCCAATTTGCTTCATTCCTATTTCAATCAATCAATCAATCAATCGGATGAGAGCCGGAAGGGAGTTTGGAGATATTCTATCTTGTCCAACCCCCTGCCCAAGCAGATTTTATGGACAAATGGCTGTCCAGTCTCTTCTTAAAAAATCCTCCAATGATGGAAGCATCCACAACTTCTGGTGGCAAGCCGTTCCACTGGTTCATCGTTCCCCACTGTTCGGATGTTTCTCCTTAATTCCAGCTTCTCCATCCTCTTATTCCATCCTTAGTTTCCATCAGTGGTGAAATCCAGCAGGTTCTGGAGAACCGGTAGCAGAAAGTTTGAGCAGTTCAGAGAACCGGTAGCGGAATTTTTGAGTAATTCAGAGAACCGGCAAATACCACCTCTGGCTGGCCCCAGAGTGGGGTGGGAATGGAGATTCTGCAGTATCCTTCCCCCACAACACCCACCAAGCCACGCCACACCCACAGAACCGGTAGTAAAAAAATTTGGATTTCACCACTGGTTTCCATGTAAGTATGTATATGTATATGAATGAACTGCCCCCCAGGATACGTATGATTCCCGACCTACCTACCTTTCGCCGTGCCCTTAAGACCCTGCTATTCCAACAGGCTTAGTAAGAATTTGGATGGGGTGTTTTAAATTTGTGGGTTTTTAACTGGGGTGGCCAATATATTTAATCTGTTTTAACTTGCTTGTAAATTTTGTATTTCCTATTGTTTTATTGCGGCTGTACAGTGCCCTGAGTCCTTCGGGAGAAGGGTGGTATAAAAATTTAATTATTATTATTATTAATAATAATGATAATAATAACAACAACCACCTTACTCGGAACAGCTTACATCCTCCGACGATACCTTAACAGTTCCTAGGTCCTTGGTTAGGACTCGAGCTGCTGAGCTATTAACCAGCCTCAAAGACTGTGAATCTCACTACAGATTAACCAATAATAATAATAATAATAATAATAATAATAATAATAATAAAAAATAAAAATTTAGAATAGAAATTCTAAATTTACCAGACTTGAACATTTTGACTCTACAAAAAACCACCTTACTCGGAACAGTTTACATCCTCCGATGATACCTTAACAGTTCCTAGGTCCTTGGTTAGGACTCGAGCTGCTGAGCTATTAACCAGCCTCAAAGAGTGTGAATCTCACTACAGATTAAATGATGATGATGATGATGATGATGGATGGATGGATTTTGGTTTGGTGGGTTTTTTTCCCCCCATCCCAGCTAACCCAAAGCGATTTGGTTACTTTCTGGCACCTCAGCAGGGAAAGGAAAGGAAAAAAAAAAGAGGTTAAGTCAGGACCGGGGTCTCGGGTCGTGGGAACGCGACCCAGCTTTTTAGGAGAGGCTGGCGAACAACCGGGCGAGTCCCTGCTCCAGCCGACCCGAGGCTCGCGCGGCACCGACGATCGGCTCCACCTGGTCTGGCTGGCTTTATCTCCCCCCCACTTTCCCGGGCAAACCCCCCCCCCCATCCCTCGCCCTCCCTTCGCCCACCCAGCCCCTCCCCGTGTCTAGACGGGCCCCTCCCGCCTTCCCGACGCTGCCCGCAAGCCGGTCCTGCCCCCGTGGCATTCCGACGTGGCCGGGCAGCTTTTGCAGCGCCAGCAGCCGTTGCAAAGGAGCAGAAGCGAGCGAGGAGAGGGAGGGAGGGAGGGAGGGCCGGCCAGGCGGCGGCGGCGGGGAAGCGAGATCCGGAACATGCGAACGGGGCGGGCTCCTGCTTCCACCGCCCCCCTTTCGGTCCAGCCCTTCCCCGCGAGGCGCTCCCTGCCACAGGAAGCCCCGGCAGCGGCTTCCGAGGGCCCCGCAGGGCGAGCCACAAGGCCGAGCAGGTCCAGGTGAGCCGCTCCCGCTCCCGGAGCCTCGTCCCCTCCGTCCTTTCTCTCCCACCGGCCCCGAGGCGGTCCGCCACGGCCGGCCGAGGAAGGCCGTGGGAAACGGGCGGGATCGGGAGGCTTGGCGGGTTTGCAGGGAAAAGGGGGACGCTTCCACCCCGCAAACCTCGGGGCGGGGTGGGTGGGTGGGTAAGGGAGGCTCTCCTGGCTCCGCCGTCGCGGGTGGGGAAGCGGGCATTGTCTGGCCCGGGGATTTGCAGCCGGGAAAGAAAGAAAGAAAGAAAGAAAGAAAGAAAGAAAGAAAGAAAGAAAGAAAGAAAGAGGCAGCCAGCGGGTTTGGGGGGGGGTGGCGAGGGAAAGCCGGATTTCCCCCTCCCACTTTTGTTTTCCCCCTCCCACTTTTCCTGTCCCCCCCACTTTTCTTGCCCCCCCCACTTTTCCTGTCTCCCCTCCCACTTTTCCTGTCCCCCCCACTTTTCTTTTTCCCTTCCCACTTTTCTTTTCTCCTCCCACTTTTCTTGTCCCCCCCTTTTCTTGTCCCTCCCTCCCACTTTTCTTGTCCCCCCTTTTCTTGTCCCTCCCTCCCACTTTTCTTGTCCCCCCACTTTTCTTTTTCCCTTCCCACTTTTCTTTTCTCCTCCCACTTTTCTTGTCCCCCCCTTTTCTTGTCCCTCCCTCCCACTTTTCTTGTCCCCCCTTTTCTTGTCCCTCCCTCCCACTTTTCTTGTCCCCCCACTTTTCCTGTCTCCCCTCCCACTTTTCCTGTCCCCCCCACTTTTCTTTTTCCCTTCCCACTTTTCTTTTCTCCTCCCACTTTTCTTGTCCCCCCCTTTTCTTGTCCCTCCCTCCCACTTTTCTTGTCCCCCCTTTTCTTGTCCCTCCCTCCCACTTTTCTTGTCCCCCCACTTTTCTTTTTCCCTTCCCACTTTTCTTTTCTCCTCCCACTTTTCTTGTCCCCCCCTTTTCTTGTCCCTCCCTCCCACTTTTCTTGTCCCCCCACTTTTCTTTTTCCCTTCCCACTTTTCTTTTCTCCTCCCACTTTTCTTGTCCCCCCCTTTTCTTGTCTCTCCCTCCCACTTTTCTTGTCCCCCCACTTTTCCTGGTCCCCCCCACTTTTCCTGTCTCCCCTCCCATTTTACCTGTCCCCCCTTTTCTTTTTCCCCCTTCCACTTTTCCTGTCCCCCCCACTTTTTTCCCTTCCCACTTTTCCTGTCCCCCCCACTTTTCTTTTCCCCTCCCACTTTTCTTGCCCCCCACTTTTCCTGTCCCCCCCCCTCCGACTTTTGTTTTCCCCTCCCACTTTTCCTGTCCCCCTCGCAGTTTTCTTGTTTTCCCCCCTCCCACTTTTCCTGCTCACCTCCCTTGCCTTGCCCTGCCCTGCCCTGCCCTGCCCTACCCCGCCTAGCCGGATTCACGTGCGGGCGGGATCGGGCCCTTCAGCCGGCCCGCGCTTTTACTCGCGAGTCAGCGCGGCTGGAAGGCAACGCCTGGGAAACGGGGCTCCAGATCCAAACCGGCTCCGGGGAAGGACGGTGCGGATTGGCGTGTCTCTCGGAGCTCGGACCGGGAAGCGCGTTTTTTTTTTGCAGGGGTTTATGTCTGGCTGGGACGGGGGCTGGAAAGGAAGAGGGTCTCTGAGCGCGCGCAGAGTGGGTTTTCTTGCCTGCCGTCTGCGGGGGAAACCTACGATCCCATTCTGGGAAATCTAGCCTTAGGGGATGCTGGATGATCTAAATCCCTCATTCTTTGGGGGGTGGGGGGAGGATTAAGAACCTGGAGCATTCTGTGCATGCTCTTTATACTTTCTTCTTCTTCTTCTTCTTCTTCTTCTCCTCCTCCTCCTCCTCCTCCTGATTCCTTACCATGCCAGGTGTGGCATTTGAAACCCAGGAAAGAAAAAGACACCACTGAGTGGTTTTTTATTTTATTTTATTTTATTTAATATACGACTTGTGCTCTGTTCCTAAAAGACATAATGGCAAGTTCTAGAAAATCCAAAATACATTTCTGTTGTTAAATGCTTTGCCCCTCGTTGTTAAGTGAACCGCTACAGGTGTTAGGAAAACAGTCATTAAGTGAAACCTGGCTTCCCCATTGACTTTTGCTTGATTTTTTTCTAAATTTTGATCATGTGACCATGGCCACCCTTGTAAGTGTGGAAAAATAACTCGTAAGTCGCTTTTTCTGTGCCGTTGTAACTCAAGACGGTCCCTAAACGAATGGTTGTTAAATCGATGACTACTATAGCCAAAATAGGATGAGAATATGAAACGTGCTTAATGCAGGGTTCAATCCTGTGCAATATGACAATTATGTTTGCGTGTAGAGGGGACAATAATCTACTTCACTGTAAAAAAAAAAGAATATTTTGCATTGCTTTGCATCTTTGAGCCCTCATCGAATCTTTAAAGAAATGCAGATTTACCTCAGAGATCTTCCAGGCCTCTATGGATTGAAGAACGGTTGGCATTCATGAATACTCTTATTTTTTCCAGATTTGGGTTAAAAGCTTTGGCTAGAGAAGACGGCCGTCTCTAGACTAGGATATGCTTGAAAAAGATCATTTCTTGTTGTTATTTTTAATCACATAATTTTATTACATTTTGCCGAAGCGTACACATTAAAACGAAAAACTAACAAGAGATAAGATAAAGAGTAAACAAAACAAAAAACCCAGGGATCAAAGTGCGGAAAAGTATAAAGAAAAAGAAAGGAAAGCAAAAAAGAGATAGAATGACTTCTGACTTCTTCGAATCATGCACGGAACATTTTCATTCGACTCTTTAGTTTAAGGGTATAACGCCCGTTTTCCCCTCCCAAAAAGAAAAGGGGAAATTTAAAGAAAAGTTCTTTTTTTGTGTGTGTGTGTCCCTGTTTAAATTTCAACAATCCTCACATCCATATGTCAAAATAGGATTTTTTTTCTTCATTTCCTGCAAAAAAATCCACAGAGGGATTCCAATTTTAAATGAAATTTCTTCGGTTGTTTTTTTTCTCCCGAGGGAGGGCCGTTAACTTAGCCATCATTGCCAAATCCGTCATCTTTATTAATCGTTTCTGAGGAGAAATTTTCTGACAGTGAGAACAATTAATCAGTGGAACTCCTTGCCACCAGAAGTTGTAGGTGTTTCAACAATGGAGGCTTTTAAGAAGAGCCTGGACAGCCACTTGTCTGGAATGACATAGGGGTTTCCTGCTTGCTAGAAGACCTCCCAAGTCCCTTCCAAGTCTATTTCAGGTAGTCCTCGACTTACAACAGCTTGTTTAGTGACCATCACAACAGTAGTGACAGAAGTGGCTAATGACCGTTTTATTCAGACTGACTTAACAGCTATTACATATCCCTTGTGGTCGCGTGATCAAAATTCAGATGCTTGGGCAACTGACTCGTATTTATGACGGTTGCAGTGCCTCTGGGCTGCAATCTGACAGCCAAAATCAATGGGGAAGCCAAGATTCACTTAACAATCGGGTTGCTAAATTAACAGCTGCGGCAGATTCGCTTTAACAACTGGAACAGGCAAGGAAGGTTGTAAAACTCAATTCACAACTGTCTGGCTTAGCGACAAGGAATAATTTTGGGCTCGACTGTGGTGGTAAATCGAGGACTACCTCTTCTTCTGATGTCTGGAGTGTTAAAAGCCTTGTGTAGCTTTCTCAGGACTGGGACCAGAGTCAAAACAGTCCCTCCCTCATGGTTGAAGTTTATCTTTGTGCCTGCTCTTGCACTAGCTGTTCATTTATTTATGTTTATTGCACCCCTTTGTAATCCCAGAGCAAGCTGCCTATCGTAGTCTTTTATCCAGCCCATTTCCTAGGAACTCCAGCAGGCATTTTTCTGTTTTGGTTTTTTTTTTTTTTTCCATTTTAGTACTGTGGTTTTTTTGCTGCTTTATATTCTTGCCCCGGATTGCAAGCTGCTGACAGTTGTTTCAGGATGTTTATACAAATGTTTTTAACCAAGTGGTAGCTAGAACAAAACTTGGATGCTTTGAAGCGGGTACATTAGAAATACAGCCCCCCCTTAGAGCCCAAACGCCCAAAGTGGCCCTCGTACGTGGACCAAAAGTGCTATTCCTGTTATTTATTATGATTTGTCCCACAGCTAGATATTCAGACTGGATTGGGCCTTTTTTTTTTTTCATCCATCCAACGAGTCCTTTCCAAGGAGCTGGGTTAAGGCAGAGGTTGTTTAAAGGCATGGTAGAAGGATGTCAGTCATTCCACGCCAAGCTGCCTTTTGCAATTGACCGATGGTGATTTTTGTCAATGCCAAGGGGGGTTTCAAGGGGGGCTCCAGTTGTTTTGGGCTTGGCTCCCCAAAGCGTCTTATTAATTACTATTGGGACTGCCTTTTCTTTCTCTTGCCACAGTCGTTCTATTTTTTGTTATTATCACTTTTTTTTTTGAGGGTGGGGCACCCATCTCACAGTTCAAGATGTGACTCTGAGTTGCAATAGCATTATCTGTATCCCATGTCCTGTCCCGTCCCGTCCCCCCATGACCACCCCACTGCCAGGACGAGTTCTCCTCCCGTTTTCTCAACCCTCTTGACTATCCTGGGACAAGCCTTTCTGTGCCAAACATTTTTCTACCCAGGGAGGGCCAAACAAGCCTCTTCAGCCGGTGAGGTCAGTAACAGGGTGCAAGCCAAGAGACATGTGGTTTGGGGGGGAAGGGGCAGGGAAGACCAAACTTCTCTCTCTCCCTCCCTCTCTCCCTCTTTCTCTCTCTCTCTCTCTCTCTCTCTCATTCTCTCTCTCTCTCTCTCCTTCTGTTTTTCTGCTTTCTGCCATACCCTCTCCCCCTTAATGCCATGAGGCCACGCCATATGTTTTCTACCAGCAGACCATAACCCCCCACCCCTTTCTCTCACCCACCCACCCCCCATTTAATCTCCATCATGATTAGCAAAGCTCTGCGTTGTGCTTTTTGGCGACATGACAGGATGACCACATTTGCAGAATTGAGTTTGCTTCTTTTTTTAAACACAGCTTGTTTTGGAGGCTTAGCCCTTCTACAGCAATATTTCTGAACTTTTAGCAAGGTCTGGACTTCAACTCCCAGAATTCCCCGTTTTGCATAGGACGCCCTTCCCCCTCCCTCTCCAAGGCCCGCCAGTTGAGCAGAGATGCAGAAATCTGGTTTCAAGTAAAGAGATCACGGTTATAAATCCAGAGATGTATCTCTCTCTCTCTCTTTTTTAATGTTCTAGACTTGAGATTTTCAACCTTGGGAACTTTAAGATGTGTGGACTTCAACTCCCAGAATTTCCCATTTTGCATAGGACCCAAGGCCCCCCACCTGTTGAGTATAGATGCTAAAATGTTGCTTCAAGAGATCTTGTTGCAAACCCAAGACTATCTCTTGTTTAGTTTTTTTTTTTTCAATGTTCTAGACAACTTTCCCAAGCTTGGGAACTTTTAAGATGTGTGAACTTCAACTCCCAGAATTTCCCATTTTGCCTCCGACACCTAGCCCCCCCCACCAGTTGAGTATAGATGCAAAAATGCTGTTTCAAGTAAGAGATCCCGTTGCATATCCAGAATTCTCTTTCTTTCTTTTAAAAAAAGTTTTTTTTTAAATGATGTAAAGTTTTTCAAGTTTGACCATTTTAAGCAGTATGGACTTCAACATGGCTGGCTGGGGAATTCTGGGAGTTGAAGTCCACACTTGCTTAAAGTTGCCAAAATGCAGAAATATTGCTCTAAAGAACAGTTTCCCTGACCTAAGAAAGCTAAATTTTGACAATTGAAGGGAGGTGTCAGAAAGAAGGGAGGGGAAGTTAGCAAGCTCGCCTTACTTGTAATAATTAGGTGGTGCGATGACTCCAACAGGAAGTGGTTTTATCTCTGCACTTGATTCGACTTGGGTTCAAAACAGTAGATAGTTCTTTCTGGCTCTTTTCATTAAAAAAAAAGATCCTTTGCTACAAAAGTTCATGCATCAGAGAGGTTGAAGAAACTGGAAAACGAGAGAACGAGAGGTGACTTGTTTAAAAATTGAATTTGCATGTTTAGAGGGCCACAGGAAATAGGTGCGTGCACCTTAGTTGCTGTAACTTTTCATTGTATTGTTTAAAATGCTGGAACGCTTGCCACTGTAATCTTACCTCTGTTATCATAACAGCTGCCATTCCTTCAGTCATTTTTTTTTTTTAATGGAAGGCTACGTATATTTGTTAGATGTTCCATAAAAGAGGTTGAAACTGTTCGGCAGCAGACCCAACACGCCTGCCATATTTCAGCTAAACCAATAAAAAAAAAAAGGAAGCCGAATTACCTGGAGAGAAATAGACAAAGAGAAGTGTTCTCTTTAACATGGTTGAATCTGCAGCCTTGGGGTGGGTGGGGGAAATATTCAACTGTAGCCCTTCCCTCTCTGGGCCTGTTGACTTAGCTCAAAGTCCCACCTCCTGCATTTGTTTTTAGGGGGAAATGAAAACTTAGGCGAGGTGGGAAAAGCCTGGGGGGGGGGGGGAGATGAGATGGAAGGAAGGAAAAAAAAGAAAAGAAAAACCGAAGTTAAAAAAAAATAAGGAAAAGGGTTTGTAATTCGGGGGACAATAAGGACCACGAGAAGTGAGTTAGGGTGGCATTTCCTGTGGAGTTGGTTTCGTTTTGCTACTGCTCCGCAAAAGTGTTTTTCAACTGTTTCCAACTATTTTTGGTTGTCTGGTCCAGAGAGATAGAGCACCTTTGTCGACAAGAAGCATTTTCGGTGTCCTCCCATTCCGGTTTTTAGCATGCATTGAGATTCCACCTGGTGCAGGGGTGAGTGGGATTCATATTGGGGTGGCCCCCTTTCCTGACCGAGAGAACAATCAATCAGGGGAATGGCTTGCTACCAGAAATTGTGGGAAATGGTATATGTCCGTGATGGCGAATCTATCGCACGCGTGGCGAAGGTGGCACACGGAGCCATATTGGTGGCCACGCGAGCTCAGCTCCAACTGATTTTCAGACCTTTTGGGGCCACTGGAAGTCAGCAAACAGGCTGTTTCTGGCCTCCAGAGGGCCTCGGGGGAGGGGAGACCGTTTTTGCCCTCCCCAGGCTCCTAGAAAGGCTCTGGAGCCTGGAGAGAGTGAAAAACGGGCCTACTGGGCCCACTGTGCCAAAAGCGGGGGAAGCGTGGAGGGGTTGCAGACACATGTATGGTGGTGAAGCGCATAGAATTATGGGTCTCCCCGAGAAGACCAGAGGAATAGCTGTGTCTGTAATTCCCGTAAAAGTATGGACTACCATAAGGAACAGCAAAGCAAGAAGGAAAGTTTGAGAAGGAACTTGCCAAGCAGCTCAAAACACTGAGGGGTTTCAATTAGATTTATTATTTATTTATTTATTAATTCAATATATGCCGCCCTTCTCCGGAGACTCAGGGCGGCTTACAATGCATTAAGCAATAGCCTTCATGCTTTTGTATATACCTACTTAGTAGGGCTTTCGGGCCCCCTCCAAGCGGTGTTCTTTTTTATACAAAGTCAGCTTATTGCCCCCACAAACCGGGTCCTCATTTTTACCTACCTCGGAAGGATGGAAGGCTGAGTCAACCTTGAGCCTGGTGAGATTCGAACTCGCAGTAATTGCAGGCAGCTGGTGCTAGTTAACAGCACTTTAGTCTGCTGCGCCACCAAGGCTCATATAGATGGCAAATTGTTAGCAGGAGCCCTGGTGAGTTTGGGTTTTGTGGCAAGGAGACAGAGCATTAATTTTTGGGGGGGATGGGGCTGCATTGTATTTTGCATGGGACCGTGAGACCTCTACCCCTTGAGTCTCGACCCAAAAATGTTGCTTCAAGTAAGAGATCACCGCTCCAAATCCAGAGATGTATCTCCATGTTGGTTTTTTTAATGATCCAGACCTTGGCAATTTTGATGCTTGGACTTCAACTCCCAGAATTCCCTAGCCAGCATGGCTGGCTGGCTGGCTGGGGGAATTCTGGGAGTAGAAGTCCAGGCATGTGAAAATTGGCCAACTTAAGAAATGGCGATCCAGAGAGTTCAATTAAGATATTTGAAAGATAATGTTAAGATGTCATTTAAAGTTGAGAAACCTTTTAGATCTACCGTACATCAGTGATCCGCCTATTGGTAGATCTATTGCCTTTCCTTGAGCTACATATCTCTTCGCTGCCCGAAGGCATAGAATGCTGGTTTAACTCTCAACTTTCCTTTTATCAGAAGGTTACTGCCTTCTGACATTGTGAAACTTGGTTATGCGCTGATAGCCCTTGACAGCGTCTCTTGCTCTGCAGTTGTGTGTGTGTGTGTGTGTGTGTGTGTACCCTTACCTCACTTCCTGCCCCAGAAAGTTGGTGCGATCTGAAAAATACTGTAGGCTGATTCTTTTGTTTAAAAACCTGGATGAGTCAAAAGCTAGCCTGTTCAGCCAGGAGGGAAAATCCCAAGCAATTTAGGTATCCTGTTATGACACTTGCAAACTTGTCTGTTGTTTGGAATAATCTGAGAAAAACGGGGCGAAGATGGATGGAGCGTCATGCTGAATCTTTGAAGATGTTGAATTTTTCTTCTTCTTCCCTGTCTAGATCAAACCTTGGAGGTCTTCTAGTCCAGACTTATTCTTCTAGTCTCTGTTTAGGCAGGAAATCCTATAACTGGGATGGTAACCACAGGTGGCACGCGGAGCCATATCTGAGGGCACATTAGCATTGCCCTAGCTCAGCTCCAGCATACATGTGCCCGCTGGCCAGCTGATTTTCAGGCCTTCTGTCCCCACCGGAAGTTGGGAAATTGGCTGTTTCCTGCCTCCGGAAGGGGTTGAGGAAGGCCATTTTTGCCCTCCCCAGGCTCCTAGAAAGCCTCTGGAGCCTGGGGAGAGTGAAAAATGAGCCCACTGTGCCATCTCGTGTCAAAAGCGGGGGGAGTGTGGGGGGAGCACACGCACGTATGCGGGAGGGTGGGGCACGGGTGGGCATTGAATTATGGGTGTGGGCACCCATGTGCACAATCCCTTTTGGCACATGACGGCAAAAAGGTTAGCGATCACTGCCGTATAACTATTTCAGTCTAATGGTTGGTTGCCCGAGCTCTTCTTAAAAACCTTCAATGTTGCAACATTCACAACTCCTGCAACAACTTGCCTCCAGAAGGCAAGTTGAGGTCCACAAGTCTTAAAGCTGCCAAGTTTGAAGACCTCTGTTCTAAACGTAGGCAACTTTTCAGACATGAGGACTTCAATTCCCTAGCTAGCCTTATGGCTGGGGAATTCTGGGTGTTGAAGTCCACCAAAGTTGAGAAACACTACATTAAAGAATTAGGAACTTGCGTGACTCACTTGTCCTCACTTCTCAAAGGAAACCAGCGTGTGCTAATCTTACACCCCCACAGGTTCCCTCATCCCTCCAACCTGTTGTCTCCAGAAGCATTTTACAAGTTGTTGTAAAATGCCTCTTCTCTGGCATAGTGGCGGTTTTTATTTGCCTCTTCTCTGGCATAGTGGCAGTTTTTATTTGCAAATTTCCATTTATTTGCTTCCCGCTCTCTTAAGGTTGGTGCTGGTCGGTGATAGGGTTGTGTCTTTTGCATGTTATCTTTTGCAAGAGTGATATTTCCTGGTTAAAAGGGAGAATGTTGGCTTACCGCAGTTGTATTTTTGGGTGCTTCGATGCACCGGTTTTGGTCACATTTTTTTGGCCTTGCCTAGGTATGTTTTATAGGAACTTTATTTGCCCATTCAAATAGCATTAGTGTATGTAATGTTGGGCTAATTCCTACTGTAGCAAGGAAACAAAGAGATGGATTTAAAAAAAAAAAAGCTGGCTCACTAACATGCTTTTGTGTTCTCCAGACTGATCCTCTCTAGATGTATTAACACAGCTCCCGTCCTCTTCTGTTGGCTGGGAATTACAATTGTTGTTTGCCTTTGTTTTTATTTTTTACAAATAACATATCCAACACTCCTTGCTCCTCCTATTTTCCACACAACAACAAACCCATGAGGTGGCTTTCATGGCTAATGCAAGACTAGAACTCCCAGCCTCCTGGTGATTGTCCAAAAGTCACCCAGCTGGCTTTCATGGCTAAGGCAGGACTAGAACTCCCAGTCACCTGTTAATTGTCCAAAATCATGTAGCTTGCTTTCATGGCTAAAGTGGGACTAGAACTCCCAGACTCCTGGTGATTGATCCAAAGTCACCCAGCTGGCTAAAATGGCTAAGGTGGGACTAGAACTCCCAGGCTCTTGCTTTCCAGCCTGGAGCCTTAACCAAAGCGATTGTTTCCAGCTCCTCTGAAAACCTAACAGGTTGTTCCCAAAGTTATATTTTTGGGCTGTAATTTGGCAGTTGTTGTCATTTCTTTTCCACTAAGCAAATCTTATGTCTGTTTATTGGCAGAAATCCAGCAGTAGCTCAGCTTTTTCTACTAAGTACATCGGAATGTACATAAGAGCAATATCTTGAATTTATGGGTGTGTGTCTATGGCGGGATGACTGTTAAAACAATAACAATAACAACTCGGAATCCCTTTCAAGGAAAATACATCCTTAGCTGGAAGCTCTCTGATTAAAACATGAAATTCAGTTTCAAATTCAGCTCACTCCTGCATAGATATGCCTGCCTGTTATAAAGCTACCCGTCCTCAAGAATGTTTTCTGTCCTGAGTTTGCATTTCTCGTCTTTTTGTGGGCTGTCGGCGAGCCCAGTGACAAAAGAAGACCCAGATTTTGATTTATTCCGTTTTAGGATGCCTTCTGGAATTAATTTCTATGTCTACAGGTGGCTTAATGATGAATCGCTTATGATGGGCCAGCTGTAAACATGTCCCGAAAGGAACTTCAGAATCTGGTTTCATTTAATTCATGAAAATTTTATGGAGCCTCAAAACTTTTAGGTGCCAAAATTGCCTGCTAAAAAGCCCATGGTTTTTCTATTAGGGAGCTGCAAGTAGCCACCCAATCCTTAATGCCAGCTTTTCACTGTTCCTTTACAGAGGGACGCCGAGTCCTGAAAAAAGGAATATAGATAGTCCCAGGGGTAGGCTTCAAAAATTTTAGCAAGGGGTTCTGTACCTGGTTTCTGGGTGGGCGTGGCTTAATCAGTCTCTTGCACCATGGCGTGTGTGTGTGTGTGTGTGTGTGTGTGGCTTTTTGCCTTCCCCAGACTCCGGAGGCTTTTCTTGAGCCTCCGGAAGGGCGAAAACGGCCTCCCCAGGCTCTGGAAGCCCTCCCAAACTTCCGGTAGGCCTGTTTTTCGCCCTCCCGGAGCCTCCATGCACACCCTGCACTTACCTGCATCCAAAACGGACCGTGTAGTGACTCCTGGGAAGGGTGGGGCGGGCGAGGCCAGCCAGGAGTGGGATTTGGGGTGGGGCCTCCGAATTGCACAGAATCTTAGCTGGAGCTTCTCCCGAACCCCCAGCAGCCCACCCCTGGATAGTCCTTGACTTACAATCATTCGTTTAACAACTGTTCAAAATAACACCACCGCTGAAAAAAAGGGACTGACCACCGTCGCAGCCTCCCCATGGTCATGGGATCAAAATTTGACCTCTTGGCAACCATCTTGAATTGACAAAAGTTGCAGCATCCCGGGGACATCAGATCGCCATTTTGCAAACTGCTTCCGACAGGCGAAGTCAATTGGGGGTGGAGGTGGGGGGAGTCAGATTCGTTTAACAACTACACAAGTCACTTTAACAACTGCAGTGATTTGCTTAAGAACCGTGGCCAAAAGAGGTCGTAAAGTCCGGTGCGGCTCATAATCGTCACCTTGCTTAGCCGCAGAATTTCTGTTCCCAGCTGTGGTTGTAAGTTGAGGACTAGCTCGGTTTCCCGTTCTTGAAGGAGGATGTGCCGCTTAGTGGCAAAAAAAAAAAAAGCCCCAGGGCATGCAGAGAGGATCAGCTGAATCCCGATCGCTGTGTTATTTGGCCTCCTCTCCCCTTGAGGAGCATCGGTGTTTGGGGAGCCCTGGTGGCGCAGTGGTTAGAATGCAGTATTGCAGGCAAACTCTGCCCACTGTCTGGAGTTCGATCCTGACTGGCTCAAGATTGACTCATCCTTCCATCCTTCTGAGATGGGTAAAATGAGGAGCCAGATCATTGGGGGCAATAGGCTGACTCTGTAAACTGCTTAGAGTTGTAAAAGCCCTGTGGAGCAGCATATAAGTCTAAGTACTTTTGCCCTTCCTTCCTTCCTTCCTCCCTCCCTCCCTCCCTCCCTCCTTTCCCTTCCCTCCCCTTCTATGGTGCGCAGTGGTTAGAATGCAGAAATATGATTAATATGATTAATATTGCAGGCTAACCCTGTCAACTGCCAGCAGTTCAAATCTCATCAGGCTCAAGGTTGACTCAGCCTTCCATCCTTCCAAGGTCGGTAAAAGGAGGACCCAGATTGCTGGTGGGCAATAGGCTGACTCTAAACTGCTTAGAGAGGGCTCTATAGTAAAGCACTATGGACTAGTACATAAATCTTAAGTGCTGCTGGTACAGGTAGTCCTTGACTTACAACAGGTTCATTTAGTGACTTTTGAAGTTACAACAGCACTGGAAAAAGTGATTTATGACCGTTGTTCAAACTTATGACCACTGCAACTTCTCCGTAGTCATGTGATCAAAATCCAGACGCTTGGCAGCCGGTTCCTACTTAGGACTGTTTCTGTGTCCCAAGGTCATGCGATCCCCTTTTGCAACCTTCTCGTAAGCTAAGTCAATGGGGAAGCCAGCTTCACTTAACAAACCAGGTTACTAACTTATCAACTGCAGTGATTCACTTAACCACTGTCATAAAATGGGGCAAAACTCACTTAACAAGTGTGTCTCTTAACAACCGAAACGTTGGGCTCGATTGTCGTAAGTCGAGGATTACGCTGTTTGAAATGCTCTTAGTATTGCTATTGGAGAGAATCCCACCCTGCAGCCCTCCATTGCAAAGTGCTGCAACGGGGTGCTGCTATTTTTTTCCCCCCACAGTTAACCCATTTTTTTCCCCTCCCCAAAGGGAGCCCCTCCCTGCCTTAGCGCCAACCATCCAACCTATTGGAAAGATGCCCTCTATGAGTCAGGCTGTCTATGGGGTGTGGCCTTTCCCTACTGCCAGCCGCTTCTCTGAGGCCTCTTTGTAGGTAACAGAGGCAGCATTCATGCCACACTCACCTCCACCTAAGGCAGGAATTTCTGAGTAATGGGGGCTGAGGGGGAGGGAGCTTGAATACCTTCCTCTGTATGAAATCTCCCCCCTGTCCTATACCTTCTTCTTTTTTTTTTTTTTTTTGGCCTATATCCCTGGAGATGGATTGGAGTTGGAGTCAACATTTGTCTTCTTCCCACACTCCAAACTAAACCAAGGTTGGATGTATTCAATCAATTCTGGGAGTTGAAGTCCAAACCTCTTAAAGTTGTCAAGGTTGGGGAAAGACGGTCTCTATCTGATGGAAGGTTGGACCTATGTCTAGAATTCAGAGAAAACCAAACAAATATCAATGGTTTTCAAATATCCCAGACTTTGGACCTTTTATCACAGGAAAAGGGAAAAGCAGAAGCACCATTGTTGCTGTTGTTGTTAGTTGTGAAGTCGTGTCCGACCCATCGCGACCCCATGGACAATGTTCCTCCAGGCCTTCCTGTCCTCTACCATCCTCTGGAGTCCATTGAAGCTCACGCCGACTGCTTCAGGGACTCCATGCAGCCACCTCATTCTCTGCCGTCCCCTTCTTCTTTTGCCCTCCATCGTTCCCAGCATTAGGCTCTTCTCCAGGGAGTCCTTCCTCCTCATTAGGCGGTCAAAGGATTTGAGTTTCATCTTCAGGATCTGGCCTTCTAAGGAGCAATCAGGGGTGATCTCCTCTAGGACTGACCGGTTGGATCGCTTTGCAGTCCAAGGGACTCGCAGGAGTCTTCTCCAGCACCAGAGTTCAAAGGCCTCCATTCTTTGGCGGTCAGCTGTATATTGCAACTGGGAAAACCATCGCCTTGACTATACGCACTTTTGTTGGCAGGGTGATGTCTCTGCTTTTTAGTATGCTGTCTAGATTTGCCATAGCTTTCCTCCCCAGGAGCAAGCGTCTTTTAATTTCTTGGCTGCAGTCCCCATCTGCGGTGATCTTGGAGCCCAGGAAAATAAAATCTGTCACTACCTCCATTTCTTCCCCATCCATTTGCCAGGAGAAGCACCATAAACCATTGCAAATGTGAACGAACAAGGACCGACGTCCGGGGTTGTATGCATAAATTCAGGATGGCGGCTACCATTCTGTGTTTAAAATCCCTACTAAAGTCCAAGCGTGCCAACTGGGGAATTAATTTGGGTTGCTGGAGTCCACGCATGCTGACTCAGTTGAACTCCACAAGTGCTGGCTGAGGGAATTCAGATGAACGGGGAATCCACCCATCTTAAATTTGCTAAGCTCTATGCTGTAGCCACAACCCCAATTCGCTTCATTCCTATTTCAATCAATCAATCAATCAATCAATCGGACGAGAGCTGGAAGGGACCTTGGAGGTCTTCTCGTCCAACCCCCTGCTCAATTAGGAGAACCTCTATAATTTGAGACAAACGGAGCAGTATATAGGAAGTCCACAAGTCTTAAAGTTGCCAGGTTTGGCAACATCTTATTTACAGATCATGGATTGGTGATAGAGGTTGTCCATTTACCCTCATCTGTCTGTCAAAGGACTTTTGAAAGGATTCAGTAGTGGGACAAAAATGCCAAATTCAATCTAAACATCTGGCTGACTGCAACGAACCGTAATGATAATAATACGTCAAAATATTATGACATCCTACATTCTTGGAAAGGACTTGATGCAAATGAAAACTAATACCAGCTAAAGAACAGGCATTTGTGATGTCACACGGTTGTATAAATTGTAATTATAGTACTATTTCTGTGCCACTAGGTGTATGCTGATCCAGGCTATTTGGACATCCTGACTCAGGTGCTGGGGACCCTCCCTCCCCCCCAAGGGGGCAGAATGGAGTTAGAGGAGGGTTACAATGGGGTAAGTAATTGGCTGGGGTGTGTTTGCAAATAGGATGGAGGGGTGTGCATGTGGATGGATGGATGGATAGATAGATAGATGGCAGGCAGATAGATAGATGACAGACATAGATAGAAAGATGGATGACAGAAGGATAGATAGATTTGGATGGATGGATGACAAGTAGATGACAGACAGGTAGGTAGGTAGGTAGGCAGGCAGACAGACAAACAGATGACAGACAAACAGATAGGCATAGATAGATAGATAGATAGATAGATAGATAGATAGATAGATAGATAGATAGATAGATAGATAGATGGATAGATGACAGGTAGGTAGATTGATACTGATAGATGGATGGATGACAGACATATACCGTGTTTCCCCGAAAATAAGACCCTGTCTTATATTTTTTGGAACCCTGAAATAAGCGCTTGGCCTTACTTTCGGAGAGGTCTTATTATTTTGGGCCGTGTGGAGCAAGGCAGGGCTCCTCTTGCCGTCTTACCCAATTTCCAGCTCTCTCTCCCTAACCCTAACCAGAGGAAATGGCCAGGACCGGCTGCACATGCATTTAAATATTTTCAGGGAGGGTTTATTTTCGGGGGGGGGGCGCTTATTTTAGTACATGCGCTCTAAAGCCCGATTGAGCTTATTATCAGGGATGTCTTATTTTGGGGAAAACAGGGTAGATAAATGACAGGTAGATGACAGACAGGTAAAAGGTAGGTAGGCAGGCAGGCAGGCAGATAGAAAAATGACAGATGACAAGCAAACATAGCAGATAACAAGCAGACATAGATTGCAGGTAGATAGCTAGGTAGGTAAGATAGACAAACAGCCATGGTCCGGTAGTGGGCCTTAGCCGGGGGGTTGGGGGGATTGGTGACCCCTGGCCTAAATGACCTTGGGGATTTCTGGTGTTTTCTTTTCTCCAGAGTTCAGCCCTGGGAGCTCAAGGGGGCATGGCTATGTCCATCATTGGTGCAGAAGATGAGGATTTTGAAAATGACATTGAACCTGTAAGTGGGAAAATTAGCAGAACAAACGCAAGAGGGACCTTAAGAAGATTAAAGAGGATAAAGTGGGTCTCCTACATGGAACGGCAGAGGGATTAGGTTGGGGGAAAAGCGTGGAAGAAATGACATTATAGTGCATACAGATAGTCCTCCATTTATGACAGGTGATAAGCAGGTTCTGTTACAATCGTAAATTGAGGACTAGCTATTGTTTATTGAATCATATGCCGGATATGGAAGTGGAGGGGTCCCTCCTGCTCCCATGATCAAGCTCAAGAGTTGTTTGTGACTCCAAGAATTATAGAATACAGAGGTGGGCAGGGAACTTGAAGATTATTTAGTCCACGTGTCTCCAACCTTGGCAACTTTAAGACTTGTGGACTTCAACTTCCAGAAGTCCACAAGTCTTAAAGTTGCCAAGGTTGGAAACCTCTGATCTAGTCCAACATCCGGCCAAACGTGGGAATCTAGTACTTCCGTATTTCCAACCAAAGTTGTTACCCAGATGGTACTCAGGAGGGAAAAATTTAGGGAGTGAAAAAGGAACAGCTTCATAACATGTAAATTTAAATGATGAAGCTCATTGCTATCAAACTGGGATGACCCACAATTTTAGACACTTGGATGGAACTTTAAAACCCAATCCTAGTTACTTACTACCTGGTTGGGCAGAATCATAAATAGGCCATCTTCTCAATCATGGTAACTTGAAAAAGCCTCAAGCCAAGACATGGCTGGCTGGAGAATTCTGGGAGTTGAAGTCCACGCATCTTCAAGGCAGCTAAGATTGATAAACGCTGCTCAACAAACACAATATTGAGTGGAACATGTAGCATAAAGGGCCAGATTTGATCAGCTGCTGGCCTGAATCCCTACTGAAGATTTTTCTGAAGTTAATGCTGGACGGGACGAAAACCACAGGAGGATCTGAACAGGAGATTGAAGAAACAGACAGCTGGCCTTATAGTGGCTGGATGAGGACATTCCATTCCCAAGGGTGTTGAAGATGGCTAAGGAAGCTATTTCTGGTACCGATAGAAAAGAATATTTGTAGCTCAGGGCTGAACGGTGGGGCCCTTAGTGCTTTCTGAGGTTGGTGGTTTCCTTACCTAACTGGGGATGTCTTATTTTGGGGGAAACAGGGTAGTATATAAAAATAATAGCAAACGCCACTCCCTTCTAGCATTGATGATGTTACCTAGTTGGGTAATGAAACGTTTGCAAGAAAACCAAGCTCAGGGAACACTATGGACCCTATAGTTCAGAGGTGTCGAACTCGATTTCATCGAGGGACGCATCAGGGTTGTGTTTAACCTTTGGGAGCCAGAGTGGGCGTGGCCAGCTCAACATCACTTGTCTTGGGGGCGCCTGTGGTGGCCTGAGCACTCTACCTGCGAAAACAGGATCCCGAGCTCCATTTTTGGCTACTATGGCCTCCTGAAACCTTCTGCCAGCAAAACGTCCGGCCCTCCTGAGCTCCGTTTTTGCTGGCAGAGGTTTGCAGGAGGTCAAAGCAGCCGAAAATGGAGCTCGGGATCCCGTTTTTGCTGGCAGAGGCTCCTGTGGGCCAGTCCTTTGCTATTTCCCAAATACCAGCCATTTGCTTAATGCCCACATGGGATCCGGCTTCCCGGGGCCTTGAGTTTGACATCCCTGCTATAGCTATTTCTGATTTTTTTTCCTATTTTGGATTCTCTCCACAGTTCCAGCACCCGGACACTCAAACCAGCTTGTTCCAAAACCTGGAGATCCTGATGAAGCACCCTGCCTACTTGATGGTTTTCATACAACATGTGGTGTTGCAGTTTGATTCAAGCCCTGTGGTGAGCTGACAACATCCTTGTTTAGTTGTTTTTTTTTTCACTGCAGCTGCCTCAACTCCCTTCCTCTTCTGCACAGCTTCCCCCCACCCCGTAACCTATAACTTAACCACCATGAAACACCACACCCTCTCCAGTGAAGCTGCTAGAGACGGAGCCTCAAAGTTTAAACGTACATTGTGGCGCAACAGGCCCTGAATGCGTACATGTCCATGCCGCTACCGTTCACATTGATGTGTTAGGCCAGGGGTCAGCAACCTGCGGCTCTGGAGCTGCATGTGGCTCTTTCATTCCTCTCTGTGGCTCCCTGTTACTCAAAATATGCGTCACAACCGGCACTCATCGGCACACGATTTATTGAACTTTTCAACTCCCGGTAGGCCAACTATGGATAAATCCAAGAAAAGAAAAGTTTCAGAAGAAAACGGAACATTTAATTCAACTATATATGCTAGTTTTGTGGCCGCTCAAGAAATAGTCAGGCATGGGAAGGGTTTTGTGGCTCCCGGTGTTTTCTTTTCTGTGGGAAACGGGTCCAGATGGCTCTTTGAGTGTTTAAGGTTGCAGACCCCTGTGTTAGGCTGTGCCGCGGAGTGAGTTCCAAGGCAAAACGATGCTGGCTGTGGAACTCTGGGAATTGAAGTCCATGCATTTTAAAGTTACAAAGGTTGAGAAACACAGCTGTAGAAGAGTCACTGATGCATTTCTTGCTGGACTGGATGAGTCTAGTATAACAGGAAGGGAAGTTGCATGATTCTTGCCACCCTCCTTAAGTAACATTAATGTGTGACATAATATAGCGGCAGTCTAACTGGCAATGGACAACAGAGATTGTTGTCAAGGGTGACAAAACATAACATGGTTATAAGTGTGAGGAAAAACATCTTCAAATAGAAAAAAACAGCCTGGAACTCCATAAGAAGTCCAATCCCCCTCCATGTTTTCTTGAGTTTGTGGCTGCTAGTTATTTCTTTTAAAAACTGCTGGAGGGGGTGTCTATTTAAATGGGGGGGGGGGGAAATCTTCAATCCCAATTGTGACAACCATTCTGATTTTTCAAGTCGCACCCCACATTCCAGTTTTAAGATGGAATGGCGGACTTCAATTCCCAGACTTCCTCAGCCATAACGACAGATATTACTATGGAAAACAGTACAGATGTACTAAGGAGGAACTATTTTAACCCTCTTACTCCTGATTGGATATTCCAAGCTCCGGAGCCTCTTTGGCCTCTCGAAAGCAGCCCCTCCCTCCAGACTGCTTTCCACACCACACTTTTCTTTTATTCTTCACAAACTAGACTTCTAGCAGAGATGGTATTCAGCTGGTTCGGGCGAATCGGGGGTAGTGGCGGCCTGCGGGCAATCCCGTCCTATATTGCTGTGTTTTTGATGCGGCACGCATACGTGGACGGCGCGAGTGAGCGAATTGCCCTGTTTTGTGACGCCGCACGCATGCGCGGATGGGCCCGCACACATTTCTGGTGCTGGGCGAACTGGTTGCTACAGTATGAATCCCACCTCTGACCTCTAACATCGCTGTGCATGTAGAAAAATGGGCCAAATGAGGAAATTTTACAAATCTCAACCAGAAGTTTGAGTTCTCCTTTTTTTCAATAGTGATAGAAGAGAATATTTGTAGCTCAGGATTGAACTGTGGGGTCTTGGGTGCTCTCTGAGCTTGGTGGTTTTCTTGGAGGTGTTTTGTGATCAAAGTAGATAACATTGTCAGTGCTAGAGGGGAGGGGACTTTGTGGAGTAGAGGACAAAGGAGAAGGGGCAGAAGATGGGGGATTGTGGGAATCCTTGGTGGTCTCTGAGCTTGCGGGTTTCTTGCAGATATTTTACCCAATTCATCAGTGCTAGAAAGGTTTGCTCCAATGGTGAAATTCAAAAAATTTCCCTACCGCTTCCAGGGCTGTGGAGTCAGGAGAATTGGGACATTTAAACTTGCTTATGTAGCGTAGAGGGCTAATGCCTCCTACTAAAGGCAGCAATTAACACCAGCTGCCTGTAATTTCTCTGAGTTCAATCCTAGCCAGGCTCAAGGTCGACTCAGCCTTCCATCCTTTCTAAGGTGGGTAAATTGAGGACCCAGTTTGTGGGGGCAATAAGCTGACTTTGTATAAATATAAATATACAAAAGTATGAAGGCTATTGCTTAATGCATTGTAAGCCGCCCTGAGTCTCCGGAGAAGGGCGGCATATAAATCAAATTAAAAAAAAATAAATAAATAAATTTAGTAGGAGTTGGAGTCGGTGCATTGTTTACGACTCCGACGACTCCAGGTACCCAAAATTCCCTCCGCCTCCTCGACTCCAACTCCGTCTCCACAGCCCTGACCGCTTCTGTGGGCATAGTTTGGTGGGGGTGGTTTTCTCTGTGTGTGTGTGTGTGTGTGTGTGTGTGTGTGTGTGATGTGACTGAGCGGGTGTGGCCAACTTTTTTATTTTACTTTTTTTAGCATTTTTTAAGTACAAAAAGTTTTTAAAAAGCTCCAGTGATCAGCTGTGACAATCAGCTGTGCCCACGATCGTCAGAACCTTTTTTTTTTTTTTTTTACTTTTTTAAAGCATTTTTTTACTACCGGTTCCAGTGAACCGGCCCGTACCGGTAGATGATGTTACCTGGTTGGATAATGAAACGTCTACAAGAAGCTCAGTCTCTGTAGTAGCTTCTGTGGGTTTCCTTTAATCTCTTCTCTCCCTGTAGCTCTGTTACCTGCACGTGGACCTCATCCTCAACCGCCTTGGGCCCAAGGAAGCCAAGAAGCAATTTGTGGATTTTTGCCATGCCTTCTTAGACAAAACTGGGGTGAGTAGATGCCTGGGAAGACCTTCTGAAAAGAAAACTTCCACCCCCAAATCTTTTGATAATTGGTAATGAAGGTCAGATTATTTTTCTTTCCCTTCCAGGTCAGATTTACGCCATTTGTTCTCGTTCCCCTGATTCACAGGGTAGTAGGAACTTACATAAAGGCTCCAGATAGTCTTCATGATTGATAGTTGCTTTGTTTTCAGTCACTGCGTTCTTATCTGCTCCTTGCATTCTCTTATCTCTTTCACAGCTGCTGAGAGTCCCTGTTCCGAATGCTGTGCAGTTTGAACTGGGTAAGGGCCAACTTTCGTGAGGTATTTTGTCCTATGATCTGGAGCAGAGTTTACAAATGGATCAGATGTGAGCTGCAGAAATCCAGATGACCGCCAGAGGGCAGCAAAACATTCAAGCTTTTTTTAAAAAATCACTTTGCTGCCCTCTGGTGGTGATCTTGATTTTCACAGTCTAGATGAGATTGCCCTAAAGATTTGTGTAGCTTCTGCCGTGTTATACACCTGTGATCACCCACCTTGGAAACTTTAAGACTTTTGGATTTTAACTCCCAGAGTTCCTCCGTTAGCTTTGCTTTCAGCCTTTCCTAACTGGATATCAGGGCTGTGTTCGCCATATTAGCTGGGAGTTATGGGAGTTGCAGTCTGAACACATCTGGAAGGGACATGAGGTTGGAGAAAACCGATTTAAGCAATTATTTGCATAAATCTCTTTTTTTTTTGGTTCTGCGCACGCAATTCTTTCCTCTGTAGAACATATTCTGGCAGCTGGGGAAAATGGTTGTTGTTTTGGCCAGAGTGACTCATGTAAAATCTGGTTTAAATTGTGAATGCAATTGAAAAAAAATGGAACTATTTCAATTTGGATATTTGAACAGAATTCTTAACTTGGATCAGTTTGGTTTTGGCTTTCCGGATCGATTCAGAAACATGTATTCTTTCACCTCATTGGTTCAGGGGCATTTCAGTCCACACTCATCACATCAAGTGGACACTTCAATTTCGGAAAGCGATTTGGCGTTTTAAACCAAATGACCCCTAAATCTTTGAATCCAATATTGGCCGATCTTACTTTTTCCCCATTCCTGCAAAATTGTGGAGAAGCCACTGGATTTCAGATGCTGCAATTGAATTGTGTTCATTACGGTTTTGTTAGGTTGTTTACATGGAAAGAGTAAAGTTTTATAGCTCATGCCGATGCATGCATTTCAGCCGCCTGAAGGGATGACTAGGGAACTCTGGGGGTTCACATCCACAAGTCTTAAAAGTCGCCCAGGTTGGATACCCCTGAAATTTTAGCCAGAAGGAAAGGTGAAAATATCCCTTTGCACCTTGAGGCCTTTGAACTCTGGTGCTGGAGAAGATTCCTGCGAGTCCCTTGGACTGCAAGGTGATCAAACCGGTCAGTCCTAGAGGAGATCAACCCTGACGGCTCTTTAGAAGACCAGATCCTGAAGATGAAACTCAAATACTTTGGCCACCTCATGAGAAGGAGAAGAGCCTAATGCTGGGAACGATGGAGGGCAAAAGAAGGAGGGGACAGCAGAGAATGAGGCGGCTGGATGGAGTCACTGAAGCAGTCAGCGTGAGCTTAAATGGACTCCGGGAGAGGAACGTTGGAGGAACGTTGTCCATGGGGTCGCGATGGGTCGGACACGACTCCGCAACTAACAACAGCAACACCTTTGAAAGTCAGTGTTCATCGCGAGGCGGCTTGCTGCTAGGGGAAGGCGCACAGCTGAGGGGCCCTAGGAGAGAAGGGGCAGGCATTACAGTCTTGGGTCCACACTCAACAATTGTGTTAACTTTCCACAGTGGTGCAAGACACATGGTGGGTTCAGCTGCTGTTCCAGGCTGACTTTGATCCAAGCTGCAGGTCCCACCCACTCCCTAAACTTCCCCAGTTCTGCCAGTCCCCCTCCTCTCCTCTCCTCTCTCCTCACCAACCCACCCTACACACACACACACAAACAAAACCCCTTGGCTTTGCTACAGCTGCTGGGACGGGTGAAACTAAATGAAAGACAGGAAGCTAAAGAGTTTAAAGAACAGTGGAGAGAGCCACTGTTTTCCTGCCAACAATTAGCTCATCTCATCTGAGTTTTTTTCCTTCTTCTTCGCCATGCAGGGAAGGACAGGAGCCTGTAGGGGTGGTGGGGGTGTAGGGCCATCTGGTTTCATAGCTTCCAAGAGTGTCACCTAGCGGCCACACCTCAGGTTGCAACACTAGTGCATGAGCAAAGCCACACACTAGCGGGCGCCGAGGACACATACCAACACAAGCTCGGAAGGCTGTTTCCACACACATACACACACCTTTTCTTTTTCACTCAAAGGGATCCTGAAATGGCAGGAGAGGTTAGGAGGTCAGTTGGAAGCTCTTTAGGCAGAGCATGAATCTCATTTCCGGGTTGGGGAAGAGCTTTGAGCTGTGCAGAAAGCACTCCTTGCCCAAAAGACTTAAGGAGGGGAAGGGCTGAGAGACATCCTGTCACTGTTTTCTGCAATGAAGGTCTCTTAATTGTACAGAGAGAGGAGAGAGAGAATGAGAGACAAAGAAAGAGAATGAGAGAGAGAGAGAGAGGAAGAGGAGAGAATGAGAGAGAGGAGAGGGAATGAGAGAGAAAGAAAAAATGAGAGAGAGGGAATGTGAGAGAGAAAACGAGGAGGGAATGGGAGAGAAAGAGAGAGAGGAGAGGGAATGAGAGAGTGAGAAAGAGGGAGAGGAGAGGGAATGAGAGAGAGAGAATGAAAGAGGAGAGAGGGAGAGAGAGAATAAAAGAGGGAGAGAGAGAGAGAGAAGCTGAAGCATAGCTGAGGTTCCTGATTTAGAAAAAGTTGCCAGAAACTCTCATTTTATTTATGTTGTGCCTAAGTATTAATTTATTCATTTTAGGGTTTTTTTTAAAAAACCCGCTTTTATTTTTATAAACAAGTCAAAGCTAGGAATATATCTAATACTCCATCCTCTTCTTATTTTCCCCACAACAACAACCCTGTGAGGTGGATTGAGCTGAGAGCGAGAGGGATTGGCCCAAAGTCATCCAGTTGTCTTCCATGCCTAAGGCAGAACTAGAACTCACTGTCCCCTGGTGATTGGGCCAAATCACCCAGCTGGCTTTCATGCCTAGGGCAAGACTAGAACTCACAGCCTCCTTCTTTCTAGACTGGCGCCTTCACCACTGGACCAGTATAGAATTAATGCATATTAAATAATTGCAAACCTTTAGCAAATGGCAGGACTCTAATCCTAGAGGGAGAAGTGAGAATTCTCCAACTAGCATGCTGGAAGTTGAAGTCCAAATAATGTTTGAAGTTGCCAAGGTTGAAAAAACCGCTGCCATAACTATGAATAGCTTTCTCCCTCCCTCGCCAATATTTTCCCCCATGTTCTTATTTTTGATCCAAGATACATCTCGGGCCTCACCAGATCACCGCCCTATGGATCTCACGGAGGAGATCAACTGCAGATCAAACCCAGAATTGTTCCCTCTTCCATGTGTTGGAGAGGAGCATATATCTTCCGACAGCTGCACCACCCACCCTACAAATGGTTGCCTTGTAATTCTAAGCAAGATTTTTTTTTTCCTGCTCCCGGGACAACTTCCTTTATGGGAGCAAATCAGGGACCGTGGCATGGGAACAGCTGCGAACAATTTGCCTTGTTCTTGCTGTGTTTGCACAAAGATCACAGGCGAGGTCCCTCCCTTTGGAAGGGGGCTTCAAATCCCCCAGTGGTTCCCAGCTCGCCACAGCAGACCAAGCCTTCCTATTTATCCTGCAGGCCAGTTGCCAAGACAGCTGGGAAAGCTTTGGGGAGATTTATTCTAGGTTTATGTCATGTCCTCTCTTTTGGTCTGCGTCTTTCTTTATTGCTGTATTTGTACAAATATAGCAGCAAAACTATCCCTCTGGACTTGGAAGTGCCGCTAACCACCACCACCAAAAAAGAAAAAAGTCCGAGCGATGCAAAGTTTCACAGGGGCTCTTTATGGCTAGATGAATTTCGACATGGGATGGAACAGGAAGGAAATCTCCACCAAGAATCTTTGTGAATTGGAACTGTGGAAAATCCACGTTGGAAATAGATTCTTTCAGTGTCGAACTGACAAAATCTTTGCAAGCTTTGGCTAGGCTAAGGCTGGGAAACTTGAGGTTTTATTTATTTATTTATTTATTTATTTTATTCGATTTGTAGACCGCCCTTCTCCTGCTGGATTCAGGGCGGTGAACAGCCAAGAATAAAAATATACCAATACAAAATCTAAAAATTATAAAAAGAATTACGCAACTTTGGCCCAAAAATTTAAAACATCCCAACCTAAAACCAATTGACACTTTAAAAGCTAAAAAAGATTAAAAGCGGGGGGGCAGGGGAGGTTATGCCAGCCGTGCTTAATGTAAAAGAAAAGTTTTTAGGGCACGGCGAAAGGCCCGGAGATCTGATATCCTTTGAATCTCCGGGGGTAAATTATTCCAGAGGGCAGGTGCTGCCACAGAGAAGGCCCTGCTCCTGGGGGTCACCAGCCGACATTGCCTGGCTGATGGCACCCTGAGGAGACCCTCTCTGTGGGAGCGTACTGGCCGGTGGGAGGCTATCGGCCACAGAAGGCGGTCCCACAAATACCCAGGTCCTACGCCATGGAGCGCTTTAAAGGTGGTAACCAACACCTTGAAGCACGCCCGGAAGACCACCGGAAGCCAATGCAGCTCATGCAGGAGAGCATCACATGGGAGCGCTCCCTTGCTCCCATAATCCCCCGTGCGGCCATAGGTTCGCCATCACGGCTCTTCTCCCTTCTAGTACTGAAAAAGTTACCCAGTTTGGTAATGAAATGTCTGGAGGAAAACAACCAAGCTCAGAGAGCACCAGGGACCCCACAGAACTTGGGGTTAAGTGTTGCATAGGGCCCTTGTGGCTCTTTTTCCTTGCCCCCAAAGCTGTCTTAAACCATGATTGCCGAACATTGGCTGTGAGTTTTAGGGGGGTTTTTTTCTCTTTTTTTCTGATTGCAGACCGAAACAGGCCTGATCTCATCCCGGAAGACCAACTGAAAAAATATTTGCAGGACATCCAATCCTTTCAAGAAATGGAGATCTCCCAGCAGTTGGAGGACTTCAGGTTTGCAATCGACAATTCTCAAGGACACCCCCCCCCCTCTAAAAAAAAAGGCTTCGCTGCACCTTCCGACAATCAAAATCACAATCCGGAGGTCCCAAATACCGGCCATGTGGCATTGTGCTTAATGCCCACATGGGATTCATTTCATGACAGCAACCGGAAATGCCAGAACTGCTGTCACTAAGGGGCACATTTCACCGACCTCATCACTTAATAATGGAAATTGAGCCTGAGTAGCGTAGGGGGCTAATGCCTCCTACTAAAGGCAGCAATTAACATCCAGCTGCCTGCAATTTCTGCAAGTTCAATCCTAGCCAGGCTCAAGGTCGACTCAGCCTTCCATCCTTTCTAAGGTGGGTAAATTGAGGACCCAGTTTGTGGGGGCAATAAGCTGACTATGTGTAAAAAATATACAGAAGTATGAAGGCTATTGCTTAATGCATTGTAAGCCGCCCTCAGTCTCTGGAGAAGGGCGGCATATAAATCAAATTTTTTTAAAAAAAATTCTAGCTTCAATCACCGTTGTTAAGTGGGTCAAATGGTTTAAGAACCACCATTGGCAGAGGGATTTGGGTAATCTGAACTTGGCTTGTCAGGGAATTGCTCAACAGGGGTCCAAATGAAGTCAGAAACGCTGGCACAAATTTATAGTTTTATATATATGAATATATTTAATATCTGGATTTACAGCAAACAAAGTCAGGCAAACGGGAGCACCGTGAAGTAAATCACAAAGCACACAGACGAAAAAAGGCGGGGAAAAAGGAAACTCCCCCTTTACATCCACAGTAACCAATCGCAGCGCAGCTTGCCTCAGGCAGTCCCCTCCAACCAATCAACCACAACGGTGTGATTTGGCTCACTGTTCAATCTCACTACTCCAGCTACTAAATTTAAATATCTTAATAAGGCTTTTGATTCCAAAAGCTAGAAATAAGTGACTGAGTTAATTGTAAGGATGGGTTGTGTTGTAGATTCAAAGAGGAAAGGAGACTTTTGAGGGGGCCTACAACCCCTATTAGTGCTCCCTTAAAGAGGCTTCAGCTTTTCTTAGGGTTGCCCAGTACAGCAAAGTCCTAGGAAATATATAGTATAATAATAATAATAATATAGTTATAGTATAGGTATAGTATAGTAGTAGTATAGTAGTAGTATAGTAGTAGTATAGTAATAGTAGTATAGGAAATAAGTGGTACCAGCAAAGTGTAAAGAAGTTGTCACAGCTGACCACCCTGGTGCACAGATAGTCCTCAACTTATGACAAATTCTGGAATCAGAATTTCCATTACTAAGCAAGGCGGTGGTGCAGTGACTTGCGCCCCCCCCCTTTTTTTTTTTGGCCAGGGTTGTTAAGTGAATCATGCAAGTCATTAAGAGAATCTGGCTACCCCCTATAGACTTTGCTTGTCAGAAGTAAGCCTTCTATTGGGGAAAAAAAATTGCAAATGACAATCACGTGACTCTGGGAAACTGCAGCCATTGTAAATACGGGCCGGTTGCCAAGAGCCAAATTCCAATGACATGGCTGTGGAGTTGCTGTGCATGGTCCTAAGTGTCAGGATCAGTCATAAGTCACTTTTTGCAGCGACCTTGGAACTGCAAACGGTTGCAAAATGAATGTTTGTTGTAAGTTGTGGAATACCTGCATTTTCCTGGTGCTTTAGGGCTGCAGTGCAATGGTGGGAAAAGGTATACCTTCTTTAAGGAGATGTCAGCAGGTCTACCGAATACCCTTAACCTCTCTTTGAAGCACGTTTTCTGATTCAGACCTGCATGAAGTCCTGGATCACTTCCCTTTGTCTATGGAGATTCTCAGACATCCAGGTCATGGTTGTCCCTGAGGAGCTTTTTCAAGGGGCAGCTGGACTATCTGTTTTTTCTTTGAAGACATTTCGCTTCTCATCCAAGAAGCTCCTTCAGCTCTGACAGGATAGGGAGGGAATGGAAGGATTGATACTCCTTGCAGACAGCTGGACATTTGCATCCTTTTAGAGGGTCGTTAAAGCCACCTGGAGGTTTATCTGTGTCCTCAGGGTCACCTGAGTGGTGCAAATGGGTGTGGAGCCTTCTTGGAGCTGTTGAAAGGATTGTGTTGTAGATTGGAAATAGATGATGTTGTATCCCTCCCCTTCTGTTGAGAGAGGGCTGTTCAATTTGGACATCAATGGCCTCTTTGATCCCTCTTTCAAACCATCGGTCCTCTTTATCCAAGATGTGGCCTTTGCTGTCTTCAAAAGAGCGGCCTTTGTCTTTCAAATGCAGATGGGTTGCTGAATCTTGTCCTGATGGGCTTGTTCTCCTATGTTGAGCCATGCGTTTATGAAATGGCTGTTTTGTTTCCCCCATCGCTTCTCATCCACGAAGCTTTAGAAGTTGAGTCCAGTTGCCTCTCTTGAAAAAGCACCTTTGGGATCTCTTCCATTTGCACATCAGCCAAAGCCATTCAGCCTGGCTCAGTATGTTATACAAACGGTAAAGGTATAACCGCGATGGCTCAGCGGTTAAAGGCAGTGAGCTTGTCAGCTGGAAAGCTGACAGCCCAGGTTCAAGACCCAAGCACCGTATGACGGGGTGAGCTCCCGTTTACTCACCCCAGGTCCTGCCCACTTAGCACTTAGAAAGCATGCCAATGTGAGTAGATCAATAAGTACCACTTCAGTGGGAAGGTAACTGTTCCGTGGGCCTCACCCTGCAGCCATGCTGGCCACATGACCACAGAAGTGTCTTCAGACAATGCTGGCTCCCTCAACTAAGAAATGGTGATGAGCCTCACTCTCTCCAGAGTCGGCACGAGTTTATCTTTTATGTTACACAAACTCAGTGTGTTGTGTGAACAATCATTGATGGCTTCAGGCAGCAACGGGCAACTACGCTGGGAAAAGCATTTGCACAGCTTGCTAGGTTTCGTTAGTTTCACACTTAATTAGGTTTCTCTGTAGCTTAGCGTGTTGTGCTCAGGGCTCCGCTGATGACTCCAAGCTTTGTGCCAGCTCTGGAAATGGATTTAATTCAGTCGAATTAAATCTATTAATGCCATCCAACGTACAGCGCTCGACCGCCTGTTCTTTTGTTTTCGCAGGGAAAAAAGGAAAATGGGAATGACCCCAGGAGAGAAGGAGCTTTTCGAACTGGAAAGCTATCGGACCAAAGACAAGGGCATCCGAGAGGCCAAAGAGAAACAGCTGGCCGAACAGCTGATGGTCAAACTGGAGGAGATGCAGTGAGTGAAGTTTTCCTGGCTTATACTGCTATGCATAGATTGTTAGCTTGCCCTTTCAGCTTCCTCCTTCACCGTAGCAGAGATGGCGTTCCTTCTTCGACATTGTGCTGGCTATGGTCAAGACCTCGTATCCTCCTTCTTGCCCCCCCCTGAGCCCTTTCTGCAACCCTGCATCTCTTCCGGGCGCCATCTTGACTCCTAGGTTTTGTCACCATGCTTTGGAAGGTGGCCTTTCACAGCCATCAAAGCAGGCTGGGAAAGAGTCCTAAATGGGACCTCACCTCCATACCTACCTGCAGGTGTTACCTTCCCGTTTGTGGGCCCACACAGAGGATTTTGTTTCTTCCGTTGGGGGCCTGCAGCCGGGGTGGGTGTAGAAAACACCCATCATTCTCAACAACCAAGGAGAGAAGCAACGTAGAACTAAGGAGAAACTTCCTGACAGTGAGAACAATTAACCAGAAGTTGTGAATGCATCAACACTCGAGGTTTTTAAGAAGAGATTGGACTGCTATTTGTTTGAAATAGTATAGGGCAGTGATGGCGAACTTTTTCGGGGCCGAGTGCCCAAACTGGAACATGGGGAAACCTGAAGACCAGCTGGCTATGCATTCCCTTTTTTTGGCTGTTTTCAGGTCATTTTCTGAGCTGTTGTAGGCTGTTTTCCAGGCCATTTTCAGTCTGTTTCTGGGCCATTTTCAGGCCATTTCCGGGCCATTTTCAGGCTGTTTTTCAGGCCATTTTCTGGTGCTCCTGCACCCGCGAAGACCAGCTGCACATCGGAAACCAGAAGAGCAGCTGGCGTGCCCACAAGTGCCATAGGTTCACCATCATGGATATAGGGTTTCCTGCTTGAGCAGGGAGTTGGACTAGAAGACCTCCAAGTTCCCTTCCAGCTCTGTTAGTTTGCAACCGTTTGGCTTTGAGTAGCTGTCTCTGCCGGTCTGCCTTTGTAGTGGACTATCCTCTATTCTATTCCAGCTGCAGATCCCATCCAAGGTTTCTATTTCAAGCAAGCCTTCCCCCTCCCTGCCAATGGGGATCTCCTTCCTAGCCCTTTTTTTCCTCCCACCCCTTTTTTCCCAGGGATGGAGCCTCTGGTTCTGGCAACTATCCCATCAGGGCTGGGATGAGAGCGAAGAGCCAGCCAGATCATCGGTGGCGTCCATGGCAAATCCCTGCTGGATAATAGGATCCAGCTGGCAGGAGGGGAGGAGAAGGGGGGGATGTTCCCCACCCATCCCGGGATGTTGCCTCTGGTTGCATCATCCTTGCCGAATGTATAAACGCCCCGGCGGCCCCCTTCCCCATCCAGTTGCTGTATGCCAGTCCATCCAACAGTCGCTTTCTCTCCGCTAGACAGAACATGTTTATTTGCCTTTTGAATATTTTTCTGCTTCTACTGAGCAAAAATGGGGCTGTATTACCGGTGAGTTTTCCAGAAACGAAAAGGGGGGTGGTGTGGGGCATCGGATGGCTTTGAGAGGCTGCTGTCCCAGAGGGAGAAAGAGGGCATCCCTCTTGGGTGGAGGGCCAGGAATACTGTTATCTTTCAGAGGCTTTGGACCACAACTCCCCATCAGCCCCAACTGGCAACAAGGAATCATAGGAGTGGATCCCAAAGAACTGGCAGATCAAATAGTTAAAGGCAGAGTGACAGAGGATAGAGGGTTGAAACCCCCATTTCCTCGCAGCGCTGTAGGCCAGCTGTTAACCTCTGGACAAACAGCTCGGTTGGAAGGATTGCAAAGATAGCCCAAATGTGTCCTTCACTCTCTGATTTATTTATTTTTTCTTTTTCCTTTTCTCTTTTCTCTCCCCATTGGTTCCAGCCTCACCATTTCTGCCGACGAGGAAAAAAGGTAGGCGACCAACAGGTGCAGAGTGGTTTTGTGTGTGTGTGTGTGCTTGTGTGTGTGTTTCTGGAAGGGGGGGGCGCGGAAATACACTTTTGCACTCCCCTACATGCAACCGGATGTGGCTTTGCAGCACATTGAGTTCTGTGGCTCAGGAAGTTGGAGGAGGGGAAGAAGAGAAGCAGTCATTTAACACTTCCAGGTTTTGGTCTGAGAAAGTCCTGGCTGCTTAAAATCATCAAAATCAACTTTCACCAATGTCCCGACCATTTGCTCACACTGCAAGTGGTCCTTGACTTACGACCACAATTGAGCCCAAAATTTCTAAGTTGCTAAGCGAGACAGTGGTTCAGTGAATTTTTTTTTTTGCCCCATTTAATGACCTTCCTTGCCACCATTGTTAAAGCATATTACTGATTCAGTTGTTAATTGAATACTACTTTTGCTAAGTGCATCCGGCTTCCCCATTGATTTTGCTTGTCAGAAAGTCTTAAAAGGGAAATTATTATTATTATTATTTATTAAATTTATATACCGCCCTTCTCCTAGTGGACTCAGGGCGGTATATAAATATCATATGACCCCGGGACACTGCAATCGTCATAAATACGAGTCAGTTGCCAAGCATCTGAATTTTGAGCATAGGAATCCTGCAACAGTCGTAAATGTGAAAAATGTCATAAGTCACTTTTCTCAGTGCTGTTGTAACTCTGAACCAACATTAAATGAACTGCAGTAAGTGGAGGACCACCTGTGGTCAGGAGTGCCTCTCTGGACACGTGACCTCACTTGTTGGCCCCCCCATTGGTGACCCGGATCACACTTCCCAAAATCAGCAGGGGAAGGGGTGAGAACTGTGGAACGGACAGATTTGTGAATTGGAAAGTATCTTAAGCGATTTTTGCCAAATCTTGCTTAGATTTTCCACATGCATATGCATATTTAGCAAAAAGGAAAAGGAAAAAAAAAAAGTGAAATTTGGCAGGTTTCTTAGTAACACTCAGGGCTGGAAAAAGGAAGTAATGCGAGGCAGGTCACAACAAAGCTTGTTTACTCCTGTTGTGTATATATATATATATTGAGTCCCTGTTCAATTAAGTGCCTTTGTTTCTGCATTTGGTTGTGTCTTTTTAACCAGATGCTGCCTTGAATCTTCTGAGCTGGCAGCCTTGTGCAGTTCGTTTTGCGTTAATCTTAACAATCGTTTTTCTCTTCCTCTGCTCTGTCCTTTTAGCTCTGCCATATTTACCGCCATTGTCACCTATATGAAGCATCTGGGGGTTAAGACAAAGACAGCTGATAACAAGAAATCGAAAGCTAACTTTTTCCGCAAAAAGGTAGGCTTAAACCTTTAGAAGTTGGAAGGTCTTCTAATCCAGCCCCTTGCTCAAACAGACTTCGAAATAATTGGTATATTAAGACAAAATAGAATTGGATTCTTAATGCAAGAAGTTCTTTTTGGGACTCGGGCGAGGGTAGTGCTCAAGAACTGAGTTGATAAACTGCCCTTCTGCCACTCACCGCTGTTTTCTTTACACTACTATTGCTCAGTTTTGGCAACCTTGAGACATGTGGACTTCAATTCCCAGAATTCCCCAGCCAGCATGGCTCCCTGGAGAATTCTGGGAGTTGAAGTCCACCCATCTTAAATAGAATAGAATACAAGAATAGAATAGGAATTGAATTGAATTGAATTGAATTGAATTGAATTGAATTGAATTGAATTGAATTCCTTATTGGCCAAGTGTGATTGGACACACAAGGAATTTGTCTTTGGTGCATAAGCTCTCAGTGTACATAACAGATATGTTCATCAAGAATCATAAGGTACAACACTTAATGATAGTATAGGGTACAAATAAGCAATCAAATCATATTAGGAAGCAGTCAACATAAATCATAAGGATACAAGCAACAAAGTTACAGTCATACAGTCATTAGTGGAAGGAGATGGGTGATAGGAACAATGAGAAGATTAATTGTAGTGCAGACTTAGTAAATAGTTCAACAGTGTTGACGGAATTATTTGCTTAGCAGAGTGATGGCATTCAGGAAGAAACTTAAAGGGCCAAGGTTGAGAAACAATGCTGGCTGGGGAATTCTGGATAACCTGGTCCCAAGCCGTGAAGGACTTTAAAGTTGATAACCAGCACCTTAAATTGCACCCAGAGTGAGTGCAGCTCCTGCAGGAGAGGTGACACATGTGCACACCTGGGATTTGGAAACAGGTGATCAGTTTCTCTTCTCTGATCCCCTCCTGCGTGAGCTGCATTGGTTGCCGGTTGATTTCCGGGTGCGTTTCAAGGTGTTGGTAATCACCTTTAAAGCGCTCCATGGCTTAGGACCAGGGTACTTACGGGACCGCCTTCTGCCACCTATTGCCTCCCACCGGCCGGTTCGCTCCCACAGAGAGGGCCTCCTCAGGGTGCCGTCAGCCAGACAGTGCCGGCTGGCGACCCCCAGGGGGAGAGCGTTCTCTGTGGTAGCCCCCACCCTCTGGAACGATCTCCCTCCAGATCTGAGAACTATTGCTGACCTCCGGACCTTTCGTCGGGCGTTGAAGACTCATTTCTTCCAACTTGCCGGACTTGCCTGATCCCTCCTATTTTTAAATATTTTAAATTTTAAATTATTTTAAATTATTTAAATTTTTAGAGTTTTAAAGGTTTTATTCGATATATTTTCAGCCTAAATTTATATGGACTTTTAGTACATTTTAACTCACTGTATTGTTATTGGTTTTAAATTGGCTGTTCACCGCCCTGAGTCCGGAAGGAGAAGGGCGGTATAGAAATTCGATTAATAAATAAATAAATAAATAAATTTAATCCAGATTTCAGGGACCAAGAAACAGGAGGAAGCTCTCAAACCAAAGAAAGGCTTCAGCATTTTGGACCCAACCCGCTGGAACCGTGGGGACTCCCATTGTAAGTACGCAAAATGAATTCCTTTGCCCTGATTCAGAGGCAACCCCAAGCCCTTTATTGAATTTATCCTAAACCCCCAATTTCCTTAGGACGAGGGTCTGCAATTGTCTGGCCCCGTGTGATCCGAGCCACTTCTTTGAAGTTCCTGAAATCTCTCCGAGATTGAACTGTCAAACTATAGGTAGTCCTTGACTTACAACTATTCATTTAGTGACCGTTTGAAGTTACAACAAGGCTGAAAAAAAGTGACTTGTTTTCACACTTATGACCATTGTAGCATCCCCATTGTCGCATGATCAAGATTTGGGTAGTTGGCAACTGGCATGTATTTACGACGGTTGCATGGTCCTGCGGTCATATGATCACTGTCTGTAAACCTCCCAGCCGGCTTTCCGATGAGCAACGTCAGTGGGAGAAGCCAGATTCACTGAATGACCTGCAGTGATTCACTTAACAATGGTGGTGAAAAAGTCATAAAACAGGGCAAAGCTACCTTAATAACGGACTTGCTTAGCCATGAAATTATGTAAGTGTGATGAATGGAACAAATATGATTTAATGTTGTAATTCTTATTTGCACCAATGATACCCGGGTGCCACACTGCGCACGTAATGATGTGTACATGTAAAGTAAAGTAAAATAAAATAACAACTTGGAGGGGGAAAAAATAAAGTGTTCTGTGGAAGCAGCAAAAAAAAGAAAGAAAGGAAAAGCAATGAAATTTGGGCTCAATTGTGGTTCTAAGTCAAGGACTAACTGAGCTGTGGTTTTTGGTGGTTTTTTTTAAAAAAACAAAACAAATAACAGTTAAAACTGAACCTCAAGTTAAGTTTAACAGAACTTGCACCGGGAAAGATCTTCTCTCTAAAACAGGTAGAGTCCCACAATTCCAGAAATATTTCCATGACATACTTTTGCAAAAAAGAGGAAAAAAAAACACCTTTATGTAGCCCTCCCTCTTATCCAGGGGTGAAATGCTACTGGTTCGGACCGGTTTGGCCGAACTGGTATTTCTGACGATCAGTTGGGTGACGATCAGCTGTGACGCGCTATTTATGTTAGCTAGAATCGTTGGATTTCCTGCTTTCTAGCTAATCTAAATCGCGTGGCACAGCAGATTCTTCTCCGCCCCCTCGTTGTTCTGCTGACCTTTGCAGACTCGGAAGGCTTCAAAATGTTCCTTTTTTTAGTGCTGCGTGGGCGCGCCTCAGACGCGCATGTGTGCAAAGAGCGCACTCGGGAGCAGACTCACAGAACTTGTAGCAGACTTCAGAGGATTTCACCGCTGCTCTCATCCTTGGAAAAAATGTCTCCAGCCAGTCCATAGATTTAACCAATCATTAAGATACTCCTTTTCGAGGCCGAAGGAAGAAGAAAACTAAATTACTTGTTCTTTCAGAAAAGAAGTAAAGTAGTTTGGAGCACCTTCCACTGGGTGCCAGCATTGGCTTGAGACTCATCCTAGGCAGTGGTGGGTTCCTCCCGGCTCGGCCCGGTTCCGCCAAGCTGGTAGCGGTGACGATATGACGTCACCGAACCGGTTCTGCCCCGCCGCGTTATTCTTACCTTTTATTTGGCCCCATCCCCAATCTATTGCTGCCTCCTGAGTCCCAGCTGATGGGCTATAAGGAAAAACTGTTTAAACTCTGGCTGCAGGACTTCAAAGGGCCGCCCTACAGCTGATCAGTTGTAAAAGGCAGTGTGGTGGTAGACCGGTGCCTCCAAAAAGAAATGAGTAGACCGGTGCCTGCAAAAATAAATGGGTAGGGCAGTGCCTGCAAAAATACATGAGTAGACCGGTGCCTGCAAAAATAAATGGGTAGGCCAGTGCCTGTAAATACATGAGTAGACCAGTACCTACAAAAATAAATGGGTAGACTGGGTACAGCTCTGCAAGCAGTTAAAAGCCTGGTAGACCAGTACCTCTGCTAAATCCTAAAGAATTGTCACATGACCATCAAGCCATGCCCACAAAATAAGCCACGCCCACAGAACCGGTAGTAAAAAATTTTAGAACCCATCCCTGATCCTAGGGACAACCTCAACTGAAGTTTTCAGAAACATCTTTTGGAAACTGGCTATTTTCTTCTCTCTCTCTTTTTTTCTTTTTTTGTGAAAGCTTGTGGTTATTGTTGCTAGGCAAATAAGGAATACAAATCCCACCAGCCAACAAAACATGTGATCCGTTTGTGTGCATCGGATCATCTGGTTGGTGAGTCTGGCATGGGACTTGCCCAAAAGCAATTTTGGGCAATAGCTAGGAAGGGATTAATGTGACGTCTCTTTCCCCATCTTTCTCCATTATATAAATATATATATATATATATTTTTGCTGCATTTTTTTTTGTAGATTCTGATTACAGACAGCCCAAACCTGAGGGTGAAGGTACTAGCACCCCACTTTTTCCTCCTCTTACCAGCTCTGTAGTAACGCATGGCACCCCGTGTACCCATCCATCCCTCTGATCAGGAAGCCACGTAGAACTAATCTGCCTCTTGTAACCTCTGCCACTAACGTTTTAATTCATTGTTGCACTCTCGCCCATCGAGTAATATACTAATGAGAATCATACACATGTCTACGAAAGTTCATCACTCCTGTCATGTTCCCAGAGAAAATTCTTGGCATGCGATGGCTCATTGTGTGCACCTCTTGTCTGTCTGTCCCGCGTTGAATCAGCAAAGGGGGGAATAAAGCACAGATTGTACCATTTTACTCTATGGCTTATGCACAAATTAAGCACTTGCTCGGTTTTACTTCCCAGGATGCATTCACTTTATACGTAGATAGTTAATATTAGGGATCAAACTTTGGTGGTGGTAAAGGGGGAAAAAAAACCCGCTCTTCTCCCAGTTTAGAAATCTCCGTATTATAATTTTGCCTTGGTTTGGCTGCTTGATTCTGGCTTAGCTGAACTTTCTTGGTTCCGCTCTTCGTTTCTTCGGCATCTGAGTAAAACTGAACGTGACTTGTTTTCCAAGCAGAGTCATTTTTAACAAGATTTTATGTCCCAGATGTGCTTTTTTCAAAAGGCAACCTGAATGCTTGCAAACATAGGTGTGGAATCTTCTTGGAACTGCTTGAAGGACTGCGTTGTAAACAGGATATTATTTCAGGTGACCCTGAGGGGAACAGACAAACCTCCAAGTGGCCTCAAGGACTCTCAGAGAGAGCGCTAACGACCAGAGGACTGCAAGGAATATAAATCCTTCCGTCCACCACCATTCAGTCAGAACTGAAGAAGCTTCTTGGATGAGAAGCGAAGCGTCTTCAAGGAAAAACAAAAGTCCAATTGCCTTTTGAAAAAGCACCTGTGGGACAACCAGGACCTGGAGCAGGGGTCTCCAAGCTTGGCAGCCTTAAGACTTGTGGAGCTTTGCTGGCTGAGGAATCCTGGGAGTTTTAAGTCTTAAAGTTGCCAAGGTTGAAAAATCCTGACCTGGACAACTGACAATCTCCATAGACATTTAGCAAGATTTATGGTTGGTGAAAGAGAAGGGGATACATGAATTCCAGCAAATGGAATCTAGAAACAATACATCCCTGCGTGCTTTAGCCAGAAATGTCCTGATCTCCTAACAGCTCTGCTACGAACTGGTGAAGTGGTCTCTTTGCTTGGGGTAGCTTGCAGCTGGCTGTTTTCGTAAACATCTCCAGAACTTTTATTAATCCAGGAACTGACCATTACGTGCCACGGAATGGTAATTGCAAACTAGAGTCAAGCCACAGCAAACATAAATAAAGGCAAATATATGTGTCCCAGGATAATGTTGTAGGATCCAATGTGGGTTAGTCAACAGGACCAGAGGTTTAGTCTTTTGAGTTTTTGGACTCATGCTATGGCCCATCCTCAAAGAACTTCACTCACCACATTGTGGTGAGAAAGAGGTTCCCCTGAGGATGGGCTCCAGCCAGGGGTGGGATTCAAAAATTTTAGCAACCGGTTCTCTGCCTGCTTGCTGGGTGGGCGTGGCCATGGTGGGGGTGGCCTATTCAGCCTCCTGCACCCCAGCGGGGTGGGGGTGTTTTCATCCTCCCCAAGCTCCAGAGTCTTTCCTCAAGCCTCCGGGAGGGTGAACACGGTCTCCCCTGGGCTCCAGAGAGCCTCCAGAGGCCAGAAACAGGCTCCTTTCCGGACTTCTGGGAGGCCCGTTTTTCACACACCCTCCCCAAGGGCATCTGTGCAGGCCCCACACTTACCTGGCATCCAAAATGGGCCACGTGGAGACTCCTGGGAAGGGAGGGGTGGAGTGGGGAGGGCTAGGCAGTCTTTGCAACTACCAGTTCGGCGAACCAGATGTAAAATTATGTCTGAACTGGCTGAATCCCAGCCCTGGCTCCAGCATGAGTCTGAAACCTCAGAAGACAAAAGCTCTGGTTTCATTGAGCGACCCAGATTGGATCCTGCCATAGCAAACCATTGATTTCTCTGTTATTGAAATGAAGGTATTGATTGAAAGTGTGTGATTCTTTGTTGCTGATATAATGACATCTCCGCCTTGATTGCTGCTGGCTCTTGAAAAATACCTCTCATGGTAGCTGCCAAATTTAACTAAATAATCCCGCTCTATCCCTTCTATGGACACCCAGCAAACGCATTTGGGTACACAGAGCATGCTAAAACCAAGCAGATAACGGCTGTGGTTTTAGTATAATAGGTTCAGGGGTTTTTTCCATCCCTCGTACTTTGCCCTTGGTATGTTTAAAGGAAGTCTCTTTATCAGCATTCAATTCAGTGCCCTTATTACAGTTCACAGGACCCACCGAGCATAAAAAGAACAGAGTAAAGTTCAGTAAAACAAGATAAGAACATGAACAAAGTGGAAGGAATAAAACACTGTAAAAGGAGAGGAATAATTACACTACTCTGCACACCACCTAACTTGCCCGTCAATCCCATATTAATTTCCCAAAAGGGTTGGCGACAAGCTCATTTATTTTAGGGGTCTTTTCTGCCAGCCAGAAGAAAGCTGAGTATTTATTCAACGACCATCAATCCTCTCTAATGGGAGTTTACATCTCTTCTCTGAGCTGCACATAGCACCTTGGCCCCTGCCCTGGCTTCGAGAAAGTGGATGACCTGACCATCAAATTTTTAATCCACCTGAGCATTATGACCCCACCCAGGGGACGCTTGGTTGCCTTGAGGAAGTTATGGTTCACTTTCTCCAGTGTAATGCAGTTCATGGATAACCTTGAGGCAAGGAGAGAGGAGATTCTGCCAACGAAGCCATCAGATAAGAGAGGCAGGAGCCCACAATGGTTTAATGGCCAAGGAAAGACACTTAGGAAGGACCTGCCCTAGTGGGTCTAGGATCGTGATGGTGAACCTATGGCACATCTCTGGGGGCACGTGTGCTGTTGCCAGCTGTTCTGGTTTCCAGCACCTGCCAGCTGGTCTTTGCAGGCACTGGAGTACCCGATAACGGCCTGAAACTGGCCTGAAAGACAGACAAAAATGGCCAAAAACCAGGCAGTTTTTCAGGCAGTTTTGGGGGCATTTTCAGGCTTTTTTTCGGGCTGCTTTCAGACCATTTTTGGGCTGTTTTTTTCTGAAAAAATGGCCTAAAAACAGCCAAAAAAGTGGCCAAAAAAGGTCATTTTTCTGGGCTGTTTTCAGACTGGTTTTTCGGGTTATTTCTCGGGTTTTTTGGGGGGGTCGTTTTTGGCCCCAAAACAGCCTGAAAACAGCCAAAAACCGCCCCCAAAACAGGCATGTCCGTGCCAGCCAGCTGGTCTTCGAGTTTCCGATGCTCCGGCATGCACACATGCACGAACATGCAGCTTGGGCACTTGGTGCCGAAAAGGTTCGCCATCACTGGTCTAGGAGTTAAAAATGGCAGGCAGGAAATGTATGCTTTCAGACTTGCACGATTGAAGTCAGCCAAGTAAACTGGACAGGAAACCAAAGAGAAAAATGAGCTACATGTACTGTATGAAAGCTACGTTAATGGAATCTTGCAAGTCTGAAAATGCAAACCTCCCGCTCTTCCTTTTTACGGCCTAGGTTAGGGAGGATCCTTTTTTGGGTGTTTCTTTTCTCTGCCCGTTTTATAGCTGTGTGGGCTATGCCCTCTCTTACCTGACTGCTCAGAATATCAAAATAACAGAGTTGGAAGGGACCTTGGAGGTCTTCTAGTCCAACCCCCTCCTCAGGCAGGAAACCCTGTATTGTTTCAGACAAATGGTGGTCCAATCTTTTTTAAAAACCTCCAGTGTTGGAGCATTCACAACTTCTGGAGGAAAGTTGTTCCACTGATTAATTGTTCTCACTGTCAGGAAATTTCTCCTTAGTTCTAAATTGCTTCTCTCTTTGATTAGTTTCCACCCATTGCTTCTTGTCCTGCCCTCAGGTGCTTTGGAGAACAGCTTGACTCCCTCTTCTTTGGGGCAGCCCCTGAGATATTGGAAGACTGCTATCATATTACCCCCTAGTCCTTCATTTCATCAAACTAGACATATCCAATTCCAACCATTCTTTATATGTTTCAGCTCCAGTCCCCTAATCCTCTTTGTTGCTCTTCTCTGCACTCTTTCTAGAGTCTCAACAAAGAAGATTAGCTTCCATCCATTGTTTCTTGTCCTGCCTTCAGGTGCTTTGGATTATAGCTTGACTTCCTCTTCTTTGGGGCAGCCCCTTAGATACTGGAAGATTGCTATTATGTCACCCCTGGTCCTTCTTTTCATCAGACTAGATCAGGGGTAGTCAACCTTTTTATACCTACCGCCCACCTTTGTTAGTAGTAAAATTTTCTAACCGCCCACCAGTTCCACAGTAATGGTGATTTTTGAAGTAGGAACAAAACCCCTACCGCCCACCATGAAAGCTGGAACACCCACTAGTGGGCGGTAGGGACCAGGATGACTACCACTGAACTAGACAGACCCAATTCATACACCAAGAGCCTTGGTGGTGCAGCAGACTGAAGTGCTATTAAATAGCACTTAGCTGCCACTGCCAGCTGCCTGCAATTACTGCAAGTTCAAATCTCACCAGGCTCAAGGTTGACTCAGCCTTCCATCCTTTCGAGGTAGGTAAAATGAGGACCCGGATTGTGGGGGCAATAAGCTGACTTTGTATTTAAAAAAACACTGCTTAGGGAGCGGCCGAAAGCCCTACTAAGCAGGTATATATAAAAAGTATGAAGGCTATTGCTTAAGGCATTGTAAGCTGCCCTGAGTCTCCAGAGAAGGTGGCGTATAAATCGAATAAATAAATTCCTACAGCCGTTCTTCGTATGTTTTAGCCTCCAGTCCTCTAAACATCTTTGTTGCTCTTCTCTGCACTCTTTCTAGAGTCTCAACATTTTTTTTAAATATCATGGCGATCAAAACAGGGTGCAGTATTCCAAGGGTGGCCTTACCAAGGCCTTATGAAGTGTTCCCTGGGCAGCATCTCCTCTTCCCTTTGCCTCCCATTACACCAAGCAAGGAGAGAGGGAGCTTCCTCGCCTCTTGTTGTTGAAGCTGCTCTCGATCTAGAGTGTCCTAATCTGTGCATAAGTCCATTGCGAAGGGTGAGGTGGGAAAGAGCAATTTGGCGGAGCTGGCAACGGCTCCTTGGCACTGTTTGATTTCTCTGTCATTTTTCTCCTTGAAGCAGCTGAGAAGACAGCAGCCTTGGACAAAAAAGCCAAGTTAACGGAAGGAACCTCCGGGCGTAGCAAAGGGACCCCTTCGATGCAGGATCCCTCCGGTGTGTCCGTCACTGTGCATCCCCCACCCGGAGAGACCAATGACGGAGAGCAGGGTGAGCAAGGGGATAAACTGGAGGAAGGAAGTGCGGTGGAACGTGGTCTGGGTTCCTAGAAGGGAGGGGATGCTTTCCTGAGGACCAAGAGAAAGCAAAATTTGGATCAAGGGTGTCCAACCTTGGCAACTTTAAGACCTCTGAACCAAGGGTGGTATTCACTTACCTTCACTACTGGTTTGCAAATGGGAGGGCATGCGCAGGGCCCCATGCACGACCCCCTGCTTTTGGCACGTGCTGGGCCGGTAGGCCTGATTTTCGGCCTCCCCAGGCTCCAGAGGCTTTCTTGGAGCTTGGGGAGGGAAAACAGCCTTCCCCACACCTCCGGAGGCCCGCTGGAGGCTGGAAACAGCCCGTTTCCCAATTTCCAATGGGCCTTGAAGGCCTGAAAATCAGTTGGCCGGCGCACGCATGTGCACTGGAGCTGAGCTAGGGAAGCACTCATGTGCCCACAGATATGGCTCGGCGTGCCATAGGTTCGCTATCATGGGTATAGGGTTTCCTGCTTTTGAGCCGGAGGTTAGACTAAAAGACGTCTAAGGTCCCTACCGTGCTGGCGGGGGAATTCTGGGAATTGAAGTCCAGAGGTCTCCAAAGTTACCAAGGTTGGACACCCCCAGCTTATATAGTTTGGTTGTAGGAGCCTGGTTTAGCTCTGCAGACTAAAGCACTGTAATTAACATTTAGCTGTCTGCAATTACTGTCAGTTCGAATCTCACCAGGCTCGAGGTTGACTCAGCCTTCCATCCTTTCTAAGGTAGGTCAATTGAGGACCCAGTTTGTGGGGGCAATAAGCTGACTTTGTATATATATACAAAAGTATGAAGGCTATTGCTTAACGCATTGTAAGCCGCCCTCAGTCTCTGGAGAAGGGCGGCATATAAATCAAATTAAAAGAAAGGAAGGAAGGAAGGAAGGAAGGAAGGAAAGAAAGAAAGAAAATTCAGCTGTCTGCAATTACTGTAAGTTCCAATCTCACCAGGCTCAAGGTTGACTCAGCCTTCCATCCTTTCTAAGGTAGGTCAATTGAGGACCCAGTTTGTGGGGGCAATAAGCTGACTTTGTATATATATACAAAAGTATGAAGGCTATTGCTTAACGCATTGTAAGCCGCCCTGAGTCTTCGGAGAAGGGCGGCATATAAATCCAATTTTAAAAAAAAGAAGAAGAGAGTCAAGACAGCTCCTCTGTAAGAAGTTCTCTTTAACGTTGCAAGTAATTTACTTTAGTTGGGCAAAATTTCTGTCCGGAGCTAAAGAACAATAAAAGAAACTGATCAGAAGAGCTTCAGTGTGTCTTCCTTGGTTTTTGGAGCCAGAAGACTAATCTTGCCAAACTAAGACGCCCATCTCCAACATGAGAGATACATTCTGAGAACTTCTAGGGAAGAGCTACTTCAACCTTCTTCCTCTCAACCGAACTATCTCAACTTCACTGTCTCTTCGTCCTCTGGAACGAAGCCCCTCCCTCCTAGGAATCCAGACCACACTCCACTACAGGAAGACCTCTTTCAGATAATGAAAAGAGCGGTTTGGCAGCCATTTCTTTTTCCCTCCTCCTTCACACACCCCTTCTTCTATTTTCCTTAGGGTTGGACAGCCCAGCTCTCGGAGCTGATTCAGGAGATTCGCCGGTTACTGAGCAAGCCCTGGCTGGGGAGCAACTCTCGCTGGATGAAAGCACAGAAAATGAAAGGTGAGAGTAGGCGGATGGCCTTGTAAAGGGTGAGTTGGGATCCTTATGAACACATATAGGTGGACAGAGCTTGTTTGGCAAATCTGGCCAGCTTTTCTTCAGGCAATTAGCCAGGAGCATGTCCTACAAACTTTGGGAGTCATATTTGGACAAACCCAGATTGTAAGGCTGGCCAGGAATCTGAAGATTATGTCAATGTGCCCCTGGAGCGTAACGGCCATTCAATCTAGTGATAAAGGCATCTGACTAGAAACCAGGAGACTGTGAATTCTAGTCGTGCTTTAGCCATGAAAGCCAGCTAGGTGACTTTGGGCTAATCACCAGGGGACTGTGAGTTCTAGTCCCATTTTAGCCATGAAAGTGAGCTGGGTGATTTTGGGCCAATCACCAAGAGACAGGGATTTCTAGTCCTGCCTTAGCCATAAAACCAACTGGGTGCCTTAAGGTCAGTCCTTCTCTCGGCCCAAAACCCTCACAGGGTTGTTGTGGAGAAAATAGGAGGAGGAAGGAATATTAGATACGTTCGCTACTTTGTGTTGTTTATAACAATAAAATAAAATAAAGGTGGGATATATTTAAATCGATAAACTAAAATAAAAATAAATACACAATTCCTGTTGTCACTTGGGCTGCCTCCCTACCTATGTGGAGCCTGGTTTTCCACTTCCTTGATCCTGGTTCTTTGGTGTCCAACTCACATTTAAACTGCATTTAATCCCTTCCTGAGACTTAATATGAGGTTTGCCCACCCATCCATCCCTTGCCCAGTCCTCCTTCTCCTCTTTTCCTCTCATTTCGGTATTAACACAATCACCCTTCTATATTCTGTTCTTCCCTTCTAGAAGGCGAAAAAGGTTGGTGGCTTCCTCACCCCCCACTCACCCTTTGCATGAATTTCTTCCTCAGGGGAAGACACACAAGACTGAGTTAAGTATGACCTCCTGTTCATCAGAGCTGCCTTGGGAAGCCATGTCTGCCTCCCCAAATCGATGGCTGGAGAAGAGGCGCCCTTTAAACTCCAGGTCCCATCTGACCCGGGCGCTCCTTTTCTTCACCTGCAGCTCCTTCTTTGTGGCAGACCTTATTCTGAGCATTGACAAGGGGCAGGAGGTGACCCAAAGGGTGTTGTCAAACTCCCACCCCCCCTAAGAAGCAAAACATTTTTGGGGGGTTGTAGCTACAGTTGGGACCAACCGCGCGTTGGATCCAGCCTGCCAGGAGTGTGTGTCTGCCTCGCAGTTCCACCCTCCCTTCTTCTGGTGCATGGATATCTCAGTTTGTTCTTGGGGGTCTCACATTTCTCTCTCTTCCTTTCTCTTTCCACCGCTGCATGTGCCAAATTTGTCCTTCCTCTTCCCTTCCTATATATTGCGTGTTCTCCGGTTGTGATCCCTGCCACCTTCTTGGCGCCAAATGTCTTGTGACTCCTTTCCGTGTGTCGCTCACGATTCGTCTGTGACTCTTTCAACCACTTGTGATTCGTTTCATCTCCCTTCGTGTCCCCGTCGGCTTGTCAAACCCAACATCCCTTGGTCTCTTGTATTGTGGTGTTTTTTTTGTTTTTTGTTTTTTGTTTGGTTATTTTTTTGGTTATTTTTTTATTTTTTTGTCTGTGGCCCGGCTGTGCCTATCCCCCACCCTTGCCAGGCTGACAGGGAAGTTGGGCCGCTCGGAGAGCCTGCGGGTTTACGAGCGGAAGAGGTCTCAGCGAGGCTCAGCCAAAGGCAAACAGCCACGTTCGCGGAGCGATGTGGACATCGAAGCCGCGGCCCGGGCCAACGAGCTGGAAGAAAAACCAACTCTAGAACAGGCTCGGCAGAAGCAGGGAAGTCGCAAGTAGGTGAAGAGGCCGCCATCTCAGCTGTCCCAACGCGGGCAGAGATGGGAACGTTGTCAAAGAATTACAGAGATGGAAGGGACCTTTGGGGTCTTCTGGTCCAACCCCCTCCTCAAGTAGGAGACCCTACACCACAAAGGATCATCATTTTTGGAAGATCTCCCGCTGGAGATCTTGAGTGGCATAAACAATGGATGCATTCCCAGGGATCCGGAAATGATGGGAGAATCTTTGTCTGCAAAAGAAATTAAACAATTGTTCCATTATCCTTGATGCTAAAAGAATTGGCAGAGAGATGGGTGACAAACAAATTGAATAAATAAATAAAATTTCTTTCTGGTGGGGAAAAAAGGGGTATCTAATTTTGGCAACTTTAAGACTTGTGGACTTCAAGTCCCAGAATTCCCCAGCAAGCCATACTGGCTGGGGAATTCTGGGAGTTGAAGTCCAGAAAGTTGCCAAGGTTGGATATCCCCTCTCTAAAACACGAGACTAGGAAAGATGCAGCCTTTAAAAGAACCGCTCTGGCCATTGTTGTCTTCTGCCCAGAAAGAATAAAATTCAGTCCAGCACAGCTGCCTGAATCAACCACGCTACTCTTTCAAGTAAACAGCACCTGGCTTACGTGTAAATATAATTTTCAGTATAGCCTCTGAGATTTAAAATAAATTTTGGCTACTACTTTTTCCTTCTGGCAGCTACGGCTGGGAGAAAGGCTTCTGTTGAATTGGGAGCTGTTCATTGACAAATTGGTGGGAATCTACCCTAAACTCTTTAAAAAACAAAAACAAAGCAGCATCACAAATTAAAAAGAGCCTGGTGGCGCAGTGGACTAAGTGCTGTTAAAGTAGCACTTAGTTGCCAGCTGCCTGCAATTACTGCAAGTTCGAATCTCACCAGGCTCAAGGTTGATTCAGCCTTCCATCCTTTCGAGGTGGGTGAAATGAGGACCCAGATTGTGGGGGCAATAAGCTGACTTTGTATAAAAAAGAACACCACTCAGCGGGGGCCAAAAAGCCCTACTAAGCAGGTATATACAAAAGTATGAAGGCTATTGCTTAACGCATTGTAAACCGCCCTGAGTCTCCGGAGAAGGGCGGCATATAAACCGAACTAATAATAAATAATAAATAATATCTTGAATTTGCCCCTATTATAAAATCCTAGGGAGAAAATGCTCCTCCGATGAGTTGAAGATAATGTTGGTAGATGTTAATAGCATTTTCTTAAGATTATCTGCCGAGAGCATATGCTGTAGCAAATACTTTTGGCACTTGGAATTGATCTATGTTGCAAATCTGGAATTGGATTGCACTGGTTTAATGGGATGGAATTGGTAAGGATTCCAGAGCTATTGGAGCAAGTGCAGAAGGCCACGATCCTTCGCATTGAGCCCAATCTCCTGACAACTTAATGAACACTTCTATACAGGTGGTCGCTGACTTATGGCCACAATTGGGACCTGAATTTCCAACATAAGTCATTGTGGTTGTAGGACAAGTTGGTTGAGTAAGTTCAATTTTACCATACTTTTTAATGCCAGTCATCGGCCAAATCATCACAGTTGTTAAACGGATCACATGGTGGTTAAACGAATCCAGTTTCCCCAATGGGATCTTTTGTCAGAAATCAGGAAAAAATGGCCTCAGATTGCGACCATTTGATCATAGGATGTCACAACGGGTCAAAAATGTGAGCCAAGCACCCAAGTTGCGATCACATAATCGCCGGAGTGGTGCAGCCGTTGTTAAGTCTGAGTACAGCTGTAAGTCACTTTTCCTGAGGCTGTTGAAACTGAACCATTGTTAAACAATGGACACAAGTTGAGGATTATTTGTATGGTGTGTCTTGGCCAGAGTTTGGAGGTGGTTTGACATTGTCTTTTCACTGGGATTCTTCTATCCCAACCTAGCTTGTACAATCTTGGGGTTTCCTATTGGTCTCCTATCCAGTTACAACTCAGCTCCCCTTTTTCTAGATCAGTGTTTCTCAACCTTGGTAGCTTGAAGATGGGTGGACTTCAACTCCCAGAATCCCCCAGCCAGCAGCGCTGGCTGGGGGATTCTGGGAGTTGAAGTCCACCCATCTTCAAGCTACCAAGGTTGAGAAACACAGTTCTAGATCAACGATAGTTGACTAGATATTGCTACCGCAGTGGGATCTGGAGCACAGCAATCATCACCCCCAGAATCAGTCAGGTTGGGGTGGTCTGTAAGTGTTAAAGAATGGCGGGACAGATGGATAATTAAAAATAGGACTCTCCTCACTTTTATCTTTTGTCTCTCGCTTTGACTCTTACAGTTTGGAGCCTGGAGGGGCCGGGGGAGGAGAGCCCCCGCCGTCCTTTCTGCTTCCCCAGTCTGAGGAGTTTGAGCCGCGTGTTTCGGAACTGGAACTGGACCCGCCAAACTGGCGGGAGCTTGTCCCCCACGACACCCTCCTCAGGCTGAAGAAAAGTGAAGTGAAGCGGCAAGAAGTGATCAACGGTATGTGAGGGGATTTCCCTGTCAGCCCTACCAGGTAGACCAGACTCAGAAACTCATGGAGGTCAGGATGAGTTTTATTGTAGCATCTGGAACATCTGTTTGCAGCACCTAGAACTCAGGATTTCTTAATTTCGTCAAATAGCTATAGATATTCTCAATCAACCTGGTCACGGTTGTCCCAAAGGCGCTTTTATTTTCCCCAAAAAGCAACTGAACTTTCTTGGGTTTTTTTTTTTCTTTGAAAACATTTTGCTTCGCATCTAAGAAGCGTCTTCAGTTCTAACTGAAGAGCTAGCTGAAGAAACGTCTTGCCTGAGAAGCAAAATGTTTTCAAAGATGAAAAACAAAATCCAGTTGCCTTTTGGGAAAAAAAGAACATCCTTGGGTTAAAATGAGCCTGAATAGCATAGGGGGCTAATGCCTCCTACTAAGGCAGCATTTAACATCCACTGCCTGCAAATACTGCGAGTTCAATTCTCACCAGGCCCAAGGTCGACTCAGCCTTCCATCCTTTCTAAGGTAGGTAAATTGAGGACCCATTTTGTGGGGGCAATAAGCTGACTTTGTATAAATATACAAAAGTATGAAGGCTATTGCTTAACGCACTGTAAGCCGCCCTGAGTTCCGGAGAAGGGCGGCATATAAATCAAATTTTTAAAAAAAAACCCACGAGAACTTTAAGCTGTGTGGACTTCAACGCCCAGAATTCCCCAGCTACAATGCTTGTTACTGTTATAACCATAACAAAATGTACTAGTGATTCTACTAGGTAAAAAACCTTTTGCAAACCAACCAGACAAAATGACAGGAAATGGGGATAAATGAATAAAACACAAACGAGAAAGCAAGGACTTTGCAAACCTCATGATAGGTTTAGATTTCCAGCCAATTCTTTTTTTTTCAGCCGTGGCACATATTTTTTAAGTCTTATTAAAGTTTACCATGAGATCAGCACAAATAGAAAGAAAAAGGAAAAAAGGAAAAAAAAGGTAGTAACTTCCACCTTTTTCAGTGCAGCAGAGAAGAAGAAAAATTACAACCTCAAATCTTTTCCTTTACATTTCCAATTATTTCAGACTGCTTTTGGTAATACCAAAGTCAACGTAATCAGTTGAAACCTAAAATCAAAGTTGCATTTTTGTCTATTTTCGAGCATAAAAGTCTAAAAGCGGTTTCCGACTAGAAAGAAAGCTGGATAAATTCTTCTCTTTAATTAAGACTTCCATTAAGATTTAGATTTAATTTAAACTATTCTACAAATGGTTGTGACAGATACCGAGGTTAGAAGAGTGGATTTATGTGAAATATGGACTACGTGAGAAAGAAAAACTGATGAGTAAATATTTTGATGGTTATATAATCGATACTATAATGGAAGATAGTATACTTTTCAATAACGATTGATATCGCATATGTTTATGTATGATTATAATGATTATGATGATGTCTATATGTTAACACTTTGGACACCTAGAAAACACACTGTTCAACATAGAAATGGAATATGTGATATAAAACAATAAAAAATATTTACCGTATTTTGGAGTATAAGACGCTCCTGACTATAAGACGCACCTACCTTTTTTGGGAGGAAAACAAGAGGGAAAAAAATCTGCCTCTGCCTCCCAGCAATTTGTCTCCTTGCAGCAAACAGCCTGTTTCAGTTTCATTTTCAGCACAGTTTGATTAGCACAAGGGAAAAAAATCTGCCTGTGTCTCCCAGCAATTTGTCTCCTAGCAGCAAACAGCAGAGGTGGAAAATGGGGCGGGCGGAGGCAGCAATAGGCAATGGCAATCCCTGCAGCTTGAAACAGCTGATGGTTGGGAGGCTGATCCAACCCACAATCAGCTGCTTGTGCTAATCAGGTTGTGCTGAAGCTGAAACTGAAATGGGCTGTTTGCTGCAAGGAGGCAAATTCCTGGGAGGCAGAGGCCAAAGGCGGGCAGGGTTACATTCGGTGTATAAAACGCAGCCAAATTTTCACCTTTTGGGGGGGAGGGGGAGTGTGTCTTGTACTCCAAAAAATACGGTAACAAGATTTAAATTTAATATGGCCGTCTCTGCCAACTCTACCACCTTGACTCTCCATTCTCCCACTGTGGGCATGGATGCATCTTTCCACCTCTGTGCATACATCACTACAGTCAAAAATTGCCTAGATTTCCTAAAGGCTGTTCTTCCTTTGCCTTTCCTCCTACAGAGCTGTTTATCACAGAGCACGCCCATCTGCGGATGCTCCGAGTATTGCTCGAGGTGTTCTACCAACCGTTGTTGACCGAGGGATTCTTCACCGAGAGCGAACTGGTGAACATTTTCCCCAGTCTGGAGGACTTGATCGACGAACACAGTGAGAGCACAGGGGGTGGGGGTGGGGGCAAATGGGGTGGGGTGAAAGCATAGCAACTTCCATGCTAGATTTCTTTAGCAGGAATAATGGGAATTGCTGTGGTGGGTTGGGGTCATTGTCATGGCATTTTTGCTTTTCTTTCTTTCCTTCTTTCTTTCTTTCTTTCTTTCTTTCTTTCTTTCTTTCTTTCTTTCTCTCTTTCCTTCCTTCCTTCCTTCCTTCCTTCCATCTTTCTTTTCCTTTCTTTCTTTCTTCTTTGCTTCCTTCCTTCCTTTTTCATTCATTCTTTCTTTCTCTTTCTTTCCTTCCTTCCATCTTTTTTCTCCTTCCTTCCTTTCATCTTTTCTTTCTTTCTTTTTCTTTCTTTCTTTCTCTTTCTTTCTCTTTCCTTTTTTACTTTCTTTCTTCTTTCTTTCTTTCTCTTTCCTTCCTTCCTTCCATCTTTCTTTTTCTTTCTTTCTTTCTTCTTTCCTTCTTTTCCTTTCTTTCCTTCCTTCCTTTTTCATTCTTTCTTTCTCTTTCCTTCCTTCCTTCCATCTTTTTTTCTCTTTCCTTCCTTCTTTCTTTCTTTCTTTCCTTCCATCTTTCTTTCTTTCTCTTTCCTTTCTTACTTTCTTTCTTCTTTCTTTCTCTTTCCTTCCTTCCTTCCATCTCTTTTTCTTTCTTCTTTCTTTCTTTTCCTTTCTTTCCTTCCTTCCTTTTTCATTCTTCCTTTTTCTTTCCTTCCTTCCATCTTTTTTCTCTTTCCTTCCATCTTTCTTTCTTTCTTTCTTTCTTTCTTTCTTTCTTTCTTTCTTTCTTTTTTGCATCACATTTTTTATTTTAGGTTTATACATATCAATGCATGAATAGTGTGATACCTGGGTATCATACATTTTGATACAAATAGACCTAATAATAAAGGGATGTGGTGGCTCAGTGGTTGAAACACTGAGCTTGTCGATCGAAACGTTGGCAGTTCAGCAGTTCGAATCCCTAGTACCGCATAACGGGGTGAGCTCCTGTTACTTGTCCCAGCTTCTGCCAACCTAGCAGTTCGAAAGCACGTAAAAAATGCAAGTAAAAAGATAGGGACTACTTTGGTGGGAAGGTAACAGCGTTCCGTGCACCTTTGGCATTGAGTCATGCTGGCCACATGACCACAGAGACGACTTTGGACAGCGGTGGCTCTTCGCCTTAGAAATGGAGATGATGCACTGCTCCCTAGAGTTGGGAATGCCTAGCACATATATGCGAGGGGAACTTTTACCTTTTAATACTACCGCCCTTCAATTTCTAAACCTCCCTCTTGTTATTAAATATATCTTGTTATATATATGCTATTATTATTTCTATCTCTATTTTAACCTTTCCACCCCCCACCCTCCCATGTCACCATAATATTCAAAGACGTTTCTTTTCTATTTTCCATCTTACATCTTTTTTGCTTTCCGTGAGTCATGCTTTGTCTCTGTCTCATCTTTTCTCAGAAGCGTTTCTGGAAAACATGAAGAGGCTGAGGGAGGAGAATAATTTGATTGTCTCCGAAATTGGAAGCACTCTGCTGGCCAGAGTAAGAGCAAGGATTTAATCTGGGTTTTATTTAGCATGTTGTGTAGAAGCAGCTGGAAGGGGTGAAACTGGTAAAACAGGTTCTAATGATGCTCCTGCCACACACCATCTTTGAGTGCCATCTTGGACTCTCAAAACCAGCTAAAGTTCAGATGAATGTCCACTGACCCCGGACAGTGTGGGAGGGGAAGGCTTGGGATTTAAACCCTGGGGCTGGGAACGATACGGGCAAGGAAGGTATTTCCATAAGGTGATCTTCTTGCTGACTTTTCCCTAGTTCGATGGGGCTGAAGGAAACTGGTTTCAGAAGATCTCCTCCCGGTTCTGTAGCCGCCAATCTTTTGCATTAGAACAACTGAAGGCGAAGCAGAAGAAAGAAGCTCGTTTCAACCAGTTCATCCAGGTAAGTGCTGGGAGTGGAGAGGAGGCTGCCATTCCTGGGACAGGACTAGGATAGACCGGTGGGAGGGTGGATGGATGGATGGATGTGATAAGTAGGTAGGTAGATGATGGATGGATAGATGCATGCAAGCAAGCATTGGGTAGGTAGATAATGGATATATAGATAAATGGATACGGAGGGTGAGTAGATAGATTGGATGGATGGATGGATGGATGGATGGATGGATGGATGGATGGATGGATGATAGGTAGGTAGGTAGAGAGATGGATGGATGGAAGTAGATAGATGGTAGGTAGGTAGGTAGATGATGGATGGATGGATAGTAGGTAGAGATAGATAGATAATGGATGGTAGATAGGAAGATAGGTAGGTAGAGAGATAGATGATGGATGGGAGGTAAGTAGGTAGAAAGATAGAGAGATAGATAAAGATAGATAGAAATGAATGGATGGATGGTAGGTAGGTAAGTCGGTAGATGGATGGATGGATGGATGGAGGATGGATTGATGGAGAGAGAGTGAGAGGGTGGGTTGCACAGACAGGTTGGATGGATGGTTTTGAGAGCCATCCATCCACAGGAGAAACCAGCTACATACATCTGAAAGGCAATCCCACCCAGGGCCTTTCCGTAATACCTTTCCCAGGCACCTTTTCAATGGTTGGTGAATGGTTTCCCTTCTTTTTTTCCCCACAGGAAGCAGAAAGCAAACCTCGATGCCGGCGCTTACAACTGAAGGACATCATTCCTACTGAGATGCAGAGGCTAACCAAGTATCCGCTGTTGCTCCACTCTATTGCCAAATGCACTGGTGAGCAGGGAGGGGACCGCAGCACACCAGACCCTCCCCCCATCCTCCACCATCTCCCAGAGTTTGTCCAAACTCATATTTATTGTGTCAATAATAGAATAGAATGACAGAGTTGAAAGGGGCCTTGGAGGTCTTCTAGTCCAGCCCCCTGCTTAGGCAGGAAACCCTACACCACTTTAGACAAAATGGTTATCCAACATCTTCTTAAAAACTCCCAGTGTTGGAGCATTCACAACTTCTGGAGGCAAGTTGTTCCACTGATGAATTGTTCTAACTGTCAGGATATTTCTCCTTAGTTCTAAGTTGCTTCTTTCCTTGATTAGTTTCCACCCATTGCTTCTTGTCCTGCCCTCAGGGGCTTTGGAGAACAGCTTGACTCCCTCTTCTTTGGGGCAGCTCCTGAGATATTGGAACGCTGCTATCATGTCACCCTAGTCCATCGAAGTAGACATGCCCAATTCCAGCAATCGTTCTTCATATGTTGGTTGAGTTGTTGGTTGAGATGGTTGAGTTATGATCTTGACTTTATTGTTGACTCCCCCTTGCAAACAGTTCTGCTCCCGTTTCATTTGGTTTTCCCGTCTTTTGGACCATCATTGGGCTGGTCATCCCTCCACTACTAAAATGTCTTTAGAAGGATAAGGTTCTCCTGGAAGTGGAGCATTAATCTCAGTGAAATAGGATGTGTCTTCTTCCACTCCTTCGCTTTTGGTTAATTGTTGTAACTGTCAGGAAATTCCTCCTTAGTTCTAAGTTGCTTCTCTCCTTGATTCGTTTCCACCCATTGATAACACTATCTTAATCATCTCATCCTCTGCCGCCCCCTTCTATCTTTCCTGGCATCTTTTCCAATTTCATGGAAAATAAGTCCTAGCTAAATTTCAAGGAGAAAGATCCGTGTTAAGGAATGCATTTTCAGAAAACTTTCGTGTTTTTTTTTCCTCTTGTTCCCTGACACAGAGGAAGCTGAGGAACGTCAAAAGGTGGAAAAGGCAGCCGAATGTTGTCGTCAGATCCTCAACCATGTCAACCAAGAAGTGCGTGATATGGAGAATTTACTGGTAAGGATCCTCCCTCGAGTGATCATTTCTCCTTCGAAAAAGTCCTTCCTTTTGTCACTTCAATGTTGGTTTAAAAAAACTGGACATCATCATCATGTTTTTTTCAGAAACTCAAAGACTATCAGCGACGTTTGGATCTCTCCAATCTTAAACAAAGCACTGATCCTCTACTGAGTGAATTTCGGGTGAGTCCCAACAAAATATTCAACACGTCGTGCAGTGGGGACAGAGGAAGCCTTAACAGCAAATGAATTGTCCTTCAATCTCTATACAGGCTGTCCTCGACTTATGATCGTAATTGAGCCTAGCGATACAGTCATAAATCAAGGTCATCATGAGAGCAGGCCTCGATTTTTATGACCTTTTTTAAAAGGGGGAATTAAGAGAATGCATTGTTTGCTATGGTTTTGTTTTTTTTTGTTTTTTTCCTGGAAGCCAGAAATAAACACCCGATTTCCAGGGGAGGGGAAAAATGTAAATTGCCTGGGGCGCTACAAATGACTATAAATGCAGGCCAGTTGCTGAATGCCCAAAATGCAGGTCACATGAATTGTGGGAGGGAGGCCCGGATGTTGTGACTTCTGAATTGGATCATAAATCGCTCCTGGGGAATTTGTTATATTTTTGAATGATTGGTGAGCAACTGGTCATAAGACGAGAACTACCTAACTTAGCCAGAGCAACTTTCTGTGATGGTCTTTTCTGCATCATTACCTCATGGTAAGGAATCTGATGGCTCACAGGTTAGGACGTTGGGTTGGAGTTTAGCAAACCTGTGTTTGAGACCCGAATGCTGCTGCATGGCGGGGTGAGTTCCCATCATTCGCTCATTGATGGGAACATGAAAGGAGCCTCTACAGGCATCCCCTGGGCAACAATGATACCATTGGCTAATCCTTTCAACCCAGAACTTAGTTAAAATGGTCTGACATGAACAGGACAGGATTTCCATGGTAGGCAACATTTCAACAGCTTTGACATGACACACTTGCGATGCTCGGTCTAGGGACTCAGTAGCTCAGTGGCTAAGACACTGAGCTTATCGATTGAAAGGTCGGCAGTCCAGCGGGGCGAATCCCTAGCGCCACATAACAGGGTGAGCTCCCGTTACTTGTCCCAGCTTCTGCCAACCTAGCAGTTCGAAAGCACGTAAAAAATACAAGTAGAAAAATAGGGACCACCTTTGGTGGGAAGGGAACAGCGTTCTGTGCGCCTTTGGTGTTGAGTCATGCCGGCCACATGACCACTGAGACGTCTTCGGACAGCGCTGGCTCTTCAGCTTTGAAACGGAGATGAGCACTGCCCCCTAGAGTCAGGAACGACTAGCCCATATGTGCGAGGGAAACCTTTACCTTTATGCTCGGTCTGTCCCTGTTGAATTTTGGCCTGCCATGCTGTGATTGGAGATGTAAGACTCCTTAGGAGAAAAGGGAGGTGTTTTTTTCAAAATGCAAACATCAGACTCCTGGTGGTGACTCCTTGGTTTGAGGTATTTGTCAGAAAGGGAAAACAGATGCTAAAGCACAGCATCTAACAAGCTCTTTTCCACAGAACATGGATATCACCAAGCGAAAGCTTGTGCACGAGGGGCCCCTGACGTGGCGTGTTACCAAGGACAAATCAGTAGGTGAGTGGGACCATCTGGAGCTCCAGGAATAAGAGCATGGGGAGAAAGGTAGGAAGTAACTATCAAACTAGGATTTAGGGGTTTTGGTACCAGATCTGGGGTGTCCAATGTTGGAGAGTGACATTTTCACTTGGGAGGAGGCCTCAAAAAGGGAATTAGCCTGGACCTGCTATGTAATCACAAGGCGGCAAAGTCTGGCCCTTCCCGAATGCCTCTGAGCCTTATCTAGTCTCACACAAAAAAGCTGTCAGGCTGGAGAGATTCCTGTACTATAGGCAGGAAACAATAAAGTAGATAGTTGGAACCAGGGGGTGGTATTCACTTACCTTGGCTACCGGTTCGCAAATGGGAGCACACATGCGCTTCACTCGAATGTGCCACCTCCGCACATGCACAGGACCATCAAAAACGGGACGTGATGACATCCGGGTGGATGGGCAGAGCCTCCCGAAGCCGCCTCTACCGATTCGCACGAACCAGATAGAACCGTCTGAATAGCACCACTGGTTGGAACTCTGCATGGGTTGGTCTGGTTGTTTGCGCCTGACGCCATAGAGGAGATTTTTTTTAAAAAAATCATGATGGCATCCTTATGCACATTAAAAAGAAGAGGGGGTTTTAGCTGAGTGGTCATAGCTGCCATCTTGAGGGGGTTTTTTTTGTTTTGGTTTGGTTTTGGTTTTGGTTTTTTTTTGTGTTTTTTTGTTTGACCCGTATGTAGACCTTATCTTGACTTCTTTGAAGTCTCTGTCTGACCCTCTTCTGTTCAGGCAGCCAAAATAAGAGGGGGAATTCCCGAGTACGGCCTGAGGGTGCTTTTCTTTAACCAAATTCTCATAGCTGTCACATCCTTCCTACACCATTCCTACACCTACGTCCCACTTGGTTTCACTTCCCAACTCTTGAGGCAGGGGTGAAATCCAGCAGGTTCTGACAGGTTCTGGAGAACCGGTAGCGGAAATTTTGAATAGTTCGGAGAACCGGCAAATACCACCTCTGGCTGGACCCAGAGTGGGGGTGGGAATGGGGATTTTGCAATATCCTTCCCCTGGGGTTGGGTGCGAATGGAGATTTTGCAGGATCCTTCCCCTGCCATGCCCACCAAGCCATACCACACCCACCAAGCCACGCCCATAGAACCGGTAGTAAAAAAATTGAATTCCACCACTGTCCTGAGGTGTATCTGCCATTCCCCACATTCTCAGGCGCTTCTCCTCATTAATAACAGAAAAGTAAAGATGGTTGCAGTTCAGAAAAATGGGCTTCATCCTGATTCCAGTGACCTTTCATTTTCTGACTGTCTTTCTTGAGATTATTGAGTAGGACTTCTGGAGTATAGTCAGTCCTTGACTTACGACCCCAGTTGAGCCCAAAATTTCCATTGCTAAGTGAGACAGCCGTGAAGCCCTGCTTTACGACCTTTCTTGCCAGAGTTGTTAAGTGAATTGCTGTACTTGTTAAGTGAGTGACATGGTTGTTAAGTGAATCTGGCTTTCCCGTTGACTTTGCTTGTCAGAAGCAAAAGGCAATCACGTGACACCCCATACGCCCTCAGGACACTATGACCGTCATAAGTATAAATCAGTTGCCAAGTGTCTGAATTTTGATCACATGACTGTGGGGTTGCTGCAGTATGTCTTAAGTGTGAAAAAGGGTCATAAGTCAACTTTTTCAGTGCCGTTGTAAGTTTGGATGGTCATTACCCTGTTTCCCCAAAAATAAGACATCCCCTGATAATAAGCCCAATCAGGCTTTTGAACGCATGCACTAAAATAAGCCTCCCCCTGAAAATAAGCCCTCCTCAAAAATATTTAAACATAGAGCTGGAAATCAGGTAAGATGGCAAGAGGAGCCCCATCTTGCTCCACGCATCCCAAAATAATAAGACCTCCCCGAAAATAAGGCCAAGCGCTAATTTCAGGGTTCAAAAAAATACAAGACAGGGTCTTATTTGGGGGGGAAACACGGTAAATGAATGATTGCAAGACAAGGACTACCTATAGAGAGTAAATTACACTATCTAAACCAACCTGCCCCCCAAATATAAGGTGGCTCAGCAGACTAATGCATTGTGATTAACTCCAGCTGTCTGCAATTACTGTAAGTTCGAATCTCACCAGGCTCAAGGTTGACTCAGCCTTCCATCCTTTCTAAGGTAGGTAAATTGAGGACCCAGTTTGTGGGGGCAATAAGCTGACTCTGTATAAATATACAAAAGTATGAAGGCTGTTGCTTAATGCATTGTAAGCCACCCTGAGTCTCCGGAGAAGGGCGGCATATAAATCTAATTTAAATTTTTTTAAAAAAATTATAGAAATTGGAGCAAGTGTATCAGACCAGCTAAGGAAGACCATCTCGGAGGAGTTGGGGGGGTCACCTATTTTAGGACTACCGTCTCCTCCCCTCCTTCACTTCCTCCTGAGCCAGTGGTTAGAGTGCAGTACTGCAGGCTACGTCTGCTGACTGCCAGCTGCCCACAGTTCGATTCTCACCAGGCTCAATGTTGACTCAGCCTTCCGAGGTCGGTAAAATGAGGACCCAGATCGTTGGGAGGCAATAGGCTGACTCTGTAAACTGCTTAGAGAGGGCTGTAAAACACTGTGAAGTGGTATATAAGTCTAAGTGCTATTGCCCTTCCTTCCTCCCTCTCTCCCTCCCCCCTCCCTCCCTTCCATGGTGCGCAGTGGTTAGGATGCAGGATTGCAGGTTAATTTTACCAACTGCCAGCAGTTCGATCCTGATCGGCTCAAGGTTGACTCGCCCTTCCATCCTTCTTAGGTTGGTCAAATGAGGACTCAGATTGTTGGGGGCATAGGCTGACTCTGCAAACTGCTTAGGGGGAGGTTGTAAAACACTGTGAAGCGGTATATAAGTCTAATTGCTACTGCTCTTCCCCAGAAGCTTTTGCTTCATACTTCTCATGCCTCACGTTCTCCTTGATCCTTTCCAGATGTTCATGTCCTCCTGCTGGATGATATCTTGGTTCTTCTCCAGAAGCAGGAAGAGCGCCTGGTGCTCAAATGTCACAGCCGCACAATCACCCCAACCCCCGACGGGAAACAAATGCTGGCCCCCATCATCAAGCTCAATTCTGCCATGACCCGTGAAGTGGCCACAGGTGGGTGCAGGAGGTTGGTTATGGGAATTGGAAGCAGATGCAGAGGATTTTGGCCTTGGGTCCTGTTTCTCGGTCTGGACCTCTGCCCAAATTCTCATTCCGGGTTGGATTTGGTCCAACCTTGAAATAAAGGTTGTTTTCTTTGAGAGCGGAGTCCAAGGAGAATTCACTTGTCTCCTCTTTCTTGTAGACATCAAAGCTTTCTACGTGATCTTCAGTTGGGAGAACGGAGCTCAGATCTACGAACTGGTGGCTCAGACAGTATCGGAGAGAAAGAAGTAAGAAATCTGGGTGGGAAGGGGGACTTGCTTGCCCATCAAGCAACCAGTTGACAGGTAGTCCTCAACTTAACAACATTTAGTGACCGTTCGAACTTACAACAGCACAGTGACTTATGACCGCTTTTCACACTTAATGACCATTGCAGCATCCCCTTGATCACCTAATCAAAATTCGGACGCTTGGCAATGGGTTCATATTTATTTATTTTTTTAATTTTTTTTAAGTTTTTATTTTAATTTCTCATAAACATACATATATAAACTCTTAACCAGTATCAATTGTATATATTATCTCTGAATTCCATATTAATTCATTTTTCTGTCTTAAGTAATCGGAATATGATATTCTCCGGACTGCTCTTCTACCCTTCCATCTCTTCTACAAACCACAGCAACCCTTTTCTGTCTTTTCTTTTTTCTTTCCCTCTCTACTTCTATCCTTTTCAACCTTCCCCTTCCTCCTTCCCCTTCCCTTCCCCCGCTCCTCTCTTCTTCTTCCTCCCTTCCTAACCTTCTCTCCTCCCTCTTTTCCTTCCTCTCCTCTTCCCTCTTTCTCCTCTACTTATTTCATATTTATGACGGTCGCAGTATCCTGAAGTCACACAATCCTCTTTGGTGACCTTCTAACAAACAAAGTCAAATGGGGGAAGCTAGATTCGCTTAAGGACTGTGTTACTAAGTTAAACCACTGCAACGATTCACTTAACAGCCAGGACCAGAAAGGTTGTAAAACAGGGCAAAGTTCATTTAACAGATATCTTGTGTGTAGCCACAGAAGTTGTGGTCGTAAATCAAGGACTACCTATATCCGTGTTGGCGAACCTATGGCACGCGTGCCAGAAGTGGCACGTAGAGCCATTTTTCCGGGCACACGAGCCGTCGCCAAGCTCACCTGAAACTGTGCATGGTGCTCAGCTGGTGTTCAGGCCTCTGCGCGCAATTCAGGGGACCCAGTTGGCCTTTGGAGCTCTCCTGCACATGCGTGTGTGTCTGTGCATGTGGGCAAGATTGTGCACACATGCACAAAACAGCGTTTGTGCATACACATTGCACAAAAGCTATGCGCATGCACATGTCAGATTGTGCACGCAGTGTGTGCTAGTGCGCATGTGCAAAAGCTGCATGAGTACACAGATGGTGTGGTTGTGTGCACAGCACATGGGGAGGAGCCCATTACCATGGATGGCACGTAAACGCTCGCAGGGCGCAAAGCGCGTTTCTGTTCAGCACTCGGTAAGTAAACTATCGACTGATGTCCACCAGGGGGAGAGCCTTCTCTGTGGGGGCACCTGCCCTCTGGACCGAATTTTGCCCCCAGAGATAAGGATGATCCCTGACCTACGCACCTTTCGCCGTGCCCTCAAGACGCTATTGTTCCAACAAGCTGGGCTGGCCTAGATAGGATTTTTAACTGGGGTTTATTCTTAATGATTAAGGCCAATTGTTTAATAGGTTTTTAAAATGTTTTTAAATTTTGTATTTGGATTTGTTTTACTATTGGCTGTAAACCGCTCCTGAATCCTTCGGGAGAAGGGGGGTATAGAAATTAAATAAAATAAGAAGGAGAAGGAGAAGGAGAAGGAGAAGGAGAAGGAGAAGGAGAAGAAGAAGAAGAAGAAGAAGAAGAAGAAGAAGAAGAAGAAGAAGAAGAAGAAGAAGAAGAAGTAGTTCGCCACCACTGACCTATACGGACTGGAATGAGAGATTAGTTTGGAATAAGGAGCGGCTCTCCTGTCTTTATTTGAAGCACCACTTAGTTGAGCTGTGTTCACATGAAGTTGTGACAGAAAGATGATGCTGAGCTTGTGCCAAATCTTATCACAACCTGAAAAGCTTTGTGTTTGCTGGGAAGTTCGGTGGGGCGGGGGATTCAGAGTTGCCAAATCTCTGGTGGACATTGGGTTGGAGAAATGGTTCCCCTAATTTCTTCTCTTCTTTTCCATCCTAGCTGGTGCAACATAATTAGCGATACAGCTGGTTCACTGAAGCTCCCCGCTTCCAATGCCAAACCTCGGCTTTCGGTAACAAACCGAAACTCACCACATAGTCCCAGCTAGTAAGTATGTTGTAGGGATGGGGGGGAAGGATAATGGAGACTATAATCATCAACAACTTCTTTTAACAACCCCATAATCCCTTACGGGGTGGAGTCCAGGCAACTGAATGAAGCTAGCAGAGTGTTAACTGGCCAGATGCCCTTCCTGTCGCCAATGCGGAGTTATATTCAGCAGATATATTCTCATTGTGCCCAGAGAGAGAGAAATATCTGCCTCTACTTAGGATCGAACTCACAGCCTCCTGATTGTGAGGCAAGAGCTACACCCCTGGGCCATTGCACCACTCCTATAATAGAGACTATTATGCAGAGATTGAAAGTTTTATTTATGTCCTTTTCTTCAGATAAAAGAGATTTGCATAGATGCGAGTCCTTTTCTAAACTCCCATGAGGTCAAAAACAGCTAAATAGAATTTTGCCATTAGGGATGCTGAAAGAATAATGTACAAATTTGACCTGGGATGCATAGATAAAATCCCTTTGAGGAACTATAGATAAATTTCAGGAAGTCCATGGTCTTGGATGGAGAAAAAAAATGCAACTCTGTTTCTATTGACTAACTGAAATTTAGTTTTCCATGTCTGAATAAGGTATGTAGGATCAAAGTAATGTATGGCTTAGGGACTCCAAAGATATTTGTTAACGTTCAATAAATTTCACTATCTCAGATTATTATATCCTAAAAGGATACTGCCAGTGAAGTTATAGATTAATGAAGGAGCCCATAGATTGCTATATTTTATCATTGTTGTCCAATATATTAGTGACTGTGCTTGAGCATAATTGGTTTCCATTGCTTAGCTATAACTCTGTATTATATTTTAGGCATTTAAATAAAGTTTTCCAAGAATGAATCTTTAGTTTTCAGTAGATTCTCAAAGGACTACCTGTAGAATATACAAACCTTGGATTCTTAGCAAAATGGGGCCAGAACTGCAGGCTGGGAACCACAAATCCTGCACTGGCCAAGAAAAGAGAGCAGGAAACTCTCCAGATGGGAAGACAAATGCTTGTGATCAGGTCAGAAAGCTAGGCAGGTGTCAATTCACAAAGCATCCCTGGCTTGCTCTCGAGTTGCCATAGGCAAGGGAGATGGGAAACTGACGAAGCAGCCAGCAAAAACAAGAGTGCATTCCAGACATATCTTTCTCAAGGCTATTTCGTAGGGTTACCCACAGTGGCTGGAAGGGAGTGGTCTCTACAACCCGTGAAATTGCTCAGTAAATAACTGGATTTCTTCGGAAACTTGATTTGAGGTTCATGATTTCATTAGGTTGGAATCCTGACGGTATGTGACCAAGACTGACATCTTCCATTTTTTTCTTGGCAGCTATTCAGACACTCTGCTGGGTGGAGCAGAAAATGGCAGCCCCCTTAAGGAGGCACTGCAGTCAGAGGGTAAGGAGGAAGATGGGAGGAGGGAAAAAAGAGGGAAAAGATAACTTGCATTCTTACCTCGTCAATGAAAATCACTCTGTTGGGATTGTCATTTCAGAAAAATCAGTGTGGTATATTTTAACACAAGGGGTGGCCAACTTTGGCCACTTTTAAGACTTGGTGGACTTCAATTCCCAGAATTCCTCAGCCAGTCAAGCTGGCTGGGGAATTCTAGGAGTTTGAAGTCTTCATGTCTTAAAAGTAACCAAGGTTGGCCACCCCTAGTTTACACTTTCAGATTAGGGCAGGTAGATCGGAACTAGATTTCTCAATCGATTCCAGAAAAGGTATTTTTGAGGAGGCCCAGGCGTGTTTTGAGTAATCCGGATTGTTTTGTAAACATCCGGTTTAATAATTCGAGTTTTCAGTTTGATCTGGAGGTTCATCTTAGAACCAAATCTCTCAATATTTTAGAGACAGATTATAGACATGTTTATGCGGCTTTTACCGCCCTCTGAGTTTGGGGGGAGACAACAGTAGGGATCTGATTGTGTTTTGTTTTTGCTATCCCAACTCAGAACAAGAAAAAGATGGAATGTTGGAAGGTGCAGAGTTTGAGGAACGGAACCCTATTGGTGGAGCAAAGATGGACAAGGCGGTGGAGACCTTCATGGCTGACCTACAGACGTTCTGCAGATCTCAACCTCCTGGCCAGGTCACTCTAGCCTCTGCTGCACAGGACCGAGGTACTTGATAAACACCTTTCCCCTTCTTCTCTGTTAAGCAAGTCTGTTGCCCACAGAGGATGTGAACAGGACAATCTTGTCTCCTTCCAGTTTTGGCCCTGAAGAGGCTACTTCAGATACCAGACGAAGGAGAGGCCCTCTTTCCCACAGAACCTACAGATGTTTCTCCAGAGAATGGAGACCCCCAGGAGGGAGAAGAAGAATGGAATGGGACTTTCAGGATTGAAGGAGACAACAGCAGGAGGCTTCCAGGTGAGCATAATGGCATACAAGTTGTCCTTGACTTATGAGCACAATTAAGCCCAATGTTTCCACTGTTTTGATCCTAATCAAAACAGTTAAGTGATTTTTGGCCCATTTTGTGACTTTTCTTGCCATCGTTGTTAAGTGGCAAGAGGACTAGCTGTCAAGGTGATAATTTAAGAGCTGACCACCTGATGCAATGAGGGGAATGAGTCAGCAGGGTCTTTGGCTGTGATCCCTTTAAGAGCCTTTGTAATAAGAGGAGGCCCTGCTGGCGTGTTCTTTGGTTCATCGAGTATCTTCCCTGCTGTAATTGCTGTTTGTTTAGATACTGCTTGTAGCACATATATGTATAGTATCCCTATATTCCTATTGTAGATAAAACCCACTATTTGATACAAATCACTGTTGGCTGTACTTCCTCCTGGACTGATGCACGTGATAGACCTGTGCACACTCTGACACTAGCTATATTTATACCTGAAGTTTTATAAAATATAAATATTAAGTAAATATCAACCATTATGCTGTAAAAGCATTTATCTCCACATCAGGTTCTTTAAATGGCCCTCCAGATCCAGAGTGGGGTTCTGAACATCTGGATAAGGAAAGTCCCCGTTTCTCCATCGTTCTGTCCCTCCAGCAATCTGACGGAGTGAAGCATCACTTAAAGCTTCTAGAAGATGCAATTCAGGGTCTGAAGGTGAGCATGGAACATCTCCTAATTCCACCCCATCCTTTTTCCTGAGTCATCCCCTGTCCAAGATGGATGGTGAAACATTGTCCTTCAGGGATTTGGCTTTCCCAGACATTAAAATATTTGGGAGGTTCTTAGTGGAGACAGGAGAACATGGAAGCAGGTGTGGGGATTTTACTTAAGGAAGGCCTAGAGGGGGCGGGAGTGACGGCTTTCTTCTTGCAGTCTCTCATCCATGGTTCTCTCTGAATTTTGAAGCGTTTCAGTGAAAAGGAAAAGTAAGACAATACTTCCGAAGACTGAAACTTTATACAGACTGAGATAGATAGTGTAGGAGAAGAGCAGGCAGGGCTGGGGGCAGAGTGAAGTGAGTCATCAGCCTAGAATCCTTACGTTGCCACAAATGGTCCCAAGTCCAGCCTTTCTTGAATTCTCTTGACTCTTATCTGGCCAATCAATTTATCTATCAACTTAATATTGAACTTCAGTTGACTAGATTCTTACGTATAGGCATTAAAGCTTTGAACAGCAACTTAACGTATGATCCTAATTCTTTGCACCAGACAAATGAAAGGCCATATTCCTTGCAAATTTCCCTAAGTGTGACTCTGTCTTTACTAGGATATAGAAACAGAATACTGGAGGCTTCAGCAGCTGGTGGGGAAGTTTACATCAATTCAACAATCTGGTTCCACATGAGATTTGGCCAAACAAGGTAGGTAATGGACAACAACAGGCAAGGGTTGAGATGCCAACCAGTGGCTCTAGGCCTTTGATCCCGCTTCCCTCCCATCCCGTGGACCCACAAGTATTAGGGATGATAGATGAGGCTGATTGGACATGACTGGCAGTCTGTTTGTTTGGACATTAGAAATAACCACTTCTGCAGGGGAAAAGTAAAGTGTGCTCCCAGTTTTAGTCCAGGGGAACTAAGACCTTCTCTGTGAAAACTCTCAGAATCCCTGCTTTTTGTGCTTTTTGTGGTTATGACCACAATTGGGACCAGAGGTTCAACCACTAAGCGATGCGTTCATATTAAACAAGTCATCCATTGGCCGGACCTGATTTTATGACCATTTTTACTTCAGTCAATTAGAGGGTTCTCTCTGTGGTTAAGCAAAGGACGTGGTTGTAGACTGAATTCATTGTTAAAACAATCCAGCTTCATCCGTCCGTCCATCCCCCTTTCACTTTGCTCGTCAGAAGCCAGGTGGGAAGGCCCCAAATAGCAATCATGTGAGCCCAGGAGCCACCGTAAATGTGAGCCAGTTGCCAAGTGACTGCGGGGGTGGGAGTGTGCGACGGTCATAACTTGGAGGATGGACTTTTACAGAAACTTCTCTCCACCTTTCTCTTTTTCTATGCTAACGACCGGATCCCTTTATCGTTCTAGGGGATAATGGCTTTCATATCTATAGTTCTTCTTTTTTTTTTTTCCAGGCCTGTCGGAAAAAATCGAAGGAAGAGACTGTGGGCTAACCCATTTATCCTGCCAGGAAGTTCTCTCCCAGCACGAAGCAACCCCACGGGGATCTAAGCTGCTGCTTGATTTGTATAGGGAGCAATGCTGTGGATTTTGTACATAGATTTTTCTGCCTAGATCACATTATAAGGGGGAAATATTTAGAGCAGGGGTATCCAATTTTGACAACTTTTAAGTCCCCGGGGACTTCAACTCCCAGAATTCCCCAGCCAGCTTTGCTGGCTGGGGAATTCTGGGAATTGAAGTCCACACAATCTTTAAGTTGCCAAGGTTGAACACCCCTGATTGAGAGGCCGAAGCGCCTTATTTAGACAAAAAATCCTGCAAACCTTTCAGGTGTGTGGAGAGGAAAGCTTACGTTAGGATCAGAAAGACAGATGCTTTAGGATGCAGCACCTTCCCTTTTTAAGCCAGGAGAATGAATAGTTTACAGTGCTCGTTCTCAGGAGTGACATAGTTACAAAACTGGGATCTTCTCTGTCAGCCAAAGGAGGTGGGGGCTAACCAAGAACTCAGGTGCCTGAGACCCGAGCCCATAATTCGATGGCCTGTTTTCCTAAGAGGCTCTCAAGATACCTCAAAGAGGGGTGTGTAAGTAGGATGTGAGCTAATAGCTAATTGTGCCTTCCCTCAAAAGTTCCTTGGCTCCCAGGGGTGTAATTCACCCATTAGTGTATTATCTTACACACACACAGACAGACACACACATCATTGTTGTGGTAAGAAAATGCAATTGCAGCCAAGCTTCCATAGGAAGGAGAATCAACCTCACTTCTAAAAAGTTCTCCTGTTTATCTTCTTAGGTTAATATTTTATCCTTACATAGATACACATAGGTAAACCCTGCAGACATTCCTATTTTTTCTACCAATCTTGGTCTTATCTGAACTCATTTCATAAGGTCCAAGTTTCCTGCCAATTCTTCCTGCCCCGTCGGGCCTTCTCTCCAGCCTGCCAACCCAAACCCAACTCAACCATCGCCACCAGAACGATGAAATTCATACAAAAATGAAGTAAGATAGGTAAAAAAAAAACCCAGGTTGGTACTTTCTCCATAACACATCTCAGGAGTACAATCCTGAATTGCTAATGCCCAGCCTTCCGTACCTTGCAGAAATGTTGGGTCTACATTGAATGACCAACCACAAGGCATGTTTAGCTGGGGACTTCAAGAAATTGTCCTCTCAATTTATCTCAATGGCTTCCCAGGTTAAGGAAGACAGGAGGGACCCATGGACCACAGTTCTAAAGAACGTAACAGTCCGAATAGAAATGTTTAAGGTTGGGTGAAAAGTTGGCGTGGCTCTGGAATCGAAGGCTCGAACCTTTCTGAGTTGCTTAGAAGTATCTGAGAACTTCTCCAACGGGAGGAAGGTTAACAAAAAGAAGGCTAATTTGGTTCATGCTGCCAGTCTCGGGGACAAATGGGGATAATTGAACCCTGAATGCAATACGTCCTGAATCCTTTCCAAAGTCAGCCATTCCTGAAGCTTCATTCCAATTAGACCTTTCCTGTTCATAGCCTCCCCCTCCATCCAACTTCCATCATCTTTTCACTAGGGTAGAAAACCCCTCCCTTTTCGGATTGAAGAGTCCAAACAGCGGGCATCTTAAGGGCCGCCTGAATCACGGATCGGACCGTTTAGCCTGTTACAGAAATCGGCACTTCACGTTCATTCCGTTTGTCCTTGGACCATGCACCCCCTCTACTCCTTTGCCTGCCAATAGTGCCACACGCATCGTTGTTCATCACGAACAGCACATCTTTTGGAAACCCCCCCCCCCCATTATGCAATGCACGGTTACCTCAATGCTTTTGACCATCTGCTGTCCTGCTTTTTGTTCAGCAGGTGGTGCCATAGCTATGTGGATGTGTAGGCACGCATATGCACGATATGTGTGTATAACTAGATGGTGCTACTTCTTTGGGTTTTTCCGTGGGTTGAGAGACAATTAGTGATGGATTTCTCAACCTCTTTGCTCCATGATCCCTCTGCAATAGTTGCACAAGTGTGTTAAGTTGTCAGTTGATACAGTTGAGAGTTTTAAAAGTTCAGGGAGGAATCGGCTGTGTTGGGATCCACGCAGCATCCAATCCTTCCGTTACACTTTTCCTGCCTCCCCATTCGTTGGGCCTTTGGTTCAGTCACGATTGGGGGGATTAGTTGTTGCTAAGCAACCACAGTAGGAAAACAAAAGTTTCTGGTGACAAAATGGAAAAGGATGGGTTAATTGGGGGATACTGGGAAGTTTCTGGGAAAAGCTGGACCTATGCGAGAGGTGAGAAAAAAAAGTTTGGATATAGGGAGGAGAAAAGTGATGGTGTTTTGCCCCACAGGGAATATAGAGCAAGGGGGAAGAGATGAGGGCCCACTCCACCAGCATCTTCAGAGGCAGGCCTTTATTCAAATGCTTCCAAGTGTCTTTATACTGTCTTGATAATGTGCTTATATTTTAAGAAAAAAAAATTTTCTTTTTTGGGGTGGACTGAGAAACACCCCAAGGGAATGATGGAGAATCTCCAGGGCTGTTTTATGTAGAACAAAATCATGTTTAGTTGTGTCTATTATTTTTTTTTTTAATCCATTGCTGTACAAAGCGTGTAAACCAATATATTCCACGAGACTTTTTCTCTTTGACCTCCCAGTATTATGAAGTATAAAATTTTAAAGGGTTGGAGAAGAAAATGTCGGTCCTGTGAAGACTTGTTTTCACAGCTGATGTCTTTTGCAGTGTTAAAAGAAATATTCTCAAGATCGTCTCTCAAACTCTCTTCCCTACAGATAGATCATGGCCAGTTATGAATCTTGCATTCCTGTTTTTTTAGGGCAGAAATTTTTCTTCTCCATTTCTGTAAACGGGTCGTGCCCTGCTCTGTGTTTCTGGCACAGTTGTACGATAGATGAAAATGTAATGCGATCAGAACATCCCTCTATATCAGGGGTCTCCGATCTTGGCAACTTTAAGCCTGGCGGACTCCAACTTCCAGAATTCCCCAGCCAGCTTTGCTGGCTGGGGAATTCTGGGAGTTGGAGTCTGTCAGGCTTAAAGTTGCCAAGATTGGAGACCCCTGCTCTATATTTTATGCCTCAAAAAACAGACATGAAAAGCCATGTCCCCGGGTTTGATCACAGTGTTGTAAAATAGTCCCCAATTCCAAATTCTTGGGAATTGAGAAGCAGATCCTCCATTTGCCAAATTCAGTATTCTTAACCGAAGAGCCTAATCCAGTGGTTTGGGGATAAATATACATTATATTAATGAAGATCCTTATTATAGGGATGGGTTATTTTGTAAGTCTTTATCTGTAGAGATTTTATTTGCTAGACCATACATTAGCTCATAATTTCCTGAGAGTCTTGATGCTGGGATATTTTAACCAGCTTTCAATAACTCGCTCTGGCTTTATTTTGCTCTTACCACACACGTCCACCCCAAAATAGCAGGAATTTTAAAGTTATAAATACCATTTGGGACCAAATATATTTAAGACGACTACTATATTTCCCCAAGCTGAGCCAGGCGGCTTCAAGATTCTTAAATATTTATTTGTACCCAATTCTCTCAATTTTACACCCGCCTCTTGTCTATTTGTGTTTGACCTGGGAAACACATCTCTAAATGGATGTGCGGTTTGGCAATCTTCAAACCCACCCTGGACAAGTGGCACAAAGTTCACCTTAATTCCCTGCTTTTTCCTGGAGTTTTATGGTAAATGGTCTTGAGAATATTTTCATAACGGCGCCAGGGTTATGCTCGATTAAATGTTTCATTGTGGATTTCAGTTCACACATAAAGCAGAAAGTAAGCCAGCTTTATGGAGCGTTTTTGATAAGATGGGAATGGTAGAAAGGGGGAAGGCCTCTTTAAGAGCGAAGCCCAACAATGTCATCTGTTCAATGATGGGATGAAAAAGAAGGGTAGGTATTAAGGGATATCGAAGTGTTTCCTGTCCTTCCTTAGGAGCATAAGGGTTGAGATTCCTGTTTGCCTGCATCCCATCCTTTTTATTGGCTTCCTTGGTCTGATCCTCTCTAGATCTTCTGGACTACAACTCCCAGAATTCCTTCTAGCAAAATGTAGGAATTCTGGAGGGGATCCAAGGCAGGAAAGATTTGAAAGCTACGTACGTTGCAAAAGGGGTAAAGGCAGATGAAAGTGAGCAGAGTAAAACCAAAGACAATCTTGTAAAAAGATATATATGAATAATATTCATATATGTATATATATATATGAATATAATAAGAAATAAACCTTATCTTTCCATTCCCTTTGTCCTTCTCATGCATTTGGTTATTTTTTGGTTCCTTGGAGCTATGATGGTAGGGGTTGCCACTTCTTGTTCTCCAGCCTGAAAACAGCACAATTTCCCCCAGACCCTTGTAAAGTGTTCTGCCTCTTAATAGGTTGGGTGGGAGAGTCCATGGACAGGGGTTTCTGTTAATATATATGGATTTTAAACCAATATACACTTAAGACAAATTCCTTGTGTGTCCAATCACACTTGGCCAATAAAGAATTCTGTTCTGTTCTGTTCTGTTCTGTTCTGTTCTATTCTATTCTATTCTATTCTATTCTATTCTATTCTATTCTATTCTATTCTATTCTATTCTATTCTATTCTATTCTATTCTAAACCACTATCTTGCCATGCCATAATGGCTCATTCTATTCTATTCTATTCTATTCTATTCTATTCTATTCTATTCTATTCTATTCTATTCTATTCTATTCTATTCTATTCTATTCTATTCTATTCTATTCTATTCTATTCTATTCTAAACCACTATCTTGCCATGCCATAATGGCTCTTCAGGAAGATGAGGGGAAAGACAAAAGACTCTTTCTGGGTATTTAACCAAAAAGGGCCTTTCTGGGTAACTCTGGGTAACAGAGTTAAAGGACCCTTGGAGGTCATCTAGTCCAACCTTCTTCTCACACAGGAAACCTGTACTAGGGATTCGAACTGTGTCTAATCCTGGGAACTGAATGTCTGGTAAACGTAGTGGAGGAGGAAGCAGCAGCAGCAGAAAGAGAGGAGAAGGAGAGGAGGAAAAGCAGGAGGAGGAGACAGAGAAGGGGATGGAGGAGAAAGGAGAAAGCAGCAGCAAAAAGAAGGAAAAAGCAGGTGGAGGAGAAAAGCAAAAGAAGGAGGAAAGAAAAAACAGAAAAACAGCCTCTGCTTCTGGTCCTTAAATATTGACTTTTCAACAACTCCCGTAACTACATTTTGCAGGATTCTTTGGGTAAAATAAAATAAAAATATCCAAGCGGCTTGGAGTTCTATTCCAGAAGAACAAGATGCAGCTAGATAGAACCTCTCCATCCTTTGGTAAGATTAAGATTCCTCTCATTAACCCTCATAAGGTTAAATTTTAATTATCATTCTGCTAATTAGCAGTTCAACCCAAGGACAATTGCAATGCTGAAATTCTGGGATTCTGTATGTGTGAGAGGGGGTGTCTTTTAAAATAGTCTTGCTGGCCTATATCTTTGGGAAAATAGGTGCCACTGATGCTCAGTGTTGTCAATTTCTTTATTTGCTCTTTGGAGAAAGAAATATACTCCTTCGAGATAGCCTCATTCTCTCTCTCTCCCTCCCCCCCACTCTGTCTCTCTCTCTCTCTCTCTCTCTCTCTCACACACACACACACACACACAATACACCCCTATCCTGCCTTTCACCTGTGAGTAGAGATGCAGTGAATAGATATTTTATTGCTTTTGAGGCCAGCGGGAGCAGCTGGTGTAAAATTTTCCATCTCTTTTTCTTTTCTTTCTTTTTTTTACACTCCATAAATTAATGCAATATTTACAAGAAAGAAGAGGGGGGAAAAAAGAGGAACTGGACTTTTTAACAACTTCTTCATATCCACCACACAAGTACAGTTTCGTTTCTCTTCGTTTAAAACACGGAGTCACAAGCACAGCGATGGGGGTGAAAGTTGTGTTTGCTCACTTTGGAGAAAGCAGGGGGGGGGATGGGGGGGGCGTGGGTGAGTATGTTTACAGAAAGGTCACACCAGAATAAGACAAGACGATATTGCACTTCAAAAAGTTCAGGATGGGTGTGTGTGTGTGGAATAAAGCAAGTTGACTGGCCCTCCCTTTCCCAAATTTCAGGGTCCTAATTTTGAAGTGCAGCTGGATTTAGCCAGCTGTTCCTAACCATTAACCAAGCTGGGGCCATTCCTTATCGTCACCAGATATTTACCCAAAGAGGTATGTTTCCTACTTAGCTGCGCTCCAGAAAAAAATGTAAAATGCAAAGAATGATACCCAGCAACAGTTGGTCTTTAGGTGCCCATAGAGATAATCCTCGATTTACAACCATTCCTTTAGCGACCACCTCAAGTTGCCACGGCACTGAAGAAACGTGATTTGTGATGATCGGTCCTTGCAGTCAGGATCCTTGTAGCATCCCCATAGTCACGGGATTAAAGTTTGGTTGCACTTGGCAACCGACGTGTATTGCAGCATCCGGGGTGTGTAAAAATTGGGGTGTGGCTCGGTTCACAACTGCCTTGCTTAGCAACAGAAATTGTGGCCCCAGTTGTGGTTGTAAATCGAGGACTACCTGTAATTAAATGCTGATTATATACGTCAATATGTGTCCTAACTCAGGAGTCTCCAATCTTAGCAACTTTAAGCCTGGCGGACTTCAACTCCCAGAATTCTGGCAGTTGAAGTCAGTTCTGGGAGGCTTAAAGTTGCCAAGGTTGGAGACCCTTGTTCTAGCTGACCCTTTGAATGACAAGGACGCACAAATTTTCAAATCGGGGGAGCCTTTAAACTTCCGCTGGGACTAAGGGAACAAGCTACCTTTCTTAAATTACTGTTAAAGACACCTGCAAGGGAGATCAACGGAGTTAAGCCACCCCAGATTGTACTTTTGCCAGCAAATTCTCCTGCACTTCTGTTGAACAAAGTATCTTGGGAGAAATTTCACTGAATTCAGGAGTTGTGTTACATCTATGGGGACGAAAAGGCATAGCTTTTCAGTAAACGTGGTTAGTTGGGAAAAGATCCTGGTAGGACCTTGGGTAGATGTTCGCCTCTGGGAGATGCCTGATTTTGGGGATCAAAATCAGTGTACCAAGCCAGCTAAAGGTAGAGAAACTTTGAGGAGGGGGGAGGCGGTTTTCCCTTGGCCATCAAAATCAAGTAAACTGATTCTCTCTACAGCAGGGGTCTCCAACTGCAAAGCTGGCTGATGAATTTTGGGAGTTGAAGTCCACAAGCCTTAAAGTCGCCAAGGTTGGAGACCCCTGGTCTACAGGTCTCCATGACAAGGTTTTTCTTTTTTTAAAAAAGAAGAAGCTATTGCACATTTTACCTTTGAGATGGGGATTTTTCTTGAATGGGACCCATTTTTGGGGGGCTGTTGTGGAACTGGCCCAGTCCATGAACAGGGACAGGTCCATTGTGGAGAAGATCTGGGATGGATCGTGGTGGCAACAGGGCTTTTGAACTGAGAGCAGCCTCTCGGAGGAAATAAATTTGGGGAGGTGGGGAGAGCGGGAAAAGTGTAACCAGGAAAACTCTGATCAGTCAGCCAGTCAGGTAAGATCTGGGCAGGGGTGAAATCCAAATTTTTTCCCTACCGGTTCTGTGGCCGTGGCAGGGGAAGGATACTACAAAATCTCCATTCCCTCCCCTCCTGGAGCCAACCAGAGGTGGTATTTGCCAGTACTCAATATTTCTGCTACCGGTTCTCCCGAACCTGTTAGAACATGCTGGATTTCACCCCTGGATCTGGGGATCTCTTTTAAATCCCCCATCATCCTTCAGTCCCAGTCTCCAAAAGATGGTTTTAAGTTGGAAGGGACCTCATGCAGGAGACCCGCACTAGGGATTTGAACCACCGAACTGCCGATCTTTCTGATCGACAAGCTCAGAAAGTTTTACATTTTAAGCAGGGAGAGAATTCCAGCCTCGTTCGAAGGACTGGGGAAGGGGGTGATTGTATGGGAAGGGGTGAGGGGTTAGACTCAGTATATTCCTTGAATAGAACTTTCCTATAAAAATAGACATCGAGTGGACACAGAGGGGTGGGCTTAGTTGTTTCCTTTAACCTTGGTTTCGAATCAGGTAGGGTGGGGGGACCAGAGAGAAGCTCCTTGGGGGGCCATCAAGCTCCTTGGGGGCTCGCTTTCAACTGCTTGCAAGAGCCTTCCCTTGCTTGATAAGAGCCAAGCCGACTCCCACCTCCCCATCTAGCTGACCGGGCCTTGCTCTGGCCGTCCGCTCGCCCTCCAGCCGCTTGTAATTGGGCACCTGGCTCTCTAACGTCTCCAAGCTGTCGGGGCTAAAGTCACAGCCTTCGTTTTCCGAACTGCATTCACTCAAATCTGTGATTTCCAACTCGGAATCGGACGCTGGGTCCTCTTTGGCCCCTCGGGCCCCGGAAGGGCTGGATGGCCTGGGGCCTAGCAATTCCTTATTGCGAGCACTCGGTCCGTGGACATCCCCACGGAGGGGCAGAGTTGTACTATGGGTCGGGAGGCAGAGTCGGGGCACAGAGCTACCAGCCAGGGCTGTAGTTCTCTCGGGGTTTTCGTTGGTCAGGAGAGAGATGGGCGTGGGAAGCTGGGCCAGAGAGCCAGACAAAGGGTTGGGGTAGAAATGAGGGGAATAGAGAGAGGTGGGCAGTTTGGAGCTGTTCAGGGGGAAAGTGCTGGACAGGTAAGGGTTAAAATTCCAAGGATATTCGGGAAAGGAGGCATTCCGGCCATATGGGGTCAGCAAACTGGGAGGTTTTGTGTAGCCAGTCATACCTGTGGAGAGAAGGAAAGAGGTGATCCAACACTCCATGCTGAGACAAAGAATAGCATAAATGAGATCGCGTAATTTCCAATATAGTATCAATATCCCTTGAAAACTATTGTGGAGCCAGTTTGGTCTGGTGATCAAGACCCCAGGCTAAAAAAAAACCAAAAAAACCCAGAGACTCTTGAGTTTTACTCCCACCTTAGTCATGAAAACCGGCTGGGTGACTTTGGACCAATCACCAGGGGACTGGGAGTTCTAGCCCGTTTTAGGCATGAAAGCCAGTTTAGGTGACTTTAGGTGGCCCAATGAACAGGAATTTGAGAGTTTTAGTCTTATGTTAGGCAGGAACGCCAGCTAGGTGACTTTGGGCCCGTCCCTCAGCCCAACCCACCTCCCGCACAGGGTTGTTGTGCAAATAGGAGGAGGAAGTTATGTTGGATATGTTTGCCATCTTGAGTTATTTGTAAAAATAATAAAGACAGTAGAAAAGGGAGGGAGGGAGAGAAGGAAGGAAGGAAGGAAGGAAGGAAGGAAGGAAGGAAGGAAGGAAGGAAGGAAGGAAGGAAGGAAGGAAGGGAGAGAATGTAAGAGACAGAAGGGAGGGAGGGAGGAAGGAAAAGAATGTAAGTGACAAGGAAGGAAGGAAGAAGGAAAAAAGGAAGGAATGAAAAAAATGCAAGAGAAGGAAGGGAGGGAGGAAGGAAGGCAGGAAGGAAGGAAGGAAGGAAGGAGAGAAAAGAATAAGACGGAAGGAAGGGAAGGAAGGAAGGAAAAGAATGTAAGACAGAAGGAAGGGAGGAAGGAAAAGAATGTAAGAGACGGGAGGGAGGGAGGAAGGAAAAAATAAGGAAGGAAGGAAAAGAAGGAAGGAAGGAAGGAAAAGAGTCGGGAGGGAGGCAGGAAAGAAGGAAGGAAGGAAGGAAGGAAGGAAGGAAGGAAGGAAGGAAGGAAGGAAGGAAGGAAGGAAGGAAAATGCCTTTCATATAAGTCTTTAGCCCCTTGCTCCCCAGCCTAAACCCTCCCAGACACACACACTCACCTGATCCCAAGAATGGGAAGGCTGTATCAAGCCTCAGTTTCTCTGGTTCTGGCTGACGTTCAAAGAGTGGGGTTCGGCTGGAGGGATCCCCCAAGCGAGGGCTTGAGAAGAGGCTTTGCAAGGCCTGCAGAGAGCGAATCCAGCAGGTGAGAGATGGGAGCAAAGCAGAGAGGGAAGGATTGGAGACAGGGAGAGAACCTTGAATACCCATTGTTCCCCTTCCTGGCACCAAGCACATCTACTTCATATGTATGATTTTACCATGTTTTTTCACCACGGTTGTTAAACTGATCACTTCTTAAGTGAATCCCATGGTCATTAGATTCAGTTAAGGTAATCTTATTACCATAAAGTAGAATGAGCAAGTCTGGTTGTGTAAGTCTGATAGGACCAATCTCCTGTGTGGTCTCTTCTATAACCCAAGAAGTTAAGGAAGATCCTTTCTATGTCTCTTTCACTTCCCATTATGCAGCTGCAGGCTGTGCCTTCTCTTCTCTGACCATTCCCTAAGCCAGGAGGATCTCCAGCTTTGGCAACTTTAAGACTTTACATTAGATTAACAGAGTTGGAAGGGACCTTTTAGGTCATCTAGTCCAACCCCCCTCCCAAGCAGAAAACCCTACACCATTTCTGACAGATGGCAGTCCAGTCTCTTTCTTTCTTTTTTTAAAAAAAATTGATTTATACGCCGCCCTTCTCCGGAGACTCAGGGTGGCTTACAATGCGTTAAGCCATAGCCTTCATACTTTTGTATATTTTATACAAAGTCAGCTTATTGCCCCCACAAACTGGGTCCTCAATTTACCTACCTTAGAAAGGATGGAAGGCTGAGTCAACCTTGAGCCTGGGGAGATTCAAACTTACAGTAATTGCAGACAGCTAGTGTTAATCACAAAGCTTTTAGTCTGCTGAGCTATCCAGGCTCCCTTTTCTTGAAAGCCTCCAGTGATGAAGCTCCCACCACTTCTGAAGGCAACTTCTGTTCCATGGGTTGATTGTCCTCAGTGTCAGAAAATTTCTCCTTATTTCCAGGTTGAATCTCTCCTTGTTCAGTTTCCATCCATTATTCCTTGCCTGGCCTTTAGAAAATAGCCTGACCCCCTCCACTCTGTGGCAACCCCTCAAATATTGGAAGACTGTTACCACGTCTCCCCTGGTCCTTCTCTTCATTAGACTAGCCATGCCCGGTTCCTGCAACCACGGAAGAGGAATTCTGGGAATTGAAGTCCACAAGTCTTCAAAGTTGCCAAGATTGGAGACCCCTGCCCTAGGCCTCATTTCTCCCCACCTCCTCCCCATCTCCCCAGGGTCTTCCCCACATCCCCTTACATTCTAACTCTGTTCTCTCTCTTGCTTGTCATACCTCGGTGGTCAGTGGGGTGCAGTCAGCTCCATGGTTGCTCCCATTGAAAGGGTTCTGAGTGAGAAGAAACGGTGAGTTGGCAGCCATGTCCAGGAGTGGATAATTAACCAAGACCACTTTGCTGAAGTTGAACTTGTAGGTGAAGCGTTTCCCTTTGGTCTTGTGGAGAATCCTCTTGTTGTAGTAATACCTGCAGAAAGAAGTGGAGTAGCTGCGTTAGCAGTTGGTGGACGGGGATATAAATTCCTCATTCCGAACGTAACCGCAGAATATGCTATGTGTCAAGGAGGCACCAGATGGGAGCGACCTGCTCAGAATAGGTCCATTCTGTAGTTAAAACAACATGCTGGAATAAATCAGTGAGCTTCTACTTACAGTATTTTGCATCATCCATCCTGCATCTAATTAGGAGTTTTTTAAAAAAAGAGGAAAACAGAAGTCCTCAAATTATAGCCACACCCAAAATGTTTAAATGTTTAACCTTTTTCTTAGCCATCATCAAGAAAAAGAAAAGGAGAGACAGGGAGGAGGAAGAGGAAGGGAAAGAAGAAATAAAACTTTAAAACTTAAGACTTGGGAAACTCCATTCTGCATTGCTGAACAGCAGATTTCAAAATATGCAAGGCAATTGATCTGGAGTCTTGAAAATCACTTCTAAAGCTGGTTCGGGATCTCTCTTGTGGAGCGATAAGAAACTCCTACACATTTCCCTCTCCCTCATCCTCTAATCAAAATCATTCAATCCTGATTCAAGCTAAGAGTTTGGGGTAGAATAAGGCAAAACCCAAAAGATAAAAACATTTTCTAATATCAATTACCAAAGCGCTGCATTTATTGAATTAAAATGATTTGATCCATATTTGCACGCATGTAACAGCCATAGACAAATTGCCTTTTAAAAATTCACAACGAATGCTGTATCTAAATTCTATAGAGACGATCGCTAAAATAAACCATAGAACCTTAGATCCTTTTTTTTTTCTTTCAGCAACAATTTAGCCACATGGGGGAAAACACCAACTAAATAGAACTGGTTGGCATTTTTTTGGAACGGAGATTAAATCACTTTTCTTTTCTTGCAGTTTACTGCCCCCTACTGGTATTTTGGGAGAAATCAACACGGATTTCTAATAAAGCGCCCTCTAGCAAACCATAGCGTATTGCCACCAAATTCCCTTTTAATCTGTGCTAGCAACATATCTCTTGAGTTTCTCCTGTGGGGTTACGAGGGCCGTCTTTAGAATTTATTTACTGGGCAAAAGCAGTGCTGAATTCCCAGGCTGAGTTAATAGGAAGTGTCAATAGCGCTTAGCTCCTCATAAATATTAATTAGGGAAGAGGAATCTCAAGCGGCCAGAGAGATGCAGTTAATTAATAAGCGATAACAAATATTGCTGTCGATCAATTACGGAGAAGGTAACCGCGGAGCTCGTGCAGGGTTTTATCATGCACTTTGAAGAGGTAGAAGAAAGCTGAGGGTCTGGGGTTTTTTTGACACCTGAGAAGGACTATGCTGTTCATGATATGACAGGATGATAAACTGATATTACAGGTAACAGTAATATTTAGCAGGATTGCTGCTACATCACGGAAGTTTTCCTAATTAATCATAAGAGTTTTGGTAGGCCACTTAATTAATCAAAAGTGCTTATAAATACGCCAACCGCTCTCCGAAGCCCCCCCCCCCAAATTTAATAATTCTATGGCTTCTTTGGCATTAGATGATGAATGAGCCTTATGCAAACCCCTTTAAAATGCCACAGATCATCCTTCATACCAAGAAAATTCCTCTTATGAAGTCACCAGCTAAACTTTTTTTTGGAAAAGTAAAGGATTTTTCAAAGACTATTTTTTTTTAAACATATAATTGGTTAAACATTCAGGCACTGGAAGTTGGCATTAATATACAGTAGTGGCCAAAATTGTGGAAACCTTTTGGGAAAAGTGTATTTTCTAAAACTAGTTAATAACATCACTCTTTTCAGGAGTAGTACTATAAAATTATATATCAATGGAAAGATAATTTAATCAAGAATGTAATGCAATAACCTTTATGAAGGATTTGCTATTAGAATAGCAGTTACAGTATAAAGAGGAAAAGGAAAACACGTAGAAAAAACGAGATATACAAAAATGATCACCATGTCAGTTAATTAGTCAGTTAAGGAGCCTGGTGGAGCAGTGGACTAAAGCACTGTTAAATAGCACTTAGCTGCCAGCTGCCTGCAATTACTGCAAGTTTGAATCTCACCAGGCTCAAGGTTGACTCAGCCTTCCATCCTTCCGAGGTAGGTAAAATGAGGACCCAGATTGTGGGGGCAATAAGCTGACTTTGTATAAAAAAGAACACTGCTCTTTGGCTCTTTAGGGAGCCAAAAGCCCTACTAAGAAGGTATATATAAAAGTATGAAGGCTATTGCTTAACACATTGTAAGCCACCCTGAGTCTCCAGAGAAGGGCAGCATATAAATCGAACCAATAAATAAATAATCCTTAGTTGGGTAACCTTTAGCATGAATGACGGCCTTACAACGTCTTCCCATAGAGTGAACCAAGTCTTTGAGTTCTGCAGCTGTTATAATGTGAAACCAAGATTGAAGGATGGCTCCTATTAACTGGGTTTTATTGCTGGGTCGCTTCTGACTAACAAGTTTCTTTAGTCGGCTCCATCGATTTTCAATTGGGTTAAGGGCTATTCCTAGGCCATTCCAGCAGTGGAATAGGATTATCTTGAAACTCCAAAAAAAAGTGGTATTATTAGCCATCAAACCTCAAAAATACACTTTTCCCAAAAGGTTTCCACAATTTGGGCCACTACTGTAGTACATTTGTGGATGTTCAAAGCAACACAGCTGCATTTTTCTAATTTCTTTCTGCGATTATTGTAAGTTGCCTAAAATAGTTGAGATACAGCATACGAGTTCATAAATGATTATTATTCCAACTTTTCTTACTAACTTTGTTTTTATAGAAGCAAATTTAAGACTAGGGAGCGTGAAATCAATCACTTTCTAGTTGGTTTTTTTAGCTGTATTTTATCCCAAAAAGAAAGCCTCGAAACATGTAATATTTATATTTTTCATGCTACACTAAAATGTTGAATCCAGTTTAAATAATTTTGAGTTTGCTCATACAAATCTTGAAAGACGGTACATTCTCAACAGGCACTGTTTTCTTCAGGAACGGTGTATAGTTTGGGATAAATTAAATCATTCTGTTATTCTTCCTCTGGTCATATATTTAATACTGTGTGAATAGCAGCTCTGTATGATTGAAATTGTTGATCTCAAACAAGACCATAACACCCATTACAGGTAGTCTTTGATTTACGACTTCAATTGAGTCCGGTAGTAAAATCCTCCGTGGGTTGCCACCAATTCTCTTCGCTCACCTCACTCCAGGGGAAGGATACTGCAAAATCTCCATTTCCTCTCCACTCCAGGGGAAGGATTCTGCAAAATCCCCATTTCCTCCCATTCAGCTGGGACTCAGGAGGTAGAGAATAGAATCAGCTGGGACTCGGGGGCCAGTCAGAATTTTTACTAATGGTTCTCCGAACTACTCAAAATTTCAGTTACCGGTTCTCCAGAACTGGTCAGAACCTGCTGAAACTCACCTCTTTGTAGTACCCTTCCTCACTTAAGAACGGTGCGTGTTTCCCAGCTGTAGCAACTTCCAAGATCTGTGGACTTCAACTCCCAGAATTCCATGCTGCCTGGGGGAATTCTGGGAATTGAAGTCCACAGCTCTTCCAAGTTGCCAAGGCTGAGTAACATTGCAGTAAACCCACTTCCCCTCAGCCCCAGATCAGTAGTGGGATTCAAATTTTTTTACTACCGGTTCTGTGGGCGTGGCTTGGTGGGCGTAGTACGGGAAGGTAACTGCAAAATCCCCATTTCTTCCTGATCAGCTGGGACTCAGGAGGCAGAAAATAGACAGGGGCGGGGCCAGTCAGAGGTGGTATTGACCAGTTCTCCGAACTACTCAAAATTTCTGCTACCGTTTCTCCAGAACTGGTCAGAGCCTGCTGAAACCCACTCCAGATGCTAAAATGAGCCAAAATTTCTCTCTTCCCCCCATGTCTCACCTTAGAGCCCGGCTCAGCTTGTCGTAGTTCATATGGGGCTTGCATTTACGAATACCCCATAGTCGAGCCACTTCATCTGGATCCTTGATGACAAACTCGCCGTAATCTCCTTGCCAAGCGATGACGTTCTGGTATTCTTCCTTCTGCAGCAGCTCCAGGATAAAATGCCAGAGTTGGATCTGACGGGAACCAGGACTCGATTCGGGTTTATAGGCCCAGTCAGGGAAAGCAAAACCTGCCCATGAAAAAAAATAATAATTAACAGCGTGCCCAGACAACACGCTGTGCAGATGGAAGTTTTTGTATTTATTAAAAAAAAATGTATCAATAAAACATATATTCAGAAATAATAATGATTGATTGATTGTAGGTCACAAGTCTTTAACTACTGGAAGCTCATCTTTCTTCATTTATCTTTTTTAAAAATCCTATTATTCCATATATAAGGACTTTTTTTTTTTTTTTTTACATTTTTAGGTTCATCTGCTCACTTTCTTCTGCACAATACTCTTATACAGGGGTGGGCAAATTTGGCCCCTTTATCATACAGAAAAAAAAATGGGCATTGTGAAAATATTTCGTGTGTAAGAAGCATATTAAAAAAAATGGAAATAATTTGGGAAGGAAGAAAAAGTGTGACTCATGAATTAAGACTTAGGCAGAGCTGGCCCACGGATTTCCTCCACTCGCTTTGCTCACTAAAATTTTGCAGCTACTTGGAACTTAAATCTCACAGAGCTCTGTGGGGTATATTTCTGAAAACACCTGAATAGGATCAGACAGACAGCTTCAGGCAAAGCAATCTGAACTGAGACATGCTGAGCGAACTAGGCAGACTCTACGCCCGTGATGGGGAACTTATGGCACATGTGCAACAGGTGGCACGCAGAGCCATATCTGTGGTCACACGAGCCGTTGCCCTAGCTCAGCTCCAGTGCGCATGTCACCCCTCCCCTCACAGGAGTCTCCACGCAGCCCATTTTGGATGCCAGGTAAGTACAGTGCTCGCATGGAGACTCTGGGAGGGCTCCAAGAAAGCCTCCGGAACCTGGGGAGGGCAAAAACAGGCCTATTGGGGCCACCAGTAACCTTTTTGCCGTCGTGTGTCAAAAGCAGGGGGAGTGCGGGGAGGTTGTGCGCGCATGGGGAGGCATTGAATTATGGGTGTGGGCATTGGCGTATGTGACCTTCCCGTGCTCCCCCCACTTTTAGCAAAAAGGTTGGCCATCACTGCTCTATGCTCTCCAAGTCACAATAGTGTCTGTGTTTCTATGTGTGTGTGTGTGTGTGTGTGAGAGAGGGAGAGAGAAAGAATATGTGCATATTCTCTGTTCTGACAAACTTGGATTTTCACAGGAGAGTTCATTGATGTCCACACTCCCATTCCACGAAGTTCCGAGGTTTTAAAGGTTCACAAAATAAAACAAGAGTCTTCTTTTAGAGTTGTCGAATGGTCTATTTGCTTCTGTGCTCTGCCGGTAGAACCTTATTTCCAGGAAATGGGTCTATCATACAAGATTTCTCAACCTTGCCAGCTTTAAGAAGCGCGGACTCTAACGTCCCGATCGTAATTCTGCCGCAGGCTTTCATAACCACCTTGACCCGGTGTTTAAACAAAGGCCTCTCTAGGGCGCTGGGATAGGCAATTCGGTCACCTCCGCTTCCACCCCTCCGTCCACATTAATCACAGCTAAAAAGCTGGCTCCAGCTCAGGAGAGGACAGACCTTCAAAGCAGAAGGTACCTGATCTCTCCCGTGCAGGCGAGGTCAAGCTGGCCTCCTCCGATCTGTGCCTCTATCTAGGAATCTGTCATTAACGGGCCTAATGAACTGCTGATCGATGCCTTGATTTTTCAGTTACACGACGCACCTTTGGCACCCCTGCAGTAAATTGCATTCGTCTTCCCCAAGGCCCCTCTAGACATCAGGCGAATGCCATGGCTCGCCACGTGTGAGATGGGTCTTTCTCCAGAGAGGTACTTTGCTCATTGGAAGCATCTCAGCCCCCCACCGCCCCACCCCCAGATTAGGTTTTTATGCCTAGCTCAGGCATCGGAGGCAGGGGCGGGCTTCAAAAATTTTAGCAAGGGGTTACTACCTGGTTGCTAGGTGGGCATAGCCTAGTCAGCCTCCTGCCACCACGACGGCAGAGTGTGTGTGCACTTTTGCCCTCCCCGGGCTCCGGAGGCTCTTCTTGAGCCTCTGGGAGGGCGAAAACAGCCTCCCCAGGCTTTTTTGCCCTCCCTGAGCCTCTGTGCAACCCTGCATTTACCTGCATCCAAAATGGGCCATGTGGGGGACTTCTGGGAGGGGAAGGGAGGGGTGGGTGGGGCCAGCCAGGAGTGGGATTTGGGTGTTCTCCGAACTGCACAGAATCTTAGCTAGAGGTTCTCCCGAACCCCTAGGAACCACCAGCAGTCCACCCCTGATCGGAGGCTCCGTGGGTAGAACAGTAATACGGGGAGTCCTCAACGTACGACCGCAACTGAGCCCAACCTTTTATGTTCTTAAACGAGACAGTGAGTTTTGCCCCGTTTTTCGAGCTTTCTTGCCTCCGTCGCTAAGCAAATCACTGCCTTTGATAAGTTAGTGACATTTGGTTGTTCAGTGAATCTGGCTTTCCCCATTGACCTGGCTCATCAGAAAGTCACAAAAAGTGACCCCGGGATGCTGCGACTGCCGTAAATATGAGTTAGTTGCCAAGCATCCAAATTTTGATCACGTGATTATGGGGATACTGTAGCAATCATGTGAAAAATTTTCAGTGCCGTTGTAACTTTGAATGGTCGCTAGATGAGCTGTTGTAAGTTGAGGACTACCTACTGTGCAACAATAATCAATTCTCTGCTTCATTTATTTATTAGCATAAGCTAAAGCTCAATACACCCCTCAAGAAGAGCCTGGTAGCTCAGCAGACTAAAAGCATTGTGATTAAAGACCAGCTGTCTGCAATTACTGTAAGCTCGAATCTCACCAGGCTCAAGGTTGACTCAGCCTTCCATCCTTTCTAAGGTAGGTCAATTGAGGACCCAGTTTGTGGGGGCAATAAGCGGATTTTGTATAAATATACAAAAGTATGAAGGCTGTTGCTTAACGCATTGTAAGCCGGCCTGAGTCTCCGGAGAAGGGTGGAATATAAATCGAATAAAAAAAGTATGTTTGGCTGTGAATATCAGGGAGGTCCACCAATTAAAGTCAAAACATTCAAAATGGCGCCCCCAACTCAGCCTTCAGCGGAGAGCAGCTTCCAAGCAGCAGATATATGATGCAAGTGGGTTACAACACTGAGAAGAGCAGAGTGACCTGGTTTTAAAAGCTTCAAAAGTTTTTTTTTTTTCCTTTTCCTTTCTTGGTTCGGCTTTCCTAATTTTTAATTAAAGGTTGCTCTGAGCAATGTATAAAATCGTTGAGGGGTCGTCTAGCACAGTGATGGCAAACCTATGACACCCATGTCAAAGGTGACACACCAGTGTTCTCCAAAACCTGACAAGAACTATTTTTGAAGGCATGCCCTGTTTTTGAACGATTTTCGGAGGCTGCACAAGAATGCGGTGAGGCTCATGTGGCTTCCAGACCCTACAAAAATCTGTGGGGACAAGGACTATTTTCATGTGGGTTTTTGGAGATTGCAGAGACCATGGAAGAGCATTCTGGTTAAGGCAAGTTTAGGCACCAGGCCAGAAAGTGGGAGACAGTGAGTTCTAGTTCCACCTTAAGCATGAAAGCTGGTTGGGTGTCTTTGGGCCAATCACCAGGAAACTATGAGTTCTAGTCCCACCTTAGGCATCAATGCTGGTTGGGTGTTTTTGGGCCAATCACCAGGAGATGGTGAGTTCTAGTCCCTTCCTTAGGCCTGAAAACCATATGAGTGACTTTGGGCCAGTCACTCTCTTTTAGACAAACCCACCTCACAAGGTTGTTGTTGTGGGGAAAATAAAAGGAGGCGTTGAATAGGTTCCCTCTATCTTCAGTTACTTGTAAAAATAACAAAGGCGGGATATAATGAAACAAAAAAAGAATATAAACTGCCTGAACCTTCTCCAAGAATGAAGGTCTCGTGTGACCCGGAGCCCCCCTCAGAGAGGCTGCAAGACCTGCCATCTGAAAGAGAAGCACCGCCTGAAGGTAGGATTTTGGGGAGCGCTGGGCCGTGGGTACAATGGTGCCTTGAGAAATTCTGCACGGTGTTGCCCTTTTTGAGCGACAGGGCTGATGCTGGGGCTGAAGTCTTCGGTGTTTTCTAGGCCAGCCTCTTAACCGCTACACCAAATACAACTTTTCATTGTGCAGCTGATCTAAGATCCTATACTCCACACTTGGGGTACTGCATCCAGTTTTGGTTGCCACAATGTAAAAAAGATGTGGAGACTCTGGAAAGAGTGCAGAGAAGAGCAACAAAGAGGATTTAGGGGACTGGAGGCTCAAACATAGGAAGAACGGATGCAGGAAGTGGGTATGTCTAGTTTAATGAAAAGAAGGACCTGGGGAGACATGATAGCAGGGTTCCAATATCTCAGGGGCTGCCACAAAGAAGAGGGAGTCAAGCTATTCTCCAGAGCATCTGAGGGGAGGACAAGAAGCAATGGGTGGAAACTAATCAAGGAGAGAAGCAACTTAGAACGAAGGAGAAATATCCTGACCATTAGAACAATTAATCAGTGGAACAACTTGCCTCCAGAAGTTGTGAATGCTCCAACACTGGAAGTTTTTAAGAAGATGTTGGACAACCATTTGTCTGAAGTGGTGTAGGGTTTCCTGCCTAGGCAGGGGGTTAGACTAGAAGACCTCCAAGGTCCCTTCCAACTCTGTAATCCTGTTATTCTAACCCTAAATCAGTGAATAGATCTGTACCAATATTCCAAATCTAGCAACCGTGTTGCATAAAAATGTGGTGATATCAGCTGATTTATTTTGGGCTTCTTTCTTAATGATCCCTGAGGGGGGAAATCCACTTTTTCTACAGCTGCTGCAGGATGTGTAAATGGTTTAATTAAGCTCTGACTTGTTCTTCCTTCTATTTCCCATCAACCCACTCCTGAAATTTGGATTTTTGCCTCTACACAAATCAAGTGTATAACAGTATAGCCCAATGCCGGAATCTTTATCAATATGTCCATTAATTTTCTTGGCAACTGCAGTGAACAGGTAATCTTTTGCTTACACCGGTCCCTGTGGCCTCCGTAATCAAAATGTGGATGCTAACTTAAACAAGCTGTTCATTTTTTTTTTTTAAATAGAATTGGAATTTTGGGAGTTGAATTTCCCACATCCACGCTAAAACTGAGAAACCCTGCTCTACCCTATTCATCACACTTGATTTTATTTAGTAAGTTTTGCCTTAATTAACCATAAATATCTAGATCCATTGGCCATAACAAGAACCAATTTGTTCTGTGCATTTAAAAAAAAATGCACCAATTGTTTGAGTTAGTTAAACCCAAAGCGGCCTCGATTTAAATTTTATGTCAAGCAAATCGAGCAGGAAGCAAAACCAATATGGGTAGTCCTCAACGTATGACCACAATTGAGCCCCAAATTTCTGCTGCTAAGACAGACAGTTGTTCAATGAGCTTTGCCCCATTTTACGACCCTCCTTGTTAACTGAATCACTGCAGCTAAGTTAGTAACGTGGTTGTTAAGTGGATCTGGCTCCCCCCACTGACATTGCTTGTCAAAAGGTCACAAAAGGGAAACACATGACCCTGGGATGCTGCGACCCGTCATAAATATGAGTCAGTTGCCGAGCATCCAAATTTTGATCACGTGATTATGGGGATACTGTAGCAATCATGTGAAAAATAGTCGCAAGTCACTTTTTTCAGTGCCATTGTAACTTTAAATGGTCACTAAAAGAACTATTATAAATTGAGGACTAACTGTATGCCCCGTGGAACAAAAAGAGCAGATGCTTCAAGGAAACACAGCAAGGAGGTGCAAGCACTTACGCCCCTTGATAACTGGGACTTCCCATTTGCAAAGGGGAGCCAGTAATATTCACATAGTCCTCAACTTTTTTATTTATTTATTTTTTAATTAGATTTATATGCCGCCCTTCTCCGGAGACTCAGGGCGGCTTACAATGCGTTAAGCAATAGCCTTCATTCTTTTGTATATTTTTATACAAAGTCAGCTTATTGCCCCCACAAACTGGGTCCTCAATTGACCTACCTTAGAAAGGATGGAAGGCTGAGTCAACCTGGAGCCTGGTGAGATTCGAACTTGCAGTAATTGCAGACAGCTGAATATTCATTCTTTCTCTCTCTCTCTCTTTCTTCTTTCTTCCTTCCTTCCTTCCTTCCTTCCTTCCTTCCTTCCTTCCTTCCTTTCTTTCTTTTTCTTCTTTTTTAATTAGATTTACATGCCGCCCTTCTCCGGAGACTCAGGGCGGCTTACAATGCGTTAAGCAATAGCCTTCATTCTTTTGTATATTTTTATACAAAGTCAGTTTATTGCCCCCACAAACTGGGTCCTCAATTGACCTACCTTAGAAAGGATGGAAGGCTGAGTCGACCTTGAGCCTCGAACTTGCAATAATTGCAGACAGCTGAATGTTAATAACAGGCTATCTAGCCTGTTGAGCTATCTGAGGCTCTTAAAGGCCACAATTGGAACCAGAGCTTCTATGGCTAAGCAAGGGGGTTATTAAGCGACTGATTTTAACATTCTTGTTGCCCCAGTTCTGAAATGTATCACTGCAGTTGTTAAGTGAATCACATGGTTGTTAAATGAATCTAGCTCCCCCCCCCCAATTGACTTTGCTTGTTGGAAGCCAGTTGGATGATCACAGAACCCTGGCATGCTGCAATCATCATAAATACATGCTTGGTTGTCAGGCACCCAAATTTTAATCACACGACTGTGAGAATGCTGAGACGGTTCCAGTGGTGGGTTCCTCCCAGTTCGGCCCGGTTTGGCTGAGCCGGTAGCGGTGATATGACATCACCAAACCGGTTCTCTTTGTTCGGGAGCTGCCCAGCCCCCCTGCGTTATTCTTACCTATTATTTGGCCCGCCCCCAATCTATTCGCTGCCTCTCGAGTCCCAGCTGATCGGCTAGAAGGAAAAAAACTGTTTAAACTCTTGCTGCTGGCTTCAAAGGGCCGCCCTACAGCTGATCAATGTTAAAAGGCAGTGTGGTGGTAGACCAGTGCCTTCAAAAACGAATGAGTAGATCGGTGCCTCCAAAAATAAATGAATAGACCAGTACAGCTCTGCAAGCAGTTAAAAGCCTGGTAGACCAGTACCTCTGCTAAATCCTAAAGAATTATCACATGACCATCAAGCCACGCCCACAAAATAAGCCACGCCCACAAAATAAACCACGCCCACAGAACCGGTAGTAAAAAATTTTAGAACCCATTTCTGGACGGTTCCAAGCGCAAGGATTGGACTTAAGTCACTTTTTTCAGGCAGGGCTGTTGTAACTTTTACAGTAGTGTCATAAATTACCCAGAATTACTAGGAAGTGGGTGAACAGCCTGGAAATACATAAACAAGAGAAGGAGGTTCTTTTCCTTCTCATTCTAGAATACTAAATATCCTGTCAAGCAGAGTCTGTCGGGGAGGGACTGATAAAAATCAAGATAGCAGTCAAAATTATGTGATCAATGCCCGCCTCACTCTTTTTACATGGGGGACAGACAGTGCAGGAGAAGATCAGGTCGAGCTGATGGCGGAGTTAAGTAAGTCATCAGCCTAGAATCCTTAAGTTGCCACAAACAAGTCCAACCTCTCCTGAATTCCGCTGCCCCTTATCTGGCGCCAATTTAATACTGAACGTTAGTGGACTAGATTCTTGTGTAAAGGAAAGGCTTGAGTCATAACTCTTCTGAATGGCAACTTAACGCATCTTTTGCAGCCGACAGGCAGGGTTTCCATGCCGTGGTTGTTGCTGCCATTTTGACTCTCTCGACCTCCTTTTAGCAGACATCCTCCTCGGTCAAAAGGAAACCAAACGAACCCTGTTCTCCCTTCCTATTTCAACGCAGGCCGCGAAGGGTCCTCTTTTGACTATCTTGCTATTATTTCAGTCTTTGCCAGGTGGGGAAAAGAAAGAAAGAAAGAAAAAGATTGAAGCAGCTGGCTAATGAAACATACAGGATTCGCTCCTCAGAGGCCAAGCAAGGGAAAGGCAGCCCCGGGTTAAAAACAGCTGCCTTTGATTGTCGCAATTGCCCCCAGCTTTCAGCTTGGAGCTATCAACTTCACAGCTATCTAGATTCCTGAGGGAGCCACCGCTTGGAGGGAAAGGGTGCAATTAATAGCTGTTTGAAACGAGGGGGTGGGAAATGTTTGTCTATTGCTAACTGGCAGACGGCAACAGCACAATCAACAAGGGCACCGTGACAATTTCTCGGCAAGTCACTCGGTTGTGATCTGAGCAGCGTTTCCTTCTCTTGTTCCGCACCAGGACAGACTTGCCAATTTTATTTACGTACCGGTATATTTATTTATTTATTGGCAATAGAGCTGGGATCTTCTCCACAATTTTCTCTTTGCTAAAATGTTCCCAGACGGTGGAAATATTTTGTTAAAGGTTTGCTAGATATGTGATACATGCCTTTGGACTTCCAGTCCGAGAAGGAAGTTGTGGCAGAGAAATATTTTAAAGAAATAATTCTCAGCAGCCGGCATCCATTCAATGGCCAGCTGGGCACCCAATTTTCTTTTTTTTCCCCCTTCTTCATCGGAATCAACTTTTTAAAATGTCACCCAGGCTGGATTTCCTCCAGTGTGAGAGAGATAACGCTCCCAATAGGATACCAGCTTTTCTTTCTGGAAAACTTTTTTTTTTCAATGCTTATTAAAATCACAATATTTTAGATAATTTGGGGAAGGAAATGGCTTTATTTTACTGCATTAGAAAAGGAAGTAATAACTTCTGAGTGTGTTTGCTGACTTTTTCTTATTAATTATAATGGTTTAATTGCTACCTTTGTGGACATACTTTCATTTTGGTGAAGAAAAGTGAGGCCCTGTCTTTTAAATCACTAAATCAGTAAATAAAAAGTGCAGGATAGGATTTAGGTTTAGTTATACACTTAGTTATATATGTTGATCTGTGAAAACAATAGAACTGAATGCATTGGTATTTGATATTTTTGTATATTTGATGTTTTAAAATACTGACGTGCAAAAAGTGTGGCATTTGAAGAGTTGGCATGCAGGTTTGGATGTTATAGCTGGCCTGGTTGCATATTTCCTTCCTAAAAATATTAAGAAATGCCAAGTGTTCCAAAGTATGTGTGTTTGCATGTATGAATATATAATAAAATAGATTTTATATTTATGTAATAATTTTTTTTCATATTCAAACCTGAAATCCCAAAACACAATTTTGCATTTTCAATTTTCATGTGACAATTCAAAAAAAATATATCACAGGTATCCGAGGGCACCTTTTGGTTGTGTTATTATTAATAATATTTCATCTAGTTTATTGTGTTATTAATATTAATATTTCATCTAGTTTAACACTATACTAGATAGACAGTGCATCTGGCAAGTTTTCTGTGTGTGCGGGAGGTGCAGGCAACACGTATCACCAGATCAGTTAAAACTCCTGCTGTTACATTCTTACAACATGCTAGACTTGGTTAGCTTGAAACCTGGAGTTTTGGTTTTTGGGGGGAGGACAATGACTTAGCATGTGGTGTGATGTCAGGCAGTGTTATTAATATATGATCCAGGGCATTGTGGAAACAGAAAGGGAGTCAAATTCAGTAACCAAGCTGAACATGTTGTCCGAATCAAACAGTGCGCAATGCCACGCAAACTCAGAAAAGAGGGTTAATTGAGTACAGTAAACCACGATGAAATTAACCATGGGTTAATTGAGTGAGCCCAGGCAGAGAGAGGAGTTTTAAGATGGGCACACCTTCAATTTTCTGCCTGGAAGACGTTTTCCCTTTCCCTAGCGCTGCCTCTATCGCTTGCTAAGAAATGTTTGCAAATTTGTCTTTCGGGATTGAAAGCCTGCAATTTAAACTTTCTTACAAAAAGTAAGAAAGAGCTCTGCTTATCTAGGTTTGCACATATGCTACATACAAACAGCATATATTGCAGTTTGCAACTTATGGTTTAGGATGTAGCATATTGGGAAAATCAAGCCAAACCAAATTTTTACAACCAAGCAAACCACACTTAATGGCATGAACCCAAGTGCAGAAACCTTGCAGGTGAGAATATGAAGTGGAACAATCATGCTCAAACAAGCCCCAGCAGTTTTTAATCCAGTACAGGGTGTCCTTGAGTTACGACCACAATTAAGCCCCAAATTTCTGTGGCTAAATGAAACCTTTGTTCGATGAATTTAGCCCCATTTTACAACTATTCCTGCCACGTTTGTTGAGTGACTCACTGCCATTGTCAAGCAAGTAACACGGCTGTTAAATGAAGCAGGCTCCCCCCCCCCCCATTGACTTTACTTGTCAGACGGTCGCAAAAGGAGATCACGTGACACTGGGACACTGCAACGATCATAATTACGAACCAGTGGCCAAGCATCACAATCATGGGGAAGCTGCAAAAAGGTTGTAACTGTGAAAAATGGTCCCAAGTCACTTTTTTCAGTGCCGTTGTAACTTTGGTCACTAAGTGAGCTGTCGTAAGTCAAGGGCTACCTGTAAACCACTGCTAAGCAGTTGTATTTTGCATCTGCCCAGCTGCACTCCGAAGGGCCAAGCATCTGAATTTTGATCACTTTTTTCCAGTGCTGTTGTAACATTGAAGAGTCACTAAATGAACTGTTGTAAATCGAGGTGTATCTGTATCTCAACAGAACCATTGATCTCCTCTCTTCTTTTAACTGCAGACATACCTTCCCTTAAACCAACACCATCATCATAATTTTTTAACGACCCCTTAGAGCCTCAGATAGCTCAACGGGCTAGATAGCCTGTTATTAACACCCAGCTGTCTGCAATTATGCGAGTTCGAGGCTCAAGGTTGACTCAGACTTCCATCCTTTCTAAGGTGGGTAAAGTTGAGGACCTAGTTTGTGGGGGCAATAAACTGACTTTGTATAAAATATACAAAAGTATGAAGGCTATTGCTTAACGCATTGTAAGCCGCCCTGGAGAAGGGCGGCATATAAATCTAATTTTAAAAAAAAAATCCCTTGCGGGGTGGAGTATGGGCAACTGAATGGAGCTGAGTGTTTATTGGCCGGATGCCCTTCCTGTCGCCAATGCGGAGTTTTGTTCAGCAGATATATTCTCATCCTGCCCAGAGAGCGAAATATCTGCCTCTACCTATTGAACTCACAAAACCTCCTGATTGTGAGGCGACCTTAAACCAACCCCCTGATTGCGTTTATGCGGAACAGTCGCTCAATGTTGTACATTGAGGACTACCTGTCTAGATGGTCTGCCTGGGTTCAAGCCGCGTGTTTAGCCAAATGGAGTTGTTGCCCTTGCCAAACATTCTAACTAGGGTTACTTTAAACCATGTTAGCTTTTAAGAGCTCTGGGTTAGCCATTTGGCCTTAGATTACCCTAAGCCTTTCGGTTCCAGGCTGGGGGTCATTACGCTGGCCCAGTTTAAGGAGTTCATTCAGTAAACAGGTTAAGCCTGCTGTGTAAAGACAGCCAAGACATGTTGGAAGTCTAGCCTTCATGGCAAAGGCAGTTTCTTCCCTGGTAAGCCAGGCACAGCTAGACATCCAGGTGATTCGGGGGGGGGGGGGGAGCCAGGCACAGCTAGAATCACCCAGGTGATTCCGGGGAGGGGGGGGCAAGCACCCACTGCCCACTGCTGCGTCCTTGGCTCCCGGATTAACTCCCACCACCGGGGTGGGGGTGGGGTGGCAAGGGGCTCTCCGGTCGTATCTCCAGCCCCAGGGTCCTGATTTACCTGGTGTCCAGAGAGCCGGCACAGGTGAGGTGAGCAGCAGATCGGAGACGCAGTTACAGTCCATAGCGAGGGAGGCTTCTATCTGCAGGAAGGGGAGGGCAGGGGTGGGGGGGGGGACACAGGAGAGAGAGAGAGAGAGAGAGAGAGAGAGAGAGAGAGAGAGAAAGCGCAATGAGGAAGGGTCTCCGGCGGGCGCGATTTGACACGAGAAGGAAAAAGGAGAGGAAGTCGTGGGGTGTGAATCTCCCTCCCCTGACCTGCTTGGGGTGGACCCGAAAGAGAGAAGGCGCTGCGGATTTCCCGCGTGGAGTGGGTCGTGGGTGGGTGGATGGGTGTCCCGTGTCTCTTCCCCACTGGTAGGGAATGGGAGTCTCGGGGAGAGGGCTGAGTTGGCCGCGGGGTGGGGGTGGGGGTGGAGGAGAGTCCCCCCACCCACCCAATTGGAGCTTCAAATCCTGGCCCGGCGGAGTTGGACCCGACGTTTCCACGCACAAAGTCCTGCCGCGCAATCTGGGGCTGGAAAAAGGCCACTCGAGACCTTCTGCGCCTTTTGGAGGGTGGGGGTGGAGGTGGGGGGGCGGGGAGGAGGCAAACCCGTGCATAAAAGCCCAAAAGTATCTGTGCGGCTATTTTTGCTTCTTGCTGCTCTTTTTGGAGAGAGAGAAGGCTACTGCTTGCCGGCCCCACTCCCTCAGCCGCGTAAAAGACCCCCCCCCCCCCAAGACAGGACCCGCTGAGGGCAGTTCCTTTTGGAAGGGACTCTCTTCCCCTTCGTGGTTGTCCCAAAGGTGCTTTTTCAGGAGGCAACTGGATTTTCCTGGGGTTTTTTTTTCTCTTGAAGACGTTTCGCTTCTCATCTAAGAAGCTTCTTCAGCTCTGACTGGATGATGGGGGAATGGAAGGGTTGATACTCCTTGCAGATACAGCTGGTCATTTGCTTCTTTTTAGAGGGTCCGTTGAAGCCCTCGGAGGTTGATCTGTGGCCTCGAGGTCACCCGAGTAGCGCAAATGGTTCCTGTAGTCTGCAATTTTTTTTCCCCTCTGGAAATCCATTCCTCCTCCCACCCCGTTCCAAGGGCGTTCCTCCCAAATTGTGCAGCTAAAAGTCTGTAGAGATTCCCAGTCACCCAGATACGACTTTATGACTGAGAATCTCTACAATCTTTCCCCTACAATTACTTTTCACCAGCCTCCATCCTACTTAAGAACGTGAGAAAGGCGGCGCTTTCAACCCGCGTTTGGGCCTGTCAGACGGAGGATCCCGCGCAAATCTCAGTTTGCGCGCTCTCGAGGTGAATTAATCCTAAATTAATTCAGTCGTGTGTCCCCCCACTTCCCCCCCAGTACTGCCGGGTTAGCTCCGTTTGGGTCTCTAATTCGAAGGAAACTCCTGTCTGTCGCGTGTCTGCTTAAGGGAACTCCGTGTGTATATGGATGGGCGAAAAGCCCATCGCTTTAAAAAGCCCGGCTATCCCAAAGGAGCTTTTTTTTTTTTTCAAGAGGCAACTGGACTTCCTGGTTTTTCTTTCAAGGCGTTTCGCTTCTCCTCCAAATAAGCTTCTTCAACTCTGACTGAATGGTGGGGGAATGGAATTCTTCAGTCAGAGCTGAAGCAGCTTCTTTGGAGGAGAAGCGAAACGTCTTCAGAGAAAAACCAGAAAGTCCAGTTGCCATTGGACTTTCTGGTTTGCTTTTCGCTTCTCATCCAAGCAGCTTCTTTAAAAAAAAGCATCTTTGGGCCAACCATGACTTGGATGACTGAGAATCTCTATAGACACCAAAGCCGAGAGAGTTTCCACTACGTGTATTTCAGTGTAGGCCATCCCCGCCCCCCCCCCCAGCTGTTTCTTACACCAGCGGTTTCCAGCGTCATCCAATCACTGCTGTGTCAAGGGAAAACAACAATAACAACAACCACCCACGTTAAAGGCAGACTTTGTTGCGCCAAAAATCGTGGCTGAGTGTCCCTCTTAAATCACTTGTGAAAAAAAATTGATCTCGAGCCCTTAAAATATTCAGGCCATAAATGTTTCCCACCGACAACCGCGGCCATCCGTTATCCCGACAACCTAAAGCCGCCTCCATTACTGATATATTGGGCCAGCGATGGTGAGATGGCGCTATAATTCACAGGGGTGGAAATCGCGGGATTAGAATCGGCCTCCGCAAAGCCCACCGCGGCAAAGGTAGTTGGATTTTGCCTCTGTTTTATAACGGCCAGCTCCCGTTTTTGCTCGCCCTTCCCAGGGGGAAAAAAAACCAACAGCAGCAGCAGCAGCATACCGGAAGAGTATATCTCAGGATCGGTGTCCCAAATCCTTTAGGATACAGACTTAGAAGGTGGTGGTGGGGGGGGTATGCGCTGAGGAGGGGTGTGTGGGTGTGAGAGAGAAGCAGAGCTGCCATCCCACCAAATCGGCCCTCCAGCGGTGTAGAGCTGGCTGTGGATGATGGACCTTTATAGCAGATAACAGATTTAACAGATTAACAAGAGTTGGAAGGGCCTCATAGGTCATCTAGTCCAACCCTTCTCCTCTCCCCCCCCCCCCTTTAGCAGGAAACCCAAACTGGCAAAATTGAGTTTGATGTGACTTATTGGCGGCAGGGAGACACAGTGGAACCCTATAACCCAGAGGTCTTCAAACTTGGCAGCTTTAAGACTTGTGGACTTGGTCACTGCGTTATTTTGTATTTGCCAGCTGAGCTTCCATTCTGAGCATTACAGTAGCCTTGCCAGAGGACTTTTATCAGAGTGAAGCGATAAGGACTACTTTGAACTACTGCGCATGTCTACATTCTTTCTTTCCTAACTTCTTTTTTACTTTCTCTTTTGTCCCTCTCTGAGATAAACTGCCGGTAAGAATGTAGTTAGCTAGGTTTCTTACTTTTGTAACAATAAAAATGTTTATTAGATTTTATACTTCGGGTTTTCTTTCTTTGTGGGTATACACCATGGAAAACAAGATCCATTTACCTCTAATTAATCACAGTTTTCCCCGGGGGGGGGGGGGGAACGAAGCTGATTCACGCTTGGACAGACTTCAATTCCTCTTGAAGCTATTCTGGCTGGAGAATTCTGGGAACTGAAGTCCACGAGTCTTAAAGCTGCCAAGTTTGAAGACCTCTGCTATAATCCTTCTCTTCCTCAACCCCTCCCCCCCAAGACTTCCAGCGCTCTCTGGTCCGAATTACCACCACCACCACCACCACCCTTCATGCCAACAGAGCCATTTGTCCAGAATGATATATACGGTCTCCTGCTTGAGCAGAGGATGTTGGCCTACTAGAAGACCTCTAAGCTCCTTTCGAACTCTGCTCTTCTGTTAATGTAGCCCGGGGGCGGGGGTGGAGGTGGGGAGTCCACCTTAGAGGCGTCCCCCCAACAGCTCTTCATCACGCCTCCCTCCCAAAGCAACACTTCCTTCTTTAGGTCTAACTACAGAGCTCAGTGTTTGGGTATGCTCGCTTTAAGAGCTGAACCCAAAGAAATTGAGGATGGAAGGTTCTCTGTGCTCCGCCAGGGTCTTGCAGCCTGCGAGTCTAAAAGAGGAAGGAGAAGATGGTGGCATTCCCCGCCCCCCTGCCTCCCAATTCTGTGGTCTCATTTATTCTATTCCCTCATTTTCCTCCTAGGGCCCTTTCACCCTTTTTTTAAAAAAAAAAATCCCGTGTTTTTTGTCCAGGCAGGGATGTCTCCCCAAGTTTTCGCCTAGCATTAATTTTTTAGCCCTTCCCTCCCTCCCTCCCTCCCCACGGCCGTCTTCCAGCCCTGAGAATCATTTTAACCCCGAAGATGGGGTGAGGGGAGGGAGGTTGTGATTTCCCGCTCGCTTCGTCCTTCAAAGTTGCCACCCCGGCGGCCTGGTCCTCTTAAAGCCATCCCTGGACCCGGCCGGATGGAACCGGGAATTCCAAGTGGCTAGACGGGATGCCAGGCCAAAGAGAGCGCCTCCTTTCCAGATTCACCTTCCGGATGAAGCCCTTGGAATGCCCCCTTCTCATCCCACTCCCCACCGTCCGAATCTCTGCAAGCCCGTTTTTTCCTTCTGCCTCCCGGGCCCTCGCTCCTCTCCTGCTTTGCTTCTTTCGCCTCTCCTCCTCCTCCATCTTTTTTCTGGCTTCGTCCGCGCCCGGCTCAAGAATTTTTCTTCCTATCACTTCTATCAATTTACATGCTTACTCTCCCCTCCCCTTTCCCCCTCTCCTCTGCCCTTCGCCTCTAGGCGCCGGCTTCCCCGGCATTCTAGACAGTATGGGAGAACGGCTGAAGTGATCATGAGCATCCCGCAAAGAGATTCCTGGGGACAGGATAAAAGCGGTAAAACTAGAAAGTTGATTCCCCCTCTTGGTTTTCATGTAAGGGCCAGCATTTGCCCGAAATTACCTTCCCGCCGCCACCAGTGTTAGGAGCTGCAGGAGAGCGTCCATATGGACTACTGTAATGCTCTCTACATGGGGCTCCCCTTGAAGAGCACTTGGAGGCTCCAACTGGTCCAGAATGATTATGGGAACGACACGACGCACCCATGTAACACCTCTCCTGCGCGAGCTGCACTGGCTCCCAGTGGTCTTCCAGGTGCGATTCAAGATGTTGATTACCATCTTCAAAGTGCTCCATGGCTTAGGATCCGGATATTTACGAGATCGCCTTCTGCCACCGATGGCCTTCCACCGACCAACATGCTCTCACAGGGAGGGACTCCTCAGGGTGCCTTCGGTCAAACAATGCCAACTGGCGACCCGCAGGGGGAGAGCCTTCTCTGTGGGGGCACCCGCCCTCTGGAATAAACTGCCCCCGGGGATACATATGATTCCCGACCTACATACCTTTCGTTGTGCCTTTAAGACCTTACTATTCCAAGAGGCTGGGCTGGCTAGATTAGGAATTTTAGGGGTGTTTTAATCTGGAATTTTTAAATTTGGGGCCAAATTATTTAATACATTTTTAATTGTGTTTAAATTTTGTATTATATGTTGTTTTTACTATGGCTTTACACCACCCTGAGTCCCTCGGGAGAAGGGTGGTATAAAAATTTAAATAATAAATAAATTAATAATAATACCGCTGATCCGGCCTTAAATTAGAGAAGTTTACTTGCTCCTCAGTTCCTGCTGAAGCTGGCAGATTTCCTCCCGTTGCCCTGTGACTTACCACCAAGTCAGAAGATTAGCATTATAGGTTGGGAGGTGGAGAGGAGTTCACAAGGCCGCCCACCGCAGTTTCTTTTTCAGGAAGGCAAGTTAAGTCTTCTTAGCCCCTCCACCCTTTAAAAACTGTGGAAAAGGGGGGGGGGAGGTGGCTGGAGGTGGCAAAGATACACACACACACACACACACCAGTGAAAACTTCAGAGCTGAATGAAAGAGGAGGAGAGAGAATAAGTGTTGAGTGTTGCAAGAGCCCCCAAACCTTGATCTAAAAACCGTCAAAGAACCGGTGGTTAATCTGATCCTTGGAAACCTCTTGAGCTAAAATAGGGGAATTTAGACTGGACGGGGTGCGGGGGGGGGGGAGGGGGACAAAGAGAGTCCTTATTTTTTCCACCATTAAAATACTCATTAAAATATTCAACCTCACCCCACCCGCTTGTCCCCTGTATATAAAGGCGATTCCCTCAATGGGTTCACACGTGTGTCAGCCCACCTCAAGCAAAGACTCAACAGCTTGCTTGATTAGTATTCAGTTTGAATAAAACGACCATCCCTGTTGTTGTGTTGTGTGTGAACGGCGGGCCAGGGAGCATAACAAAAACCCCTCCACCTCCAGTCCCAAGGGAGCGGAAGGGATCAAAGACAAGGGAAAGCAGAAACAAAACAAGGATCAAAAGCTGGTGTCTGGTGTCTTTAGAGGGGATACCTGGAAGGCAGGTAATTTAGAAGAAGAAAAAAACCCAGACCGGAAGGGCTTTGGTTTAACTAACTAGATTGTAGTTATTGGAAACGCGTAGCTCGAGATCGCCAAATACCAACACAGCCTCGGCCGGTCCCCACCGCCGGTGGCGGATTTCAGCACTAGGGACAGCTCCAGCCCCGCCCAACTCCGCGCTCTACGCAGTTTGTCTTTCGCCCCCTTTTCCCTTCCCCACAAAATCTCCTATTCTGCGCCCCCTACCCGCCTCCGGCCCCCGCCAGCCCGGTGCGTGCTGCTCGGATGTCCCCAAAGGCCCAACCCTCCCCTTCCCTCCCCCCCCTCCCCCTCCCCCCCCCCCCTTCTCCAACACCCGTTCTCAGCCTCCCGTCCTTGGTTGCAGTAATTTTCCGTTTGATTTGGGAGGTAATGCATTTTTTACAAATCAAAGAGGAAGCCTCCAGATTCCCCCTCCAGGCCCCCAGGAGCTGGGGCCCAGATGAGAGGCGCAGATCATTTCCTTGTTAGTTTTGATTTCGGTTACCAGACTTTCAACTTCCCTCCAACCTCCTGGAGAAATGTTATAACAAGTAGCCGAGGGAATTTTCTTTCTTTGCTTTCCTCTCCTCCCCTCCTTCCCCCGCCCCCCCGCCTTTCCTCTCCCGCTTCTCCCCCTCCTCTTTCGCCTTCTCGCCTCCCTCTCATCTCTGCATATTCCTAAAGCCGAGAGGAAAGCCCCCAGAACCCCAATCTGGAAAGAGAGAGAGAGAGGACGAGAGAAAGGGGATAAGGCGCTCCCCCCCCCCGCCCCACATATATGCCAGTTCTTATCGCCTTACTTGTTTCGTTCCCCACGTTTCCCACGTCCTCCTTATAGTAGGCGAGATGGCGTTCTTTGAACGTCTCTTTAAATGAAGAAACACCTACAAATCAAGATATCAACTTTATTAGGGGGAGAAGTGGGGAGGGGGGGAGGACCAGACATCCTGCCCTATTGCAACTACAGGTGGCTACGCCGATTGGTGATTCTGCTTCGGCTCCGCAGTAATGTCCAACCTTGATTTCTTTCAAGCCGCTGTCTGATTTCGCATTTCTTTTTAGCCTATCTTAAGCTTAAAAAAAAAAAACCTGCACGAAACTACGATCTACGTTCCCCCTCGGTGGAGGAAGCTCCAAGCACACCATTCACTCGTTCACACGTGCACCTTCCGAGATAACCAACTTTAAGGACCATCGTTTGGAGGATACAAAAAGGGGCGAAAATGGACCCCCCAAACAGGGAAAATAAATGGGTAACCGAAATTAGAATGCTGGGGGGGGAGCCTGCGTTTTGATTAAATAGTGTACTTATCTGCCTTTTAAACCCAGAAACTTTTTTTTTAAAAAAAGGATTTACACGATCAACATTCTGGAAGTGGGGGGGAGGATCTTGATTCTATAGAAAAAGTGATCAAGAAACTAAAAACTGCCACTATCCTCATTTCTCTCCCCCCCCCCCCCCAATACAGAGGGAAGCAACAGGCTTAAAATTAAACCGAGATTGGTCTTTATTTGCATCCACCAATTCTCGGTTTTGTCTGCCGAAGAATCAACTAAAGCACCAGTTAATTAATCCACCCGTGTCTGGGCAGTGAAAGTTTATGCCTTAATGGGTTTTCTTAGCGTGTGAGAATTCCCACCGATTCTTACAAATCTTTTATTGGGCTGGAAGGCGGTTGGTATGCCAAGTTGTAACACCCCACCCCCCGAACCCCTCCTGAAATCTGCACAAACGTCTCGGGAGGAAAAAAACAAACCAACAAACAGATGCGCTCCTATCTGTTGCTCTGGGTTAAGAAATATTAATTGCAACTAACTCTTCCCCTTGCATTAAAAAAAAATCCAAAAAAATAAAATAATAATAATCAGGAGCTGCTCCCCTTTGAATTGGGGGAACGGGCAGGGGTGGGAATGGAGTGCTTGTACAATTTCCTTTTCTTCCTTTCTAAATCTTGAAGGGGATGTTTGCCAACATCTCCCCTCTTTTTTTGGAGGGGGGAGGAGGAAATCAATGCCGTAAATTATTCATTGTCATTAGTTATCGATTTGGATATCTGGCGGCGGCGTTTGCAGGATGAAAAGGGCTCTTCCTTCTCCCCTCATTGTTCTATAACCTCCGGCGAAAAAAAAAGCCAGAGGTGGAAGTTTCCCCCTCCTCCCTCCCGCCTTCTCCCTCCCATTCCACCAAGGCTGTTCTAAAGCAGCCCCGATACACACGTTAAGGCAAACTCCGCGCGATCAATGGGGGATCAATGCCGAGGCATGAAACTAATAGCCAGCGAAGCCCCTTTGATCTCAAATCTCAGCTCAGAACTCAAATACCTGCTTCTAACAAGGCAGTCGCCGGGGAGGGGAGGGGAGGGCACGGGGAGGGGGGCCACGGATGGAGGGCGAGGAAAGACGGGCAGGGGGCGAGTTTTAATGCCAGACAAATATTTCAACATCCAGGTTCAGGAAAAGGAGGATTTCCTCCGAGTTTCGCGCAGAACAAAACGGGGGTTGGGGGGTGGAGGGGGGAGAGAAGGGCGGCTGCTGACTCTTTAAATGGCTGGGCTTAATATATTGGGTGGGTGTGGGGGGAGACATGGGTGCGAGAGGCAGGAAGGCAAATGTTGAAGGGGACCGTGGCAAGGTAGAATTATCGGAGAAGCGGTTTTTAAGGAAGAAGGATGAGAGGAAGGATGGACGCTGGAGAGGAAACCCAAGAGCTAGATACGACCCGGGGTGGGGGGGAAGCAACCATTAACACCCCATTCACGTTTCCCCATTCCTTGGCAGCAGCTCGCCAGAAAAGCGAGCAAGCAATTTATTAAGTAAAGTAATTAATAATTATTTTTAACAGCCTAATAGAGGCTTCGCCCTCGTCTCCCACCTTCCGCTGCCTCATCTCATTATCGTTAATGTGGTTCGAAGCCCTCCAAACGGCCCCTTGTTTGTTGATTCATTTTTATGTCCGGCATATTAGAGACCTGAGCTGTGCTCAAGCTCCCCCACCCACCCCCCACCTCCGGGGCTCCCCCCCCCCATACCCTAATATCCAATAAAAAAAAAGTCGGTGTCGCTCTTTAGATTCCGAGGAATCTAACTCTAACCAGCTAATATCCCTTTTGAAAATAGCCCAGGAAACGACCAAACTCAAGGGAAAGGGCCAAGTTTATCATGATATGAATTCAAAAACTGAGGTGAGAATGTTGCAGGGATCCCTAACCTAATTGATCTTTGCCGACTTCGAAACCTCGGCATTGCAAAGTTCTGGCACCAGTTTTTTTGTTTGGCATTTTGCTCATGTTAATCAGGTACAAGTACTCTAGAAATAGAATTCTTTATTGGCCAACTGTGACTGGACACACAAGGAATTTGTCTATATACAATTAAGCATATAACAACATTTCAGTTCTGCCAAATTAGGTATATTACCTTTTCTGGAAAGATTTGCATGCTTTAACAATGGGAGCCCAGCGCCCTTTTACAACTTGGTTCCTGATCTATAATTTCCCAGCAGCTATTAAGCAACAACCTCCCTCCAGACTTCCTGGATTCCTGCAGCGGCCTCCATACAGGAGTTTTGGAAACTGTAGGGAATTGATTTGGTATTTGTCTTTTTGGATTTTCTCTCCCCCACTCCTTCCCAATGTAGGCTTGTCTTGGGATTTCCTGGTGGTGCCCCATCCCTGTATCACCCAAATTGATTCTCCTTAGCTTCCGAGAGATGGAGCAAAGGATTGTTGGGTGCTGTCCAGCTTGTGTCCTGCGGGTTTCACGACGTCCTTTGTTGTCAAACTGTGGGACGGGGGATGTGGACTTGTCTGGCTAACGCAGCAAAGTTGATGCCTACTTAAAAAAAAAAGCCTACATATTCATGTATATCTTGGCTCAGACGGCGCGTTTTCTAAGCTGTGAACACTGGCAGCGAAAGGAAACAGTGCCGGTTGAGTTCAAAGCAACGGAACAGAGGAAAGAACAAACAAGGGGGAGAAGAAATATCCACGGATTTCCAAGATATAAGCTCAACCTGGGACTTCTGCAGCCGATCTCTCTGCTCCGGGGGAAACTTCCGAAAATCTCACATCTAAAGCTTTGAGTATGTTGGGGGAGGCTCGGGTTTTTCTTCTTCTTCTTTTTTTAAAAATCATTTTGCAGCCCTGCTTATTCGAGAACGGGTGGGGGGTGGGGGGAGCGGCTTTTGAACTTGGGTAAGGCGGAGGAATGAGCGGGAAGCATTGGGAAGGTTCTCGTGGTGCTGAAGGATACCGCCAGCCCTGCGGGAGAGACCGTGACTAGGAGTAGCGCGGAAAGGGTAAAGGGAACTGATGGAGTTGGCGACGGATAGTAACATCCGGAAGCATCGGCAGAGCCTTGGCAAATGTCTGGGGTCAGGCCAGCCTTGCAAAGGCGAGACTGAACCGCTTCTTCTCCGCTGAAAAGGACCCCAGCTGTTATTATTTAATGCGCAGAGCAGGGTTTCTCAAAGCTTTAAGAAGGGTGGACTTCAACTCCCAGAATTCCCCGGCCAGGTTGAGAAATACCGGCATAGAAAGGAAAGAGGCAATTATATTTTCAAACTGACTCTGTTTTTAAGGCTTCTGAATATGGGCTACAGACAGCCAAACGTCCCCTAGCTGGTGGCCTCTGCCTTCCCCAGAGTCCCATTTGTGAATGATGGTGGGGAAGAGGGAGGGAGGGAGAGGGGGAAGGAGTAAGAGAGGGAGAGAGAGGGAGAGAGAAAATGAGAGAGAAAGAATGAGAGAGAGTGCGAGACAGGGAGATGGGGGGAGGGAGAGAGAGAGGGAATGAGAGAGGCAGAAAGAGACAGAGACAGAGAGAGGGGGAGGGAGAGAAGGAAGAATTATCCCAAATCATGCAGATCAGCAGAAAACAGCTTGGCTTGCTTTCTTGAGTCAGCTGTAGTGGTGTGAGTGTGGGTGCTACTGTGGGGAATGGCTCAGGGGCATTCCTACTTTGTCCATAAGGACAAAGCCTCAGGTATCTTCCACCTGGCCTGGGAAAGTCTCCCTGTCTGGATCTATAGGTCGGCATCCTTTCGTCTCTGTCTTTGTCCACCTTCTATCTTGTAACGAGGTTAAACTCCCAACCAGCACGGCCTCCTGCTCCGCAGCTCTTGCAGTAGAAGATAGACCCTGGATTCTTCCGTCTTCCTAGGGATGAATATCCTTGGTTTGAAAAAAAAGGGAATTCGGAGTGAACTATAGAACCACTCAAAGAATTCGTGCAAAATGGGAAGGTGTGGGGAGAGCTGGCCCATAGAATTCTCCAAGGGTCGGACACGACTGACTGGACAATATCAGCATCACTTGGTAGACTATGCCAAGCGTCTTCAAGACAAACAGCCATCTTCCCACTTTCTAAACAGGCGAGGGAAATCAGACTTATTTTTGAGTCTGATTTTGAGTCCCTGAGCCAAGCGAATGTCAGCAGAGTAGCAAGATTGAAGGGGGAAAGAGAGAGAAAGAGGAGAGAGAAAGAGAAAGAGAGAAAGGGAGGGAGGGAGGGAGAAAGGGAGAGAGAGAAAGAGAGAGAAAGGGAAAGGGAGGGAGGGAGGGAGAAAGAGAAAGAAAGAAAGAAAGAAAAGAAAATCTTTGTCCTGCAAAGTCCGAACAATGGAGTGGGGGGGGGGTGAGAAATATCGAGAGGAAAAGCTAGAGAGAAGCTCCCGAGAGCCAGTCTCATCTAGCTGCCCCGTTAACACCATCTTCTAAACTGAAATTAAAATTGATTTTTTTCCTCTTTTAAAAAAAATCATATTTCCTCCCCCCCCCCTCCTCCCGATCTTTGCAAAAGAGAACTAGTTGAAATAAGAGGACCCAAAGAATTGTCACTCGGTCACTGGCTGGGAGAGAGAGAAATGGAAAGTCCATTGAACAAACAGCCCTGAAAGTTTTCATTAATTTCCAGAAATCTGGAGCTATTTGGTCTGAAGCCACCTCTGCTTTTCAAAAAAAAAAAAATAGAATTGCAAAAGGGCGAGAACTCCTGCATTGTCTTCTTCAGACTCGGCTGCAATTTTGCAATTTTGCGCTGTGCTTTCTGGGTACCACATTAAAATAAACTGAAGTACGTTTTTTTTTTAAATTCTAATAATTTAGTTTCGACACTTTTAGACGTTGCCTCTCCGGATGAGTGTATTACTTCGCAGCCTGCCTTAAACCAAACGTGTTAGGCCGCCTGGGTTTTTTCCCCACTACCTCCTTGCTCTCTACTGAATGGTGAATTTTTCGGGTTACCCCCTTAACCTTCTTGGGGGACAAGGACAAGGAAAGAGCCCCCCGGGAACCAAGACGTGGAAAGCGGGGCAGTGACTGAGTTTGGTTCCTTCTTCTGCCACAAACTGCAAGAGGAGCGGAAAGAAAGAGATGGAATTGGATAAAAGGGATTTCGTTTCTCGCGGGAGGGAGGGAGGGAGAGGAAAGTTAGCAGTGGGAAAAAAACCCCACGACCACGAAAGACGAGATAGGAGTAAATGCGGAGTCGGGGGCATCAGGAAAGGGCCAAGCCACGCACCCGACATGCAAAGCGGGAATTCCTGGGAAGATCAGGGAAAGATACTCTGGAGTAGTTGGCTTTCAGCGGGTTCAAAAGAAATCCAGCTAGTAAAGTTCAAACGCAGGCACGCACCCGCCCGCTTCACCTATTCCCCCCCCCCTTCCCCGTTTCTCCTTCCTCAAATAAAATAAAATAAAATAAAATCCCTTCCGGCTACTTGCTCTCCTTTGAAATCTCCGTGTTAACGAACATTTCCCAGAACACCTGAATGGGTGCGCGCATCGGCCGCCCACACCGGATCCGCGGGAAGGGGGGCGCCGGGGTCCCTCCTCGCTTACTCCCTTCTCCCTCCCTCCCTCCCTCCCTCCCTCCCTCTCTCTCTCTCTTTCTCTCTCTCTTTCTTCTCCCTCTCCCATTCTCTCTCTCATTCTCTCCCTCATTCTCTCTCTCGTTCTCTCTCTCTCATTCTTTCTCTCTCATATTCTCTCTTTCATTCTCTCTGTCTCTCTCTCATTCTTTCTCATTCTCTCTCTCATTCTCTCTCATTCTTTCTCATTCTGTCTCATTCTCTCTCTCTCTCATTGTCTCTCTCCCATTCTCTCCCATTCTCTCATTTGCTCTCATTCTCTCTCTCTCATATTCTCTCTTTCATTCTCTCATATTCTCTCTGTCTCTCTCTCTTTGTCTTTCTCATTCTCTCTCTCGTTCTTTTTCTCTCTCTCATTCTTTCTCTCTCTCTCTCATCTCTTTCTCTTTCTCTCTCTCTCTCTCTTTCCTCTCCTCTCCTTCTCCCCACCGCCACCCCGCTGGCCTGCAAACCGGGCGAAACTTTGCAATTTCGGCCCAGCTGGGTTGACAGGAAACCGTCACCGAGGAGGTCATGGCGGGCAGGGGGCACAAGGAAGAAGACCCTCGGCTCTCCTTAGCGCCCAGAACAGTGGCGCTTCTGGAAGACGTGGCTTCAAGCGCTAGAGGGCGGCAGAGAGCAGCGCTGCCTTCCACCCTTGGGCAGCCCCACCCGTGAAACGCTCGGGAGGCGACGGGGAAGGCCGAGCTTGGCTGTCCCTGAAACTTTCCAGCAAACTAGCAAAGGAGACAAGGCGGCGGGGGATGGGGAGCCCACGGGGCCCAGGAAGAGGCGGGGATGGGTGTGCAGCTCCCTCACACCCACTCACGAAAAGTCCTGCGGGGCCGATAAAGGAGAATATTTTGTAGCTCAGGGTTGAAGCGAGGGCTCCTTGGTGCTCTCTGAGCTTGGTGGATTTCTTGCAGACGTTTCATTACCCAGCTAGGTAACCTCATCAGTGCCAAAATGGAGTGGGGTTTAGCAGTGGCATTACCTAATTTGGGGAATGAAAACATCTGCAAGAAAACCACCAAGCTCAGAGAGCGCCAAGGACCCCACAGTCCTCCTCTTCCTCTACTCTGCAAGCACCACTCCCTTCTCACACTGATGATGTTACCTAGTTGGGTAATAAAACGTCCAAGGAAACCCCCCCCCCCCCAATTGTTGGGGAAGTCAGGAGGGGACACCAAAAATTCCTGGTTTTTGTTGGATTGGTCCTAAAGCAAGGGTGGAATTCAATTTTTTCTATAACTGGTTCTGTGGGTGTGGCTTGGTGGGCGTGGCAGGGGAAGGATACTGCAAAATCCCCATTACCACCTCACTGGGGCCAACCAGAAGGTGGTATTTGCCGGTTCTCCGAACTGCTGAAAAATTCCGCTACCGGTTCTCCAGAACCTGTCCGAACGTGATGAATAGTCAGCAGAGATGTCCTTTATTGATTAGGTTCAGGACAAAGTGCGAGTGAGTTGCGTGGAATTGATGACCAGGGAGGCAGATACAGGATCGCGCGCGCGAGGAGCTGCTCCGTGTTGCCCAAATGGTTTAAACCAGGGACCATCGCTGGTTGAGAAATTCTGGGAGTTGAAGTCCACAAAGTCTTAGAATTGCCAAGGTGGGGGTGCGGGGGGGGGAGGAATACCCCTGGATTTTAGACGCTCTAATTCGAATTGAATAAAGATAGGCGCTTCCAGTCTTACGCGCGGTTCGCTTCGGTTTCGATCTCCTTTGGCCGAAACAGTCCCGTAACTACCATAGTTCTCCAAAAACTGGGGAAGACTGTAAAAAAAGACGAGTTACCCTTCCTTTTGGAAAGACAATTCCTGGACCGCCCCACATCCAACTTCACCGGTCAGGAGAAGCCGGGCAAGGACGAACGTCATCTATGGGGGGTGGGGAGGGTAGCAGCCCCCCCCCCGCCCCGCGAGGTTTGCCAACCGCATCGATTTGCAATTAGGCCGTTCTAATATGCGCCAATTTGTGGCAAGGACGCGAACGGGGGAGGGGTGGGGAGGGGGGCAAGAAGGACAGCCGCTACATCAAAGCTCCGACGCCCCCCACCCCACACCGCATCTGACTGCAACCAGCGCTCCCCGCCCCCAAGAGAATTTGCCCCCAGGAAATCAGGCCTCTCGTTCTTGTCTCCGAGTCTCCCCTGGTCTGACTCAAGGCCCCCCTCCGACTCCCCCCACCCACGATATTCGAGAATGAAACCCACCCCCCTCAAATCCTGGAGCCTTCGGGCCTACCCACAAATTCAAACTTCTTAACTGTATAAACCTTCCCCAGTTCTTTTGAGCAGACCATCTTCCCCCTTCTCAACCCGAGGAGCCTGGTTGGTTTCATCTTCTCTCTCTCTCTCTCTCTTTCTTCCTCCTAATCTCCCTCCCTCACTCCCTCTTTCCCTCCCCCCTCTTCCCCATCCTCTCTCCCTCCTTCTCTTTCTCTCTCTCTTCCTCCTCCTTTCCCTCCCATTCTCTCCCCCTCCTCCCTCTTCCCTTCTCGCTCCTTCTCTTTCTCTCTCCCCCTCCCCCTCCCACTTTCCCTCACCTCCCTCCCTCCCTCTTTCCCTCCTCACTCTCCCTCCCTCTCTTTCTCTCCCTTCCTCCCTCTCCCCCACCCTCTCTCCCTCCTTCTCTTTCTGTCTCTCTCCCTTCCTCCCTCTTTCCCTACCATTCTCTCTCCCTCCTCTCTCTTCCCTTCTCCCTCCTTCTCTTTCCCTCTCCCTCCCACTTTCCCTCCCCCTCCCTCTCTCTCCATCTCTCTTTCTCCCCTCTTTCCCTCCCTCCCTCCCTGTCTCCCTCCTTCTTTCTCTCTCCCTTCCTCCCTCTTTCCCTCCCCCTCTCTCCCCCTCCCCCTCTCCCTCCTTCTCCTTCTCTTTCTCTCTCTCCCCCTCCCTCTTTCCCTCCCTCTCTCCCTTTTTTCTTTTTCTCTCTCTTTCTCCCTCTTTCCCTCCCGCTCCCTCCCCCTCTCCCTCCTTCTCCTTCTCCTTCTCTTTCTCTCTCTCCCCCTCCCTCTTTCCCTCCCTCTCTCCCTTTTTTCTTTTTCTCTCTCTTTCTCCCTCTTTCCCTCCCGCTCCCTCCCCCTCTCCCTCCTTCTCCTTCTCCTTCTCTTTCTCTCTCCCCCTTCCTCTTTCCCTCCCTCTTTTCTCTCTCTCCCTCCCTCTTTCCCTCCCTCTTTTCTCTCTCTCCCTCCCTCTTTCCCTCCCCTCTCCCTCCCCACTCTCCCTCTCCTACCCTCTCTTCCCCTTGCGCTCTCTCTCCACCCCCTCCCCCGCCGCTTTTCATGCGCAACCAGGCGGCTGCGGGTTGTTTGAGCTGGTGTGGATCCCAAAGGAAGCCTGCGGAAGCCGGAGATGCATTTGGGGGAAAGGAGGGGGGTTGGGGTTGGCTTGGCTTGGCTTGGAGCTCCAGGGCTGGGAAACAAGCAGGCTCCCAAGTGGGAAGAGAGGGGGTGTCTGTTGGGCTGTCCCCATCCTGGATGCAGCAGAGGAGCAAAAGAGAACTGGCAAAATTGGCTACTCTGCTCAAAGGAAAGAACAAAAATGCTTCTGTTTCCACATGGAAACCGCTTCTGAACTTCCTGCTTGAGGTGGAAAAGGATGAAACTGTGATTTTTGGGTTTCCCACATGAGACTGACAGACTTTTGTAGAAATGACTGGGTCATAACTATGACGGTTATGACAAAAAGCTGTGATTGGTTGTAAATGCCTTATTCTACTACTGCAACAGATAGAGTTGGAAGCCAATGTTTGACTTTTTTCTTTCTTTTCTTTCCCTACCCTTCCTCACTTTCCTTCCCTCCCCCCTTTCCCCTTCCCCTTCACTGTCCTTTTATTTGCTTTTTGTATTTTGTATTTTATAATACTTTATATAACTGCGCCTTGGTGGCGCAGCAGACTAAGTACTGTTAAGTAGCACTAGCTGCCTGCAATTACTGCAAGTTCGAATCTCACCAAGCTCAAGGTTGACTCAGCCTTCCATCCTTTCAAGGTAGGTAAAATGAGGACCTGGATTGTGGGGGCAATAAGCTGACTTTGTATAAAAAAGAACACCACTTGGTGGGGGGGGGGCAAAAGCCCTACTAAGCAGGTATATTCAAAAGTATGAAAGCTATTGCTTAACGCATTGTAAGCCACCCTGAGTCTCCGGAGAAGGGCGGCATATAAATCGAACCAATAAATAAATAATAAAATAAATAAGGCTAGTTGACACAACATCTGGATAGTATTGAGGAAAGACACCTCCTCCTCCTTAGAAGAATGAAATATTTTAAGAAATATTTTTAAAAAGGCAGAATATTATATTTCCCTGGATGAGAAATGGAGAAACGTGCTCTTGGAAAGCAGCCCCCACCTTTATTAATAGCCCCCCAGAAGATATTTTTTGCCCGTTAAGAAAGATTGGGCAATCCTATCCTATCCTAAAACAAAAGACCTTCAGCTCCAGGATGATGGGATTAAGACATGACCCTCCGGGACATAATAGGATTAACCCACTAGCAGCAGAGCTCACTACATTGTACAATCTCCTAAACTTCAACCAAACCTGAGAGCCCAGACAACCTACAGAGCCAGCTATGATCCCTACAACAGCCAATAGAATACATGTTCTTGCACAGGAACAGGAAGTTCAAGTGCAAAGCCCAAGAGAAGGTATACCATATTTTTCAGACTATAAGACACACCAGAGTATAAGACGCACTTAAGATTTTGAAGAAGAAAACAAGAAAAAATCGTTTTTGGCCTCTGTGCGTCCCATTTTTGCCCAGGAGCACTCCATAGGCCTCTCAAACACTCTGCGTTTTTGGCCTCCTGAACCCGCCATGCCAGTGGTGGGTTGCCCCTGGTTCGGACCGGTTTGCAAGAACCGGTAGTAAAACCAGAGGCTCCACCACTGATCCGGATGTCATCAGGAAGTTTTTGCATATGCACAGAAACGGGCGGTGATCCCATTACGAACCAGTAGTAAAGATAAGTAGAACGCAAATCTGCCCCACATGTCCTGTTTTTGCCCTCACTGGCCCCCAGGAACACTCTGCAGGCCTCCCAAGCTCTCTGTGTGTCTTGTTTTTGTGAAAAACAGGCTCGTTTTTGGCAAAAATGGGACGCACGAGGCCGGGTTTTGGGAAGCCAAAAATGGCCATATTCGGTCTATAAGACGCACTGACATTTCCACCCTCTTTTGGGGGGGAAAGTGCATCTTATACTCCGGAAAGTATGGTAAATACCCTTCCATTCGCAACTCCATGTGGTCAGCTGTATCAGAACCATGGGCTTGGTGGTTCTGCTTCTTCATTAAACCATCTTTCCAATCAGCCTCCATGTTTCCAGTGTCTTCCTCACCGGCTTGGAACTGAACCGGATGGATATTTCTTCCTACAGTATAATTTAATTTCTTCAAGCCAGCCGTTGGAGTTTTATTAGGTCCTTTTTTACGGCTTTAGCTGTTGTACAAATCCAGCCCATAATAAACTGGGCTTTAGGGGTAGCAGATCCGCAAACTAACAGCAGATGGCAGTCAATAGTCAGATTTCTAGATTTCTCGTTGCTTATTTGCTGCCACCTAGTGGTTATAGCTGATTTGTCGAATCTCCCTGGCAGGTCAGGGTTTCAAACAAAAAATGAAAAACACCCCAAAACCAATCTGGAGTTAAATGGAAATCACAAGAAAAAAGGATGGCAACCAAGTTCATCCTTTGCAGAAGGCAAGGGGAAAAAAGAGAGATTAAGTTATGTGGGAAGTAGAAAACCCAAAAAGTTGAAGAGAGAAAGCAAGACACCCATCCCATTCCCCACCCCCACCCCCGTCTTCCTGCCTATTTGACTAAACCTAGTTAACCCCACCAGTACTGCAGGGATGATAATTTGTTAATTTATCAAAGTGACGGGTATTTGATCTCAATCTCTCATAATACTGGGGCGTTAATTAAACTTGTAAGGTCACTTACACTGAAGTCTTGCTCGGTGTGTTTGCTAATTGAACTTTAGGTTCCTGACTGCACACCCAATTTGTCAGGGGCAGGAACCGGGAGAGGCTTAGAAAGGGGGTTTGCAGTAGGCTTGTGCGGGGGGTGGGGGGGTGGGAGGAAGACAATAAGACAGAAAAGGGTTTGAAATGCCAGTCAGGAGTTCAAGACAAGTGTCGATGAAACCAGTAAACGATTGGGCATCTAGCCTCAGTTTCTCCAAATGCTTTTGGTTTTTTTTTTAAATTCAAGAGCCGGGTTTCTTTTCTCCTTGTTCTTGATATCTATTTATTTTTATTTATTTTAGTTATATGTCCTGCCCAGGGATGAAATCCAAAATTTTTCCCTACCGGTTCTGTGGGTGCGGCTTGGTGGGCGTGGCAGGGAGAGGATATTGCCAAATCTCCATTCTCACCTAATTCCAGGGGAAGGATAGTGCAAAATCCCCATTCCCTCCCCACTCCTGGGGCCAGCCGGAGGTGGTATTTGCCGGTTCTCCGAACTACTCAAAATTTCCGCTACCGGTTCTCCAGAACCTGTCAGAACCTGCTGGATTTCACCCCTGATCTTGTCTTTATTTTGATGAGGAACTCAAGGCGGTGAACAATTTTAGTACTCCTTCCTCCTCCTATTTGCCCCATAAACAACAACCCTGTAAGGCAGGTTGGGCTGAGAGAGAGAGGGATATTGGCCCCAAACCATCTAGCTGTATTTCATGCCTAAGGCAGGATTAGAACTCACATTCTCCTGGTGATTGGCCCAACATCACCCAGCCACCTTTCATGCCTAAGGCGGGACTAGAACTCACAGTCTCCTGGTGATTGTCCCAACATCACCCAGCCAGCTTTCATGCCTAAGGCGAGACTAGAACTCACAGTCTCCTGATGATTGGCCCAACATCACCCAGCCACCTTTCATGCCTAAGGCGGGACTAGAACTCACATTCTCCTGGTGATTGGCCCAACATCACCCAGCCAGCTTTCATGCCTAAGGCGGGACTAGAACTCACAGTCTCCTGGTGATTGTCCCAACATTACCCAGCCAGCTTTCATGCCTAAGGCGAGACTAGAACTCACAGTCTCCTGGTGATTGGCCCAACATCACCCAGCCACCTTTCATGCCTAAGGCGGGACTAGAACTCCCAATCTCCTGGTGATTGGCCTAAGGTCACCCAGCCAGCTTTCGTGCCTAAGGCAGGATTGGAACTCACAGACTCCTAGTATTGTTAACATGATTTCTGGGATAGAGGAAAAAGATTCGGCCATCCGACTACTCGGATTAAGGTGCACCTCATTTAGCATTGTATTTGCAAAACGCCTGATAAGAAGCACTGAACAAGAGAAGAAATGAATGAAGTTCTGGTTCACACAAGCAAACAAGGATAGCTGGTAGGGGTGAAAGCGTTACTTCAATTAAATCTTGCTCATTTTCCCGAAAGGAATGGATCCAGTTCATGCATTGTCAGCTGTCATACTCTGCAGCAGGCATGAGTGAACAGAATCAGGAAAGTAAACCTCAGCTGCCAATCACCATCTATGGCTTTTTAAGTAGCCGTCTGAATTTGGATCAGCTGATCATGGGGATGCTGCAAAGGTCATAAGTGTGAAAAACGAACCTAAGTCGCTTTTTTCAGTGCCGTTGTAACTTCGAACGGTCATTAAATGAATTGTTGTAAGTCGAGGACTTACAATAGTGTACAGATTACAAATCTGTACAATAGATGTGCACCATGTATTCCTGTATAGGTAGTTCTTGAATTATGACCGGTTGCTTAGTGACAGTTTGAAGTTATGCTGGATTTGAAACGGGAGACTTACAACCTGATCCAAAGTTCTCAGGTTCCGACAAGTTCTCGGTCACATGATTGAATTCCAGACACTCAGCAACATGTCTATATTTATGACGGTTTGTAGCATCCCACAGTGACTGCATTTTATGATGGTTTACCAAAAACTTGCACTTCTGATTTGGGGCAAAATCCATGCCCATAGTAAACCATTTGATTTGCTTAACAACCACAGCATTTGCTTAATGACTGCGGTGTTCAATGAATGACCATCTCAAAAAACGTCATCAATTCAGACCCTCATGACATGCGATGTTGATGATCAAACTTCATTAAGGTCGTATGTCAAGAATTACCTGTATGCAAATGTACTATAAGGTTTGGAGCAAAAATAAAAAGTCCTTTAAAAAAATAAATGATAAGACTCCAGCAAGATAAAAAAAGAGAGAAAGAGAGAGCGAGAAAGAGGGAGGGAGGGAGGGAGGGAGACTGTATAAAACTACAGGACACACACCCATGCTGGAAACACAAATATTATATTATATACTTCTGGCTATAGAGCACTGCACACCAGAACAACTAGACACAAGAACAGTTTTTTCCCGAATGCCATCACTCTCCTAAACAAATAATTCTTTCAACACTGTCAAACTATTTAGTAAGACTGTAATAATATTCTTCTTCTTGTCTTTCCTATTACCTATCTCCTTTTCTACTTATGACTATAACTTTGTTGCTTGTATCTTACTATTTATATTGTTTACTTAGTATCCTAGTATGGTTTATGTTGATTGTTTATTTAGTATCCATGACTATCACTAAGTGTTGTAGCTAATGTTTTATGATGAATGTATTTTTTACAATGACTATGATAATGATCTCTCACTATTGTTGTATGTACACTGAGAGCTGATGCACTGGAGACAGATTCCTTGTATGTCTAATCACACTTGACTAATAAAGAATTCCATTTCATTTCATTTCATTTCATTCCACTCCACTCCACTCCACTCCACTCCACTCTATATTCTATTCTATTCTATTCTATTCTATTCTATTCTATTCTATTCTACTCTACTCTACTCTACTCTACTCTACTCTACTCTACTCTACTCTACTCTACTCTACTCTACTCTACTCTACTCTACTCTGTATTCCATTCCATTCCATTCCATTCCGGCAGGCTTCTTGTACTTTAAAAGACAACAACACAACAACGTTCACTCAAGACCACAAAGATATAAAACTTGAGTTAACCTCATTCTATTTATACTCCTAAGGGATATCAAACTACAACGGATATTAAAAGCCTTTGCTGCAGAAAGTTGCCTTAATTTTTGAAATATGAAATAAAGGCAGGGATGAGATACTGAGCATTAAATCAACACCCTTTTAAATAAAACAAACAGAAAACTGTCAGTTCTGACCATGAAAGCTTAGAGCTGGCTTCTTTCCGTAACTGGACAATTTACTAGCACAGAAATAGCTATAAGTAAAAGAAACATTGGCTTGTAGCTTTCCCCTTTCGATCAAATAAACCTTGATTTCAAAACTTGGTCCTTATAACCAGCACTAAGTGGGTTGATGACTTGAAGTAAAGTTCAGAATTAAAAATACACATCTTGTGTTTTGGAGTATGGTCGATTGTCAGATCTTCCCCCAAATATTGAAATGTTGGTGCTCTCACACAGTTTACTCTAAATTGTTTCAATGGGTTATTTTAAATTCTTTTAAATCCACTTCTCTGCTTCCAAACCCCCTTTAAACCAGTGAGTGGCATTTCAACCTGAAATATTGAAAATTAAATTGATGTATTGGCTGGATTTTTTCAGAGTTCATTCCGAATTAGATTTTCTTTAAATGCCCCCCGGGTCTCTGCAATTATTTTTTGCTTAGTCCTGGGATTGTAATCCAGAGTTCAACACATCAGATGCAACAACGGTGTTGTATAATGCACAACTTACTTTCCCTTCTCAAGAATGATTTCAAAAGGATCCAGATTCTGGCAGGGCTGTATCCCATTCTCCCACATTTTTTTTTTCCCTGAAGAATCTAAGCTATAAATACCCTCAAACCAAGGCTACGTTTTTTGCTATATTTGACTTGTCAGTTTGAATTCTATATTGCTTCTGATATGTCCTTGCCTTCATCTCATTCTTCTATGCTTGTCTCCTGTCCTCTGTGCATCGCTGAAGCAGGCATTCTGGCCTCAATTATGGTCATAAACCTGTATTAGAACTGCTTTGTCTATCCAAATGTTGAATTGGGAATTCTGGGAGCCTGAAAATCACAGATCTTACCAGTTGGTCTGAGGTTGAGAAACGCTTGTTCAAGCTTCAGTTCCTAGCAACATTTCCCATTCTACAAGGTCAATTTTTAGCAGGTACTCTATAACCCATCACTGATAAACAGAACTACCTAATAGCAATAGCAATAGCTCTTCGACTTATATACCGCTTCACAGTGCTTTTACAGCCCTCTCTAAGCGGTTTACAGAGTCAGCCTATTGCCCCCAACAATCAGAGTCCTCATTTTACCCACCTCGGAAGGATGGAAGGCTGAGTCAACCTTGAGCTGGTCAGGATTGAACTCCTGGCAATGGGCAGAGCAATCCTGTAATACTGCATTTTGACCATTGTGCACCACAGAAGGGAGGGAGGGAGGGAGGGAAAAGGAAGAGCAATAAGCATTTAGACTTATATACCATTTCACAGTGTTTTACAGCCCTCTCTAAGCGGTTTACAGAGTCAGGCTATTGCCCCTAACAATTTGGCTCCTCATTTTGCCCACCTCGGAAGGTTGGAAAGTCAACCTTGAGCCTGGTGAGATTTGAACTGCCAAATTGTAGTCAGCTGGCAATCAGCAGAAATAGCCTACAGTACTGCACTCTAACCACTGCACCACCATGGCTAAGTTTATTTCCACTTGTTTAGGAATCCCTGCAGATTTTATTCCGCTGGTCGTTGCCAACTTTAGGGGGCAATGCTCATCTCCATTTCAAAGCCACTAAGCCAGCGCCATCCAAAGAAATTTCCATGGTCATGTGGCCAGCATGACATCATGAAGCATCTTCCCACCGAAGTAGTACCTATTCATTTAGTTGCAATGCTTTCGAACTGCTAGGTCAGCCTGAGTTGGAGCAAGGATGCTATTCGGGTCTTGAACCCAGGCTGCCGGCTTTCCAGCCGACAACCCCAGTGTCTTAACCACTGAGCCACCGTTCCATTCTTCCTTTGCTTAAACTTACGCTAATTAATATATACTATTCATCTTTTAAGAGTCTTCAGTGAATACAGTTATCCTGCCGAGCTGAAATAGGCTGCCCCATTGTGGGTAGGGGTGCCTGTAGCAGTTTAGTTTGTTAACCAATGCATTAATATTATATCACTTGTTTTATTAAAGGCACAGTCACGCTTATCAAAAGTTTAGCGTGCTTTTAAAGTTTGTAGTGTTTGCCATGAATGGCTTGGTCAGTATTCACAGCTTAAATCACAGGATGCTTAAGACCATTTTCCCACGAGGGGCTCCAGCTAGATAAGACAGGTTATGCAAGCAAAAACTTTAGTTCTTTGAATGCATAAATCTGGGGTGATACATTTAAATAACCTTCTTACACCCCGAACTGCCATCTTAATTTTTTTTTAACCGTATCCTACAGATACCAGACACAGTATCTTGTAAAATACTGTTGTTTTTTGAACTTGGCCACCTTAAGGACGTGAACATCAGCTCCAGAAGAAAAGTCCCCACGAGTTAAAAGTTGTCAAGTTTGAAGAACACTGTTTTAACTCTTCTCTCAATTCCTCTGAATTCTTCACCAGATCTTTTGCATAAGAAATCTTTTGACTACAGCAGGGGTCAGCAACGTGTGGCTCTGGAGCTGCATATGGCTCCTTCACCTCTCTGCTGCGGCTCCCTGTCACTCAAAATATGCGTCACAACCGCCAATGTGCAACATCCACCGACACGCAATTTATTGAGCTTTTCAACCCCCGGTAAGCCAGCCATGGATAAATCCAAGAAAAGAAAAGTTTCAGAAGAAAACAATGTTTAATTCAACTACATATGCTAGTTTTGTGGCTGCTCAAGAAATAGTCAGGCACGGGAAGGGTTTTGTGACTCCCGGTGTTTTCTTTTCTGTGGGAAACGGCTCCAAATGCTCTTTGAGTGTTTAAGGTTGCAGACCCCTGGACTACAGTATACTGTAAAGTAATGGTAAAGGTTCCCCTCGCACATATATGCTAGTCGTTCCTGACTCTAGGGGGCGGTGCTCATCTCCGTTTCAAAGCTGACCAGCCAGCACTGTCTGAAGACGTCTCCGTTGTCATATGGCCGGCATGACTCAATGCCAAAGGTGCACCGAATGCTATTACCTTCCCATCAAAGGTGGTCCCTATGTTTCTACTTGCATTTTTTACCTGCTTTCGAACTGCTAGGTTGGTAGAAGCTGGGACAAGGAATGGGAGCTCACCCTGTTATGTGGCACCAGGGATTCGAACCACTGAACTGCCGACCTTCTGATCAACAAGCTCAGCATCTTAGCCATTGAGCCACCGCATCCCTACAGTATACAGTATACTGTACCTCATTTCTTTTTGAGTCTTGGCTGAACTGATATACACCAGCAAAACAAAAAGAAAAAAAAACAAGCTTTAAACAGCCAAACTGGCAACAGGATCAGAATTTTGGTTTCTAAGCAAGGCGGTTAAAAGAGGTGCATTTGATTCTATGGCTTTTTTTTGCCATGGTTGTTAAGTGAGTCACCCAGTTGTTAAGCAAGTCCCATTGACTGTGCTTGTCAGAAGCCTGCGGGGAAAGTTTCAAATGGCAATCACGTGACCTTAGGATGCTGCAACTGTCATATATGTCGGTGGCCGAGCACCTGGAATTTTGATCATGTGATCCTGAGGACACTGTGCCAGTCATAAGTGCGAGGACCAGTCATAAGTGTGAGGACTGGTCATAAATCATTTTTTCCCCACCAGAGCCATTGTAACTTCAAACGGTCACTAAATGAATGGTCGTAAGTTGGGGGTTACCTGTACATCATATTTTCTGTCCATTTCTTCCAGGAATACCTTTCAAAAGATTGCCGGTTAAAACTTGCTAGAAACCAAAGACCAGCTCAGCACACACTGGCAGAGGGAGAGAATACGATTTTTTTCTCTTTCTTTAAAAAAAAAAAAGTATTTAAATTTATAGCTTTCTCTCTCCCCGAGGCTCCGAGGAGGTAAAAAACAAATAGAAATATCCTGTTAAAAATCAATTAAAACACAGTAGAAGGTTAACGGATCTTAAATTCTTCTAGTTTTTCGCTGGCTTAAATCTTATGAAGGCTTCACCTTCAGAAACCAAGCCAAACTGGAAAAAACTAACAGTGATGTGGGGATTCTCTCTCTCTCCCTCCCTCCGTGTGTCTGTGTGTTTTTCTCTTGCCTTGTATATGAAAATATGAAGAGGAAATCTATAATACATAAAAACATGCAAGTTCTGACAATCTCGTTGAAAACTAGGGATGTCAGATAACCATCCTCTAGCCAACAATGCTTGCATGGATTCATTCTAAGTCCAGAAATGTGGTTTATTTTGGTACAGGGTTCAACTCAGGAGACTTCAGAGCAGGGGTGAAATGCTCCCGGTTCAGACTGGATTGCCCGATCCGGTAGCAACGGCGGGTGATTCGGAGAACCGGTAGCAAAAATCTCTGCCCAGCTGAGCCGTGTGATCATCAGAGGCATTTTTTTTTAATTTTTAAAAGCATGTTTTCTACAACCTCTTTGCCCGAAAAAATGCTTTTAAAAGTAAAAAGTAAAAAAAAAAGCCTCTGATGATTGCGTGGCTCAGCTGGGATCGTGAGAGGCTTTTAAAAGCATTTTTTTCTGCAACTTCTTTGGCCAAAGAGGCTGTAGAAAAAAAAATGCCTTTAAAAGGCTCTCACGATCCCGGCTGAGTTGCCTGATCGTCAGAAGCTTTTTTCCTTTTAAAAGCAAAAAAAAAACAACAAACCTGCTTTTAAAAGAAAACAAAAGCCTCTAACGATCAGGCAACTCAGCTGGGATCGTCAGAGCCTTTTAAAAGCATTTTTTTTACAACCTCTTCAGCCAAAGAGGTTGTAGAAAAAATGCTTTTAAAAATAAAAAATAAATTTAAAAATGGCCACGCCCACCCAGTCACATTACCCCCCCACCAAGCCACGCCCATATAACTGGTAGTAACAAATTTTACATTTCACCACTGCTTCAGAGGTACAATCTCATCCTATATCGCTGTGTTTTTGACACCGAATCATGTGTGGATGGCGCGTATGAGCAAATTGTCGTGTTTTGTGATGCCGCACGCCTGTCTGGATGGCTCCCATTTTTGGTGCTGATCAAACCGGTTGCTACAATATGTGAGCTCTCCTCTGGTTATTGGAGTAAATGATCCATGTCCCACTGATTCTGTGTACCAGAAAGACCACAATTCTCAAAAATGCAAAATGACTCTTCGAGTGGTGACCCAAACAAGTTCAAAAGAGGACGGCAAGACAGACAGACGGATCTAAAGATATAGTGCACAGAGTCCCATCCTATGCAGGTAGTCCTTGGCTTATGACCGTTCGTTTAGTGACCATTCAAAGTTAGCACCGGCGGCCTGACTTCACATTGATGACTGTCGTAGCATTCCCCACTGTCACGTGATCAAAATCCTTGACAAAATTCCCCAGCCGGTTTTCGGCAAGCAAAGTCAAGGAGGGACGTCGGACTGCTTTAACGACTGCTTGGTTCGCTTAAGAACGGCAGCAATTTGCTTAACGTGGCATAAAAGCTTGTAATGTTTGAACATGACTCACTTAACAACACCGGCTTGCGTACCGATGGAAATTCTGTACCCTAATTGTGGTCGTAAATCAAAGATTACCTGAAGCTACAGATCTTTGCTTATGTAATTGCGTGCAATTTAAATGCTGCTCCATTTCATGAGTGGTTTATAAAATTAGTATCAGAAGATTAATTCAAACAGGTAAGTACAATTATAACTAATCAGAAGAGAGTGTCCCAGTGGTGGAATCCAATTTTTTTTACTATGGGTTCTGTGGGCATGGCTTGGTGGGCATGGCAGGGGAAGGTGTTGTGGCCCGCCAGCGGCTTGCGCGGGTCGTGGCTGATCCCAACGACGAGGAGGTTGGTGTGGGGTTGCGCCAGCAGCCTGCACAGCTGGCACTTGTGTCGGACAGCGAGGAGGCTGGAGAGGATGTGGTGCCAGAGGCAGAGACTCAGCCTGGGCCTTCGGAACCTCCAGAGGCTCCTTCAAGTGGAGAGAGCGAAGTGGAGGAGCCTCTTCTTAATGCTCGAGCACGCAGGGCTGCCAAAAGGCAGGAGTGGCTACTCAGGAGGAGGTCTCCTCGAGAGTAAGGTTTGAGGATAACTGGCCATTCCCTTAGCCTATTTAAATTGCAAGCAGTTAGTAATTTCTTGCTGGAAACAACGTGTAATTATTACAGAGCATTTTTGAAGAGTGTGTGTCTTATCGTATCTTGTTTTCTGGGCTGGTTGCCAACCTTTGCCGGACTTTGTTTACTCTTGGTACATTATAACTTTGATAAGGACCGTTGGTATGTGTCACAATCCTTGGGAATCCGGAGCTGGGGCAGAACAGTAGGATACTGCAAAATCCCCATTCCCACCCATATTTATCAGAGAAAAATATTCAAGCATAATGTATCCTCTCACATTTTCCTTCTGCAAGGATTCCACTCCTATTCATTTACATTTTTGCACTCGTACAGTATATTGACACATTTACGGTGTGAAATTATTGCCTAACCAGATCAACTATTTGGGGCAAATATGCCATTTATCCTGTGAATGGGCAGGATCTAAATTCAAAATCACTTCCTAAACTGATTTTTTTTTTTTTTACTAATGAATCAACCAAAATATATACTTCTGGGTCTTGAATTCCCCAAACAATTTTCTGCAATAACTCAGGACTTATATATTAATTTGACTGCAAGTGGAAATTATCTTCCAGGCCAGGATAATCTGAGAAACAAATGATTGGATGTCTTAAAATCTGTGGCCGACTCAAGGTCCTTCACAATTCTTTGCTGAGGCCTAGAAAGACACAAGGAAGTAAATCCTAGTGACCTAAAGGTCTTGTCAAATAGCCCAGGCTGGCTGAAATTCTCTTGGTGGAAATGAGAATTCAGTGCAATATGTCTAAAAATTGTCCCAACCTATTAAAGACAGGCCCGGATCATATAATGGGCAGACAGGAAAGATATATAATATCCCTTTGGTCTGCAACTTGGAAAAATGGCTTGAGACAGGAGTGAAATGCTCCTGGTTCAGACCGGATCGCCTGATCCGGTAGCGATGGCAGTGAGTGGTTCAGAGAACCGGTAGCAAAAATCCCTGCGCTCCCTCCCCACACCTCCCATGCCCAGCTGAGCCGCACAATCATCAGAGGCTTTTTTTTTACTTTTACTTTTAAAAGCATTTTTTCTACAACTTCTTCCGCCGAAATAATGCTTTTAAAAGTAAAAAAAAGCCTCTGATGATGGCGCGGCTCAGCTGGGATCGTCAGAGCCTTTTCAAAGCATTTTTTGTAACCACCTTTTCCCCGGAAGAGGTTGCAGAAAAAAATGCTTTAAAAGTCTCTCTGACAATCCCAGCTAAGTTGCCTGATCGTCAGAGAGACTTTTCAAAGCATTTTTTTTCTGCAACCTCCTCTTCAGGGGAAGAGGTGGTTAAAAAAATGCTTTGAAAAGGCTCTGACGATCCCATCTGTGTTCCTGATTGGCAGAGGCTTTTCAAAGCATTTTTTTTGCATTTGCAGAAAAAATGCTTTGAAAAGTTAAAATAAAATTTAAAAAAAGTTGGCCACGCCCACCCAGTCACATTAACCCCACCACTACCAAGCCACACCCACAGAACCGATAGTAAAAATTTTACATTTCACCCCTGGCTTGAGACCCAAAGGTGCAAATGGTTTGGGCCTGTGTGTGCATGCAGCACTAGTGTGTTGTGTGTGTAAGCATGCACCCCTGTTGTGTGCCAGTGGAGAAAAGGTGCACCCGGAAGAAATGAAGAAATTCTACGTACAGTACATTTAGCAAATGCAAATCTTTTAAGAAAGGCGCGGGTCATTTTAGACTTAACGACTGCAATCAAGTCCGATATTTCCGCTGCTGTAAGCAAGATGGCTGTTAAGTTTTGCCCCGTTTTGCGACTTTTCTCGCCACCATTGTTAAATAACTCGCTCCTAGTTGTTAAGCTAGTAACACAGGTTGTTAAGAGAATCTGCCTTCCCCATTTGACTCGGCTTGTCAGAAGTTCGCCAAAGGGAATCATGTGCCACTGCGACTGTCATAAATATGAGTCAGTTGCCAAGCGTCACGCGACTATGGGGATGATGCTGCAACGTTAGGTCATAAGTCATCCATTTTCAGTGCCGTTGTAACTGTGAAATGGTCATTAAATGAATAGTTGCAAATCGAGGCCTATCTGTACACCTTATACAATTTCTGGCTCTTATTATTTTCGGCCAAATTTGTGTCTCTTTACGTGTCTTTTAAAGAACTTCACCCCTCCAATTTCAAGGAAACCGAGACTGTTCGGGTGGCCCTTTGGAAGGTGGGGGGTGGGGGTCTTCTCCTGCCACCCCCAAATTCCAGGTCTTGCTCCCTCCCCTCCTATTTTTTTTCCTCTGCCCTCCCATCTTCCTCCAACTTCCCTTAAAAGTTGCCCCTCTTCCTTTAGACCAGAGGTCACCAACCTTTCGGACTTCAGGGACCACAAAATTCATAATTTTAAATCCCGCGGACCACTCATAGGAAGTTTTTTTTTATTTATTTAAGAAAAGAGATGACTAGATTAACTTTGATGATTAAGGATAGAGAAGACCCAGAATATTTTAAAATATGGAATAGTTCTCATTATTGGTTGGAGAAGAGATATAAACGATTAATTATATAAATATGTATAAATATGTGATGAGTAGAATATTATGTTAGTGATGAATTGATATTATGGACTGGATAAGGCTCAAGATAGAAGAAATGACAACTATACAGAAGAAGAAAGAACTTTGGAAGGTAACACCGAGAAGAGAAAAAAAAACTTTAAAAAAAGAAAAGAAAAAAGATAAATAGTACTGAGTGCAATATAAAAAAATGCAAATGATTTTTCTGCGCACCCCCCAAATTTTCTCGCAGACCACCACGGGTTGGTGACCTGCTTTATTTATTTATTTATTGGTTTGATTTATATGCCGCCCTTCTCCGGAGACTCAGGGCGGCTTACAATGCGTTATTCAATAGCCTTCATACTTTTGTATATACCTGCTTAGTAGGGATTTTGGTCCCCCCTAAGCGGTGTTCTTTTTTATACAAAGTCAGCTTATTGCCTCCACAATTCGGGTCCTCATTTTACCTACCTCGGAAGGATGGAAGGCTGAGTCAACCTTGAGCCTGGGGAGATTCGAACTCGCAGTACTTGCAGGCAGCTGGTGCTACTTAACAGCACTTTAGTCTGCTGCACCACCAAGGCTCGTTTAGACTGTTTGCATCACCCTCCACACTCCAATTTTCCGGAATGCCTTTTCTGTTATTCTCTTAATCCCCCTTTAAGACCCCTTCCCCAATAATGTCACTTGCAAACTCCCCACCAATATCTCCCCACTTTTTTTTTTAATAACTTGCCTTTCCGAGGTTTTTTTAAAAATCCTAATGCCACTCCACCACCCATGGAAACCCCCCCACCCCACCCCGCCCTGCCCTGCCCACTCCCCAACCCCTCCTCTTCCCTACACCCCGTCCCCCCAGCCCAGCCCAGCCCAGCGCTTGCCGGTGTCCGAATCAATTAGACCTGAGATTGGAGGAGCAGCGCGGAGGGTAAATATTAAAGCCGGGCGCTTCGCTAATTCAAACCATCGATCAGGCGGGGATGAGAGCAATAAATTATTGTGACAAGATGCAATCCTCGAGCCCGGCGCCTCTGCCGCCATCGATCCAGGCGGCCCCGGCTCGGCTCCCGCAGCCACCGCCGTCCAAAGCAAAGCCCTCTGGGCGGCGCCCTGCAACCGCGCTTTTCCCCACCGGCCGGACCGGTGGATGGAGTGGAGGGGGGGGGGTCTTCCATTCGCCCCCCCCACCTCCTCCCATGCCTCCATCAGACCCGTCCAAGGAGGCGGCAGGCGGCTGCATTGGCTTCCTAGGGAAGGTGCCAATACAGGCACTTTGCTCTGCTCTACGGGCGCCCCCCCCCCAAGACTTCAAACTTGCACCCCACTTTTTGCTTTCTCTCCTCTCTAAAGGGACCCAGCTGTTGAGGTCACCTCCCCAGACTTCTCCCTGTTGGGACCCTCCTACATCCACCCCCCTGCCCCAGAGGTGGCTTTCAGCAGATTCTGACCAGTTCTGGAGAACCGGTAGCGGAAATTTTGAGTAGTTCGGAGAACCAGCAAATACCAACTCTGGTTGGCCTCCAGAGTGGGGTGGGAATGGGGATTTTGCAGTATCCTTCCCCTGGAGTGGGGTGGGAATGGAGATTTTGCAGTATCCTTTCCCTGCCACGCCCACCAAGCCATGCAACACCCACCAAGCCACACCCACAGAACCGGCAGTAAATTTTTTGAAACTCATCACTGCCCCCCCCCCACTCCCCAACTAGTTTGACTAGGGAGCTCACTGCAGTGGTGGGTTTCAATTTTTTTTACCAAGGATGTAAAAAATCGGTGGGGGGGGGGTAATGTGACTGGGTGGGGGTGGCCAATTTTTTTTTAACTTTTAAAACCATTTTTTACATGTAAAGCCATGTAAAAAAATGCTTTCAAAAGGCTCTGACGATCCCAGCTGAGTTGCCTGATTAGCAGGCAACTCAGCTGGGATCGTCAGAGCTTGGCTCGTCAGAGCCATTAAAAAAAAAAGGCTCTGATGATCACGTGGCTCAGCTGGGTATGGGGGGCGTGTGGCAGGGATTTTTGCTACCGGTTCTCCGAATTGCCTGCCGCCATCGCTACCTACTTGCCCGAGCCGGTCCGAACCGGGAGCACGTCACCCCTGATTTAGGGGTCTCTGAGGTCCGAAAGGTTGCCGACCCCTGTCCTAGATCATTAAGCCCTCCCCAACACATACACACACACAACTTGGGACTTGGTTCTCACAACAAGGGACCTGCTTTTTGGACTTGTGCATCGTTGTGTCATCCTGGTGATGCCCCCCTGCATTGCTTAAAGCTACCCCCCGCCTTGTGGGTCCACTCCTTGGTGGGATCTTTTTGCCGCTCATAGGCTGGAAGTTTCTATTTTGGAAACAGGCCCTATTTTCTTCCCTAACTCTGCTCTTGTTCAATTGCTTTCTCTGGGACACCCAGTCTTCAAAGAGACTGTCCGGTGATGGCAGTCAATCAGTGTGGCAGTGACAGAGCCAAACCTACAAAAGCAAAAAGAGATTTTTTTCCCCCTCCACCCCAAAAAAGTAGGACTTAGATCTGTCTGTGTGTGTTTGTGTGTGTTGCAGGTTATATTGGCAGATCTAATCAGGCTGGAGTGGACAGAAGGAGAAGTTGCAAAATGATTATTCTTTTCTCTGTTAATTCAATGCTGCAAAACCTTAATGTGGTTTGTCTGATTGGATTGTGAAATCGTGCAGTGGAGTTGGCAAACTGCAATTTATTTACAGCAGAGTGGGCAACTTCGAAACCTGTGGACTTCAACTCCCAGAATTCCCCAGCCAACTCCCAGAATTCTGAGAGTTGAAATCCACAGGTCTTCAAGTGGCCAAGGCTGGACATCCCTGATTTACAGCATGGATTGCTTCACAAATCACACCGCTGCGGTTTCCTTAATCATGGTTTATTGAATAAACCACCATTGGCTACGCTCCCACGACACCCCGACCCATAAGCAACGCTGATAAGACCAATTTCACACGCTCAATGAAACCCAGACCAAATCCTTCATGCCTTAATGCAATGTTATGGCAGCCTTCTCTCTACCACCCGCCCCACTTACAACTAAGCGTAAAACCTTGCCCGCAGAGTTCCTCTTTTTTCTTTTGAAAAGAAAAAAGGTCCAGACCTACCTGGAAACGCCAAGTGATTTCAGCGTGCAAAGAATGTGAGCTACAGCTGGATCTGATTTTTATGAAGATATCCTCAATTTATTTATTTTCCAGTCGCAATGACTCCCACCCTCCCATTGGTACAGCTAGCCCATGAAAAGGCAAAAAGAGTAATTTAAGTGCTCAGATATAGGCTAAGGTGTAGATTTGTATGTTAATGGGAACCTGGAGAGGGTGATATAAGAATCTCTCCATGCTCCAGAAAATGTGAATTCTGCAAGCATGGTTTCTCCCTTATGGACATCGGGAGCATACAAATTCCGGCACATAGGAAGTTTGAGCCAATGGTGAAATCCAATTTTTTTCACTACCGGTTCTGTGGGCGTGGCTTGGTGGGTGTGGCAGGGGAATGATACTGCAAAATCTCCATTCCCACCCCACTCCAGGGGAAGGATACTGCAAAATCCCCATTCCCTCCCTACTCTGGAGCCAGCCAGAGGTGGTATTTGCAGGTTCTCTGAACTATTCAAAATTTCTGCTACCAGTTTTCCAGTACCTGTCAGAAACCCCTGGTTTTTCACCCGTTATTTGAGCCTTTCTATTTCACCAAGATTTTGACCGCTTCCCTTACACTTCCCTGCTCCCCTGTGGGGTATGTATGTATTTATTTATTTATTTATCAAATCTGTATTCCGCCCTATTTCCAGAGGGACTCAGGGCGGTGAACAGCCAAAATAAAATACAATTTACATACAAAAGTTAAAAACTATTAAAAAGATTAAATTTAGGCTCAAAAAATTTAAAACCTCCAATTTATATAAACATTTAAAACCCAATTTAAACCCAATTTAAAAGGGAGAGTTAGGCCAGACCCGCCTGTTGGAATAAAAACGTTTTTAGGGCGTGGCGGAAAGTGCATAACTTCGACTTATGACCATAATGGAGCCCAACATTTTCATTGCTAAGTGAGAAATTTGTTAAGTCAGTTTTGCCTCCTTTTCCGACCTGTCTCGCCACGACACTGACGCGAATCACTGCGGCTGTTAAATTAGTAACACGGTTGTTTGGTGAATTCTGACGGACTGTGCTGGTCAGAAAGTTGCAAAAAGGGATGCGACCGTCATAAATAGGAACAAGTTGCCAAGCATCTGAATTATGAACGTGTGAATATATCGGGATCCTGCAAACCATTGTTAAGTGTGGAAACTGGTCACTTTTTTCTCTGTGCTGTTGTAACTTCCATTGCTCACTAAATGAACTGTTGTAAATCAAGGACAACTTGCATATCAGTGCAATAGGATTATTCCATAGCACCAGCATTTCCCCAAACTGAGCTCGCACACGAAGTTCTCACATTTAGTATAAATCTGGATGATTTAGACAGATCTGATAGATATCAATCTGAATGTGGGTTTGCTTGGTTTTAACCTACTGTTAGATAAACCTTGCTGCTATAAACCAGGGGTCTGCAACCTTAAACACTCAAAGAGCCATTTGGACCCGTTTCCCACAGAAAAGAAAACACCGGGAGCCACAAAACCCTTCCCGTGCCCGACTATTTCTTGAGCGGCCACAAAACTAGCTTATGTCGTTGAATTAAATGTTCTGTTTTCTTCTGAAATTTTTCTTTTCTTGGATTTATCCATGGTTGGCCTACTGGGGGTTGAAAAGGTCAATAAATTGCATGCCGATTGAGTAACAGGGAGCTGCAGCAGAGGGGTGAAAGAGCCACATGCGGCTCCAGAGCCACAGGTTGCCAACCCCTGCTATAAACCATAGATTATGATGTAGAATGAGATGCGATCCCACAGCCAGTGGGGCTTAGTCTATGAAGCAAATTTAAGTCAAATTCTAATCTAGACATGGTCAGCATGAACTATTCTAAAGAGTCTGATTTTTATAGACTCATAAATCAGAAGAGACCCTGGAGGTCTTCTAGTCCAACCCCTGCCCAAGGCAGGGAAACCCTTGTTATGCCTGGACATTCCTATATTTTTAATTGCAAGGGGAGAAAATGAGATTTGATCTGTATCGCAAGTGATTGCTTGAATATAGCTAGAATTCGAATGCATGCTGACATCCTTCTGGGTCTATCCAGCTAAAATGGACAGCCATTTCTAGAAGTCTCAGCCAGCCAAGCCAAAGAAATTCTGGCAACTGCAGTTTTTCCTGTCCAGTGGTGGTCTGCTGCCAATTCGGACTTATTCGGGTGAACCGGTAGTTCAACCCAGTGTCTGGCTCCACCCACCCGCCCTGGGGCTATCAGGTCCTACCCTGTTTCCCCCAAAATAAGACCTCCCCTGATAATAAGCCCAATCAGGCTTTTGAGCACATGGCAGTAAGGCCAAGCGCTTATTTCAGGATTCAAAAAATTATAAGATAGGGTCTTATTTTCGGGGAAACACAGTATCTATCTATCTGTATCTCTCTCTATATCTCTCTCTCTCTATTTATCTATCTCTATATCTATCCACCCACCCACCCATCCATCATGTATGTATGTATGTATGTATGTATGTATGTATGTATGTATCTATCTATCTATCTATCTATCTATCTATCTATCTATCTATCTATCTACATCTCTCTCTCTATTTATCTCTCTCTATATCTATCTACCCATCTATCCACCCACCCACCCATCCATCATTCATTCATTCATTCATTCATTCATTCATTCATTCATTTATTTATTTATTTATTTATTTATTTATTTATTTATTGAATTTCTATACCGCCCTTAGAATTTAGATGTTTATGCTAGCCCTGCTTGTTGAAACAGAAAGGTCTTCAGGGCACGTCGGAAAGTGCGAAGATCTGGGATTATTCGTATTCCAGGTGGTATTTTGTTCCAAAGCGTAGGTGCCCCCACAGAGAAGGCTCTCTCCCTTGGAACTACTAGACAACATTGTTTTAATGATGGTACTATGAGTAGGCTTACTCTGTGAGAGCGTATTGGTTGGTGGGAGGTTATCGGTTGCAGCAGGTGGTCTCGTAATCATGTATCTATCTATCTATCTATCTATCTATCTATCTATCTATCTATCTATCTATCTATCTATCTACATCTCTCTCAATTTATCTATCTCTATATCTACCTCTGTATCTATCTACCCATCCATCCATCCATCCACCCACCCATATGTGCACAAGCACACATATGTGCATATGCGCAGAAGCATCACACATGCAGAAGCACGCGCACGCCCACAAGCAAATAGTTAGCGATGGGGTTTGAAACCCACTACTGGGTGTGTGTGCCTTCAAGTCATGGTTGACTCCTGGCCACTGCCTGGAGAAGTCCCTGCAGTCTTCTTGGCAGGATTTTGGAAGGGGTTTTCCATTGCTTCCTTCCTAGGGCTGGGAGAGAGTGCCTGGCCCAAGATTATCCAGCTGGCACCATGTGTAAGATGGGACTAGAACTCCCGGTCTCCCAGTTTCTAAGCCTGGCAACCATTACACCAAGCTAGCTCTTGACTAGACAATATACTAACCCTGGGAAAATAAAAACCTGAAGAGATAGTTGAAGTTTTTCCTAAAGTAGAAGGAAGCAATTTATGATTTGAGGGGTGGGGTGTCTCATCATTTGAAGCAATAGAAATAGTGTTGTATTTAACTTCTAGAAATAGAAGTTAAGACTCCTTGGAATTGAATTGGGACATGGTTGGGCCATATCTGTGCCAGTAGTGGGTTTCAAATTTTTTTTACTACTGGTTCTGTGGACGTGGCTTGGTGGGCGTGGCATGGCATGGCATGGCATGGCATGGCTTGGTGGGCATGGCAGGGGAAGGATACTGTAAAAACTCCATTCCCTCCCGATCAGCTGGGACTCAGGAGGCAGAGAATAGATGGGGGCAGGGCCAGTCATAATGTTTACTACCGGTTCTCTGAACTACTCAAAATTTCCACTACTGATTCTCCAGAACTGGTCAGAACCTGCTGAAACCCACCTCTGATCTGTGCAGTTTTCTCGCAGAAATATAGAAGTTTATTGCCTCTTTGCTTTCTTACTTCCCAGTTTAATCTGTAACCTTCTGAATTTTGAGTAGTTTCCTATCCAAGAATTGCCCAGGTCTAACCCTGCTTAGCTTCTAAACCCAGGCAAGAATAGACACAAGTGATTTTTTTGAAAACATCTGTAGTTAATTAACAAGTAGGGCCTTGGTGGAAAACTGGCTCCCTTGCTTCCAGGACTAATTCAGCCTTTTTTATTTTTAAAATCTCATGCGGATCAGAAAATCCTCAGAGAAGGCCGAGCGGCTGCTTGATTCTCAAATCTGTTTCAAAGCTTCGCGGAGAGGTGGTTTAAACAAGGTGCGGCGATGACTTCTGAGGCTAGAAAAAGGTGAGATAATAATATTTATTTTTCCCTCTGCTACTTTTTAAAGTGTTACAAAAAAAAAACCCCATTTGGAATTTTAAAGCATCTAATTTGGAAACAGAAGATCTACCTGTTTATTGTGCTCTATAAACTTCTAAACACATCGCTTCTTCGTTGCCTTAATTTTAAGTTTAAAAGCCTAATTTATTTTTTATTGGAGTATTGCTCCAGTTCTTCGATAGCGGACAGCACTAAAATCTTTGGCAAATGAGAATGTTTCCATTCCTGTGTTAGGAAGTTTGCAGTGGCACCTGGAAAATGGTACACAATTATTTTTCTGTCTGGTTATATTGGAATAGCAGATTTTACACGCTGGAACTCTTGTTTCTTTAGTTTTAGAATATGTACATGAAAATGTCTGTTTATTTCCATGTATTTTTAATTGTGTAATATTTGTACAAAATTGCAAAGTCTTTGGGCTACGAGCGAATATAATTTGCAAACTTAAATCCTTCCTGGTTGTCGAATTGATAGAAAGAAGTCAGAGTCACCTTGTAGGGGTGATGGACGGCACATTTAATTTAATTAAAAAAATTAATAAATGAATAAAAACCGTGCCCTAAGGGGTCCCTGAATTTGCCAGCTAATTTCTGCAAGAAAAGCAAAGTTGAAAGACAGAAGAGAGTAGCCTGCTGCATGTATGGTAGTTTGCTTACCCATTATTTCTTGGTAGAGCTGGCTTGGTCTTCAAACTGCATTAAGCCACCATGTAGCCTATATGTTGTGTGAATCCAGCCCTTGTCTTAAAGTGATTAAGTAAATTCTTTCTGCATTATGCACCATCCCTAATTCCAGAATCCAAGCTGAGTCTCAAACTCTGATGCATGTTGACTTCCTGCTAACACAAAATATAAACCATCAGGACAGCGCTAAAAGGACCTGTGGAAGAATAATTTATGTCCCACTGCTAATAGAAAGCAGATATTTTGGCTGAAATTTCTGCTCTGCTCGGAAGTTTACTAGGTAAGCTAGAGCTAACCATCGGAGGGGTTCATTAAACCACAATATGGTGTTGAATGGGCCAACTCACCACAGGCAACGCCCTCCAGGGCTCATCTCATCACCATTTCTGACCTTCCCAGCCACTTCCGACAAGTAAAATCAGTGGGGGAAACTGAATTTGCTTAATGACTGTGTGGTCCATTTAACAACTGTAGTGATTCGCTTAATGACCATGCCCAAAAAGATTGTAAAATTGGATGTGATTCATTTAACAATTGCTTAGCTTTGTGAGCCTGCCCAGAGTCATTTGCTGAGATTGATGGATACAGAAAGAAAGAAAGGAAGGAACGAAGGAAGGAAGGAGGGAAGGAGAGAAGGAAGGAAGGAAGGAAAAGAAAGATGGAGGAAGGAAGGAAGGAAAGAAAGAAAGAAAGAAAGAAAGAAAGAAAGAAAGAAAGAAAGAAAGAAAGAAAGAAAAAGAAAGAAGGAAGGAAGGAAGGAAGGAAAGAAAGAAAGAAGAAAGAAAAGGAAAGATGGAAGGAAAGAGAAAAAAGATGAAAGTAAGGAAGGAAAGAGAAAGAAAGAAAGAACGAAAAAGGAAGGAAGGAAAGAAAGGAAAAGAAAGAAAGAAGAAAGAAAGAAAAAGAAAGATGGATGGAAGGAAGGAACGAGAAAGAAAGAAAGAAGAAAGAAAGTAAGAAAGGAAAGAGAAAGAAAGAAAGAGAAAGAAAGAAAGAAAAAAGAAAGAAAGATGGAAGGAAAGAGAAAAAAAGATGGAAGGAAAGAAAGAGAAAGAAAGAAAGAATGAAAAAGGAAGGAAGGAAGCAACGAAGAAAGAAAGAAAGGAAAAGAAAGATGGAAGGAAGGAAGGAAGGAAAGAGAGAAAGAAAGACAGACAGACAGACAATTCTGGTCCCAGTTGTGGTGGTAATCAAGGGCTACATGTGTCAGCTATTGCTTATGGTTAGTGTGTGATCCCAGCCTTTCAGATTTTTAACAAATACTGCAAACCTTCAGCTTTGTCCCTCTTGCTTGTCTGCCTCACTCTGATGCGTCTACAGCAGGGAATTCTGGGAGTTGAAGTCCACCAGTCATCAAGTTGCCAAGACTGGACATCCCTGGCCTACTATAGGATGCTGTGGACCTTTAGGGGTATAAGAAAGAAAATTCCTCCAAACTAAAACATCTCCCTTTTTTCCTTCCGTCTCGCCCGGTTGACACGGCGTGGTTCTACACATGGCGAGCGGGGGGGGGGGGGGGAACATGCAACGACCAACGAATCGAAGGAGGTTTCAGAAAAAAACGACAGGTAGAAATGCACACAAAAAATGGGACAAGCTGCACCGTTTTCCTCCTGCCTGCCTGCCTCTCTCCATCACACCTGCTCGCCGTCAGCAAGTCAAAAAGAGCAGCTGTAAAGAAGAGAGATGGAACTTGTCAAAGAGGAGATTGGCTCTCAAACACAACATCCCCGGCCGATTTCAGCTGAACTGCCCACAGGTCTTCTCCTTCTTTATTTGCAGCCTGAGTCCGTGGCCCTCCCTCCTTGACCTTTCTGGAGAGGGGGTGAAGGAGGCAAGGATGTCTCTGCTTAAGGACGGAGAGAAATGTCGGCAGTGAAGATGCAAGACAAACCAGTTCTTAGCTTAGCCTGGCTGATGATGGCGCAGGTTTCTGAGTCAGACAGAGCTCTGTATCGGAAATGCTTCCCCGCCCCCCCAGCCCCCCAGGCTAAGCTCAGAGATTGCTGAAGGTGCTGCTGTAAAACAGATCTCCTTTCTTTTTGGTTTAATACAAGCAGTCCTCGACTTACAACAGTTCCTTTAGAAATGGATAGATTTAACGCTCACTATTAAGGATAAAGAAGAAACTGAATATTTTTTGACATGGGACATATACCCTATCAATGGCTAGGCAATAGAAACAGAAATTAGAAAGGAGGAGATATAAAAAGAGGAAATGTTAATGCGGAGTGTTGTTAAAGAAGATGATGTCCAGTATTATTGTTACAATATTATGATATTATTAATATGATGGCGATGAATACTAAAACAAATATGTGGATTATGATCATTTAAAAATAACTGTACCCAGAGCAGATGCTGTTTGATGGAAATTGAATGTTATATAAATAAAACAAAGAAAACATGGGGAAAAATAACCCGGTTCATTTAGTGACCATTCAAAGTTACAACGGCACTGAAAAATGTGACGTGAGATCGTTTTTTTTCAAAGGTACGACCTTCGCAGCATCCCCACAATCATGCAATCAAAATTCAGGCATTTGGCCATTGGTTCGTAGTTATGACGGTTGCAGTGTCCCGGGGTTACGCAATCCCCTTTTGCAACCTTCGGACAAGCTAAGTCAAGCAGGAAGCCAGAGTCCCTTAACAACTGAGTAGACTAATTTATCAACTTCAGTGTTGAAGAGCCTGGATAGCTCAACAGGCTAAAAGCAGACTAAAGCCTATTATTAACATCCAGCTGTCTGCAATTACACCAGTTCGAATCTCACCAGGCTCAAGGTTGACTCAGCCTTCCATCCTTTCTATGGTAGGTAAATTGAGGACCCAGTTTGTGGGGGCAATAAGCTGACTTTGTATAAAATATACAAAAGTATGAAGGCTATTGCTTAACGCATTGTAAGCCACCCTGAGTCTTCGGAGAAGGGCGGCGTATAACTCTAATTTTAAAAAAAGAAAAAGAAAGAAAGAAAGAACGAAAGAAAGAGAAAGAGGAAGGAAGGAAGAAAGAAAAAGGAAAAGAAAGAAAAAGGAAAAGGAAGGAAGGAAAGAAAAGAAAGAAAGAAAGAAAGAAAGAAAGAAAGAAAGAAAGAAAGAAAGAAAGAAAGAAAGAAAGAAAGAACATTCAGCTGTCTGCAATTACTTTAAGTTCGAATCTCACCAGGCTCAAGGTTGACTCAGCCTTCCATCCTTTCTAAGATAGGTAAATTGAGGACTCAGTTTGTGGAGGCAATAAGCTGACGTTGTATAAAATATACAAAAGTATGAAGGCTATTGCTTAACACATTGTAAGCCGCCCTGAGTCTTTGGAGAAGGGCCGTATATAAATCTAATTTTAAAAAAATGTTTCACTGAACGATGGTTTAAAAGGTTGTAAAATGGGGCACAAATTCACTTAACAAACATCTGATTTAACAACAGAAACTTTGGGCTCAGTTGTTGTCATATCTTTATACGGGTTCCTGTGCACCGCTACGCTTAGGGGAAGCTTAGCTTGTGATGATGTGGCTTGGTTTGTTGGCTTACGAGGGCTTGGCTCACTATGCGAATGGGGAAATTGCGGTTTGCAAATTGTGGTTTATGATGAAGAAAGTTATGAGCCCAGCATTGTCAGTCAGGCAGACTCAAGGCTGCTGGACAGGGTTGCTGGGAGTTGTTCCAGAGGACAGGCCTAGAAATAATGGGTTTAAATTAACAAGGAAGATGGTTTGGCTTGGACATCAGAAATAATTTTTTGGCATAAGGCAGGGGTGTCAAACTCGTGGTCTACGGGCCGGATGTGTCACACGCTGGCCAAGCCCATGCCCAGTTTAGCGAAGGGGGAAAAAAGTCACGCTATGTCATGTGATGCCGCCATGACGATGTGAGTTTGACACAGTGGTGAAATCCAATTTTTTTTACTACTGGTTCTGTGGGCGTGGCTTGCTGGGCGTGGTGTGGCTTGGTGAGCGTGGCAGGGGAAGGATACTGCAAAATCCCCATTCCCTCCCCACTCCTGGGGAAGGATATTGCAAAATCTCCGTCCCACCCCACTCTGGGGCCAACCAGAGGTGGTATTTGCCGGTTCTCCAAACTACTCAAAATTTCCGCTACCAGTTCTCCAGAACATGTCAGAACCTTCACCCTTGGTTTGATACCCCTGGCATAAAGTCTTGTTTACATTGGAACAGATCACTTGGGGAGGTGGAAGCTGTTCTTCATTGGAGGTGCTTAAAGAGAGATTTCATAGCCATCCATTGGGTATTGTAAATAAATTCTTTGGGACTTTCAAGACATGTAGACTTCAACTTCCAGAATTCCCCAGCTAGCATGGCTGGTTGAGGAATTCTGGGAGTTGAAGTCCGTAGGTTTTCAAATTGCCACAGTTGAGAAACAATCCACAATAGACCCATTTCCTGCTGAGTGAGGAATTCTGGGAGTTGAAGTCCACACCTCTTAAAGGACTAAGATTGATAAACACTGGACTACATGACCTCCAAGGTCCCTTTCCACCCTTCCATTCTGTGACTCTATGATCTTAGCAATTCTCAGTCCAACTTCCTATTACTGATGGGGTTTATTGATTATGGGGAAAAAAAGCACCCTACCAAATATTTATATATTCTTTACTTTTCTTCGGTTAATCTAAGCTATAAAATAACCGGAACAGTTTGGTTTAGCATTTTGTTGGAACTCATCCCCAACTGCTTAGAAATATCGTTGATGATTTAACACAACATCTGATCCCGCTCAGTTGGTAATCTTATTCAAAAATAAACCATGGATTATCGGAGCTAAAAATAGCCAGCATCTTTCAGCCTAAATTCTAAAGATCGCTGTAGGGAGAAAACGGGTCGAAAGATCAGATGTAAGCGACGGTAATACAGATTTAATTCATTGGATTTATACCTTGTGTTTCTATTAAAACGTGCTAGAACATGTTCGTGAAGAAATCTAAACTGGCTGAAGTCTACCGCTTGAAAAAGTTTGCGCGAAGAATTGCTGTTATACTGTAACCTTTTGCACTTCGATCCTTGCAAATCCATGAGACGGTGTGGTAGTTATTCTTTTTGATTAAAGATCTAATTGCAGTTTGTGAGGCAAGATGCAATGTGTTAGCCACACTTCAAACTAGATACTCCGTGGGTGACGCAACAGAGGAACTGAATGCACATGCAGAAGAATTAGACATACAGAACTGAGCATGACAGACAGTAAATCTGGAGGTTTTATATCTTAAGAAAGTCCACAATAGAAAAGCCAGACTTTGAGGAACCGCAATTGATAGTAAGAACATTTCTTTTAAAAAAATCTATCTTAACAAGCAGTGTATAACCCTCGGGCTGGACTGCTGAGTGAACAAGCGGACTTCCATTCTGGGAGAAGATCTCCCAGGAAGGTCATGCTGGGTTTTGTAGTATGTGCTACAAAAAGATGAAGACTTTGGACTTCCTGAGAAGAGGACTAGCTCAGGGGCATCACAGTTAACAAGAGGCTAAAAAGCAGACGTTGTGCTTTAACAGGAATGTGTAAAGGAAGCGCCCTCTGGGCCTGAAAGAAGATGGAAGTTGTAGTCCAACTTTTTCTGAAGGGCGTTCAATTACAGAAGCCTAGTCCAGAGATAAATTTGGGATTACTGGAATGTAAGAAGAATAAAACGCTTTGCAAAATATAGGTAACATTCCTCCATCATGTTCAAACCAAGTTTATTGGTGATCTATGACTTTTTCAGTGAACTTTCCCTTGGTTTGTTCCTATTCAACAAACCAGTTTCCATTAGCCTAGATCTCTTTTTCAGGGAAGATTTTATTTCCTTATTTATTTCACTTTTTTTTTTTAACTTATCCCAGTCGATAGATTCTGGGCTGGATATATTTCTCATTGCCTTCTGCTTTTTTTTTTTTTGCTTCCTCTAATTTCTACCTGATTCTACTGTATTTCTCATTTCCTAATTCCTGATCTCTCCCAATGCTATGATTTTTTTTTTCCTTTGCAGTGGCTGAAATAATTGTTGTTGTAAAAGATTTTTTGCATTGAATTCTTGCCTCAAGGGAACACAACAGGTATCTCATAATAAATTAGTTGTGTTGACTGTGATGTATAGAGCCCTTTTGGTCTAAGCGATGAAGATGCTGACCTAGAAACCAGGAGACAGAGAGTTCTAGTCCTGTCTTCGGCATGAAAGACAGCTCGATGACACCGATGACCACGAGACGGTGAGTTTTAGTTCCTATTCACTCATGAAAACTGATTGGGGAACTTTGAACCAATAACCAGGGGACTGTGAATTCTAGTTCCATCTAAACTATGAAAGCCAACTGGGTGACCTTGGGCCTGTTACTCTCTCTCAACTCCTTCTCACCGCACAGGATTGTTGTTATGGGGAAATTTAGAGGAGAAAGGAATATTAGATATGTTCACCACCTTGAGTTATTCATAAAGATAATACAGGCAGGATAAAATACCTAAACAAAGCAAAATAGATAAAAATGATTCGGAGCGGACTGAGCAAAAGCAGATCACCCTCAATTCTCCACCCTGTTCTTGGAGGCTAAAATTGAAGCGGAGGATGTTGTCAATATGGACAAGGTACAGAATCACCCAGTAGACAGAAACTTAAAATATTTCTTGCGAGAAATTCTCAGTGAATGCAAATCTATAGCCTGATGTGCAAAGAAAGGAAAGGGCTTATGAGAGAAATAGGAATTGGGGCCATTGTTTTCTTCCACAATAAAATTCAAAGCTGAATCCTTCGTGCCATCTGAGTTTCCTTCTTTATTTCTTGGAAACATGCTGCCAAATATCATTTGTTGAGGATGCAAAGCTCCAGCATTTCTGGAGAAACTAGAAAACGGTCAGAGAACGTGGATCTGAAAATAAATGCCTGAGAATTTTCACTCCTCTGTTTGGCAAGCTGATTTCTATTCTTAAACTGTCGTGGTTTGCAAGACAAATTTGGGTGTTCGTGGTAATGATAAAACAGACAGACCTATTCATAAGCCAGCCGTACTGGGTTCGTTCGGTGAGATTGATCCCTAGAAAGTGTATGTAGAATTACAATCTCTTTTTTCAGAACAAATGCATTTGATTTGTAGAGTAATATGTATATCTTTCCCAAGATATCGGTTCCTGGCTTCCCACAACATGCCAGCCTTGAGTTAAAAACTCTTATGTTTTTCACACAAATTATGCCCGGAGAAATGAAACGATTTAATGTCATGACCTTACCCAACTTCATACAACCTTTTGAAACAACGCTCTGAACCACAAAATATCTAACTATGTTTTGTCTGGCTTAACAGCTTATGTGAAACCCTACCAAAAGTAAAACACGAGGCCAGAGGTAAGGAATCTCCGAGACTCTGGTATTACAACTCCCAGCATTCCCTGCCAATATCTGGGGAGGATCCAAGATATAGGCTTCCGATACAAGCCACAATGATATTATAGAACATAGAATCATGGAAGGGACTTTAGAGGTCATCTAGTCCTATCGCCTGCTCAAGGCAGAAGACCATCATGGATGGTCAAATGGTTGCCCAGTCTATTTTTGAAAACCTCCAGTCATGGAACACCTACAGCTAGAGGGTTGTTTTTTTTAAAAATGCACAGAATAGTAATAATTAGAATGAAAGTAAATTCTGCATCATGTACATAGTTTATTTCATTTAATTTAATGATTAAATTTAGCTCTCTCTCCAAGGTGTGTCTTAATGCCATTAAGTTGCATAATTTGCATTGTGCGTGCAAGGACATAATAATATGCATGATGTCACTTGCCTCTTTCCTCCCCCCCTCCTCCCCAGTAAGTGCCAATAATTACAAGTTTCCGCGCCCCCCCTCAATACACACACTTTAGATTGTTTTATATTTTCTACCTGCACATCTTATCTCCTTGGTTCTGAGAACTTTGCCAGGAAAGTCGCACAGGCCTGACATGAAGGTCCCAAGGGATTTGGCTCAGATTCAGTTCCAACTCTCTTCATGAATGTGATAAGGGCAAATGACCAGGGATTAGCTGGAGAAGGGTGTCCATGCAGCAATGCACTATTCTCAAACAGGTCACCCTGTATTACTGTTCAGAAGATAAATGCATAAATAAATAAGGTTGAGAAAGAACCGGGGTTCACACCTGACATATTAAGCAAAAAAAAAAAAAAAGTTCAGGCTTTGCAGGGTGTGTAAAACCTGACATTTGTATAATCCGTGACTCTCTATTTACTGACTGTGTCTCTGTCTGTCTCTTTCTGTGTGTATTTGTGCTTCTGAATTTCAGTATGAATTACATTCCCCCCGCCACTCTTATGACATTGATATCAACCCCTGCAAGGGAAGGGAGGGCCAGGATCAGGGTGCCCTGCCTGAGGCCAAAGTTGCAGCTCAGCTGCCCCCCCGAATACAGAAAAAGCAGGTGTGAGTTTCAAACGCTTTTGAAAATGCTGACGGAAAACTCTGGAGCAGGCAGGAAAATAAAATATTGGGGTGCCAAAAAAACCACTTCATGTTTAGCCACGATCACACCTGAATGCATCCTATTCTTAGATCCCAGAGGCCATTTTAAATGAGAAAGGAAGGAAGGAAGGAGAAAGGAAGAAGGAAAGGAAGGAAGGAAGGAGAAAGGAAAGAAAGAAAAAGAAAGAGGAAGGAAGGAGAAAGGAAGGAAAGGAAGAAGGAAAGAAAAGGAAGGAAAGAAAGAGAAAAGAAAGAAGGAAGGAAAAAGGAAGGAAGGAAAGGAAGGAAGGAAAGAAGGAAAGAGAAAGGAAGAAGGGAAGGAAGGAAGGAAGGAGAAAGGAAAGAAAGAAAAAGAAAGAGGAAGGAAGGAGGAAAGGAAGAAGAAAGAAAAGGAAGAAAAAGAAAAGAAAGGAAGAAGGAAAGAAAAGAAAGGAAAGAAAGAGAATGGAAGGAAGGAGAAAGGAAGAAGGAAGGAAGGAAAGAATGAGAAAGAAAGAAAGAGAAAGAAAGAAAGAAAGGGAATCTTGTAACAATTTGGTAAGAAAGCTAAAACCTGGTCTACTAGGGTGCTGGTGTTAAAATAAGAAGGCAGGTAGAGGGGATTTTCCTTTTTGCCAGCTCTTGTATCTTAACCACACACTGCCTGCAAGTAGAAAGCTAGCAGAGAGCCAAAACGCTGGGGCTAGCATTTTCCCTGCTGGTGATATTTTTATTGATCGATTGATTCGCATCTCGCCTTTATTATTATTATTTTTTTACCAATAACTCAAGGTTGTGAGCGCATCAACTTCCTATTTTTCCCACAACAACCCCGTGAGGTGGGTCGGCCTGAGAGAAAAAAGGAACCGACGACCCAAAGTCACCCAGCCGCCTTTCACAGCTAAGGCTGGACTTGAACTCAGGGTCTCCTGCTTTCTAGCCTTAACCACTCTCTGGGCCTCCTTCGCTCGGGGAAGGCCTCTTTTCAGCACGAAAAGCCCCCCACTAAACCTTCCGCATCGGTTCCCTCTGCCGCTTCTTTCCTAGCCCTGTTCCGTTGCACCAGGGGAGACCCCGAAGGGAAAGGAGTCCGGCGCTTGAAGGGGCAGCCGGGGGTGGGGGGGGGCGTTCAATCTGCCCTACGCCGCCCCCGGCCTCCCCCCCCCCTTCCCTTCGTCTTCCTCTTTTAGTGATCCAGACGACCGCTTTTCTGCCTTGGAAGCCCACATCTCTTGCAAGCTGTACTCAGTACATTCTTAGGCTACGTGTCTCTTGATCCCTCTTTAAAAAACATCATCATAAAAGAAAATAAATCCGGCCACGCCATCAGAACGGATTCCCTCTCCGGCTCCGGAGATCGCTTACGAATTCACTGCGTCCCTTTGGTTGAATTGCTCCTCTCGTTCCGCGCCGAGAGCGGGGCGCAATGCACTCGGGGCGATGTGCGCGAGAGACTGTGCGGATCTCTCCCTCTCTTAACTCCGGAATAACTGACTGCCTACTAGGCACCGGTGGCCAGAGCCAACCTTCCCGTGGGGGGTGGGGGGTGGGGGGTGGACCGCTTCTTTTGCTTGGCCTCCAGCCCAGCGCCGTGTGAACAGAAAGTAGTTTCTGTTAGTTGTGCTAGTTATTTACTTAGTTGGGTTTATGGATTTCCTTTTCTTTTGAGTTATTGAGATGGGTGTATTCTGTGTGGGGTTTGGGGGGGCTGGGACGGCACCAAGAGAGGCTCATTCAGTCACATTGTACACAACGTTGTGCTTTGACAGTCAAGGTTTGGTTTGCTTTGGTTTGAAAACCTTCGAAGCTGGGCGCGCAAAAGCCTCGACATCCAGGATCAACCGGGGCCAGGCCACATTTTCACACGACCCGTGGCTTTTTTAGCCGGGAGTGAGAGCAGCGGGGCCTGGGGAGTTTGGAGGGGTTTTAAGCCGGCTGCTGCGTGCGTTTGTGTACCACCTTTGTGTGTGTCTGTGGGTGGGTGGGTGGAGGGACGGAGGGAAAGAGGCGCGCGGCGAGTTTAACCCGGGTTTGCAAAACCGGAGATCTGCTGTGTGTGGGGGGGGGGGGAGACTGCGAGAGCAAAAGCGATCTAAGAATCCGCAGACACACACTAAAAGTGACCCCCACACACACACTTTTCTTTCTTTCTTTCTTTTTTGGGTGAAACGGCTAATAGCAATAGCTCTTAGATTTATATGCCGCTTTACAGTGCTTTACAGCCCCTCTCTAAGCGGTTTATAGAGTCAGCCTCTTGCCCCCAACAATCTGGGTCCTCATTTTATCCACCTCGGAAGGATAAGCGCGCCGGGGAGGGGGTGGGGAGACAGTGAACGTCTGGATATCCCTGCGTCCTATGGTGGGGTTGAATCCGAGGGCTGGCTGGCTGGCTGGCTTCCTTCCTTCCTTGACCCTTCCTTCCTTCCCTCCTTCCTTCTCTCCTTGACTCTTCCTTCCTTCCTTGACCCTTCCTCCCTCCCTCCCTCCCTTCCTTCCCCGAGGTTAAAAAGCTCAGGAGAAGCTCGGGTTTTGCTCGCCGAATCCGAGCGCGCGTGCAAGGCACGGATTTGCAAAACCAGGCTCCAGCGACGCGGTATCTGTTTCGCTTAACCCCGGTTAGGGACGCGAGAATGGCCCGGCATCGGGACAACGCGTGAAGCTGAATCTAGCCATTCAATCGCACACGCGGGTTCCCACGACAGCTGAAACGCGGGGAAAGAAACCGCAGTCGAGGCATTGCGGGCTGGGCGAAGCTTCTCTGAAGCTCGTACTTACCGGCCCCCCCGCCCGCCCCCCTGTTGCACCGTCTCAAGATCTGACGTAGAGGTAGAAACCCTTAACGCGACCGGCCCCTGGCCGGGTTAAATTCAACCCCTCGTAAAGATTCGCCTTCCATTTTAGAGATATTTCAAACCCCCTTTTGTCTTATCTCGCAGCCGGCCTTTGGCCCAGCCTGTCCTTCCTCTGCTGGGCCCTTTTCCCTGCCTTTCAAAAGAGTTGGTGATTGGCTTCAAGCCGCCGTAACTCCCCGCCACTGGAAATACGCTTCCCATTTAAGCCGCCCTTTCATTCCCAGAGTTGAAAGATTCGCGGCTTCACTTTTAGAAGGAAGGTTGTCCTCCCGGATACGTTGGAAGAAGGGAAGGCCCGGGGGTTTATTGAGACGGGAAAGGGAGAATCCAGCTGTGGCCCCGAAAGATCCCTCCACCGCCAGCATCTGTTCTCCAAACGGCGGGGAGAAACCGGGGCGAAGGAGCTGTTTTAAGCCCCGAAGCACTGGAGTGGGTGGGTGTGTTGTGGGGGGGAGGGAGGTTTCTGTCTTTTCCCCACCAGCTTCTCTCTACCCCATCACCTTCAGGAGCGAAAACTTTAGCGAAGTTCAGGGTGCGTTCCCTTTGCACGTGCAAAGCTTGCTGACCTTGCACGTGTGAATGGAAGGACTGGAGCAAAGAGACGGGTGAGCATCTTCACGTTAGAAAACAGGAGGTATAATTCACTTGCCTGTGTCCTTCTCCCTTTCCCTTGCCCATTCAAAGCGTCTGTTATTTATTTATTGCATTTTATATATTGCTTAATGCTTAATGCATTGTAAGCCGCCCTGAGTCTCCGGAGAAGGGCGGCATATAAATCGAACAAATAAATAAATAAATAAATAAATATTTATTTATCCCGCCTTTATTACCTTATATAAGTAACTCAAGGCGGCGAACATACCTACCTAAGGCTCTTTCCTCTTCCTATTTTCCCCAGAACAACAACCCTGTGAGGTAGGTTGGACGGAAAGAAAAGGGCCTGGCCCAAAGTCACCCATCCTGCTTTCGTTACCTATGGTGGGATTTTGGGCCAATCTCCTGGTTGATTGGCCCAAAGTCACCCAGCCGGTTTTCGTGCTGGAGGCTACACTCGAACTCACGGTCTCCTAGGCCAACAACCTTCACCACACTTGAAGGCAAGACTGGGCATATTTAGGGGTTGGCTTTCTAATCAATTCGTGGCTTGGCTCGAAGCTGGAGGATAAGGAAGGAACCGGATCTTCGCGTGCCCTCGTGGATTCCCTGCCCAGCTTTCTCGCCTCCTGCCCACCAAGGCATTTTAACTCTCCACGATTCCTGCTGTCCGGTCTTTCCCCAACTCCCTCCCGCCCTTGCAGGTATCTGTCACCCCGCCCGCCCATCCTACAGCATGCAAGAGCCCCCTCACTCCCGGTAGACCCTCCGCCTTCGGAAAGGGAAGACGGAACCAGGCTAATATTACTTTCCTTCAACCGGAGATCTTTCCACGCGAGTTAAATTTGACTTTTTTTCTCTCTTCTAAGGCGATCACAAGTCTTCCCAGCTTCAAAAGGGTGGTGTTTCAGGGGCGGGGCGGGGCGGCGGGGGAGGAGGAATAAAGTTGGACGGGACCCTCAAGGATTCCAGACACCCACCCACCCACCCACCCACCCACCCAAAGAAAAGCAAGGGATAAAATGCAATAGATAGGCCAGGGTCTTTTGCCTTTGCTTTTCTAAGAATCCTGTTCCCCCCCCCCCCAATAATTCTCCGTTTTTTAAGCCTACCCCACCCCGCGCATACATTACACCTAATACTTTGTGAGTGGGGGGAAAATTCGCCGCGGGGAGGTGGGTGTGGATGGGAAGAATAATCCCGTAAGCGTTTATTCGGAAGAAAGTCCCATTTTTACAATATTTTGCAAAATATTTGCAATATTTTGTACCTAGCTCCCCTTGGGCTGTAAAACCACCGTGCGCGCTTCCGTGGGAGTAAAGTCACAGTGGGACTTTTCTCGAGGAGGTGGGGGTTGGGGCTGCCCTAGGAGACCGTTTAAAGCCTCCCTTCCCAAAACCGGTGCTCTCCAGATGCGTGGCCCCACAAAGGGGGGGGGGGAGCACCGACTGCGGATTCTGGAAGTTGTGGCCCAAACACTTCTAAACAGAACCGGGCTGGGGGAAGGGCACGGTTTTCCACAACGCCCGTAAGGGTCTCCCTTCTCCACCTACTGTATTGGAAGGGGGAGAAACCCCCTCCCCAATCTAGTTGTGAGATCTGAACCCTGGTTTTAGGCCTCAGAAGACCCTTGAGAAGGGAGGACCGTCCCTAAACCGGAGAGGTCGAGTGGGGGTGCATTTTCCACGCACAAACCTCTTGCCCAGATTTCCTGCCGGCGGAGGCGAGACTCGAACCCTGCTCCCCCACCCCCGACCAGCTGCTCCCCGCGGGTTCTTCCTTAGCCGGGGGGGGGGGCGGGTTGTCTCCCGATCTGGCCCTTGTTGGCGTCCTTCAGGGGCCCCCAGCGCTCGCCCGGCGGCCCCGCGGCTCCCTCTCCTTGCCCTCCAGGAGGGGCGCCGCCGCCGCCGCCGCCGCCGCGTTTGCCATGCCAGGCGCGTCCGCAGCCCGTCCGCCTCGCAGGCGCAGGGAGGCAGTTTAGCGCTGATGGATACACACACTTGTCTCTTAATCTCCGGAGCCTCTGATCAATACGCTATTTCCCTTTGTTGCCAGAAATTTCGATCCCCTGCCCTGGAATTAGGTTCCCTGCCTTAATCTAAACGGAAACCGGCTTCCAGTTAGCTGGGGAGGAGGGGAGGGGGGGGGAGGGTGAGTGAGCGAGCAGGGAATGGGAAAGGACAGGGGGAAGAAGCGAGCAAGCCAGCCAGCCAGCCAGCCAGCGGAGGAAAGGATGGGAGACGGAGAGAAAGGAAGGAAGGAAAGAGAGAGAAGAGGAGGAAGAGAGGGAGGGGGGGGGAAGGCATGGGGAAGAGAGAGACCGGAGGAAGGGGGGCAGGGAGGGGCAGAGGAGAAGAGGCAAGGAAGAGGCAGGGTCGGAGCAAGCAAAGTGCTGGAAAGAGTAAAAGAACCTGGAAGGTGGGGGGGGGGGAGAGACAAGACCCCCCCCCGCCCATACACAGACATTCCGCCCCCCAGCTTGCCACATTGTGGAAACCTAAAAGCACCGCTCCCCTCTCCCCGCCTGGAAAGGAGAGAAGCCGCCCCCCTCCCATTAAACCCAGTGGCTCAACTTTTTCACCCCACCCCCACTCCTCCAACCCTCCGGGCAACATACTTGGAAAAAGTTTCCCCAAGTCGGGTTACTCACCGTTCGCGCCTCTCACCATCCAGGCTCTGCGCTGAGGCTGGAGTTTTGGAGGAGGTCCGGGCGGCGTGGAGGGGCTGGGGAGGGGGGGGCGGGGGAGAGAATGGGGAGGGGGGCGCGTCTTCAGAGATTGAGGTGGGGGCAATGTTGACAAGGAAGCTTGAAGAGCTTCCCCACCGCCTCCCAGCCCTCTTGTTTGGGAGGGAGGAAGGAAGGAAGGAAAAGAAAGAAGGAAAGAGAAAGAAGGGTCAGGGAGGAAGGAAGGAAGGAAGGAAAGAGGGAAGGAAAGAAGGAAGGAAGGGTTAAGAAGGGAAGGAAGGAAGAGTCAAGGAAGGAAGGAAGGTAGGAAAGGAGGGAAGGAAGGAAGGAAAGGAGGGAAGGAAGGAAAGGAGGGAAGGAAGGAAAGGAGGGAAGGAAGGAAGGGTTAAGAAGGGAAGGAAGGAAGAGTCAAGGAGGGAAGGAAGGAAGGAAGGAAGGAAGGAAGGAAGGAAGGAAGGAAGGAAGGAAGGAAGGAAGGAAGGAAGGAAGGAAGGAGTGTTGCGTAAGAACAGGGCAAGCCGAAAAGATCGGCCGCCAGGCGAGGGAAGCAGGCAAAGCAAAGGAGCGAGGCGGGGAAAACTCGGGCTAAAGAAGCGGGGTTTGGGAGCAGACGAAGGGATCGGAGGGAAAGGCGAGGAAGAGCGCGCGTGTCTGCCAAGGGGAAAAGCCCCAGAAGGAATCAGAAAGAGAGGAGGGGTGCCGGGAAGGGAGGAAGGCATAAATGGAGGGTGGCAGAGGCAGGGCGAGCAGGGGAAGAAATCTGGGTTGTGCGGCCGGGAGAATTACGAAGAAGTGTCTCGTTGGCGGTGTGTCTCTCGCAAGCGCCTCTTTCCCATCGATAGCGGGGAGGGAGAGAGAGAGAGAGAGAGAGAGAGAGGGAGGCGAGGCGGGCGGGTGGGGGGGGGGGGGCTCGGCGGATATATGTAGGCTACGCCAGTGCTTCGGATCGATGGAATATAATTTTCCTCAAACTCGGAAAATAAAGTTCATAGCTGATCAAATTTGAAAACAGATGTCGAATCGCGACTCTAAATAAGATTCGATCCTCCTGAATGGACTGTGGATAATATTTGGCTGGGCACTTGATGAAAATGACTGATTTCATTTAGACAGAGAGAGAGAGAGAGAGAGAGAGAAAGAGAGAGAGGGGCTACGAGCCACCAACCTGTTTGCAGAAAATGGGATTTTGTGTGTATGCGTGCAGGCTTGGGTGTGTGTATGTGTGTGTGGTCAGCCTCCCTCCCCCCTTTTTTCCAATTCTGACACCCGCTCCCCTCCCTCTCTTCCCTTTCCCTCAAATTTTGATGGATGGCTTGAGGCACCTGAGACCAACAACCGATTTTTATCGCCTTTGGTGAGTTTGAAGTCTTTAGATGTAGCGCTCAAAATTCCTCAACCCCCCTCCCCCTCCCTCGCAGTTTTGGGGACAGGACAAAGAAGGGGTCCCACCACCTCAATACCAAAGGATAGCTACCGTAGGAGTGTAGAGTCCACCTCCTGGCACTGACCCTGTTTGAACATAATATTGTCTGCAACAGAAGTAGAGGCCCCCGGGATTCACCCAAACCCCATCTTACTTGTCTTTGATCTTGGATTTCGCCTTTTCCAGAAGGAAAGGGGGGGGGGGTTCTGAGCACATACAGAGTGCCTCGCTCACCCCACTCCTCTAAAATTAGACTGGGCCTCCAAACAGGATCAGGCCTGCATAGCCAGCCGAAGAGAACCCTCAATCTTTCTTTCTTGCTTTCAATAAACTACCATCCAAACCTCCCATTTTGAATTGGACTGTCCAGTATTAGACTGGTTGTTGGGATTTTTTGGAGGGGGGAGGGGGAAGTGGGAGGCTGAGCTATTGGTGTAACCGAAACAAGAAGGGGATGGAGGATGGAGGTTGACATTCTGAGTTTTTGAAGCAACACTCAGTGAATGCAGCCGGCTCCTCTGTTTGAATTGTGATATATATACCAGAGTATTATCTGAGCATCATAACCATGAAAGCTTCAATGTTGAATCTTCCAGTAAGGTAAAAGTCGTATTAATTTGCAAAAGTGCCCCCTTTTACAGGAGAGTAAAATCTCACTAGCGTTTTGGGCAGACCAGAAGTCTGAAATTGCCCTTTCTTTTTAAGCCAGCCAGCCTCTTTCAGGAAGCCACAACCTGCGTGGGCGTGCAAGTTGTGGCACATGAGTCCCACCTTTGCACCAACAAACCGCGACATGCACATACAAATGCTCCACAGGAGATTGTGTGTGTGTGTGTGTCTCTCTCTCTCTTTTCCTGCACTCCCTGCTTGCAATAACAATTAAATATCGACCGCTTTCTCACTCCAGAGGGTGCTGAAGAAACTGCCAACTGCACCCAAGATATTTTCCCTTGCACTGGAGTGTGTGCCTTCCTATGTGTGCATGTGTATGCGTTTTTGTGTTCCCTATAGGTATACAACATCCACACCCTTCTCTCTCTCTTTTTTTTTTAAAAAAAATCTGGGCTGGGTTCAATTGGTGAGAATCCAAGAGAGAAGAGGAAATATATGTGCAGGCTCTTTCGAGATCAAAGTGCCGAAGGATAATATAAGGATATAGAAGAGGATAAATCCTTTGGAGAGGGTGAAGGCGGGGATGGTGTGTGTGTGTGTGTGCATAGAGGAACAAAGGCAAAACCAACCTTGACATTAGAGCCTTTGGGTGAAAAAAAAAGTCAAAACTGCAAGGAGGAAAAATAAACAAAAGAAAAGGAAGTCCAAAGTCCTATTAACTTCCAAAGTCTTATTGACATCCCAGTGAATTAGGAGATGCAGGAAGGTCCAATCTTGAGTCTTTCAGGTAGGGCTGTTGAATGGCAGTAACCATCCCCTTCAGAAAAAAAACACAAACAACAACAACCCGTAGGCCTTGTTAGCCAACGTATTTGGAGGGCACCAAGTTGGAGAAGCTTTTCTGAGTGGGAAGTGAGTCCAGGAGGAAGGGTTAGTGTGTGAGGGGCCCTGGGTGTCCACAAAGGAGGGAAATAATGATTGCATCTAGCAGAAAAGTATGTATGTGGGTGTGGGTGGATGGGTGTATCAAGACAAGACAAGGGAAAAGGTCAGGTGTGTGTAAAGATGATGTGAGCAAGGAGGTGTTTTTAGGAGGCATGTATGTGGCAGAGAATACTGTGCAAAAGGAAGTGTATGTGTGTGTGTGTGTGAGAGAGAGAGAGAGAAAGAATATCTGCTTGGGTATATTAAAGAGATATATGTCAGAAAAAAACACCTTCCTGAGAAGGTGGAAAGGTGAATAGGAAAGGTGAGACAGGTGCATTGGAGAAGGGCATGTAAGAGCCTAACAAGTGTGTAAAGGAGTGCCTGGGGGTGGGGTATCTGTGAGCAGAAAGGTGTTTTAAAGGAGTTTCTCAGAGACCTTGTCTGCCTAAAAATCGGGATGGAAAAGTGTGTACTTGGGTCAGTATATAAAAACCACCATAATCTCCTAGGACGAGATTATGTTGGTGGAAATACTGAATATAGTGTGTGAGGGGAAGCCCTGTGTGTAAGTGAGTTCTGTGCAAATGGCTTGAGCATGTAACAGGACAACATGTTGGAACAGAGTAAAAACACAAGTTGTAAATTTTTAGGAGTGGCTTGGGTGTGCCCAGGCTGAGGAGTGTGAAGCATTGTGTAAGGGGCTCAGTGGAGCTGAGTGTGTGAATAACAGCATAGTAGCCCACACTTTGGTGCCTGTGTTATTTATCTGCACACTTGTTGTGTTTTGCTGCCTCTACCTAGCAAATGTTTCATAGTTTTCCTTTAGCAAACCAGAAAACCACAATAACAAACAAAACAGTCCCATCAGCTCTCCCTTGCATGGACACACAAACACACAAAAACACAAATACTCTCTCTCTCACACACACACACATTCAAATAAGAGCATATCTAGGGGAGGGAGAAAGTGTGAGGGAAAGAAATTTACACACGCCTCTTTTAATTGGGAGAGGGGAATTGTGACAGAAATTCTCAGATCTGAGTGTGCAAGGAATGGTTTGTGTATTTCAAGGAAGATCTTTCTTTCTGTAGGGCAGTCTGTTTGGGTGGGGGCTCAGGAAGATATCTCCCCCCTCCTCTTTTCCTGCAGAAGGTGGTGGAGAGCAGAGTCGGTGTGTATGTGTGTGCGTGTGTGTGTGTGTGTGTTTTTGTATCTGTCTGGTCTCCTGGAATTATGAAAAATACCCACCATCGACACTGGACTTCAACTTCGATTAAGGCAGATAGGACATGACAGGCTCCGATCAATAGCAGGCCCGTCCTATAAAGTGTCAAGTAATGAATCAATTTCGACTAAATTTTCCATTTTTCAGGGGCCGTTCCGAGAGAGAAGAATATCCTCTTTTGTAAAGATATTATTATCGATTTCGGCGGCAATTTGACATCAGGGGTAGTTAATTCCACTCAGAATAAAATTGAAAACACTTGAGAGAGAAAAGAGAGAGAGAGAGAGAGAGAGAGACAAAGGAAGAGAAGGAGGGAGGGGTGAGGAGAAAGGTTAGAAGGAGGAAGGGAAAGAGAAAGGGGAGAGATGGAGGGGGCAGGGAAAGAGAGAGAAAGAGAAAGAAGGAAAGAAAGGGAAGGGAAGGGACGGAAAGGAAAGAAAAGGAAGGAAAGGAAGGAAAGGAAGGAAAGGAAAGGAAAGGAAAGGAAAGGAAAGGAAAGGAAAGGATGGATGGATGGATGGATGGATGGATGGATGGATGGACGGTCTGAACTGACCAACTTGGATGATATGAGATATGGGTAAATATTAAAAGTACAAAAAGAAAGGATGATGGACTATGGTGTACTTGAAAACAACATTATACTGATTCATTTTTATAGTTTAGGATGACAAGAGACCATGGACATGATGGGATAGATGCTTTTTTGATGGCAACATGGGATGAATAGAAGGATGGCATCTCCTGTAGCAAATAGGAAAGAAGAGATGTAGAAAGGGAAGTAAGGAAAAAATAAAGGGCTTTAGACCAGGGGTCTCCAACCTTGGCAACTTTAAGCCTGGTGGACTTCAACTCCCAGAATTCCCCAGCCAATTCTGGGTGTTGAAGTCCACCAGGCTTAAAGTTGCCAAGGTTGGAGACCCCTGGTCTAAAGCCCTCTGCTTTAGACAACTAAAACGATATAAGGGAAAGTGGAGACAGACAAATATTCAGGAAAAGCAGGAAGGGTTCTTCCTGTGCTACAACTAAGATCTTCCACCTACACGGAGGAAAATCCATCTCCTTACAGATTTTAACTCCAGAGCCCACACCACAGCATCCACCAAGGCTATGGCCTTGTTTCTTTCTTCACAGAAGGTGAATCCCAAGAAAACCAACCACCGATCCATGGCATAGGATGGGATGATGTCTAGTAATAATTCCACCTTTGTCCCAGGAGCCCCTTCCTCCATTTTGTTCCCAGAACAAAATACTCTTAAGGAAGAGTGAATGCCTCAAAGTCAGCTGCTGAGACAGTTGAGGATGAATTTAAAACCAGGTTTGCTTGTCAGGCATGAAGAATGAGGGCCACACCTTAAGATCCAGTTAAGAAGGTTTATCGTTCACACCTGCCTGTATCCAAGAACCTAGTCAACTAAGGGTCAGCATTAAATTGGCACTAGATAAGAGTTGACAGAATTCAAGGGGACCTGGACTGGATGCAATGATTCCAGGCTGATTCCTTTCTTGACTCTACCTCCAGACCAGGGGTGGGTTCTACTTACCTTTACTACCGGTTCGCAACAGGATTGTGTGCGTACTTGCTTCGATCACGCTTGTGCCTTACTTTGTGCATATGCAAATCGCCGATGATGACATCCGGGGCGGTGGGCGGGGCCTTCCATCAGTTTTACTAGCGGTTCTTACGAACCGGTCTGAACCAGGGGCAACTCACCACTGCCCCAGGCTCTGTCTTTTTTTACACTTGCCCAGTCTTAGACCTTGAATACTACCAGCGGTGGGTTTCCAATATTCTTACCACCGGTTCACTGCATGTGCACACGATGTGCTCGTCCGCCTTCCGTGCATGCACCCAGCCTTGAAAACATGCCTAAATAGGACGGCATAGGGGCGGGGCAAGTGGGTGGGCTCACCCGCAATCTCCGCTACTGGTTTGCCTGCACGAACCGGCACGAACCGGCTGAAGACCACCCCTGAATATTACATCATGCTAGATGTAGAAGGAGGCGATATTTTTGAAGTCTACTACTTTCACCAAAGGACGAGGATTCAAGACTGTGTTTGAAGACAGTCTATTTGGAGGCAGGTTTACGGCTGCACTCATACGACGTAAAAAGACAGAAGTGATTCCTTGGAGTTCAGCTCCGTGTGTTGTGAGGTTGCAACTACGACAGCTTGTGGACTGGCTCCGACGACACATAGCCCATAGTGTGAAACCAGCCAGGGGTGGATTCTAAATTTTTTTACTACCGGTTCTGTGGGTGTGGCTTATTTTGTAGGCATGGCCTGATGGTCTTGTGACAATTCTTTAGGATTTAGCAGAGGTACTGGTCTACCAGGCTTTTAATTGCTTGAAGAGCTGTACCGGTCTACTCATTTGTTTTTGGAGGCACTGGTCTACTCATTTGTTTTTTGAGCGCCACACTGCCTTTTAACACTGATCAGCTGTAGGGCGGCCCTTTGAAGCCCAGCGGCAAGAGTTTAAACAGTTTTTTTCCTTCTAGCCGATCAGCTGGGACTCAGGAGGCAGCAATAGATTGGGGCTGGGGCCAAATAAAAGGTAAGAATAATGCGGGAGGGCGGGGGGCAGAATTAGTTTGGTGACATCATATCATCACCACTACTGGCTCAGCAGAACCGGGCTGAACCGGGAGGAACCCACCACTGAAACCAGCCCATGCCAAATTCTGAAAAAGACCGTAAAGAATTTTTGGGTTAAGCCACATGTACATTTTTCTAAACAAAAGCTCAATAAAATGCCCTGAACTAACTTGAGAGAAACAAAGATAATGTAGATCTCATAGGACAGGGGTGTCAAACTCAAGGCACATGGGCCGGATCTGGCCCGTGGGATGCTTAGATGTGGCCTGTGGGGCCCTCCTGGAAAACAGTGAAGGACTGGCCCATGGTGCCTTCGCCAGGGAAAATGGCCGCGGGTGGGCGGCCCTCCTGAGCTCCATTTTCGCTGCCAGAGGGTTGCAGGAGGCCGTCACAGCTGAAAACAGAACTCAGGAGCCCGTTTTCACTGGCAAAGCGCTCAGGCCACCTCTGGCACCCCAGACACGAATGACGTCGAACTGGCCATGCCCACTCCACGCACACACCAAAAGTCAAACAAAACCCTGATGCGGCCCTCAATGAAATCGAGTTTGACATCCCTGTTAATAGGAGGAGAGATATATTCGTGTATGGTAGTGACGAATCTGTTAATTAAAGCTCAGGATTATTCATAAAACAGATTAATCAGGAAAAAAGGCTACAGGTAGTTCCTTGGCTGACAGCAGGGGTGAAATGCTACCAGGTCACATCGGTTCAGGCGAACTGGTAGTGAAAAAAAGCTACCGGAACCGGTATTTGCGACAATTGGAAATGCCGCGCGATTTATATTCTCTAGAAAGCAGCAAATCCTGCTTTCTAGCAAATCTAAATCGCGTGGCACAGCTGTTTATTTATGTATTGGTTTGATTTATATGCCGCCCTTCTCTGGAGATTCAGGGTGGTTTACAATGCGTTAAGCAATAGCCTTCATACTTTTGTATATACCTGCTTAGTAGGGCTTTCGGCCCCCCCTAAGCGGTGTTCTTTTTTATACAAAGTCAGCTTATTGCCCCTGCCATCCAGGTCTTCATTTTATCTACCTCGGAAGGATGGAAGGCTGAGTCAACCTTGAGACTGGTGAGATTCGAACTCGCAGTAATTGCAGGCAGCTGGCAGCTAAGTACTATTTAACAGCACTTTAGTCTGCTGCACCACCAAGGCTCCTCCTCCTGTTCTCCTCCTCGCTGTTCTACTTGCCTTGTTAAGCTTCCTTTTTCCATGTGAAGCGTGCGTTTGGTGCTCACTGCACATCCATGTGCAAACAGCATGCTTTTGGCATTCACAGTGCATGCACATGCAGTGTTCATTTACTGGTGGCGATCCACGGAGGATTTCACCACTGGCTGACAGTATGACTACAATCGTGGCCAAAATTCCTGTTGCTAAGTCAGACAGTTGTTAAGTGAGTTTTGCCCTTACAACCTTTCTTCTATGACCGTTGTTAAGTGAATCACTGCCTCTGTTAATTTAGAAGCATGGTTGTTAAGTGACGCTGGCTTCCCCCTTGACTTTGGTCGTCAGGAGATCCCAAACGATGATCACAGGATCCCAGGACACTGCAGCCATCATAGATATGAACCGGTTGACAAACCTCTGAATTTTGATCACATGACTACAAGGATGTTGCAAAGGTCATACGTGTGAAAAACGCTCATAAATCGCTTTTCACGGCGCTGGTGTAACTTCGAATAGTCATTAAACAAATAGTTGTAAGACGAGGAATTATCTGTACTTGACTCCAGTGGTGAAATGTAAAATTTGTTACTACTGGTTCTGTGGGTGTGACTTGGGGGGTGGGTGTTAATAGGACTGAGTGGGCGTGGCCAAGTTTTTTTAAAAAAAACTTTTAAAACCATTTTTTTACAATCTCTTCAGCTGAAGCGGTTGTAAAAAAAATGCTTTTAAAAGCCTCTGATGATCCCAGCTGAGCCGCACGATCATCAGAGGCTTTTTTTTTTTACTTTTGAAAGCATTTTTTCGGCCAAAGAGGTTGTAGAAAAAAATGCTTTTAAATTTTTTTAAAAAGCCTCTGATGATTGCACAGCTCAGCTGGGCAATTGGGGGCGGGGGAGGGGGGCCAGGGATTTTTGCTACCGGTTCTCCAAACCAGCGCCTCCATCGCTACTGGATCGGGTGATCCGGTCCAAACCGGGAGCATTTCACCCCTGCTTGACTCCAAAAGTAATATAGGAATTTGTTTAGGATAGGAAATTTTCTGGCTGTATGGCTAACGGCCCAAGGATCTTGCTCCTATATATGTTTATTCCGGATGTTTTTAACATTTGCGTGTGTGTGTTTTAAAATGTTTTTACTATTTTGTATTGAAGTATATTTTGGAATTGTAAGCCGTCCAGAGATACTGAGATGGGCAGCTATAGAAATCGAATGAATGAATGAATGAATGAATGAATGAATGAATGAATGAATGAATGAATGAATGAATGAAAGAATGAATGATAGTATTGCAAGAGTCCCTGGACCTTCCATGTGAGAATGTGTTTAATTTGGCACGAAGTAAGTAAGTAGAACAGTGTGTAGAAATAGATAAGGATAACATTCACACAAAGTATCGAAACTTGAAACTACTCGGATTGTTCTGCCCATCTGATGATGGAGAGCATTTGAGTCACAAAAGGACCCAGTAAAAAGGCATTTATCATGATGTCTGTTTGCGGTTAAAGTGATTTGACTTTTGAATAAGATAGATAGACAAATGTGGAAGGGAATTCCCCCCCCCCACAACTCAGTGATGTTATAGGGAGCATTCTCTCTACACAAAATAGAAGCTGGAACAGTATCTCAAGCTTGTCCGCTTTAAGAGGTATTGACTTCGACCCCCAGAATTCCCCCAACCAGCTGGCTGGGGGAATTCTGGGAGTTGAAGTCCATACCTCTTAAAGCGGATAAGCGTGAGAAACACTGAGCTAGAATACCAAATATAATGTCTATGCTGGGTGTGAACCAGTGGTGGGTTTCAATTATTTTTACTACTGGTTCTGTGGGTGTGGTTTGGTGGGCGTGGCAGGGGAAGGATACTGCAAAAACTTATTAGCCTGTTGAGCCTTGGATAGCTCAACAGGCTAATAAGCAGACTAAAGCCTGTTATTAACATCCAGCTGTCTGCAATTGCACCAGTTCGGGTCTCACCAGGCTCAAGGTTGACTCAGCCTTCCATCCTTTCTAAGGTAGGTAAATTGAGGACCCAGTTTGTGGGGGCAATAAGCTGACTTTGTATAAAAAATATACAAAAGTATGACGGCTATTGCTTAACGCATTGTAAGCCACCCTAAGTCTTTGGAGAAGGGCAGCATATAAATCTAATTTTTTTAAAAAAATCCCCATTTCCTCCCGATCAGCTGGGACTTTGGAGAAAATAGATGGGGGTGGGGCCAGTCCGAATTTTTACTACCGGTTCTCCGAACTACTCAAAATTTCCTCTACTGGTTCTCCAGAATTGGTCAGAACCTGCCGAAACCCACCTCTGGTGTGAACATAAGTGCTGTGGATTCTCTCACTGTGTGTGTACACACACTTATGCACATGTGTGTGGGGGGGGGGGCGGGGGTTAGGCTTTACCCCAACAAGGAATTCCTTGTGGTACAAGAAGAAGGTGGAGGATAAGAGGAACTCAAAGAATATCATTCATTACATCTGGTTATTAGTTGCCATTGCACAAGAGGCGGCCATACCGGGAAGGGGTGCATCGGATGTGCATCAGAGGTGGCATCCACAGGGAGAGTTGAGAGGAGCTTCCCTGGATGTAAGGGCCAGCTTACGGCTAGCCAGGCGTACAATACGAAACCTGGTCATTTATCATAGGGACAGGTCATCTCGCATAACCTTTCCAGCCCCAGAGTGGGAGGGAAGCTATTTAACTCCACTGGGTGGGGACGGGTGGAGGGAGGGGGTGGGGGTGGGGGTTAGGATGCACCCCGTGCATCTCATCTTTGTAAACAATTAATAGTGGGGCACATGCCTGTCTATCATCTCTCCCTCTCTCTCTCTTGCTGTCTCTCACTCACATTTCTGTATATCTCTGTATTTCTCTCTCTCTCTCTCCTATCTGTCTGTCTCTTTCTGTCCACCCATCCTATCTCTCTCTCATCTATCTACCTATTTACCCATCTACCTACCTACCTACCTATCATCTTTTCTGTATATCTCTGTATTTCTATCAATTGCTCTCTTTCTTCTATGTCTTTCCATCCATCCATCCATCCATCCACCCATCCTATCTCTCTCCTCTCCTCTCCTCTCCTCTCCTCTCCTCTCCTCTCCTCTCCTCTCCTCTCCTCTCCTCTCCTATCTATTGTAATCTCTGTTTAATCTCTCTGTCTGTCATCCCTCCCTCCATCCCCCCCTCCCTCCATCCATCCTCAATGGCTTTCCAAAGCATGTGGCAATCTTTTCATATTTAGGACCCATCTTCAAATCCCAGCTTGCAATTTCTAATCAGCCTGGGCCCTTTGCATCCAGTCTTCCTCTTCCCCTAACTGCTGTCCTAGTGAGTGTCCTAACTAGTCTAACTAGTCTAGTCTAACTAGTGTCCTAGTGAGGAGGATATTTAAGCAGGTTTGACATATAATTTCAGAACATACTTAACATCTGACTTAACCAGCCAGATTTTTTAAAAAAATTAGATTTATATGCCGCCCTTCTCCAGAGACTCAGGGCGGCTTACAATGCGTTATTCAATAGCCTTCATACTTTTGTATATACCTGCTTAGTAGGGATTTTGGTCCCCCCTAAGCGGTGTTCTTTTTTATACAAAGTCAGCTTATTGCTCCCACAATCCGGGTCCTCATTTTACCTACCTCGAAAGGATGGAAGACTGAGTCAACCTTGAGCCTGGTGAGATTCAAACTTGCAGTAATTGCAGACAGCTGAATGTTAATAACAGGCTTTTAGTCTGTTGAGCTATCCAGGCTCTCTGGATAGCTCAATAATTCCAAAAACCCCCAGAGACCTTTGTCCTCTGTTGCTTCCCTGGAACTGAGACCTGGGGATATACTGTCACTGTACGAGGAAGCTCCATAACGCTTTTATGACTAGCAGGTACTGATGGCTCTGCTGTAGCTTTCTCCTTCAATCGGAGGGCTTCGAAATGAGAAAGGCCATTAAATTCTGGAGCCGACCGGATGTCCGGTTCCCCCATCATAGTCTCCTCCTAGCACAGCGTCCTTTTTCCTCTGCCAACTGGAAGTCCATTCCCACACCATAGAGTCTCCTCCTAGTGCGGCATCCTTTTTCCTCTACCTGTCCTAACCGAAAGCCCTATTGATTTTGGAGCTGACCAGCAACAAGGAGCCGTAGCAGAGGGAGCTGACCAGCAACAAGGAGCCGCCACATAGGGCTCCAGAGTCCCGGATTGCAGACCCCTGTTCTATTTTATCTACACCTAACTTTAGACTTGTTCACTCTCATTCAGAGTTACTAAAGGCTGAGCACCAAAGAATGGAGGCCTTTGAACCCTGGTGCTGGAGAAGACTCCTGCGAGTCCCTTGGATTGCAAGGAGATCCAACCGGTCAGTCCTAGAGGAGATCAACTCTGACTGCTCTTTAGAAGGCCAGATCCTGAAGAGGAAACTCAAATCCTTTGGCCACCTAATGAGAAGGAAGGACTCCCTGGAGAAGAGCCTAGTGCTGGGAACGATGGAGGGCAAAAGAAGAAGGAGACGGCAGAGAACGAGGTGGCTGGATGGAGTCACTGAAGCAGTCGGCGTGAGCTTAAATGGACTCCAGCGGATGGTAGAGGACAGGAAGGCCTGGAGGAACGTTGTCCATCGGATTGCGATGGGTCAGACATGACTCCGCAATTAACAACAATAACAAGCACCCTACAGCCCTGAATTGTGAGCGACTGAAAATGAGTGGCTCCATATCTTTCCTTAAATTTCCTTCTCGGTGTGTTGCCCCATCGAAAGCACATAGTTTACGTCTGCAAGTATATCTCTTTGCTAACTCAAGGAGTATGTCGTGTATCCCCCTTGCAGGTTGAGAGAAAAGTCCCCATCGGGAAGGGCTTCTTCCAGCCTTACCGGGCTCGGTCAGCATGCTGAATCGTCAGTCATTCCCAAGAGTGAGGGAGCGTTGGGGAAAGCTGGAAGCAAGGAACGCCCCCCCCCGCCCCACATCCACCCCACCCCCCCAACTGGTTATGTTGAGAGGTCAGAGGATCCTGTAATATCTCAGACTGCAATCACTTGGCTATTTGCCTGTCACCGTAGCCATCAAGCTCAGCTATCAACACAGCAATTGCCTTTCTCTGTCCCTGTTTCCATATCGCTCTATTTCCCTCACCTCTTTTTTTCTTATTTTTTTTTTCTCTTTTCTTTTCAGATTCCCCTCCTCAATCCCTCTTTCCTTCAATCTGTCTCCTGGGTGCCATAATTCTAGCCACCAACATGTCTCGTTCGCTCCTTTCAATTGGGCGGTTCAAGTGCCGCCCGAGGTACAAAGGAGCATAAAATCGCCAGCAAGCAAGCAAACAAACAGACTCTGGGATGGGGAAAAAAGACAATACAGTGGTTCGTTGGGGGTTTTTTTGTTTTTGTTTTTTGCTTTCCTAAGCACCCAGAATCAAGCCAGGGAAGTCGAGGTAGTCCTTGACTTACAACAGTTTGTTTAGTGACCGTTTGATGTTACGACGGCCCTGAAAAAGGGGACTTATGACCATTTTTCACACTTGCGACCATTGTGGCATCTGTACGGTCTTCTTTCTCTTCTCTTCTCTTCTCTTCTCTTCTCTTCTCTTCTCTTCTCTTCTCTTCTCTTCTCTTCTTTCTTTCTCTTTCCTTCTTTCTTTCCTTCCCTCCTTCCTTCCCTTCTTCCTTCCTTTCCCTTTCTCTCTCTCTTATATACACACATACACACACACACACACGCGCGCGCGCACAGGCCTCCCCATTGCTAAATGGAAACCTGAATGCTCTTGCAGGTTACAGCACCTTATGGGTAGTCCTTGACTTACAACAGTTGGTTTAGTGACCGTTCGACGATCCTGAAAAAAGGCCCTGAAAAAAGGGACTTATGACCATTTTTCACACTTGCAACTGTTGTGGTATCTGTATGGTCTTTTCTTTTCTTTTCTTTTCTTTTCTTTTCTTTTCTTTTCTTTTCTTTTCTTTTCTTTTCTTCTTTCTTTCTTTCTTTCCTTCCTTCCATCTTTTTTCTTTCCGTCTTTCTTTTTCTTTCTCTCTCTCTCTCTCTCTTTCTCTTTCTCTCATACACACACACACACACACACACACACACAGAAGCCTGCGCATTGCTACATGGAAAGCCAAATGCTCTTGCAGGCTACAGAACCTTACAGGTAGTTCCCGATTTAACACCAGTTGATTTAGTGCTGTTTGAAGTTACGACGGCCCTGAAAAAAGGGACTTATAGCCATTTTTTACACACTGTTGCAGCATCTTGATGGTCGCATGATCAAAATTCAGACGCTTGGCCACTGACTCATATTTATGACGATTGCAGTGTCCCGGGGTTATGTGATCAACTTTTGAGACTTTCTGACTAGCAAAATCAATAGGAAAGCCAGATTTACTTAATAACCGTGTGTGGCTGTCATAACAACTGCAGTGTTTTCCTTAACCACCGTGCCAAGAATGGTCCCAAAATGTGGCAAAATTCGCTTAAATGTGTCCCTTAGCAAGAGAAATTTTGAACTCAATTGAAGTCGTAAATTGGGGACTATCTGGACTTTATTTGGCCAAGTGTGATTTTAGACATACAAGGAATTTGTCTCCATCTCACCTGACTTTTTTCAGATTTGGACTTTTGCTTCCGTGCAAAACTTCTGTGCAATCTTCGCTTTCAAAGCTCCTCTGGGTCCCATTTTATTATTATTTTTTTTTAAAATTACCCTCATCTTGAAAAATCCTGTTTTAAGAAGGGCGCAGTTTGCAGGTTTTCTCTACTGCCATCTAGTGGTGGCAATCAAGATTAGGATTCCCCAAACCCTCTCAACCAGGTCAACTTCTCAACATGCTTAAAACCCGGATCAGCGGAGTAACCTTGGCTGCCGGTGTTTCTGTAGCTTAACATGGTGTGGAAACGATGCTTAATTGATGCCCGAATAGATTGTGTGAGGCTGGAAAAAGGGAGCAATTCATCCATTCAATTACGGTGAGCTGGTTGTCGGGATTACGGGTGCAATCTGATTTCTTGTGTCGATTTGTTCTGAATCTGCCTGCTAAGCTTCAAGACGGTGTTCTCAGCGCTCTATGTTGGAAACAGGCAAGTACAGGTAGGCCTCAATTTATGATGACAATTGAGCCCAAAATTTATGTCGCTAAGCAAGACATGGGTTAGGTTGACATGGGCGGAGTTTTGCCCATTTTACGACTTTTCTTGCCACAGTTGTTAAGTGAATCCATGTAGTTGTTAACTTAGTAACACAGTTCTCCCAAAGATGCTTTTTCAACTGTTGGAAGAAATTTCCTTCTGGGTTCTGCTCCAAGTGGGGAAAAGATACTGGAAACATGGAGAATGCTTGGAAAGATGGTTTAACGGTGGACAGGATCACATGGCTGGAGTTCCTGAACAAAAAAAGGGCAGATACAGGAATACTTGGGTTTTTATGCTCTCTCTAGCTTTGCATTTCCTGGGGTCCTGAAAGAGTATCCTGATTGGTTGTCAGACTCCCAGGGGGTGGGGCTCTTAGCTAGACTTGCTGGCTGATGGTCACATGTGCTTCCCAGGTCTCATGTGGTGGGTTTCTGCTACTATTGTGTAGTGGGCTAATCCTATCTTTGTTGGATCTTTGGCAATTCCTACTATGGCTCTGCCTGAAGGAGGCAGATCTTTGTTATGTAGAATAGACTGGCCCAGGCCTTAATGGCCCATTGACAAAGGGTGGGGGCCAGAAGATGGGAGCTGCTTCAAAACGTGCTTATCCATTTCTCATCCAGGGAAATATAATATTCTGCCTTTTTAAATATTTCCCAAAATATTTCATTCTCCTAGGAAAGGGGTGTGTGCTAACTTCCTACACAACTTTCTGGGTTTTCTGGGTTTTCTTTGAAGATGTTTCGCTTCTCGTTCAAGAAACTTCTTCAGCTGCTTGCTTCAGATGAGAAGCGAAACATCTTCAAAGAAAACCCAGAAAGTCCAGGAACTGGGCATGGCTAGTCTAGTGAAGAGAAGGACCAGGGGAGACATGATAGCCATCTTTCAATATTTGAGGGGCTGTCCCAGAGAGGAGAGGCTCAAGCTATTTTCCAAAGCACCCGAAGGCCAGTCAAGAAATAATGGCTGGAAACTGACCAAGGAGAAATTCAACCTGGAAATAAGGAGAAATTTCCTGACAGTGAGAACAATCAACCCATGGAACAGAAGTTGCCTTCGGAAGTTGTGGGAGCTTCACCACTGGAGGCTTTCAAGAAGAGACTGGACCAGTAGTGGGTTCTAACCGGTGTTACCACCAGTTTGCTTCACGCACACGCTTTGTGTGCAATCGGCACGCACATGCTCACTTCACTCACACGCACGCCGGACTTGGGCTTTGCGCAAGTGCATTGGATTTCAAAACAGATGAAGCATGGCAATCCACTCTGCCGTGCCTTTCAGCTGGGCTAAAAACGAAGGCATAAAGGTAGGTATAGCGGGAGAGCCCAGCTGAAGGGCGGAGAGAACCGGTTGCTCTCACATAAACATTTCCGCTACCGGCTCTCCTGAACCGGGGGAGAACTGGTAACAACCCAACACTGGACTGGACTGCCATCTGTCAGAAATGGTGTAGGGTCTCCTACTTGGGCGGGGGCAGGAGGGGTTGGAGTAAATCACCTGCAAGATCCCTTCCAACTCCATTAATCTGTAATCTGTAAAAATCTAGATGACCGCTGGAGGCCAGCAACGGTAGACCTTGCCAGTCTCTTGCCTTCCCCATCGCGCCGACCCGACGTTGCTGCGCTGCCGAGTCTCCTGGGGCAGGGAGCTGCTTCTGCTTCTGTCCCATGGCGTTTCATTTAACAAAGGAGGCGGTGGATCAATGCTGACTCCTCGCCTAAATGTGGCAGGGCCTGGCCTGCTCGGGTGTCGCTGTGCGTTGCCCTCCAGCCGACAGCTTGAGTGATGGTACACATTAAACAGTTAATCCGCCTGATTGAATGTTTGCTTCCTCCAAATTGAAACATTAAACAACAACGGAGGGAGAAGAGGCGGCGACAAATCAGTCATGAAAGATTCATTTTCTCCCGAATAATGTATCTCATGAGCTTGGAATATACAAATAGGTTGGCGCAATTGGCGGAAACCCCACCTTCTCCGCACACACCCCCAACCCCCCACCTGACAAGTCGGGCACAGGCCACCCAGGGTCCTTTGCACAACCGGCCTGGCATTCTCGGAAGGCCGACGGGAATGTGGGGAGAGAGGTCCTACGTTGTTGCCTGGAGCCCCACGAGGGTCTTTTCTGCAGGTCATCCAAGGAACTGGGTGGTTTGTCCATCAGGAGACCAGGAAGACCAAGGAATAATGGCAGCTCCGAAGTGGCGGTTCCATATTTCGAAGGACTGAGGCCAGAAAGAGGAGATACCAATTGTGGAAGGGTCTCAGTGTGACTTGAGAAAGCAAATGAAGGAAGTAAACAGTGTCCCTCAACATCTACACAGGGGTGGGCTTCAAAAATTTTAGCCAAGGGTCCTCTGCCCGGTTGCTGGGTGGGTGTGGCCATGGTGAGTGTGGCCTAATATACCTCCTGCACCATGGTGGGGGAGCCTTTTTGCCCTCCCTGAGCCTCCACTCACACCCTACATTTACCTGCATCCAAAATGGGCTGCGTGGGGACTCCTGGAACAGGCGGGGTCAGCGGGGCCAGCCAGGAGTGGGATTTGAGGGTTCTCCGAACTGCACAGAATCTTAGCTAGGGGTTCTCCTGAATCCCTGTGAACCCCCAGCAGCCCACCCCTGCATCTACAGCAGTGTTTCTCAACCTTGGCCGCTTGAAGATGTGTGGACTTCAACTCAGTTTGCACATTTTCAAGTGGCCAAGGTTTAGAAACTTTTCTAAGGGTTGCTGTGGCACATTTCTACGTCAGAATTTAAAGTCCAAGTTGTTGCTTTGGGCCCGCCTTCCTTCCTTCCTTCCTTCCTTCCTTCCTTCCTTCCTTCCTTCCTTCCTTCCTTCCTTCCTTCCTTCCTTCCTTCTCTGATCCTTCCTTCTTCCTTCCCTCTGATCCTTCCTTCCTCCCTCCCTCCCTCCCTTCCTTTCCCCTTCCCTTATAAACAGGGGTGAGCTTCAAAAATTTTAGCAAGGGGTTCTCTGTCCGGTTTGTAGATGGGCGTGGCCATGGTGGATGTGGCCTAGTCAGCCTCCTGCACTATAGCTGGCGGGGCATTTTTGCCCTCCCTGGGCTCCAGAGACTTTCCTTGAGCCTCCGAGAGGGCAAAAATGGCCTCCCCAGGCTCCAGAGGTCCTTTGGAGGCTGGAAACGGGCCTGCTTCTGGCCTTCCCAAACTTCCAGTAGGTTTGTTTTTCACCCTCCCCGAGCCTCTGCCCATGCCCTGCACTTACCTGCATCCAAAACGGGCTGCGTGGGTACTCCTGGGAGGGAAGGCATGGGCGGGGACAGCCAGGAGTGCGATTTGGGGGTTCTCCGAACTGCACAGAATTTTAGCTAGAGGTTCTCCCGAACCCCTGCGATTCCCCAGCAGCCCACCCTTGCTTATACAGTGATATCCTTTCTCTTTGCTATACCTGTTGATAAACCATGCAAGATTCCCCACCTCCTGCTGATTTCTCTCACATGCATTAACTTCCAGCCTTACGGAAGGACTAGAAAAAAGTCACATTTGCAGAGAATGCGCACGAATGAGGGAAGGGTTAAGCACTCTTTCTTACGCACTAGGTTTTCTATGGATGGGGAGCTAATGGAGCTGGGGAGGCTGGTGCTGCTTGGAATTCTCAGCTGAAATTGGTATGTGTGGGATCTATCAGGGTGATGCGCAGAGCACATGCATTGTCCCTTCTTATTTTCATAGTCAGAAGGTAGCCAGCTGGTCATGCAAATAATCCTGTCTCACTTCCACTTGAAAAAAAGGTGGTATGATTTTCTCAGCAACAAAACACGTTTAATCCCAAGTAAGGCACATGGCAGCCTTCCAATATTTGAGGGGATGGCAACTTTTCTCAGATATTGGTGGAGCAGAGAAAAAACCCCTCCCCTCTGCAATTTGTTCTGCCTTCAGCAGAGTTTCACAAAATTGGCCATTTGAAGATAACGTGGATTTCCATTTCCAGAATTCTGTAGACACCATAACTGGATTTCAACACCCAGAATTCCCTATCCAGCATGGATAGACTTCAACTCCCACAGTTCTCCAGCCAACAGGGGATTTCAACTCCCAAAATTCCCCAGCCACCATGCATGGATTTCAACTCCCAGAATTCCCCACCCAACATGGGATTTCAACTCCCAGAATTCCCCAGCCGGCATGGCTGGACTTCAACTCTCCAAATTTCCCAGCCAGTGTGTGAGGACTTCAACTCCCAGAATTCCCCAGCCAGCCATGGTAAATGGGCTGTGGTTTGGTCCATTGCTGTCATTTGCGCGCAGAGTTACTAAGAAATACACAGTAAGAGAAAACGGCTGAAAAGGATGGGGAGATCGGTGAGGAAGGGGCTGTTGATGGACCATTGTTTTCTGTTTCCTTGTTCGGGCTTCAGGTTGGATTTGATGTGGAAGGGGAGTTGCAGTAATAAATGAACATCTTAGTTGCCTTTAAAGTTACAGACAAGTCTTAATGATGCATCAGCTCCAAAAGGATCTCTGCGTATGCGTGTTGTACCAATAGTAAATACCAGGAAGGGTTTGAGCGATGGTCGCTGTTTTGTTTATCCTCATTAAATTTAGCACTACAATTTGCTAGCTTTGCCGCGACAGCTGATTTACATGGGTACTTAATGAGATGGTGGGGTGGGAGGTGGAAAAGAGGGGGGGGGGAGAGAGAGAGATTGATCACGGTGTGTATATGCACAGTAGGAGAAGATGGGTCTATCAAAGCTCATTTGTACCAAGGCCTGAAATCTATGCAGGCCTTTTTCAGCCCAACCCATGTTTAAATTTTGGGCCCTTCATAGAAAAAAATAAATAAAAAATTGACCCTCTTAGGGATCTCCTCTGGAGGAAAATTCAAGAATGGATGCAGATTCTTCTTCTTCTTCTTCTTCTTCTTCTTCTTCTTCTTCTTCTTCTTCTTCTTCTTCTTCTTCTTCTTCTTCTTCTTCTTCTCCTCCTCCTCCTCCTCCTCCTCCTCCTCCTCCTCCTCCTTTCTTCTTCTTCTTCTGGTTCTGCTTCTGCTTCTTCCTTCTTCCTTCCCTCTTCTTCTTCTTCTTCTTCTTCTTCTTCTTCTTCTTCTTCTTCTTCTTCTTCTTCTTCTTCTTCTTCTTCTTCTTCTTCTTCTTCTTCCTTCCTCCTTCTTCCTTCTTCCTTCTATTTCTTCTTCTCTCCTCCTCCTCCTCCTCCTTCCATTACACAGCCACTTGTTGTCTTCTGGACAAATAGCTCATCATCACAGTGGAATCCCAATGTAATTATTGCTGATTGATTCTGTCCTGTCTCAAGGGCATAAATTGGCCAATCCATATATCCTAATCTCATTTCATATCTTACAAGGGCCTGGTGCCCAAGAAAGCTGCCCAGGGGTCAAGATTGCTCCACAGATCAGCAGAAGAGGATAATCCAAACAGTTCAGGATTGCTTGGGTCAAGACCAAAGTGGTTGTGAAAAACCCCACTCTGCAACTCGTCTTCCCTTCAGCAGAGTTTCTCAAAATTGGCCATTTGAAGGTATGTGGACAGCATCGGTGGTCTTCAGCTCCCAAAATTCCCCAGTCAACTTGGTTGGACTTCAACTCCCAGAACTCCCCAGCCACCATGATTGGATCACTTCCCAGAACTCCCCAGCCATTATGATTGGACTTCAACTCCCAGAATTCCCTATCCAGCATAAGTAGGTCCCCTTTTAGGGACCCATGGCAGGAGGCTGGCACAAATGGGCATCTGATGGACAATATGCTCCTGCCTCAAGTCTTTCATCCCAAGTTTGCTGGCCTTACAACAAGGCTTATTTGCTGAGATTTTTTTCCTCCCTCTGGGCCAGTGAATGAATAATGACCAGGAAAATAGAGAATAGCTGTGCCTATGCTTAGGGATTCCGTCAATTATTCGCACTTTCAATGGCAAAGCAAGCAAGAATTGGCAGTCCTGTACCCCTCTGGGAAGGGAATCACTGTGGGTGCGTTGCTTAATCCTTTCTCTGCAAAAAACAAAAACAAAAACAAAACAAATAAGTACATGTAGTTCTCTACTTATTTGTATTTTTTTTGCATAAGTTCAAGCCTCAGATAGCTCAACAGGCTAATAGCCTGTTATTAAGATCCAGCTGTCTGCAATTATTGCAAGGTTCGAGGCTCAAAGTCAACTCAGCCTTCCATCCTTTCTAAGGTAGGTCAATTGAGGACCCAGTTTGTGGGGGCAATAAGCTGACTTTGTATAAAATATACAAAAGTATGAAGGCTATTGCTTAACACATTGTAAGCCGCCCTGAGTCTCCGGAGAAGGGGGGCATACAAATCTAATTAAAAAAAAAAGTATAAGTAGTCCTGTATTTATTTGTATTTTTTGCATAAGTACAAATAAGTACATGTAATCCTGTAGTCCTCTATTGCTAAGCAAGATATTTCTTTTTCATGCGCTCATTTTACGGCTTTTCTTGATAGCGTCGCTGCAGTTGTTAAGTTAGCAACCGTGGTTGTGAAGTGAATTTGGCTTCCCCGTTGAATTTGCTTGTCAGAAGGTCGCCCAAGGGAGGAATCCCATGTTCCCCAGGACTCTGCAACCGTCATAAATAGGAGTCCATTGCCAAGCATTTGAATTTTGATCACGTGATCATGAGGATGCTGCAACGGTCGTAAGTGTGAAACAGGCGTTAAGTTGCTTTTGTCAGTGCTGTGGAAAATTCAAACGGTCGCTCAGTGAAGAGTTTGTAAGTCGAGGACTACCCGCGTACGAATTTGACTACCTTCACTAGGTGTTGGGATGCTTGAGATGTACGCCGGCACAAATTTGTGGTGCTGAATGCTGTTATTCCTGCAGCCGAAAGGCAATTTGGAATTCTGCAGAGCTCTTTGCAACTCATTTGCATGTGGCAGATTTTGAACGCTATCATTCAAAGCACAGAAACAGGCATATCCGAGGATCAAATCTTAGGTGGCCTGTGAAATTTTTTGCATTTTGAATACGCCTGGAAGATCTTTTGGCCTCTGGCGTTTGGATTTTGACAGCCGGCAGAAAAGAAATCAAATATCTCATTGCCATCCAATATATAAATAGAATCAAGTATGGGGCGGCTGGTGGTGGGGAGGAGAAACTATGCTTAAAAATATATCTTGGCATCAAAGATGACTTTAAAATGTTTAGGGAATTGATTGAGTGAGGTAGGTGCCATCAGAATATGGAAGGGACGTTGGAGGTCTTCTCGTCCAGCCTCACTCCTCAGGCAGGAAACCCTAGACCCGTGATGGCGAACCTATGGCAGATGTGCCACAGGTGGCACATGGGGCCCTCTCTGCGGGCATGCGAGCCCGTCGCCCAGCTCAGCTCCACCACGCATGTGTGCGCCCCCTCCCGCCAGCCAGCTGATTTTCAGGTCTCTGGCGTGGGGATGGGGCACATGCAGGGACTTGCCCACATGTGCGGAGGTGGGAGGGGATCTCGCATGCATACACAGGAGTAGGGGAAGTGCAGGATGGAACGGTGCACCCCCAATACCAAAACAGGCCGCGGCTGTGTGTGGCACACACACATACACCCCGCAGCCTGTTTTTGGTCCCAGGAGGCTTCAGGGAGGCCTGCCAGGCCCAAAACGGGCCGCGGGGGGTTGCACATGCATGCACAGAGAGTGTGTGGGGGGTCGCATGCATGTGCAGAGGGTGGGGGGAGCACGGGGAGTCATGCACGCAAGCGCGGGGAGCATGGGGGAGTCACACATGCATGCACAGGGAGCGTGGCATGCAGGGGCATTGCATTATGGGTGTGGCACGTGCACACACAACCCCCCTGCACTCCCCCCACTTTTGGCACGTGACGGCAAAAAGGATAGCCATCATTGCCCTAGACCACTTCAGACAAATGGTTGTCCAACCTCTTCTTAAAAACTTCCAGTGTTGAAGCATTTACAACTTCTGGAGGCAAGTCGTTCCACTGGTTAATTGTTCTCACTGTCAGGAAATTTCTCCTTAGTTCAGGTTGCTTCTCTCCTTGATTAGTTTCCATCCATCGCTTCCTCTCAGCTTTTAATGACCACATAGATGGATTTTCTCTGGACGCGTCGTGTTCAACCTGGACTTTCAGATCTTCTAATAATGCCCATCTTGCTGTTGGGCATTCCCATGGTCACATGATCAAAATGCAGACCCTCGGCCACTGACTCCTCTTTATGACGGTTGCAGCATGCCCGGGGGTCATGTGATCCTCTTTTGTGACCTTCTGACCAATGAAGTCAATGAGGAAGCCTGATTCACATAACAACCGTGTGACTCCCTTAACGACGGTGGCAAGAGAAGTCAAAACTCATTGAACAAAATTCTCACTCAGCAACACAAATCTTGGCCTCAGCAGTGGCCATATGTCAAGGACTACCTGTAATTTCCAAAAATTCTGGAGAACTTTTGTGGTTCCTGGTGAAACTTTCTCGGAGGAAAACCTCTGTGTGTCTCATATGTGAATTTCCAGGATGTTCGGCTGTTCCCTGTTGGAAGCAGAATGCTAGATTAACGGAGCTCAGGCTGCATCCAATCAGAGGCTCCTTAATTTTTTTTTTTTTTTTTAAAAAACCATCTGACTTCTTTCCATCAACACAAAGATTGGCAGCTCCCACGCGAAGAAGTGTAAGCGGCCTGGCTGAAGATGGCATGCTGTTGAGCCATCTGCGCTCTTCGGAAAGCAATCAAAACAATGGCACCACTTTTCGGATTCAGCCCTCTCCGTGGAGCCTTCTCTGGGTCAGTCACCGCAAGGTTTCTGTTTGTGACAAATCAACAGCACTTGCAAAAACCCAGACTCTGAAAACGCAAGTCCCAGGTTTCTAAAGGTAAAGGTTCCCCTCGCACATATGTGCTGGTCCAGTGATGGCTAACCTTTTTGCCATTGTGTGCCAAAAGCAGGGGGAGTGTGATGGGGTCTCACACACGCGCGTGCCCACATCCATAATTCTATGCGCCCTGCCCCCCCCCATGCTCCCCTCTCTTTTGGCATACGATGGCACGGTGGGCCCGGTAGGCCCATTTTTTGCTCTTTCCAGGCTCCAGAGCCTTTCTAGGAGCCTGGGGAGGGCAAAAACAGCCTCCCCCCCCAGAGGCCCTCCGGAGGCCGGAAACAGTGTGTTTCCTGACTTCTGTTGGGCCCAGAAGGCCCGAAAATCAGCTGGCTGGTGCACGCATGCGTGCCGGAGCTGAGCTCGTGTGTCCACCGATATGGCTCCACGTGCCACCTGTGGCACACGTGCCATAGGTTCACCATCACGGTGCTAGTCGTTCCCGACTCTAGGGGGCGGTGTTCATCTCTGTTTCAAAGCCGAAGAGCCAGCACTGTCTGAAGACGTCTCCCTGGTCATACGGCTGGCATGACTCAACTCCAAAGACACAGGGAACGCTGTTCCCTCCCCACCGAAGGTGGTTCCTATTTTTCTACTTGCATTTTTTTTACGGGCTTTCGAACTGCTAAGTTGGCAGAAGCTGGGACAAGTAGCAGAAGCTCACTCTGTTACGCAGCACTAGGGATTTGAACCGCTGAACTGCCGACCTTTCAATCAATAACTCAGTGTCTTAGCCACTGAGCCATTGCGTCCCATGTTTGTACAAGTGGGTAAAACAGAAGGAAGGATTTCCAGATGCCAAGCCTGAGCAGAAGGTGTGGAAGATGCTGGCTGTTGGGCTTTGATCCGTTCCACTTCCACCAAGTTGGTTTGATTGTCTAGGCCAGTGGTCACCAACTGGTGGTCCGTGGACCATTGATGGTCCACAAGAATATTTTGGTGGTCTGCAGAAAAATGATTTGCATTTTTTATATTGCACTAAATCAGGGGTCCTCAAACTACGGCCCCTGGGCTGGATAGGTGCAATGAACATTTGTGTTGCTGCAGAGAGTCTCCCCTTTTGGGGTCTTTTTGTGCATGTTGGAGGGGGACAGAAATTCCGACTTGGGGTCTGCTTCAGCCTCCTGGTACGGGGTTTTGGGTGAAGGCCAGAGGGAAGTGCCACTGGTGGCAAGGAGCCAGAGGGCCTCATTCCAGTGGGACTGCATCATGGCCTGGAACTGGCTGACCATCTCAGTCCGATGAGCCTCCAGGTGCTGGTACCTGGCCTTGCACTCCCACAGGTCTTCTATCTGCTTGGAAAGCCTATGCTTGTAGTCCTCAGTGAGGGGCTTCTGCTGCGCCTCCTTCTCAGTCAGATCCAATTTGAACTGAGATGTTTTGCCAACTCTTTCTCATGGTGACTACTTAGTTCCAACAACTGCTTCCTGTTGGGGACCTAAGGAGCTCGGGTGGGGAGGCAAGGAATGGCTGGGAGGAGAGGGATGAGTAGAGGCTGGCGAGGTGCCACTCAACGTGAGCGACATCGAGTTGAGCACACCCACCCAGTCACATGACCACCTAGCCATGCCCACCCAGCCATTCATTAGGCAGATCATTTTAGTGGTCCGTGGGATTTAAAATTATGAATTTAGTGGTCCCTGAGGTCCAAAAGGTTGGGGACCCTGGTCTAGGCCTCTTCTTAAGCAAAAGGACCACTCAATGTCCTCTTGGATTAGGATTGGTTGCACTGTATGAGTCTTCTAGATTTAGATTATTTTAAAATGCATATTTCCTGAATGTGGCGTATTCATTCTTCACATCAAGAAGTCTTAAACCAGGGGTGTGACACTCAAGGCCCGCGGGCTGGATCTGCCCCATAGGGTGCTTAGATCTGGCCCTCAGCAGGACTGCTCTGTAAACAGCAAAGGACCGGTCCACAGTGCCAGGAAAATGGAGCTCGGGAGGGCCGCTCCACGTAGGCTCCCCCACCCGAGCTCCGTTTTCGCTGGCGGAGGGCTGACAAAACAAACTAAAAACAAAAGAAGAAATGTTTCCACGTTTGCTTCTGAGCATGCAAGAAAGGACAGGAAAGGAGAAAGGGAAAGGGGAAAGACAAAGAAAAAGAAAAAGAAAAAGGAAGAAAGATGGGAAGAGAGCAAGGGAGGAAAAATAAGGAACGAGGGGAAGGAGGAAGAAAGGAGAATGAAGAGGGAAGGAAAAAGAAGAGAAGGAAGGGAGGGAGGGAGGGAGGGAGGGAGGAAGGAAGGAAGGAAGGTAGGAAGGAAGGAAGGAAGGAAGGAAGGAAGGAAGGAAGGAAGGAAGGAAGGAAGGAAGGAAGGAAGGTGGGCCCAAAGCACCAACTTTGCGGCTCTCAATGAAATTGACATCCCTGCTTAACCCCTTGGAAGGGATATTGGAGGAGTCTATTCTCATGGAAGAGACCCAGTGTAATGGTGGTGTAATGGTGTAACTAGGCTAGAAAGTGGGAGATGGTGAGTTTTAGTTCTGCCTTAGGGGAAGCTGGCTGGTTGACTTTGGGCCAATCACCAGGAGACGGTGAGTTCTAGTCCCGCCTTAGGCATGAAAGCAACTGGGTGACTTTGGACCCAGGAAGGAAGGAAGGCAGGAAAAGAAGGAAAGGAAAGGCAAAGAAAGAAGGAAGTCAGGGAAGGAAAGGAAAGGAGGGAAAGGAAAGGAAAGGGAAGAAAAGAAAGGGAAGGGAAGGGAAGGGAAGGGAAGGAAGGGAAGGGAAGGGAAGGGAAGGGAAGGGAAGGGAAGGGAAGGGAAGGGAAGAAAGAAGTGGGAAGGGAAGGGAAGGGAAGGGAAGGGAAGGGAAGAAAGAAGTGGGAAGGAAAGGAAGGAAGGGAAGGAAGGCAGGGAAGGGAAGGGAAGGAAGGCAGGAAAAGAAGGAAAGGAAAGGCAAAGAAAGAAGGAAGTCAGGGAAGGAAAGGAAAAGAGGGAAAGGAAAGGAACGGAACAGAATGGAAAGGAAAGGAAAGCAAGCCAGGGAAGGGAAGGGAAGGAAAGAAAAGAGAAATAAAGGAGGTGGGAATGGGAGGGGAGGGGAAGGGAAGGGAGGGACAGGCTTAGATTTGCAGACCTGGGGGCAACCTTGCCACCAAGTGTGAGACCCTGACATAGAGAGAAAGAAAATATGATGGGTAACGTATTCCAGGGGGTTGTTATTGTATCTCTCTCTGTGTGTGCACCAATCCTGCTGCGGGAGGAAAGCTGCTCTCACCTCCCAGGCTGGTCCAGTGCCGAGTTGCTGAAGGGTGCTTTAGGGCTTCCCAGTTTCAGCCTTCAAGAGAGGCTGGCAAAGTCACCCAGGCGGCTTCCGTGCCCAGGAGAGGACCTCAGCCTGCTTCTACCCACCCCCCCCCCCGCTCCCACTCCTCAGTCGGGTGCCTTCACTAACTACACGCCCCCTGCCTCTCCTTTACACCCAGAGTTACCCCTAGGCCCTCACTCCTCCAACTGGCACGTAGACAGGTAGAGGGGACCCCTCACCTCAATTCCCTTCCCTTTGGAGCCCAGGAAGACCCCTACCCCTACCCATGCGGGCTGGAGATTTGGGATGGGGTCTCTCCCGTCCCTGGGCAGCTGTGGCGGCCGGTCCTAGGGTGGGGAGGGACAAGCAGGGGGGAGCGAGCCGTGAGCCCCTGCTCGGGCAGCGAAGTGGAGCCGACTCTGGAGTTGATCAATATTCGATTTAGGTGCTAATTCGCCGCTTTTCTGCTGCTGTCAGCGGGTGATATATGGGGGAGGCGGCGGGGGTCGCCGGGAACCAGAGCTTTCTCCGCAACTTAACAATAGAGCCGCTTGAATATTATTTATGGGCTCGGACTTTGGGCTGGGGTCTGTGTGTGGGGGGGGGGGGGGAGGAGGAGGAGGAGAGGAGGCGCGAAAGAGGATCTGGCAAGGTGGAGGGGTGGGGGGCTTTGGGGGGGGGGCGAGGAACGAAGCGAAGAGTTGTCTTATTTGTGATGTTTCTTTGGCCCGTGAATGACAACAACTCACTGGCTAATTTAACAAACACTACAGAGGAGAGACAAACAAGGGGCGGAGGGGAGGGGGCAGAAGGGAGGAAGAAAGGGGGAGGCTGCCAGCTGATCTCTCCTGCGCGCCCCCCCCTCTCTCAAACACCACCAACTGACAACTTAATCCCCTTTTCAGGGCGCTGGGAAAAACACCCAGGAAAGGCTGGGGTGGGGTGGGGGGTGAGCTGGGAGAGGGTTCATCACATAAAATCTGGGAATTGGGGTGTCTGTGTTGGGGGTGTGGGGAATGGAAGGATGGGATGTTCTGGAAGAGAGCAGCCGGTTCTGGAAAGGAAGGTCATGGGTAGGGGGTCAAAACGGGGTGCCCCATTTTCTTCCTTTTCATTTAACCTCCCAAAAAGATTTGGCCCAATTTTCAGTCGGATGATGTCCAGATCAGTGTTTCTGAACATGGAAGCTTGAAGATGGGTGGACTTCAACACCCAGAATCCCCCAGCCAGCGCTGCTGGCTGGGGGATTCTGGGAGCTGAAGTCCACCCATCTTCAAGCTTCCAAGGTTAAGAAACCCTGGTCCAGATGATGGTGATTTTCTGTCCCGAATTTGGCCAGGGTTGGTTGCTTTGGCAAAGAGAGATTTTTAAAAAACGAAAACAAAAAACAAGTATTTATTATTAAATTTATATGCCTCCCATCTTGTGTTTTTCGAGGCGACTCCGGGCGACGGACAATGTAATAAAACCCACAGATATAAAAAGGGGAGAACTGAGAAAAAGGCACCCTCCCTCCCTCTGGAAGGCGATTCTGGGCCATGTACAAAAAAAAGGGGGGAGGCCGTGGCTTCTATGGCATGAATGTGGCCGCCATCTTGGCATTTTTGATGCTCCCTCCCCCAGCAGCTGGCAGCCCTGCTTGGCGCAAATGGAGAAGGCCTTGCATTTCAACTTTACGTAGTGTTTTTATGCTGTTAATATTTTATTGTACGTTGTGTAGAGACCTCTGTGAGGTAGATGGGCAGTTCTTAAATATGATTGATGGATGGGTGGATGGATGATAGGATGGATTTGATAGGATGGATAGAGGATAGATAGATAGATGATAGGTGGGTGGATGGATGGATGGATGGATGGATGGATAGAGGAGAGAGAGATGGATAATAGGATGGATTGGATGGATAGAGGATAGATAGATAGATAGATAGATAGATAGAGAGAGAGAGAGAGAGATAGATAGATGAATGTATGGATAGAGGAGAGAGATGGATAATAGGATGGACTGGATGGATAGAGGATAGATAGATAGATAGATAGATAGATAGATAGATAGATAGATAGATAGATAGGTGGATGGATAGATAGATAGATAGATAGGTGGATGAATGTATGGATAGAGGAGAGAGAGATGGATAATAGGATGGATTGGATGGATAGAGGATAGATGGATGGATAGAAGATAGATAGATAGATAAATAGGATGGATGGATGATAGGATGGATTGGATGGATAGAGAGAGATAGGATGGTTAAAGGTTAGACAGAGAGAGAGAGAGATTATGGATAGATGATAGATGGATGATGGATAGATGGATAAATAATAGGGACAGAAAGATAGAAACAGATAGATTAGATAGATAGATAGATAGATAGATAGATAGATAGATAGATAGATAGATAGATTGATGGGGGGAGGGAGGGGGAGAGGGAGAGAGAGGGAGAATGAGAATGAGATTCTATTGGAACCCGAGCCCAGGTCCTTTTCTGATCCCAGCTGGGTGATTCCATCCTTATTTATTCTTTTCCATCCTCTTCCATCCCAACTTAATTGAGGTTCCCTCCCCCCTTTTTCCTCTGTTTTGTAAATCCACAATTATTCCTGACTTCATTATGAGCCCTGAGAAAACCTCCTTTCCCTCCAGCACGATCACAACTGCAACCCCTAGAAAGAATATCTCCATTTCCTATCCCACCTGCACGTATTCGCCCTAATTTTCATCCCTAAAAATGGGATTAGGGGCCCCGGAGGACGAGGCAGGAAAACCGGGGACCGAAATTGGAAAGCAGCTAAGCTGTCAAAAGCAGCAGCAGAGATGCTAAAAGGGAGGAAAGGATTTTCCCCTGGCATATAAATCTCCCACCCCCACCCCTTCAAAAATAAATAAACAGACAGTTTCCAATCAGAGCCAGTCAAGAGAAGCAGCTTTAAAGAACAAAAAGACAAGGGGGGGGGGAGGGAGGGGGAGAGAGAAGGAGGAGGAGGAGAGAAATTTACATAGTAGCATATGATCTTGCCAGTAATTTGTTTTAATTACTATTAAAATCTGCTCTAATCATACAAGTGGGGTGGTTATAGCCTTGGGAGAGACGAGCGAAGTGAAAGCTGGCAGCCTGGCGTCTTTGGTGGCCAATTTGCTAAGGAAAAGGGCTACCCAAGGGGATAAGGTTTGGCCTAGTGCAGTGATGGTGAACTTTTTTAGCACCGAGTGCCGAAAAGGTCACTCCTAAATGTTGCACGCGTGTGCGTGTGCTCACTGGGGCCGAGCTCTGGAAAAGCCAAACTTCAGGTTCTAGCGCGTACGCGCGCCCGATGATCAGCTGGCCGGCGTGCATGCGCGCACCGGGTTTTGCGCGAAGGACAGCTGGTTGTCATGCGCGCATGTGCACTGGAAACCCAGAAGACAAACAGGCAAGGCCGCGTGTGCTGGGCGACATGGCTTCACATGCCACTTTGGGCACACGTGCCGTAGGTTTGTCATCACGGGCCTAGTGATGAAGGCACCAGGCTAGAAACTGGGAGACAGTGACTTCTAGTCCCACTTTGGCCCTGAAAGCCGACTGGGTGATCTTGGACCAGGTACCAGGAGACGGTGAGTTCTAGTCCCATTTGGCCATGAAATGCAGTTGGGTGGCCTTGGACCAAATACCAGGAGACGGTGAGTTCTAGTCCTGCCTTAGGCATGAAAGCTGGCTGGGTGACCTTGGACCAAATACCAGGAGACTGTGAGTTCTAGTCCTGCCTTAGGCATGAAAGCTGGCTGGGTGACCTTGGACCAAATACCAGGAGACTGTGAGTTCTAGTCCTGCCTTAGGCATGAAAGCTGGCTGGGTGACCTTGGACCAAATACCAGGAGACTGTGAGTTCTAGTCCTGCCTTAGGCATGAAAGCTGGCTGGGTGACCTTGGACCAAATACCAGGAGACGGTGAGTTCTAGTCCTGCCTTAGGCATGAAAGCTGGCTGGGTGACCTTGGACCAAATACCAGGAGACGGTGAGTTCTAGTCCTGCCTTAGGCACGAAAGTCGGCTGGGTGACTTTGGACCAGATACCAGGAGACTGTGAGTTCTAGTCCTGCATTAGGCATGAAAGCCGGCTGAGTGACCTTGGACCAGGTACCAGGAGACTGTGAGTTCTAGTCCTGCCTTAGGCACGAAAGCCGGCTGAGTGACCTTGGACCAGTTACCAGGAGACAGTGAGTTCTAGTACCATTTTAGGCATGAAAACCACCCGAGCCCTCACCTACTTTGTAAACAGAGTGATTTTTGGAATAAAACCCCCTCTACTTCGGAGAGAGGGATAGGAAAGAAAAGGCACTTTTGATCTGCTTAGAGTACGTCTACACAGGGGGCTTAACACAGATTAACAAAACCACATTAAATTCACCCCTTTGATTCAGGTTAATTAACTTGCTTACAAACCTCACATGCACCAGGCCTCGATCAATTGAAGGCCCAGTATGGTTGTTTTCCTTGGTTAAATTTAATGACAAGTTTGCTCACATAAGCCAAACACCGGATTCAGAAGGACTTTCACCTGGGAAATGCAACCCCCGCTCCAATCGGGAACGGAACTCCATGTCCAGAACAGAAATGGAACGCCATCAATCAATCAATCCATCAATTAATCAGTCAATCGTCATATGTATAAGAGAACCAGTGAGATGTAGCACTAAATAGAAGTGAGGGAAACCCTTGTTCCTTAGGCAGAAAGAAAGAGAGGGAGGGAGAGAGGGAGGGATGGAGAGAGAGAAAGAAAGAAAGAAAAAAAGAAAGAAAGAAAGAAAGAGAAAAAAAGAAAATCTATTGGTGCATTACTTATTTATTTATTTATTTATTGGTTCGATTTATATGCCGCCCTTCTCCAGAGACTCAGGGCGGCTTACAATGCGTTAAGCAATAGCCTTCATACTTTTGTATATACCTGCTTAGTAGGGCTTTTGTCCCCCCCTAAGCGGTGTTCTTTTTTTATACAAAGTCAGTTTATTGCCCCCACAATCCAGGTCCTCATTTTACCTACCTCGGAAGGATGGAAGGCTGAGTCAACCTTGAGCCTGGTGAGATTCGAACTCGCAGTAATTGCAGGCAGCTGGTGCTAGTTAACAGCACTTTAGTCTGCTGCGCCACCAAGGCACATAACGGTCTGTTTCTTCCAGTTTTAATTTGTGGTATAAATATTTTAATATTTAAAAAGCAGTAGGAAAGCATTTTTAGCCTTGGTTAAGAGAAAAATATATGGAATGGTGTAACATTCCTGCCAAGCCTGTGGAACTGGAATTAGTTCTGGTGCCCAGGACATAAGTGCGTTGATGCAGAAACTTATCCCACTGTTTAAAAATATGTATAAATAAATCACTTTATTATGGTTATTAACCAGCAGAAAGTTTTAAAATGTATACGCACGCATACAATGCATACGGAGACATACACTTTGTGGATTATGTGCCACGTTGTTTTTTGATCCGCTACCACATGGAGTAGCAGGGAAGAATTTAAAAAAAATTAAGAGGGTGGTTATTTTTTTTTTATGTGTGTTGTGTAAGAGGAAGGAAGGGAAAGGAAGGGAAGGGAAGGGAAGGGAAGGGAAGGGAAGGAAGGAAGGAAGGAAGGAAGGAAGGAAGGAAGGAAGGAAGGAAGGAAGGAAGGAAGGAAGGATTTGATTGCATGCTTGTGTCCACCATTTTGGTTCTTTGACCTATACACACCCCAGTCTTAATAGACTTTCCGATCAAGTGCTGGAATCTCAACCTGGAAATGATGACATAAGGGAGACATTCCTTCCTTCTTTCCTTCCTCCCCCCGCCCTCCTTTTTTCCTTCCTCCCTCTTTCTCCTTCCTTCCCTCCTCCCTCCCTCCTTCCCTCCTCTCTTCCTCCTTCCTCTCTTCTTCCCTTTTTCCTCCCTTCTTCCTTCTTCCTCCCTTTTTCTCCTCCCTTCCTTTCTTTCTCTTTCTCCTTCCTTCCTTCCTTCCCTCCTCCCTCCCTCCTTCCTCTCTTCCTCCCTCTTTTCCTCCCTCCCTTTCTCCTTCCTCTCACCCTCCATCCTTCCCTCCTTCCTTCCTTCCCTCCTCCCTCCCCTTTCCTTCCTCTCTCCCTCCCTCCCTCCTTTTTTCTCCCTCCCTCTTTCTCTTTCCCTCCTTCCTTCCTTCCTTCCTTCCTTCCTTCCTTCCTTCCTTCCTTCCTTCCTTCCTTCCTTCCTTCCTTCCTCTGTTCTCTTTTCCCTACCAGCACTGCTCCTTTTAATTAAGTATCTTTCAGCGTTAATTGATCATTTCTTCTATTAAATTTCCAGCTCTTTTTTACTAGCCAGTTTAATTGCATCCCGAAAGTACGGTCCTTTTACCTCTGGGCTTGATCAAGATTTGCCTCCATCCTTAACTCTCTCCCTGGGCTTTGCATCGGTGACAGGACTCTCCCCATTATCTCCCCTTCATTTATCACAATTTCCACTGCGCTTCCGTGCTTTCTTATGAGAAGATAACAACCAGCACACTCAAATAGATGCTTAACCAAAAACTTGTCGGGTTCTGCTCGTTGTTATTAGTGTTGTTGTCGTTTTCTTGAGGTCAGCATGCAGAGGTTTAGAAAATAATCCTAATTGTGTGGCATCCAGTTTAAACAAAGACAAACTCAAATGGACCCAAAGAAATGTGGGCAAACTTTCTGATTCTCAAAACATCCCAAGAGTTCTGGCATCTTCCTGGCAGGTGGGATGAAACTAACTTTTCTTTGTTCCTGAATGTTGGGCTTTTATTACGACTAATGGGTGTGTTTAATCTCTAATTTTCATCTTAAAAATAACTGCAGAATGCAAAAGTGACTGAAATATCTGGCCTAGATTTCAGGTTTTCTGTGTCTTCTCCTGCTTTCCATAATATCTTGCCCTATGAAGGCTTCTGAAGAACTTAAGGTTTGCCGCCCCCATCCATCTGATCCTGGTTAATCAAAGTATCATATCTATCTATCTATCTATCTATCTATCTCTATCTATCTATCTATCTATCTATCTATCTATCTATCTATCTATCTATCTTCCATCCATCATCCATCCATCCCTCTATCAATCATCCATTCATCTATCTATCTATCTATCTATCTATCTATCTATCATCTATCTATCTATCATCCATCCATCAATCATCTATCGATCTATCATCCATCCATCCATGATCCATATATCATCTATCTATCTATCTATCTATCTATCTATCTATCTATCTATCTATTATCCATCCATCCATCCATCCATCCATCCATCCATCCATCCATCCACTCTCTCTCTCTCTCTCTCTCTCTCTCTCTCTCTCTCTCTCTCTCTCTCTCTATCATCTATCTCTCTATCATCTATCCCTCTGTCCAGTAATGGGTTTCAATTTAGTTTGCTACCGGTTTGCCCGTGCGCATGCAAATAATTTTTATGCAGACCTTCAAAATGTTCTCGTGGACCAGTTGGTGACTGCTGTTCTAGCCCAACCCCTGTTCAAGCAAGAGACCCTACACCAGGGGTGTCAACCTTGATTTCATTGAGGGCAGCATCAGGGTTGTGTGTGGCTAGGGTGGGCGTGGCCAGCTCGGCATCACTCGTGTCAGGAGCACAGAGTGCCCAAATACTCTGCCAGTGAAAATGGGCTCCCGAGCTCCGTTTTCGGCTGTGACAGCTGCCTGCAACCCTCTGCCAGTGAAAACAGAGGTCGGGAGGGCCGCATGCAGCCCTCCCAAGCTCCATTTTTGTTGACAGAGGCACCGCAGGCCGGTCCTTTGTTGCTTCCAGGGAGCAGCCCCATGGGCCAGATCTGAGCACCCTGCAGGCCGGATCTGGCCTTGAGTTTGACACCCCTGTCCTATGCCATTTCCAACAAATGGCTGTCCAATCTCTTCTTAAAATCCTCCAGTGATGGAGGCAAGTCGTTCCACTGATGAATCGTTCTCACTGTTAGGAAATTTATCCTTAGTTCTACGTTGCTTCTCTCTTTGATTAGTTTCCGGCTAATCAGACTGGTCCTCTCCTACAATTCACTTAACAACTGCAATGGTTGTCTTAACACCTGTGGCAAAAACGGTTGTAAAATCAGCCATGACTCACTTAACAGCTTCCTGGCATAGCAATGGAAATTCTGAAATTCATAAGGCGAGGACTCCCGATACTTTTCACTCAACTTCCTCCCCCGGTTGCTCCTTTCTCCCCAGCGTCACCTTCTCTAGCCCCGAACCTTCCTTTTCCTCTGTCCTCTGGTCCTCCTCCTTCTCCTTCTCCTTCTTCCTCTCCTCCGCTTCTCCCTCTCCCGTCTCTCCACCCATCCATCCCTGTTGCTTCTCGACAGCCGAAAGTCCCAATCAATCAATGAGCCAAGGATGTTATCAATAACCCCGAAGATGGATAAAGCCTCACGTCTTGATTACAATCCCTGTCTGCCGCACTTTAATTAACACTTTAGTTAATTAGTTCGGGACCATTTACGAGTAAAATGTTTTTATTAGGGAATTTGCATGATGGTGCCATTTGATGAATTGATGTGTTACCCAAACTATCCGACTGTTCTTAATAGATAATAAACAGGAATCAATCAGGCAGGGCCGCTGGAGCCTCCCACAATGGCACACTGTCTCCGCTCATTAAGGCCGGGCGACGAAGTAAGTTTCCTGGCGGCCTCGCCTGTGGCATACATCAGGGGAGGCGAGTGGGCTGGAGGGAAAGATCTGGATTTGGAGAAGAGAACAGCCTGTTCGGTGAAAGGTTCATCGTGCTCAACAGCAGCCCAGACCCACCGCAGGCATTGCGTTTGGCAGCTGGGAGTGCCGATTGTCCCTTCGAATTAAGGATTCAGAGCATTGGGAAAAGCAGCTTAGAGAAGAACTGATCGGCTTCACAATAAAGGCACCGGTATGCTCCTCAAACACAACAAACCCTTTGTAGTTAAAGCAGTGATTCTTTTACTAGGAGCGCCAGCAGCCCCAGTAAAATAAGTTTCTCTCTCAGGCTAAGAAGTCCGCCGGTCTGGGAGATGAATAGTTGTCTGCTACACCTATTCATCTCCGTCTCCTGCCTTTTATCCCCAGAGCTAGAGTGGGGCTTCCCTAGCAGCGGTGGCTCTTCCATCCCAAGGACCGGCTCATAGATTTCCACTGTTCTCCTCTCCTTTGTCTTCTGTGCATCGGCACGTCAGGCACTGGACCCAGCTGTTCCTCCTCTTCCTCATCAGCCACCTCCAGACCTGGGAGCTGTTTACTGTCCATCTGAGGGCTGACCGACGGCCCAGAATCCTTCCCCCGGGAGTGGGGTGGGAATGGAGATTTTGCAATATCCTTCCCCCAGGAGTGGGGTGGGAATGGGAATTTCACAGTATCCTTCCCCTGCCACGCCCACCAAACCACACCCACAGAATCGGTAGTAAAAAAATTTGGATTTCACCACTGGTTGCAGCCTAGGGATTGTGCCCTTTACCATTTCAGATTACCATTTCAGATTACCATTGAAGTCTGGTAAAGCTAGAAGGAAACAGACCATTTACTACAATGGTTCTGATCCTTAGGAAATTACATTCTCCTTGCTAGCTGGAGGATTCTGGGAGTTGAAGGCCATGAATCTTCAAGTTGTCCAGGTTGAGAAAAGCTGATCTGCCTGTAAATAGGTCAAACCTGAATACCTGCAGCTCCTCAAAGGAGCTCTCCAAGGTGCTGATCCTATCCCAAACCCTTGGGCTTGACTTGACTCCTTCACTGCCACTGAGTGCTCCAACATCAGGATCTGTCAGGATTTGGGAGGAAGGCTTCTCTTTGAGAGTGGCTAACCTGGTTAGTGAATTAATCTATTTTCTGGCTTTAATCAGAAACTCTCTAAATGAACTAGTTCACACATCACAGCCTACCCTCTGAGTATAATTTCAGGCAGAATAATAGAATTGGAAGGGACCTTGGAAACCCTATACCACTTCAGACAAATGGTTGTCCAACATCTTCTTAAAATACCTCCATCGTTGGAGTACCCACAACTTTTAGAGACAAGTTGTTCCACTGATCAATTGTTCCAACTGTCAGGAAATTTCTCCTTAGTTCTAGGTTGTGCTTGCCTGGTTAAATATGATGTGGGAACTCTTCCAATGAGATACAGGATATCAGGGACTGCAGGATACGGAATTAAACCTTTGGATGTTCAACTCAGCATTGTCTAAACTAGGTTCACCTATTGAACTAAGTTACGGCTTCTTTTAATCATAGCTGTTGGTTCATAGCTAAAGGTAAAGGTTCCCCTCGCACATACGTGCTAGTCGTTCCTGATTCTAGGGGGCGGTGCTCATCTCCGTTTCAAAGCCGAAAAGCCAGCACTCTCCGAAGATGTCTCCATGGTCATGTGGCCGGCATGACTCAACGCCAAAGGCGCACAGAATGCTGTTCCCTTCCCCCCAAAGGGGGTCCCTATTTTTCTACTTGCATTTTTTACATGCTTGCAAACTGCTAGGTTGGCAGAACCTGAGACAAGGAACGGGAGCTCATCCCGTTACGTGGCACTAGGGATTCGAACTGCCGACCTTTCGATCGACAACTCGGCGTCTTAGCCACTGGGCCATCATATCCCTTGTTGGTTCATGTGTAATGCCAAATTGTAAATCATGGTTTGTGGAATACACCATGGTGGCTAGGTTAACAAAACTTGCTAAGCTATAAATCATGGTTTGCAAACCACATTGGCTGGATTCCCATTATTACGCTAAGCTGGCTAGGGAATTCTAGGAGTTGAAGGCTTAAAAGTTGCCAAGTTTGGAGAGCCCTGGTGTAGAAGCAAGGGTGAAATGCTACCAGTTCGGACCGATTTGGCTGAACCGGTAGCGATAGCGGTTGGTGGTTCGGAGAACCGGTAGTAATGGCAGCGTGAGGCTCCGCCCACCCGCCTGGTCTTCATTAGTTCATGGTTTTAACCAGGAAGTAACCTGTTTTTTACCCTCTGCACATGCGTAGAGGGTCCACATGACACGCACACACATGCACTTCTGAACCGATAGGGAAGGTAAGTAGATTTCACCCCTGTGTAGAAGCCTCTTGCCCCCCCATCCCCCACCCCAACCTGCCTGAAATCCTGAAAAAGTCCTTTTCCCCATGCAAACCAACTAAGTGAAATCAGGGAGTTTAGATTTTGGAGTAATGTGTTTTTGTTTTTTCCTCTCGCCATCCTCAGAGCGAGCAAGAAAACCCAAGCGCTAAATATGACTCAGGAACAGATACTTCACATTCAGGGTTCCCATTCGGACTGCAAATTTATTTTTGATGCTGAAAATTGAGTTCACGTCCGGGGGTGGGGGGGTGGGGAGGGGAAAAAATCCACATTCTCACTTTTTTCCTCCCAGACTACCCTTCGACCAGCTTCTTAACCTGTCCATTTTGAAAGAGAAGAGGCTCCCTTGGGTGAACGACAGGCGTGATTTTGGGGGTCGCATCCTATTTCGGGGATCACCATATTGGCTTGTGATGGCAGGGCTGGGACTCATCCGGTTCGCACCACTTCGGCCGAACCAGTTGTTAAAATGCTGGCTGGCCCTGCCCCTCCCCACCCCTTCCAGAAGTCCCCACGCGCCCCGTTTTTGCTCCCAGGAGGCTGCAGGGAGGCCTACTAGGCCCAAAAAAGGGCATGGGGGTGCAGCACGGCCCCCCTGTGGCCCATTTTGCTCCCAGGGGAGTACAGGAGGCCAAGTGCTGCCTGTCACACACCCCTGGCCACACCCACCATGGCCACGCCCACCCAACTGGTCATTAGGGCAGAGAACCGGTTAAATTCTTTGAATCCCACCACCGTGTGATGGTATCTGGGAAATGAAGAGCTGTGTGAATTTGTCGGATCGAGGCTTCAATGATCTTGAAAGAGTTTGCATGAACCCGGAAAGGAGAGAAGGCTCAAAACTCCTCATACATTTGCTCCCAGATCAGCTGGAGATCCACCCCAGAGAGTCCTCGACTGACAATCGTTCGTTTAGCGACTGTTCAAAGTGACAGCACCACTGACCTCAGTGACTTACGACGGGTCCTTGCCCTTAATAACCATTGCATCATCCCCATGGTTACATGATCAACAGCATTATTTACGATGCTTGCAGCATTCCAGCCAGGGTATCGTGACTGCCAATTACGACCTTCCAGTCGGCTTCCGACATGCAAAGTGAATGGGGGAAGCTGGATTCGCTTACTGACTACATGATTCATTTAATGGCTGCACCGATTTGCTTAACCAAGGCCCAAAATTTAAAATCCAGTGCGACTAACTGATCAACGGCCTTGCTTAGTGGCAGAAATTGTAGTCCCATTTGCGGCTGTAAGTCAAGGATCTATTTTTTACCTACAGTTGAAGATATACAGGTAATCCAGGGGTGAAATCTATTTACCTTCCCTACCGGTTTGGAAATGCTCACGCACGCTTCACATGCACGTGCGGACCCTCTGCACATGTGCAAACCCTTCTGCGAATGCGCAGAGGGTTAAAAAACCTCGATCCGATAAATTCACACAGCTCTTCATTTCCCAGAACCGGTTCTCTGAACCACCCGTCTCCATTGCTACTGGATCATGTGATCTGGTCTGAACCGGGAGCATTTCACCCCTGCACCTGGGTATATACAATCCTCAGAGTCAAACTCACAGCACAGACTGAGCCACAAAACAAAAAAGAGGCATATATATATATATATATCCAGTTTGATCTAGTAGTTAAAGCACCAGTCTAGAAAATGGGAGTCACTGAGTTCAAATCTCACCTTAGGCATGAAAGCCAGTTGGCTGACTTTGGGCCAATCACCAGGAGACTGGGAGTTCTAGTCCCATCTTAGGCATGAAAGCCATATTGTTGATGTTTTTTAAAGTTATCAATAAGCAAGATGACTAGACCCAACTGGAGAATTTTTAATATTTTTCTTGAACTGGAGAAAGCTTTTTTGGAAAATTTAAGAAGGAACGTGCCACACATTGTTTTGTCTTTTCCAGGTGATATAGATAGATATAGATGATAGGTCTATATCTATATCTATAGGTGATATAGATAGATAGATAGATAGATAGATAGATAGATAGATAGATAGATAGATAGATAGATAGATAGATGGGGGTGGGTGGATGGATGGACGGATGGATGGATGGATGGATACACAGACAGACAGATATAAATAGATGATAGAGATAGAGAGATAGATAGATAGATGGATGGATGGATAGATAGATAATAGAGAGTGAATAAATGATAGGGGATAGATAGATAGATAAATATATAGATGGATGGATGGATGGATGGATGGATGGATGGATGGATGGATAGATAGATAGATAGATATAGGTGGGTGGGTGGGTGGGTGGATGGATGGATGGATGGATACACAGACAGACAGATATGATATAGATAGATGATATAGATAGATAGATAGATAGATAGATAGATAGATAGATAGATAGATAGATAGATATAGATGGGTGGGTGGGTGGGTGGATGGATGGATGGATGGATGGATGGATACACAGACAGACAGATATGATATAAATAGATGATAGAGATAGATAGAGAGAGAGAGAGAGAGAGAGAGAGGTGGGTGGGTGGGTGGGTGGATGGATGGATGGATGGATGGATACACAAACAGAGATATAGATAGATAGATAGATAGATAGATAGATAGATAGATAGATAGATAGATAGATAGATAGATAGATAGATAGATAGATTATAGAGAGTGAATAAATGATAGAGGATAGATAGATAAATAGATGGATGGATGGATGGATGGATGGATGAATGGATGGATAGATAGATAGATAGTAATAATGAGAGAGAGGGAGAAAGAGAGGGAGGGGGGAGAGAGATGATAGACAGAAACACACACACACAGGCATACTTCTAAAGCTTTGCAACTAGCCTCAACTGGAGTCTGTAATTGTGTTTCTAATAGCAGCTTGTTGTGCAACCCTTTGTGAGTGAGATTGCTTATCTACAGCGATTAATGCCACAAAAGCGAGCTGGGAACTTGCTTTTTGGCTTCAATAGCAACATTTATTTGCCACTGGTTAATTCCAGTGAAATTGATAAAGAAACTTTGCTCCAGGAATGTCCTCAGGAGTGTGTGTTTGTGTGTGTGTGAGAGAGATCAGAAAAGTGAAGATGGCAACCAGGACCCCAGGGGCTTCAAATCCCAACCTATTTTTTTATTTTTTTTTTTCACTGTGAGGTGTGGGCAGCGCACTTGAAAAGGGCCCCATCTTCCCTTTCTCCTTGCATTTGCGATCTTTAATGTTGGTTTTTAATCGTGGACTCAGCCAGACCCTTTCCAAGCAACTCTGCTTGGGGGGGAAATTTGCAGGCAAAATGTCTTGTTTTCGGGAGGGTTAGCTGGGCGATTTTCTTGCAACCCAAAATCTACTTGCAAGGAGTGCGTTGCAGTGGGTGGAAGGGCCAACACCCTTTCTACAGCCAATGTTCTGAGAAATTCCCTGCCTGGTGTGTGATGGGGAATTGCAATTGTGAGGAAGGGTACACACACACTCAGGGGTGGCCGAGGAGAGAGAGGGCAAGCCAAATGCAAACCAAGAAATAATGGAAGAAAACACACACACACACACACACACAGAAGTAAACTAGGAATGGTTGCCTGATTACTGGCGAATGGCCACAAAATAGTTCCTGAGGGATGCCAAGATTGGTTTCAGAGCTGGGCCACTCAATCTCTCCCTAGAGGGGCATGAGGGGAAAAAATCCAGCCCTGCTCTCTTTTGTATCTCTGTCTCCTATAAAAGCAAAACCATTTTACCAGGCAGAACGGGAAGGTCCAGTTTTAACATCCAGCTTCCTTCCCTTTTCTTTGAAGTCAGGCGCCTTTCCCTGCGGATACCCGTCAGCTGAGCGCCATCGTGTGGCCATCAGAGAGCATGGCACAGAGCGAGCCTTTCAAACATCAGGAGCAGACTTCTCCACAAACCCAGAGAGTGAGCCTTCCTTCCTTCCTTCCTTCCTTCCTTCCTTCCTTCCTTCCTTCCTTCCTTCTTCTCTCCCTCCCTCCCTTTCTTTCTCTCTCCTTCCTTCCTCTCTTTCATCCCTTCTTTCTCTCTCTCTTTTTGTCTGTCTTCCTTCTTTTTCTTTCTTTTTCTTTCTCTTTCTTTCTTCCTCTTTCCTTCCTTCCTTCCTTCTTTCTTTTTCTTTCCTTCTTTCTTTCTCTTTCTCTCTTTCTCTTTTCTTCCTTTCTTCTTTCTTTTTCCTCCTTCCCTCTATTTCTTTCTTTCTCCTCCCTTCCTTCCTCTCTCCCTCCCTCCTTTCTTTCCCTCTTTTTGTCTTTTTTCATTCTCCTTCCTCTACCTCCTTTCTTTCTTTCTTTCTTTCTCTTTCTCTTTCTCTTTCTCTTTCTCTTTCTCTTTCTCTTTCCTTCCTTCCTTCTTCTCTCCCGCCCTCCCTTTCTTTCTCTCTCCTCCCTTCCTTCCTGTCTCTCCCTTCTTTCTCTCTCTCTTTTTGTCTGTCTTCCTTCCTTCCTTCCTTTGTTCCTTCCTTTCTCTTTCTTTGTTTCTCTTTCTCTCTCCTTTCTTCTCTCTTTTTCTTTCTTTCTTTCTTTCTTTCTTTCTTTCTTTCTTTCTTTCTATTTTCTTCCTTTCTTCTTTCTTCTTCCTCCCTCCCTCCCTTTCTTTTTTCTCCTTCCTTCCTCTCTCCCTCCCTCCTTTCTTTCTTTCCCTCTTTTTGTCTTTCTTTTTTTCTCCTTCCTTCCTCTCTCCTCCTTTCTTTCTTTCTCTTTCTTTCTTTCTCTTTCTCTTTCCTTCTTTCCTTCTTTCTTTTCTTTCTCCTTCCTTCCTTTCTTCTTTTTCTCTCTTCCTTTCTCTCTCTCTCTCTTTCTTTTTCTTTTTTTGTTCTTTCTCTTCTTCATCACCGCTTCTTTGTTTCTCTCCCTCTTCTGCAATCTCCCAGAATGAATTGCTCCCAACCTACAGGTGTTCCTCATCTAGGGACCATTTGCAGCTGGTATACATTGCCGTGCGAAATTATAAAACCAGTCTTGTGATTTTTCACTTAGCCACTGTTTCAGTTTACGACCGAGTGGCAGGTCCCAGTGGTGGTTGCTAAACGGGGACTGCCTTTGAAAGCTGAATGCCTGTAAAACATTTGAGAAGACGAGGATCTTTTGCAACTCTAACCTGCAGGTTTGTCATCTTGCTGTACACCGTGAAAGCCAGGCATCTTTCTCACTTTCAGGATGATTTCATAAAGTGCTCCCTGTTATTTCATGTTTTCCTCTTCCAAAGGTGCTTTTCCAAAAGGCAACTGGACTTCCTTGTGAACTGTTTCCATTGAGAACTGCCAAGGGAATAATAAATTAAGCAGCACAAAATTAAACATGTTGGTTTGTTGGTTGATCAAAATCAGACTAGTTGGAGGTAACAAACCTCTCTGGGAACAGCTATATACCAAGGACTCTGTAGTTCAACCCTAAGTTGCAAATAGCCTCTTCTATTGGTATAATCAACTGGCTTTTTTAAACCATAAAGCTTTTGACCCACAGTTATCTCCACTGTTGTCTGAATTCTGCATTGTTTTCTCTGGAATTTGTTGCCACTGATCTTAATTTCCAAATGTCCAGGGCTTGGCATACTTGGTTAAAACACCGCTCTTGTAGGTAACACGAAAGACTCCGTGCTGTCGCTTGGTTTCATGTAAGATTGTTCCTACAGAGCATCTGTTCTTTTATCAGCCATGTGCCATTACAAAATTTTAGCTAGTGTGGCTTTAAGACACGCCCTGTCACAACACCAAGTCAAAGCGTTGTTTTTCCTATGATGTCATGGCTAAAAACGTGAGAGTTGGTTTTAATTGTCCAATTCAAGCGTGTTAAAAAACGGAGAATAAAGCTAAAACTTGAAAAGTATATCTACAGTGGGACTAGAACTCACAGACTCCTGGTGATTGGTCCAAAGTCACCTAACTGGCTTTCATGTCTAAAATGGGACTAGAACTCCCAGTGTCCTGGTGATTGGTCCAAAGTCACCCAGTTGGCTTTCATGCCTAAGGTGGGACTAGAACTCCCAGTCTCCTTGTGATTGGTCCAAAGTCACCTAACTGGCTTTCATGCCTAAGGTGGGACTAGAAATCCCAGTCTCCTGGTGATTGGTCCAAAGTCACCCAGTCGGCTTTCATGCCTAAGGTAGGACTAGAACTCATCATCTCCTGGTGATTGGCTCAAAATCACCCAGCAGGCTTTCATGCCTGAAGTCAGACTACAACTCACTATCTCCTGGTTTGTAGGCCAACACCTTAACTTCTACATCAAACTGGCTCTCTATTGTTGGTCACCGTCATGACCAATAAGTTGACTTTCTTTGGCCATCCCTTGAAGACAATCCTCAGCTTCAGACAATAAGAAAAGTGGTCAAGTGAACCAAATCCATTCTGTGCTTTTTTAAAATCTTCTGCCCAAGAGGTCTTGGAAAGAGTGGTGGAATTCAAATTTTTTTATTACCGGTTCTGTGGGCATGCCTTGGTGGGTGTGGCTTAGTGGGCGTGGCAGGGGAAGGATACTGCAAAATCTCCATTCCCATACCCTCCTGAGGGAAGGATATTGCAAAATCTCCATCCCCACCCCACTCTGGGGCCAGCCAGAGGTGGTATTTGCCGGTTCTCTGAACTCAAAGTTTCCGCTACCGGTTTTCCAGAACCTGTCAGAACCTGCTGGATTTCACCCCTGCTTGGAACGCTTTGTCTTATTTTAAATTTGCTTTCTTTTCTTGGTTGGCTGGCAACCCTTGTAAAGCTTGTTTCCCCCCCCCCCCCAAGGTTTAAGAAATAATATTCACTTGACCTCTCTCAAAGGTGGGAGATATCTATTCTTCCTGTCCTCTCCCACCCCCACCCCTACCCCTCAACACGCTGAATTGTTTCAACATTATAGATGTTTCTTCAGAGGTTTAGAGAGAAACACATGAGAGAGGTTGGTTTGTTAAAACAGTGGAGCCTGAGGCCTTTCCTTTTAACATGCTGTTTTGCTTTTTACCTTTCTGTATTTCATCTTCTAAAATTGCGCTTCCCTCCTTCTACGGCCCCATCTTGGGGAGGGCCCCATCCCTCGGAGTTATTTTGCTAATATCTAGCACGGTTTATTATATGCCTTATCCTCCCCTACTCCATCCCAGCAATGGCAGCTCTTCTGTAGAGGGGTATTAAAAACTCATTCTACATATATGAATGAGGGTTAAACGGGTGTCTTTGACTGGATTTCGAAGGGTCAATGAAAGGAAAAATAAAATATTGAAGAAGAGAGTGCATTAAACATGTGCAGAGTGGCTGCCTTTACCCTGTGTTTACCCTGAAAATAAGACCCTGCTTATATTTTTTTGAACCCCGAAATAAGCGCTTGGCCTTATTTTCAGGGTGATCTTATTATTTTGGGGAACATGGAGCAAGACAGGGCTCCTCTTGCCGTCTTACCTGATTTCCAGCTCTGTCTCCCTAATCCTAACCAGAGGAAATGGCCAGGACTGCCTGCGCACGCATTTAAATATTTTCCGGGAGGGCTTATTTTTGGGGAGGGCTTATTATTTTGGGGCACATGGAGGAAACCAGAGGAAATGGCAGTGACTGGCTGCATATGCAGTTAAATGTTTTCAGAGACAGATTATTGTAGCCCATGCGCTCAAGAGCCCGATTGGGCTTATCAGGGGAGGTCTTATTTTCGGGGAAATATGGTACTTATTCCCTCCCTACCAGTGTGAAGGCATTAAAGGAGAAAGGATGATTGAAGATATAGAGAAAGATACGGAGGAGGAGGAGGAGGAGGAGGAGGAGGAGGAGGAGGTTATCCATTCAGTTGTGTCCAACTCTCAGAGTTTCTATGGGCCAGGTCTCTCCACATCTGATCTTGCACTGCTTCTTCGATTTATTATACGCTCTGAATGGTGTCAACTTTGATGGTATCCACTCACCATGCTCTTTGGTGGCCTGGCTTCCTTTTACGGCTAACTCTTCCAAGCACAATTGCTTTCTCCCGTGAATTTCCCCACATGACTTGGCTAAAGCAGTGGTTCTCAGCATGTGATCCCCAGATCCCTGGGGGCCCACAGGGGATCCACAAAGGTTTGAAGAAATGCTATGATTTAAATCTGGAGTTAAGTCTTGGTGGTCCGTGGCCATCGTCCTTGACCACAAAAAATATTTAAAGAAGGTCCATGGTAAATAAATGATGGAGAACCCCTTGGGCTAGTTTAGTTTATGTCTAGTTTAATGAAAAGAAGGACTAGGGGAGACATGATAACAGTCTTCCAATATCTCAGGGGCTGCCCCAAAGAAGAGGGAGTCAAGCTATTCTCCAAAGCACCTGAGGGCAGGACAAGAAGCAATGGATGGAAACTAATCAAGGGGAGAAACAACTGAGAACGAAGGAGAAATTTCCTGACAGTGAGAACAATTAATCAGTGGAACAACTTGCCTCCAGAAGTTGTGAATGCTCCAACACTGGAAGTTTTTAAGAAGATGTTGGACAACCGTTCGTTATTTGGTTATCCTTAAAGATTGCTATGGTTTTTTTCCCCCTGCTGGACCGCAGCCTGACACAATGTTACACCAAACAACTACGTTCTAACTTAGCAGAATGTGTGAGAGACAACCTGTTTTGTAAACCATGGGATGGCACATGTATGAAAACAAGCAATATTAAAAAGACAGCTTAGCATGTTGCATGAAGCCAACCGTGTTCTAATTAACGACCATCAGTTAAACCAGGGGTCTGCAACTTTAAATACTCAAAGAGCCACTTAGACCCATTTCCCACAGAAAAGAAAACACCGGGAGCCACAAAACCTGGGTGGGCGTGGCCAGCTCGATGTCACTCACTTCCACCAGTCACATGACACACACCCCAGCCACGCCTACCCAGCAGCTCATTAGGGCAGAGAACCAATTGTTAAAAAACATCAGGAAGCACAAAATCCTTTTGACATCTCTCTCTCTCCCCTCCCTCTCTCCCACCTTTCTCTTCCTCTCTCTCTGTGTCTCTCTATGTCTCTCTCTCTCCCCCCCCCCCCCTCTCTGTATCTCTCTGTCTCTGCCCTGGCCGCTTCTCCATCCCCCACTGTCACCCTTACCTTCTCAGGCCAGGCGAGGAGTAACTGGGAAGGGAGGGCAAGGGGCGGGGCTAGCCAGTGGTGGGATCACCTGACAGGGAGCCACAGCAGAGGGCCAAAAGAGCCGCATGCAGCTCCAGGGCCACAGGTTGCTGACCCCTGAGTTAAACTAACCCTGGTTCGGCATGACCTGAGAAGCCAAGAGATTCTTTGCCTATCATGGAATTTTTGTATTATTATCTCTTTTATTCAATAAACATGAAACTCAGTCAACTGAATATTCAAAAATGCATCACAAATACCACTGACTGGTGCTAATGGTTGATAAGGATTGCTGCCAGTGTCCTAGGTATTAACCAAGGATCTTCTTAAAATATATGATGTTCCGAGTAGCGCCATTTTTTGCAGTTCCGCTGGTGTTATTGCAGGAAGCTGCAATTTCTTGATGTGTTTTGTAAAATTCTTGGATATGGTACCAAGTGCCCCGATGACAATGGGTATCACTGTTACATGTTTCATCCATAATCATGTAGTTTTGATGGCCAGGTTGCGATATTTCATGATTTTTTCCGGTTCTTATTCTTCGATTCTGGCATCTCCTGGTACCGCAATGTCAATAAATTATATGTTTTGGGGTTTTTTAAAGATGATGATGATGATGATGATGATGATTTTTAAAAGGCTGAGAAAAAAGTTTGCCTTATGGAGCCTTATGGAGCCTTCGGGAGAAACGGGCCAGTTGGAAAAAAAAAATTGAAAACACTTCTTTAAGTTTGCATCTGTCAGGAGAGGTAAAACGTAGACTAACCCTGGCAAGAAAAATGGGCTGTTGTTCTTAGATCAAAGGGTGGAGGGAGAGAAATGACAGAGCGGGGAACAAGAGCTTGCCAGATACCTGGCACATTATAGGATCTGCTTAAAGATCCATCCGTTTCTCTGATCCTGCCGGGATTTGAGGGATGGATAGGAAATTGAAGAGAGAGCAAGGGCTCGCAATAAACCATTGATCAGCCGAAGTCCTGCCGGAGACAGGTTCTTAAAAGGGGAAAGGAAGGCGGGGAGATGCTCGGCCCAGCTACGGGAGGGAAAGAAAATCAAACAGGGTTGTAGAAGGAGATCTGAGATCAGTTAATAATGATGTAATGGGGCTTACCTTAACCAAGCAGCCCTTACTCTAAGGGAGAAGGGTAACTAAGTGAAGAACACGTGAAGTGCAGAGGTGGGTTTCAGCAGGTTCTGACCAGTTCTGGAGAACCGGTAGCGGAAATTTTGAGTGGTTCGGAGAACCGGTAAATACCACCTCTGACTGGCCCCGTCCCCATCTATTCTCAGCCTCCTGAGTCCCAGCTGATCGGGAGGAAATGGGGATTTTGCAGTAACCTTCCCTTGGAATGGGGAGATTTTACAGTGTCCTTCCCCTGCCTCGCCCATCAAGCCACTCCTACCAAACAAAGGCATGCCCACCAAGCCACACCCACAGAACCGGTAGTAAAAAATTTTGAAACCCACCACTGGTGAAGTGTTAATACCACTTGATAAGGCCTTGGTAAGGCCACATCTGGAATACTCCATCCAATTTTGATTGCCACGATGTAAAAAAGATGTTGAGACTCTAGAAAGAATGCAGAGAAGAGCAACAAGGGTGATTAAGGGACTGGAGGATAAAACTTATGAAGAACGGTTGCAGGAACTGGGTATTTCTACTTTAATGAAAAGAAGGACCACGGGAGACATGATAGCAGTTTTCCAATATCTCAGGGGCTGCCCTAAAGAAGAGGGAGTCAAGCTATTCTCCAAAGCACCTGAAGGCAGGACAAGAAGCAAAGGATGGAAATTGATCAAGGAGAGAAGCAACCTGGAACTAAGGAGAAATTTCCTGACAGTGAGAAGAATCAACCAGTGGAACAATTTGCCTCCAGAGATGGTTAATGTTCCAACACTGGAAGTTTTTAAGAAGAGGTTGGATAACCATTTGTCTGAAGTGGTGTAAGGTATCCTGCCTAAGCAGGGGGTTGGACTAGAAGACCTCCAAGGCCCCTTTCAACTCTGTTATTCTGTTATTCAGTTCAAAGTGTGACTAATTCAACTATAGATGGTCCTCGACTTACGACCACAACCCGGACCAGAATTTTCATTTGCTAAGTAAGGCAGTTGTTAAGTGAATTTTGCCCGATTTTGTCACTTTTTTTGCCATGGTTGTTAAGTGAATCACATGGTCGTTAATCAAATCAGGCTCTCCCCCACCACCCCCTCGATTTTGCTTGGCCAGGAAGATCTCCCATGGCGACCCCATGACCACGGGATGTTACAACTGTCGTAAGGATGGTACTAAGTGCCTGAATTTGGGGTACGTGTCCATGGGGATACTACGAGAATTTCATGAGGACCAGTTGTGAGTGGGTTTTTTTTTCCCAATGCCACTGTAACTTGGGGAAAAGAAACTAAAAGAATCTCTAGAACTCTGTAAAGAAATTGGCAGATAGGTTTCCTGACATAAACCATGGTCTTTTTCCAAATGTGAACAAAGAATTCTGGGACCTGAAGTGGAGAGGTCAGCCAGAGCAGACAAGAAGGGCAAGATGGAGGAAGCAGACATGCCACCAAACCTGGCCATTTTCAGACACATTACCGCAGCTGCCATCTTGACTGGGGGACACTCTGCCCCGATGGATGTCTTTGGTTTTGGCATGTCCGTGGAGATACCTTGGCCCCAGCTGGATCCAGATCTGCAAACAACATGCGATCTATTACTGCCAACTTTCTTTCTTTCTGTCTTTTTTATGTTAGTTTTTGCTGCATTTTTGGAGGCCTTCAGTTGAAAACATCTCCAAACGATCACAACAGGGAGTGGGCTGGCCTCAGACTTTGCTCCCCAAACATGCCACTTCAAAGGGGGCTATTGTTATCTATGTAGCAGAACATCTAAACTCAGCAGCAACGCAACTAGTATCTATCCACTACTCCTTCTTGGCTAGTTCCATAGATATTTATTATCTAATTTGATGCCTCAATTCCACCAATTTCGGCTAGTTTCTCCTGTCGTAAACGAACCCCAAGGTTTGTTCTAGATTCCAGCTAACTAAGCCATAATGTGGGTTATTCCATGTTGGTCTTAGTGAACTTGTGTGGATCTAATTAGAATGGCCTAGCCAGCAACTTGATCATCCAGTTTTAAACAAAAATGTGGCGAGGTGTGAAATAGGGACCAAATCCATGTTTTTAGCCCCAGCCTAATAAGCCTTCTTGAGAGCCAAGAGGGGGACATCATGTCTTGGGCGGTGGGTTCACACAATACAAATAATTGGCACTATTCACAATGTAGGATGGGCCCAATTTATAAGCCCCAACTTGCCAAGACAACCTGCTGAACTACAAACCTACCCAGCTGAGCATCGCTGGAGTGATGGTTTAAACACAACCAACATGCCTCGATGTTTGGGCCTTGCTCGCTCTCTTAGCACAAGCCAACGTCCACATTCATGTTTCTGCAGGATATGGTGGAAAATTGAAAGTCTGCCCCACTGCGGCTGCCGTTTTGCTATTCTTCATCAGGTTCTGGGTACATCCCTACACCTCAGCCTTGGCAAAGCTACACAGTTCTGGCAAGGATGTACGGGTGTAATATTTAAGGGGCTGCCCAAAGAGAAGGAGGGTCAGCCTGTTCTCCAAAACCCCTGAAGGAAGGACAAGAAGCGACGGATGGAAACTGATCAAGGAGAGAAGAAACCTGGAATTAAAGAGTTGGAGAATCTCCACGGACAGATGGTTAAAACAATACACCAGTGGACCAGCTTGCCTCCAGAAGTTATGGATGCTCCGACATGGGAGGTTTTTAAGAAGAGATTGTACAGCCATTTGTCTGAAATGTTATAGGATTTCCTGCTTGAGCAGGAGGCTAGGCTAGAAGACCTCCAAGGTGCCTTCTGATTCTGTTATTCTGTTATTTTGTTCTCCACCAGGGCAGGAGTGTAACCCCTTGGCTTGGCCTCCTCCTTCTTCCTTGCCACCTTCAGAAGTCAACCTTCTGATTCTCATATTTAATTTCCCTTCTTTCTCCCTGATCCTTCTTTTTGGTTTATTCCCCTGGCCCCTTTCTTCTTCCTGGCTCCCCTCTCTCAGGTCTTCTGCCTTGGACAGGGGGCTGGACTAGAAGGCCTCCAAGATTCCTTCTACCAGCCTATGATTCTGTGCTTCTCTGTTTCTCTATTGTTAGCCACCATCTCTCTCTCTCTCTCTCTCTCTATTTATTTTTCTTTATTTATCTATGCCCCCTAATCTCCCACCCTCTTCCTTCTCTCCCCTCGGCTGCTCCTCTTATTCTTCTTCTCCTCCTCCTCCTCCTCTTCTTTCTTTCTAAACACTTCCTCCCTCCTCCTCCTCCTCCTCTTGGGAGCCCCGCACTCCCCCGAGCGTTATGACTTCATCCCCGGCGCGCGCGGGCTGCCGGCAAGGAGAAATAAATCTTCATAAAGCCTGGGTTGTGATTAATCCGTGGGCCAAGGCTTGAGAGCGGGACCTTTCCCATTAGTGGATAATGGGAAGATGGAAAGCTCCTGTCGCCGGCAGTAGCTGCCCGTCATTTGTTCCACTTTGCACTCCATTTGGCGGGGAGACTACAAGGCACTCCATCAAAAATATTTTCAGAGTTAATTTCCGTCCCTTAATCTGCTTGATTCTTATTTTGTATCGAATGGCAGAATCGATTTTCGTGGCGACTAAATTAAATAAGGATCTTTTCATGCATGGGGGAGCCTGGGAGGTAAGGGGAGGGTGGGGGGGAGAGAGCAAGGAGGAATTAGAAAAGAGGAGGAAAGGGGGTGACTGGGGAGTAAGGCAACAGTCCAGAATATTTCTTTTTTGGGGGGTGGGGGAGAGAACAGCCCCCATTCACATGCGTATCAGATAGGGCCGAAGAAGGCCGGTTCAACAGAATCGTCCTGATTTTTGTGCTTAAATTCTCTTGGACTGAATTCGAAGCTATGATCCTGCCCGTTTTGAGTCCTGGTATTTGGCATTTTTGAAAAGGTGGGGAAGGCGATTTAAATGGCCTAGCCTTAACGGAGAGGACTTCCAAGTCCACTCAACAGTCAAAAGAAGAAACGGTATAATTGTAAGAGTCTTACTTGACGGCAAAAAAGGGGCAGCCCGTAAATTTAATAAATAAAAATAATCCAGATCCTAAAAAGCAAAGAAATCAGGGGTTTGGTCCTAGGGCTTTTATTCTCAAATGGATCAAATTCGGCAGCTCGGATGGCAGGAGGAGCATTGGGGTATCAACATACCCTGATATGCCAAGTCAAGATAAACGAATCAGGAATTTGACTTCATGAAGGACACAGAATAGTTACTAGTTGAGTAATGAAAGATTTGTAAACAAACAACCAAGCCCAGAGAGCAACAAACTCCCTCCCCTGAGCTACAAATATTTTCCTCCGCAGGAAGTTCTTGACTTATAACCACCCTGGGGAGCAGAATTTCAGTTGTTAAGCAAAGCGGTTCTTAAGTTGGGCCCCATCTTGTGACATTTTTATCACAGTGGAGTAATTGCCGTTGTTAAGTGAATCACACAGTCGTTAAGCAAATCTGGTCCCCCCCCTCCCCCGCCCCATTGACTTTGCTTGTCAGAAGTTGGCTGGGAAGGATGTGAATGGCAATCACGTCACCTCAGGATACTGCAACCGTCTTAAAAACGTGCCTGTGGCCAATCATCTGAATCTTCATCACGTGACCATGGGGATACTGAGATGGTCATAAGTGTGAGCACCGGTCATAAGTCCCTTTTTTCAGCATCGCTGTAGACTGTTCAGAAAGTCCACTACGCAAATGATTGTAAATTGAGGCCTACCTCAATAGACAGAGAAGTACAAGTAGGCCTCAAGTTACAACAATTTCACTTAGTGACCATTCAAACTTACCATGGCGCTGGAAAGTGATTTAGGACTGTTTTTCTCACTTACGGCCCTGGCAGCATCCCCATACGGACGTGATCAAAATTCAGATGTGTGGCAACTGACTCCTATTTATTCCCACAGTCACGCAATCTCCTTTTGCGACCTTCTGGCAAGCAAAGCCAACGGGGGAAGACAAGATTCACTTAACGACTGGGTTACTGATTTGAATAGCTGCAGGGGTTCACTTAACCCGTGTGGCTGCGAAGGTCGTAAAATGGGGCAAAATTCACTTCACAACTGCTTCACTTAACAACGGAAATGTTGAGCTCAATGGTGATCAAGGAATATCCTGGACATAAATTGTCTCAACTTCTACCCTCGAAACAATGTTATAGGGCACTGCACATCAGAACAACTAGGCACAAGGACATTTTTTTCCCCGCATGCCATCACTCTGCTAAACAACTAATTCCCACAACACTGTCAAATTATTTACTAAGGCTGTATTACTATTCTTCTTCTCATCCTTCCTATTACCTATCTCCTCCCATTTATGACTATAACCTTGCTGCTTGTATCTTTACGATTTATATTGTTTTATTTAATTTCCTAGTGTGATTTGATTGCTTATTTAGTATCCTATGATTATCACTAAGTGTTGTATCTTATGATTCTTGATGAATGTATTTATTATGTACACTGAGAGCTTATGCACCGAAGACAAATTCCTCGTGTGTCCAATCACACTTGGCCAATAAAGAATTCTATTCTTTCTTCTCTTCTTTTCTCTTCTCTTCTCTTCTCTTCTCTTCTCTTCTCTTCTCTTCTCTTTTTCTCTTCTACTCTACTCTACTCTACTCTACTCTACTCTACTCTACTCTACTCTACTCTACTCTACTCCCTATCCTATCCTATCCTATCCTATCCTATCCTATCCTATCCTATCCTATCCTTGTTTTATTCTATTCTATTCTAATCAGCAACCCTTCTCGGTAATCAACAAAAGGAGTCAAAATTAAGGCCCGGGTTTAAATTAATCCATGGACATTCGCCTTTCCTAGGAAGCAAATCTCAGATTCCCAGGATGTCCAGCCCCAAGAAGCAAGTAAGACTGCTTAAGGGCTGTTGACAAAGAATAATAATCCAAAAGACAAATAATACACCAACAAGCCATCGCTTTCCCTGTCCGTGTCAGGCTTAAGCGTCCCTCCCCGTCCCCGTCTCTCCTCCCCCTCTCCCCAATCAGGCCTATCTGTGCTCATTTCATCCGCCATTCTTCTTCCGTTGTCAGATGGGCTGGCGGGCACCCCCTCCCTCCCCTCTGCCCATTCGGGGGTCCCCACGGGGAGGGAACGCTGCTCCTTCCGTCTGCCTCACATAACCCTTTTGCCCAGAAAAGCAGCGAGTTCATTTATTCGTGCTGGAGCCCCAGCAATTCATTTATCTCTCTTTTTTTCTGTATCTTTGACAGCTTGACATGCCGCTGGTTCTCACCAATGCCAGCACACGGGCGTGCACGCACGCACACACACACTTAACACACACACACACACAGAGAGAGAGAGAGAGAGAGAGAGAGAGAGGCCCTGGGTCTCCATTTTTTCTGATCTGCCTTCTCTTTCCACAATTAAAGAAAAAAGAAAAGAAAATTCTGGTACTTGGGAACTATTCTTGTTTTTTACTCTAATGATTACAGTAATAATAATAATAATGACCATATTTTATTTATGCCTTTGAGGTTTTGCATCGTTTTTATCTTTCCTTTTCTTTTTTTGTAAAGATTATAAGCCGCCCAGAGTTACCCCGTGCTAAGATGGGAGCCCAATAAATTTTACGAACAAACAAACGAAGAAATATAAACTGAATGTTTTACCGCCTCGAAGACTTCTGGAAGGCGAACCGGTTCAGCAATAAAAGTGGGGGAAAAACCGGATGTCTTTGGAGAAATAGACAAATAGTCTCGCACCATGATGGCGAATCTATGGCATGCGTGCCACAGGTGGCACGCGGAACCATATCTGTGGGCACGTAAGTGTTGCCCTAGCTCAGCTGTAGCACTCATGCGCACGCCAATCATCTGATTTTCAGACCTTCTGGGGCTACCGGAAGCCAGGAAACGGGCTGTTTCTGGTCTCCGGAGGGCCTCCGTCAGGCTGTTTTCGCCCTCCCCAGGCTCCTAGAAAGCCTCTGGAGCCTGGAGAGGATGAAAAATAGGCCTACCAGGCCCACCGTGACATCGCGTGCCAAAAGCAGGGGTCACACGGGGGGGTTACATGTGCATGTGTGTGGGGGCGGGCGCAGCATTGAATTATGGGTATGGGCACATGTATACGCAACCCACCGCACTCCCCCTGCTTTTGGCACGCGAAGGCAAAAAGGTTAACCATCACTGGTCTAGCAGATGCGTTCAGAACCTGCTTTCTAAGAACCGTGTATTCATTCATTCATTCATTCATTCATTCATTCATTCATTCATTCATTCATTCATTCATTCAGAAAATGGATAGGGCTGCCCATCTGACTCACAGCGACACACAAAAATAAAACTCCAATAGAAAAATAAAACTCCCAATACAGTGATTTACAAAAATAATACTCCAAAACTCCCGCCCTCCAGTTGAATGGCTTGCCTCTAGAAGTTGTGGGTGCTCCATCACTGGACAGCCACTTGTCTGAAATAGTATAAGGTCTCCTGCCTGAGCAAGGGGTTGGACTAAAACAACGGTCACCAACTGGTGAGTGGTCCACGAGAAAATTTGGATGGTCCAGAGAAAAATTATTTGCATTTTTTATATTGCACTAAATCAGGGGTCCTCAAACTCCGCCCCCTGGGACGATGCATATGTGCAATGAACGTTTGTGTTGCTGCAGAGAGTCTCCCCCTTCGGGGTCTTTTTGTGTGAGTTGGAGGGGGGCAGAAATTCCGACTTGGGGTCTGCTTCAGCCTCCTGGTGCAGAGCATTGGGTGAAGGCTAGAGGGAAGCACCGCTGGTGCCAAAGAGCCAGAGAGCCTCGTTTCAGTGGGACGGCTTTTATATTGCACTAAATCAGGGGTCTTCAAACTACGGTCCCTGGGCCAGATGCGTGCAATGAACGGTTGTGTTAATGCAGAGTCTTCCCCTTCGGGGTCTTTTTGTATGGGTTGGAGGGGGCAGAAATTCCAACTTGGGGTCTGCTTCAGCCTCCTGGTGTGCGGCTTTGGGCTAAGGCAGGAGGGAAGTGTTGCTGGTGGCAAAGAGCCAGAGGACCTCGTTCCAGTGGGACTGCATCATGGCCTGGAACTGGCTGACCATCTCAGTCCGCTGAGCCTCCAGATGCCGGTACCTAGCCTTACACTCCCGCAGGTCTTCTCTCTGATTGGAAAGTCTATGCTCATAGTCCTCAGTGAAGGGCTTCTGCTGAGCCTCCTCCTCGACCAGATCCAATTTGAACTGAGATGTTTTGCCAACTCTTTCTCATGGTGACTAGTTCCAACAACTGCTTCCTGTTGGGGCCCTAAGGAGCTCGGGCGGGGAGGCGAGGAATGGCTGGAAGGAGAGGGACAAGAAGAGGCTGCCGAGGCGCCCCTCGATGTGAGTGACATCGAGTTGGCCACACCCACCCAGTCACATGACCATCTAGCCATACCCACCCAGCCAGTCATTAGGCAGATCATATTAGTGGTCCCTGGGATTTAAAATTATGGAGGTAGTCTTCGACGTACGACACAGTTGAGTGGGAAATTTGTTAAGTGAATTTTGCTCCATTTTACGACTTTTCTTGCCGCATTTGCTAAGTGAATCACGGAAGTTGTTAAATTCGTCCCACGGTTGCTAAGTGAGTCTGGCTTCCCCATTGATTTTGCTTGTCGGAATGTCTCAAAAGGTGATCCCCGGGGACCCTGCAGCCGTCATAAATGGGAGACAGTCGTCAAGCATCCGATTGTAGATCACGTGACGGGGTGGGGTGGGGGGAGATACTGCTGGTCACAAGTGTGAAAAACGATCCTAAGTGGCTTTTTTTCAGTGCCGTCGTAACTTTGAATGGTCACTAAGCGAACTGTTGTAAGTCAAGGACGACCTGTATTCTGTTAAATAAATAAATAAATACCATTACCATCAGGGACATTAGCCAAGAACCAATGAAAGTTGCAGGCTAAATGGATCCATAGCTTAAATAGAATTGGTTTTAGTGGATGCTGAGGGCACTTTTTTTAAGCTTAAAGTTTTATGGGTTTTAAATTTTAATTGCCTATTGGGTTTTTTAAATTTATTGGGCCAAAATTATTTAATTCTTTTATTAATATTTTAAATTTTGTATTGGAGTGCTTTTTATTCTTGGCTGTACACCGCCCTGAGCCCACTAGGAGAAGGGTGGTATATAAATTAAATAAATAAATAAATAAATAAATTATGTCAGCTCAGCCTGCAGCCATTTATGGCTCTCTGCAGTTAGGCAAATCTAGAAAATTAGGTTGAGTTAATCCACAATATCTTCACTTTTTAATGTTTGCTCTCTGCATTCCCTGAGTAAACACCGTTTGTCGCTGGTCTCTCAACCACATAAGTTGACAGTCCGAAGTCCAGATAGTTTAGCAATGGGGAAAAAAGAAAGGTTTGCCTACACAAATATTTACCTACGTACCGCTACAGAAAATGCTGTCAGGGTTCCAGGTAACACCCCCAACGAAAGGAGACTCCGAGGCTAGAAGTTCCACAAAGTACCATTTTATTAGAGATGTCATATTGGCACATCTGGGAAAAGCCGAATTTGAAAGCTTCCAGGTTTTCCCCACCCAAAGGGAAGTCTGAGTCCCTTCCCCCTGCACCCACATGACTATCACATGGTCCAATCAATGCACCATCCCAACTGGAGATGCCTCCCAATCAGGGGTGCTATTCACTTACCTTCGCTACCAGTTCACAAATGTGAGTGTGTGCACTCTTGTTTCGCTTGCACACGCCACCTCCATGCGTGTGCAGAGCATCAAAAACGGGTTGTGAAGACTTTCGGGCGGGTGGACAGAGCTTCCCTCAGCCGCCGCTACCAGTTCACCCGAACTGGATAGAACCGGCTGAATACCACCACTGCTCCGAGTCACGCCACTCCAGGTACAGGCTGAATGTCCTTGACTCCCAGAGAAAAGAATGTTATTATGGCTATATATCTCTACAACTCCATGCAATCCCCCCTCCCAGTTTCCCACAGCACTAAGGGGGGCATCCCTGATGATCCAAAGAAAGAGATGGCCTCCAGGGCTGACATATGCAGCTCTGGGCAACTTTCTCAAACCTCTAAATACGTTAAACCACGATACCAATATTTCCATTATACGATTGTGTTGGAGGTATCATTCGGCGAGAAGAAACCATGATACCTGTAGACTAGGCAGTTGAGCTCTCTGAGAAGGTGCAAGCCATTTTTTATTTTTAAAGGGGGAAAGTTGGAAACTCCAGAGATAACGTTCTCTGCCCCTTGGATCTCACTCATTCTATATACAGGTAGTCCTCGATGTACAACCACAATTGAGAGGCCAAAATGTTTGTGGCTAAGTGGCAGTGGTGAGCTGTCTGCCCCCACGCCCTCCACCCCGGTGATATGCCATCCTATTTAGCCACATTTTCTAAGCCATGCACTTGCGTGCAAGCCCCACACACTCATATTTTCAATGCATGGCAAAATGGTGGAAAAATAATGTGAAACCCACCTCTGCCCACGACCCTGGGATCCTGCAACCGTCAAAAATATGAGTCCGTTGCCAAGCACCCAACTTTCGATCATGTGACCATTGGGGATGTTGCAAAGGTTGTAAGTGTGAAAAATGGTCATAAGTCAAATATTTTCTTCAGGGTCATTGCCACTTTGAACGGTCACTAAACAAACTTGTTATACATTGAGGACTAGCCTGGGTATGTTCTTCTCTGAAAAATCAACATTGTTTCTTCGGAAATCATATCCCTCCACTCTGTTTAACAAAGGTTAACAGTCTTGGGCTTCCATTTCACCTCCTAGTTGCCCCACCTGATTTACTCATGCTTCCCCTATCAACTCATTCTGAGCACAGCCCCTCCGACATTCTCCGCCCTAGCAATGAAGTCTATATAACAGATGGCCATTGACGGAACTGAGTTTCTTGCCTAGAGACAGCTGGGCATCAGAGAAATCTGAGGTTTCGGTTCGGGGTTTAAAAAAACAAAAAATACAGGTAAGAGAATGTAAGCCTGGTGTGGAAATGTTTGCAAATCCTCTGTGGATGCCGAGTTGGTTTTTGGAGCAGGAAGAAGAATAAATAGGAGTTGAAAAACTTGGAAGCTTCTCTATCGACTACCTTCTAGAACTGCGTGTTTCGTTTCCAGCTCATAGATTACTTTTAGGTGAAATTGGACTGCATAGTTTGTCATTTATTATGTTAAAAGAAACTAGAAACAACACCTAAGGGGTTTTTTTGGGGGGGGGGGAGTAGGTTAATAGAAAGAAGAATAAGGAGGGGGTGGATCCATTGTGAAGAGAAGAATGATAGGATAGGTGATAGAGAAAGGGTTGATGCCTTAAATCTTCTTGAGGGATCCTGGGTGTTCTCTGAGCTTGGTTAATTTCTTGCAAGCGTTTCATTACCCAACTAGGGAACCTCATCAGTGCTAGGAGTGGGGTTTGCTCTTAGTTTATATTCTAGTGCAGGGGTGAAATCCAGCAGGTTCTGACAGGTTCTGGAGAACCGGTAGTGGAAATTTTGAGCAGTTCGGAGAATCGGCAAAGACCATGTCTGGCTTGCCCCAGGAGTGGGGTGGGAATGAGGATTTTGCAGTATCCTTCCCCTGGAGTGGGGTGGGAATGGGGATTTTGCAGTATCCTTTCCCTGGAGTTGGGAGGGAATGGAGCTTTTGCAATATCCTTTCCCCAGGAGTGGGGAGGGAATGGGGATTTTGCAGTTTCCTTCCCCTGGAGTGGGGTGGGAATGGGGATTTTGCAGTATTCTTCTCCCAGGAGGTGGGGTGGGAATGGGGATTTTGCAGTATCCTTCTCCCAGGAGGTGGGGTGGGAATGGGGATTTTGCATTATCCTTCCCCCAAGAGTGGGGAGGGAATGGGGATTTTGCAGTGTCCTTTCCCTGCCACACCCACCAAGCCACACCACGCCCACCAAGCCACGCCCACAGAACCGGTAGTAAAAAAAAATTGGATTTCACCACTCTTCTAGTGGCTTGTCCTATCGTGTTGATGGGGATTGTCATAGAAGTTCTTTGGTCGGGCTGCTTACTGTTGACTTACTTGGCAATTCCTTGATTGGGGTATTCTTTATACTTGATTGTTGGTCTGATGTTAACATGATGTTCATCAAATCTTCATTTCCGTCTTCTCTCTGGCAGAAAACTGGGTTCAGATGAAACTCCAGCAGAGCCATCTTAAATCATCGCATAGATGATTGATTTGAGCTTATGATATGGGAAGAGAACAATTATAGTTTGTTCATCTTACTTTAGAATATTCTATGATCACGGGCCTTTTTGCACTGACTATAAACGGCAGTTGTTTGGACGAAAGCTTCAGCCTAAAAATTTAACCTTGGTTTGAAGAGACCCTATTTCCAGGCTGGGGGTTATAAAGGGTGGCGAGAAGGCTATATATATATCTATATCTCTCAGGACATACACCCTGCCCAAAAAGGGTGGTTTTTCAAACCACAATTGCTCAACGTTTGACTTGGTCTGCTTTGGACAGGGTAAAGTGGACGGTGTCAGATTAGATTAGTTGTTTGTTGTGGGGTGGGGAACTCTATAGAAAGATGGGAGTCTATTTAGTGGTGGGCGCATCACTATCTGGGAGTGATGTGCGGACTCCGGAGCCTCCAGAGTCTGACAGCAGAGAGGCAGAGGCACAGGAGGAGCCTGCTCCTAATACGCACATGTGCAGAGCTTCCAGAAGGCATGAACAGTTAAAACAAAAGGGATGACTCAGGAGTAAGGCTTGGAGATGATTGGCCCCTCCCGTAAGGCTTAAAAGAGAGCAAAGGCACATGGGCACTTTACAGGAAAGCAACGTTGTTAATTCTGTTCCCAGTCGGCATCTCTGTTTGATTCTGGAATCCATGTGGCTTTGCCAAGTAGGTCTTTAGCAGAGTGTCAAGGGAGATAAAGGTTGGTGATTATCCCCAAGAACTTCTCCCGAAGGACTTTTTGCAACTAATTAGGACTCAGCTGTGAATGAATGTAATTCACAGCCGTTGCAATGAAAGAGGTTTTTGGGAATACTCGTGTGTTTTAATGACTCAGGAAGCCTAGGTCACAACATTAACACAGAATGACTCAAAGGTCCTCGTAAAGCCATTATGACACCAGAAGGAGCTGGAAAGCGGATTGTGGAACAAGAATAAATTTCCCTCTGGATGTCTTAGCAGAGAAATAAATCTAGAGAGTGAAGCAGCCCAATTTAATAGAGTTTTCATTTGGAACTTGGGTTCAAATTCTGCTGTATTAATGAAGGGGTTGGGGCAGGGGTGAAATGCTCCCGGTTCAGACCAGATCGCTCGATCCGGTAGCGATGGTGGTGGGTGGTTTGGAGAACTGGTAGCAAAAATCCCTGCACCCCCCCCCCACCCCACCATGCTCAGCTGAGTCGCACGATCATCAGAGGCTTTTTTAAAAAAAAAAATTAAAAGCATTTTTTCTACAACCTCTTCCGATGAAAAAATGCTTTTAAAAGTTAAAAAAAAAGCCTCTGATGATCGCGCGGCTCAGCTGGGATCCTCAGAGGCTTTTCAAAGCATTTTTTTTTGGAATCTCTTGGCCAAAGAGGTGGTAAAAAAAATGCTTTGAAAAGTCTCTGACGATCCCAGCTGAGTTGCCTGATCGGCAGAGGCTTTTCAAAGCATTAGAAAAAATGCTTTGAAAAGTTAAAAAAAAAAAAAAGTTGGCCACGTCCACCCAGTCACATTAATCAAGGAGAGAAGCAACCTAGAACTAAAGAGAAAATTCCTGATGGTGGGAACAATTAACCAGTGGAACAACTTGCCTCCAGAAGTTGTGGGTGTTTGAACACTGGAAGTTTTTAAGAAGAGATTGGATAACCATTTGTCTGAAGTGATGTAGGGTTTCTTGCCTAAGCTGGGGGTTGGACTAGAAGACCTCCAAGGTCCCTTCCAATTTTGTTATTCTATTCTATTCTATTCTATTCTATTCTATTCTATTCTATTCTATTCTATTCTATTCTATTCTATTCTATTCTATTCTATTCCATTCCATTCCATTCCATTCTATTCTATTCTATTCCATTCTTCATTCCATTATTCTGTTCTGTTCTGTTCTATGATGAATGCAGTACAGATTTGTTATTCAACTTGTCTAAGTTTTATCTGTGGGAAAAAAAAAAAGATTGTAGCAAAATCTACCAAATACGGTAGCAAGCAAGAACGAGGGGAGGAAAAAATATCCCGTTATGCTTCCTAGAAGTCTCCAAAACATGTTTTCTTAAAAACAAAAAAACGGAACTGGAAGCTGAAGGCAAACTTCAGGGGGCTGCCTTCAAGTCAGCCTGTGCCACGAAGAAGCCGCACTACAAATGCAAACAAAAAACACATAACTCAGCGGCGCCGAAGGACGAGGCGCTAGTTAGAAGTGAGCTGCCTTGAAATCAATGGGATTTTCTTTCAACTGAATGTTTTTAGGATTGGATGTTAAGCTCATCGATTGTAGGCAACCCAAAGCCCAGTTAAATGTTTAATTCCCATTGATTGCAATAGGGGTTCTCTCTCTCTCTCTCTCTCTCTCTCTTCATGAAAGTCTCGCGGAACCTTGGAGGCTAACTTGGTTATTGTAGCCTGGGGTTTTCTCTTACTATAACAGATATATCTTCATGAATTCACTTCTCCTAAAACAAGGTTACCAGTGAGCAATTTAAAAAGCAGAGAGAGAGAGAGAGAGAGAGAGAGAGAGAGAGAGAGAGAGAGAGAGAACGATTGGAGCGTTTTCGGTTTTCTTGGAGGTCTATGCTGTAGAGATCAGAAGGTGATCATGGAGAAAGAACCAACTCTCTGTGAAATCCTGAAGCTCGGCAGCAGGGCCTTATTCAAATGTTGGCACCCATTTTGTTTTGTTTTTTTAAATCTGGGATGGCAAAGATCCGCACTATGCTGTCCTATTTAGCCATGTTTTCTAAGCCGCACGCATGTGTGCAAGCCGCGCACACGAGCAAGCGGCGCACGCTTACATTTTGCGCGGCGAACCTGTGGTAAAATTTTGTGAAACCCACCTCTGAGGCTAAATATAAGTAGCCCTCAAGTTAGGATCACAACTGAGCGCGCGCACACACACAAAAAATGACTTTGCCAAGTGAAACATTTGTCAAGTGAGTTTGCCCCCGTTTTACGACTTTTCTGGCCACCGTTGTTAAGTGAATTGTTGCATTTGTTATAAGTTAGTAACATGGTTGTTAAGTGAATCTGGCTCCCCCCTCTTAACTTGGCTTGTCAGAAGGGGATTGCAAAAGGGGATCACGTGACCCCCCTCCCCCCCCCGGGACAATGCGACCGTTGTAAATATGAACCAGTTGCCAAGTGGCTCAGTCTTGATCACCTCACCATGGAGATGCTCCAATGGCCATAACAGGGGTGAAATGCTCCCGGTTCGGACCGGATCACCTGATCTGGTAGCGATGACAGTGGGTGGTTTGGAGAACCAGTAGCAAAAATTCCTGCCCCTCCCCTCCATGACCAGCTGAACCGCACAATTATCAGAGGCTTTTTTTTTTAACTTTTAAAAGCATTTTTTCTACAACTTCTTCCACCGAAAAAATTTTTAAAAAATTTTTTTTTAAAAAAAAGCCTCTGATGATCGCACGGCTCAGCTGGGATCTCAGAGGCTTTTCAAAGCATTTTTTTCTGCAACCTCTTCCGGGGAAGAGGTGGTTAAAAAAATGCTTTAAAAGCCTCTCTGACAATCCCAGCCAAGTTGCCTGATCGTCAGAGAGACTTTTCAAAGCATTTTTTAAAACGATCAGGCAACTCGGCTGGGATCCTCAGAGAGACTTTTAAAGCATTTTTTTCTGCAACCTCTTCAGCGGAAAAAGGGTTTAAAAATGCTTTGAAAAGGTTCTGACGATCCCAGCTGTGTTCCTGACGGGCAGAGGCTTTTCAAAGCCTTTTTTTGCATTTGCAGAAAAAATGCTTTGAAAAGTTAAAATAAAATTTTTAAAAAGTTGACCACGTCCACCCAGTCACATTAACCCCCCCCCCCAGCCATGCCCACAGAACCAGTATTAACACATTTTACATTTCACCCCAGGTCATAAGTGTGAAAAACGGCCATACGTTGCTTTTTTCGGTCCCGTTGTAACTTTGAATGGTCACTAAATGAGCTGCTGTAAGTTGAGGAGCACCTGTATCGCTCATTCATATGGATTGTGGGTGGAGTAGAAACTGGGGCTCCGTAGTCCAGCACCTTCCCTGTTCAACCACGCTGGCTCTTATTTTGGGTAGAGGTCAATGGAAGGAGAAGTTATTTGCAGAAACTCAAACTTATCAGCGCCGCATGACCAAAACTCTTGATAACAATGAAATGGTGTCCCACCCTTCAGGGTGTGTAGCTCCACCCTTCCATTTTCTCCTGCTCACCATTCCTTTCGATTCAGATAACCACCCCACAACTGATTAGGCCCCATGTCATAAGTATTCGACGTTTCATTGGAGGAGGGACCACTACAGACCTGGCCACCGGATTTGCAAAAAGGGGTTAGGTAGGGATATAGAAAAGGGATGCGGTGGCTCAGTGGCTAAGACACTGAGCTTGTCGATGGAAAGGTCGGCAGTTCAGCGGTTTGAATCCCTAGTGCCGCATAACGGGGTGAGCTCCCGAGACTTGTCCCAGCTTCTGCCAACCTAGCAGTTCGAAAGTACTGTATTTTCCTGTGTATAAGACTACTTTCTAACACACAAAAATCTTCTCAAAAGTCGGGGGTCGTCTTATACGCTGGGTCTCATTCTCCTGTAACCAGGCAGACCAGCCCATAAAGCTCTGACGAGCCTTAAATGGCTCTGAGGAGGGTTGTCTTATACGCCCAGTCGTCTTATACGCCGGAAAATACGGTACGTAAAAAAGGCAAGTAGAAAAAATAGGGACCACCTTTGGTGGGAAGGGAACAGTGTTCCGTGCACTTTTGGTGTTTAGTCATGCCGGCCACATGACCACGGAGACGTCTTCAGACAGCGCTGGCTCTTCGGCTTTGAAATGGAGATGAGCACCGTCCCCTAGAGTCAGGTACAACTGGCACATATGTGCGAGGGGAACCTTTACCTTATAGAGGTAAAGAGGTAACCTTTACCTCTTTACCTCTATAAGGTACCTAAAGGTTACCTATAGAGATAGCCTTTACCTTTACCTTATAGAGGATTTAGAGGGAAGTTCTTGCTCACAAACCACCATCCCAGACACTCAGATGTCCTTGGAGTCCCTGAGCTGAGACATTTGTTTGCAGGTGCGTTGTTACCAAAGTAGGTAACATCAACTGCATATCATCGTTTACTGGGCTGGCAGAGGAATTGAGCTGAGCTATAAAACCCACCAGGCTGAGCTAAACTGGCCTTGTTTAGTTTATGGGTTATGATGCTGTTGTGTAAGCCTACATGTTGTCCTCAGATGCATTGGATAAGCCATCATGTTAAACCAGGTTAAGTTTTATTTCAGTACCATATGTGCCAAAGTTAATAAAATGAGTTTTTTTTAAATAGAAGTTGAGATTGGTGTGGAGCTTAAACCCAGCTGGAATTCTGTTGACTCGACTAGACTAGACTAGACTAGAGAAGAGTAGACTAGAGAAGAATAGAACAGAACAGAACAGAACAGAACAGAACAGAACAGAATACAATACAATACAATACAATACAACACAACACAACACAACACAACACAACACAACACAACAATACAATACAATACAATACAATACAATACAATACAATACAATACAATACAATACAAATGGAATGGAATGGAATGGAATGGAATGGAATGGAATGGAATACCATACAATAATACAACATACAATACAATTTCTCTGAGTTCAGAGAACTCAGATAAATATACAAAAGTATAAATATACAAAAGTATGAAGGCTGTTGCTTAACGCATTGTAAGCCGCCCTGAGTCTCCGGAGAAGGGCGGCATATAAATCAAATTAAAAAAAAAAATGCAATATGCAATATGCAATATGCAATATGCAATATACAATACAATACAGTGCAATACTTTATTGGCCAAGTGTGCTTAGACACACAAGGAATTTGATTCCGGTGCATAAACTCTCAGTGTACATGCAAAACAGCAAAATAATAATAATAATAATAATAATAATAATAATAATAATAATAATAATAATAATATCAAAGTAATAATAATCATAATAATGATACCAATAAGAGAAGGTTGTGGAAAAGATGAGAAGGCTAATAGTAATATAGCTGTACTATATGGGTAAATATACTTAGACATAAGACACTACTGTAAGAATTAGGTGTACAGCAGAGTGATGCCATGGGCGGAAAAATATCCCTGTGTCTAGTTGTTTTGGCATGCATGATTTGAAAACGTCTTCCAAAAAAACAGGCATGGTAGAGAACAGCCTATCCTACCTGAACTGAACCAGCAGCTGGTCTACCTGTCCCACCTCGTGTTTGGGGGAAATAAATATGCCGGGGCATCTGTGTCATTTGATTTTTTATTACAAACAAGTCTTAACTGAGTGCGGTCCAAACACCTCCAGTTTGACCACGGTGCTACCACAAAACAAACAATTAAAACAAAGGGGCCCTTCCTTTTCCCAGGCGTAGCTCTGAGAAGGTGATTTTTTTCCCCTCTCCTGCTTAAGTCCATTTGCTCTGCGAGTATCAGCTTCTCTTGGGTGTGATGGGAATATTTGCATCTCAAAGCCGTTCGTCAAACAGACATTTTACAATCGAGGTCTTGTACCGTTCAGAGAAAGGTGTGTTGCCTAGCGCAAAATATTCATGGGGATGGACTGGGGCACAAATGGGATTGCTCTCGGAGCAACTTCTCACATTCCCCCTTCCCCGGAGGAGAAGAATTCAAAAGAAGAGCTCATGGAAATGGACCACAGCCACGACATGGCCTGAATAGCAATGCCAGGGGAGGCCCAATCACTTCTGGATTGGCGCGTGTATCTCCCACACTATAAAAAAGATGTTGAGACTAGAAAGAGTGCAGAAAAGAGCAACCAAGACGATTAGGGGACTGGAGACTAAAACATATGAAGAACGGTTGTAGGAACTGGGCATGGCTAGTCTAGTGAAGAGAAGGACCAGGGGAGACAGGATAGCAGTCTTCTGATATTTGAGGGGCTGCCACAGAGAGGAGGGGGTCAGGCTATTTTCCAAAGCCCCCGAAGGCCAGACAAGGAATAATGGATGGAAACTGAACAAGGAGAGATTCAACCTAGAAATAAGGAGACATTTTCTGACAGTGAGAACAATCAACCCATGGAACAAAAGTTGCCTTTGGAAGTTGTGGGAGCTTCATCCCTGGAGGCTTTCAAGAGGAGATTGGACTACCATTTTTGGGGGATGGTGTAGAGTCTTTTGCTTGAGTGAGGGAGGTTGGACTAGATGACCTACAAGGTCCCCTCCAACCCTGTTAATTTATCTATCATACAAAGGGTGTATAGGCTGACCATTCCCATCAGCTCTCCCAAGGTGCCCTGAACGAGGGGGCATAGGAAGAGTGTGGGGTTGTGACAGTAATCCTAATCTCTCAAAAGAGACTCTAAAAGTTGAAGCTAATACTTATGGGTGAGTTTTGTGTCTGGACTGCTTGCCAAGGGTTACAAACTGTCAGGGCACAATTGAGATGGGAAGAAAGGTTGACAGAGTCCGATCCTAGGTAGAGACAGATATTTTTCTCTCTCTGGGCATACTGGGGAAAAAACTCCGCCTTGGCTATAGGAAGGGCATCCAGCCAGTAAAGGCTCTGCTAGCTCCATTCAGTTGCCCAGACTCCACCCCGTGAGGGATTATGGGGTCGTTAAAAAAAGGATGATGAGGGATGGGAAGAAATGTTGCCAGTTGTGAAACTGGTTGCCAAGTCTCTCAAGGCCCAAAGATTTCTTGGAGGTGAATTGAAATAATTGGTCTTCCTGACCTCCTGCTCCTCCTCTTTCCTATCTTTCCGGCCCTCCTCCTCCTTCCTTCCTTCCTTCCTTCCTTCCTTCCTTCCTAGGGTTAACATGGCCTATCAATCGGAGGTGATCATTGACGGTCAGCCTCAACCTGCAGGCACCAGCTACACGTTCAACAGTCAAGGAAGCTGGAATTCAGAGCTGTGTGACTGCTGTTCTGACATGGGCATCTGTGAGTAATGGAGACATTTGGGGAAGCAAAGGCGTGGGGGGGGGGAATCTCTTATGGCTGGGCTTTACATGGGAAAAGCAAGGACCATGAAGGGGTCAAAGATGTCAAGACAACAGCCACAAATGTGCAATCCTTTTCTGTGAATTGTATTTTGGCTTTTTCCCCCCAAACCACCTCAAATCATCATCGTTTAATGACCTCATAATCCCTTGCCGGGTGGAATCTGGGCAACTGAATGGAGCTGAGTGTTTACTGGCCGGATGCCCTTCCTGTCACTGATCCAGAGTTTTGTTCAGCAGATATATTCTCATTGTGCCCAGAGAGAGAGAAATATCTGCCTCTACTTAGGATTGAACTCACAGCCTCCTGATTGTGAGGCGAGAGCTCCACCTCTAGGCCACCGCATCACTCTTTCAACTCCATCGCAAATACCCTAGCTCAAATCATAAATGCAGGTAGTCCATGACTCACAACCATAAATTGAGCCCAACATTTCAGTTGCTAAGCAAGACAGTTGTTAAATGAGTCTGGCTTCTCCATTGATTTTGCTTGTCAGAAGGTCACAACAGGTGATCCCATGATCCCGGGACACTACCACCATCATAAATAAAAGCCAGTTGATTACATGATCATGGGGATGCTGCAATGGTTGTAACTATGAAAAGCGGTCATAAATCAGCACCGTAGTAACTTCAAACGGTCATTAAAGTAATGGTTGTTTAGTGTCTGGCTGGGGAATTCTGGGAGTTGAAGTCCACAAGTCTTTATTCATTACAGTTTTCTTCATTGTATTTATTTATTAGTTTATGAGTGGTATGGTGGCCTAGAGATGGAGCTCTCACCTCACAATCAGGAGGCTGTGTGTTCGATCCTAGGTAGAGGCAGATATTTCTCTCTCTGGGCACAATGAGAATATATCTGCTGAATATAACTCCACATTGGCGACAGGAAGGGCATCCGGCCATTAAAACACTCAGCTCCATTCAGTTGCCTAGAGGGAAGAGGGAAGGGAAAAGGTGGGGAAAAGGGAAAAAAGAAAGAAAAGATGTTGACTTCCTATTCCCTTTGGTGCAGTAGAATAAGATAATAACATCAAGGCTCAACTTTTTACTTATACATAATAGTTTAAACTAGCCATTTCAGTAACAGCAAAACTATTCATCGTAAAACCCAAAATCCAAGTTTCATCCCCCCCCCCACCTCGACCACAAAGTCCAGAAGTGCTTTCTGAAGGCCACAAGTCTTAAAAGTTGCCAAGTTTGGACACTCCTGAACTACAGCTTGGATAGTAGATATCCAAGGGGAAGAAAGTCATCTGTCATTTTTATCCGTCTCTCAAGGAGTTTGGGAGAGAACTTCACACCCTTTTCCTTCCTTTTCTCCAGGTCTTTGTGCCACTTTTATACCCTGTGTTCTTGCCTGTCGGGTCTCGGAACAAGCCGGGGAATCCTGCTGCCTCCCTTTTTTGCCGGGGTCTATGATCGCCCTCCGTACAGGAGTGCGTGGAAAATACCAAATTCAGGTAAAAGGTGGGGTGTCAAAAATAAAAATGCAAATTGAGTTTAGGGATAGAGGGTGACTGTGACCGGATGTGACTATGCCTTGCTTCTGTACATGTGCAGATCGTTGATGATGACATCTGGGGTGGTGGGCGGGGCCTCCTGCCGGTTTTACTACCGGTTCTTGCAAACTGGTCTGAACCGGGGCAACCTACCACTGGAAGTCACCCTCCAGTGGTGGTTTTCAAATTATTCCACCACCGGTTCGCCGAAAATGAGAGCGTGCACACACAGCTTCCACGCACGTGCACACACAGAGCTTCCACCACACAGTGAGGCTCCACCGAGCAGCCTTTCAGGGCCTGCTCCCCACTATTCCTGCAGGTGGGAGCGAGCAGTTCGCCGAACTACTCAAACTTTCTGTTACTGGTTCACCCGAATATCTCCCTCTGTCGCCCTCCCCTCCTTCCTTCTTGATTCTCATCATGAGGTCCAGCCTCATCACCGACCCCCCCTGTTTTAACTCAGCCCCTTTTTTTCCCCACCCAGGGGTCTATCTGTGAAGATTGGGTAGTCATGTCCTGCTGCCCACTGTGTGGACTCTGTCAGATGGCAAGAGAGTTGAACAGGGACTGAGAAGAGGTGGCCAGACTTCACTCCGGAGAAAGCAAAGGAAGAGTGGAAGAAATGAGTCAAGGGGTACAAAGCTAGAGCTGACCGATCTGAAGGGAGAAAGAAAGAGGACAGAAGATTACGGGATTAAATTTCTTATCTCTTTGTTGACTAGAGTTTAAAACTCCAGAATGCAAAATCCTGCAAAAAAAGAATATGCACCAAAACCCACAACCACACAAACATATATTATAGGAGAAATGAGAAAAATTTTTTTTTACATCTCATAAGGATTAGATATAATTATGGGTAAATACAAAGTCATACTTACCTTCTAGAACTGTGATGGCGAACCTATGGCACGCATGACACAGCTGGCATGCGGAGTCATATGGTGGGCACATGGGTGTTGCCCTAGTTCAGCTCCAGTATGCATGTGCATACACTGGCCAGCTGATTTTCGGGCCTTCCTGTCCCACCGGAAGTTGGGAAACAGGCCGTTTCCAGCCTCTGGAGGGCCTCCGAGGGGGTGGGGAAGGCTGTTTTTGCCCTCCCCAGGTTCCTAGAAAGCCTCTCGAGCCAGGAGACGGTGAAAAATAGGCCTTCCAGTCCCACTGGAAGTTGGGAAATGGGCTGTTTCCGGTCTCCAGAGGGCCTCCAGCAGGGTGAGGAGGTCCATTTTCACACTCCTCAGGCTCTAAAAAAGCCTCTGGAGCCTGGGGAGGGCAAAAAACAGGCCTACCAGGCCCCCGTACCATCGTGTGCCAAAAACAGGGGTGACCGTGGGGAAGGGTGGCATGCACATGTGCGGGAGGGCAGGGCACATTGAATTATGGATGTGGGCATGCGCGCCAACGACCCCTCCATGCTCCCCCCGCTTTTAGCCATCGCTGTTCTAGAAGTTGCTTTCTTTCTCTCTTTGGTGTCATCTAGTGGTCATCCAGAATCTTGTAGACGAGATCTGATGGTCTGCTCCAGGGGTTTTCAAACTTGACAACTTTTAAGGCTTGTGGACTTCATCTCCCAGAATTCTTCCATGCAGGCTGGGGAATTTTGGGAGTTGAGGTCCACAAGGCTTAAAATTGCCAACTTTGGAGAAGACCCTAGATTGAACTAGACGATTCTGAATGCAGCTGCCTCTTGGGGCTAACGAAAGAGTTAGCGCCTCTCGCAGGAATATTCGATAAGCAGAGATTTTAATGTTTATTCCCTCTGTCATTTCCACCTTGAAATCTACGTCCTAATAAATCCTGATCTAAGACTCTGCGCGTTGGGTTTTTTTTAAAAAAAATAATTGCTACTTTTCGAAATGGGAACTGCTGGGTGCCTTTGGACAGCTTGTGTTTGAGAAAACCCCTCCTGGGTTGTTCTTTTCCTCCATTAAATGTGCGGAAATCAGTTGATTTTTATGGCTATAATTGAACATTTCAACTCAGTAGCTCAGTAGCTTTTTAAAAATTTGTTTGTTTGTCAACAAGTACAAGGTAACAAGTAACAGTAGAGACATAGACATGGACACATGAAAAAAAATTGGCACAAATAAAAGGATACAAATAAGCAAAACATAGCCATAAACACATAGAATGAGTATGTATCAATGGGGACAGTAGGACAGGGATGGGAGGCACACTGGTGTGCTTATGCACGCCCCCTTAGGGATCTCTTAAGAAATGTGTAAGGTCCACGGTAGACAGTTTAAGGTAAAAGGTACGGGGGTTAGAGAGACTAACAACAGGATCAGGTAGAGTGTTCCAGACATTTGCTACTCTATTGCAGAAGTCATATTTCCTACAATTTTTCCCCAGAATGTAGTTTCTTGGCATCACCTGGCAGGACAAAGTTTTAAATAGCGCAGTCTTGGAACGTGCTGGAATTTCTAGCATGTATACACTATTGAAACAGCGATGTCTACGCTGGCTGGGGCATGTTGTGAGAATGGCTGATGGTCGGATTCCGAAAGATCTCCTGAATGGAGAATTAGTGCAGGGAAAGCGCCTCAGAGGGAGACCAAAGCTGCGATATAAGGATATCTGTCAGAGGGACTAAAGGTCCTGGGAATGGACATTAACAACTGGGAAACCTTGACCTCCGATCGTTCAGCTTGGAGGCTAAAGATGCAGCATGGCCTTCTCCAATTCGAAGAGACACTTGTTCAGCAGATTGAGGCAAAGAGGCAGTCCCGGAACCAGTGAAATCTGGGGACTGGGCAGGGGACAGAATGTATCTGCCCTCAGTGTGGAAGGGATGGCCACTCTCGAATTGGCGTTTTTAGTCACACTAGATGCTGTTTAGGGCCTCTTTCCAGAGCACGATACCATAGTCTCTTGAGACTGAAGGACGCCAATGTCAGAAACACCGCTGTAGACTAACACAGTTCTTCTACAATGTCTGTGCTGAAGTTATGAAAGCCCAACCAGTTTTTGTTCTGGTTTTCTGGACAGAAAGAAAAACAAGATTTCATCCGCTGACTGGGAAAAATAACCGTTAAGATTTTCCTAACCATATTGCAATTGGCTGTCATGCATGAATCTAGCCGTTATAAAAATAAGGATTATAACTAACAACCCACGGGAACCACTCTTTAGCATTTTACCATGCCTGCGTTTATTCTGACTTTAACATTGAAAGCTAGTAACTATTTAACCAGGATACAGAACAGGAAGTGGAGTCCCGGGAACCAAAATATGTCATTTTTACAAAGTAAACGAACTGGAATATCATTGCTAACAGTTGCTGTAGCGATGACAAATCTCCGTCAGTATTATTATTGCAGATGTCCGAGACTACACCACCCATCAGCCTGAGTCAGTAATAGCTTTCAAGCTAAGAGCAGCGGGTTGGGGGAAAGGAAAGGTGTGATCCTGTTATTTTCTGCCGTGCATTAAACCCAGTCAATAAACATATTTGTTTTCAAGCATAGATTAGAACTGGCTATGGTCCGCTAGTGACGCAAATGACAGAGCTGGCCAGTAGGCGGCCAACAAAAGACTCTATTTCCCAGTAGGCTCCGCGCCTAGGAAAGTAAACATCCGCGCTCCACCCCGCCCTCCCTTTGCCACGCAGACCGATCGCTTCCGCCCAGGAGCTGCATTGGGTTCTGTTAAGAGGTGAGCGAGGTTCTGTTGCCAGGGGCAACCCCGGATGCAGGAGAGACTGGACCGCGCAGCATCGGAGGGACCTTTTTTTTATGTCCCTGGTCGTGGATGCCTGGGAAGAGGAAAGGTTTTACGGGGGCGGCCAAGTTCTTTTTGCCAGTTTGCGGACCGAAGCCTGGGAGACACACCCTGGATTCACGGGACAGCCCAACCATGAGCTCGGTCTAGAATTGGGCGCCCCATATGGGCTCATCCTGAGAGGGGTGGGGGGCAAAGGATGGGGTGTATCCAGTCTCCAGCGCTGGCCGGATAAAAGCCTGTGACAGAGGCCCATATTAGCTGTTTTAAAGAGAGAGAGAGAAGAAGGGCAAGGAAAGAAGAAGATAAGGGGTATTTACTAAAGACACAAGAGATTATAAAAGGGTGTATTTTTTTGTGTTATTTTAGTGCAATTGCCTGATGGGAGGTAATATGGTGTAATGGTGCTGGCATCAGACTAGAAACTGGGGATCAGTGAGTTCTTGTTCAGCCTTAGATATGAAAGCTGGCTGGGGGACTTTGGGCCAATCACTAGGAGATGGTGAGTTCTAATCCTGCCTTAGATATGAGAACCAGTTGAATGACTTTGGGCAAAATCACCAGGAGACGGTGAGTTCTAATCCTGCTTTAGGCATGAAAGCTAGCTGGGTGACTTTGGGCCAATCACCAGGAGACTGTGAGTTCTAGTCCCACTTTAGGAATGAAAGTCGGCTGGGGGACTTTGGGCCAATTGCCAGGAGAATGTGAGTACTAGTCCTGTTTTAGGCATGAAAGCAGCTGGGGGACTTTGGGCCAATCACCAGGAGACTGTGAGTTGTAGTCCCACTTTAGGAATGAAAGTTGGCTGGGTGACTTTGGGCTAATCACCAGGAGAATGTGAGTTCTAGTCCTGCCTTAGGCATGAAAGCAACTGAAGGGTGTATTTGTTTGTTTGTTTGTATCCCACCTTTATTATTTTTACAAATAAATCAAGGCGGTAAATATACCCAACACACCTTCCTTCATTCTCTTATTTTCCCTACAACAACAACAACCACCCTGTGAGGTGGGTTTGGGCCAATCATTAGTAAATTGTGAGCTCTAGTCCCACTTTAGGCATGAAAGCTGGCTTGGGTGACTTTGAGCCAAAGCCTGTTTTTTGTTTTGCTAGCAAGCAAGGAATAAGATGTGCTTTCATAGCAGGTGAGGTTATGCATTGATGTCATTCTGGAAGGTCTGTCGTGCAGCAATGTGTCAAGTATGTTAATGAAGTCAGTCTATGGAGATTCTCAGTCATCCAAGTCATCCAAGAAAGAGAGAGCTGAAGAAGCTTCTTGGATGAGAAGTGAAACGTCTTCAAAGAAAACCCAGACAGTCCAGTTGCCTCTTGAAAAAAGCATCTTTGGGACAACTGTGTAAAGGAAGGGAATGGGCCTGTAGTGACATTACTATGGGTTGCTGTATATGTGCCCTGCTTTGCTGCAATATCCCTACTTCCAATACCCATAGCATCCAGAGCAAAGGTCTCCTTCTATATCCAAATATATATTTATGACATGATCTTCTGGATAACTCTGGATGACACCAGGAGGGTCAGTTTTGAGTCTCAACCAATCAGTGTTGTGCCTGACTCCCATATCTGTCTTTCTGTACAGCTTCTCAGTCTTAATTTACCATGGCTGGTAAAACTGGACCAGAACATCTCTTTAATGCAGCCACTGAAGTTGAGACCACAGGAGCGTTGTTGAGCAACAAGTAAGTTATGAGAAAATCATTTTGCTTTTCCTAGCTGTGTACCCCTCGGAAGTGTTGCATACAGCTCCACTCCTCCCCAGCCATCACAGCTAAGAAACATGCTGGCTCAAGAGGAATTGTGGAGTGGCTTGCCCTGTAAGTGTTGGTGGGAGTGCTGGTGGTTCCTTGATTGGATTATTGTTTACTGTTAAGCTTGTTTGTAGTTCTTTGATTTGGGGTATTATTTATTTTTATTGTTGGTTTAGTGTTAATCTTGGTGTTAATTTCTGCTCAACTGGGTGTTGTTTGCTGGTGAGGAGATGTTTGGGTCTCTTTGTTTCCTTTTTGGCATTTTGATCGTCTTTTTGGAATGGTGTATAAACGTTGTTTATCTCTATGGGCCTGTCGATGGCCTATTTGTCTGAGTGAAATTCCTCAAGAGGAATTGTCATTTAACATTCTGAGGACAAGAGAGCTGAAACACTGCTTTTTAAAAAGAGCTGGGGTCTATGGAGATAGTCATCCAAATCATGGTTGTCCCAAAGGTGGGTTGTTGGTGGTTCCATGTTTATTTGAAGACCATTCTTCTAATTCTTTCCTGGCCTTCTGACTTTGTCCCTTCCAGGATCAACATCCCAGCACTTCTGCCCCAAGGCCCAGCTAAGGAATGGCTAGATCAGCGTCGGGCTACCATTCGCCCCTGGGCCAACTTCGTGGACCAGAGGCGTTTTGCAAAGCCTCAGAATTTTGGGGAACTGTGTAAACGGCTTGTCCGCAATGTGGAATATTTCCAGAGCAATTATGTCTTTGTCTTCCTGGGACTTATCGTCTATTGCCTGTAAGTAGATTTGATTGCTTCTTTGTTTTACTTGTGTGGGTGATGAATTCTCCTGATTCTGTGCTGCAAATATCACTGAGGATAGCAATAGCAATGGCACTTAGACTTATGTACCATTTCAGAATGCTTTACAGCCCTCGCTAACCAGTTTACAGAGTCAGCACATTCCCCCCAACAATTTGGGTCCTCAGTTTACCCACCTCGGAAGGATGGGAGGCTGAGTCAACCTTGAGACGGTCAGGATTGAACTCCTGGCAGTGGGCAGAGTTAGCCTGCAATGCTGCATTCTAACTAATGTGCCCCATGGAAGGGAGGGAGGGAGGGAGGAAGGAAGGAAGGAAGGAAGGTAGGTAGCAGTAGCATTTAGACTTATATATCACTTTACAGTGCGTTTACAGAGTCAGCCTATTTCCCCCAACAATCTGGGTCCTCATTTTACCAACCTTGGAAGGACGGAAGGCTGAGTCAACCTTGAGCCTGGTGAGATTTGAACTGCCGGATTGCAGGCAGCCGGCAGGCAGCAGAAGTAGCCTATAGTACTGCACTCTCACCACTGCGCTCCCGCGGCTCACAGACTTTTATTTGTGCAGTGAACGTTCTCGAAGCCCAGGCAATCCCTAGAAAAATGCAACTACCTTTGGCAGTCACAACCTGTGCAATCAAAACTCCGCTCCCTTGAAACGTGCATTTCGAGAAGACGCTTCTAGCACCCAATTATGGGACAGAATGAAGGGGAAATGTGTTTGCCTAAATTCCCTCCTGTAGTTTGCGCCTGTGTACTAAGCTGTATGTTTAAAGATGCAAGAGGATCAGCAGAAGAGTCCCATTTCTATGCCCAAGGGCATCGGTGCGTAGGGGATAAGGAAGGGTCAAACCACAACGCGCGCATCATGAGCAAAAAAATAACAACTTACATTCTTGCATCGGACATTGGGATGCAAGGATACACAGCGAGTTTTGCATCGTGACATTGCCACATGCATTTTGTCATCTTGATGTAACCTCGGTTTGCTACAGATGCCTGACTCTGTTCTTGGCAATGTCACTGATTCAGTGCTTGCTTGGATAAAATTCTGTCTACAATATACATCAAGGGAAAGGATTCTGAGTGGCCTATACTCAGACACTTGAGGGAGCATTCGGGGCCTAGGTGATAATCCCCCTTTTGTTCCCAGGCATATACAATTTTATAGATTTTATTTATTATTTGCAGAGCTTTTAGAAAATAACCACCAAGGAAGACCTGAAAAAGAATTAATAAACTACCAGAATATCTAAGTAATGATTAGGGGACTGGAGGCTAAAACATATAAAGATTGGTTGCGGGAACTGGGTATGTCTAGTTTGATGAAAAGAAGGACTAGGGGAGACATGATAGCAGTCTTCCAGTATCTCAGGGGCTGCCCCAAAGAAGAGGGAGTCAAGCTATTCTCCAAGGCACCTGAGGGCAGGACAAGAAGCAATGGGTGGAAACTAATCAAGGAGAGAAGCAACTTAGAACTAAGGGGAAATGTCATGACAGTGAGAACAATTAATCAGTGGAACGACTTGCCTCCAGAAGTTGTAAATGCTCCAACACTGGAAGTTTTTAAGAAGATGTTGGATAACCATTTGCCTGAAGTGGTGTAGGGTTTCCTGCTTAAGCAGGGGGTTGGACTAGAAGACCTCCAAGGTCCCTCTATTCTATATTCTATTCTATTCTATTCTATTCTATTCTATTCTATTCTATTCTATTCTATTCTAATTCCTATTCCTATTCCTATTCCTATTCCTATTCCTATTCCTATTCTACTCTACTCTATATTCTATTCTATTCTATTCTATTCTATTCTATTCTATTCTATTCTATTCTATTCTATTCTATTCTATTCTATTCCATTCCATTCCATTCCATTCCATTCCATTCCATTCCATTCCATTCCATTCCATTCCATTCGTTCCGTTCCATTCCGTTCCATATTTTCTATTCTATTCTATTCTATTCTATTCTATTCTATTCTATTCTATTCTATTCTATTCTATTCTATTCTATTCTATTCTATTCTATTCTATTCTATTCTAATTCCTATTCCTATTCCTATTCCTATTCCTATTCCTATTCCTATTCCTATTCTACTCTACTCTATATTCTATTCTATTCTATTCTATTCTATTCTATTCTATTCTATTCTATTCTATTCTATTCTATTCTATTCTATTCTATTCTATTCCATTCTTGTTCCTGTTCCTGTTCCTGTTCCTGTTCCTGTTCCTGTTCCTTTTCTACTCTATTCTACTCTACTCTACTCTCTATTCTATTCTATTCTATTCTATTCTATTCTATTCTATTCTATTCTATTCTATTCTATTCTATTCTATTCTATTCTATTCTAGCGTATATGTACAAAAGTCTTCCGTTCTTAGTGGGTTCAGTCAGGTTTTTATTAATTCAACTTTAATTCCATGGAATTAGCAAGAAAATTAGTGTGCTCCTCCGTGTTGTTTCGTGATGCATTTAACCCCACTGGTCTTTCCTTCTCACCTGTTAGCATCACCTCACCTTTACTTCTGATTGCGCTTGCTGTGTTCTTTGGGGCCTGTTACATCATGTACTTGAAGACCCAACAGTCACAGCTTGTTCTGCTTGGTAAGTAGCAACCTTTTGCTCCCACGGGGCTTTGTTGGCTGGGGAATTCTGGGAGCTGAAGTCCTCCAGGCTTAAAGTTGCCAAGGTTGGAGACCCCTGCATTAGATAGCTCACTTAAAAGCATTCTCTTGAGTATAAAAGTCCTTGAAAGCTACAGTTCCAAGAATAACCACCAGATGGTGCTGCACCAACATGAACAGTGTCCGTCTTGCACACAAATTTCCATATTTTGCTAGGCTCCAGCCTTTTCACCTATTTTTTTTTTAAATTTGATTTATATGCCACCCTTCTCCAGAGACTCAGGGCGGCTTACAGTGCGTTAAGCAATAGCCTTCATACTTTTGTATATTTAACAAAGTCAGCTTATTGCCCCCACAAACTGGGTCTTCAATTTACCTACCTTAGAAAGGATGGAAGGCTGAGTCGACCTTGAGCCTGGTGAGATTCGAACTTACTAATTGCAGACAGCTGGAGTTAAATTACAGTGCATTAGTCTGCTGAGCTATCCAGGCTCCTCCTATTTCTAAACCACAGAAAGCAAAAATTTGACCTCAAAGCTGGCAGGCATCTCTTCCGTCAGGCATTCAAGGCTGCCCCCTTCTCTCTCTTTTTTTTAAAAAAACAATTGAAATCCAGCCTCTTTCTAACTCAACCGTCTTTCCCTGTAGGACGAGAACTCAGCACAGCTCATCAATACAGTCTGGCCGGAGCTGTCTCTTTTCCTTTCTTCTGGCTGGCAGGTGCCGGCTCAGCCGTCTTTTGGGTGCTGGGTGAGTAAACAGGAAAACCGCCGTTCCTGGTGGACTGCCCTCATCTGCCTTGCGGGCTCCTTGGTGCTTCTCTGAGTTTGGAGGGTTTCTTGTGGACGTTTCATTCCCAAACTAAGTAACGTCATCCATGCTAGAAGGGAGTGGGGTTTGCAGAATGGAGGAGGAGGAGAAAGGGGGGAGGAGGAGGGTGTGGGGGGGAAATCAGCGAAGTCCTTGGTGCTCTCTGAGCTTGGTGGTTTTCTTCCAGACATTTCATTCCCAAACTAGGTAACATCATCCATGCTAGAAGGGAATGGGGCTTGCAGAATGGAGGAGGAGGTGGAGGAGGAGGAGGAAGAGGAGGAGGTGGAGGAGGAGAAAAGGAGGTGGAGGAGGAAGAGGAGAGGAAAATTAATGGAGTCCTTGGTGCTCTCTTAGTTTGATTGTTTTCATCCAGACATTTCATTCCCAAACTAGGTAACATCATCCATGCTAGAAGGGAGAATGGATGAGAAGGAGAAAGGGAGGAGGAGGAGTTCATTGGGGTCCTTGGTGCTCTTTGAACTTGGTGGTTTTCTTGCCGATGTTTCATTCCCACAGGAGAGAACATCATCAGTGCTGGCAAAGTTCACCAAGGGCTCCACAGTCCAACTCTGAGCCACAAATACTCTCTGTTATCATTACTCATCTGTCTTTGCTCATATTTTGAACCATGCATGTTTTATTTATTTATTTATTCAATTTCTATATAGTTTGATGGGCTCAATCCATTTTTTGATTACCTCTGATGGTCCCTGATCAGGGCTTTGGGTATTTTCATTGTTGCCACAGCAACAATTGCAAAGCCTAATTGCAACTTAAGTGTTCTGGTTTTCTCCTCCTGTTGCTCCTTCCTTGCGGAAGAGAACCTAATGCCGATTTCTGTTTGAAAAGTGGGGGTGAATACCTTAACTTTACAAAGGTCCTTCTGAGGAACTGCAGCCCCGTTAAATCCTGCTCTCTGGGATTCTGTTCCATCATACTGTGTGTTTGAATCTTTCCTTCCTTTTCCTTTCTACTCTGGTTCATCCAGTTTTTGTCCTAAAACTGGGGTGTCAAAACTCAATGTCCTTGGGCCCCAATCCGGCTGCGGGGTGCTTAGATTTGACCCATGGGCGCCACCCTGGAAATGAGCATGCAAGAAGGGAGAGGAAAGGAGAAAGGGAAAGAGGAAAGACAAAGAAAAAGAAGGGAAGATGGGAAGAGAGCAAGGAAGGAAAAACAAGGAAAGAGGGAAAGGAAGAAGAAAGGAGAATGAAGAGAGAAGGAAAAAGAAGAAAAGGAAGAAAGGAAGAAGCAAGGAGAATGAAGAAGGAAGGAAAAAGAAGAAAAGGAAGGAAGGAAGGAGCAAGGAGAAGGAAGAGGGAAGGAAAAAGGAGAAGGAAGGAAGGAGATTATAATGAGAAGGAGGGAGGGTCTGAGGGAAGTCCTGCCTTAGCCCTAACCTGACACAAGTGACTACACCCACTCTGGCCATGTCTACCCAGACCACACACACACACTCCAAACACAAACCTGATGCGGCCCTCAGTAAAATCGAGTTTGACATCCCTGCCCTAAGAGATCCTTAGGAGCTCTTAAGACAAAAAGTCCCACGACTTCCTTGTCTGAGACAAGGAAGAGCTAGATCGCCCCGTGGCCTCCTTTCCCATCGTTTCTCCTATCGTTCTCTTGCAGGCGCCACCTTGGTCGTCATTGGTTCCCACGCCGCCTTCCATGAACTGGAATCCGCGGAGACCGATGACCTGCAGATGGAGCCCGTGTAAAAAACAAAAACAAAAAACCTGCAGCATTTCCTCTTGGATCCATGTCTCCCTCCCTCTCTCTCCCCCATTTGCTGTTACATTGCCTTTGTATCCAGTGCTGCTATTTCATTCAACGCCAGTATGCCAATTTAAGATTGCAATTCCCTCCGAATCTTGAAAACTCCCCGGAGCTAACCCTACATCGAGGATGTTCCCCCGTTTCTGATTTTTTTCAGATGTTTCTCCATCTCTGAAAAGTCTTATTCACGGTGGGTTGTTTTCACTGAGCGTATAATAGAATGCTGCTGTTAAGATTCTTTCCTCTGTAGGTTTTTAGATGCCATCATTGGCATTTCCCAATAGCTTCGAAGCCCCACCTGCAAACCTCCTGCACTCAGGCTCCTCCTGCCTCTGATCAGTTAACATTAAAGAAAAGGTGACATTCATCTACGCCTCCTTGTGAGTGTTTAACGGGTACCGCCCAAGGTTGCAGTGACCCACAGGATTACATCAAGCCTTTTTATACCTGATGACTCTGCTAAGTTTCCTTCCAAGGTCTGCAGCTTAATCAGCAGCGCTGCGTCAAAATTACCCTCTCGCAGGTATTGTGCTTGGCTGCTGCGCTGGTCTGCCAGAGATGGAATATAGGAAAAGCAAAGCCATCGAGCTGGGTGTCTGCATAGCCCTTCAGAAAATTAATCCAGGCGCTTGATTTGGCCTTATTTTTAATAGTTTGGGGGTGTTTCGATTTTTTTTTTAAAAAAAATTGATTTATATGCCGCCCTTCTCCGGAGACTCAGGGTGGCTTACAATGCGTTAAGCAACAGCCTTCATACTTTTGTATATTTATACAAAGTCAGCTTATTGCCCCCACAAACTGGGTCCTCAATTTACCTACCTTAGAAAGGATGGAAGGCTGAGTCAACCTTGAGCCTGGTGAGATTCGAACTTACAGTAATTGCAGACATCTGGTGTTAATCACAATGCTTTTAGTCTGCTGAGCTATCCAGGCTCCTATTCCAGCATTGTTGAGGCTGGTTCACGTGAGACATAATGAAAAGGCATCTCATCTTACGGAAATCTTTTCAAAAGGTACAGAAGAGATGTTATTTTTTTAAAAAACTCTTGTTAGTCTCCTCTGCAATATTATTGCCTCGATTGAACATACAGGTGGTTCTCGACTTAAACAGTTCATTTAGTGACCTGTTGTGACCTGTCGGCTGCAGACCCCTCCAGCAGCCGAATCAAATGAGGAGGAGGTGGCATGGGAGTCAGGGATCAGCATCAAGGCAACCTGAGAGCTCCAAGGGGGAAGAGGGAATGGAGCTGTCAGAGAGAGAGAGAGAGAGGCGGAGCCTGGGCCGTCCGTCAGCCCTCAGATGGAGAGTCAACAGCCCCCAGGACTGGAGGTGGCTGATGAGGAAGAGGAGGAACAGATGGGTCCAGTGCCTGATGCGCAGATGTGCAGAAGGCAGAGGAGAGGAGAACAGTGGAAATCTATGGGCCGGTCCTTGGGCCGGAAGAGACACCATTGCTAGCGAAGCCTCACCCTATTTCTGGGGATAAAAGGCAGGGGGCAGAGATGAATAGATGTGGCAGACAACTATTCATCTTCCGGCTGGCCGGTCTAGTTACAGTGGTGGGTTGCTACTGGTTCGCCCCAGATCAGGCAAATTGGTAGCAGCAGCCCAAGGCTCCATCCACCCTCCTGGGCGTCTCTGTGCATGCACGGAAGTGTCGCGCACATGCACACACAGAAGTGAACCAGTAGCAGAGAAAATTGAAACCCACTACTGCATTGAGAGAGAAAGCCAGGTTCACTTAACAATTGCCGTGATTCACTTAGCAACTGTGGCAAGAAACGTCGTAAATCGGGGCAAAACTCGCTTAACAAATGTCTCACTTAGCAATGGAAATTTGGGGCTCCGTTGCGGTCGTAAGTCAAGGAGTAGCAGTATATATTTATATTTTCCATTTTATTCTTTACTAACTTATAACTCACAATTCTCTGCTTCGGCTTGGGCTTTCTTTAAGGTTACCGTATTTTTCGGACTATAAGATGCACCTAAATTCAGAAGAAGAAAGAAGTTTTTGGGCCCCACACACCCCATTTTTGGGCCTTTTGTGGGAGCCTTTTTTCTGCCCTTTTCCAGCCTTTTTTGGCCTGTTTTCGGGACTTTTTTCCTGAAAAAACGGGCCAGAAAAAGGCAGAAAAAAGGCCCGAAAAAGGGGCGTGCAGAGGCCAAAAACCAGCCAGTGGGTGGGCAGGACTTCAGCCATATTCGGTCTATAAGATGCACAGACATTTTCACATTTTTGGGAGACAAAAAAGTGCATCTAATAGTCCAAAAAATACGGTACTTGTTCCATTTCCTATCCAATATTATTCAGTTTTGGAAATGGAGAGCTTGAACTGTCTAGTCGTAACCAATGACTAATATTCTAGCAATCTTAGATACTACGTTCCAGATAAGATCATTCTGTTCTGTTCATAGTAGCGGGACGTCTCCATGGCTTCCTGGAGAATTTTTTCTTCCACGGGGCAAAGTCTACGGTGGGCAAACGCAGCCTCTGTCACTCGAGCGAGCACGAGAGAGAAAAGCCTCAAAGGAGGATTAATAATGGGATACTTTTCCTGGTGTATTTAATTACTCCTCGATAAACTTAGCCAGCATGGCTGATAATTGTCCAGCTTTCTGCATTGGATTAGGGCCCAAAGCCACAGACTCAGTTCAGTGGTGGGACTCAGTCGGTTCGGGAGAATCGGTTGCTAAGTTATTTGAATCCCACTACTTTCTTTCAGTTCCAAGAAAGAAGATTTCAACAAAACGTCTGTCTGTCCCTCTCTCTCTCTCTCTCTCTCTCTCTCTCAGCCCATCTCACAGGGTAGTAGTTGTGGGAAAATGAGAGAAGGAAAGAAGTATTGTGTACATTCATCACCTTGAGTTTGTTTTTATATATAAAAATAATAAAGGTGGGGTATAAATAAATAAATAGGGAGTATTTCAGGAGAGGCACAAGAAAGATGGCCTTATTAATTGCAACGAGAGGTGATTTTTCTTTCAAGGGCACTCAGGTAGGACCCCAACAAGCTTCCGCATTCGGGTGTTCAGGCAGATGGAAGTGGCGTGTGTTTTTTTAATGGTTAATGGTTTTTTTCGGGGGCTACCAGAAAGAGGATGCAGTATCTGGGATGACCACCAGGTGGCAAAAGGATTTATTGTACGGGCTCAGATGTGGTAGCTCAATGTTTCCGATAAATGGACGATGGAGGACATAATTTCAGGCCTTCCTCCCATTATGTTAACAATTTCAAAATAATAATATCAAAAGATAATTCCCTTTCTTCCTTTTGCAATGGAACAGTGTCTTTTACTTGAATCCAGTGCAGTGTTTCTCAACCCTGGCCATTTGAAGATGGGTGGACTTCAACTCCCAGAATTCCCCAGCCAGCATTCCGGGAATTGAAGTCCACCCATCTTAACAGTTCATTAGCATGCTGGCTGGGGAATTCTGGGAGTTGAAGTCCACCCATCTTAACAGTTCATTAGCATGCTGGCTAGGATCTTGGGCAGTGCCTGTTTTTGAATCTAGCGGGATGAAGTCCATTCAAAAGGCAGTGCTTTTTAATCGGAACTCTTTCCAAAACAAGGGTGGTCATTGGTTTCTTATTTTTTTAGTGCGTGAAGCAGCCAAGGAAAGCCTGCGGCTACCCAAAGTTGGGGCCATCAGCATCCCTTTCCCCCTTCCCCTCTCCCCAGACATTCTTTCTCTTTTCCTCCTGCTCAACCACCTTATAAAATTTGGACTAGGTGAAAATGGTTGCTTGCTTTTTTTTTAAAAAAAAGATCATTCCTGCTCTTCTCCTTTTAGAATAGAAAATAGAATAAGTAAATAAGAATAAGAATAAAATAGAATAGAAAATAGAAATTAGAAAATTAGAATAGAATAAGAATAGAGTAGAATAGAATAGAAAATAGAATAGAAAATAGAAAATTATAGAATAGAATAGAATAGATTGGAATGGAATGGAATGGAATGGAATAGAGAAAATAGAATAAAATAGAAAATGAGAATAGAATAGAAGAATAGAATAGAATAGAAGAATGGAATGGAATGGAATGGAATGGAATGGAATGGAATGGAATGGAACGGAATGGAACGGAATAGAGAAAATAGAATAAAATAGAAAATAGAAAATTAGAATAGAATAGAATAGAAGAATAGAATAGAATAGAATAGAATAGAATAGAATAGAATAATAGAATAGAAAATAGAAAGAATAGAATAAGAATAGAGTAGAATAGAATAGAATAGAATAGAATAGAATAGAATAGAATAGAATAGAATAGAATAGAATAGAATAGAAAATTGAAAATTAGAGAATAGAACAGAACAGAATAGAATAGAAAATAGAAAGAATAGAATAGAAGAATAGAATAGAATAGAATAGAAAATTAGAATATAGAATATAGAATATAGAATAGAACAGAACAGAACAGAACAGAACAGAACAGAACAGAACAGAATAACAGAGTTGGAAGGAACCTTGGAGGTCTTCTAGTCCAACCCCCTGCTTAGGCAAGAAACCCTACACCACTTCAGACCAATGGTTATCCAACATCTTCTTAAAGACTTCCAGTGTTGGAGCATTCACAACTCCTGGAGGCAAGTGGTTCCACTGATTAGTGCCCATCATCCTTGCATTCCAAAAGGAGGGAAGGTAGGTCATTTCCTCCCTCCCCCCCCCCCCCCCTTCTTTCGCTCTGCAGTTCTCCCTGTGCTTCTTCACTCTTTCCATTTCACACAGTTTCCATTTATAGAGCAGTTTCATCTCTGGCCGTGACTCAGAGTTGGAGATCATGTGAGCAGCTCTTCAACCCTCAGGAAGATTTGCCAGGCCTCTCCAAGACCTGCCTAATCCAGGCAGGAGGACATCATCATCATCACCATGGCAGCCTGGGTCTTGTTCTCCATCCTTCCGTTCCCTTATGACCTTCTCCTTCTCCTCTTCTCCCTCCCACCCTGGATGGGGAAAAAAAAAACCCACCCTAATCCAATTACATGATCCGCATTAAGCAGTATCTTAATGCAGCAGACTGCTAAGCCAAGAAGGATGGCAGGATAATAGCCTTCAAGGGGGAACTGAGGTAAAATCTCGAAAAAGATCCCAGAGTCGAAAGGCTATAAGGCTGACGATGCTAATTCCCTCTAACCTTTTCCTCCTTGGATGCTTGTTTCCCCCTGCCCACCCCACCCCCTTATAGACAGCTCTAAACTAGATGGGGTTGTCTTCAGCAAAATCAACTTGGGGTCGACTTATTTTCCAAAGCACCAGCAGGCCAGGACCAAAAAAACCCCCCCAACAATAACAAATGGATGAAAACTAATCAAGGAGAGAAGCAATCTGACATTAAGGAGACATTTCTTAAGAGCGAAAACAATTAACCTGTGGAACAGCTGGCCACAGGAAGTTGTGGGGGCTTCATCACTGGAGGTTTTTAAGAAAAGACTGGACAGCCACTTGTCTGAAATGGTACAGGTTCTCCTGCTTGAGCAGGGGTTGGACTAGAAGACCTCAAAGGACCCTTCCAGCTCTTTTTTGATTAAAATGTCACCCCCAGGCCAATTCACCCACCTTGGCTGCCGTTCAGAGGCATGTAGGAGTCTTGAACAAACACAATTTTCAACTCCAGCTTCACTTTCACAGAGTCAAGACCCGCCAGCCACTTAAGGAGTGGCTGGTTCCAGGTTTTATTTATTGTATTTTTAAAATTTATTTATTTAGAGAATTTATATGGCCGCCCCACTCTCTTTCAGTGTCTCTGGCTGGCTTTATTATAATCACAGTACTCGCATCCTGTTTTTCACTGCTTGGAAAGTCTTTGGAGAGCCGTGTTCAAATCCTTTGGCCTAGAGATCATGGTTGTCTTCACATGGAACACATTTTTTCCACCCCCTGTTCCTTCTTCCAGAGATTTGGAAGTTCTCTTCCAGATCTTTGCTTTGATCCAGCGTGACCCATAATTTTATGGCCTCAGTGCATCCCCTTTTTCTGCATTACAGATAGATGGAGTCGGGGTGCGACTCACTTAACTTCCCTACCGGTTCGCTCGCGTGCACCTCCTTCCACGCATACTCGGCCTTCCGTGCATGCCCTTTGCTCTCACTCGCGCCTACCGCGCATGCGCACAGCCTCCAAAATGTGGCTAAATAGGACGGCATTACATCCGGAAGGATGGGTGGGGCTTACTGCAGCCGCCGCTACCAGTTCGCACGAATTGGACAGAACCGGCTGAATCCCACCACTGGATGGAGTCTCCCGTACCTTTTTTTTCTTATTTCACAAGGCATCCAACCCCACCCCACCCCCGGCATATACAATGAGGCATCCACATATCTCATATTAAATATTCCACTTCTTTAATTATTTGTTTAAATCGGTTGGGTTGTTGTTGTTCTTGTTGTTGATTGATTTTACACGACGACACGATCCCGAAAGGGGAAGGGGAGATGGGACAGAAAACAATGACCTGACATTTATGTCCCCGCTCCCCTCACCTCCCACCTTACAAAGAACATAAGGGTTGGTGTGATGAGTGGGGCAGGCCCAGAGCGATCAAGCCGCCTTCAACCCACCAGGAGTGAGCGATGCCTTCCCTCCCGCCCCCTCTTGTTTAGAGAGGGGCTCTGAGGGGAAGGGGCTATGGCTGAAGTCGCAGGCTCAGGAAACAGGAGCGTGTCTGACCAAGGGGAGGGGGCAAAGTTAAGCACCGGTGGGGTTACAGCCCGAAACGTCACCCCCCCTCCCCTGGGTCGGTTGCGGGCAACCACCCGAAGGCCGTCTGGTCTCCGATGGATGGGCAGGCCCCTGGAGGGAAGGTGGCTTAAACGGCTGCCACAATGCTAGCAGAGCAAATGTACATGCAGGAGAAAGAGCTTTAGGTTTTCATTTACACATCTACAGAGTCAGACTCCAGGGGTTTGGGGCAGGAGGACTCTGAAATCTGGCCACTTTAAGACTCGTGGACTTCAACTCCCAGAATTCCTCAGCCAGCATGTCTCCAATTCTGGGAACTGAAGTCCCCAGCTATGACTGGCTGGGGAATTCTGGGCGTTGAAGTCCACAAGTTTTAAAAGTGGCCATGTTGGGAGACTTCCTGAAGGGAAAGGGGAATGAAAAAAAAAAAATCCCACTGCTTTTTAGTGTAAAAATGAAAGAGTTTCAGAGGATGTGTGGGAAGCTTTGCTGGGCAGTGAAACGAATCACGGCTAACCTCTGTCCTTTCTCATTTACACAAGTACAGGCACACACTATCACCGTTCACAGCCACCCACATGCACACAAGGGAAAGGAAAGGAGGGAACACACATTGGCATGGCTGGGGTTGAAGGGTGGGGGGCGAGAAGAGCAGGAATTCAGCTCCCCCCCTCCATCTAATCTCTGACTAGTGCTAACCGGGTCATTATCCTTCCCCCTGCCGCCCCACCCCACCCCCAGACCCCCCACCCCCATCCCTGTTTGGTTCTCATCTCCGAGGCAAGTTGTTTCGAAGTGGCTGGTCCCTGCGTTCAATCCCAGCTCCGGAAGGAAATTTTGAGTTGTTGGGAGTTAGACGTTTTGCAGAGGTCAAGAAAGATTGACACACACACACAACACACCCCTCCCATGGCATGTTTCCCCCGACCACCACCACCTCTCTCTCTCTCTCACACACACATCCATGGACCCTCTTCCCATAGACTGCCTCTAGAAACGGAAGCAGAATGTGGCAGAGAGCAGAAGTGGGTGAGAGGCGGGATGGAAGTGGGGAGATGGTGTCCCTTCCTTGAATCCAGACTGGGACATGCATGCAGGACAGGACAAGTCAGGTGTTCCTTTTGGGTGGGGGTGGGGGTGGGGGTGGGTGGGGGGCTGGGGAAAAAGGAGTGGGGAAGGAAGGCTCGGTTGGTTGTTCCTCTGTCCCGGCATGTAATCCTGGTGGTGTAATCTCTCATAATCATGAGGGGGGGCAAGAGGGAGGACTAATTTGGGAGGGTCACAATTCCCCCCCAGCAGGGGAGGCAACCAGCAATGGACACAGGAAGAGATTCAGTAGTAAGTCTCTTTCTCCACCCATCCTATAAGAAAAAAAAGGAATATCCATAAGGCATTTGTGGCAGGATAGCCATTCAATACCCCCAGCCCCCCCCCTTTCAAATAGGATCCAGAGCTCTCCTGGCTTTCCCTCTGATCCTTATTTATAACCCCCCCCCCCCCCAGGTAAGATGATGAAGGTTATGAAAATAACAACAAGAAAAATGGGTGAAGAATTTGCTCTCGATTCTGCACGGTGGATAAGAGGACCCCAAACGTCTGCCCTCAAAACAGAGCCTTGCGTTTGGAAATGAAGCAAAGAAGAAAGGAAAGAAAGAAGGAGAAGGGAGAGGAATGAGAGCAAGGGAAGGGGAAGGGGGGAAAAGGAAGAAGGAAAAAGAAAAAAAAGAGAAAGGAAGGAAGGAAGGAAAAAAAAGAAGGAGAAAAGGAGGGAGGAGGGAGGGAGGAGGGAGGAAAAAGGAAATGAAAAAAGAGAGATAAAGGAAGGAAGGAAAAAAGAAAAGGAAGAGAAAGGAAGGAGGGAGGGAGAAAAAAGGAAAAGAAATGAAAAAGGGAAGGAAGGAAGGAAGGAAGGAAGGAAGGAAGGAAGGAAGGAAGGAAGGAAGGAAGGAAGGAAGGAAGGAAAAAGGGGGAAGAGAAAGTAAAGGGCTCAAAGTGCATAGAGGACAATAAGGGAGAGTCATATAGTTCCTGAATTCCTCAAAGTAAAAACCTCTGCTTAGGACTGTCTGCAAAATGACCAATAAATGCAAAAATCTTGAACTAAAAATAGGAAGCCTTATTTTAAAGCCCCGGGATTGAAAGCTGCTGTTAGGTAGGCAGGGATCTTTCTGTAAACCTAGAAGCCCATTCAACTCCTCCTGGCCCCCTGCCGGCTCTCCCAACCCCCTCTCACCTCCTGGGTTACGGCGCAATATGAGTTTGCGGATTTCATCATACACAAAAATGAGGAAACTGTATGGAAAGGCGCAGAACCACCAGCTTGGTCTATGGAGAGAAGACAGACATTCAGCCCAAGAGGGTGAGAGGCCACCCAGCCCTTCAGAGCCCAACAAGTCTGCCCCTTTCCACCACCACCCCTAAATAAAATAAAATAAAATAAAGAGCTGGTACTCACTTCAAAGGATACATTCGGAGAGCCACATCCATACCGGGGCAGTAGGATAAGAAGGCGGCTAAGGCAGTCTCCTCAAAGAGGCCAAAAATGAGGATCTTGTTTCTGAGAAGTGGGGAGGAGAGATGGAGGGATGGACAGATGGAATCGCCAGTTACGATTGCTGCCAATTGCTGTAGCAATCGAGAATTTTTTTTTTTTTTTTTTTGTGAAGTGCCTAATATCACAAGGTTGAGATGGACAGCTTTATCATCATCGTTTTCATTTAACAACCCCCTTGCGGGGTGGAGTCTGGGCAACTGAATGGAGCAAGCAGAGTGTTTTTTACTGGCCGGATGCCCTTCCTGTTGCCAATGCGGAGTTTTGTTCAGCAGATATATTCTCATTGTGCCCATAGAGAGACAAATATCTGGCTCTACCTAGGATCGAACTCACAGCCTCCCGATTGTGAGGTGAGAGCTCCAACTCTAGGCCACCGCGCAACTCCAGATGGACACCTTTATAAATTCAATATATAAACAACACATTCCTGAAAGCAGAACTGGCTGTAGCCTGTTACTGCATCCCGTTTTTTTGCTTGCAAGAAATAAAACATTTTAAAATAGTGCGTGAAGCAGCCGAGTGGTGGCTCAGCAGAGTAAAGCATTGTGATTAACATCAGGTGTCTGCAATTACTGTAAGTTCAAATCTCATCAGGCTCAAGGTTCCATCCTTTCTAAGGTAGGTGAAATGAGGACCCAGTTTGTGGGGGCAATAAGCTGACTTTGTACAAATATACCAAAGATATGAAGGCTATTGCTTAACGCATTGTAAGCCACCCTGAGTCTCCGGAGAAGGGGGGCATACAAATCTAATTAAAAAAAAAAAGTTCAAATTTTCTGCTTACTTTTTTTTAAAAGTTTCTGGGCATCAAGCTATGATTTCACGGACTAGACCCCACCGCCCTTAAGATTTGGGGATGACTTCGCTTCTTGGTTGCTTTGCGGAGTTTATTCCCTTTCTTTGGCCAACGGGAAACTGGCAGCCACCGTACCTCATGCCTTGCTGGAAGACGGAATTCCTTCTGGTTTTGCAAATAATCAAGTCAGCCCACTGCACCACCACGATGCTGACGAAGAAGGCAGTATGGCAGGTGAATTCCACTACTTTGCGTTGCTCGTACGTCTAGGAGAAAAACGGCAGGGAATTAAACATCTGCACCCTCTTCCAGAATTGTCTTCCTTTCTTCAGGGGTGGGCTGCTGGGGGTTCGCAGTGGTTCGGGAGAACCTCTAGCTAAGATTCTGTGCAGTTTGGAGAACCCCCCACATCCCACTCCTGGCTGACCCAGCCCACCCCGCCCTTCCCATCCCAGGAGTCCCCAGGTGGCCCGTTTTGGATGCAAGTAAATGCAGGATGTGCATGGAGGCTTGGGGAGGGTGAAAAACGGGCCTACCGGAAATTCAGGAAAGCTGGAAATGGGCCAGTTTCTGGCCTCCAGAGGGCCTCTGAAGCCTGGGGAGGCCGTTTTCGCCCTCCCGGAGGCTCGAGGGAAACCTCCGGAGTCCATGGGAAGGCAAAAATGCCCTCCCCACACCGTGGTGCAGGAGGCCAACTAGGCCATGCCCACCGTGGCCACACCCACCTGTTCTGTCCCCACCTCACACACGCACCCCCACAGACGGCCAAGAGTTAATAAGCCAACACACGAAAGATTCTTTGATGACAAAGTTGGCAGCATCCCAGTGGCTGGCTCCCAATATTCTTTACTCACAAGGAAGGAGTTTCCCCTTCGTTCGGAACACCAAAACAAAATCACAATAACAAAAAGATTAGTCCGAATTCAGTCCGCTAATCAGGCAAAGTTCCAGCAACACAGAGAGGATGAGTTATTTCCAGTTTTTGCTCATCACAGAGCTTGAACAGCCACCGCACCCCCTTTTATACCCTGTGGGGTGTGGTCCAGTGACTCAGCCTAATCCCTGGCACGCCTCTTCCTCTGCTGAACACGCTTATCTCTGCAACACAGTCGAGGGTCCAGCCAAGACTCATCTTTCTCATTACTGTCCACCTGTGGCTGCGTGGACGTACTTGGCCCCGGGCCTATCTCTTGGCCTTCGGTGTCCTCCGAAGGCATTGCCAGAGAGGAGGGTCCTGGAGAGGGAGGCCTTGTCAACTCCTCTCCTTCACTCTCGGAGTCCTCTCCTCCTGATAATCCAGGCTCAGGGAACGGAGCCACAACACCACCCAGCAACCGGGCAGAGAACCCCTTGCTAAAACTTTGGAAGCCCAGCCCTGCCTTTCTTGCATAACAACCTGCTCTCTCAGTTCAAGATTAGACACTTGGTGGGGTGCAAGGGGGAGATGGAACTTCCGGCTTTCTTCCTTTCTCCTAGGCTCACTCCCCACAGCGTGCAATAATTGTGCTGTTAGACTCAGTTCCAAATTAATATGAGCGACATTGGCAATACCTACAGTATCAGTCACTAAGCTGGATCAAGGATAAACTAAACAAGCTACAGTTTATGGCCATGTGCTGCAGCGACCAAAAAAAGAAGCCAACGCAGTCCTAGGCTGCAGTAACAGGGACAGAATCAAGATGACTTGAAGTTTGGGTATCGCTTTATAATGCCTTGGGGTAAGACCCTAACGTGGAATATTTGCATCCAGTTTTGGTCGCCACGATTTCAAAAAAGATGCTGAGACTCTGGAAAGAGTGCAGCGAAAAGCAACAAAGATGATTAGGGGACTGGAGGCTAAAACATATGAAGAACAGTTGCTGGAACTGGGCATGTCTCGTGCCCAATTCTAGTTTAATGAAAAGAAGGACTAGGGCAGTGGTGGCGAATCTGGCACTCTGAGCCCTCTCTATGGGCACCTGTGCCATCGCCCCGGCCCAACTCCATTGTGTTTGTCCCGCAAGGGGGAGAGAGCGAGGGAGGGAGAGGGGAGGGGAAGAGAGAGAGAAAGATAGGGAGGAAAGAGGGAGGGAGGGAAGGAGTGAGAGGGAGGAAAAGAGAGAGAGAGAAAGAGAGAGGTGGGAAAAAGAGGGAGGGAAAGAGAGAAATGGTATTGTTGCTAAATGTACTATTTCAAAAGCAATAAATAAATAAATGAAGGGGAATAAAAAGAGCCTGGATAGCTCAGCAGACTAATGTATTGTGATTAACTCCAGCTGCCTGCAATTACTCCATGTTCGAATCTCACCAGGCTCAAGGTCGACTCAGCCTTCCATCCTTTCTAAGGTAGGTAAAATGAGGACCCAGTTTTTGGGGGCAATAAACTGACTTTGAATAAAATATACAAAAGTATGAAGGCTATTGCTTAACGCATTGTAAGCCGCCCTGAGTCTCCGAAGAAGGGCAACATAAAAATCAATTTTTTTAAAAAAAGTGCATTTATCCGTTTTTCTTAGAACAATTAGCTGAACTCTGTGTTGCTTATCTTTACTTTAGATAGTAAAACCTCATTATTCAGGTTAAATTGCCAGGTTGGCACTTTGCAATAAATAAGTGGGTTTTGGGTTGCAGTTTACACACTCGGTCTCTAAAAGGTTTGCCGTCACTGGACTAGGGGGTGACATCGTAGCAGTCTTCCAATATCTCAGGGGCTGCCCCAAAGAAGAAGGAGTCAAGCTCTTCTCCAAAGCACCTGAGGGCAGGACAAGAAGCAATGGGTGGAAACTAATCAAGGAGAGAACTAACCTAGAACTAAGGAGAAATTTCCTGACAGTGAGAACAAATAATCAGTGGGACAACTTGCCTCCAGAAGCTGTGAATGCTCCAACACTGGAGGTTTTTAAGAAGAGATTAAACAACCATTTATCTGAAATGGGATAGGGTCTCCTGCCCAAACAAGGGGTTGGACTAGAAGACCTCCAAGGTCCCTTCTAACTTTGTTCTCTATGCATTTCAGAATGTGATTCGTTGGTTGGGCTTTTATTGTAATTGATGACAATGCCCATTAATTCAGGCCTTCTCTATGGCTTACGCCATCCTGATTAAATAAAATGCGCTTTGTTCTTGCGTGCTTTTCACATCTCTTGTGACGTGATGTGTCAAAGAGGGCCCTTCCTGGCCCATCACGGGGTTTGTTCTACATCTGGGCAGCACAGTTGCCAAGTTCAGCTCTTCCACAGCTTCCTTCTCTTTTAGCGCTTGCCAAATACAGCGTCTCTAACTTCTCTGCAGCTTAGGGCTTCGGGGTGTGTGTGTGTGTGTGTGTGTGTGTGTGTGTGTGTGTGTCTAAATCCAGCTCTGAAATTCGATCGCTCTTCCAATGGCCAACACCCAGCAAATAATGGAGACCAAAAAAGACACAGCTTGAGGGGAAGGTATTAAAATGGAAAGCCTGCATAACTCAAGGCATCTTTGGCTGCAGAGAGGAACATCAACATTTAACTCTCATTCTCGCTGCACACAGGTAACAACAGAGTTACTTGCATTGTAGTTTAAGGTCACATCCTGGGTACCTCCGTTTCTTTGCTTAGGGTAACAGAATGAAAGTGGCTTGTCCCTGTCTTTTTTTGGGGGGATGGTTTTTGACTTTACTCCAGCTTATCCCCAGCTATATTTCCCTAGCGGTTTCCAGATTTTATACTTATCCTAATTTCCCAAATCTCTATTAAATAGTTCTTTTTTTGTTTGTTTGTTTATTCTCAATTCATGGAATTGGAAATAAAGGTGGAAGAAAAAAAAAATTGCCAACCATTCATAGAGCGATAGTTAAACTCCAAATAGGAGTTTAAATGCAGTTCTGTTTGGTGGGTCCATCATTTGACTAGATTATATAGTATTCCGTCTATTATTTTTAAAATTAGAACCTAGCATTGGTAGAAAATTAAAGCATATCTCTCTCTCTCTCTCTCTCTCTCTCTCTCTCTCTCTCTCCTCCTCCTCCTCCTCCTTCCTCTCTCGTGTAATATTCATTCTCTGCAAAAGGCAATGACACAATACATTCTTGAAAACAATGTCCTCAAAAGATACCAATTCTACACCCGTTGCAGCATCGCTACCATAAAATATATTTCTGTAGTGCCAGCTAGAATCGTAAACATCCATGATCCATTACCAGAAATGAAATGAAGCACCATTGTGTAAAAAGTGATCAGATTAATATTTGATGTATCAAAGCAGAAACTCTTGGAGGAAGAACATCTAAAAAAACCATCTAGCACCATGTTCTATGTTGTTGTTAGTTGTGAAGTCATGACTGACCCATCGCGACCTCATGGACAACGTTCCTCCAGGCCTTTCTGTCCTCTACCATCCCCCGGAGTCCATTTAAGCTCAGGCCGACTGCTTCAGTGACTCCATCCAGCCACCTCATTCTCTGTAGTCCCGTTCTTCTTTTGCCCTCCATCGTTCCCAGCATTAGGCTCTTCTCCAGGGAGTCCTTCCTTCTCGTTAGGTGGCCAAAGTATTTGAGTTTCATCTTCAGGATCTGGCCTTCTAAAGAGCAGTCAGGGTTGATCTCCTCTAGGACTGACCGGTTGGATCTCCTTGCAGTCCAAGGGACTCGCAGGAGTCTTCTCCAGCACCAGAGTTCAAAGGCCTCAATTCTTTGGTGCTCAGCTTATGGTCCAACTCAACTTATGGTCCAACTTTCAGAGCCATACATTGCAACTGGGAAAACCATAGTGTGTTCTATAGACTTGTCCAAACAAACTGCCACTTAACAGGGATTGGATCTCAGCCATCCTTTCTGTAAGTGATCCAGATGCCTCTACTTACCCACTGCTGCCCATATGAATCCTCCAAGTCGTTGACTGTCCGGTCGTCCCAATTAAGACGGATGCCAACCAGAACAGAAGGCAGGAACCCGTTCTCAGCCAAGATCACAAAATAGGAGAAGAACCCTCCCAGAGCCTGAATCATTCCTGCAAAGGAATTTTGAGTGTTGAGGAAATCCTTTCTTGACCTCAACAGCTTTGAGACCTATGGACTTCTTAGAACTCCCAGAATCCCCCAGCCAGCCATGCTTAAAGGTTTATTGTACTCTAATAAGTAACGATTCAATGTTTCTGTGCTCAGTATTATTATTGTCACTAAAATATTGTTATTACTACTGTATTCCTGTTTTAATTAAGCTATGCAGTCAATGCTACGGTTGTTTTGACTGATGACACTTTTATATTTTACAAACATGTAGATATATATTAATCACTGAGGAGAAAGGTTTGGTTTTTGGGGCTTATAAAGAGCCACGGTGGCACAGTGGTTAGAATGCAGTACTGCAGGCTATTTTTGCTGACTGCCAGCAGGCTGCAATTTGACAGTTCGAATCTCACCAGGCTCAAGGTTGACTCAGCCTTCCATTCTTCCAAGGTGGGTCAAATGAGGACTCAGATTGTTTGGGGGCAAATAGGCTGTCTCTGTAAACCGCTTAGAGAGGGCTGTAAAAGCATTGTGAAGCGGTATATAAGTCTAAGTGCTATTGCTATTATAATGGCAAGTGGAGAAAGATTTTATAAACCACTAAAATGCCAGGCTTTTCAAACATGTTGGACTATAATTTGCATCTCAGGCCAGTTTAACTTGTTCCATGATTTCCCTTCCTGATGTTAGCGACGTGAAGGGCACATGGTGATGGCTTCAACCCTAAAAATGTTCACCAAGCATGGCTCTTCAAAATCAAAGTTGAGCTTTGCTCTCCTATTACCGGTATTTTCAAGGACTTCGTGCCAAATAAATGCAAGCAGCATCAAGTTGCAAGGCCTTGCTTTCTCTGATGCATGGAATATGGTGTTGTTGGTTGAGCCGTGCCCGTAATCCATTCACCTGTCAGCAAAATTTCTCCTTGTGTGCCACAAGGCTGCCTATTTATTTATTTATTTTGGATCTCCCGATAATAGAATAAGAGATCCTAGAACAGAATACTTTATTGGCTAAGCGTGGTTGACACACAAGGAATTATTCTCCGGTGCATCAGCTCTCAACGTACATGCAAAACAACGAAGTAGTAATAATCCCAAGATCAAAGTAATAATAACGATAATAATGATGACACCAATAAGAAAAGGTAGTGGAACAGAGGAGAAGGATAAAGGTCATACAGCCGTACTACATGATAAAAATACTTAGACCTAAGACAGTACTGTGGGAATTAGCAGAGTGATGGCATGAGGGAAAGAAACTGTCTTTGTATCTAGTTGTTTTGGCATGCAGTGTCCTACAGCTGTGATGGCAAACCTATGGTACGCGTGCCATAGGTGGCACACGGAGCCATATCTGTGGGCACGCGACTGCTGCCCTAGCTTAGCTCCAGCGTGCATGCGCGCACCGGCCAGCTGATATTTGTGCCTTCTGGGCCCACCAGAAGTTGGGAAACAGGCTGTTTCCGGCTTCCGGAGGGGTAGGGAAGGCTGTTTTCGCCTCCATAGGCTCCTAGAAAGCCTCTGGAGCCTGGGGAGGGTGAAAAACGGGCCTTCGGGTCCCACTGGAAATCAGAAAACGGTCCATTTCTGGCCTCCAGGTGGGTGGGGAAGGCCATTTTCACCCTTCCCAGGTTCCTAGAAAGCCTCTGGAGCCTGGGGAGGGTGAAAAACGGTCCATCGGGCCCACCGTGCCATTGTGTGCCAAAAGCGGGGGGAATGGGGGGTTGGGCACGCGTCAGGATGGGGTGCATTGAATTATTGGTGTGGGCACGCATGTGCGTGATCTTTCCACACTCCCCCCTCTTTTGGCACGTGATGGCAAAAAGATTAGCCATCACTGCCCTATAGCCATTATAGCAATAATGCTACAATGGCTAGCAATGTCCTATAAATGCCCTGTAAAATAATCATATAATGCCCTACCAAGTCCTTGACTTACAACAGTTCATTTAGTGACCATTCCAAGTAACAACAGCACTGAAGAAAAATGATTTATGACCTTTTCCCACACTTACGACCTTTGTAGCATCCCCCTGATCACGTCCGTGATCAAAATTCAGACGCTCGGCAACTGGTTCATACTTATGACTGTTGCTGTGTCCCAGGCTCATGGAGCTTACCTTTTTGCAACCTTCTAGCAAGCCAAGTCAATGGTGGGAAGCCAGATTCACTTAACAACCATGTTATTAGCTTAACAACTGAACGGATTCACTTAACAACTGTGGCAGGAATGGTCGTAAAATGGGACAAAGCCCGCTTAACAGATTTCTAACTTAGCAATTTAATGCCCTACATAAAGATCCTCTTACTGTGACAAGGCCTGCCCTGTCCAAGCCCTCTCCTAAAGGCATCCCACCTGGTTGCCTGCACCAGACTCACCAATCTGTCCGTAGGCCATACTGATGAGTCGTTCATTCACCAGCTTGTCGGTCCTGGGGTTTCGGGGCTGACGCTTCATGATGTCACTCTCAGCAGCTTCGTAAGCCAAGGAGATGGCAGGCACCTGGTGGGAAAACCAAGAATGGAGACTGCTCGATCACAGGTTTCGTCTTACACTTGAAGGTTTAGCTCTTCTCATCCCAGCCACTGGAGGAAAGACCAGGCCAAAGCCCAGAATGAAAAATCAGGCTCCTTTGGGCCATTTCCCTCCGAATTCTGTGTCTTCTTTTGCCATCCTTTTCTTTTCTCTCTTTCTTTTTTGACTCATGTGTTCATCCTTTTCAAAGTCATGCTGGGGTCAACTTCTGCAGGAAACAGGAGCCTCTGTTTCCTGCTCAGATTGTAAATGTTAAGTCAAACCCACAGCTTAAGCCAGGGGTCTCCAACCTTGGCAACTTTAAGCCTGGAGGACTTCAACTCCCAGAATTCTTTGCTGGCTGGGGAATTCTGGGAGTTGAAATCCTCCAGGCTTAAAGTTGCCACGGTTGGAGACCCTTGGCTTAAGCTGCCTATTAGATGTATCTGCCGTAGTTTTACAAAAGATAACGAGATAATTTTGGTTGTAAGAATTATAGTTCCCAAGATCCTTCAGCAGGGGTTTCCAAACTTGGCAACTTTAAGACTTGTGGACTTCTTAAAGGCCAAAGAATTCTGGGACTTGAAGTCCACAAGTCTCAAAGTTGCCAGATTTGGGGACTCACCCGTGTCCTTGAGGAATGGAAGTCTTAATGAGTGTGAGAAGGTGGGCGAGAAGATTCCTTGCATGAAATTCAGTTGTGGGAGAGAAGGTCATTAAACTAGCCTACTCCAAGTTTCCTTTGTGCTATTATGATCATATTATTTATGCATATTCCATCTTTATTATTTTTTATAAATGATTCAAAGTGGTGACTATACCTAATACTTCTTTCTCCTCCTATTTTCCCTATAACAACAACCCTGTGGAGATGGATTGGCCTGAGAGAGAGAGGAATTAGACTAAAGTCACTCAGCTTTTATGCCTAAATTTATGCCTCCTTAACCATTAGATCAAACTGGCTCTGATTTGCACTGGCTTCATTTGCATGAAGAAGCACACAGTTTCTGTTCCTTGACACCTTCAACCAAAATTGGTCGAGGCCAAGATCTGTTGTCCCTTGTAATGAAGGACCGAGTTCAGGTTTCGAATCCTGGCACAGAAGGAATCTATGGAGGGGCCCCTTCCACCTGTGAAAAGGATGTTGGAGGATGAAGGGATGTAAGGGGAAGAACTCACCATGTCAGTCCCCAAGTCAATGCATAGGATAGTGATGGTACCCAAAGGCAGTGGGATGTTGGCCATGATGAAGAGCAGGAAGGGAGTAATCTCTGGGATGTTACTGGTCAAGGTGTAGGCAATGGATTTCTTCAGGTTGTCAAAAATTAGGCGTCCTAGTGAGACAAATGGGGAGAGAATGGGGCACAGCTGGAGAGCAGCAGGATCCACACAAAGTCAATGCCAGCCAGATTTCTGCTCCATTGGCACAATAGCAATAGCACTTATATACTGCTTTACAGTGTTTTTACTGTCCTCTCTAAGTCAGCATCTTGCCTCCAACAATCTAGATTCTCATTTTACCAACCTCGGAAGGATGGGTCCATCTTGAGATGGTCAGGATCGAACTCCTGGCAGTGGGCAAAGTTAGCCTGCAATACTGCATTCTGACCATTGCGTACCACAGAAGGGAGGGGGGAGGGAGGGAAGGAGGGAGGAAGGAAGGAAGGAAGGAAGGAAGGGGAAAAGGAAGAGCAATAAGCACTCAAGACTTATATACCGCTTTACAGTGCTTTTACAGCCCTCTCTAAGAGGTTTAAAGAGCCCCCCAAACAACCTGGGTCCTCATTTTATCCACCTCAGAAGGATGGAAGGCTGAGTCAACCTTGAGCCTGGTGAGAGTTGAACTGCCAAACTGCAGGCAGCCGGCAGTCAGCAGAAGTAGCCTGCAGTACTGCGTTCTAACCACTGCGCCACCGTGGCTCACAAGCTGCTTCTCCTCCCCTTCCGGGATTAGTAATTCTTACCCACTCCTAGAGGTACGTAGTCCTCACAACCATAATTGAGCCCAAAATTTATGTCGCTGAGTGAGACATTTGTGAATTGAGGACTACATCAAGGTTGTGTTTGACCTTGGGGGGGGGGTGTTCAGGGGAGGCATGGCCAGCTCAACGTAATTCATTTGGGGGGGGGGGGGACGCCTGTGATGGTCTGAGCATTCTGCCAGTGAAAATGGGCTCCCGAGCTCCGTTTTCAGCTGCGACAGTTTCCTGCAACCCTCTGCCAATGAAAATGGAGCTTGGGAGGACTCCCACTGCAGGCTGATCCTATGCTGGTTCCAGAGTGGCCCTGTGGGCCAGATCTAAGTACCCTGTGGCAGTGGTGAAATCTAAAATTCGTTACTACCGGTTCTGTGGGCGTGGCTTGGTGGGGGGGGGGATGTAATGTGACGGTGGGCGAGACCAATTTTTTTTTAACTTTTAAAACCATTTTTTCTACAACCTCTTCGGCATAGAGATTGTAAAAAAAATGCTTTCAAAAGGCTCTGACGATCCCAACTGAGTTGCCTGATCGTTAGAGGCATTTAAAAGAAAAAAAAAAACCATCTCTGCTGATCAGGCAACTCAGCCTGGATCGTCAGAGGCATTTAAAAGAAAAAAAGGGGTTTTTTTTCTTTTAAAAGCCTTTGACGATCCCAGCTGAACCGTGCAATCATCAGAGGCTTTTTTTTACTTTTAAAAGCATTTTTTCGGCCGAAGAGGTTGTAGAAAAAATGCTTTTAAAAGTAAAAAAAAGCCTCTGATGATTGTGCGGCTCAGCTGGTGGGAGGGGGCAGGAATTTTTGCTACCGGTTCTCCGAACCACCCGTCTCTACCGCTACCGGATCAGGCGCATTTCACCCCTGCCCTGTGGGCCAGATCCAGCCTCCGGGCCTTGAGTTTGACACTCCCTGCCCTATAGCAATCCCCTTATATTTGAGCTCTCTTTCCAGTAAGCAGCCTCAGGGAAGAAGAGAAACAGCATTTACCGAATACCTGAGGTGATTTCTGGCAGATGAATGTTGAAATTAGCCTGGAGAACATTTGATATTGTGCCAAGGCAACCTGCCATTTTCAGCTTATAAATTGCTTGCTCCTGTCCTCAGAGCTTACTCCATGAGATACATCGGCTGCGATGCTTGGTAAAATCCCGCCCCGAATCCTGATGCTATATATAAGTAGTCCTTGACTTACAACAGCTCATTTAGTGACCATTCGAAGTTACAACGGGCGCTGAACCAAGCAAACTGATTTGTTTTTCACACTTATGACCATTGCAGCATTCCCCACGGTCGCATGATTTACATTTGGATGCTTGGCAACTGACTCGTATTTATGACGGTTGCAGTGTCCCGGCCAGGGTCCCCTTTTGCATCCTTCTGACAAGCAAAGTCAATGCGGGGAAGACAGGTTCCCTGAACTACTATACATTTCTCATTTGACAACGGCCGTGATTCATTTAACAGCAGTAGCAAGAAAAGTCGTAAAATGGGACCAAAATACTCACTGCACCAATTTCTCACTTAGCAACATAAATTCTGGGCTCAATCGTGATCGTAAGTCGAGGGGGGACCTGCAAAGGTGGTATTCAGCCGGTTTGGACAGGTTCACCTGAACTGATAGTGAAAATCGTGGGTGGGCTTGCCCCGGCTCTATGTCGTCCTATTTAGGGACATTTTTGAGGCCAGGTCCATGCGTGGAAGGCACACGCATGAGCAAAGCACATGTGTGGAAGGCTGGGTACATCCACGGAAGGCAGGCATGTGTGCAAACCGTACGCACGCGGCAAACCGGTAACAACATACCATATATTTCGGAGTATAAAACGCACCTTTTTCCCCAAAAAGAGAGGGTGAAAATCTGGGTGTGTCTTATACTCTGAATGTAGCTTCACCCAGTTTCTCAAACGGAGGTTTCAGAGGCTGAAAAAAGCATCAGAAACGAAGCTTCAGAAAAAAAGCCTGCAATCAGAGCTTCAGAAAAAAAGCTTCCAAACAGAGCTTCAGAAAAAAAAGCCTCAGAAACAGAACTTCAGAAAAAAAGCTTCCAAACAGACCTTCAGGAAAAAATCCTCAGAAACAGAGCTTCAGAAAAAAAGCTTCCAAACAGCTTCAGGAAAAAAAGCCTCAGAAACAGAGCTTCAGAAAAAAAGCTTCCAAACAGAGCTTCAGAAAAAAAAGCCTCAGAAACAGAACTTCAGAAAAAAAGCTTCCAAACAGCTTCAGGAAAAAAAGCCTCAGAAACAGAGCTTCAGAAAAAAAGCTTCCAAACAGCTTCAGGAAAAAAAGCCTCAGAAACAGAGCTTCAGAAAAAAAGCTTCCAAACAGAGCTTCAGGAAAAAAAGCCTCAGAAACAGAGCTTCAGAAAAAAAGCTTCCAAACAGCTTCAGGAAAAAAAGCCTCAGAAACAGAGCTTCAGAAAAAAAGCTTCCAAACAGAGCTTCAGAAAAAAAAGCCTCAGAGCTTCAGAAAAAAAGCTTCCAAACAGCTTCAGAAAAAAAGCTTCCAAACAGAGCTTCAGTGGGGAAAAAAGCCTCAAAAACAGAGCTTCAGAGGCTTTTTTTCTGAAGCTCTGTTTCGGAGGCTTTGAGAGGCAGGAAAAAAGTTTTTTTCTGAAACAGAGTTTCAGAAGTTACAGAGGTAGAAAAAAAAGCAAAAGAACCCAAGGCACAGAGCTCACAACCAAGGAACCTGTTGCTAAAATTCACCTCTGAGAAAAAGCTGATTGGGGGTATTCCGCGAGGCCAATCCACCCGCCAATCAGCTTTTTTCTTATTTTCCTCCCCCAAAACTAAGGTGCGTCTTATACTCCGAAAAATACGGTAATGTGCAACCCACCGCTAGCGACCTGTATAATCTTTCTCCCAGAAATAAATTATTAGCGGAACCCATAACTGAGTTCTACCCTCAATTCCGACGGTTTTAGCTGGAAGGGAACCAACCTCCTTCTCCTTGCTTACCTTCTTCAACTCCAGTAACAATAGAGGCAAAATTGTCATCCAGCAGAATCATGTCAGCCGCCTGTTTGGAGACATCTGAGCCAGCAATGCCCATGGCGACTCCAATGTCCGCCTTCTTCAGGGCAGGGGAGTCATTGACTCCATCCCCAGTCACAGCCACAATCGCGCCCTGAAGGGGAAAGGAAAGCACAGTCAGAAACGGAGAACAGGTGCTGTTTGTCCAAAAGATGGTTGGCTGAAGATGATGGAGATGGTTTGGATGGAGAAAACGGCGGTAGGAAATACGTGCGCTCAACCGACACTAGGAGGTTCTCAGCCATCCAAGTCACGGTTGTCCCAAAGGTGTTTTTTCTTTTTAATTAAATGTTATTAATTTTTTATTAATTACATTTCTTAGTGCTTGATGAACATCATGTTGTCTGGGTATTTCATTTGCTTAACCATACAAATGCCGTTCTTACTCTCCACCCCTTTTTTCCAACCACTGGTAAAACTAGTTCCATGTTTCATAATATTCTGCGTCTTCTTTCTGTTTGATTTTCAAAGTCAGTCTATCCATTTCTGCACAGTCTAGTACTGTGATGGCGAACCTATGACACGCGTGCCACAAGTGACACATGGAGCCATATCTGTGGGCACGTGAACGTTCCCTTAACTGAGGTCCAATGCGCATCCATGCACTGACCAACTGATTTTTGGGCCTTCTACTCCCACCGGAAGTTGGGAAACGGGCCTCCGGGGAGGTGGGAAAAGCCAAGAAAGCCTCTGGAGCCTGGGGAGGGCAAAAAACAGGCCTACTGGGCCCACCGCTAACCTTTTTGGTGTCATGTGCCAAAAGCTGGGTAGGTCATGCGCACATGCATGGGGGCACCGGGGGCATTTTCGAATTTTTTTTCGATTTTATTGAATTTATATACCGCCCTACTCCCGAAGGACTCAGGGCGGTTTACAGCCATAAAATAAAACATCTAAATACAAAATTTAAGATATGATAAAACAAATTAAATAGTTTGGCTGAAAATTTGAAACCCCAAATAATTTAAAACGAATTTAAAATTCCCATTTAAAAGGGGGAAAAAACTTAGGTCAGGCCAGCTTGATGGAATAAGTGAGTCTTGAGTGCGCGACGGAAGGTGCGCAGGTCCGGGATCCTCCGTATCTCTGGGGGGAGCTCGTTCCAGATGGTGGGTGCTCCCACAGAGAAGGCTCTCCCCCTGGGGGCTGCCAGTCGACATTGTTTATGACATTGTTTATGACATTGAATTATGGGTGTGGGTACATATGCGCAAGCCCCCCACGCACAACCCACACTTTTGGCACACAATGGCAAAAAGCTTAGCCATCACTGGTCTAGTATCTTCTTAATTATCTCTTCATCTTGAGGTGTTTCTTCATCTTTCCAATATTGCACAAAGATAATTCTTGCTGCTGTTAAAACATGTAATACTACCATGTTCCCCCCAAAATAAGCCCTCCCTGAAAATATTTAACCACATGCGCAGCCAGTCCCCGCCATTTCCTCTGGTTAGGGTTAGGGAGACAGAGCTGGAAATCAGGTAAGACGGCAAGAGGAGCCCCGTCTTGCTCCACATAACCCAAAAATAATAAGATGTCCCTGAAAATAAGGCCAAGCGTTTATTTCGGCATTCCAAAAAATATAAGACAGGGTCTTGTTTTCGGGGAAACACGGTAAATACATACTTTTCTCATCAAATTTTTCTGATATCATCACTAATAAAAACAGTTCAGGTTGAAAATCTACAAGTTTCCCTATTATCAACCAGAGCTAAAGAAGCTTCTTGGAGGAGAAGTGAAATGTCTTCAAAAGAAAAACCAGAAAGTCCAGTTGCCTCTTGAAAAAAGCACCTTTGGGACAACCTACATTAGGGTGTCTGGTCAACTGGGGCGGAATCTCCAGTTAGGCTGGAGGGAGGCGTCAAGGGAGGGCTGAGGGAAGAGATTCTCTATTAGCCCTTCCGTGTTAGCCCTTCCGTACCAAATGCTTTCCATTGTGAAAAGGTGAGATTCAGAAGAAGCATCTGGTGGAATCTGTCAGGCTACGGGAGTAGTAAAATCCTCTCGGTCACTCAAGTGTGTAAATCCATGCATTTTGTGTTGCCTATTTTTACACCTGTGGCACTGTTCTGCCCTGAAAGATCTTTGTTAGCTGTATGAACTCCCTACTTAGCTGGAGAGGACAAGTTTAATGGAATTTGCTATTTGTGGGCATGAGATATAGTTGATTGGATGTCCTTCTCAATCTCTACCTGTCTTTGGCAACCTTCCACGATGATGAGCTTCTGCTGGGGAGAAGTACGGGCAAAGACGATCTCAGTGTGATTCTGTAGGATTTCATCAATTTGCTCTGAAGGCATGTCTTTCAAATCCGTCCCGTGGATCACGCAAGCCTTGGCATCTCTAGGAAGACAAAGGACAGTAGACAGGGCAAGCATGACCTCCCCGTATGCAGATAATCAACTATGGAACTGTTCTGCTTCATCATTTCAATGTTGTTTTTGTTATATTTGTCTTCCTGCCTTTTTCTAAGCGTTCCCAAGAACACAACTGTTGTGGCCTGCCAGTGGCCAGCGGAACTGGCGGCATATTCGGACAGTGAGGAGGTTGGGAAGGAACATGAGCCAGTCCTGGAGTCTGGGGAAGGCTCTGATGAGGGCTCTGCGTCGGAGGCAGAGATGGGCCAGGGCCGTCTGACAGTTATCAGCTACCTTCAGAGTCAGAGATAAGTGGGGCTGAAGAACAGCTGGAGCCTGTTCCCGATGTGCGCATGCATGCAAAGAGCTGCCAGGAGAAGGGAACAATTAAGGAACAGAGGTCGACTCAGGAGTAAAGGCACAAGGGGACGCTCTATTTCCTTGTACAGTGTTACGCCTGGAAGCTTTCGGCCTGGCAATTCTCCAAGGACTGATAAGGTCTGTGGCTGCAATTCATCCTTGAAAGACTGTTTGCCAGGACTTTGCTGACTGTGAATGCTAGGAATTCACATTAGCCAATTAAAACATGGTTTTGTCGGGCAAGGAGTCTGTTTTGTGATTTTTGTGAAGCCTAGGTCAGGACAAAAACTACATTTCAACCTTTCATCGAGGTGAATGGTTACAGCCCCCTGGGAGATGCCAACAAACAACTATCTATTGAACTGCCACGCAGAGTAATGAAGGAGAGAGAAAGAGAGAGATTGCACCTAAACAGATATCTCATCGATACGCTGTTAGAGAATAAAACTTAAATGCTGATATTGTCTAGGTCAGGGGTGTGCAGTCTTGGCTATTTTAAGACTGGGGTGGACTTCAATTCCCAGAATTCCCCTTCAGCACAGCTGGCTGAGGAATTCTGGCATTTGAAGTCCACAGGTCTAAAAGTTGCCTTAGATAGGCCTAACTTCAGTGAGAAAGCCATTTCAAAATGTGACGAACACAAGAAAAATAGCCCTGTGCATGTGACTTCCTTGCCCCCTCTCTGTTTTCCAACATTTTGTCCTTTGGATTTTCATGATGTCCTGGAAGCTGTTACTTTTCCCTCAGACCCACAAAGTTGATCTCTGCCCTCCTACTTTCCCCTCACCTGGGGTTGACCTGACTGACAGGAATGTTTAGCCGGGCAGCGATGTCCTCCACTGTCTCGTTGCCCTCAGAGATAATTCCAACACCTTTGGCGATGGCTTTAGCTGTGATGGGATGGTCACCTGTTACCATGATCACCTATGGAGGAAAAGCAGGTTTATCAAAGGAGTTCTGGGGAACCCAAAGGCTGTCCACTAAAGCAGAATGAGTTGTCCAACCCAATTCATTTCTAAGAGTTGGAAGAATTGCAGGAGATAAGGTGGTCTCCAAGGGTTTCTAAGAGGTCCTAGATAATTTAAGGTTGCTACATCTTCAGTCTGATCCAAGCCAGAAGCTGCCATTGACATCACATCAAATACGCAAACCTTGGGCCAATCCATTAGCTAATTCAAGACAAAGGACCTTGGAACTTTGGAATCTGCAGATAAACTACCGTATTTTCCGGTGTATAAGACGACCCTCCTCAGAGCCATTTAAGGCTCGTCAGAGCCTTATGGGCTGGTCTGCCTGGTTACAGGAGAATGAGACCCGGCGTATAAGATCACCCCCGACTTTTGAGAAGATTTTTGTGTGTTAGAAAGTAGTCTTATACGCAGGAAAATACAGTAATTAAAAGAGCACTGGGATGTGTTTTTGGCATAGGTGTTTGAGTTACCTTCTATGGCCCAGATGAACCATTTCAGATCTTTTCACTATTAAAATAAAGGTAAAGATTCCCTTGCACATGTATCCTAGTGGTTCCTGCCTCTAGGGGGCAGTGCTCATCTCCATTTCAAAGCCAAAGAGCCAGCGCTGTCTGAAGACATCTCTGTGGTCATGTGGCTGGCATGACTAAATGGCAAAGGCGCACGGAACGCTGTTACCTTCCCCCCAAAGGTGGTCCCTATTTTTCTACTTGGATTTTTTATGTGCTTTTGAACTGTTAGGTTGGCAGAATCTGGGACAAGGAACAGGAATTCACCCCATTACACGGCACTAGGGATTCGAACCGCTGAACTGCCGACCTTCTGATCGACAAGCTCAGCATCTTAGCCACTGAGCCCCCACGTCCCCATTTTTCACTATTAGGAGACAATAAAAAAAGACTGCTTAGGAAAGGGAATTGGCCTTCTGGAATATCAAAATTGAGATAAAGAGATTTTCAAAATTGGATAACGTCTGGAATTACATCTCTGAATTCAATGAACGCTATTCATTCCAGGAAATGTTTGTAGTTCATCTAGAGCAGGGGGTCTCCAACCTTGGCAACTTTAAGACTTGTGGACTTCAACTCCCAAAGCTGGCTGAGGAATTCTAGGAGTTGGAGTCCACAAGTCTTAAAGTTGCCAAGGTTGGAGATCCCCTGTTCCAGACTGTCCAGCTGCTTTACCTTGATGCCAGCGCTTCGGCATTTGCCCACGGCATCGGGTACAGCAGCACGGGGTGGGTCAATCATGGACATGAGTCCCACAAAGCAGAGGTTCTCGGTGCAAAAGTTGACATCGTCACAGTCAAAGGCGAACCCTTTGGGATACTGCTCTTCAGGCATGTAGAAGTGGCAGAAACCTGGAAGGAAAAAAGGCGGTCAGGGGGAAAAAAAACAACCAGGGAAAATCTGACCCGGATGGCCAGATCTTAGCCAATGATTTTGCTTGTATCTTAAATGGCACAGACACCCCAATGTAATGTAAAGCATTCAGGATTGGCTCTGAGATAACACTCTAGGCCAGGGGTCTCCAACCTTGGCAACTTTATAACTTGTGGACTTCAGAATTCTGGGAGTTGAAGTCCACAAGCCATAAGGTTGCCGAGGTTGGAGACCCCTGCTCCAGGCCAGTGTTTCTCAACCTTGGCAGAATGAAGATGTGTGGACTTCAACTCCCAGAATTCCCTAGCCAGCATGGCCATTGCTGAAAACTCTGAGAACTGAATTCCACCCATCTGCTGCGTATCCAGATTACGAAAGGCTGCATTGTCATAATGTCTAGTATCTCTAGTATGTCTAGTTTAGATCCAGAAGGACTAGGGGTGACATAATAGCAGGGTTCCAATATCTCAGGGGCTGCCACAAAGAAGAGGGAGTCAAGTTATTCTCCAAAGCACCTGAGGGCAGGAAAAGAAGCAATGGGTGGAAACTAATCAAGGAGAGAAGCAACTTAGAACTAAGGAGAAATTTCCTGACAGAGCAATTAATCAGTGGGACCACTTGCCTCCAGAAGTTGTGAATGCTTCAATACTGGAAGTTTTAAAAAAGATGTTGGATAACCTTTTGTCTGAAGTGGTGTAGGGTTTCCTGCCTAAGCAGGGGATTGGACTAGAAGACCTCCAAGGCCCCTTCCAACTCTGTTATTCTATTCTATTCTATTCTATTCTATTCTATTCTATTCTATTCTATTCTATTCTATTCTATTCTATTCTATTCTATTCTATTCTATTCTATTCTATTCCATTCCATTCCATTCCATTCCATTCCATTCCATAAACCCTGGACTATAAAGCATAAGAACTTATTTCGCACAACCCTCTAAGCCGCAACCAAATGTCATTAAACTTGTCAGGTGGTCACAGAATCCCTCAGCACAGCTTAGTTCCCCTTTCAGTGAAGCCTTCTTCCCTAACTAAAGAGTGTTGTCACCTACCTGTCTTGAAACATCTGGATTCTGAAATAGCAATAGTACTTATATACCGCTTCACAGTATTTTTACAGTCCTCTCTAAGCAATTTACAGAGTCAGCCTATGGCCCCCAACAATTTTGGGTCCTCATTTGACAGACCTCGGAAGGATGGAGGACTGAGTCAAGCTTGAGACGGTCAGGATTGAACGCCTGGCAATGGGCAGAGTTAGCCTGCAATTCTGCATTCTAACCACTGTGCCCCTAGGGAGGGAGGGAGGGAGGGAGGGAGAAGGATGGAAGGAAGGAAGGAGTAGCACTTACTTATATACCACTTTATAGTGCTTTACAGCCCTCTCTAAGCAGTTTACAGAGTCAGCATATTGCCTCCAACAATCTGGGTCCTCATTTGACAGACCTCGGAAGGATGGAAGGCTGAGTCAACCTTGAACCTGGTGAGATTCGATCTGCCAAATTGCAGGCAACCAGAAGTAGCCTGCAGTACTGCACTCTAACCACTGCACAATAGTTAATCTATATCTAAGTTTCCATAGAGGGTATCTGACTTCTCACTGGCTCTTTTTTTTTAAAAAAAAAGAAACCTCACTGACTTCTTCAGGATGTTGTATGACATCTAGGCCTTCTACTCATAGGGGTTTTGCCTTCTTTAGTCCTTCCAACAATCCAATATCCTCTCTCCGGCTATTCCTACCGAGCACCCGCTCTCCAAGTCCGCCGAGCTCTAAGTAGGCATTCTGAAAAGCTTCTTTCATTTCTTCATCAAGGGGCTGTTCTTTGCCTTGGAGCATAATGGTAGAGCATCGGTCCAGGATGCGCTCAGGGGCCCCCTTCATCACCAGCAGGTAGCGGTTATCATTGGGGTCTTCTGTCTCGTGAATCGAGAGCTGCAACAGGAGCAGAAATTCTCTCAGGACCAGGGGTGGGCTGCAAGGGTTCGGGAGAACCTCTAGCTGAGATTCTGTGTAGTTCAGAGAACCCCCAAATCCCACTCCTGTCTGGCCCCGCCCACCCCTCCCCTCCCAGGACTCCCCACGTGGCCCGTTTCGGATGCAGGTAAATGCAGGGCGCATGCGGAGGTTCTGGGAGGGCGAAAAACGGGCTTACTGGAAGTTCGGGAAGACTGGAAACAGGCTCCAGAGGGCTTCTGGAGCCTGGGGAGGCAGTCTTCACCCTCCCAGAGGTTCAAGGAAAGCCTCCGGAGCCCAGGGAGGGCAAAAAAAAAACCCCACGCCATGGTGCAGGAGGCCAACTAGGCCACGCCCGCCCTAGCCACGGGCAGAGAACCCCTTGCTAATATTTTTGGAGCCCACCCCAACGACCCAAAAGAACGTTCCCAGGTTAAATCAGAGGAAGATGTTGCTTAACACACGTCGCTCATGGAGTGTAACACAGAGTGACACAATGTGACACCTATAAAAACAGGCCAAGTTTATCTTACTTAGGGGGTCCTTGGTGCTCTTCTGAGCTTGGTGGTTTTCTTTCAGTGCACTGATGATGTTCCCTAGTGTGGTGACGAAACGTCAGCCAGAAAACCACCAAGCTCAGAGGGCACCAAGGATCCCCTCCCCTTCACCGTTCAACCCTGAGCTGCAAATATTCCCTTCCAAAGTTGGGATTGCACATCACAATCATCTCGGTTTGTTTCAGCACGCCCTGGAAAACAACAACAATAACAACAACATTACATCTGTATCCTAAAAGTGCTTTTTTTTTCAAAAGGCGACTGGATTTTGTTTTGTTTTGTTTTGTTTTCCTCTTGAAGGCATTTCACTTCCCATCCAAGAAGCATCTTCAGTTCATGAACTGAAGAAACTTCTTGGATGGGAAGTGAAACACCTTTTGTGTTGCTTGCCTTTTGGACAAGCAATTTTGGCACAGCCATGACCAGGATGACTAACCATCTCCGTAAACGTTACATCCGCCATCAGATGTTAGCCAACATCTGCTGGTTTTGGATGTAAGTAACAATAGCAGCCATGCATATCAATATTATAGAGAAACACCGGCCTTTCTCTTTCTGGAAATGATTTGCCAATTTTATTCCAGGTCATGGCACACTGGGAATCCTAGCTAATCCTTCCCATATGTCGGTGTAAAAGATGGGGATTAAAGCTGACGGGCCTGAGATTCCCAGAATGTGGGGACTGTATTGGTGCCACAATTTGAGAATGGAGAACCATCAGTGGGACAGTTCTGATACAACAAGCTGGCCAGACCATTGTTTCATGATAAATGAGTTCATCCAAGCTTCCAAATTATGCATTTTTCTTCTTTTTCGTGTGTGTTTGTTGTTCTTTTTCTTCAAAAAAAAATGTATATATATACATGTAGATCTTTGGTTATTCAGGTCTTCTCCCGCGTAAAATTGGAAGTGTCTTGGCGACGTTTCGACGAAGTCTCATTCGTCATCTTCAGGCTGGTGTTCTCGGCTTCGTGCCTGAAGATGACGAATGAGACTTCGTCGAAACGTCGCCAAGACACTTCCAATTTTACGCGGGAGAAGACCTGAATAATCGAAGACCTACATACAAACACCCGTGAAAACCTCAGAAAACATATATATATGTTTTATTATGGCTGTACACCGCCCTGAATCCTTCAGGAGAAGGGCGGTATAAAAATGCAATAAAATAAATAAAATAAATAAATAATGACTGCTTACGATTCATTCTAGAGTTGAGCCCAAAACGTTCTGTTGCTAAGCAAGACATTTGTTCAGTGAGTTCTGCCCCATTTTGTGATCTTTCTTGCCACCGTTGTTAAGTGAATCAATGCAGTTGTTAGGTGAGTAACATGGTTGTTAATTGAATCTGGCTTCCCTATTTGTCAGAAAGTCGCCAAAAAGTGACCCCGTGACTCCAGGATACTGCATCCATCATAAATAAGAGTCAATTGCTAAGTGTCTGAATTTTGACCATGGGGATGCTGCAATGGTCAGACGTTACTTTTTTCAGTGTAACTTTCAACGGTCACTAAATGAACTTGTTGTAAGTCGAGGGCTAGCTGTACTTACGAAGGCAGAGGTCTTCAAACTTGGCAGCTTTAAGACTTGTGGACTTCAACTCCCAGAATCCTCCAGCCAGCATTCTGGGAGTTGAAGTCCACATGTCTTAAAGCTGCCAAGTTTGAAGACCTCTGTACTAGGGTATTAAACCAAAATTCTAAAACCAAATTAGTCTTAAACAGTTCTAATTATTATCAGTTTTTTAATTTTTTCAATGTAAGAAAATACCATGTTTCCCCCAAAATAAGACCCTGATTTATATTTTTTTGGACCCCGAAATAAGTGCTCGGTCTTATTTTTGAGGAGGTCTTATTATTTTGGGGCGCGTGGAGCAAGACAGGGCTCCTCTTGCCATCTTACCTGATTTCCAGCTCTGCCTCCCTAACCCTAACCAGAGGAAATGGCGGGGACCGGCTGCGCATGTGTTTAAATATTTTCAGGGAGGGCTTATTTTCAGGGGAGGGTTTATTTTAGCGCAGTCGTGCACAAGCCCAATTGGGTTTATTATTCGGGGCGTCTTATTTTTGGGAAACAGGGTAAACAACGTTGGAAATCAAAATATATTTTCAATGCGAGCTACGCCTAAAAAAGCCATCTTCAGTTTGTTTGTTTTTAATAGTGTTGCTTAACACCCTGAGAACTTTATTTATTTATTTATTTATTTATTTATTTATTTATTTATTTATTTATTTTATATATATATATATATATAGAGAGAGAGAGAGAGGGTGGTGCATAGCCAGGTAAAAAACACAAAAACATACAAAATGTCATAAATTTAAAATTTAAAATTGTTAAACAATTTGGCTCAATTTGATAAAAACCCAGAATTAAAACCCCAATTAAGATTCATTTAAATAATCAGCCCCACCTGTCGGAATAGTAGGGTCTTGAGGGCACGGCAAAAAGTACGGAGGTCGGGGATCTTATGTATCTCCGGGGGCAATTCACTCCAAAGGGCAGGAGCTCTCTCAGAGAAGGCCCTCCCCCTGGGGGTCGCCAGTAGACTTAATTAGACCGACGGCACCCTGAGGAGTCCCTCTCTGTGAGAGAAAACTGGCCGGTGGGAGGCTATCAGTGGCAGCAGGCTGTCTCGTAGGTTTTGCTTCACTTTTAATTCATGAAGAACTTTGGTCTATATCAAGGGTGTCCTATCTTGGCAACTTTTAAGACCTATGGACTTCAACTCCCAGAATTCCCCAGCCAGTTATGCTGACTAGGAATTCTGGGAGCGGAAGTCCACAGGTCTTAAAGTTGCCAAGTTTGGACACCCCTGGTCTATATGAAAGGTTACCTAACCCTAGAGTTAGAGGCCTCTTTGAGGGACACTCAAGAACCCATACCTGGTATTTGTTGGTGGAGTTGAAGGGAATTTCTGCCACTTTTTTGTTCTTCTCCCTCATCAGCTTCACAGATCCAGATGAAAGCTCGATACATTTCAATAGGGCTGATTCAGAAGCATCTCCTGCTACGTCACGCTTGGGGGGTGAAATAGGATCATTTCAATGTTCTGTGTTTGGACATGCAGCCTGACCTTCTCTCCCACCACCCACCATCACCCAACCATCCTAATGATGGAACTAATAAAATTCATAAGTGTAGGAAGTGGTGCCACTGGAGAATATTGGCTGCTAGATTAGATGGGTTTAAAAATGTCCAATATAGTTCTTGGAGGAAGGTCTATCAGAAGGAACCAGACCTGATGACCAAGTGCTGCTTCTAGGCATGGAGTCAGTCTACCTCTATTATAGGGTGTATATGAGCAACAACGGAGGTCTTGCTGGTGGGTTTCCTAAATGTACCAGGTGGGCCACCAAGTAAGATGGAATGCTGGTTATTTGGACCTAGGCCTGATCCAGCAAGCCTATTTTCAGGTTCTCATATTTCATCACGTGGTATAGAAATTAACATTCTTTTTTCCTTATACTTGACCTTCAACCCTCACATCTCCACCTGTCCTTATCTCCAGCACAATGACCATTCTCAATTTTCTAGATGCCGCTAAAGCCCAGATGATGCCTCCTCAGAAGGAGTGGGTTCTCTTCCGCTCACCTTGAGGATCGGCACGTTCTCTTGACCCCCCTTGAAGACAGCTCGGTTGCAAAGCCCAGCAATGTGAGACAAGGCCAGCCAGGTGGGGGAGCTCTTATCAAAGGCCGTGCCTGCAATGAAAAATAAAGGAAGATGGTGAGGGGTGACGTTCTAGGTTAAGAAAGGAAATCGCTTGAGCTGTAGGCCAGATGTCAACCCTGAAGCTGTCCTGACCAAAGCCATTTTGTCCGCTTCAGTGTTGCCACACTGGAGCTGAGGGCCCAGTGTGGGGGATTTGAGGGGGATTTGAGATAGAGGGATTGTTGTAGCCAAAACAAAATTCTTTCTCTTGGGAACCAAGCTCACATCTGGAAGGAAGAAGGCAGAGTGATGCCACCCGGTTGTCAGACTGTACAGTGATTGGACCATGTGACTGATTGTTTTGAGAAAGTAGAAAATCGTTTAGTTTTAATGACCTAAGTGTAGTACATAAAATTATCTGCCACAATGTCCTACCTGTCAGTGACTACTTCAGCTTCAACCACAACAATATACGAGCACACAACAGATACAAAATTAAGGTACACCATTCCAAACTCGATTGCAGAAAATACGACTTCAGCAACAGAGTGGTCAATGCCTGGAATGCACTGCCTGACTCTGTGGTTTCTTCCCCAAACCCCCAAAACTTTAACCTTAGACTGTCTACTGTTGACCTCACCCCATTCCTAAGAGGTCTGTAAGGGGCCTGCATAAGTGCACCAGCGTGTCTACCATCCCTGTCCTAATATTCCTTTTTACTCTTACTCTTTTCATATATTCAAATTATATTTATACTTTTACCTGTTATCTTATATAGGCTTGACAAATAAAAAATAAAATAAAATAAAATAAAATAAAATAAAATAAAATAAAATAATAATAAAATAAAATAAAATAAAATAAAATAAAATAAAATAAAATAAAATAAAATAATAAAATAAAATAAAATAAAATAAAATAAAATAAAATAAATAAAATAAAATAAAATAAAATAAAATAATAAAATAAAATAAAATAAAATAAAATAAAATAAAATAAAATAAAATAATAAAATAATAAAATAAAATAAAATAAAATAAAATAAAATAAAATAATGGGGTGAAAACCACGGAGTTTTAGAGTCAGTTTTCACCAGATATGTGCCAATATGATATTATCCAATAAAACCAATGTTTGAGGAACTCAACGGCCTCGGGGTCTTGCTTGCAATGGGTTTATTACTTGGAACCCTGACATTAAAACGACTCTTTGACACCAGGGAGAAAAGGGGAAATCGTGTGAAGGGGAAAAAGTAAGGGAGAATGGGTCAAATCGTGAACAAGAGAAAGATGGGATATCAATCAAGGTTCCACATCAGCCTTTCTGTTGCAGAGATGGCCAGTTCTGGAGAACTGGTAGCAGAAATTTTGAGTAGTTTGGAGAACCAGTAAATGACTGGCCCCACCCCCATCTGTTCTCTGCCTCCCAAGTCCCAGCTGATCAGGAAGAAATGGGGATTTTGCAATATCCTTCCCCTGCCATGCCCACCAAGCTACACCCAAGGAATCAGTAGTAAAAAATGTTTGAACCCCACCACTGGCCTGTTGCACATAATTTTCACCATGCACAGCAAAACTGAGAAGATCTGCTGTGGATCTAGAGCTGAGCTAGAGATCTCAAGAAGCTTCCTATTCTTTCACCCTCTTAATCCAAGACAGGAAAAGGGTCTCTGTAGTCTCTTTCCCCACAATAATCCTCACCAGACTGATCCTCGGTGGTATCAGCCTCATGGATCTGGTTGTCAAACCACATGTGGGCGACAGTCATTCGGTTCTGAGTCAGGGTCCCGGTCTTGTCCGAGCAGATGGTGGAGGTGGAGCCCAAAGTCTCTACGGCTTCCAAGTTCTTCACCAAGCAGTTCTTGCGAGCCATGCGTTTGGCGGTCAAGGTCAGACACACCTAAATCGGAGGAATGAAACTTAGCGATGGGCTGAAGGAAAGGACTCCCATCTGTTCTGCCCCAGCTACGGATCCCAAAGAACACAGCACACAGAAAGTTTGCACAAAACTTAATTTACTAAAATAACTCAGTCTTTTTCAAAACAAAGGCTGTTAATAAACTTTCTTAACAGCCTACAAGAAACCAAAGATAAAGTAATCACAATCTTACTAAGGTTGGCAGAAAGCACAGAAGCCATTTGCAAAGAATCCAGACGTGAAGGAGATTGAACTAAAGTTGTTCCCTGCAAATTGCTTCAGTCGGCGTTCCTCCTTAAATAGGCTAAGGGAGTGGACAATTACCCCCAAGCCTTACTCTTGAGGAGACCGCCTCCTGAGGAGCCACTCCTGCCTTTTGGCCACTCTACGTGCCCGTGCATCGAGAAGAGGCTCCTCCTCTTTGTCCTCTTCACTTAAAGGAGCTTCTGGAGGTTCTGAAGGCCCTGGCTGAATCCCTGCCTCTGGCACCACCTCTTCTCCAGCCTCCTCATTGTCTATATACCATTTCACACTGCTTTACAACCCTCTCTAAGAGCCCCCAACAATCTGGGTCCTGGTTTTACCCACTTCAGAAGGATGGAAGGCTGAGTCAACCTTGAGCCCATCAGGATCGAACTCCTGCCAGTGGGCAGAGTCATTCTGCAATGCTGCATTCTAACCACTGTGCCACTACGGCCCTCAAGCAGCAAACCCTATACCATTTCAGACAAATGGTTGTCCAATCTCTTCTTAAAAAACTCCAGTATTGGAGCACCCACAACTTCTGCAGGAAAGTCGTTCCACTGATTAGTTGTTCTGTCGGGAAATTTCTCCTTAGTTCTAGGCTGCTTCTCTCCTTGATTAGTTTCCATCCATTTTCTCTAGGAAGTTCTTTGGTAGACTTCTTGTCAGGTACTTACTGTGACTGTAGCCAAGAGTCCTTCAGGGACGTTGGCCACAATGATGCCAATGAGGAAAATGACAGCTTCCAGCCATGTGTAGCCCAAAATGAGAGAGAGCACGAAGAAGGAGACCCCCAGAAAGACAGCCACGCCTGTGATCAGCTGGATGAAGTGCTCAATCTCCCTAGCAATGGGGGTCTTGCCAACTTCCAGGCCTGAAGCCAAGGTGGCAATTCGACCCATCACTGTCCGATCTCCAGTGGCAATGACAACCCCACGAGCTGTGCCTGGTGAGAAAAGAGACAAATTGGTGGGTATGCATTCTCTCTCCAATTTTCTGTGCATCTAACGATTTCCAGATCTGGTAGGTGATTATAGCTCCTAGAATTCCCAGCTAACTTGACCGTTCTGGCTAGAAATTCTAGAAGTTGTAATCTCTGCTCAGGTTTGAGATTTCCACTGTGGATTTGTGTTGGATGTTCACTGCCCATAAGGTAAAGGTAAAAGTTCCCACACACATATGTGCTTGTTGTTTCTGGCTCTAGGGGGCGGTGCTCATCTCCGTTTCTAAGCCGAAAAGCCAGTGCTGTCCAAAGATGTCTCCATAGTCCTGTGGCCAGCATGACTAAATGCCGAAGGTGCACGGAACACTGTTACCTTCCCACCAAAGGTGGTCCCTATTTTTCTACTTGCATTTTTTACCTGCTTTCAAACTGCTAGGTTGGCAGAAGCTGGGACACGTAACGGGAGCTCACCCCGTTACGCGTCACTAGGGATTTGAACCGCTGAACTTCCGACCTTCCGATCGACAAGCTCAGTGGCTAAGACACTGAGACACCATATCCCTTGCAATATTTAAATGAATTTAGGAACTACTGTTTGATAACTGTAACTTACAAATCTCACTGAGTTCCTTGAGGAGAGAGACAAGCCATTAAGCTAATTTAAGATGAGAGTTTAGGTGTCAAGCACCAGGGGAATCAGAAGTTCCATGCAGTTCAAATAGCTATAAAGATGTATTGCAAGCTTAAGCTCTCAGCAAGAACCTGAACTACTAACCGTCAAAGCAAATAGCCGGTAGATAAGAATCAACGGAGTTCACGGTGGGCTGGGCTCAGATTTCTTGTTGTCTTGAAGGGACTTGAGACTGATGAGGGGCTTGACGACTCTCTCAGGCTCAGCCTGGTGAACTTCTACGTTAGGTAAGCCCTTCCTGAATTACTCTAGATTTCTCTCTAGCAATCCTTACAGTTCTACAATCCTACAGTGGAATTATTGAGTCTGTCATCTGCACCTCTATAACTGTCTGGTTTGGTTCTGCAACCCAACAAGACAGACACAGACTTCAGAGGATAATTAGAACTGCAGAAAAAGCAATTGCTACCAACCTGCCTTCCATTGGGGACCTGTATGTTGCATGAATCAAAAAGAGGACTGTGAAAATATCTACAGACCCCTCACATCCTGGACATAAATTGTTCCAACTCCTACCCTCAAGACAATGCTATAGAGCACTGCACACCAGAACAACCAGACACAAGGACAGTTTTTCCCCGAACGCCATCACTCTGCTGAACAAATAATTCCCTCAACATTGTCAAACTAGTTATTAAGTCTGCACTACTATTAATTTTCTCATCGTTCCTATCACCCATCTCCTCCCACTTACGACTGCATGACTGTAACTTTGTTGCTTGTATCCTTACGATTGATATTGTTTCCTAGTATGATTGCTTACTTGTACCCAATGACTATCATTAAGTGTTGTACCTTATGATTCTTGATGAATGTATCTTGTCTTTTTATGTGCACCAAAGACAAATTCCTTGTATGTCCAATCACACTTGGCCAATAAAAAACTCCTATTCTATTCTATTCTATTCTATTCTATTCTATTCTATTCTATTCTATTCTATTCTATTCTATTCTATTCTATTCTATTCTATTCCATTCCATTCCATTCCATTCCATTCCATTCCATTCCATTTCATTCCATTCCATTCCATTCCATTCCATTCTATTTCTGTTCTCATAAATTAAGGCAGATATATGCCCTAGAATAGAATTTTTTTAAAAAATGCTATGCTAATATGTTGTCTTAAATCAGTGTTTTTCAAATTAGGCAACTTTAAGATGCGTGGATCAAAATTACCCAGACAAAGGATAATACACAGGTCATCTGATCATAATCCAGAAAGGTGTCAAATAAAGTTCTTCTATTCAAATCATAGCAGTGATATCTAGACTGGGGTCAAAAACTCATATCAATTCACAGCAACGTTTTTACTGAGATCTGGTTTCCTTTTTCTAGTCAGGCCTAGGTGTTCTAACTCCGACAGAAGCCCCTACCTTCGACGCAGTTGGTAGAGAAAAAAGTGATATTCCTGGTCTCGAGAGGATTGTCGTGGGTACAATCTGGAGAACGGGTCTGAGGTTCGGATTCACCCGTCAGGGAAGAGTTATCCACCTAGAGAGAAAAGGCCATGCCATGTCAAGTCCATCCAGAAAAGGGTTGTGGTTAAAATTATCCTGGTTTTATCTCAAATTTGGCAGGTCAACAAACTGACAGATCTCATAGAGTAATCATCACAACTCATTTGAAAGGACAGATGGTTTGGGCCTGTTACATAAGTCCGGGAAAGCTGATCACTTTTGTGACAAGGATCCAAAATTCTTTCTTCTCCCACTTGTCTGATGCTGCTCCGCGTCGAACAAAAGAAACAGGGAAATCCGAGCTGCAAGGTTGTGCGGTGATACGACCTATGCAACATTGATCTTGTGCTCGGTAATCTGATCTCTCCACTTAGATTTGGTTAATGGGAGAGAACAGTTGGTAAAGGACACCGGCGAATTGCTCTAATTCCCAGGGGCTTGATAGTCTGTTCCAGAGCTGAAAGGAACAACAGCTGAAAAGAAGACTTGTAAGATTTTCACCAACCTTGCAACCATGAGCTGAGATGATCCTTAGGTCAGCTGGGACTCTATCTCCTCCTTTCACCTCTACGAGATCGCCAACCACCACATCCTCGGCGTTGAGTTGCATCTTCTCCCCTTCCCTGATCACCAGAGCTTGCTTTGGAATGAAAAGCAAACTTAATTCCATTTAAAAAAAATATTCTGGATTTTCAGTCATGGTGACACATGTTCCCCTAAAATATTTCTTTGTAAATCTATCCTTTTCCAAAATTCATTGGCAACGCAACTCTCACACTGCCTAGGAATGTACCATGGAGGGTGGGGGGGAGGCTCAACACGTCTGGAGTTTGCCATGTTGTCTCCAGAAGAGAACATTGTGTCATTCTTGTTACTATTATCCTGTTTCCCCAAAAATAAGACCCAACCTGAAAATAAACCATAGCATGATTTTTCAGGATGCTCGTAATATAAGCCCATCTCCAAAAATAAGCTTAAATAAGCCAGTTAAGATGTCAACCAGACAGAAGCGTTTAGTACTGTATTTCCCCCAAAGTAAGATCTAACCAGAAAATAAGTCATAATGCATCTTTTGGAGAAAAAATTAATATAAGACCCGACTTTATTTTCGGGGAAATATGGTATTAACACATGTGCAACATTTGCAAAGTTGTTTCGTATCTGAAATCAGATATGAAACATTTTCATATCTGATTTCATAAACCCGAGATTCTAAATGGTTGTGTTCACTCAACAGCCTTAACCAGACAGACTTCCGATTAACCCCCTTTTGACATTGTACAATACACTTGATCCTAAATTAATTTAATGCCCTGGACTCACACAACACACACACACAGACCCCAGAAAAACAAGGTTAAAACTAAACTCAGCATGGTACCTTACGTCACCCATTCCTGCTCACAAAATCCCCTGAAGTGGCTCCTAATTTCTGCTCCCATTTTACAAATAGGTGAGCTGAAAGATACCAGCAATGAAAATAATACCTATACATCACCTATAAAGGTGGCTTGGGCCTAACTTTATGGGATTTTTTTTTCTCTGTGTGCTGTCTGTCATTTTACCTCATGATGTTCCTGCTGCATTGATTTACCTGACGATGCTCCCGTTTGCCTTTCTTATTTACTTAAATATATTTATTTATATAAAACCATAAATTCTTGTCAGTGTCTCTGACGCCATTTGGACACTGGCTGCGCAATTCTCTGGCAGACTACCTGTATAGTAGTCACCAAAATTGTGGAAACCTTTTGGGAAAAGTATATTTTTGAGGTTTGGTGGCTAATAACACCAGTTTTTGTTTGTTTGGTTTTTTTTTTTTGGAGTTTCAAGATACTCCTATTCCACTGCTGGAATGGCCTGGGAATAGCCCAGACCTTAACCCATTTGAAAATCTATGAAGCCGACTAAAGAAACTTATTAGAAGCAATCATTCAATCTTGGTTTCACATTAGAACAGCTGCAGACCTAAAAGACTTGGTTCACTCCATGGGAAGTCGTTGTAAGGCTGTAATTCATGCTTAAGGTTACCCAACTAAGGATTAACTGACATGGTGATAATTTTTGTAGATCTTGTTTTTTTTACGGTGATCATTTTTGTATATCTAGTTTTTTCTACGTGTTTCACTTTTCTTTTTTATACTGTAACTGCTGTTCTAACTGCTGTTCTTCATCAAAGTTATTGCATTACATTCTCGATTAAATTATCTTTCCATTGATATATAATTTTATGGTACTAACTCCAAAAAAAGGGGGTGTTATTAGCTACTTTTAGAAAATACACTTTTCCCAAAAAATGTCCACAATGTTGGCCACTACTGTATGTTGGTATCAACATAAAAGACAACTGGCCATACCTGGGGTACCATATTCTTGAAGGATTCCATAATCTTAGAGCTTTTGGCCTCTTGGTAGTAGGAGAAGCAGCCGGTGATGATGACCACAGCTGCCAACACAATACCCAGGTAAAGCTGTCCAAGAACAGAGAGCAAGAAAGGTTAGATCACCAGAAGGTCCTTGAGATACCCCAATCTTCATCCCTCCCACAAGGACACCCTCCAAACAAGTCACCCCGTCGAAACTCACATTGTCACCTGCAGGGTCATCTTCGGTTCCTGCCTGGATGCCGTAGGCGAGGAAGCAGAGTATGGCACCGATCCACAAGAGGATGGAGAAGCCTCCGAAGAGCTGACGACAGAACTTCACCCATTCCGGAGTGGTTGGGGGTGGAGTAAGAGCATTGGGGCCATCGCGGGCCAGGAACTCTTGGGCTTTGCTGTGGGTCAGACCCTGATGGTCAGAGAGAAAGAGAAAGGAGGGATAAAAAACCATAGGCTTTTTGTTCTGACCTAGGCTTCCCCCCAAAAGCACGAAGCAAAATCCTGGTCCCGAAAAAACCCCTTTTATTAAACGAATAGTGAATTTCAGTCACAGATCTTATCTGGCTTGGAGAGCTGCCAGGCCGATATCTTCAAAACTTGGCAAAGAGTCTCAGAGAGTCACGAACCAATTAAGTGAACTATTTGTCTCCTCTGAACTCCACTCCCTTTTGCTCCTCTTTTAGTCCCTCTGGGAGGGGCTATTCATCGTCCACCTGTGGCCTTACTTCTAAGTCGACCTTTGTTCTTTAGCTGTTCCCTTCATCTGGCAGCTCTGCGCATGCGCTCAGAGAACAGGCTCCAGCTGTTTGCCTGCCTCACTGATGTCTGACTCCAAAGGCAGCTGATAACTGGTATACGGCCCTGGCCCCCTCTCTGCCTCCGACGCAGAGCCCTCATCAGAGCTTTCCCTAGACTCCTGGACTGGCCCATGTTCCTCCCCAACCTCCTTACTATCCGAATCTGCTGCCAGTTCCGCTGGCCACTGGCAGGCCGCAACAGAGAGAAACATCTCTACATCCTTTCACCCTTCCAAAGATATTTTTCCCTGCCTGGATAGCTCAGCAGACTAATGCATTGTGATTAACTCCAGCTGTCTGCAATTACTGTAAATTCAAATCTCACCAGGCTCAAGGCTGACTCAGCCTTCCATCCTTTCTAAGGAAGGTAAATTGAGGACCCAGTTTGTGGGGGCAATAAGCTGACTTTGTATAAAATATACAAAAGTATGAAGGCTATTGCTTAACACATTGTAAGCCGCCCTGAGTCTCCGGAGAAGGGCGGCATATAAATCAAATTAAAAATAAAATTTTAAAAAAAGCATGAACTACTCCAAATGATAAGCCACTTTTTCTATCTCTGGACAGCACACTTTACTTTTTGTAGTATTTTTATACTGTACAAAATTTATTTTATAAAAATAATTCTTTTTTTTTTAAGGGATGAGTGGGAAACCCCCTTCATAGTCAAGGGATCTCCCTTGCCAAGGAAGTTTCTCCTTCCAATATTTTCTTGTGTTGGATCATCTGATTCACCTATCAATGTTTTGCAAGAATTCCGGCAGGTCCAAAATTTTAGTTTCAATGGCCCTGCAGAATGTCATTAAAATTCGAGAATCACAATCAACTGTGGACATTACAAACGCTTCTCTTCCATTCCAATATTCTACAACCTAGTTATGGACAAAATAAGAAGAAAAGGAGACATCAGGTATGGGAAAGAGGCAACTAAAATCTCAAATAGGGAAATGTATCTTAGAGTCTAAGGGCTTCAATGAAATCAAACATTTTGGAATCTGGTGCAGAAATTCCCAGGAGATCCCAGAATAGAAATGAAGAACCTCATAAAGAAATATCGTCTAGGACCTGTTGATCATACCTAACATTAATCCTTACAAAAAGGTCTAATTTGTTCATTGTATGTGCTTAGAAATGTCTTCAGTCAAGATCTTGAAAGACTGAAATTCTTGGTTGGCAATAAAATTATAAGGAACCAAGAAAGTTCCTAATTTGGCTGAGTTCTACTCCTTTGTAAGCAAAAGTTCCCACTAGGGACAACATCGTACTAGTATTCCAGTATTTGAAGAGTTGCCACAAAGAAGAGTAGGTCAACCTATTCTCTAAAGTATCTGAAGGCAGGACAAGAAGCAATGGATGGAAACCAATCAAGGACAGAAGCAACCTGGAATTAAGGAGAAACTTCGTAACAATGAGAATAATTAATAATTGCCTTCAGAAGTTGTGGATGCTCCATCACTGTAGGCTTTTAAGAAGAGATTGGATAGCCACTTATCTGAAATGATATAGGGTCTCCTGATTGAGCAAGTGGTTGGATTAGAACAGGAGTTGGCAACTCAAAGAGCCACAAAGGTCCTAACCGGAAGCCCCATTCAATTCTGGAGTCAACCGGAAATCTGGTTCCTACATCATAGTTTCCTCCTGTGCTAGGAGGCATCCTTTTTCCTCTGCTGACCAGAAGCCCAGTTCCCCCACCATAGAGTCTTCTCCTAGCACAGCATCCTTTTTCCTCTGCTGACCAGAAGCCCAGTTCCCCCACCATAGAGTCTCCTCCTAGTGCAGCATCCTTTTTCCTCTATCTGTCCTAACCAAAAGCCCTATCAATTGTGGAGCCGACGAGCAACAGGGAGCCGCAGCAGAGGGATGAAAGAGCCACAAGTGACTCCAGAGCTGCAGGTTGCTGACCCCTAGATTAGAAGACCTCCAAGATCCCCAATTGAAACTTTTTTCAACTATTACCTAGCTGCCCCAAACTTTCTCTCTTTGCTGGTCAGCTGATTTCCTCCACCAGCTCAGTCATGGTGCTGTGGAGACTCCAGGTAGATGTTCAACCTATTTCCAGTCCTTGAGGAAAATAAGAAACACCCACCAGCCCTAAGTGGAAAGTCCTTACCTGTACACAATCTGTGTTGTATTTCCGGCAGACTTCCTCAATGGACATTTTGTGCTCTGTCTGAAACACATGGCAAAAAGACGACATTTAGGAGGACCTTCTTCTATCTCCCTCCATCTTCATCATCATCTCTTGCAGTTCCACCCAACCAACCCATGGCCATCATTGGATCAAGGTAGGTCATCATTTCTTGCAGCTCCACTCAACCACCCAATCACCTCTGTTGGATCAAGGTAGGTCATCACTCACCATCGCCACTTCCTTCTTGAGATCATCCAGATCTCGACTCTTCTGCTGAGCTTTGGTCTTCTTGGGTGAAGAATCGTCATGTTTGTCTTGGGTGGTGGCCACACGATAACTGTCTGAGCGCCCGTACTGCATGGAGAAAACCGACAGAGACGTAAGAAAAACACCCCATTGAAAAATGCAATATTTGTCTCAGATTGTTTTTCAGTTTGCATATCAAATATCCAGGAGCCTGGATAGCTCAGCAGACTAAAGCATTGTAATTAAACACCAACTGTCTGCAATTACTGTATGTTTGAATCTCCCCAGGCTCAAGGTTGACCCAGCCTTCCATCCTTTCTAAGGAAGGTAAATTGAGGACCCAGTTTGTGGGGACAATAAGCTGACTTTGTATAAATATATAAAAGTATGAAGGCTATTGCTTAACGCATTGTAAGCCGCCCCGAGTCTCCAGAGAAGGGCGGCATATAAATCAAATTTTTAAAAAAACTTGCAAAGCTTTCAAGTTGCCATGAGCAGGAGGGAGGGAGAAGTGATAGAGCTGATTGACTTCCCTAACTGAAGCTACATTCCATACATGCTTTCTTTCCGCAATCAGAAGAAGGGTGTTGGGTTTCACAGCCAGCCAAAGTGGTTAATTGGAGAATGTGATTTATGACATGGCCAGGGAGGAGGGGAGGAACAGGGTCATAGTGGAACGTAAATCTATGTGGGATTAGTTCTAACTGTATCCGGATATTGCCGAAATGGTGCTCCTAATAAATGACTGTATTTCTTTTGAAGTTTGGCTCATGGCTCATGAATTCATTAGGGCATCTTTTGGAAACTTCACATTGCTCCAATTTGCCATGTACAGGAGGTCCTCGACTTACAACCACCTTTGTTAAGTAAGTTTTGCCTCATTTTACGACCTTTCTTGCCACGGTTGCTAAGTGAATTGCTGCAATTGATAAGTCAGTAACCCAATTGTTAAGTGAATCTGGCATCCCCATTGACTTTGCTTGTCAGAAGGTTGTAAAAGGGCATCCCGTAACCTTGGGACACAGCAACTGTCATAAGTATGAGTCAATTGTCAAGGGTCTGAATTTTGATCACGTGATCAGGGGGAGGCTACAAAGGTCGCCAGCGTGGGGAAAAAACGGCCATAAGTGTGGTTTTCAGTGCGGTTGTAACTTTGAGTGGTTACTAAATGTAAGTCAAGACTACCTGTACACCTGTTCTGAAAGTAACAGATAAATTAAGCTGTCCTGAACAGGAAACAGAGAAAATGCAGGGAAGGTCAGTAAACGGGGAGGGTGGATAATTCTCCTAATAACAATTTGGATATGAAAGCAACTCCAGTTTGATTCTAATGGTTTGGGAGCCTTGATCGATTTTAATTGACATCAATATGATTGAATCAACTATTTCTAATTTACAGCTAGTCCTCACCTTATAACTATTCATTTAGGACTGTTCGAATTTACAACGGTGCCAAAAAAGTGACTTATGACCAGTCCTCAAATTTACGGCCATCGCAACAACCCCCATGGTTCTGTGATCAAAATTTGGGTGGTTTGCAACCGGCAATGTATTTACGATCCCAGGATCAAAAGGTTGTCTTGTGCAACCTTCCCAGCCATCTTCCAAGAAAGAAGGGCCATGGCTGAAGACAGATCCACTTAATGACCATCTTTCATCTAACAACGGCAATGAATAGCAACCCAAGATGATTAGGGGACTGGAGGCTAAAACATATGAAGAACAGCTGCAGGAACTGGGTATGTCTAGTTTAATGAAAAGAGGGACCTGGGGAGACATGATAGCAGTCTTCCAGTATCTCAGGGGCTGCCCCAAAGAAGAAGGAGTCAAGCTATTCTCCAAAGCACCTGAAGGCAGGACAAGAAGCAATGGGTGGAAACTAATCAAGGAGAGAAGCAACTGAGAACTAAGGAGAAATTTCTTGACAGTTAGAACAATTAGTTAGTGGAACAACTTGCCTCCAGAAGTTGTGAATGGTCCAACACTGAAATTTTTAAGAAGATGTTGGAGAACCATTTGCCTGAAGTGGTGTAGGGTTTCCTGCCTAAGCAGGGGGTTGGACTAGAAGACCTCCAAGGTCCCTTCCAATTTTGTCATCCTAAATGTCAAATGATTCACTTAACAACAATGGCAAAACAATTGTAAAATCAGGCATAATTCATTTAGGAACTAAATTTGCATATGTAGCTACGGACATTCTGGTCCTCATCACGGTTGAAGACTGCCTCTATATATGCCAGTTGCCTATAGCAAAGATATTCCAGTAAATGGCTTATAGCAAGAGTAAGTGCCCCAAATGTCAGCCCTTAAACTTGGCTGGCAGAGCAATTTTCAATTCACACAACACTGCAGGCCAGACTAAGATTTGTCACTATATTGTACAAAAACACTCCTTGTAAGCAGGTTGTGGATTCCTGGCTATCACATCAAATCATTACCTAGCTTATTATTTTTTTCTATATACAAAGCCTGTTTCATGGACACAGATATTGTGTTTCATGAACCCCCATTGAGGATTCAACTTCTTGTGTGAATCTGCCCTATGTTTCAGTCCAATGATAGCTGTCTTAGCATCACAACTTGGCCCTGTTCACACCACTATAAAAAAGATGTGGAGACTCTAGAAAGAGTGCAGAGAAGAGCAGCCAGGATGATGAGGGGACTGGAGGCTCAAACATAGGAAGAACGGATGCAGGAACAGAGCATGGCTAGTCTAGTGAAGAGAAGATGCTACACGATAGCATCTTCCAATATTTGAGGGGCTGCCACAGAGAGGAGGGGGACAAGTTGTTTTCCAACGCACCTGAAGGCCAGGCAAGGAATAATGGATGGAAACTGATCCAGGAGAGATTCAAGCTGGAAACAAGGAGAATTTTTCTGACAGTGAGAACAATCAACCCATGGAACAGTAATTACCTTCAGAAGTTGTGGGAGCTTCATCTTTGGAGGCTTTTAAGAAGAGATTGGACTGCCATATGTCAGAAATGGTGTAGGGTCTCCTGCTGAGAGGGGGGTTGGACTAATCTCTTGATTCCTTTGAAGACTTGACCGATTCGGAATTTTTGGCAAGCATTTGCCACGTCTTTACAAAATGAACCTTATATGGTTAAACGATGCTTAAGGATTACTCAGATCTAAGAGGGATTAAACCAATCGGTCAAAATGGATCTTAACCCTAACTAACCAATATGAAATCTCCTTGTTCAGACACACAGGGTGAAAAAGGCGTTTTCCTTGCCTGGCTTGTGAAAATCCCTAGATTTGGCTGACCACAACGGGAGCAGACAGAGTTCTACTTACAGGGCCCAGTGAGGCCATCTTTAGACTTACAAAGACATTGTCTTGAAATATTAATGTTGTTCTATTTTTTTCACTTGAACTGGAAGAAATGCAAATGGATCTTAAAGGGTAGTCTTAAGTAAGGCAGTTCCTTTCCGTTACATTCCTTCGCCTACGATTAGTCTACCTTACAAAGCTCCAGTTGAAATTACAGAGGGAAAAATTTCTGCTTTTTAGAAACTGGTTCCTTTTTTTTTTTTTTTTTTGCAAAAAGTTTTTTATTTTTGTCCCAAACATATAAATTACATCTTTTCAGAACATCTTTTTCAAAAAAGAAAAGAGAAAGAAAGAAACTGGCTCCTTTGAGGACTTTTCACTGATAAGGTTTCATTTCAGAGGTAGCATCCTTTGCCACTGATATCCCTCTGGAACAGGTGAGGAATAGGACTAACACAGTATTTCTCAACCTTGGCAGCTTTAAGATGTGTGGATTTCAACTCCCAGAATTCCCCAGCCAGCAACTTTAAGATACGTGGACTTCAACTCCCAGGCTGGGGAGTTCTGGGAGTTGAAGTCCACATATCATAAAGTTGCCGAGGTTGAGAAATAATGGATGGAGCAAGAAAATATCAAATCAACTGCATCCTTAGCACCCTCTTAATACAACTTGCTCCACACTGTTGTTGGTGTTGCGGGGGTGGGTGGGAATGGAAATGGAGAAGAAAGTGTTAGGCATTGCTTTCTGGAGGAATTGAAGGATTTAAGCCAGTGAAACAACCAACCAATAAATACTAAAGTGCATTTTTCTTTCCCCAGTGAAAATTGGCTTAAAAGGGGGTCCATATTCTGGGGATCATTGCCGTCTGATCCTGAAATGACTTAAGACTATTTTGCACACTTACAACTGTTGCAACATCTCCATGGTCTAAATTCAGATGTTTGGCAACGGAGTCATATTTACGGTCATTGCTGCGTCCCAGGATACGATCACATTTTGCAACCTTCCGACAAGCAAACTCAATGGGAGAAGCCAGATTTGCTCAACAACCATTGACACTAACTTAACAACCTCAACAACAGTGGCAAGGAAGGTCATAAGATGGGACAAAATTCACTTAACAAAGGTTTCAATAATTTCAACAGGAATTTTGGGCTCAATCGTGTTAGTAAGGACCCCCTAAATTTGTGATTCTTTGCCAAGTTTACACGAATGCGACAGGAGGAGGGGGGAAATTAGCATCATCGATGCTTTACCTGACAATTCTCAGAAATGTATAATTTGTAGGTAATTTCACCAATCATTTTTGGATTAAATTCACCCAGGGCTGAATCAGTGAACAAAGGAAAAGCGAGCATCCTTTTGAAGCTGAGCCTGGCTGTTATCCACGAAAGAAGCAAGATGAGACGCCATCAATAAACATGCAAAGAATATCCAAGGAGAAATGGAATGACCTTGGGATGTCCTTGCCCAGAGGCCCAACAGCCATTTTAAGCAGGAACTGGATATATCTGGTCTATTGAAAAGGAGGACTAGGAGAGACATGATAGCAGTCTTCCAATATCTGAGGGGCTGCCACAAAGAAGAGGGAGTCAAGCTATTCTCCAAAACAGCTGAGGGCAGGACAAGAAGGAATGGGTGGAAACGAATCAAGGAGAGAAGCACCCTGGAATAAGGAGAAATTTCCTGACAGTGAGGACAATGAACCAGTTGAATGACTTGCCTCCAGAAGTTGTGGGTGCTTCAGCATTGGAGGCTTTTAAGATGAGATTGGACAGCCATTTGTCTGAAATGGTCCAGGGTTTCCTGCCTGAGCAGGGGGTTGGACTAGAAGACCTCCAAGGTCCCTTTCCCACTCTTATTCTGTCAAGCAGGCCTTACTGGGGGTAGGGTGGGGATTGTTGTTGGATGGATGAACAGCAAAGGAAAAATAAAAACAAAAACTGTTTTCCTCTTTCTTAGTCCCATCATGGAATTGTCGGTCATGATATAAATCCCTGCCAATAAAAACCTGATTCTGGATATCCGAGCGTCCTAATTTAACCCCGCTCTTTAATAAGCAGAGTTTACCCATTTTTTTTTTTAAATGAATGTACGGAGAATAGAGGCTGCTGTTTGCTTTGATGGGTCACGCTTCGCCATAATCACCGTTTAGAAGTGGATATCAAAAGCTCGGATGTCGTCACATGGCAGGGCCCCTCCGTGTGGCCCACCCAACGCAGCCGTGCAGAAAGATCACCGTGAAAAAGGGATGGACATCTCGCATCCATCACTGCAGCTCTTTTCCTGTTGTTGTTGATTTTTTCCCCCGCTTCTCCAGCAGCAGGACCAGGGGGACAAGGTTTTGGGCCCGAGAATTCAACCCCATTCTTAGTCTGTGATGGTGGGGGGATCTGCAAGCCTAGGGGGTGGAGGTGGGGTGGGGTAAGAGCCATTCTGTGGCCCTTACCAAGGCAGAGACATTATCTCAACCTTGGGGCACCTCTGTGTGTGTGTGTGTGTGTGTGTGTGTGTGTGTTTGTGATGCAGATAAATAAGAGCCCCCATCTTTTTTTTTTTTTTGCAAAGACATCAGGAAGAAGAAGATATAAAATCTATAGCTAACGCGGAAGCGGGGGTGGATTTATACTGCAGTGCAGAAGAGAGGGGGGAAAAAATGCCATTCGGAGGGGAGCCATTTTTCCTGGTGGCAGCTATTCGAAGGCAATCGAAAAAGGGGACGTGCCAAAGACTCGGTTTCTTAGCCAGAGCCGGTGCAGAGCCTTTAGAAGGGGGAAAAAGGAGGGGGGTTCCTTGTCTTAGAGATTGGGGGGGTGGGGAAGCTGTTGACAGCAGGCTGTTTAGCTGAATGGCTCTTGGGGGGCTGGGGGGTCCTGCACCTCACCCGAGCACTCCAGGGCCCCTTCCTTCTCGGCTGGGACTGGCTGCCACCCCCAGATTCTGCGGTGCTGCATCGGTAAGATCCCTGGCATAGTGCCAGAGCTGCAGCAGTGCCCGGACAACTGCAGCGGCCATGCTATGGGGAAAAGGAGGGGCAGAAAGGCAACCCCCCCTTTTTTTCCCCTTCACCTCGAAGAGGCGGCCTGCACCGACCTTTGGGGAGCCCGTTGGAGGTCACTGTGACCCAGGGAAGAGGACATGGGTGAACGGCAAGGCTGGGGGGCAGGGATAAGAGAGGCCCCCCTTCCTTCAGACCTTCCAAAAGACACCCCCTCCCCAAAAGGACAAGGAAGACAAATCCATCTCCAGAACCTGCAGCCAAGACACAAGGAAAGAAGGGCCATTGGATGCGGGGGGGGGGGGGGGCAGGAAGGGCGTCCTGCTTGCTCTCACCCAGGCCAGCGGGAATCCCCTTCCCCGGAGCCCAACGGTGTTGATGGTCTATTTTTCTTCCTCTCCCTTCGGATCCTCAAACACTCCCCCCCCCACCCCGTTTTTGCTGCAGAGGATGTCTCTCCCACAGCTGCAGACACCAAATATAGAAAGCAGAAAATGGGGAGGGGGGAGGAGAGGGAGAGAGAGAGGAAAAGGGAAGGGATGGGGCAGCCATGGAGGGAGCCAGGCAGCCATTCAATCTCCTGCCCCTTAATTTCTTTCCTGGAACATCCTGGGGGATGTTTATCAGGGGAGGGGGGAGGAAGAAGACTCCATCCACCTTAGAGTTACCTATGCATTTCCTTTCCTCCCTTCAATGCTACCCCCCCCATCCCCATCCTCCCCCCTCCCTCAACACCGCCACCATTTTTCTGTTTCCCCTTCCCACAAGGTTACAGCTGCCGCTGCGTCCCTTCCTCCTTGGGATCAGACTGAAGGCAGATCAGCTGCCTTTCTGGACCCAGGCCATCTGTCTCTCTCTCTCTCTCTCTCTCTGTCTCTCCTATCCACCCCCCTCAAGCTACCCACACATATCTAGGGCAGGCGACCCTCTCATCACTCTCTCCCGGTCCCTGTCCTTGCACATTTTTTTTCTTGCCCATTGATTTCCCCCCACCCCCCATCTTCTATCTCGGTTTGGGGGGCCCTCCTTTTTTCCCCACCGATGCCCCCCTACTCCCCACCTGCCCTCGAATCCCCGCAGCTCCCTTTGAGAATAACAACGGGGAGGAGAGGAGGGAGGTGGGGAAGGAGGGGGGTTGTTTCGTGTGGGGGATCCCACAATTATTTGGGGGGGAGGGGGAAACAGCCGCCTTAGGCTGCCGCAGCCTCCATGGATGCGCCCCCCTCCCAGCAGGACCGGCGTCCCTTTCTGAATATCAATGAGGGAGGACGAGCGCCCCCCTCCTCGGGGTAATCATCTTCCCTTAAACCAGGTTTCTCTCCCAATTTTTTTAATAAAAAAAAACACCACCCCATTATTCTTCTCATTCGTCTTCTCCTCTGCCCTTCTACACCTTTCTTATTTTCTCTCTTTGCAAGACAGCGAGTCATCTTTCTCCTTCATTTGTTCATCACCCTTTGCTGACATATTGTCACCTGGGAGGGGAGGGGGTTACTAACCAGAGCGCCCTGCTACTTCCCTGCTAGCTTTTCAGCACCGTGGCTTTCCCGACCCTGATTCCTAGGCAGCCCTCTTCTCCGACCCCCGGCCCGCTCCCCAAATCAAAAAAAAAAGTCTCATAAAGGAAAATGCAGGTCCTTGAGATCTTATTTGGGTCCATCACTGTCACCCCAATAATGCACAATCGTATGTTCTGGCACGCACACACAGACACTCTCACACAAACGTATCTAGGCACGCACATAACCTTCCCGAGGTTCAGGGGTAGGGAAAAGAGGCGATATGAGGGGCCCGGCTTAAAATAATTTCCAAACTGAATGAAAAAGGGGGGGGGGGCAACAGTCTGAAGCCAAGGGGGAAGTAGAGGCCAATGGAAAGGGCCTGGAATGCGTCATTCGCCCTCCTGCATTGTGGGTCGAGAGAGAGAGGGAGGGAGGGAGGGAGAGAGAGAGAAGAGAAAGAGAGAGAGAGAGAGAAAGGGAGAGAGTAAGAGAGAGAGGGGGAGAGAGAGAGAAAGAGAGGGGGGGGGAGAGAGAGAGCAGAAGGGGGAAATTGGGGGCGGGGGTCCTTGCTCTCAGTAATGAAGGAAATCCGAAGCCCACCGTTCTCCATCAGCTGCCCCCGTTGGCTTACAAGCCCCCATCGTCCCCAACCAAGCAGCACGCCGGCTGAGGATGATGGGAAGCTGTCGCCCAACCTCTCCGGAGGGTGCGGCAGCAGGGAGGGAGGCTGACTCCCCCCCACCCCCCAGCCACCCCTACACAAGACACCTGTCGCTCCAAGAACGACGCGCGTTTTCCCAATTGCAGAGTCAGCAACAGGCAAGGTTATTCAGACGGGCGCTTCTATACGGGCCAGGTCCTGTGGAGACGGACCCCGTTGTAAGGGACGTGCGTCCCCCGCTTGCCCTCTCTGGGGAGGGGAAGGAGGGCGGGCAAAGGGTCCCGGGGAGAAGCCAACCCCCTCCCTCCCCACAGAGAAACAAAGAGCATCTCTGGGGGTGGGGTGGGGGGTAAAGGAAAACCCTTCTCCCGGGTGGCAAAGCGGGCACCCCTCTGCCTCTTGGAGGGGCTCCTCTGCAGGAGCCAGGTGCGGCTCGTGGGGTCTGGTGGGGTGGGAAACGAGGGACTGCGACTTACCCCCATCTTGGCGGCTTTGGCGTCTCAGCCTGGGTGAGCCAGGCTCCCTTCGGGGAAAGCAGACGCCCGGCAGGCAAGCGGGATGGCCGGATGGATGGATGGAAGGGAAGAAGGAAGAAAGAGCCGGGAGCCGAAGAGCGAGAGACAGACAAGGGGAGAGGAGGGAGCTGCCGGCGCCCCCAGCCAGGGATGCTGTGCCCACGGCTGCCAGGCACGGAAGGACGGGACGCAGCGCACTCCTGGCGCTGCTGTCTGAACCAGGGCAGGCTGGCCAGCCAATCAGCGGGCGCTTCCCCCCTCCCCGGCCCACCGCTAAGCCCCGCCCCTTTTACTGCAGAATTCACCTTGTCCAAGGTGGGGGGCGGGGGAGGGAAGGAGCCGGGGATCCCCCAGCTTGACCGAGGCAGCCTGGCTAAGCCCCCACCCACCTCCCTTCCTCTGCCCCCCAATGCAAAGCACCGAAGCTGCAGATGGGGAATACATCACAATAATACGATTATTATTAATTTTTTTAAGACAACAGCCTCCGGGCAAAACTAGGCCTAGGGTCCCAGCCTCCTGGATGCCCTTCAGGCCTGGCCAGAGGTGGGTTTTAGCAGGTTCTGACCAGTTCTGGAGAACCCGTAGCGGAAATTTTGAGTGGTTGGGAGAACTGGTAGTAAAAATTCTGACTATCATCTATTCTCTGCCTCCTAAGTCCCAGCTGATCAGGAGGAAATGGGGACTTTGCAGTAACTCTTCCCCTGGATTGGGGAGGGAATGGAGATTTTACAGTATCCTTCCCCTGCCATGCCAACAGGCCACGCCCACCAAGCCATGCCACACCCACCAAGCCACACCCACAGAACCGGTAGTAAAAAATTTTGAAATCCACTACTGGGCCCAGCCTACCCCCCCTCCCCACGCCCACCCTTTCTGGGTGGGCACACCAACCCCTGCAGGGAGACCACCTCAAAATCGAAAGGATCCACCCTCCCACCTCCCTTTCTCAACCCTACAGAAAACAGACCCGCAAACTGAGTCCCTCTGGGAGTAGGGCAGTATATAAATTTGATAATAAAAAATTTGATAATAAAAAATTAAAAAACTCCATGTTTCCATGTTCTGCACCAGGCCCCGATCCACAGAGTGGGGTTAAATGCACACCCCCATACAACCTCCAAGGCAGGGGTGAAATCCATCAGGTTCTGACAGGTTCTGGAGAACCGGTAGTGGAAATTTTGAGTAGTTCAGAGAACCGGCAAATACCACCTCTGGCTGGCCCCCAGAGTAGGGTGGGAATGGAGATTTTGCAATATCCTTCCTCCCAGGAGTGAGGTGGGAATGGAGATTTTGCAGTATCCTTCCCCTGCCACGTCCACCAAGCCATGCCCACCAAGCTACACCCACAGAACCGGTAGTAAAAAAAATTGGATTTCACCACTGCTCCAAGGCCATCCTGGCCCAGTCTCTGTGGTAGATTTGTCACAGCTCAAACCAAGGGCATTCTTAAAACAACATTTAGGCTGCATTCACACAACACACTCTATTTTAATCAGGTCAATTTAGGATCTCGGCGGTGGGGTGGGGGTCACCTAGGGGCTGTTTCAACCTTGGTTTGGGTTGTGGTCCAATCTGTGGTGAGCTCAGTGCGATTCAATATACTACCCAAATCAAAGACTGGGTTAATTCAGGCTGACGATGTTGTGGGAATGCAGCTATTAAGCCAGATGTAAGAATATATAACGTAGCTACAGACAACCATCAAATATAAATCAGAGAATAAGCGCAATGGAAGACTAATACGGTTTGCCAATCAAAGAAGTCTTCTTCAAAACTTCCATTTCTGATCTTTGCACTTAAAAAGCTCATAGAACAAACGAGAAACGATCCTCTGTTAAGGAACATCTGCTACTCTTATCAGACCAAGATTCAGTATTTCTCAAGAGTGCTCAAATATATAATGTCACCTAATCAAAACTAAAATATTGACCAAGAAAAAATAGTGTAACAACTTGTATTGTGTACCAACAAGATGTTATGCCACTTTTGACCTCTACAAATGCAAATATTACTAAATGCTGCCTGGGTTCACACGAACACTTAAGCTGATTATTAACTGTATCAATTGGCTGATTTGTCTAGGAAATCATAAACTAGTCAAATTGTCTCTGGTCATGCAATATACAGGACACACAAGCTAACCTAGTATCCAAATATTTTGCTGCAACTGCAATTCTGAAGAATCTTATAATCTAAAAACAGGGATGTCCTACTTTGGCCAATTCAAGGCCTGTGGACTTCAACTCCCAGAATTCCCCAGCCAGCCATTTTGGCTGGGGAATGCTGGGAGCTGAAGTCCCCAAACCTCAAACTTCAAAACCTGTGTTTACAAGTCCTGCTGGCAGGGGAATTCTGGGAGCTGAAGTCCACAAGTCTTAAATTTGCCAAGGTTGGACACTCCCTGGCTTAAAATGTGTCTTTAGTCATATTTGTCCTTTGGCTTTTTTTGAATCTTGTTATTGAACAAAGCAGCAGAACAGGATTTTAGAATCAATCAATCTGGAGAAAAAGTATATTTATGAGAAGCGGACAGATACAGAGACATTTGCCTTTGAAAAGGAGTGTTTGGCTGCATTTGCACCTTTTAAGTGTTCTTTGGCCCCAGCAACACAGGAAGCTACCAGAGAGTGAGTAAAAGAATTTAAGTGGGGAGTTTTCACCCTGATGTGTTTACGAGACTGTACCACCTTCTCCTCCCCACCCCCGCCAATCTGCAGAATTCCGTGTGAATTTTGGAAGAGTTGCATTACAAAGCAATCTATTGGTACAGGGAGTCCTCAACTTACAACCGTTCATTTAGTGACTGCTTGGAGTTACAATGACATTGAAAAAAGGGAGCTATGGCTGTTTTTCCTATAACCATTTTTATAACCATGGTCACCTAATCAAAATTTGGATGCTTGGCAACGGACTCGTATTTATGACGGTCGCAGTGTCCCAGGGTCATGGGATCACCTTCTGTGACCTTCTGATAAGCATAGTCAGTGAGGAGGCCAGATTCACTTAACAACGGTAGCATGAAAGGTCGTAAAACAGGACAAAACTCACTTAACAGCTATCTTGCTTAGCCGTGGAAATTTTGGGCTCAATTGTAGTCATAAATCAAGGATTATCTGTACCTTCAACCCAAAGAATCGTCCTGTTTTTCCATCTCTAAGTCCCATTCCCCACCTCCACATCTCTAACCCGTCTCCAAGATCAAGGCTACTGCAAGAATTCAGAGCGTCTCTGGGCCTTAGTACCAATTTTTAGCCTCCTTCATCCTTCATCCAATCTCCATGGCAACTAGATGGGGGGGGAGGCCATGTGACTCAGAGTCACTGTGGCAACCAGAAAGAAGGGGTTTCCAGAGCAGCAAGGGGAAAAGAAAGGGAATATGGGCTTTAAGAAGGATTTGTCCTGCGTCTCAATGACTTTTAAGTCTAACGCAACTGAGATGGAGGAGGATATATTCATTCTGGGCATCTCAGTGGCTGCAAAATGCTTGAGCAAAGTCACAGTAGAACAATTCTTTCCCCCATCAATACTACAAGAGCTATTAATTGATTGAGAGACTAAAGATTCACCCAGAGATAGAAGGAGAAATTCACCACATTTTTCACCAGTTCCCTTTCAAGCTGGACTCCTTCACATCGCTGGGCCTACATCTCCCATTATCTTATGCAAGGAAAACTATAAGTTCCAGGAGACATACAGGGTGCTTCTGTAGAAAAGCACAGTCATGGTTTTGGAGAAGAGGTGACTGTTGGTAAAACTTGAGCTTAGCCCAGGAGGAAAGTAGGTTGAGAAAGAATTCAAGACTTACTTCGCCTTGAGTCTTTTTAGTACCCAAAGGGAGGGCAAGCCAGACTTGTTTAGGCTTTCAAGATTCTGTTCTTGTAGTCTCTATAAGAGTCATGGTGGTGCAGTGGTTAGAGTGCAGTATTGCAGGCTAACTCTGCTGACTGCCATCAGTTCAATCCCAACTGGCTCAAGGTTGACTCAGTCCAAGGTCGGTCAAATGAGGACCCAGATTGTTGGGGGCAAGAGGCTGACTCTGTAAACCGCTTAGAGAGGGCTGTAAAACACTATGAAACGGTATATAAGTCTAAGTGCTATTGCTATAATAGCCATGATGGCGCAATGGTTAGAATGGAATATTGTAGACAAACTCTGCCCACTGCCGGGAGTTCGATCCTGAAAAGGCTCAGGGTTGACTTAGTCTTTCATCCTTCCAAGGTTGGTAAAATGAGGACCCAGATTGTTGGGGGCAAGAGGCTGACTCTGTAAACCGCTTAAAGAGGGCTGTAAAACACTATGAAGTGGTATATAAGTCTAAGTGCTATTGCTATTGCTATATCATTAGAGTTCTATTTTTTAAAAAAATCATGGCTATTTCCTGACCTGGCCTACTTTGAAGGGCTGACAGCATCTGCCTTCCCCACTGTCAATATGACTGACCTGTTTATTCAGTAACATAACTAAATTATTTCCAAGAAGCAATAGTTTGTTGCATCAATGAAGAGGGGGAATAATGTGACACTGACCAAGTCGATCATAAAAAGAAAGGGTATGTCTGGTCTATTGAAAAGAAGGGCTAGGAGGGACATGATAGCAATGTTCCAGTCTTTGAGGGGCTGTCCCAAAGAAGGAGTCAAGCTATTCTCCAAAGCCCCTGAAGGCAGGAGAAGAAGCAATGGGTGGAAACTAATCAAGGAGAGAAGCAACCTAGAACTAAGGAGAAATTTCCTGTCAGGGAGAACAATTAATCAGTGGAACAATTTGCCTGCAGAAGTTGTGAATTCTCCAACTCTGGAGGTTTTTAAGAAGAGATTGGATAACCATTTGTCTGAAATGGTATAGGATTTCTTGCCTGAGCAGGGGGTTGGACTAGAAGTTGGACTCCATGGTCCTTCCCAGTTCTATTCTGATGAATGAATAAAGTCCCAGGTTCTGGATGTCCTATATATGGTAGATAATCCTCTTTGTTTCTGCTCCTTAGAAGAAGAAAAGATCAAGTCATTCATAAGCTCCCTTGCCCACCAAGGCCAAGAGAATCATTTTGCAATTGGATTGCATTGACATAGGCTCCTTGCTTCTATATATCCCTTCCTCGGCGCTGACTAATTTCTAACCACAGACAGGCTCCCTTTCATCTGTTATTATTCATTAAAGAGAAAAGCGTATACAGCATAATTCGGGAGGAGTGACCTGGGCTTGCTCACTTTCCATTTTGTTCCTCCTCCCAATCTCACTCAGAAAGGAGGAAACCTTTTGCCAACAATTTCCCAGCACAGGGTTCTCTTGGGGACGGAGGCGCCCACAAACCCTTCAGGCTGCCTCTCCGACTGCTTGCAGGCCGTGGTGCTGAAGGGACAGCTCCTGGCTCGACTCTTCTGGCTGGAGGCAAAGGGGGAGTTTTAACGAGGCGCCTCGTGCGCCTTTTTGCAAGAGCAACGGGAGGTTATCAGTTTCTCGATCTGGCGATCCATCTTCTCCACCACCTGTTCTTCCTATCTAGAGGTTTCTCACAGAGGCACTCGCTTACACGGCTTGGGCCTTTGAGCAGCCGCTGTCCCGCTTTTTGGCGTCATCCGTAGGTTTTTATTTCTGGTGGGAATTAAAAGGCGAAGAAGCAGTGGGGAGACAAGCATAAGGATGACAGCTGAACCCATAAAATTTGGAATAGTGCATTTTTTTTAAAAAAATCTATTCGGAAGCTTGCATAAAAAGGCTTTCTCACATCCTGGCAAGGTTTACAATGGGTAGACTTCAACTCCCAGAATTCCCCAGCCAGCAAAACTAGAAAAATATGTGTCCGTAAGCAATTGGAAAATCCTTGCACAAAATTTACTGTGAAGGAGGAGGGGGAGGAATAATCAGAATCAGAATCACAGTAGAGCCAGAAGGCACCTTGGAGGTCTTCTAGTCCAGCCTCCTGGAGACCCTATACCATTTCAGACAAGTGACTGTCCAATCTCTTCTTTAAAACCTCCAGCGATGAAGCACCTACAACTTCTGGTGGCAGGCTGTTCCACTGGTTATTTGTCCTCCTCGTTTGTCCTCAATTCTAGGTTGCTTCTCTCCTTGATGAGTTTCCATCCATTGTTTCTTGTCCTGCCTTCAGGTGCTTTGGAAAATAGCTTGACTCCCTCTTCTCTGGGGCAGCCTCTCAAATACTAGAATACTGCTATCATGTCCCCTCTAGTCCTTCTTTTCCCTAGACTGACCAAACAAAAAACAGGAGCAGGAGGAGGAGGTGGTGGATGAGGAGGAGGAGGAAGAGGAAGAGGAAGAGGAGGAGGAGGAAGAGGAGGAGGAAGAGGAAGAGCAGAAGGAAGAGGAGGAGGAGGAAGCGGCAGAGGAGGAAGAGGAAGAGGAGGAGGAGGAGGAAGAGGAGGAGGAGGAGGAGGAGGAGGAGGAGGAGGAGGAGGAGGAGGAGGAGGAAGAGCAGAAGGAAGCGGAGGAGGAGGAGGAGGAGGAGGAGGAGGAGGAGGAGGAGGAGGAGGGGGAAAGGACCAAATTACAGCCAGGGTCACCTTGATACAATACGACCTGGATACATCCAGAGGCGTTTAAACCTTCAGACCTTCCAGCTCAGTGAAGTGGCTGGGGTGCCTGGGAGAAACAGCCGCAGAGCAGCCGCCTCTTTCTGCAGAAGCTGTTTATGCATTGGGTCATATTGCCCTGAGTGGTGAGAAGCAATGACAGCAAGGTGGGAATTAATCCAGATAAAATTAATCTCACGTACACTTGGTGTAGTTCAATGCTCTGTATTAACCAACAGCGGGCTCCCAGACTTTTCCAAGGAGCACCTGAGCAGAGCTGATAGCAAAATGTTTCTCTCTCTCATTCTCTCTCCCCCTCCCTCCCTCATTCTCTCTCTTTCTCCCTCTAGCTCTCTCCCCCTTCCTCCATCTCTCTCTCATTCTCTCCCTCCCTCCACCCTCCTCCCTCTCATTCTCTCCCCTTCCTCCCTCTCTCATTCTCTCTCATTCTCTCTCTCTAATTCTCCCTCCCCCTCTCTGTCTCATTCTCCCTCCCTCCCTCTAGCTCTCTTCCCCTTTCTTCCTCCCTCTCTCTCTCATTCTCTTCCTCTCTCCTCCCTCTCTCATTCTCTCTCATTCTCCCTCCCCCTATCTCTGTCTCTCATTCTCTTTCTCCATCCCTCCCTCTCTCATCCCCTCTCTCCCTCCCTCCCTCCCCCCTCTCTCATTCTCTCTCTCATTCTCTCTCTCATTCCCTCTCATTCTCTCTCATTCTCTCTCTCATTCCCTCTCATTCTCTCTCCCCCTCCCTCCCTCCCTCTCATTCTCTTTCTCTCTCATTCTCTCTCTCTCATTCTCCCTTCCCCCCCTCTCTCCCTCTCCTGCCCCAACCTCTTCTAATTAATTGCTGCCCCTAGCATAAAACCCATCCACACATTCACCTAGTCCCAGTCTAAGATCCCTTCCTAATTCTCACCCGGCTTCATCTGGAAGACACTCCCCCCCCCCTTTTTTTGCAGCTGGCAGAGACGTAGCCCTGGGGAGATTTTGCCTTGTCAGGAAGCCCAGGTGGCTTCAGAGAGCAAAATCCATGCTAAAGATGCTAGTCCTCCGTCTCCAGGGAGATAAAGGGCTGCTTCGTGAAGAGGGAGGAATCAAATGAGGATGCAGGGAAGGGGTTGTGGGCTCTGGAGTGGAGGGTCTCTGAGCCCCTTCCTCTTTCTTAGAGAGTCACCTGCCATACTGGTTGCAGTAAGGGCCTTGGTGACACAGCAGACTAAAGTGCTGTTAAGTAGCACCAGCTGCCTGCAATTACTGCAAGTTCGAATCTCACCAGGCTCAAGGTTGACTCAGCCTTCTGTCCTTCCGAGGTAGGTAAAATGAGGACCCGGATTGTGGGGGCAATAAACTGACTTTGTATAAAAAAGAACACCGCTTAGTGGGGGCCAAAAGCCCTACTAAGCAGGTATATACAAAAGTATGAAGGCGATTGCTTAACGCATTGTAAGCTGCCCTGAGTCTCCGGAGAAGGGCAGCATATAAATTGAATTAACAAATAATAATAAATAATAAATAAATAAATTGGGGGGCCTTGCCAGCTTATTCTGCTTATTCTTCTCTAAAGACCTGCTAAGTGAACACAGAGGTATTAAAAACAGGCTGTGTCTTTAGCAAAGTGAGGTGTACAGTGGTCCTCGACTTACGACAGTTCATTGAGTGACCGTTTAAAGTTACAACTGCACTGAAAAATGTGACTCAGGACCGTTTTCCACACTTACGACCTTTGCAGCATCTCCCCCCCCCCCTCCATGGTCACGTGGTCCAAATTTGGATGCTTGGTAACTGGTTCATTCTTATGACGGTCGCTGTGTCCCGAGGTCACGTGATCCCCCTTGCGCAACCTTCTGACAAGCAAACTCAATGAGGAAGCCCATCTCGCTTAACAACCGGGGGTTGCTAACTGAGCAACTGCAGCCATTGATTTAACAACTGTGGCAAGAAAAGCCGTAGGGAGGGGGGGGGAACTCACTTAACAAATATCTCACTTAACCACAGAACTTTTGGGCTCAGTGGTGGTCGTAAGTCGAGGACTACCTGTATTATCCCCATTTCAGTGGGGAGCCTTGTTTTCACCAGCCTGTCTGTGCGTATCTTTGCAAAGAAAGAAAAAAGGAAGGGAGGCTGATCTCTGTCAAGGATTTGCAGCCCAGGTTGATCCAGCCTCCTCCTTTTCGCAAACTCCCAGCCCCTAAATTCCTCCAGCCCAGCCCCCGCTCTGTTCAGCTCTAGAAATGGGCTGGAATTGGTGAAATGCCATCTTGCGATGAGCAAGATTTTTTTTTTGCTTTCGCTCTCAGGCGTTGGTTCTGCATTTTCCTGAGATGCAGAAGGTATGCAGGCAAATATTCAGTTGAGGAAAGCAAGGACAAGCAGATTTCTCTCTTCTTTCTTTCTTTCTTTCTTTCTTTCTTTCTTTCTTTCTTTCTTTCTTTTTTCTTTCTCTCTTTCTTTCTTCCTTTCACTCTTCCTTCCTTCCTTTTTTCTTTTTTCCTCCCTTCCTTTTTTCTTTCTTCCTTTTTCCTTTCTTTCTTTCCTTACTTCCTTCTTTTTCTTTTTTCTTTCTTCCTTTTTCCTTTCTTTCCTTCCTTCCTTCCCTCTTTTTCTTTTTTCTTTTTTCTTTCTTTCTTTCTTTCCTTCCTTCCTTCTTTCTTTCCTTCCCTTTTTTCTTTATTTTTTCTTTCTTCCTTCCTCCCTTCCTTTTTTCTTTCTTCTTTCTTTCTTCCTTTCCTTCTTTCCTTCTTTCTTCTTTCTTTCTTTCCTTTCTTCCTTCCTTCTCTCTCTCTCTCTCTCTCTCTCTCTCTCTCTCTCTCTCTCTCACCCACACACACACACAAATACATTGCAACGGCACTGGAAAAAAAAATCACAATTTTTCACACTTCCAACCACTGCAGCATCCCCACGGTCAGGCGATCAAAATTCAGACACTCGGCAACTGACTCATATTTATGACCATCGCAGTGTCCCGGGGTCATGTGATCCCCTTTTGCGACCGTCTGACAAGCAAAGTCAATGGGGAAGCTGGATTCACTTAACAACCATGTCACTAACTTAAGAAACGCACTTGTGGCAAGCAAGGTCGTAAAACGGGGCAAAAGACTCACTTAACAAATATCTCACTTAGTAACATAAATTTTGGGCTCAATTGTGGTTGTAAGTCAAGAACCCCCTGCATTTTAAAAGGTCAATATGATGATTTTTGGGATTAAAAACTCTCATAAAGAGAGAGAGGTTAGCGTTTAAATCAGCTGTATCCAACCTTGGCAATTTTTAAGACCTGTGGACTTCAACTCCCAGAATCCCCCGGTTGAAGTCACTCACAGACAGGAAACAGGATGTCTCCACTCCAAGGAGTTGATGATGGAGGTCGATCACCCCACAGTCCTAGCAAAGAAAAGTTAGCACGACTCTTTCCGTTCCTCCTTTGCTTCGCTCAGAACAGTGAAAAACCCCTTAGGATGGATTCTCCATTTTATAGAATTTAACGCTCCACATATGCTTTGTAGAATTAAAACCAATGCCTCGGGGTTCCTTCTAATCTGCATGCAGCTGTCCTAGATCAGGTTAATGATACGAGGCAGAACAGATTTCCAGGGAGGGAAGGGGTGGGGGGAGAGGGGAGAGGAGAACCCATCCTAGAACTGAATGCAGGAAATAGCCCCAAGGTTGAGGAAAAGTGGTCATTACGGCATCTTGGATGGCCTTGGATGGCCTGGATTTTAATGTCCCAAAGGAGGGATCAAAAAGATCAAAAAAGATGAATGCAAGAGCTGGGAATTCTAAAGGCTTGACATAGCCTCCATAATTGATTACAAGAACAGGATTTCAGATCAGATGGGGGGTGGGGAGATTTTCCCCCAAACTTTGTCTTTCAATCAAAGGTGGCAATGGATTGACAACTACAATACCCTCAAATAAACCACGTGGCTTCTTTTTAAATGCTGAACTAGCCATTCTGGAATAACTACTATTCTTGCCTGTTCCTTCTACAGCAGTGGGTCTCAACCTTCCTAATGCAGCGACCCTTTAATACAATTCCTCATGTTGTGGTGACCCCCAACCATAAAATTATTCCTAAAACCATTGAAAATATGTGTTTTCCGATGATCTTAGGCGACTCCTGTGAAAGGGACGTTCGACCCCCCAAAGGGGTCCCAACCCACAGGTTGAGAACCACTGTTCTACAGGTAAAGTCCTCGATTTTACAACAGTTCCAAAAATGCGACTTATGAGCATTTTTCACATTTATGACCTTTGCAGCATCCCCCCATGGTTACGTGATTGAAATTCTGGATGCTTCGGCCACTGATTCATATTTAGGACCATGGAGGTTTCCCAAGGTCACATGATTTCCCCCTCCCCCTTTTTTTTTTTACAAATCTTCCAACAAGCAAAATCAACGGAGAAGCCAGACTCACTTCAGAACTGGATTGTTCACTTATCAGCTGCTGCAATTCACTTAACAACGATGCCAAGGAAGGTTGTAAAATGGAATAAAATTCACTTAGCAAAGAATAGAATAGAATAGAATAGAATAGAATAGAATAGAATAGAATAGAATAGAATAGAATAGAATAGAATAGAATAGAATAGAATATAGAGTAGAGCAGAGCAGAGCAGAGCAGAGCAGAGCAGAGCAGAGCAGAGCAGAGCAGAGCAGAGCAGAGCAGAACAGAACAGAACAGAACAGAACAGAACAGAACAGAATAGAACAGAACAGAACAGAACAGAATAGAATAGAATAGAATAACAGAGTTGGAAGGGACCTTGGAGGTCTTCTAGTCCAACCCCCTGTTTAGGTAGGAAACCCTACACCACTTCAGACAACTTAAAAACTTCCAGTGTTGAAGCACTGTCCCAAAGGTTTTTTTTTTTTCAAGAGGCAACTGGACTTTCTGGTTTTTCCTTGAAGATGTTTCACTTTTCATCCAAGAGAGCCTGGATAGCTCAGCAGACTAAAAGCATTGTGATTAACTCCAGCTGTCTGCAATTACTGAAAGTTTGAATCTCACCAGGCTCAAGGTTGACTCAGCCTTCCATCCTTTCTAAGGAAGGTCAATTGAGGACCCAGTTTGTGGGGGCAATAAGCTGACTTTGTATAAAATATACAAAAGTGTGAATGCTATTGCTTGGCGCATTGTAAGCCACCCTGAGTCTCCGGAGAAGGGAGGCATATAAATCTAATTTTTTTTAAAAAAAATGGGGTCATTAGGGCAGAGAACCAGTTGTTAAATTATTTGAATCCCATGACTTGTTGTAAATCAAAGATTACCTGTATAGAATACAGAATAACAGAGTTGGATGGGACCTTGGGAGGTCTTCTAATCCAACCCCAGACAAAACCATTCTGGACAAATGGAAACAAACATACAAACAAACAAAGAAGGAGAAATCCTAGCATGAAAATCCTGGGAACATCGCACAGCTTCCCGTGTTTTCCTACGGGAAGCATTTATCCTAATCCTCTTTAAAAAGACTCTGGGCCTCATTGGGTTGAGATGGCCTTGAGTGTGGTCTGTCTGTGGAGGGGAGGGGGCTTCCCCCACCGATCCTAGACTTCCTGCCCTTCATCCCCTGCTGTCTGAAGGACTTTGGCTGTTTCTATGGCAGCCATTGATCCGCCGAGAGGTTGGGGCCACTCAAGCATGTAGTAGTATGCGACAGGCAGGCGGAGCTGAGGAGGGGGTGGGAAGGAGAGGGCTTCTCATCAGACAAGTAACAGACGGGAGGAAGCCAAAGTGGGGAAGGGGCAGTTTTGGGAGTCTATGATCCAGGCAGGATCCTGAGATTCTGGGAATATTCTTCCGATACCCGCCACCTCACCATCTCCTATATAGATATACATATAAGGTATACAGGAACTGGGGCTGGCTAGTCCAGTGAAAAGAAGGACCAGGGGAGACAGGATAGCAGTGTCCCAATATTTGAGGGGCTGCCACAGAGAGGAAGGGGTCAAGCTATTTTCCAAAGGTCCTAAAGGCCAGACAACAATGGATGGAAACTGATCCAGGAGAGATTCAGTCTGGAAATGTTCTGACAAGGAGAACAATCAACCCGTGGAACAGAAGTTGCCTTCGGACATTGTGGGAGCTTCATCCCACAATGCTTCAAGGGGAGATTGGACTGCCATCTGTCAGAAATGGTGCAGGGTCTCCTGCTTGGGCGGGGGGGGGGGGGGGAGGGGGTTGACTAGATGACCTCATCCTGATTGATTGATCTTGGAAATCCTTGTTTTAACTCCTCGGAGAGGTCTTGCCAAGAGGGGATAGTGGGGTTATTGCCTTTCTTTTGGCAAGGGTGTCAAAAACAGGGGGAGATGGCCAGGAAGACCCCACCCACTCCTGGTGGAAGGGGGGAGATGTTTGGGTGAGTGAAGGGGACAGATGGTGAGGCAGTGGGCTATTTTTTAAACAGGAAGACCGTTGTTGGCTGAGGAAGAGAGAAAGAGGGAAAACCCATCTATACAGACTTTCTACACTATTATCCTGCTTTATCCAGGTTTGTCCTAGTTTTGATACTCGGCACTTTCACAGCATTTTCTTTTCATCTTGGGATTCTAAACCAGATTTTTTCCCCCCTCCTAAATTGGCTCTTTTAAGATGTGTGGACTTCAACTCCCAAAATTCCCCAGCCGGCATGGCAGGTTGGGGAATTCTGGGAGTTGAAGTCCACACATCTTAAAGGGGCCAGGTTTGAAAAATACTGCTCTAAACATACTTCACATACACACATCTCTACACGCAGTTGTCGCCTAGGAAAGCTTGGGATCCATCATCCTCATCCTTGATGGGCCTTACAGCCTGAAAGAAACACTTGAAAGGACTAACATCTCTAGAATCAATTATAAGACAATGAAAAGCCTACTTGACGAATCATAAAACCACGTTTAAGAGCAATTAAAAACATTGAAAATTATCCGATTCTCCCCTCACGGCTAGTTGATTAAGTACAGTTGGGGATTATTGTATTTTACTGTCAGGCCAGATTTTTTGGCTGCATCTCCCATGCTGCTAGTCCTCTACTTATGACCGTAATTGATCCTGCCCATTATGGGTTGTGAGAGTCACAATGTGGGTCACCCATGTGACTGACCTGATTGGATGACATGTTTTGCAGCAATCATTAAGTGAATCTCTGTGGTCGTTAAGCAAGGCCCACGGTCGTTAAACAAAATCATTGTTCACTAGGGGCGTGTTTTGCTGAAAACTGGAACTGAATGCCAGTTTTCAGCAAAAACGTTGCAAATTGTGATGATACGACCAGGAGACTTTTCAAATGGCCATAAATGTGGGCTGGTTGCTGAGCAACCGAAAGGCAGTCATGTCCTCTGTGGGGTGGGCAGCTTTGGAAATTTTGTACAGAGGTCTTGAGCACCTTTTGGAGGATAGATAGAAATAGATAGATAGATAGATAGATAGATAGATAGATAGATAGATAGATAGATAGATAGAGATAGATAGATAGATAGATAGATAGATAGATAGATAGATAGATAGATAGATAGATAGATAGATATGGATAGATATAGATAGAAAGATGGATAGAGATAATAAATGGATGATAGATAGATAGATAGATAGATAGATAGATAGATAGATAGATAGATAGATAGATAGATAATGGATAGATAGATAGAGATAGATAGAAAGATGGATAGAGAGAGATAATAAATGGATGATAGATAGATAGATAGATAGATAGATAGATAGATAGATAGATATAAATGGATAGATAGATAGATATAGATAAAGATAATAAATGGATGATAGAGAGAGAGAGATGGATGAGATAGATAGATGATAAATAGATTAGATAGATAGATAGATAGATAGATAGATAGATAGATAGATAGATAGATAGATAGAGATAGATAGACAGAAAGTTTTAATAGATGGATGATAGATAGATGATAGATAGATAGATAGATAGATAGATAGATAGATAGATAGATAGATAGATAGATAGATAGATAGATATGGATAGATAGATAGAGATAGATAGAAAGATGGATAGAGAGAGATAATAAATGGATGATAGATAGATAGATAGATAGATAGATAGATAGATATAAATGGATAGATAGATATAGATAAAGATAATAAATGGATGATAGAGAGAGAGAGATGGATGAGATAGATAGATGATAAATAGATTAGACAGATAGATAGATAGATAGATAGATAGATAGATAGATAGATAGATAGATATAATAAATGGATGATAAATAAATAGGTAGACAGCGAGATAGAAATAAATGGATAGATAGAGAGATAGAGAGATAGATAATAAATTGGTGAGAGAGAGAGAATAAATGGATGATAGATAGATAGATAGATAGAGAGAGAGAGAGAGATAAGCAGGCAGGCAGGCAGGCAGACATGGCGGAGTGGGTGGCAGGGGAGAAAATCCGCTGAAAGGAGAGAAAGGAAACCTGGAGGCAGGCGAGAGTAAGCTAGTGACAGACTTGGGAAGATGCCTAATTCTGGGCTGAGAAAAAGGAATTTAGGATTGCTAAATGACCAGAAAAATACAGCTTAAGCCAATGCCAAAGGATGCTTCTTCTTTGCAGTGAAGGAAAAGAGAGAGAGAGAGAGAGAGAGAGAAAATCTCCTTGGATTTTACCCTTATAATTTCCTTGGCGGTAACATGAAAGTGATGTCGTTGCTTTCTCCCCCAATGAAATGCCTTGTCAACCTTTTGACGTTTCCATCTCTCCCCCCCCCCGCACCCCCCACTCCCATCTTGGGGGATTCCTTGTGGTCTCCCACCTGTGGTTTTTCAAGATCCTGATTCAGATTAGCTTTGTTTTGAGCCCAGTCAAGGTCAACTCCTGACTCCTTTGACGTTCCTGCCAGTGTGAAAAGCACAGCTGCCATGGCTGGTTGACATACCAGCTCTTCTCTTCCTTGCCAGGAATGGTGGCAAGGGGAACAACCACACCAGCTGCCCGGGGTGTTTGCAAGATTACACCAAAGTGCCTTGTCAGCTGGGATGGGTAGAATCAGGATCCCACCTGTAAGAAGGGCAGGAACCAGGGTCCTTGGCGATTTTCTTGCCGACGTTTTATTACCCAACTAGGTAACATCATCAGCATTAGAAGGAAGAGGAGGAGGGTTGTGGGGTCCTTGATGCTCTCTGAACTTGGCTGTTTTCTTACAGATGTTTCATTACCCAAACTAAGTAACATCAGCGCGACTGAAGCTCAGAGAGCACCAAGGACCACCACCACCACCCCATTCCTGCCCTGAGCTATAAATATTCTTTTTTGAAGGGCAGGAACCCAAGTGGTCAGAGTGATTAGAAGATTTTAAACCCAGAGGATGACCCAACCTTCTATTTCCTCTGTGTCCCTTCCATCAGCCTCTCTCCCTCACTCCCTCCCCCACTCCCGGCATGCCTCTTCCACTGCCTTGCCCAGGCAGGCTGGCAGAGAGTTCTCCAGTTACCAAACCGCTGCCTGCCAGATCTGCCTGGCATCTCCCATGTCTCAAGCACATGGGTGAAGGGAGTGGGAGGGTGGGGAGATGGGTGCAGACAGACAGCTGACCCCCAGAGGGAGACAGTGACTTTCAAACCCCCCCCCTCCCTTTCAGCTGCGTATCTCTGCTCTGACATATGTCCTGTTTGCAACTGTCAATCATGCATCAAAAGTGGTGGAAGGGGCCAGACGGCGGGAGCAGCTGTAATGCTTCTCTTGCAGAGATTCCACAGGGATGCAGGAAGGAACTCCCAGCTGTCTCTTCACCACCACTGTCCCCATAAAGGTAAAAAAACACTTTCCGTTCTTGCTTAGATTCTCCCTCTCCTTCCTTTTCAGCTCGGCAGTGAGAAACCTCCTGTGATCTGGCTAATCCAAATGGTTATCTGTGCCAATTAACGGGAGGGGAGAGAGAGAGAGAGAGAGAAGGAGGGAGGAGGGAGAGAGGAAGGAAGGAAGGAGCAGGGAAAGAAAGAGAGAGGAAGAAAAGGAAGAAGGAAAAAAGAGGAGAGAAAGAGGGAGGGAGGGAGGAGAAACAGGGAAAGAAAGAGAGGAAGAGAAAGAGAGAAGGAAAAGGAAAAGGAAGAAGGAAAAAAGAGGAGAGAGAGAGAAAGAGTGAAAGGGGGAGGGAGGGAGGAAGGAGAAACGGAAAGAGAGGAAGAAAAGGAAAAGGAAGAAGGAAAAAAGAGAGAGAGAGAGAGAGAGAAAGAGTGAAAGGGGGTGGAGGAAGGAAAAACAGGGAAAGAAAGAGAGGAAGAAAAGGAAAAGGAAGAAGGAAAAAAGAGGAGAGAGAGAGAGAGAAAGGAAGGAAGGAAGGAAAGAGAAAGGGAAAGAAAGAGGAATAGAAAGAGAGGAAGAAAAAGAAAGAAAGAAGAAAGAAATAGGAGGAAAAGAAGAGAAGGAGAAAGGAAAGAAAAGAAAAGAGAGAAGAGTAAAGAAAAAAGAGGAAGAGAGAAAACAAGGGAGAAGGAGGGGAGGGGAGAGGAGAGGAGGACACAAAAATAGGCAAGGCCTCTTCTCCCCTCTCCCTCTGCCTGTCCCCCCCCCCCCAATATTCCCAGTGGACCCTGACCACGTTCTTCCCTCTCCAACCGTCAGGATGCAAACACATGTATGCAGCCCCCACCCACCCCCACCCTCAAAAGAACCTTCTGGGGGGCTGATCTTCCAGGAAAACATCTATGTGGCCTCTACATGTCCCACAGAAATCGGATGGCGTACGATCTTTCCATGTTACGCCCTCGGTTGATGATGGCCCGTTTCCCAAAACACGCCAAGGCAACGGATGGGTTCCCACAACATGCTAGAGAGCAGAAACTCCCCTTTGTCATCTAATCAAGCACTTTCTAAGCAAATGGCCCAGCAGAGCAGAAACTCTCCCTGTCCAGCTACGGCCTCTCCCGCCCTCATTAAATATAGAGTAGCATATTTAGGACAAAGCTCTGAAAAATATATATATATATTTTTACCTGCATTTTTGGTTAGATTCGGCACCACAACCTTCAGAGATAACTTAAGCTTACCAGAAACAGCTTGAAAGACGGAGGAAATAGCATTTTATGTGAACTGGGTCACTACCACCTTAAGCGACAAGTATGATTTATTGGTTCAGACATGGCATGTTCTGTACGCATAACTGTTAACCCAGATTTAGGATGCTGAACCTAGCTGTTTATTTGCAGGAAACTTGCAGGGTTTGTTTGTTATTTTTAAAACTTGTCTTAAACTCTCTTTTTTAATCGGTGCTTTCATTTGGGTGTTCATATGTCTTTATAATGTTGTTGTAAACTGGCCCGAGAAGAGAAGAGAAGAGAAGAGAAGAGAAGAGAAGAGAAGTTGGAAGGGGCCTTGGAGGTCTTCTAGTCCAGCCCCCTGCTTAGGCAGGAAACCCTACACCACTTCAGACAAATGGTTATCCAACATCTTCTTAAAAACTTCCAGTGTTGGAGCATTCCCAACTTCTGGAGGCAAGTTGTTCCACTGGTTAATTGTTCTTACAGTCAGGAAATTTCTCCTTAGTTCTAAGTTGCTTCTCTCCTTGATGAGTATCCACCCATTGCTTCTTGTCCTGCCCTCAGGTGCTTTGGAGAAGAGCTTGACTCCCTCTTCTTTGGGGCAGCCCCTGAGATATTGCAACACTGCTATCATGTCTCCCCTAGTCCTTCTTTTCATTAAACTAGACCTACCCAGTTCCTGCAACCGTTCTTCATATATTTCAGCCTCCAGTCCCTTAATCACCTTTGTTGCTCTTCTCTGCACTCTTTCCAGATTCTCCACATCTGTTTTACATCATGGTGATCAAAACTGAATGCAGTTACCAAGGCCTTATAAAGTAAGATGGGTGGTGCAGCACTCTAATTAATAAGTAAAGGTGGAACATAAATATAGAGAGTAAAACATGTCAGCAAATTCTACTTACTTGTACCACCTGGAGCTGTTTTTGCTGCTCTGTTCTGCCATTTTGCTCCTTTACAGTATTGAATAGATCCATGTTTATCAACACCAATCAAAACACTGAGAGGGATCACTTTTCCCCCCATGGGAGTAAACATGACCCACCATTTTTTTCCCCAGAATTCTTTTCAGGCAATGTTGCTCAGAAGCATTGTGGGAAATTAAAACAGCAGCATCTGTTTTAGGGAGGTTAGGAATAATAACCTTTATACTTCCCCCCCCCAAATGTCCCTGGAGTCTTTAAAATATAGCTGGTGGGGAGTAAGTGAAAAGTTTTTGAATTTAGAAGCATCTTTAAAACCTTGAACTGACCTGAATATTATTTTGTTTCGTTTTTCCCCCCCCTTCAGATCTGATCAGTTTATTCTGAGGAAATCAAACATTGGTTTGGCTTTCTTCTTCTAGCCATCTTTGCAATCCTCGCTCGGCACTCTTTCAGTCTGTGGCCTATTTCTACACACACCTATTTTAAGCTAGATCCTGGGCTTCTCAAAAGACCAGGGTTTCATTCATAGGATGTGGTTTTTTGTTTGTTTTTTTGCCCGAATTAAATAACTATATTTTAGGAGGAGCAAATGGTGCCCTGGTTCATGTACTCTCCAATCCCCTATTAGCCTGATCTAGTGTGTCCTCTGAACCTCAGATTAGTATAATTTGATTTGCAAAGGGCTGCTGGTACAGTGGATAATCTGTCCTCAGACTATTGGAGGCTTCTGTGATGCAAATTGGGGGCAAGCTCTTGCCAAATGAGGTCAGTTTGTTCGTTTTAAAGATATAATGTAAAAAAAAAAAAGATACACTTGAACCAAGAAGACAAAAGAGAAGGAATATTCTGTACTGAAATCTGGAAAAACCTAAATTACCAGTTTTGCAATTGAACTAAATATGTAGATATGATTCACAGGGTTTTGTTTTTTTTCAGAAGGGAGAAAAATGCTGTTTTTATCTTTAGGAGAATCCATTCCATTTCAGGGAGACTCTGCCACCTGGTGTCAGGACATTGGTATTGCAAGGAGGCTTTGGAAATCAAAGCTGTACTTCACACATTATTTGAATCAGAATAGAGCCCGGAAGGGACCTTGGAGGTCTTCTAGTCCAGCCCCCTGCTGAACCAGGAGATCCTGTACCATTTCAGACAAGGGACTGTCCAGTCTCTTCTTAAAATCCTCCAGTGATGAAGCACCCACAACGTCTAAGGCATTAAATTAGCTTGAGGTGCTATGGATGGGTAGCCATAATAAACTTAAGCATTACAACTACCGTATTTGTTTAGTGACCGTTGACCGGTTTTCACAGGACCATTGCAGCAACCCCATGATCGTATGATCAAAATTCAGAAGCTTGGCAATCAACTCATATTTATGATGGTGGCAGTGTCCCGGAGTCACGTGATGAGAAAGGGAGCAAAAATCACATAAGAAATGTTTCACTCAGCAACAGAAATTTTGGGGTCATAAGCCGAGGACTTCCTGTAGACGCCGATAAATGAAGCCGAACTGAGATTTGAACCGACAAACCTAAAATAAACGCAGTACGCTGAATCCACAAGGTTTTATTTGAAAATGAACATTTTAAAAAGTGGGGTCAAGGGGTTACCTTTTTTGCTACCAAAGAAATGGAAGGCAGGAAAAATAATGAAAAATAAGCCATTAGAAAACCCTTACTGAATTCATTTCTTTATATGGGACCAAATAATAAACTTAACCACAGTCTGCCCTCCAAAGACAGTGGGGATGGAAAAAAATGTACTCTTATCTTTTACAGAAGTATTCTTTAATTGCAAATAATAGCCGGGCCAAATCAATAGTGTCAATCCATAAAAATGTCCCTCTTGCTAAGTGAAGAACATAAATGAGAACCTGGCGAGCTGACTAAAATCAATGGCTTAAAAAATGAAGGGGTTTTTTTTTTCCTCTCAATGGATATCTCAGACAGATCGTCATGTCTGAAAACAGCCATTTTTCCCTCATAATCATAATTTTGGACAACCTGCTAGGACCATGATGGCCAACCTATGGCACACGTCGGAAGTGGCACGCAGAGCGATCTCTTTGGGCACACCAGCCATCGCCCGTTGCTCTTCCAGATTCCAACGTGCATATGTGCACCCGCAAGATGATCTTTGCGCAGGCAGGACCGGCGGAAACCGGAAAAGCAGCTCCCGGGTGTACGGGAAGTTGAGCTTTTGGTTTCCGGCACATGCATGCACACCGACCAGCTGGTCTTCACAGGCGCATGCGTGGTAGTAACCGGAAGATCAGATGACCTGCTCTTCCTGTTTCTCACGCTCCCGTGTGTGCGCACCAGAGGTTCTGGCTAGTTCTGGAGAACCGGTAGTGGAAATTTTGAGTAGTTCAGAGAACCGGTAAATACCACCTCTGACTGGCCCCGCCCCCATCTATTTTCTGCCTCCCAAGTCCCAGCTGATGGGGAGGAAATGGGGATTTTGCAGTATCCTTCCCCTGCCACCCCCACCAAGCCACGCTCACCAAGCCACACCCACAGAACCAGGTAGTAAAAAATGTTTGAAATCCACCATTGGGCTAGGGCCATTACAACAATGTTTCTCAACCCTAGCTATTCGAAGATGTGTGGACTTCAATTCCCAGAATTCAGGGTTGGCTGGGGAATTCTGGGAACTGAAGTCTACACGTCTTCAAGTTCCTGAGGTTGAGAAATGCTGCATTCCAGGATTGGAAAAAAACGACTGTGAATCTGATCAGCGGTGGGCTTTTCACACAAGCTTTTAACGGGGTTTATTCTGGGAGAAGCCCCTTGCAGGCCCCTCACCAAACGCTGCCCAAATTCCAAGCTTCTCTTTGTCGCCCCATATTCACACAGATTGAAAATCCCAGTCAGACTCCATAAAATGGGATTTTTGGGGGACAAGGGAAATACGGGTAGTCCTCGATTTATAACAGTTCATTTAGCGACCTTTCAGAGTTACAACGGCACTGGGAATAAACCCTACTTGTGACCATTTTTCACACTTGCAACCATTGGTGGTTTTCTTTGCCGATGTTTCGTTACCAGCACTGATGATGTTACCTAGCTCGGTGATGTGACGTCTGCAAGAAAATCAACCAAGGTCAAAGAGCATTAAGGATCCCACAGTCCTTCTTCTCCTCTTCCTCCTCCTTCCACCCCACTTTACAAACTCTACTCCCGAGTACTGATGACATTACCTAGTTTGGTAATGAAACGTCTACAAGAAACCCACCTAACTCAGGGAGCACCAAGGACCCCCCCAGTTTAACCCTGAGCTACAAATAACCAGTGTTGTGGCTCAAGAAGAATATTCAAGGGGTCACCCTCACTGGCACATTGTAAACCTATAGTAGACTATTAACCTAATTTGAGCATCTGCTGTTTTTTATTAACTCGAGATCAGCCGCCTGAGGACGGCCTTCCTTATCCTGTCTGCCTAAAGGCAGGAAAAACTAGGCCTCGAATGTAATTACGTTCCTATATTAATGTACTGTACATCCATTTCTTTTCATTTTAATTATTATTCCTTTTACCCTGAGGAATCAAAGCCATAAGGGAAGTTATCATTTCACTTTATGGGTGAAATGATGACTTCCCTTCCGGCTTTGATTCCTCAGGGTAGAAGGAATAATAATTAAAATGAAAAGAAATGGGATTCTGAATCCATACAGATTTTCAGTATCAGCACAATATTTGTTTCCCTCATGAGGGAGAGCATGTATTTTTGAATGGAATAACGGAATTGGGACCTTGGAGATCTTTTAGTCCAACCCCCTACTCAAGCAAGAGACCCTATACCCGTGGTGGCGAACCTGTGGCATGCAGAGCCCTCTCAGTGGGCACGCACGCCATCGCCAGCAGCTGATTTCCGGCAGGCACAAGCACGCTGGCCAGCTGATCTTCGCGGGTGCTGGAGCACCAGAAAATAGCCTGAAAATGGCCTGGAAAAAAAGGCAAAAAACACACACCTTTTCGGGCCATTTTCCAGGCCATCTTTTGGGCTGTCTTCAGGCTGGTTTTGGCCCGAAAATATCTCAAAAACGGCTCAAAAAACAACCTGAAAAACAGCCTGAAAATGGTCCCAAAACAGCCTGTTTTTAAACCCATTTTGGGCTGTGTTCCGGTCCTCCGGCGCCCATGAACGCCAGCTGGCCAGCACACATGGGCATGCTGGAAACCCGGAAAACCATCTGGCCCAGAGGTGGGTTTCAGCAGGTTCTGACCAGTTCTGGAGAACCGGTAGCAGAAATTTTGTGTAGCTTGGAGAACCCCTAGTAAAAATTCTGACTGGCCCTGCCCGCATCTATTCTCTGCCTCCCGAGTCCCAGATGATCGGGAGGAAATGGGGATTTTGCAGTAACCTTCCCGTGGAGTGGGGAGGAAATGGAGATTTTACAATATCCTTTCCCTGCCATGTCCACCAAGCCACACCCACAGAACCGGTAGTAAACATTTTTGAAACCCACCACTGATCTGGCTGGTGTGCGCATGCATGTACATTCCGGTTTGGGCACTTGGTGCCAAAAAGATTCGCCATCACTGCCCTAGACCATTTCAGACAAATGGTTATGCAACATCTTCTTTAAAACCTCCAGTGATGGAGCATTCACAACTTCTGGAGGCAAAGTCGTTCCACTGATTAATTGTTCTAACTCTCAGGAAATTTCTCCTTAATTCCAGGTTGCTTCTCTCCTTGATTAGTTTCCATCCATTGGTTCTTGTCCTGCCTAGGACATAAAAATATCCCAACGCATTGGGATATTTTTAAAAAATAGATCCATCCACCCCCATAAAGCTTTCTCAACTTTAGTTCATTCTTTCCACCCTTTTCATGAATTCCTGTATACTTAGGGGGTGGGGAAGCGAATTATGCAGTGATCACTCTCTTGCCCCATATGTGTGTGTGTGTGTGTGTGTGTGTGTGTACACACCTGTGACTGCACCACAAGCGTAGGGAACTCTCACAAACACCATAAAAAAAAACCTCCTCTCCCATTCACTCACTTAAAAGAACCAAGTATTTTCACATTTATTTTGTCTTTTGGGGTTATCACTAAAGTCTCCAGATTTTTTTTTCTTTTCTTTTTTTCTTTTTGTTTTTGTTTTGGCTTCTATAGAAATTTATCCCAAAAGGAAAAAAAAAAAAGAATGAAACAAAAATTAAAAAAAGACAGACAAGATAATTGTGAGGACGCAGCTCCACAGACCCACTTCTCTTCCCCCACTTTTAGGGGAAGGAAACATCCCGTGTCGTTAATTTCCCCCCCCTTCCAAAGTTGGTTTGGTGGTCACCTCTGCTCTTTTCTTTCAACTGCTCCTTCACGTTCTTGGTTCTGGGATCTTCGTCTGTGGAACCCACTGGGTCCCCTGACTTCTCCAAAGACAATCTGAGCGGATTCCGAGCTTAACCTTCGTATCCGGATGCTTCTTTTGTCCACACAACCCCACAAACCGTACTCAGCTGAGCTTGGGAGTGACTTGAAGCTATGTGTGCTTTCTGGTGGGGTGGGTAGGTGGGTGATTTCAGGAGTGGGAACCCTATCTCCCCCTCTCCCCCCCTCCCCTTAACTGGAGGGTCATACCCCACAGTGTTCCTGAGCCACAGGTTCCTTTGACCTCAGTACAGCTATTGAGCACATCCTCCAGAGGTTGACGGAATGGGGGGTGGGGGTGCCCAGCACAAAGCTGTCTTGAGAGAAAATGGAGGGGCCGGGATTTTAGGGAGGGAGGCCAGAGTTTCCAGAAAACATGGAGGACGATCTAGAGGAGAAAACTCTTCTTGAAAAGTAGATAAGTTTCAGGATCTCTTCTCCTTCCCACAACACGACTTTGCTCGTTTCTTGTCGTGGCCCAGACAGGGACCATGGAACCACCCACCCAAGGGTGAAATTTGGGGAGGGGGGGGCGGAAAGCGAGGGGGAGAAGGAGGAACGGACCAGGCATGAGTACCTCGTTCTCATAGAAGGAGGGTGACACACAAAAAAAGGGGAACCCCCCCCCCTCCTTTGTATTTTGGAACAAGTAAGTGGGTTTCTTTCTCCAGGCCACTTGGAAGGAGAGCTGCAAACCTCCGCAGCCCCCAAGGGCAAGGGTCCCTGTGTGGGGCTGGGTGGATCCTCCCAGTTTTGGGTCCCTCATTCAGGGCATACGCATAGCGTACATCTCTTAACTGGAGGCACCTCCGCCAGCGAGCGAAGGCAAGGTCAACAAGGAGGGGGCCCAAAAGCTAGGGCAAGGAGCGGTCACTCCTGCTCATTGAGTTCGCGGGGGGCTCCCCTCCGTGGAGTGCCTTCTTCAGGCGGCGGGGGCCCCCGGGGCGGTGGGGGAGCTCCCCGAAGAGTCTGGATGCGCCGGCACTCGTGGCAAATGCGGACGTGGGTACAAGGCCTGGGGGGGTCTTCCAGCAGGCGCTGAGGGCCTGGCTCTGTCACTAAAGTCCCCGAATAGAGTTTGCCGTTGCTGAGGCGCATCTCCCGGACAGATCGCAGCGAAAGGCCCCCGCGGATGGGGTAGTGACGCCGTCGCCGTCGGGAGCGAGTCGGCTTGCGGCAAGAAACCGCGTGACGTAGCTCCCTCAGCATCTCTTGACAAACCGAGATCTGCAGGAGGTTGAAAAGGAGAAGTCAGAATAGCAGAGTTGGAAGGGATCTTGAAGTCATTTAATCCAATTCCCTGTTCCAGCCGGAGATCCTATACCAGGGGTGTTAAACTCAAGGCCCAGGAGCCGGATCCAACCCATGGGGTGCTTAGATCTGGCCTGCAGGGCCACCCTGGAAACACCGAAGGATCGGCCTGTGGTGCCACTGCCAGTGAAAACAGAGCTCAGGAGGACTGCAGGTGGAGGATTGAAGGAAACTGTTGCAACCTAAAACAGAGCTCAGGAAGGTGGCAAGTGGCCCTCCCGAGCTCCGTTTTCACTGGCAGAGGGTTGCAGGAGTCTGTCACAGCTGAAAACGGAGCTCGGGAACCCATTTTCTCTGGCAAAGCACTTGGGCCACGACAGGCGCCAACACAAGTGATGTCGAACTAGCCACACCCACCCTGCCCCTCCAGGGCCAAACACAACCCTAATGTGGTCCTCAATGAAATCGAGTTTGACACACCTGTCCTATAGATTGAATATGTGTGGGCTTGGAATTCTGGAAGATGGTTCAAACTTACAACAGGGCTGAGACAGTGTAGTTACAACCCCAGTTCGCAGCATCCCCACAGTCAGGTGATTATCATGTGGACACTCGGCACCCACCTCATGATTATGTTGCGGTAAGCCGTAGTCACATGACCACAATTTCCTTGTCAGCTTCCCAGAAGCAAAGTCATTGGGGAAGCCATCAGGAAATCGGAAGTGCTGGAGATCGTTGCTTAATGACTTCTTGTTCAGGGGTGGGTTCTACTTACCTTTACTACCGGTTCGCAACGGGATTACACGCCTTGCTTCTGCACATGCTCAGATCGCTGATGACAATATCTGGGGCTGTGGGCGGGGCCTCCTGCCGGTTTTACTACTGGTTCTTGCAAACCAGTCCAAAAAGAGGGCAACCCACCACTGTTCTTGTTTAACAACAGCAATTTGGATTGCCGAATTCCTGTCAGTGAGCAGTATTATCATGTAGTGGTACATAATGACAGCAATTCCGGTCCCAATTGCTGTTGTAAACTGAGCACTACCTGTACAATGAAATACAGGTGGTCCTCACTTAATATCCACCCATTTGGTGACTGTTCAAAGTTAACAACAATGCTGGACAAATGATACTTATAACCAGTCCTCATACCTACATCATTTGAGAGATCACATAAATATCATTTGTGACCTTCTTGTCAATAGGGAAGCTGGCCGGTCACAAATGGAGACCATGTGATGTCCTCACTTAACAACTGTTCAGGATTTGCTGAATGATGTCAACTGGAAGTGCCAGAAATTCCATCACTAAGCATCATGGACGCATGATGTTACACTTAGTGATAAAAATCCCAGTCCCCATTATTGTTGTTAAGTGAGGACTGCTGCACTCAAAACTAGTGTCATTCTGGAAGTATGAGTAATGTTGCACCCATGGCAGAGATTGTGATCCCATTTTCACAAATCGTTGGGACAATCCCCCCCACCCACCCAAAAGGACTCAACAAAAACCAGAACTATATTATGCAGGGGTGTCTATGGTGATTCTCAGCCATCCAGGTCATGGTTCTGCCAAAGATGCTTTTTTCAAAAGGCAACTGGATGTTCTTTGTTTCTTCCTTTCGTTTTGCTTCTCATCCAAGAAGCTTCTTCAGTTCAATGACTCTCAGAAAGAGCATTAACGACCAGAGGACTGCAAAGAATATAAACCCTTCCATTCTCGACCATTCAGTCAGAACCAAAGAAGCTTCTTAGATGAGAAGCGAAACGTCTTCAAGGAAAAACAAAGTCCAGTTGCCTTTTGAAAAAGCATGTTTGGAATTATGCGGGGCTACTCAGAGGTGGAATTGACTTACCTTTCCTAAAGGTAAAGGTAAAGGTTCCCCTCGCACATATGTGCTAGTCGTTCCCAACTCTAGGGGACAGTGCTCATCTTCGTTTCAAAGCCGGACAGCCAGTGCTATCCGAAGACGTCTCCATGGTCATGTGGCCAGCATGACTGAACGCCAAAGGTGTACAGAACAGTTCCCTTCCCACCAAAGGTGGTCCCTGTTTTTTTACTTGCATTTCTTACATGCTTTCGAATTGCTAGGTTGGCAGAAGCTGGGACAAGGAACGGGAGCTCACCCCGTTATGTGGCACTAGGGATTCGAACCGCTGAACTGCCGACCTTTTGATCGACAAGCTCAGCATCTTAGCCACTGAGCCACCACGTCCCTCTACTATTACCTTTCCTACCAGTTCGCAAATGTGAGCGTGCACACCTTCCACGCATACTCGGTCTTCTGCGCATAGTCTCCAGAATGTGGTTAAATAGGATGGCATTACTTCCGGGCGGATGGGCGGAGCGTACCGCAGTCAGCGCTACCCATCACCGGGGCTACTAAATACAGCCTTCGATTTCCAACCGTTTTGCCACGGATACACCTCATCTCCTTTGACACTTCTAATTATGGCTTGGCAAGATCTCTGTGGTTCAGCTCCTCTGCTTAAGCCTGGTTGCGAAGAAGTCGGAAGCTGTGAGAGCTTCATCACTGGAGGCTTTCAAGAAGAGATTGGACTGCCATTGGTCAGGAAGGGTGCAGGGCAGGGGTGTCAAACTCATGGCCCCGAGGCCCGATGCGTCATGTGCTGGCCCTGCCCCCCCATTCGATTTAGCGAAGGGAGGGGGGAAGTTCCGATATGTCATGTGACGACGCCATGAGGATGCGAGTTTGACACCCTCAAATGAGCCAGCTGATTTTCAGGCCTTCTAGCCCCAATGGAAGTCAGCATTTCCGGCCTCCAGAGGGCTTCTGGGGGGGGATGGGGAAGGCCGTTTTCACCCTCCCCAGGATCCTAGAAAGCCTCTGGAGTCTGGGAAGGGCAAAGAATGGGCCTACCGGGCCCACTGTGCCATCACGTGCCAAAAGTGCGGAGAGCACAGGGGGTTGTGCACACTTGTGCAGGGGGGGCAGGGCGCATAGAATTATTACCTGCGCGACCCGCACTTTTGGCACGCGATGGCAAAAAGGTTAGCGATCACTGACTTTGGTGGCGCAGCAGATTAAAGTGGTGTTAAGTGACATCAGCTGCCTGCAATTACTGCAAGTTCGAATCTCACCAGGCTCAAGGTTGACTCAGCCGTCCATCCTTTCGAGGTAGGTAAAATGGGGACCCGGATTGTGGGGGCAATAAGCGGACTTTGTATAAAAAAGAACACCACTTGGGGGCTCCCGAAAGCCCTACTAAGCAGGTATATTCAAAAGTATGAAGGCTATTGCTTAACACATTGTAAGCCGCCCTGAGCCTCCAGAGAAAGGCGGCATATAACTTGAATCAATCAATCAATAAATAAATAAATAATCTGTAAGAGATCTGTAAGCACGTAAGGCTTCATTCATTTTCCTAGCCTTGGCTTCCCCCCATTCTCTCCCCTCTCCCTGCCACCGTCCCCAGTTTCACTCACCTCTTCGTGCTCCGCCGAGCGCCGCGTGGCCCACACAAATTCCATGACAGCCACGAAGACGGCAATGATGAGTCCACAGATCAACACCACAAATATTCCTCCAATGTTCTCCATACCCAACCCTGGAGTAAAAGAGTACGTGTGAAATGATACAAGTTGTTAGGCAAGGATAGGAGACCCCTGAGCATAGTTGCTTATGCCACTCCGGTAAGGGAGCACAGGTGGTCCTCGACTTACAACCGTTCGTTTAGTGACCATTCAAAGCTGCAATGGCAACTTTGGTACTTATAAGGCACCTCTTGGCAATTTGAGCTTTTCCTGCCTGCAATCTACTGTACGGCCACAAGAGGTCGCTTTTGCAAAATTACTGGGATTGCAAAGCAAACCTTCCCATGAAATAGAGGTAGTCCTCGGCTTACGAACAGTTCATTTAGTGACTGCTCAAAGTTACAACAGCACTGACCAAAAAGTGACTTATGGCCGTTTTTTTACACTTATAACCGTTGCAGCATCCCCAGGGTCACATGATCAAAATTCAGGCGCTTGGCAATCATATTTATGACGGTTGCAGAGTTTCAAGATCATCACGTGATCCGCGTTTGCGACCTTCTGACGAGCAAAGTCAACGGGGAATCCAAATTCACTTAACCTCCCCACTCCATGTTCCCAATTTAGCAAATGCCAATGATTCACTTAACAACTATGGCCAAAAAAAAGGTTATAAAATGGGACCGACTCACTTAACGAATGTTAATGTTTTCTACTATTGGTTAACCTCTGACCTTTGGCCCGGTGATCTTCCTCTTTGGGGCATTTGCTTCCTTCCCACCATTTGCGCTTCAGAATTTCCAGTCTGTTGTTTTCCTGCAACTGCAGAATAGCTAGGGTGATCTCATCCCGGAATGGAGAACCTGCGGGAGGATGAGGAGGGCAAACCATGAGACCCCAATCAGCTTTCTTCTATCATCTCCTCCTGCTCCTCCTCCTCTTCCCTCTCTTCCTCCTTCTCCCCTTCCTCCTCTTCTTCCTGCTTTCTCCTCCTCCTCTTCCCATCTTTTTCCTCCTCTTCCACCTTCCCCTCTTCCTCTTCTCTCTCTTCCTCCTCTTCTTCCTGCTTTCTCCTCCTCCTCCTCCTTTTTCCTCTCTTTCTCCTTCTCTTCCCTTCCCTTCCTCTCTCCTTTCTCCCCCTTCTCTTCTCTCTCTTCCTCCTTCTCCCCTTCCTCTTCTTCCTGCTTTTTCCTCCTCCTCCTCTTTCCTCTCTTCCTCTTCTTCCTCCTCCTCCTCTTCCCTTTCTTCTCCTCTTGTTCTCCTCCTCTTACCTCTCTTCCTACTCCTCTTCCTCTCCCCTTTTTCCTCCTCCTCTTCCTCCTTCTCCCCTTCCTCCTCTTCCTTCTCTTTCTCCTCTTCCTCCTCCTCCTTGTGCTCCTCCTCTCTCTCTTTCTCCTCCTCTTTCTCCTCCTCCTCCTCCTCCTCCCCCTCCCCCTCCTCCTCCTCCAAGCCAAGCCAGTTACTGCTGCTCACCCAAGGGCATCCCGATGCCGTAGCCCTTGGTATCTAGTAGCCCCCCGATCTGGGTAAGGTTGCAGTTGAGCCTCCGGTGATATTCATTCATCGTGCTCTCCAAAAGAAAGGCATATTTTGAATTCAGCACCCGAGCAATTCCCTCTTCTGTGCTCTTCACGAAGACACTCGGTTGCTTTGAATGCATGTAATTCCACATGCGCTGGTAAGTTTGATAGCGAGAATTCTGATTGGGAAGAGAGAGGGACAAAACATCAGGAGCCTCCATGGGACAGATGGACTGTTTGTTGACTAACTGCTCCATGCAAACTTTTTCCAGGGAATTTATAACAGAGACATAGATTTCTTCTCCTGCCTCTCTAGTTTATCTTCCCAACAAATAGGCGTCCCTCAAAATTGGGGGGGAGGAAGAATTAGTCTTGGTGTGCTTTGGCTTATCATTAAAATCGGGAGCCCTTTTTGCTGTGGCAGAACCAGAGAAGAAATGAAGCTTTTAAGAAACTTGTTTTTTAAAAAAAACAAAAAGACTCCAAATTATACAAGCCAAGCTTTTTAAACATGGCAAGGGCAAGCCGGTCTTCTTGTTAAAAATAACTATGGCCTTGCAGTCTTGCAACAAGCTGGGCTTTTTGGATCAGGATTAAAAAAAAAAACAATTTTCAGAGATCTGAGCAAAGCAGATGTAGGTTTTCCTTTTCTGTCATCAAGGCCTGCCACCTTGTCTGATGATTGATTTCCCTTCGTTAATGTCTCTCGGAGTAGAGACGGCTGCTGTTACTATGGATACAGGTTGCCGGAAGGAGGGAAGGAAGGAAGGAAGGAAAGGGAAGGTGGGAAGAAGGAAGGGAGGGAGGGAGGAGGAGGAAGGAAGGGAAGGAAGGAGGGAAGGAGGAAGAGATGGAGGGAAGGAGAAAAGAAGGAAGGAAGGGAGTGGAGGGTGGGGTGGGATGGGATGGGGAGGGGTTGGGTGGGAGAGAAGAGAAGAGAAGAGAAGAGAAGAGAAGAGAAGAGAAGAGAAGAGAAGAGAAGAGAAGAGAAGAGAAGAGAAGACTGGTCAACAGACAGACTCAACCATTATTTCAACCGGAAAAGTGTGAGCTTCCTAGACCAAGGAAAAATCCCAAAACCATTAGGAAATTCCTGGAAACTTGTCATTCAGGCAAATCAGCCATTAACAGACACATAGAGATACACCACATTTGCACACCATTCGAAAGAGACCATAAACAACCAAAGAAAGAAAAAAAAGAAGAAGTCCAGAACGCACCCTCTCTGGCAGCCTACACCCAGATAAGAAGGAATGAATACCAGACAAACAATCAAGCAGAAAGCAATGCCCTCATCGAAACATTACAGAGGCGTACAAGGGTGGCCTTCAGAACTGACACATGCAGGCAGTGGAGAGCTATTGCAGTAGTCAACATCTGTTTTTCATATAGTTTCTCTGGGGGGAAAACTACAAAAACTCTGCCATGCCCAACCACCTGGTAGCCTCCGTCACCTATGATGGGAGGAGTTTAGAGGAGACAGCTGTCAGCAGCACCAGCTGTGCAAGGAAAAGAGAAAACGACATTCACCTGGAAAAAGGTCATGGTAGAACCGGCATGGATGGTGCCGTATTCTATGTTGGTTTGGTCGGCCAAGTCATCCGCCGATTCTATCGGTACCTCCATGCGCTGCACGGTGAGGAAGGCCGCAAGGTTTGCCGTGTAGGAGGAGATGATGATCAGCGTGAAGGCCCACCTTTATAACAACAATGAAACCCAGTTTGATTTTTTTTTTTTAAAGAGAGACAAGGGAAAAAAATCTCTTACTTTTCATCTCCAACTTTTAATTAATGAAGAAGTTTTGGCAGGCCACCTCTTTAGATGTGCCTCCTAAGACTGTGGTCGCAAATCTTTCCGGTGCTGACGGCGGTGGAACGGGAGGGGGAAGGGGATGGTTTTGCCTGAGCAGCGGGCGAGTGTGCTCACATGGACACCTCCATTTGTGCAAATGGTGGGCGGAGCTCGCACAAGAGGAACTTTTTCCAAGGCACCCGAAGGCCCGACAAGGAATGATGGATGGAAACTGAACAAGGAGAGATTCAACCTGAAAATAAGGAGGAATTTTCTGACAGTGAGAACAATTAACCAATGGAACAGAAGTTGTCTTCGGAAGTGGTGGGAGCTTCATCACTTGAGACTTTCAAGAAGAGACTGGACTGCCATTTGTCAGAAATGGGGTAGGGTCTCCTGCTTGGGCAGGAGGTTGGACTAGATCAGGGGTCCCCAACCTTTCGGACCTCAGGGACCACTAAATTCAGGAGCCTGGATAGCTCACCAGACTAAACACTGTAATTTAACACCAGCTGTCTGCAATTAAAGTATGTTCGAATCTTGCCAGGCTCAAGGTTGACTCAGCCTTCCATCCTTTCTAAGGTAGGTAAATTGAGGACCCAGTTTGTGGGGGCAATAAGCTGACTTTGTATAAAATATACAAAAGTATGAAGGCTATTGCTTAACGCATTGTAAGCTGCCCTGAGTCTCTGGAGAAGGGCGGCATATAAATCAAATTTAAAAAAATAAAATCATAATTTCAAATCCCATGGACCACTAAAATGATCTGCCTAGTGACCAGCTGGGTGGACATGACAAGATGGACATGTGACTGGGTGGGTGTGGCCAACTCAATGTCACTCACGTCAAGGGGTGCCTTGCCGGCCTCTACTTGCCCCTCCCCTCCCAACCTGGGCTCCTTAGAGCCCCAACAAGAAACAGTTGTTGGAGCTAAGCAGCCACCACAAGAAACAGCTTGTGGCAAAACAGCTTAGTTCAAATAGGAACTGACCGAGAAGGAGGCTCAGCAGAAGCACCTCACTGAGGACTACGAGCATAGGCTTTCCAAGCAGAGGGAAGACCTGCAGGAGTGCAAGGCCAGGTACCAGCCCTTGGGCTGAGATGGTCAGTCTGTTCCAGGCCATGAGGCAATCCCACTGGAATGAGGCCCTCCAGCTCTTTGCCACCAGTGGTGCTTCCCTCCAGCCTTCACCCAAAGCCCCACACCGGGACGCTGAAGCAGACCCCAAGTCGGAATTTCTGCCCCCTCCAACCCACACAAAAAGACCCCAAAGGGGGAGACTCTCTGCAGCAACACAAACGTTCATTGCACGTATCCGGTCCAGGGGCTGTAGTTTGAGGACCCCTGATTTAGTGCAATATTAAAAAAATGGCAATAATTTTGTTGTGGACCACCAAAATTTTCTCGCGGACCACCAGTGGTCCCTGGATCACCAGTTGGTGACCACTGGACTAGATGACCTCCAAGGTCCCTTCCAACTCTGTTAATCTGTTAACCGGAGCCGTGCACACTGATGCATTCGTCTGTCACTTGTGCAGCCCGGTTTCGGACAGGTTAGTCCAACTGGTACTGGGCCGTGGCCCGGGCGTTCAAGACCCCCATCCTAAGGCTTCCTAAGACAAGGGTGGTGAAAAAGGCACTCTATACAGGTAGTCCTTGATTTACAACCGCAATTGAGCCCAACATTTATGTTACTAAGGGAGAAATTACTCAAGTGAGTTTTGCCCCATTTTACGACTTTTCTTGCCACATTTGTTAAGCGAATCGCTGCAGCTGTTAAATTAGTAACATGGTTGTTTATTTATTTATTTTGTTAGATTTTTATACCTTATAAAATATGTTAAAAGTGAATCTGATTTCCACATTGACTTTGCTCGTCCAAAGGTCGTAAAAGGTTCTGCCGGGACACCGCGACCGTCATAATTGTGAGTCAGTTGTCAAGCATCCGAATGTAAATCACGTGACCACGGGGATGCTGCAAAGGTCATAATTGTGGAAAATGGTCATAAGTCGCTTTTTTTTCCCAGTGCCGTTGTAACTTTGAACTTTTTTTTCCCAGTGCCGTTGTAACTAAATTACAAATTTAGTTGTAATTTAGTCATTACAACTAAATGAACTGTTGTAAATCGAGGACTAGGTGTATTTATGACGGTCGCAGCGATCCCCTTTGTGACAAGCAAAGTCAACCGGGAAGCCGGATTCACTTAACAACCGGGTGACTGACTTAACAATTGCAGTGATTCACTTAGCAACGTTGGCGAGGAAGGTCATCAAATGGAGCAAAGCTCACTTAACTACTGACTTGCTTAGCAATGGACATTTTGGGGTTCAACTGTGGTCATAAATCGAGGCCTATCTGTAATCTGCTCTTAATGGATAACTCAAAGTTGGACGTCGCTAAAACTTTATCATTATGAGTCGGTAAATGTTTCTGAGATTTTTAAAGGAAAGGCACGACAAGCTGCACTCCGATATATACCGCCATTCCTTCTTAGAAATTATCATTTAAAAAAGAAAACTTATTGCCTATTGCATCAACATGCCAAAACCAATATGCCCTTAATGTACCATCCCACAGATGAAGTGTTGTTCTCACCAATTAAAAATGCTCCCCACTGATTAATCAGCTAAAGTTTTAGTGCCAATTAAGCTACCAATTAAGGATTGCAAACCTCATTAGTATTCCTTTAAAAAATGTTGAAATCTGTAGGTGCTGGCATGATGCATTTAAGAGGTGACTGTATTCCAGAGTGGGGGGAAAACAACAATCACCCCCACCAGCCTCCCTAGACATTTATTTATTTATTTATTTATTTACTTACTTACTTACTTAATTACTTACTTATTTATTGGTTCGATTTATATGCTGCCCTTCTCTGGAGACTCAGGGTGGTTTACATTGCGTTAAGCAATAGCCTTCATACTTTTGTATATACCTGCTTAGTAGGGCTTTTGCTCCCCTCCCCCCCAAACGGTGTTCTTTTTTATACAAAGTCAGCTTATTGCCCCCACAATCTGGGTCCTCATTTTACCTACCTCAAGGCTGAGTCAACCTTGAGCCTGGTGAGATTTGAACTTGCAGTAATTGCAGGCAGCTGGTGCTACTTAACAGCACTTTAGTCTGCTGCGCCACCAAGGCTTTGAAATATTTCAAAGTAGGTAGAACTTAAGGTGATTGTAGATTTTTCCAAACCTGTTGCAAATTAAATACAGGCAGTCCTCAACTTACTAAACGGTTTGTTTAGTGACCGTTCGACGTTACAACAGCCCTGGAAAACATGACTTAAGTTTTGCACACTTATGACGCTATATCCATGGTTACGTGATCAAAATTCAGATGCTTGGCAATGGACTCGCATTTATGACGGTTGCAGCGTCCCTGCCAGGGTTACGTGATCCCACCTTTGATGACTCCCTGACAAGAAGCGTCCTGGGATTATGTGATCTCTTTTGCGAATGTTGTTGCAGAGCTGGCAGCAGAGTGGGACAGTGAGGAGGTTGGGGAGGAATAGGAGTCAGTCCTGGGGGCTGGGGAAAGCTCGGACGAGGGCTCTGCGTCGGAGGCAGAGAGGGAGCTAGACAGCAACGAGGCAGAGGAATAGCTGCAGCCTGTTCCCAGTGTGTGCATGCGCAGAGCTGTCAGAAGACTAGAACAATTTAGAAAGCAGGGTTGATTTGGGAGTAAAGCCACACTTTGGAGGTGATTGATTAGATTAGATTAAGTTTAAATTTAAGTTTATTAAATTTATATACCGCCCTTCTCCTAGTGCATAGCCAAGAATAAAAAATAGTTCAATACAAAATTTAAAATTTGTAAAAGAATTAAACAATTTTTGACCCAGAAAATTTAAAAAACCAATAGGCAATTTAAAATTTAAAACCCATAGACAATTTAAAAACTAAAAGAGGATTAGATTAGATTAGATTAGATTAGATTAGATTAGATTAGATTTATTAGATTTATATACCGCCCTTCTCCCGAGGGACTCAGGTCGGTGTACAGCCATGATTAAAAAGACAATAAACCCTACAACATTTAAAACCCATTTAAAACAAAATTAAACAAATTTTGGCCTACTTAGTTAAAAACCCATAATTTAAAATACCCCATCCAAATTTTTAGTCAGCCAGGCCTGTTGAAATAACAAGGTCTTGACGGCCCGGCGAAAACTATGGAGATTGGGAATCGTATGTATCCCAGGGGATAGTTCATTCCAGAGGGCGGGTGCCTCCACAGAGTAGGCTCTCCCCCTGGGGGTCACCAGCCTGCATTGTTTTGCCGACGGCACCCTGAGGAGCCCCACTCCGTGGGAGCATGTTGGTCGGTGGGAGGCTATTGGTGGCAGAAGGAAGTCCCATAAGTATCCGGGCAATAAGCCATGGAGCGCTTTAAAGGTGGTAACCAGCACCTTGAACCGCACCCGGAAGACCATCGGGAACCAATGCAGCTCGCGCAGGAGAGGTGTCACATGAATGTGTTGAATCGCACCCATAATCACCCGCGCGGCTGCATTCTGGACCAGTTGGAGCCTCCGGCTGCATTCTGGACCAGTTGGTGCCCTCCCATAGGAAACTAAAGAGGAGGGAACGGGGAGTGGGCTTTTGCAGGAAATAATTGATTCATTCTGTGACTCAGTGAGAGACTCAGTGCCTAGTTTTGCATTGTACTGCATTTGGAAACTAGTTACTTGGCAGCCTCCTAAGCATGATAAGGTCTGTGTTGATAAATATTCCTTTGAAAGACTGTTTGGACAGGCCTTGCTGACTATGAATGAAAGGAATTCACCATCGTGTCAATAAAAGGGGTGTTGCCGGGACCAAGACTCTGCTCCCTGCTTTTTAAGGGAGCCTAAGTCAGAACAGCGACCTTCTGACCAGCTTCACTTAACAACCAACTTAACAACAGCAGTGGTTCGCTTAGCAACCGTGGCTAGAAAGATCGTAAGATGGAGCCAAACTCCCTCAACAAATGTCTCACTTAGCAACAGTAACGTTGGGCTCAAGCGTGGTCGTAAATCAAGAACTGCCTGTACGCCATGCCATTTTTTCGGTGGGTGGGGGAAAAGGTTGTGTGGCTTTCCTCTGCACAATTTCTCTCGCTCAGTCAGCTTGGTTGTTAATCATACAGTTCCTTACCAGACACCACTGACGCAACGGGTAGAAAGAGCTCGGGGCATAATTTCTGATCCCTGTTGCATGAAACCCCCAACTGGGAACCAGAGGCTGTTTCCCAGTGTGTACTGGTTTTCCAGGATGTTATGACGCTCCCGGAGACAAGGATGAGGGTTGTACCATTCGTAAGGGCTTAGCCTGTGGAAGGAAGAAACATTTATCTCATTTATCTCATATATCTCAGGGGCTGCCACAAAGAAGAGGGAGTCAAGCTATTCTCCAAAGCACCCGAGGGCAGGACAACAAGCAACAGATGGAAACTAATCAAGGAGAGAAGCAACTTAGAACTAAGGAGGAATTTCCTAATAGAGAGAACAATTAAATAGTGAAACGACTTGCCTCCAGAAGTTGTGATTGCTCCAATACTGGAAGTTTTTAAGAAGATGTTGGATAACTATTGGTCTGAAGTGGTGTAGGGTTTCCTGCCTCGGCAGGGGGTTGGACTAGACGACCTCCAAGGTCCCTTCCAACTCTGTTATTCTATTCTATTTCAAACTTCTTTCCTTATTTATTAAATTTATATGCCACCCCCACCCCCTCACTCTGCAAAGTGGCTCTTCTAATTGAGAATCTCTAACGGACTTTTAAGGATGGATTTCCAGAGGGGGGGGGGAAATGCAGATTACAGGACCCAGAGGTGCCACTTAGGTGACCCTGAGGACGCAGATCAACCTCCAAGGGCTTCAACCACTCTGTAAAAGGATGCAATTGTCCAGCTGTCTGCAAAGAATATAAATCCTTCCATTCTGCACTATCCTGGTCAGAACTGAAGAAGCTTCTTGGAGGAGAAGCAAAATGCCTTCAAAGGAAAAAAACAAGAAGGTCCAGTTGCCTCTTGAAAAAAGCACCTTGGGGGGGGGGGGGGGGGGCAACCACAACCTGGATGACTGAGAATCCTTGCAGACTTTTAGCTAGGCAATTTGGGAGGAACACCCCTGGAATGGTGTGGGAGGAGGAATGGATTTCCAGAGGAAAAATTGCAGACTAAGGAACCAGGAGCGCCACTCAGGTGACCCTGAGGACACAGATCAACCTCCAAGGGCTTCAAGGGCCCTCTAAAGGGATGCAAACGACCAGCTGTCTGCCAGGAATATAAATCCTTCCACTCCCCAATATCCTGCCAAAGCTGAAGAAGCTTCTTGGATGAGAAGCAAAACGTCTTCAGAAGGAAAAACAAGAAAGTCCAGTTGCCTCCTGAAAAAGCACCTATAGAAAGTTGGGCCTATACTCGTGGTGGCAAACCTATGGCACACGTGTGAGAGGTGGCATGCCCGTGGCCCTCTCTGTGGGCAGACGTGCGGTCGCCAGCTGATCTTCACCTGTGCTGGAGCCCTGGAAACCCAAAAACCAGCTGGCTGGCGCACATGCCGGAAACCAGAAGAGTAGCTGGCAATCAAAGAGAGGGCTCTGTGTACCACATGTGTGCCCCGGAAAGTAGACCAGGTGGCCAACATTTATGCGGGGCTCCGGAAATGCAGACACACACACTCGCACGTTCTGGTTTGGCACTCAGTGCCGGAACGATTCGCCATCACTGGCCTATACAGTCCCTGAAACTAGGGAGGGTCCCTTCTGAGACATTTGCAACACCTCTATTTCTTCTGTGGGCTAATAATAATCCCTCTATCAAAGACAAGGGACAAAAGGGATTTCTATAAAGTTTGAGATCCCTGAAATGTGAGCTTACTTTTTCTTGCTTCCAAATTATTTCCTGGTAGGAGGCAATGACTTTATTCCAACTTTAACACACTCAGTCTAGCGCTACCTACTGACAACGGATCGCAGGACAAAACAGCATTCCAAGAAGAAGTATCAAAGACTGTGTGTCTCAAGCTTGGAAACTAGAAGATGCCAGGACTTCAACTCCCAGAATTCCTCAGCCATCATGGCTGGCTGAGGAATTCTGGGAGTCGAAGCCCACCCCTCTTAAAAGTGGGGAAATGCTGATTTAAGGAATCCATACTTGCTTGAGATGACACTTAAGGTGCCACGGATGTGGTACCTTAAGTCAGTGGTGGGCTGCTGCTGGTTGTAACAACCGGTTCTCCCGGCACCAAAAATGTGAGTGCGCACTGCTTCGCTTCGCTCGCGTGCATGCCTTCCACACATATGCGTGGCCTTCCGCACATACATGCAGCTTCAAAAACACAGCAATATAGGATGGGATAGTCCTATAGTGGGTGGGCGCACTGGGGCAGGTGGGTGGGTGCACTTGTGGATCGCAACTACCGGTTCGTTCAAACCGGTCTGAACCAGCAGTAGCTCACCTCTGCCTTAAGTCTAGGATGAATCTCTCCTAGGTAGGACTTACCGAGCAGCGAGAAAGAGGACGCAGCTAACTGCGAGATAGGCAAGAAGCATGAAAAGCCAAACTGCTGGGGAAAAGGGGTCAAGGAAGGAAAAATACCCTGGTTTGCGTCCCTATGAAGAAAAAAAAAAAGATTAGAATAAGTTCACTGAAGCATTTCTGAATTTCCTAATATCAAGCACCGTTCCAAAGAGTGTGTTGCTTTCAATATGTTTTTCCCAAACTTACCAACTCCCAGATGTGTGGATCTCTCCCTTTCTTTCTCTCCCTTTTTCTCTCCCTCTCTCTTCCTTTCTCTCTCCCTTTCTCCCTCTCTCTCCCTCTCTTCCCCTCTCCTTTTCTCGCTCCCTCTCCCTCTCTCTCCCTTTGTCTCTCCCTTTCTCTCTCTCTCTCTCCCTTTCTCCCTCTCTCACTTTCTCTCTCCTTCTCCCTCCCTCTCCCTCTCTCTCTCCCTTTCTCTCTTTCTCTCTCTCTCTTTCCCTCTCCCTCTCCCTCTCTCTTTCTCTCCCCCTTCCCCTGCCCTCTTTGTGTGTGCATGTGTACCAGGGGTGAAATCTACTTACCTTCCCTACCGGTTCGGAAGTGCATGTGCCGCGTCATATGCACACACGGACCCTCTGTGCATGCACAAACCCTTCTGTGCATGCACAGAGGGTAAAACACAGGTTACTTCCTGGTTCAAGCACTGCCATCGCTACCGGTTCTCCAAACCACCTGCCGCCACCGTTACCGGTTCGGCTGAATTGATCTGAACCGGTAGCATTTCACCCCTGGTGCGTACCTCCAAAGTCCTGGCATTGTTTTGGGATTTAGGAGGGGGGATTTTGGAAATAATTTGAAATTGCCTTCTTCCTAAGGTTGAGAGAGTGACTGGCCCAAAGTCACCCCATTAACTTGGTGTCCAAGCCAGGACTAGAACTCCCAGTGCCTTGGTTTCTAGTCCAGTGTCCTTAGTCACTGAACCAAACTGATTCTCTACGGCTGGACTTCGTTTCAGCATTCCGGGCTGATTGGGGAATTCTAGGAGTTGCGGTCCATACATCTGGAAGCTTCCAAGCTGAGGAAAGTCCTGCATTATAAATGCAGCATTATATTTATTAGGTGCAGTTTCGTTACTACGTCTTGTCTCAGTAGCGAACTAACGAAAGGCCTGAGATCTCCTCAGATCACTCCTTCCCTCCACCTGAGCCTACCATGTGTACACGGTACAGGATGCTGATTCCCAAAGTCATGAAGGGCTTGGAGAAGTCGATGACCTTCTCCCGTTCAGCTGTGATGGTGAAGGCAGCCACCGCCAGATCGGCCTTCTGGAAAAGCAAAGCACAGGGAACACTCATTGCCACATACACCGAGTGACACCTGCTGCTCTCTACATTTTCATTGGCTGGTTGGAAGCAGGGGGGTGGGCTTCCAAAATTTGAGCAAGGGGTTCTCTGCTCAATTGCTGGGTGAGTGTGGCTATGGTGGGCATGGCCTAGTCAGTCTCCTGCACCATGGGAGGGGAGGTGAGTTTCTGCCCTCTCCGGGCTCCGGAGGCTTTCCTCGAGCCTCTGGGAGGGTGAAAACGGCCTCCCCAGGACCTGGAGGCCCTCTGGAGGCCAAAAAAGGATGTGTTTCCGGCCTTCCCAAACCTCGGTAGGCCCATTTTTCACCCTATCTGAGCCTCCGTGCGCGCCCTCCACTTACCTACATCCAAAATGGGCCACGTGGGGATTCCTAGGAGGGGAGGGGCAGGGTGGGCGGGGCCAGCCAGGAGTGGGATTTGGGGGTTCTCCGAACTGCACAGAATCTTAGCTAGAGGTTCTCCCGAACCCCTGCGAACCTCCAGCAGCCCACGGGTTCTTTGTTGGAACCCAACAAAGACTACAGGTTGTCCTCGACTTATGACAGTTTGTTTAGTGACAGTTTGAAGTTACAACAGCAATGAAAAAAAGCGGCTTATCACCCTGCTTCACACTTACGACCGTTCATAAAAATTCAGACGCTTGGCAATTGACTCATAGTTATGACGCTAGCAGTGCCCCAGGGTTATATGATCACCTTTTGTGACCTCCAGACAAGCCAAGTCAATGGGGAAGCCGGGCTCACTTAACAACCGTATCACTAACTTAACAACGGCAGTGATTCACTTAACAACTGTGGCAAGAAAGGGTGTAAAATGGATGCTGCAACAGTCGTGTGACAAACAGGCATACTTAACTTTTTACGGCGTCATTGTAATCTGAACAGCCACTAAATGAATATTGTAAATCAAGGGTTATATGTAAATCTTTTGATTATTTTAACTCCATTGATCTGAGCTACCAGGTGCGGTGGCCTAGAAGCGGAGCTCTCGCCTCACGATCAGGAGGCTGTGAGTTCGATCCTAGGTAAAGGCAGATATTTCTCTCCCTGGGCACACTGAAAATATATCTGCTGAAAAAAAATAACTCCTCATTGGCGACAGGAAGGGCATCTGGCCAGTAAACACTCAGCTCCATTCAGCTACCAGATCTTGCTTGCAGAAACCTCAAAAACCACTACAAAATTGGCAGAGAGAGACAACAAGAAAATATCTCCTTGCTGCTTTCTTATCCAAATGTTTGAATCCAGATCTGGCTCGCCTACTACTGAGTAATTGTGACTCATTTTGTAGACAGCCTTTCTGTGCAAACAAATGTTCAATTGTGGTCTAATCCATTCAGATCCTAGAAGCAGAGATGCCATTTTTTGTTTCTCTCTTTTTGGGATAAAAGCAACAGCAAACAACAAACCAGCATCAGCTCATCATTGAGAAAATATCCTAGTCAAGCCTGCTAGCAAAATAGCTTTCTATCTGCAGGGAGCTGTTATCAGATCTGACCCACGGTCTCTTTTCTGCCGTCTCTTTATTTATCGTTTTTCTGTGCCTGCACAGAGCTTTCTTCCTTTATATTGATTTTCTATCAAATGCGTTTCCTAGTGCTTAATAAACATCGTGTTGTCTAGGTATTTCATTTGCTTAACAATGCAAATTACATTCTTAGTCCCCACCCCTTTTTTCCAACCAGTGGTAAAATAAATTCCATGTTTGATAATATTCTGCATCCTCTTTCTGTTTCATTTTCAATGTCAATCTATTCTATTTCTGCACAATTTAATTAGCATCTTCTTGACTATTTCTTCGTCTCGTGGTACATCTTCGTTCTTCCAATATTGTGCGAAAATAATCCTCGCCGCTGTTAAAACATCTAATATTACATACATGCTACACTTATCACATTTTTCTGATATTATGCCTAATAAAAACAATTCAGGTTTAAAATCTACATGTCTTCCTATCATCTTTTCTAGCCGCCTATGTATCTTTGCCAAAGAGATAATTTTTTCTGCTTTGAAACAAGTCCACCACAATGATAAAATGTGCCCGTTTTTTGGTTACATTTCCAACATTTGCTAGACATATTTTTAAACATTTTAGCTAATCTAGCAGGTGGTAAGTAGAGATGACTTTCTTGAGGGGATAGGAGAAAAAAAACACCATTAAAAGCCCACGGCTTTCTGAAAAGACCCGAATTGAATGGCCATGCAGAAAAAAACAGGTCCAGTTTTAACTGCTGACACGCCAGACTGGGATATATTGATCTTCCCACAACCTGCATCCTACTTCTTCAGGCAGGGGTGAGCTGCTGGAGGTTCACAGGGGTTCAGGAGAAGTTCTAGCTAAGATTCTGTGCAATTCGGAGAACCCCCAAATTGTTGGCTGGCCCCACCCACCACACCCCGCCCTTCCCAGGAGTCCCCAGGCAGCCCGTTTTGAATGCACATAAGTGCAGGGCACGTGTGGCGGTTCAGGGAGGACGAAAAACAGGCCTACCAGAAGTTCAGGAAGGCCGGAAATGGGCCCATTTCCGGCCTCCAGAGGGCCTCCGGAGCCTGGGGAGGCTGTCTTCGCCCTCCCGGAGGCTCGAAAAAACCTCCGGAGCCCGGAGAGGACAAAAACAACTCCCTCACCATGGTGCAGGAGCAGAGGTGGGTTTCAGAAGGTTCTGACCAGTCCTGGAGAACCGATAGCGGAACGTTTGAGTAGTTCGGAGAACCGGTAATAAAAATTCTGACTGGACCCACCCCCATCTACTCTCTGCCTCCCAAGTCCCAGCTAATTGGGAGGAAATGGGGATTTTGCAGTAACCTTCTCCTGGATTGGAGACGGAATGGAGATTTTATAGTATCCTTCCCCTGGAGTGGGGTGGGAATGGAGATTTTACAGCATCCTTCCTCTGCCATGCCCACCAAGCCACGCCCACCAAGCCATGCCCACAGAACCAGTAGTAAAAAAATTTGAAACCCACCACTGTGCAGGCGGCCAACTAGGCCACGCCCACATGGCCATGCCCACCCAGCAACCGGGCAGAGAACCCCTTGTTAAAATTTTTGAAGCCCACCCGTCTCCTAGTAAGATATCAAGCCTGGTTCCTAAAACCAACTTCCGCATGCTTTCCACATACAATTTCAGTGTTAAGATCTGTCTGGTTAATGGAAGTTTTTGTAGGGGGGTGGGGGACATAACAAGGCTGGGCTATTCCTAACAGCCTTACCCTGTTAATGAGTTCTCCCACCATGCCGGTCCAAGACCCATTAGGTTCAGGAGCCCCGTAAAGCCCATCATCCACCAGTTTGATCTGGAAACGGAACTTAAGGATGTCGGCAAGCTCGTGAAGCATGTCCACGCAGAAGCCTTCATACTGTGCTGGGCCGGAAAGTTCCTGGAAGTTTGCCCGACGCATCACGTAGGGGTTCTCCTGTAAGACAAGATATAATATGAGGTAGGGACGCGGTAGCTTAGTGACTAAGATGCTGAGCTTGTCGATCGAAAGGTCAGCAGTTCAGCGGTTCGAATCCCTTGTGCTGCCTAACAGGGTGAGCTCCCGTTCCTTGTCCCAGCTTCTGTCAACCTAGCAGTTCGAAAGCACGTAAAAAATGCAAGTAGGAAAATAGGAACCACCTTTGGTGGAACGGTAACAGCGTTCTGAGCGCCTTTGGCGTTGAGTCATGCCGGCCACATGACCATGGAAACGTCTTGGGACAGCGCTGGCTCTTCGGCTTAGAAACGGAGATGAGCATCGCCCCCTAGAGTCAGGAACGACTAGCACACGTGCGAGGGGAACTTTTACCTTTACCTTAGCGTGTGCTGGCTGGGGAATTCTGGGAGTTGAAGTCCACAAGTCTTAAAGTTGCCAAGTGGAAAGACCCTTGAGCTAGTAGATAACAGGCAACTGTCCTCAAGATATGACATATTTTTGATAGGAGAACCCCAACCCCAAACATACATAATATTCCTCCTCCTTCCTATTTTCCCCACAACAACAACCCTGTGAGGTGGTTGGTTGAGGGTGTGTGACTGGCCCAAAGACATCCAGTTGGCTTTCTAATCCAAGGCGGGACTAGAATTCCCAGTCTCTTGGTGATTGGCCCATAGTCACCCAGCAGCTTTCATGCCTAAAGTGGGACTAGAACTCACAATCTCCTGGTGATTGGCCTAAAGTCACCCAGCCAGCTTTCATGTCTAAGACAGGACTAGAACTCACTGTCTCCTGGTTTAGAGGCCAGCACCTTAATCACTAGGCCAAACTTTCTGAGTTATCGCTCAGATGCTATCTAATGGCCATGAGAGGATGGGATTATTATTCCTTCTTTCCCATCCCTTCCCTCTTCCTCTATTTCTCTCTTTCCCTTCCCATTCATCAGCTTGCTAGAGAAAGGAGCCATAGTTTTCCCCCAGAAATCTGTCCTGGCCACTTACAGAGCACTTCTGAAATTAGTTCAAGAGCGCCTGGTCCCTGCCTCTATTCTGGCGAAGGGTTAGAGGAACCAGCCCCATCCCTCCAGAGGTTCAGAACAACAGCACATCATAACAACCCAACAATCTGCGCCTTTTGTTTCTCTGTACCCACTCATACGCAGAAGGACGGGCACCTCATTGTGCACGAAAATCACAGTCACAATCACGGCTCCTCATTAATTTGCCTAATTCTTTTTTTTTTCTTCCTCCTCAACTGAAGCACACTTGTCATCAGTCCATTGTGGGGAAGTACATGCCAAACATTAATTATTGTTTACCCATCACAACCACCATCCCATTTTCAGCCTAAGATGAGCCAGAGGAGTTTGACCATTTCAAGCAGCCGTTTCAACTGTTTTCTTGGAAGTGAAGAACTAACTCCAAAGTAATATGGAGGAAGCCTTCGCTAGGTAAAGGGAAGTATGCCACTATGTAAAAAAAAAAAAAAAAAAAAAAAAAGATGTGGAGACTCTAGAAAAAGTGCAGAGAAGAGCAACAAAGACGATAAGGGGACCGGACGCTAAAATATACGAACAACGGCTTCAAGAATTGGGTATGTCAAGTTTAACGAAAAGATAAGTGGGCGCTCCAAGTTTTTAAGAAGAGATTGGACAACCATATGTCTGGATTGGTATAGGGCCGTGATGGTCCCACTGGAAGTTGGCAAACAGGCTGTTCCTGGCCACCAGAGGACCTCCAGGGGGATAGGGAAGGCCATTTTCACCCTCCCCAGACTCCTAGAAAGGCTCTGGAGCTTGGGGATAGCAAAAAACGGGACTTCTGGCCCCACAGGAAGTTGGCAAATGACCCATTTCCAGCCTCCGGAAGGCCTCCAGAGGGGAGGGAAGGCCATTTCGCCCTCCCCAGACTCCTAGAAAGGCTCTGGAGCCTAGTGAGAGAGAAAAACAGGCCTACCGGGCCATCGCATGCCAGGAGCTGGGGGGGAGCGTGTGTGTGGGGGGTCGCACACATATGTGCAGGGGCAGGGCACATAGAATTATGGATGTGGACACGCGTGCGCACAACCCCCTCCCCCCACTGCTGGCACGCGATTGCAAAAAGATTAGCCATCATTGGTATAGGGTTTTCCTGCCTGAGCGGGAGGTTGCACATTAGAAGACTTCCCAGGTGCCTTCCAACTCTGTTATTCTGTTATTCACCTTTCACAATCATCTTCGAAGTGGTCTGTGAATGAATCAAGGAACCACCAAACAGGGAAGAGGACATTTTTGCTGTAGGTGTCAGGCTCCAAATAATGCCACCCATTACAAATCCCACACCCAAGTAAAATTCAGGCTTGACAGTAGGACCCTCTCTTTCCCATACGGAACACTTAAACAAGCCACCGTTCCCTTGTGTTCACAACTCCAAGGGCCCCCAGTCATCCTTTGCATCCTTGGTTGACTTTAACCAAGTCACCTGCACAACCATTTAAAGCTTGCTTTTCAAAAGATGAAGAAATGTCACTAAGAAGAAGACAAGGAAGAGGGCTCTTACCAAGATGGTGGTGATCACCAGCGTCTTATTGGCCAGGCTCTCTGAGACATTGATATCCAACGTTGTGGCATTCATTGCAAGAGTCTTGTTAGAGTACCACACTCCAATCTGTTGAGGAAGAAGCCTGGGTTATGGGTTTCTTGCTAGATTTATCCTGTACACAGGCAGTCCTCGACTTACGACCACAATAGAGTCAAACATTTCAGTCACTAAGCCAGATAGCTGTTAAGTGAGTCTCATCCCATCCCACAGTTGTGGCAAGGAAGTGAACCACAGCGGTTGCTAAGTGTCTAACCCCGTTATTAAGCGAATCTGGTTCCCCCGTTGACTTTGCTTGTCAAAAGGTCGCAAAAGAGGATCACCTGACCCCCCCAGGACACTGCAACCGTCATAAATGTGAGACAGTTGCCAAGCGTCCGAATTTCGATCACGTGACCATGGGGACGCTGCAAAGGTCCTAAGTGTGAAAAATGGCGATATCTCTTTTTTTCCCAGTGCCGTCGTAACTTTGAACAGTCACTAAACAAACAAGTCGAGGACTATCTGTAATCTTTGTACAAACAGGGCATCCTAAGTTCAAGCTCTTGTCCTCTTACCTCCCGGTGTCCATGTCGTCCTTTTTCCAGAATTCTCAAGGTATAGTTGGTTCTTTGACCCTTGCTGTTGAATTCCACGTGTCCCGTCAGCCCGTCATACTCTACCTAGCCAGGGATGGAGAGACAGAGGAATGGGGTGCAAATCGAAGAAGACAGAGAGAAAAACACAGGAGAATGAGAGTGAGGCACAGCCAAAACTGGCTCACAAGTTGGAGATTAGCTTGAGAAGGGAGAACTCCGGATCTCTTCATCTCCCAAATAAGGAAGGGGATTATCCCAGGTCCTAGGTCAGTGGTCTCCATAACACAGGAACTTTAAGACTTGTGGACTTCTGTCAGAGTTTGTTGCAGAAATCAAACATCCTGAAAGCATGCACAGGCAGATTGATGCAGCAGGATTCATTAACTTCTTTATATACATAATAACACATGAAGATAAATGTACAGTGCCAATAGCAGATTCTTGCATCATAGCAGTTACAAGAAAAAGCACAAGCAGAGTACAGCAGAGTAGTTTTAGTTCCAATTCAGCAGACAGATTAGGTTGCAGCTTCAGAGCTCAGAGCTTAATACCGAAGCCACGCCCAGACTTCTTGCTTAAGTTTCTGTTTCTAAACAGCTCTCATTGGCTGACCCGGTTGCTATGCCTATTCATTGGCTGACTTTGTTACCATGTCTTCCCAGTCATGAATATTCTGACAACTTTAACTCCCAGAATTCCTCAGCCGGCCATGACCTAGGACATTGGATGGTCTGGCTGGCTGAGGAATTCTGGGGGTTGAAGTCCACAAAAAGTGCCCATGTTTGGAGACCACTGACCTAGGACACTGGATAGTATGGCTGGCTGAGGAATGGCTGGCTGAGGAATTCTGGGAGTTGAAGTCCACAAATCTCAAAATGCCCATGTTTGGAGACCACTGTGCTAAGTTGTGCCACAGAAATGTGGTAGTAAAATAAGCCTTTGAGGGGTTGTATTTTTTTCCCTTGCCAAATTTTGAAAAGGGAGGGGAGGACTCTGAAAGGCACCCTCCCGTTTTGGCTGCGTTTAGACAAAACACAGTTAACAAAATTGGCAGCCAGATTCACCCCAAATGCTAAATTTGGATAGTTTTATCTCTGGTGACCGAATTGTGCACATCCACTTCACTGGATAAATTTTCCATCCATTGTTGCAAGAGCAGAAAAGTCAGCGGCCACATATCTCTTAGGGAACCTGGGGGCAACTGGCATATTTATTCCAACTGAGAACATCTGACCTTTGATGGGCAAATCTAACAAGACAGACATCAACGCTTACACAACCATGTCACATATTTCCATGTTTTTGTTTTGCTTTTTTTTTTAAAAAAAAAAAAAACAGGGTAGGGAACTGTTAGGAAATGGTCATTGCCTAACTAGTTGGCCAGGTAATATATAAGCCAACATTATATGTATAATATAGCTTTAAGAGTATTGCTGAGTCATTCTGCATCCTGATTGAATGAGCTCTGTACCAACTGTATTTAAGGAGAGTTTGATTGTGGTCAGTTTGGACATTATGCCATTTTGTCACCTGCAGCTATGTTGTAGATATCTTTGGTCTCTTTACATGGTCAATTTGATCGTGGTTTATTTATTACTGCTTTTATGTACTGTTTTATATTGTTCCTGAATGATTCATGTCTTGTTCTACGAACCGGTAAGAAGTTTTGTATCTCTGGATTGGTTATGCATGGCTAAGACTTGGATTGGTAAAAGGACTATGAATTTGCTTTGCTCTATAAGTAAACTACTTTAAAAACCAGTTTGTATGCAGTTTATTCACAACTACTCTCAGCACCGTTTCCATGCGCAAACACACTATGCTCTGCTTCATAACCGTTCCTGGTTATCTCACAACTATATCCTTAACAGGAACTGTCATTCTAGGAGAAGCAGCCTCTCACCATGCGCAGGTAGTTCATCAGGCTGGTTCCATGTTGCCAGATGTTAGCTGATGTGCAAGCCAGGGGCTTAACCCCAATCTCTTGGCTACGGTTCAGTTCCCGCACGGCACTCACGACCACATGTACTGCGTCAAACATGAGGGCTGCTGATAGCTGGAGGGGAACAAAAATAATTCAGCTGCTGCTAATTATGGCATTTGGTGGGGGGGGGAGGGGTACAGATAGGGGCACCTCCTTGCTACCCTGTTCTTCCAGAGCTATTCTTCCTTTGGCTACCACGCTAAAACATCTGTGCATCTGCAGAACGGGAGGCGGGTTGGGTGAGTCAGATAGTGAGCGTGGATGCGCTCCACCAGGATGAAGTCAACCTGATCTTGAACAATCTCTACAAGTCAACAGTGGAGGAGTGTTTATCCTGAAGCTCAGCTGAACAGAAATAATTTTAGTTAGAAGCAGTTAGGAAACTCTGCAGTTAAGAATCCATGTCTTTTGGGATGACTTCAACTGTGTTCTTCAACCCAACATCCTTTGTTCGTCAGCTCAATAATCCATTCTTCCTCAACCCAACATCTTTTGTTCCTCAAGCTGACAATCCATCCTTCCTCAACCCAACGTCTTTCGTTCCTCAACCCAACAATCCATCTTTCCTCAACCCAACATCCTTCATTCCTCAAGCTCATCCTTTCTCAACCCAACATCCTTCGTTCCTCAAGCAGAAAACCCATCCTTCCTCAACCCAACGTCTTTTGTTCCTCAACCCAATAATCCATCTTTCCTCAACCTAACATCCTTCATTCTTCAAGCCGAAAACCCATCTTTCCTCAACCCAACATCATTTGCTCCTCAACCCCCCCAATCCATCCACCTTCAACCCAACATCTTTTGTTTCTCAACTCAACAATCCACCCTTCCTCAACCCAACATCCTTCCTGCAGATGTTGAATTGAAGGCGGCTGACATCCATCAAGAAGACATAGATTCCTAACTGCATAGATTCCTAATTTCACCTGTCTTCAACCCAACAGTCTTCAGATGTTAAAACTGCCAGACAATTTGCAACTCAGAATTTCAGCCAATGTCAAAAATGAAGGCTTATCAAAGATATCTCTTCCAATGAATATCTGGGCAAATAAACCCTTGCTTATTTACAATGCCATATTAATTTCCATCTTCAAGAAAGCAGTCATGGTTTTAGCGGTTAAGAAGAGTTTGCTTTCCCTTCTCTTCCTCTTAACGGACTATAAATTATGACATATGATGGACTGAGCAAAACTGACTCAAACCTCAGATCAAGGCAAGCCAGAGGTAATTTTTTACAGGCCTTTTAATTGCCTGCCAAGTTTATTTAATAATATTAGAGGCTCAATTGATTTCGGTATACTAAGAAATTGAAACAGAGTTAGGGAAGGTTGGGGCTAACAATCCTCTTGTCCTTTGAGTGGAATTGAAGTTAGGTTAGAAAAATGGCTTCTTGTTGCCAGCAAATGACAACAGTTGGTAGACTCATCACAGATTTGCAGATGTTCCTTTCTAGAATAGAATAGAATAGAATAGAATAGAATAGAATAACAGAGTTGGAAGGGACCTTGGAGGTCTTCTAGTCCAACCACCTGCTTAGGCAAGAAATTTACACCACTTCAGATAAATGGTTATCCAACATCTTAAAAACTTCCAGTGTTGGAGCATTCACAACTTCTGATTAATTGTTCTAACTGTCAGGAAATTTCTCCTTAGTTCTAGGTTGCTTCTCTCCTTGATTAGTTTCCACCCATTGCTTCTTATCCAGCCTTCAAGGACTTTGGAGAACAGCTTGACTCCCTCTTCTTTGTGGTAGCCCCTGAGATATTGGAAGACTGCTATCATGTCTCCCCTAGTCCTTCTTTTCATTCAACTAGACATCCCCAGTTCCTGCAACCATTCTTTGTATGTTTTAGCTTCCAGTCCCCTAATCATCTTTGTTGCTCTTCTCTGCACTCTTTCTAGAGTCTCAACATCTTTTTTACATCGTGGCGGCCAAACCTTAATGCAGTATTCCAAGTGTGGCCTTACCAAGGCCTTATAAAGTAGTATTAACACTAAAGCAACTAACGGTCACAATTCTCCAAAGAGAAGGATGACAGAAATTCACTTACCCACAATTAATGTAGGGGTCTCAAAACTTCGCGACTTTAAGACTTGTGGACTTCAACTCCCAGAATTCCTCAACTGGCTGCTGAAGCTGAGGAAGTTGAAAACCACAAGTCTTAAAGTCGCCAAGTCTGGAATATTATGACTCTGTGATTGCTAGTCTTTAGCTCCTTTTGTAAGAAGAGATGCACCATCTTTCCAAATCCTGTGGTCCTTCCTTATTCAGTTAGATCAGGGGAATGAAATTTGATTTCATTGAGGGCTCATCAGGGTTGTGTTTGACCTTGAGGGATGGGTGGGTGTGGCCAGGATGGGCGTGGCCAGCTCAACGTCAGTCGTGTTGGGGCGCCTGTGGTGTCCCGAGTGCCCTACCAATGAAAACGGAGTTTGGGAGGGCCATGTGCGGCCCTCCCGAGCTCTGTTTTCACTGGCAGAGGGTTGCAGAAGGCCATCGCAGCCTCCCGAGCCCCACTTTTGCTGGCAGAAGCATCGCAGGCTGGTCCTTCGCTGTTTCCAGGGCGGCCCTGTAGGCCAAATCTGATTGCAGGCCTTGAGTTTGACACCTCTGAGCTAGATAATCCTCCACACAGATGCACCCGTATAGTCATCTCTCCTTCCTCGTGCTGGGTTGTCACACTTACCGCGGGTCCTGGGTAAGGATTGAGTTCACAGTTCTCTCGCCATGACATGTTGAGGCTACGGACAAATTCCATGTAGAAAGGATGGGTGGTGTTAAACATGGAGAAGCCCAAGACATTGGAATGTTCATCCACAATTCCATCCAAGTGCAAGATTGGAAAATCCTGGAAGGATGGTGAACATATTAGTGGACTGAACCTTCCTCTTTAACATACATTCAATAAGGTCAACCGAGGTCAACCTGGGCAAAGGCTTATAGAAGAGAGACTACCAAGGGAGAGGAAGGAGAAACACAGAAGGGAACCTAGAGATCAACACCAGAAAGTTCAAAACATTCTTAAAGATCCATCTCATTCTGGGCACCCCCCCCTTTTTTTTTTTTGAACTATTACCATCTGGCAGATGGTACAGGACAATAAAGACAAGGACAAATAGGCTGAAAAACAGCTTCTACCCCAGAGCAGTAACTATCATATTTTTCAGAGTATAAGATGCTCCGGACTATGAGGCGCACCTATGTTTTTTGGGGAGGAAAACAAGAAAGAAAAATCTGCCTCTGCCTCCCAGCAATTTGCCTCCTTGCAGCAAACAGCCTGTTTCAATTTCAGCTTCAGCACAGCCTGATTAGCACAAGCAGCTGATTGTCGGTTGGATCGGCCTCCCGAAGACCAGCTGTTTCAGGCTGTGGGGATCGCCATAGCCAATTGCCACCTCCGTGCGCCCCATTTTCTGGGGGTCAGCGGGTGGGCAGGGCTACATTTGGTGTATAAAATGCACCCAAATTTTCACCCTCATTTAAGGGAGGGTGTGTCTTATATTCCAAAAAATACAGTATATTGAATTCTACTGTATAGTGCAAGATGAATGCAGTAGCAGGGGTTTTCAATACAATTGCATAAAATATGAAGGATGTGTGGTTTTGTTTTATTTTATTTTTTTATGTATAATGTACACTGAAGATGGCATTTAATTTCATTGTACAAGATGCAATGACAATAAAGTAAAGTAAAGTAAACTAAATGATGTCCTTACAGGTAATCCTCAATTTACAACGCTTCGTTTAGTGACCGTTCAAAATCACAACACTGAAAAAAAGTGATTTACGACAAGACCTCACACTTACGACTGTTGCAGCATCCCCACAGTTATGTGATCCAAATTTGGGTGCTTGGCAACCAGTATGTACCCCATTTCCCCCAAAATAAGACCCAACCAGAAAATAAATCCTAGCATGATTTTTCAGGATGCTCGTAATACCCCCGAAATAAGCCCCAGTTAAGATTGTCAGCCAGACGGATGCCTTTAGTACCGAATTTCCCCCAAAATAAGACCTAACCAGAAAATAAAGCCTAATGCATCTTGGTCTATTTTTGGTGGAAACACATTATTTACAACAATTGCAGCATCCGAGGGTCATATAATTGCCACTTTTTTAATTTAATTTTTAATTTTTGATTTATATGCCGCCCTTCTCCAGAGACTCAGGGCGGCTTGCAATGCGTTAAGCAATAGCCTTCATACTTTTGTATATTTATACAAAGTCAGCTTATTGCCCCTACAAACTGGGTCCTCAATTTACCTACCTTAGAAAGGATGGAAGGCTGAGTCAACCTTGAGCCTAGTGAGATTCGAACTTACAGTAACTGCAGACATCTGTTAATAAGAATGCTTTTAGTCTGCTGAGCTATCCAGGCTCCTTGTGACCTTCCCAGCTAGCTTCTGACAAGCAAAAATCAAAGGGGGAAGCCAGATTCTTTTAACGACCGCATGATTCACTTAACAACCGTGGCAAAAAGATTGTAAAATTTGAGTTTGATTCTCTTTTAACAAGCAACTTGTTTAAACCACGGAAATCCTGGTCGCAATGTGGTTGCAAGGCAAGGATCCCCTGTAGGTTTATTTCACGATTCCTGATTCATTGGGATCACTCCAGGAAGGAAGGAACAGAAAAGCGAAATGATTGTGAAACAATAAAGTAAATAAACCATCTGGAGGCTCTCCAGAATGAGAGGGAGATAAATGGCATAAATAAAGATAAATCACTGGTTCCCTCCCCCGAACACATCCATCAGCGGCTCAGAATTCTGGAGAAAATGTAATAAAAAAAACCAAACGGAACGCTTTGATTTTACATGACATCAATGGCATCCAGTCTCGATATAAAATTTAAGCCATCTATAATTTATCACCTGGCAAGTGGAAGTGTCTCAGGCAGACACATCCTGACCACGTATGCATTCGGGGAATATATAAACTTTTAAAAATAAAATGATGATCTGTGTCAGTTTATATCATGCAAATCACAGTCAGGTGTGAAGTCAAAGATGACGCTTTTGAGAATTTTGTTCCAACAGGTGAAAGGATGACTACTCTGTAGCCCTGAAAATACATGTGTGACACACACACACCCGCTTTTGGCACATGAGCCCAGTAGGCCCATTTTTTGCCCTCCCCAGGCTCCAGAGGCTTTCTAAGTACCTGGGGAGGGCAAAAACGGCCTTCCCCAACCCCCCCCAACCCCCCCCGGGAGGCCCTCCGGAAGCCGGAAATGGCCCATTTGCCAACTTCCGGTAGGACCAGAAGGACCATTTTTTGCCTTCCCCAGGCTCCAGAGGCTTTCTAGGAGCCTGGGGAGGGCGAAAACAGCCTTCCTCACCTGCTCAAAGGCCCTCCGGAGGCCGGAAACTGCCTGTTTCCCGACTTCTGGTGGCCCCAGAAGGCCTGAAAAATCAGTTGGCCGGCACACAAATCTGCGCCGGAGCTGAGCTCGCATGCCCACCGATATGCCATCACGGAACTAGGCAGAAGCATTTGCCAAAGGATCTGCTCCTGGTGTCACTAGTTAATCCACCATCATTTTTTACGTTGGAAAAAAAGGGGGGGAAATTAAAAAGGGAGATAAGCGTTTGAAAAACATTTGAAAACAATTGAAAAAGCTTGAAAGACTGAACTGCTTTTTTCTTCGTAACGGGACCCAAGGAAAAATTACAGACTTTTAACTGGGGTTCTCCAGACTTAAGGAGATACAAAACCAAAGGTCTATTATTTGAGTGTGGGAGTCATTAAAATAGTTATATTTAATTTAACTGCAATTAGATTTAAATATAAGCCTAAGTTAAAACAGGCATTGTTTCTGTCACCATCCCACACATTTCTTCAGCCCGCCCACCCGCCTTTCTGGAGGGTGGATGATCCCACATCAGAGTTCACCTGCCGTGACGGATCATTTTTGCTCCCTGTTAATTAATCCACGCGGAGTTGAAGTCATAAAGCATTTTTTTTTTAATTTATTAAAAACTGGCATTTTGGTTGCATCATTTTTAACTTTGCCCACTCTGCATCTCAAAGAGAAGCAAAGAATCAAAATGAGCTATAAAGACATTGCAAAGCAGGGATAGCATGATTTGTAATCTGTTACATTCATCCACACATCAAAAAGCGTCAACTGTCTTTCAGGACATAAAATTAATCTAGTGTTTCTCAACCTTGACAACTTGAAGACCTGTGGACTTCAAGCCCCAGAATTCCCCAGACAGCTGTTGAGGAATTCTGGGAGTTGAAGTCCACAGGTCTTCAAGTTGCCAAGGTTAAGAAACACTAAATTAGACACATACATAAAGAGAGAGATAAATTAATACAACCCTATAAAGTCATAAATGCAATTGCATTCTATTAATAGACTATGGCTATCTGTCAATGCAGATTTAAAAAGCCAATCCTTATCCCTGAAATGTAACCACCTTTATAAGGTAAATGTAAAAGATTACAAAGTCATATTATTTTCATTTTCAGGGATTTTTTAAAAATCTGTCTTTGGAAAAGGCACGTAAATCTGGAACAGCTAGGAAAGAAAAACGAATAAGAACAGACTTTGATTTCGATTTTTGTGTTGTTTTTTTTTAAATGGACTTTACATTCCTCTGCTTTGCTGATTAGATTGGAAATCAGGTTTTATTTAAATTAAATTAGGGCCTGGTCGCTCAGCAGACTAAAGGCATTGTGATTAACACCAGCTGTCTGCAATTACTGTAAATTCGAATCTCACCAGGCTCAAGGTTGACTCAGCCTTCCATTCTTTCTAAGGTAGGTAAAATGAGGACTCAGGTTGTGGGGGCAATAAACTGACTTTGTACAAATATACAAAAAGTATGACAGCTATTGCTTAACGCATTGTAAGCCGCCCTGAGTCTCCAGAGAAGGGCAGCATATAAACCAAATGTAATAATAATAATAATAATAATAATAATAATAACAACAACAACAACAACAACAACAACAACAATAATAACAATAATAATAACTTAAATAAGTTATTTAAGCAGTACAATGTCTCCCCTACACTGCACCAAGCACCTGTGCATTTGTGCACACATCACAATTTGTGTTGGTTGTCTCCATCTACTTATAACCGCCTTAGCTGCAAGCCGCCCAGAGTTTATATATTCTCCTCTAACATGCTGCCCTGAAGCTATGAGTCCTGGAAACCCTTTTAGAGTTGTCGTTTTGCAATGCTAAGTAGAACTGCGCAACGCTTCAAATGCAATTCCCAAAGATGCTTAGGAACACACTGGGCACGAACAGAGCATCCGTCTTCAACTTCTTAAAGCAACTATGCCTTTTCCTGGGAAGAATCTAGAAAAAGAGTCAGCTGCTTTAAGGAGTTGCTAAGAGGTAAAACCTACGCACTCTTAAATTTTAATATGGGCAATGCACCGTCTTAATATGGAGGGAGCAGTGAAAAATAAGCATCAAACAAGGATTTTTTTTAAAGAGACTCTACCCCTGTGATGGCGAACCTATGGCATGCGTCCCACAGGTGGCATGCTTAGCCGTATCAGTGGGCACGTGAGCTCAGCTCCAGCACGTGCAAGCTTGGCCCACCAGAAGTAGGGAAAGAGGTTGTTTCCTCCCTCCGAGGGCCTGGGGGTGGGGGGAAGGCCCATTTTTCTCTCACACCTGGCTCCAGAGCCTTTCTAGGAGTCTGGGGAGGGCAAAAACAGCCTTCCCCAACCCCCCACCCCCGGAGGCCCTCCAGAGGCCAGAAACAGCCCATTTGCCAACTTTTGGTGCAACCGGAAGGCCCATTTTTTGTTGTCCCCAGCCTCCAGAGCCTCTCTAGCGGTCTGGGGAGGGCGAAAACAGCTTTCCCCCCGCCCCAGAGGTCCTCCGAGAGCCGAAAACAGCCCGTTTGCCAACTTCCGGCACGTGATGGCAAAAAAGTTAGCCATCACTGTCCTACCCCATTGGAAGCAATCTGTTATTGAAGTTTGAAGAGGGAAGATACACCGCTATAGCTACCTAGTTGTTGGGTTTTTTTACACAAAACCAGTGTTGGTGTAAACCACGGTTGCCAAACTCGCGGCATCGTAGCGGCATCACGTGACATATCAGGATTTTTCCCCCCTTCACTAAACTGGGTGTGGGCATGGCCAGTGCGGGCCACAAGTTTGACAGCCCTTGTGTAAATCTTAGTAGCTTTAAGACATGTAGACTTCAACTTCCAGAATTCCCCAGTCAACATGCAGAATCTTGGGAGTTGAAGTCCAGACCTCTTAAAGTTACCATGATTGAGGGAACATTGCTCCTAAGGGATTGGGGTAACAATTCCCAGCATTCTGGCTTGTTCATTGTGCTGGCCAGGAATTGTGGGAGCTGTCACCTAAGCCAGTCTTTCTTAACTTTTAAAATCTTAATGTTGCATGCTGACAGGGGAATGCTGGGAATTGAAGTTCACACGTCTTAAAGCTGCCAGGGATGAGGAACACCGAACTAAGCAATGGAAGCATTGCTAAACTATAACAATACTTAGCCACGGAAAGAAAAAGGGCTGTTGTTGAACCTGGAATCAGGGCTAGTCTGAGGCAAATGTAAGAATCGTTTAATTAATAGTGAGACCAGACCAGCGAGGACTCTTCTGCATAGAAACCATGAATCCTAGCTCTTTCCCAGAGTTAAAATTGGGATCAATATAGGATTGTATACAGAGTGGTAGCAGGGCCTTGAGGTGGACCTCTCGCCTCACAATCAGGAGGCTGTGAGTTCGATCCTAGGTAGAGGCAGCTATTTCTCTCTCTGGGCACGATGAGAATATATCTGCTGAACAAAACTCTGCATAGGGGACAGGAAGGGCATCCGGCCTGTAAACACTCTGCTAGCTTCATTCAGTTGCCCAGATTCCACCCCACAAGGGATTATGGGGTCGTTAAATGATGATGATGATGATGATGATGATAGGATTGTATATCCATAAACAGAGACTCTGTTGTGTACAAGTTCAACTTGATCAGGATACTCACCATAGTCGTCAGGATGTACTTGTAAAAGGCAGATGTCATCCCCAACTCTGAAGCCTGGAGGAAAAAAACCCAGACACTTCTTGAGAATCAACAATGGGAGCATCTCAATTGCTTAACAACATGCAATGCTCGCTGAGAACACCAGAAAATTTGCTGAGTTTTTGAGAAATTTGATATGGATGATTGGTGGGTTCTAAAACCGGGCAGGTCACAAGCTGCTGGACTGGTTTGGCCTGACTTATAATCATTTCCAGCTGTTTTCAACATAGGAGAGTAAGATTTTTATGTAATTTCAGGTGATCCCAAATAGATTCAAAAATATTTATACTTTGGTCCTACTAAGGTTTATACCAGGCCTGGCCAAACTTCAACTCGTGCGGCCCAACCAAATATAATGAAAATATTTAAAAACAAAGGAAGTTTGTTATTTACATACATTAACTATATTACATATATTTATATGCAGCCCCAGACAATCCCTCTTCACTCAATGTGATCCAAGGTAAACCTGTAGACTTCAGCTCCCAGAATTCCCAAACGCACAAGGAATTGTCAGGATCCATCTCACTTTAGCCTTCCCAGAAGAGGGTCCACAAACAGGTCAGTTAATGCTGAGAGACCAAAGACCAGGGGTGAAATCCAGCAGGTTCTGACAAGTTCTGGAGAACTGGTAGCGGAAATTTTGAGCAGTTCGGAGAACCGGTAAATGCCACCTCTGGCTGGCCCCAGAGTGGGGTGGGAATAGAGATTTAGCAATATCCTTCCCCCAGGAGTGAGGAGGGAATGGGGATTTTGCAGTATCCTTCCCTCAGGAGTGAGGAGGGAATGGAGATTTTGCAGTATCCTTCCCCTGGAGTGGGGTGGGAATGGAGATTTTGCAGTATCCTCCCTCCAGGAGTGAGGAGGGAATGGAGATTTTGCAGTATCCTTCTCCTGCTACACCCACCAAGCCATGCCCACCACATCACACCAAGCCACACCCACAGAACCAGTAGTAAAAAAAATTGGATTTCACCACTGCCAAAGACCCATCGAACGGAACATCCCGGTGTAAATCGAGTTGCTTACTCTGCCCTCGATGGCCAACACCCCAAAACCTTGGTGTTTCTGCCTCAGTTCGGCCCTCTCTCACCTTCTTCAGGATGAGGTAAGAGATGGAAGCATTGGCGTCAATAATAATGGTGGAGATCTTGTCATCTCGGATCTCCTTGAGCAGCGGCGTGGGATCATTGGTGTCATCCAACATCCGGATCGAGAGGGTTTCCTTGGAGATGAGGAACTGGCGGACTAACTCCTCCAGTCTCAATAGGCCTGATGGGTAAGAGAAAGGAAAAGGAGGTTACGCCAATCTTGTCTCCAAGCCAAAGGCTCCGGTCTTGTGGTCTGGCTTTAAAGCTTCCCATCTTGGCCCCACAAGACACATTCAATCAGAACGTAAACACTTCCGCACCAAAATAAAACGTGATTTCATCTCTGAGTCTGTACGTGGAATCAAAGCTCTTTTGACTTCTGCTTTTCGGAAGACACGAAAACAAGACGAGGGTCTGCTCTTCCCCAAGAGGGTTTCCTAGTGGTGCCCTGTCTGCCAAGCCGTCAACTTTTGAGGCAAGGAACGTTGCTCTTTCAATCCGTTCGCCCCAGACGAGAGGCGACGAGACATAATACTAAATTGATTTTTGCATTTAACATGTCTGCTTTTTATTTCCCCCACCACCACCACCTCCCCAGATCCAAAATTACAGTCACAGGGAGGTGTTGATAATTATCAGCATCCCAGCAGGCTGAACGGAGGGACGCAATTTTCACAGACTGCAGTCCTGCATACAATTGCTCCAATTTTATCTGAAGGACTGGGTATTATTAACACTATACTCTCACTCTCCTGCCTGCTATAATTTCAATAGGCGTAATCTCGGCTCACCCCAACCTCGGCAGCCGTGCTGCGATTTGCATGTTCTTAACTTGCAAAGGCTTGTTAATTTAGCGACGTTGATTTGGAATGCAGATTTAACTACCTGTAGCTTAGCCTTTTCAAGCAGATACTCTTCAGACTGCAATCCCCATCAACCGCAGAGGCCAAGTTGCTTGGGGGGGTGGGGGAGGTGCTAGTAACCATGGCTGACTACCTCTGAAAGAAGCTTTCCCTATCTTATGCTCAGCTTAAACTCAGAGGAAAAAAAAAGAAGATCTTATCCAGTTCGTTTCCAGGGAACGTAGAAGCACCCCCACACTTAAAATCACTCAGAGAGAAAAATTCCAAACCTCCATGCTTGTTTCAAATTTACTGTCTGCTTCCTTCCTCTGCCCTCCCTTGCAATTTTTCCTCTACTGCCAAGCACTGATGACATCCAGTCAACAGCAGAATCGAGGTTTATGCTAGCTTTGGGAAATAGACTGCACTTGTCCTGGATCAGATGTTTTGTTTTTGGTGCCCAAGGACTAGCCAAACTTATTTTGTCCACATCACATTGAAGTAGGAGCTTCCTCTACCCACTGTGCAATACAGCCACCCAACGGCGTTCTTGGCAAGATTGTGTCAAAAGGACATGATGTTCATTCAGGCAGATGTAAATCCTGGCTCCCTTTATGCAGTAAACCAAAGGTACATGGAGAACATTACACACACACACACACACCCTACGCCAAGCACCCCAAAACTTTCTTCCTTGCCAAAGAACACAACTGCCTTCCTTACATTCGGCCTTGGCGCAGATGAGACTCGCCGAGGGGTAGTTGAAGGACTTCAGAATACAAGACACAGCCAGGCTGACATCCTCGTTGCTGGGGTAGAGGCTGACCGAAGCAAAGCGCAGGTATTGCAATTTTGGCGTTTCCTCAGGACCCACCTTAACATGGGGGATCTAGGGAGAGAGAGAAGGACACTGTTGGTGTTTCTTGACAATGGTTTGGCTCTGCAACCCAACAAGACAGACACAGAATTCAGAGGATCATTAGAACTGCAGAAAAAACAATGGCTACCAACCTGCCTTCCATGGAGGACCTGGATACTGCACGAGTCAAAAAGAGGGCTGTAAAGATATTTACAGACCCCTCGCATCCTGGACATAAATTGTTTCAACTCCTACTCTCAAAACGACGCTATAGAGCATTGCACACCAGAACAACTAGACATAAGGACAGTTTTTTCTGGAACGCCATCACTCTGCTAAACAAATAATTCCCTCAACACTGTCAAACTATTTACTAAGTCTGCACTACTATTAATCTTCTCATCGTTCCCACCACCCATCTCCTCTCACTTATGACTGTATGACTGGTATCCTTAAGATTTATATTGACTGTTTTCTAATATGATTTGATTGCTTATTTGTTACCTATGACTATCATTAAGTGTACCTTATGATTCTTGACGAATATATCTTTTCTTTTATGTACTCTGAGAGCGTATGCCCCAAGACAAATTCCTTGTGTGTCCAATCCCACTTGGACAACAAAGAATTCTCTTCTCTTCTCTTCTCTTCTCTTCTCTTCTCTTCTCTTCTCTTCTCTTCTCTTCTCTTCTCTTCCGTCCCATCCCAACCCAACCCATCCCATCCCATCCCATCCCATCCCATCCCATCCCATCCCATCCCATCCCATCCCATCCTATCCTATCCTATCCTATCCTATAAGGCTGTGTGCCTCCTTGTGTGACTACAAAGCCAGGGCAGACAAGAATATTTCAGCAGGTCAAAATTCTACAGAATTAAACCTGCCAATAGGAATGGCAGTAGGAATAGGAATAATAAGGATAGGATAGAACAGGACAGGACAGGATGAAATAGGAATAGGAATAATTAGAGTAGGGTACGGTAGGACAGACTAGGCTAGGCTAGGCTAGGCTAAGCTAGGCTAGGCTAGGCTAGGCTAGGCTAGGCTAGGCTAGACTAGACTAGACTAGGCTAGACTAGACTAGACTAGAATTTGTGGACTTCAACTCCCAGAATTCCTGAACCAGCATGCAGGTTCAGGAATTCTGGGAGCTGAAGTCCACATCATAAAAGCCATCATTCCCGACCTCTGTTTTAAGCAAACACAAGTCTGTCCTTTTTGAGACTCTACTGCAATGTTTCTCAACCTTGGAAGCTTGAAGATGGATGGACTTCAATTCCCAGAATCCCCCCAGCCAGCAGTGCCTCCCTCCCCCCCACCTCCCTCCCTTCTGTGGTGCGCAATGGTCAGAATTCAGTATTGCAGGCTAACTTTGCCCACTGCCAGGAATTCGATCCTGACCATCTCAAGGCCGACTCAGCCTTCCATCCTTCTGAGGTGGCTAAAATGAGGACCCAGATTGTTGGGGGGCAATAGGCTGACTCTGTAAATCACTTAGAGAGGGCTGTAAAAGCACTGTAAAGCGGTATATAACTCTCAAGTGCTATTGTTATTTTCCTCCCTCCCTCCCTCCCTGGTGGTGCAATGGTTAGAATGCAGCATTGTAGGCTAATTCCGCCCACTGTCAGCAGTTCGATCCTGACAGCTCAAGGTTGACTCAACCTTGCCTCCTTCTGAGGTCAGTAAAATGAGGACGCAGATTGTTGGAGGGGCAATAGGCTGACTCTGTAAACCACTTAGAGAGGGCTGTAAAAGCACTGTAAAGCAGTATATAAGTCTAAGTGGTATTGCTATTGCTAAATGCTAGAAGCTGCCAAAAAATGTAAGGGAATTAGAGTCCACTCACCTCTTTTTCTCCACAAATGTGGCTGACGATGGAAGCAGAGGCTGGACTGGAGGCTGGTCCCAAAACTGAGACTACCCCTTTGGGCAGAATCTGACACACTGCATGAAAAAGAAGAATGGGGGGAAGAAGGTTAGGGGGGAAAAAACCCCAAACCCCTTCATTTTGCACAATCCAACGTTGCTGCGCTGTGCAAAATTATAGCCTTTGCAAGCTTCTATTGTACGACTTCTCTTTTTTTATTTTCTGCCAATCATTTGGCAGAATAGTATAAAAGTATAAAAGACTGGAGTTCGGAAGTCTAGAAGTTAGTGGGGGGGAAGTCCTTATTCCAGTCTCGCTACCTGTCAGGCTCCAAAAAAAGAAAGCAAGCAAGAAAGACAAGAGTTACTTCTAAGCAGTTTCCGTTATTGTTCCTCACCTGGAGACAGAAACCTTGCCCAACGAAAGGAAACTGCTTGAAGCATTCAAAATACAGTATGCTTTGAGAATTTCTGGGGATGAGTCATCTTGACTTTCTTCCTCTCAGCCAAACTATCTAAACCGGAGGGTGTAAAAACTTGGCAGCTGTAAAAGACCTGTGGACTTCAACTCCCAGAATTCCCTAGAATCCTGGGAGTTGAAGTCCACAGATCTTAAAAGTTGCCAAGCTTCGACACAAGTGGTGAGTTTCAAATTTTTTTTTTACTACCGGTTCTGTGGGTGTGGCTTGGTGGGCGTGGCATGGCTTGGTGGGCGTGGCTTGGTGGACGTTGCAGGCGAAGGATTCTGTAAAATCTCCATTCCCACCCCACTCCAGGGGAAGGATACCGTAAAATCTCTATTTCCTCCCAATCAGCTGGGACTTGGGAGGCAGAGAATAGATGGGGGTGGGACCAGTCAGAATTTTTACTACCGGTTCTCCGAATTACTCAAAATTTCTGCTACCGGTTCTCCAGAACTGGTCAGAAACCCATCTCTGTTCAACACCCCTGATCTAAAGTTTGCTCTCTCTTGGTCTTCTGGAACAGTGGTCCCCAAACTTTTTAGCATCAGGGACCAGTGTCGTGGAAGACAATTTTTCCTCGAGATGTGGGGGAGGAGGAGAAGGCAACCTAGGCCCCACACATGTGCAGTTTACAGTAGGGTTCACTCACCCCACCACTCACCTCCACCCACCGCTCGCCTCCAGCTGTGCAGCCAGGTTCCTAACAGGCCACAGACCAAGGTTGGGGAACCCTGCTCTTGAACGCAGCCCTCCCTTCTGGGGAATCCAGACCACATTCCATCACACTGCCTCTGACCTTCATCAAATGGCCTAGACTGGCCTTCCAAGGATTCAAATGTTGATGCTGGCTTTCAGAGACTCTTTTAGGAAAGGGCCCTGAGGGCCACACCTGCCCAGATTTGTAAGCTCTGTGGCAAGGGGAAAACCTTCTTGTTTTTGACATGGCTCCACCCTCTCGTGACAAAATGTTTCTTGTACGCCCAATCATGCAATGGAGAACCCAGAGGTTCATCACTCATAGACCCTAGAGATAAGGACGCTGCTCTTACAAGCAGGACTTTCCAACTGACAGTTTCAATACAACACACAGTTGCAATCCTGATGTGGGTTTTGTACAGTTAAGCCCACTTCGATGGATAGACAGAGCCAGCTCAATGTATTATTAATACTTTAGAATAGAATGACAGAGTTGGAAGGGACCTTGGAGGTCTCCTAGTCCAACCCACCACTTAGGCAGGAAACCCTACACCATTTCAGACACAGGGTTGTCCAATCTTCTTAAAAACCTCCAGTGTTGGAACAGTCACAACTTTTGGAGGCAGAGTTGTTCCACTGATTAATTGTTCTCACTGTCTGGAAATTTCTCCTTAGTTCTAAGTTGCTTCTCTCCTTGATTAGTTTCCACCCATTGCTTCTTGTTCTGCCCTCAGGTGCTTTGGAGAATAGCTTGACTCCCTCTTCTTTGGGGCAGCCCCTGAGATATTGGAACACTGCTATCATGTCTCCCCTAGTCCTTCTCTTCCTTCTTTTTTATTATAATGGATGGCTCCTTACAGTGGTCCCTCCTTAACTTCAAGAAGCTCCACCTCCTCGGCTTCCTGGTCTCATGAGTTGAGGAGACTATCCACGCCCTGCTTGAGGGGCACCCAACGTACTGGTGTCGGTGGTCTCGTACTGGCTGTCCCGCTGCAGTTCGAAGATCTCCACCTCCACCCGGGCCTTGGCGGGCACTTCAATGATGCTGTTGATGTGCTCACGGGCCAAAGCTAAGGCAAGTCGCTCCCCACGGCCACACACAGTCTGGTCATCCAAAATGGCAGCTGGTCATCGGATAGGAATCAATGATGGGTACCAAAAAGAGGGAGGGAGGGAGGGGGGGAAGGATCAGAGAGATAGAAGAAGGAAGGATGAGAAAAGGGAGGGAGGGAGGGAGGGAGGGAGGGAGGGAGGGAGGAGGGAAGGAAGGATGGATGGATGGATCAAAGAGAAGGAAGGAAGGATGAGGGAGGGAGGGAGGGAGAGAGGAGGAGGGATGGATGGATCAGAGAGATAGAAGAAGAATGAGAAAAGGAAGGAGGAAGGAAGGAAGGAAGAATGGATGGATTAGAGAGATAGAAGAAGGGAGGATGAGGGAGGGAGGAAGAATGGATCAGAGATAGAAAAAGGAAGGATGAGAAAAGGAAGGAAGGAGGGAGGGAGGGAGGGAGGGAGGGAGGGAGGAAGGAAGGAAGGAAGGTCATTCTTCTGAAGTGAAACTCTTTGAAGTATAGAAATTGACTTTCTCACCCACCTCCAAAAGATGACTGTCAACCCTTCCAAATATGTGGAGGTGACATCTCCCAGAATTCCTGGCCAGTACAATGAACAAGCTGGAGTGTTCGGAATTATTATTGGGAGCAGTGTTTCTCAAATAGGGCAACTTTAAGATGACTGGACTTTAACTCCCAGAATTCCCAAGCCAACCATGCTAAGGTTGAAAGACACTGATCTGTAGGACATCAGATCAAGTGGGATCAAAATACGTGTGCTCTGACTTTCCTCACCTTTCTTATTTAATTGTCTTTTTCTTTAACCTTGCAAATTCCTTGGGTTTTTTTTTTTTTGTGTGTGTGTGTGTGTTACAACCCACAATCTAACCTCGGCCTTGGACAAACTCTGAAGCCTCTAGCTTGGAGAGTAAAGCAGCTCGAAGCTGTGACATTCCAGATCTGTGCAAAGGTGTACAAAACTCAGAGGTTCTGCCATTTTTCCTGGAGCTATATGGGTGCAGGGATGATAATAACACTGTCATGCCCAACATCAGACTCCCTGAGATCCTGGCTCTCTGCCCCAAGCTTCAACGAGCCTCAATGAACTTGAAGTATTCTTAGAATAACAGAGTTAGAAGGGACCTTGGATGACTTCTATTCCAGCGGTCCCCAACTTTTCCAGCTTGACGGCCCAGACCAGTGTGTGTGTGTGAGTGGCAGGTGCATACTCGCACGTACGGCTCCATTTGTTGTGAGCGTGCATGCTTTCCGCTCACGTGAATGGAGCTTTGTGCGCAAGCAGAGGGTAATTGCGCTCACATGCAACACTCCACTTGTGCAAGTGGCAGCCGCTCGTGTGCGAAGTTTCACTTACACAAGTGGAGTGGAAGGAGCTTGTGCTCACGCACGAAGCTCATCACGCAAGCGGAACGCGCTCGCACGTGAAACTCTGTTCACACGAGTGGAGCTGCGAGCAAAATGCAGGTGTCCTCCACTCACCCAAGTGGAGTTTCACAGTGCGCGTGCTTGCCCATCTCTCCCATGGCCCAATTTCCAACAGGGGTTGGGTTGAGCCTCAGATAGTTCAACAGGCTAATAGCCTGTTATTAACATTCAGCTGTCTGCAATTATTGCAAGTTTGAGGCTCAAGGTTGACTCAGCCTTCCATCCTCTCTAAGGTAGGTAAATTGAGGACCCAGTTTGTGGGGGCAATAAGCTGACTTTATATAAAAAAATATTCAAAAGTATGAAGGCTATTGCTTAACGCATTGTAAGCCGCCCTGAGTCTCCGGAGAAGGGCAGCATATAAATCTAATTTAAAAAAAAACTGTTTGTTCTGACCTAGGCTTCCCCAGCAGCACGAAGCCGAGTCCTCGTCCCAATAAACCCTGTTTAATTGACAGTGAATTCCTCTCCAGCAAAGTCTTTCCTCTCCCACAGTCTTTCAAGATAGTTCACCATTACCGACCTTTATGAGGCTTGGAGAGTGGCCCAGCCGATATCTTTCAGATGCCGCAATACTTGGCAAGGATGCAGGAATGAACTAATTGTCTCCTGCAAACTCTACTCCCCTTTTTACTCCTCTTTTATTCCCATTCATTGGCCACCTGTGGCCTTACTCCTGAGTCAACCCTTGTTCTTTAGCTGTTCCCTTCATCTGGCAACTCTGCACATGCGCACACTGGGAACAGGCTCCAGCTATTCGTCTGCCTCACTGATGTCAGACTCCGAAGGCAGTTGATAACTGGCATATGGCTCTGGCCCCCTCTCTGCCTCAAGACACAGAGTCCTCATCAGAGCCTTCCCCAGACTCCAGGACCGGCCCACATTCCTCCCCAACCTCTTCATTGTCCAAATCTGCTGCCAGTTCCACTGGTGGGCCATGACACTACTTGAGAAGGAGACCCTACACTCTTTCAGACAAATGGTCTCCAGCCTCTTGTTAAAAACCTCCAGTTATGGAGCCCCAACAACTTCCGGAGGCAAGTCGTCTCACAGGAAAAGTCTTCTACTCACCCATGCGCAGAGAGGACAACAGCTCCAGGCTCTGGTGGGTGAAGCCGAGTATCAGCAGCAGCAGCAGCGCGGGCAAAGCCGGCATCTTCTACCCCTCCTCATGGAGAAAGTTCGGCCGTGGCCCCTGCGCTGCCACCTGCAAGCAGGACAGAAAAATGCCCCCCCCCCTTTGCATGAGTACCTGGAACACGTCTCAGAAGATGAGCACCTGGCAACTGAAGGTGCATGACCTCATAGAAGGGAGGTCCTGGCGGTTGCAATTTGGTTCTTCTTGACATATTTGAAACCCAGGTAAAAAGTAGGCAATTTGCTGATTGGGAGATCACGCAGCGAGATCAAGAAGGAGCTTGGGTTTATGGATGTTTTTAAAGGGTTTCCAAGAGGCAGCTCAACCGCCTGATCTTCAAATTTAGCTGAATCAAAGGAGATTGAGAATTGCCAACAATGCGCGCGCTCTCTCTCTCTCTCTCAGGGACCTTGCAAATTGGCTTTAGACCACAGGTTCATGCTACACTGTTTCCCCCGCATGCATAAAGCATTCTTAATTTCCCCCCTACCGTTTATTGGTTTGTTACCTTTTTAATTAACCCAGGCAGAAATATAGGGTTATCTCCACCATCAGTGGTGTGTTTGCTGGTTTGTTTATATCCTGCCTTTATTATTTTTATACGTAACTCAAGGCGGTGAACTTACTTGCACCCCTTCCTCCTCCTATTTTCCCCACAACAACAATAACCTTGTGAGGTGAGTTGGACTGACAGAAAGGGGACGGCCCAAAATCCCCAGGCTGGCTAACGTGGGACTAGAACTCACGGTCTTCTCCTTCCTAGCCTGATGCCTTAAACCAGAGGTGAAATGCTCCCGGTTCGGACGAGTAGGTAGCGATGGTGGCGGGCAGTTCGGAGAACCGGTAGCAAAAATCCCTATCCCCGCCCCCCATGCCCAGCTGAGCCGCGCGATCATCCGAGTCTTTTTTTTCTTTTAAATGGCTCTGATGATCCCAGCTGAGTTGCCTGCAGATCAGGCAACCCAGCTGGAATCGTCAGAGCCTTTTGAAAGCATTTTTTAACATGGTTTTACATGTAAAAAATGGTTTTAAAAGTTAAAAAAAAGAAAATTGGCCACGCCCACCATCACATTTCCCCACCACCACCAAGCCACGCCCACAGAACCGGTAGTAACTAATTTTAGATTTCACCCCTGTCTTAAACCCTGGACCAAACTGATCTCAGAACTCAGTAAGGGAGACTAGCTACAAGATCATAAAGGTGGTTGGAGGCCTGAGGGCTAGAAGGGGTCTTCTTGAGGAATATGTTCAGCCATACTGGCATTTCAGCATGTCAATTTCCTGCTCCAATGGAATTGCTCTTGACTCTTCCTTGAAGTACATACATACATCTTAAAATTCATTAGCATGCCAGCTGGGGAATTCTGGGAGTTGAAGTCTACAAGTCTTAAAGTTGCCAAGTTTGGAGACACACACACACACACACCGCCCTCCTAGAACATCACTACATTACTGCCTTGTTGATAGAGCAAAGCAAGACAAACCAAAACAGTGACTTTCCCATCTATCATTTTGCAGGCTGCTTCCTGCATTCTCCTCTCTATTGGCTCCTTGGAAAAATGCCTTTTCTTGGAAATAAGGCTCAACGTAGGAAAGGGGCCATCCCAGCCCTTCACTCTTTGCAGAATTGGCTATAGGAAAAGTATTGATGGTATTTCCTCTCCCACTGGCGATGTTTCGACCAGATCTCGCTCGTCATCTTCAGGCACAAGCACGAAGCCGAAGACACCAGCCTGAAGATGACGAGTGAGATCTCGTCAAAATGTCGCCAAGATACTCTCAATCTTACACGGGAAAAGACCCGAATACACCAAAACTTGCATATATATATGTGTGTGTGTGTGTGTGTCTGTGTGTGTGTGTGTTTGTGTGTGTGTGTGTTTTCTGAGGTTTTCGCGGGTGTTTGTATGTAGGTCTTTGGTTACTCGGTCTTCTCCCGCGTAAAATTGGAAGTATCTTGGCGACGTTTCGACAGTCTCATTCGTCATCTTCAGGAGCACGAAGCCGAGAACACCAGCCTGAAGATGACGAATGAGACTTTGTCGAAACGTCGCCAAGATACTTCCAATTTTACATGGGAGAAGACCCGAATAACCAAAGACTATATATATATAGTATATATATATATATATATATATATATATATATATATATATATATATATAGTACACACAGACACACACACACACACACACATATATGTACTGTATGTATGTAAGTGGAAGAACAAAAGAAAGCCTTTTATGTTTAGATTTTAAGAAGGGATGCTTTACTTTAAGACGTAGTGCTAAACTTGAGGTGACCTATAGTAAATATTTTGCTTGCTCCTTCCAGCAGGGTCTTCAGCCAAGTGCTGCCCCTCACCCCACTCACCCATTTCTGACAGCATCACAGAGCATCCCCTGCCTGCCATTACGCCCTTGGTTACTCAGTTGTTCCCTTCCTGCCCTTCACTTCAGCACATCTTTCCTTTAGCTGTGAATCCTCATTGGGCCTCTCGCAAAGAATAAGTAGATAAATCAAAGTGGTCCCATGGCCAAGTGCCAACCTTCTGCACAGCGCCTCCTAGTGGCTGCTCACTCCAGCATTTTCCCCCTTCTAAGCCTTAGGCATCCTTCCCACCGCTGATGCTGCAAAGGACACGGACACACACACACACACACACACACACTCACAATCGGTCGCACATGACACCCATCCTGCTTTGCGCTGAGTCAGCAACGCTCCCTTGTCCTAGTACTGTGTGTTCACCTTGAGCATTAATTTTTGTTTTCCATCCATCATCGGCAAACAGGAGGGAGGGGGCGAGATATCGGTTTCTGCCTCTTTGGTCCCTTGGTCCAGTGGGGCGGGGAAGAAGGAGCAAAGCTTTAAAAAATAAAAATCAGGTCCTGCACTCTAACATCTTACCTGGGAGGAGATCAAGCTCTTCAGAGAAGAAGTTAGCCCATCCACAAAAGAATAAAAGAATAAAAACCTCAACTAAACCAGCTTAAACGCATCGCGTGTCCCTGAGTACAGGTAGATCTGGACGTGGTGATCCGTTTAAGAACTGAAACTGTAGGCTCAATTGTGGTCGTAACTTGAGGACTACCTGGTTGGGACGAGAACACAGGTCATCCTCAATTTACAACAGTTCATTTAGTGACCATTTGAAGTTACAACATGACTGAAAAAAAAGTAACTTTGGACTGCTTTTCACACTTACGACGGTTGCAGCATTCCCACCATCACGCGATTAAAATTCAGCCGCTTGGCAACTGACTCATATTTATGACGGCTGCGGTGTCTCAACGTCACATGATGGCCTTTTGGAGTCTTCTGATGAGCCAAGCCAACGGGGAAGCCAGATTCACTTAGCAACCGTGTTACTAATTTAACCGCTGAGCCAATTCGCTTAACAACGGTGGCAAGCGAGGTCGTGAAATGGGGGCAGAACTCAGTTCTAACAGCCGTCTTGCTCGGTGACAGAAATGGTGATTGTGGTTGTACATTGAGGACTTCCTACCTCAACTCTAGTGGAGGCTGAATTTTGATTGCACCACCAACATGGGGATGCTGCAATGGTCGTTAAGTGTGGGAAACGGTCATAAGTCACTTTTTTTCAGGGCCACTGTAATTCTGAATGGTGACTAAACTTTTTTTTTTTAATTTGATTTATATGCCGCCCTTCTCCGGAGACTCAGGGCGGCTCACAGTGCGTTAAGCAATAGCCTTCATACTTTTGTATATTTATACAAAGTCAGCTTATTGCCCCCACAAACTGGGTCCTCAATTTACCTACCTTAGAAAGGATGGAAGGCTGAGTCTACCTGGAGCCTGGGGAGATTTGAACTGGTGTAATTGCAGACAGCTGGATGTTAATTACGGCGCTTTAGTCTGCAGAGCTAAACCAGGCTCTTCTGAGCCTGGTTTAAACCTGCTACCAACCTGCCTTCCATTGAGGACCTGTATACTGCACGAGTCAAAAAGAGGGCTGTGAAAATATTTACAGATCCCTCGAATCCTGGGCATAAACTGTTTCAACTCCTACCCTCAAAACGACGCTATAGAGCACTGCACACCAGAACAACTAGACACAAGGACAGTTTTTTTCCGAATGCCATCATTCTGCTAAACAAATACTGTATTTTCTTGTGTATAAGACTACTTTCTAACACACAAAAATCTTATCAAAAGTCGGGGGTCGTCTTATACGCCGGGTCTCATTCTCCTGTAACCAGGCAGACCAGCCCATAAGGCTCTGACGAGCCTTAAATGGCTCTGAGGAGGGTCGTCTTATACGCCGGAAAATACGGTAATTCCCTCAACACTGTCAAACTATTTACTAAATCTGCACTACTATTAATCTTCTCATCTTCTCATCATTCCCATCACCCATCTCCTCTCACTTATGACTGTATGACTGTAACTTTGTTGCTTGTATCCTTACAATTTATATTGATTTCGATTGCTTATTGTACCCTATGACTATCATTAAGTGATACCTTGACGGACATATCTTTTCTTTTATGTACTCCGAGAGCTTATGCACCAAAGACAAATTCCTTGTGTGTCCAATCACAGTTGCCCAATAAAGAATTCTATTCTATTCTATTCTATTCTATTCTATTCTATTCTATTCTATTCTATTCTATTCTATTCTATTCTATTCTAATTCTATTCTAATTTCTATTCCATTCCATTCCATTCCATTCCATTCCATTCCATATGTTCTGTTCTGTTCTGTTCTGTTCCGTTCCATATTTTGTTCTGTTCTGTTCTGTTCTGTTCTGTTCTGTTCTGTTCTATTGTATTGTATTGTATTGTATTGTATTGTATTGTATTGTATTGTATTGTATTGTATTGTATTGTATTGTATTCTATTCTATTCTATTCTATTCTATTCTATTCTATTCTATTCTATTCTATTCTATTCTATTCTATTCTATTCGAATGTTTGTAAGTTGAGAACTAGCTGTACTGGAGGCCACCAACAGGGAGAGGAGACCTCAGGATGGAGGTGGGATTCACAAAATTTACCTACCAGTTTGCCCAGCATTGACAATGTGCGTGTGCGCCTCTGCACATGCACTTTGCTCATATGCGCAGCTTGCATGCATGTGCGCGGCTTAGAAAACGTGGCTAAATAGGATGGCATAGGATTGCTACTACCGTTTTGCATGAACCGGTCTGAACCGGCTGAATACCGTCTCAGGCTGAAGGCCTTGCTCTGGGTTTCCTGAGGGCTTCAAGCCATTTGTTAATGTGAGGGGGAGGGGCGTCTGTTTCCTTCGCCTCTGAGGTGCCATGACTGGATCCAGCGAGGCACAGAAACCGACACGGTGTCTTTTCCACCACTGTTACACCAGGCGGGGGAGGGGGGAAGCAGCAAATTTTCTCTCCTCTGTGCAAGGTTGAACGTTCCGGGGGACCAGCATGAAACGGATCCGCAAACAATGAGATGAGGAGGCTGACATTTGCACAACCATCCTTGGCTTAAAGGTGAGGGGAGGATTTCTGGATTGGACTTTTTCCAAGGAAGACAAGCAGGCTGCAGAGGAGAAGGGGAGTTGGAATTGGGAAGCCGAGACTCCTTTTTCCTAGAGCTGGGGAAGTTGGACCACGGTTCGGGGTCTTTTAGCTGCCGTATGGATTTTTTGATAGCCCAGATTCTGGTAGTAGAATCTGTCATTCTTCTTCTGTTGCTATTGCCAAAATTCTCTTTTCTCCTCTGGCCTTAGGGGAAGAAGCAGGCACTGCCGTTTGGGCAGAGAAAATGGTCCCTTCCATGCTGCGGTCACAAAGGACGCCTCCCTGCATTCTGTCACAGAAAAAGGGGACCTGGAGTAGCTGCACATCCAAGCTAACTTGTCCCGCAAAAGATCAGAAGACGTTTTATGTCTTCTTCAATGCTCTCCCATGCCCTGCATCAATCCTATAGGCCTAGACTACAGACGGGCAACTATGGCCCCTTTACAACTTGTGGACTTCAACTCCCAGAATTCCCGAACGAGCATGGCTAGCACAGAAATTCTGGGGGTTGAAGTCCACTGGGTCAAAAAGAGCCCATCATTGCTCACTCCTGATTGGCTCAGGAACTCTGGGAGTTGAAGTCCACAGATCATAAAGAGGCCATCATTGCTCACCCCTGGTTGGCTCAGGAATTCTGGGAGTTGAAGTCCACGGGGTCAAAAAGAGGCCATCATTGCTTACTCCTGGTTGGCTCAGGAATTCTGGGAGTTGAAGTCCACAAGTCATGAAGGGACCATCATTGCTCACTGCTGATTGGCTCAGGAACTCTGGGAGTTGAAGTCCACAGTTCATAAAGAGGCAATCATTGCTCACCCCTGGTTGGCTCAGGAATTCTGGGAGTTGAAGTCCACGGGGTCAAAAAGAGGCCATCATTGCTTACTCCTGGTTGGCTCAGGAATTCTGGGAGTTGAAGTCCACAAGTCATGAAGGGACCATAGTTACCTATCCCTGGCCTAGATGATTTATCACTGCTTAACAAAACTGAGAACCAATGACAGGAAAACAAAGGCCACATTTTGGAATCCACTACTACAGATAGTTGTCGATGTACGACCACAATGTGGCCAAAAGTTCCATTGCTAAGCAAGACAACTGGTGAGTGAGTTGTGCCCTATGTTACGACCTTTTTGCCAGAGTTGGTAAGTGAATCATGCGGTTGTTAAGTGAATCCGGCTTCCTCCGTTGACTTCGCTTGTCGGCAGCTGGCTGGAAAGGTTACAAATGGTGATCGCATGAACCTGGGATCTTAGAACTGGCATAAATACACAACAGTTGTCAAATGCCCAAATTTTGATCGCATTACCATGGGGATGCTGCAGTGGTCCCAAGTGTGAAAAACGGTCATAAGTCACTTTTTTCAATGCCGTTGTAATTCCAGTCACTAGACGATGGTTTGCAAGTCCTACCTTTGCTACTGTTTGAGGATTTGCAAGAATAGTCTATATTCTGATTGCCCAACGCCAGCTCCAATTAAGGATTGTGCCTCCCAGCAGGCATTAACACTGTTCAATAAATCCGTTCTCCAAAATGTGCCTCCAAAATTAATTAGAGATTCATTTTCACCACAGTCTCCGAACTGAAATTCCAGAACCAACTTCCAGGAGTTTTCACACCGAGTCTTTTTTCCCCCCTTTTTTTAAAAAAAACATGATTTCTTTCATTTGCACGCTGAGTGAAGATGAGCTCCTGGCGAAGCCCGTAGCAGAGCTGGCATCAGCAGTTGGCATTGTTGGGCACTTGCCAAGCTGCGTTGCTCAGCAGGAGCCCACTATTAAATCTCCCCCACCCTCCCGTGGCACCCCCTCAGCCCCACGGCTCTTCTGCTGTTTGATTTTGAGGCCTATTCACCTGGCCTTTTGAGTGAAGGAAAAAAAAGGGGGGGGGAAGAACCAGTTTGGTCTAAGTGGTGAAGTTAGAAACAGGGAGACAATGAGTTCTAGTCCGGACATAAGCATGAAAGGCGGCTAGGTGACTTTGGGCCAATCACAAGATGACAGTGTGTTCTAGACCCGCCTTAGCTGTGAAAGATGGATGGGTGAGTTGGGATCCAATCACCAGGAGACCGTGAGTTCTAGTCGCACCTTAGCCAATAAAGATAGCTGGGTGATTTGGACCCAGTTTCTCTTTCTCAGCTCAACCCATCTCACAGGGTTTTTGTTGTAGGCAAAGATATGAGGAGGAAGGAGATATTCACTTCCTTGAATTATTTATAAAAATAATAAAGGCGGGACTTTTAAAAAAATCTAAGTGCATCCAGTCATCTATCTTAACAGCATTTGCAGATCTATCCTAATAGAATTTTCAGGATGACTTACTATAATATATTTAAAGCTACCTCAGCGAATTACCTTCCCTAATTCTGCCTACAACACTTTCCTTCCATCTCCAAAGTGCTGGCTTCAGGTTGATGGCAGCTGAGCTCTGTTATCTGTCCACGAGACAGGTCAACGAAGACAAAATGGCAGCTGTTGTTGCTTGACTGTAGCCTTACACCTTGAATTTCATAGCCTTTCAATGTGGAGTTTCAGCCACCCAACTATTGGCCATCCTCTTGACTGATACAAGCGGACGCAGCCCGTAGCTGTATCCCTTGTCCCAAACATCGGAAAGCTAAGCCTTCAAAGGAGGCCTGGGATATTGCTAGTTGGTGACCACAAGTGACCATGTGCAGAGTGCCTTTTCTATCAGTTGGTGGATGCCCCAAAATCTGAGAGAACACATGGTTGCCAGTTGCCCCAGAGAGGCCGTGAGTATTGCCCGTCTTAGCGTTATCTAGGACCAAAAGCTTTAACAGACAACAGTAACAGAGTTGGAAGGGACCTTTGAGGTCATCTAGTCCAACCCCCTGCTCACGCACAAGACCTGTGCTAGGGATTCAAACCGCCGAACTGCTAACATTTCTGATCGACAAGCTCAATGTCTTAGCCACTGAGCCACCTAGTCAGTAAGGTGACTTTAGACCAGAGGGTATCCAACTATGGCAACTTTTAAGACTTGTGGACTTTCAAGGATGGCAGGGGAATTCTGGGAGTTGAAAATCCACAAGTCTTAAAGTTGCCAAGGTTGGACACCACTGCTTTTAGACCAAGGCAATAAGGAGAGAACTGCTGTGAGCAACTTCTCTAGCCTGGCTCTCGACTAATGAGGAAAACAGCATCTTGTTACCACGTGACCATGGTTGCCAGGCAACAAGAAGCTGCTAACAAGGATGCCACGGTTGCTAGGCAAAGCCATCTGCAGTGCTGTGGCTCTTCCCAACTGAGTTGCCCCTTCTCTCCTCCTAGGGAAGGGATTTCCTTCAAAGAAGAGCAACTGGGCCCCACTACAAGGTTGGAGCAAGAGAGAAAGGTCAGCTCGTCCTCTTCTCCTTAGCTTTCCCACCCTGTGTGCACCAAGGAGTCCTGAAAATAGAATGGAATGGAATGGAATGGAATGGAATGGAATGGAATGAATAGAACAGAACAGAACAGAACAGAACAGAACAGAACAGAACAGAACAGAACAGAACAGGAATTCTTTGTTGGCCAAGTGTGATTGGACACACAAGGAATTTGTCTTTGGTGTATATGCTCTCAGTGTACATAAAGAAAAAGTAAAATATATTTGTCAAGAATCATAAGATACGACAGTGATAGTCATAGGATACTAAATAAGCAATCAAATCATACTAGGAAACAATAAAAACAATATAAGTTGTAAAGATACAATCAACATGGATATAGCCATAAGTGGGAAGAGATAGGTACTAGTAAGGATGAGCAGATTAATAGTAATACAGTCTTAGTAGTTAATTTGACAGTGTTGAGGGAATTAGTTGTTTAGCAGAGGAATGGCATTCAGGGAAAAACTGTTCTTGTGTCTAGTTGTTCTGGTGTACATTGCCCTAGAGCATTGTTTTGAGGGTAGGAGTTGAAACAGTTTATGTCCAGGATACGAGGCATCTGTAAATATTTTCACAGCCCTCTTTTTGACTCGTGCACTATACGGGTCCTCAATGGAAGGCAGGTTGGTAGTAATTGTTTTTTCTGCAGTTCCAATTATCCTCTGAAGTCTGTGTCTTTCTTGTTGGGTTGCAGAACCAAACCAGACGGTTATAGAGGTGCAGATGACAGACTCAATAATTCCTCTGTAGAATTGAACCATCAGCTGATGATGGGGAGTGATGGGGAAAAGAACTTCAGGTGTGATTCTGGACAGCCACTTGTCTGAAATGGGATCTCCGCTTGAGCAGGGGGTTGGACCAGATGACTTCCAAAGTCCCTTCCAATTCTGTTATTCTATGTTCTTTTCTCTCATCAGCCTTCAAATTTGGCCAAATTCTTTAAGTAGTTCTGGAGCTTAAGCTTATTGGGAGTCAAGAGGATCCAAGGATCCCCCATTTGCACACCTGAGGGATACCCGACTCTCTTCTGTGTTTGCAATGTGACCCGAACAGGTCATAACTCCTGAGATCATGAATAAGAAGGTCCTTGGTCTGAAAAGAGATGCAATATTCCCTCTTTTCCAACAACTAACTCACACCTCACAATCTATAAAGATAAGAGTTAGTTTGATGTATGGGTTAAGGAGCTGGCCTAGAAACTGGGAGACTGTGAGTTCTAGTCTTCCAACTTATGCATGAAAGCTAGCTGGATGAATTTGAGCTAGTCTCCAAGAGACTATGAGTTCTAGTCCCACCTTAGGCATGAAAGCAAACTGGAGGACTTAGGGCCAATCACTAGGCGACTGTGAGTTCTAGTCCCGCCTTAGGCATGAAAGCCTGTTGGGTAATTTGGGGCCAATCACCAAGAGAAGGTGAGTTCTACTCCCGCCTTAGGCATGAAAGCCTGTTGGGTGATTTGGGGCCAATCACCAAGAGACCGTGAGTTCTACTCCCGCCTTAGGCATGAAAACCTGTTGGGTGATTTGGGGCCAATCACCAAGAGACCGTGAGTTCTACTCCCGCCTTAGGCATGAAAGCCTGTTGGGTGATTTGGGGCCAATCACCAGGAGAACGTGAGTTCTAGTCCCGCCTTAGGCATGAAAGCCAGCTGGAGGATTTAGGGCCAATCACTAGGTGACTATGAGTTCTAGTCCCGCCTTAGGTATGAAAGCCTGTTGGGTGATTTGGGGCCAATCACCAAGAGACCATGAGTTCTAGTCCCGCCTTAGGCATGAAAGCCAGCTGGAGGACTTAGGGCCAATCACTAGGTGACTGTGAGTTCTAGTCCCACCTTAGGTATGAAAGCCTGTTGGGTGATTTGGGGCCAATCACCAAGAGAAGGTGAGTTCTACTCCCGCCTTAGGCATGAAAGCCTGTTGGGTGATTTGGGGCCAATCACCAAGAGACCATAAGTTCTACTCCCGCCTTAGGCATGAAAGCCTGTTGGGTGATTTGGGGCCAATCACCAAGAGACCGTGAGTTCTAGTACCGCCTTAGGCATGAAAGCCTGTTGAGTGATTTGGGGCCAATCACCAAGAGACCATGAGTTCTAGTCCCGCCTTAGGCATGAAAGCCAGCTGGAGGACTTAGGGCCAATCACTAGGTGACTGTGAGTTCTAGTCCCGCCTTAGGTATGAAAGCCTGTTGGGTGATTTGAGGCCAATCACCAAGAGACCGTGAGTTCTAACCCCGCCTTAGGCATGAAAGGCAGTTAGAGGACTTAGGGCCAACCATCACTAGGGAACTGTGAGTTCTAGTCCCGCCTTAGGTATGAAAGCCTAGTGGGTGACTTTGGTTGAGCAGTAACTCTCCTTCACCCCAGCCCACCTTAGGTTGTTGTCGTTTGGGAAAAGAGGCGGTGGAAGGAGTGTCAGATATGTTTGCCGCCTTGAGTTACTTATAAAGTAATAAAGGCAGGATGAAATTCAAACAAACAAGCAAATAAATAAACATAAACAAGCAGGGAAGGGGAGAAAGATTTTGTGCAGGGAAAACAATCCTATTCAGCCTCTTCTTTTATCCTACAGTGTTTGGTGTGCTCTCATCCTCGGTCCCTGTGGTTATTCTTATTTTATTTTTTTTTTAGAATTTTTTTAAAGCGATCATCCTGTCCTCCCAGGAGCTTTTTAGATTGGACTAGGCTCTGCAAATTTTCCTTTCTTTCTAAAGGTTCGGGAGCCTTCTGCATACAGTGCCTCGGGCCAGCCTCTGCCTACGGCTTGGAAATTTGGGGCTCCGCTTTCAGGTGCTGCTTAACGGAATATTTAAATGCCAAGTTCTCCCTCATTGACTTGCATGAGTGTCATTCATATTCACAGCACATTTTGGGGGGGAAAAATTATTTGCATCCAAGCTCAAACAGCAATAGACCCAGTCGAATGCCTTCCCCACACCCACACCGGTCGCCCTCCTCCTGGCAGGTTAACAATCTTGAATGCTTTCTTAAGTGCATGTAAACAAGGTTACAAAATAATAAAATAAAGAGTAAAAGGATTTATGGAGCAAATCTAAATACTCCAAACTTCTAATCGCTAAATAATCCTGTCTGCATTTTGTTCCCAAAAAACTTGAGAAAGGTACCCTGGATCATGCTAAAACCATTTTATATATCTATATCTATATCTATATCTATATCTATATCTATATCTATATCTATATCTATATCTATATCTATCTATCTATCTATAAAAGAGAAAAACCACTCACGCATCATCAAAAAGCTCCAGAACCGTAAAGCTGACAAACTTGAAATTTGACACATATGTTCCTCTTAGCTTTTAGGTGCTTATTAAGAAAGGATTTTTCAAAATCAACATCAGAGCATTAGTATTTTCTATATTAGTATTAACACGCTCTGATGCTAAGGAGTTCTACTCCACCTCCCCACCGGAAAAGAAATCTGTTTCAAATGCAAAACACAAGCAGAGGAGAGGAGTTTCAATTTTACTTTCACAGCAGCAAGCAGGGGATAGGATAGGGGAGGCTTCTGTGGGGCAAGGCTGAGGGAGAGAAGGGGATAGGACAGGGGAGGCTTCTGTGGGGCAAGACTGAGGGAGAGAAGGAGATAGGATAAGAGAGGCCTCTGTGGGGCAAGCCTGAGGGAGAGAAGGGAATAGGATAGGGAAGGCCTCTGTGGGGCAAGGCTAAGGGAGAGAAGGGGATAGGATAGGAGAGCCTCTGTGGGGCAAGACTGAGGGAGAGAAGGGAATAGGATAGGGGAGCTTCTGTGGGGCAAGCCTGAGGGAGAGAAGGGGACAGGACAGGGGAGGCTTCTATGAGGCAAGCCTGAGGGAGAGAAGGGGATAGGATAGGAGACATTTCTATGGGGCAAGGCTGAGGGAGAGAAGGGGATAGGATAGGGGAGGCTTCTGTGGGTCATGGCTGAGGGAGGGAAGGGGAGAGCAGAGGCTGATCATAACTACTCATTAATTTTCAAGCTGTAAGTGTCGATTTATCAAGCCCGATCACATAGTTTCGTAGCGGAGCACGGTTATTCAGTTAGTATAAATATATTTATTAAACAAGCCACACAAGTAGATGGATTCATGCAGCACGTAAATTTAAGTCTTATAAACCATGCTGGTTACGTTCAATCAATACACTAAGCCAAAACAAAACCAAATAAATTCTAGATCAGTGTTTTGAAACTTGGTGATTTGGTTAAGACACGATGATAGAAACCAGGAGACTGTGAGTTCTAGTCCCCTTAGATGTGAGTTCTAGTCCCCTTAGGTGTGAAAGGCTGTCTGGACCAATCGCTAGGAGGCTGTGAATTCTAATCCTGCCTTTGGCCTGAAAGCCATATGGGTGACTTTGGGCCAGTCACTTCCTCTCAGCCTAACCTACCTCATAGGGTTGTTGTGGAGAAAATAGGAAGAGGAAGATGTGTTAGATATGTTCTCCGCTTCGAGTTATTGTAAAAATAATGAAGGTGAGGTGTTTTTTTTTTTAGAAAATCACTTTACAATGAGTAAACAACTCTTTGGCTTTATCTTCTCTTTATTTTAACTTAAATTGTAGTTTTTAATGGTGTTTTTATGCCATCTTTAATTATGTACACCACCCAGAGACACGATACGGCTATATAAATGTAATAAATTAATTCCCATAATTCCTCAGCCAGCATAGTTGCTGGAGAATTGGGTGAGCTGAAGTTCGTACATCTTAAAATTGCCAAGGTTGAAAAACACTGCTCCAGATTGTAGCTTGATGCAATCTGTGACCAGACATTTGTACATTTAATCCCAGGAGCTGCAAGCAGGTTTGAAAAGGCAGCTTGCCTCCAACCCAGTGTAGCCATTACTGGCCAGTATGGGCGGCACTGGGATCAGACAGACCTAAAGAAACATATTCAGTTGAGCATTTTCTTGATTTGTGCAATTTTTTTTTCTTTAATACATTTTTCAAGAGGGAAAGAGTTCGCAGTTTCGAATGCAGGTACTCCTGGAAAACCATTCCTGGGGCAACTGTTTGAAGTGACAAAGGTCCTGAAGAAAAGCCACTTCCCAGCAGTTGTGACCGTCACAACATTCCTCACCCTCACATGATCAAAGCACGTATTTACAAAAATGGCAGCATGCTGGTGTCATGTGACCGTTTACAACCTTAGCAGCCAATCCGCTTCCCCCAAGCAAAGTCAATGAAGGGAAGCTGGATTCACTTAACAACCACATTATTGACTTAACAACTGCGGTGATTCGCTGAACAACTATGCTGAACAAAGGTCATAAAACACGGGGCGGAACCCACCTAACCCTGCCTTGCTTAGCAATGGAAATTTCGGTCCCAATTATGGTCATAGGTCGAGAACTATCTGTACTTCCTATGAAGGTTCTCAAGATTTCCTTCCTTCCTTCCTTCCTTCCTTCTTTCCTTCCTTCCTTCCTTCCTTCCTTCCTTCCTTCATGAGATTTGTGTCCCATCCATGGTCACAAATCAGGAATTATCTTTACTTTCTGTGAAAGTTCTCGAGATTTATTTATTTGTTTCTTTATTATTTATTTATTTATGAGAGTTTGCTTGCCGCCCATCTCATCTACAAGCAAGACTACTAAAATTTCTGTGGCTAAGCAAGACAGTTGAGTTTTTGCCTCATTTTAGGACCTTTCTTGCCACAGACGTTAAGTGAATCCCTGCCGATGTTAAATTAGTTAGGTGAATCCGGCTTCCCCATTATTGACTTTGCTGGTCAGATGGTTGCCCAAGGGGCATCCCGGCGTGACCAACCGTCATAAATGTGAGTCAGTGGCAGAGCATCTGAATTCTGATCACATGACCCCGGGGATGCTGCAACAGTCGTGTGAAAAAAGTCACTTTTATTCAACGCTGTTGTAACTTTGGTCACTAAATGAATGGCTGGAAGCCGAGGACGACCTCAGTGTGAAAAATGAGCTACCTATATCCAGTTCAAAGGACCCCAGGTCAGTGGGGAAATCTGAACCAGTTTTCCAGTTGAAAATCCTTTAAAAAGTTTTTTTAGAAAAATGTTCCAACGATCGCGCATTGCTCAGCTGATCTTCGGATTTTTTTTAAAAAAAATTTACTACCGGTTCAGTGAACCAGTAGCATTTTTTACTAGCAGTTCAGAGAACAAGTAGCATTTTTTACTACCGGTTCAGACAAACTGGCCCAAACCAGTAGTATTTCACCCCTGCTCCAGGCCTTTATTAGCTGGCTAAAAGGAAGAGCAGGTGGGAAGGGGAAATTTGCCATTTTTTTTTTCAACCAGGTCTGCTATATCTCCAGAAGCCGCCTAACAAAAATAAAATAAATAAACCAACAGGTGTTCTTCATACCAGCAGGACACTGGCAGGGATGAGTAAAATGTTAAATTTAACTCTTTGCCTATCCACAGGTATTAAAATATGGAAGAATCCCACTGAGGGAAAAGGGAAACAACTCCACTGGGCGTTAAACAGACATCGCGGCAGCTGTAGAATTGCATACTCTACCTGCCGTCGTGTTTTGAACACAATGCAGTGACAGACAGGCAGTCCTCAACTTACGACCGGCTGCTTAGTGACCAGAGTTACAACGGATCCCAAAAAAAGGGACTTGCGGATTCAAGGATCCAAACGGCTTCCCCCATTTCCACCACCACCCTCTGCTGTCACAATGATTGCACTTTGGCAACTTGGCCTGCGTTTACAATGGGTTGCAGCAGCCTACAGTCACAAGACCACAATTTACACAATTTTACCATAAAAACCAGCATTTGTTTTCTAGCAAAAAAACAAAACAAAAAACAATGCCCTATATAGCAAACCATGAGTTTGCTTAATGAAAAGGATCGTAAAAATGGACGTGGTCATATGGTGTTCTGCTTAATAACTGAAACTGTGGGCTCAATTATGGTCGTACGTTGAGGACTACCTGGAGAAAGAAGGTTGGGGCGGGGGATGTACAGCAGTGGTGGGTTCCTCCTGGTTCGGCTGAGCCTGTAGCGGTGACGATATGATGTCACCAAACTGGTTCTGCCCCCCCTATCCCCCCCGTTATTCTTACCTTGAATTTGGCCCCACCCCCAATCTATTCGCTGCCTCCCGAGTCCCAACTGATCGGCTAGAAGGAAAAAAAACTGTTTAAACTCTTGCCACGGGGCTTCAAAGGGCCGCCCTACAGCTGATCAGTGTTAAAAGGCAGTGTGCCTTTTAACACTGGTAGACCGATGTCTCCAAAAATAAATGGGTAGACTGGTACAGCTCTGCAAGCAGTTAAAAGCCTGGTAGACCAATACCTCTGCTAAATCCTAAATAATTGTCACATGACCATCAAGCCATGCCCACAAAATAAGCCACACCCACAGAACCGGTAGTAAAAAAATTTAGAACCCACCCCTGATGTGCAGGTAGTCCTTAATTTACAGTTCATTTAGTAACTATTCTAAGTTACAACGTCACTGAAAAAAATTAATTTGGGGTGTTGTTCACACTCACAGTCATTGCAGCATTCCCATGGACACGTGATCAACGCTTGGCAACTGACTCGTATTTATGACAGTTGCAGTGTCCTGGGGTCAAGTAATCCCCTTTTGCAACCTTCTGATGAGCGAAGTCAAATGGGGACGCCAGATTCACTTACCAACCATGTTGCTAATTTCTGCAGCGATTCACTTAATAACTGGGGCGGGAAAGGTCATAAAATGGGGCAACATTCATTTAACCACTGTCTCAGTTAGCAACCATGTTGGACTCGATAGTCGTCGTAATTCGAGAACTACCTGTATTATCCCACATTTGGCCTGCAAGTTGAAAATGTGAGATGCCCTTCCGACGTTTTGTCACAAGGCCAGCCACATTTTCATCCGTTATCTCCGACTTTCTGACGAAACTTTTCCGCGGCCCTCCAAAACGGTGCATAAAACACTGGATAATTCATTGTCCTCATACAACCTTGCAAATCCATTACTAAACACCCCCCCCCCTTTTAAGTATTCTAGGTTCGTGAAACAGAAGGAGTCCACAAGCTATATATGGAACAAAACTTAGCCGTCTCCACTTTTCGGCTCCAATTTACACATTCAGCAAACAGTGAAGATTTAAACGGCACCCTTGAAAGCGGCAGAAAAAGGCCTGAGCGGCTAACCATTTCTTTATTTCTTGTATTTATTCATTTGTGCCCTGAGTTTGTTATTTTTACAAAACACTCAAAGCAGTGAACATATATATTTTTTTCCTGCTCTGTATTGATTCCACAGAGACCTAGAGTGTCATTCTGTTTTCTAATTGTCTCTTGCCAAGAAACATTTGATAGGCTGAAAGTAATGCTACCATATTTCCCCAAAAATAAAACTGGCTCTTATATTAATTTTTGCTCCGAAAGACGCATTAGAGTTTATTTTCTGGTGAGGTCTTATTTTGGGGGAAATACGGTACTAAATGCATCCATCTGGCTGACAATCTTAACTGGGGCTTATTTTGGGGTAGGTCTTACATTATGAGCATCCTGAAAAATCACGGTAGGACTTATTTGCCTGGTTGGGTCTTCTTTTCGGAGAAACAGGGTAATATGGCTAAATACCATACTGTACCCAACTCTTTTTTTTCTCCACAACAGCAACCCTGTGAGATGGGTTGGACTGAGATAAAGTGACTGGCCCAAAGTCACCCAGTCAGCTTCCCTGCCTAAAGTGGGACTAGAACTCCCAGTCTCCTGGAGACCAGCCAAAATCACCCAGCCAGTTTTTGTGCCTAAGATGGGACTAGAACTCCCTGTCTCTTAATGATTGATCTAAGTCACCAAGCTGGTTTTCATTCCCAATGTGGAACTAGAACTCCCAATCTCCTGGAGACTAGCCAAAGTCAGTTTTTCTACCCAAAGCAGGACTAGAACTCCCAGTCTACTAGTGATTGGTCCAAAGTCACCAAGCTGGTTTTCGTTCCCAAGGCAGAACTAGAAATCCCAGTCTCCTGGAGACTGGCCAAAGTCACCCAGAGAGCTTTTGTGCCTAACATAGGACTGGAACTCCCAGTCTTGTGGTGATTGGTTCAAAGTCATCAAGCCGGTTTTCATGCATAAGGTAGAACTACAACTCCCAGTCTCCTAGTTTCTAGGCCAGCAGCTTAACCACTTAACATTCACCCACCTTTTAAAAAATGAATTCTGCCCACCTCTTTTTTTTTTAACCCAGTGTGTCAGATCAAAGGATCCCATTCAATGTCCTGGGGGGTCTTTCTTCCCACATTGCACAGAGGCATAATCAAATGTGCAAACCTCCCTTCCTCCTTTCCACCCCCTTGCAAACTTGGGAGAGTGAAATGATGCAAATTCGCACTCTACACTTTACTACCAGAAAAGAAATATAACCCAGCCTACATGTATGACGCACAAATACACCCAAAGCACAGAGATTTAATTCAGGCCTTACTTGCAAGTAATCAAGAGATTTTTTTTTCCCCATTCAGGATGGCTGTAACACAAGGAACAGCCCCTCCGTGGAGGCAGGCGGTGAAACCAAGCAAAAAATTAAAAATAAAGAAAGCAAGGAGCTATTTAACATGAGTAGGTGGGAATGAATTAACATTCTTTGACATGTTTGTTTTCTATTTATAATACACTCTTTGTGGTGTGCCTCTTTGCCTCCGCCAAGCCTTCCTGGTCTGAATTTATCTAACAGTTCGACCGTATTAACGGTACTTTCGGCATATCAAATGCTTCCTGGGCAAAGAGACAATTAGAAAAACAAAACAGCACGCTGAGCCTCTGTGGAATCGATACAGAGCAGGGGAGGGGGACAAAAAAATATGAGAATGAAAAGATAATAAAGATTAACAGATTCCCCCCCCCCCCCCGACCTCCATCCTATCCCCTTTTCCAACTGCCTGGGGAGCCTAGAACGGTCCCCCCACCCATCTGCTCGATGTCTGGCAGTCCCCAAGGAGAGCTTCCCCCCCCCCCCCCAAAAAAGCCGAAACCAAAATAGCTGATTTCATCCAGAGACCTTCAGAGGCAGGGCAAAAGGTTCCTTAAATCCGTTCCTTCTTGTACAAGGAGCTGATGGAACAGTTCCAGCCTCTAAAGCTTTGGTACATGGTGAGGAAGCAACTGAGGACGCCGGGAGGACTTTAAGGGGGAGCACTTCACGTAGGCCCCTTACCCAAAGCCAAGGATTCTGCCTTGGCCACACACACACACACACACACACAGACACAAAAAAACAGCAAAACGGACTTTCTTAGATTCACATAGGCAGGGATGGACCAATGTGATTTTTTAAAAAAAATCTACGATTTTTTTTTTTAATTGAAGAAATGTTTGACAAGATAAATACAAGGCGAGGGTTAGGAGGAAACAAAATAGGGAAGAATTGTAGATATGGAAGAAAATAAAAGGGATAGGATAAGGAGGAGGAGGAGGAGGGGAAGGGAGGGGAAGGAGAAGGAGGGGAAGGAAAAGAGGACAAGGAGGGAGGGAGGAAAAGAGGAGGAGTAAAAGAGGAGGAAGAGGGGAAGGAAAAGAGGAGGCAGAGGAGAACGGGATGGAAAAGAAGAAGAGGAAGAGGAAGAGGAGGAAAAGAGGAGGAGGAGGGAAGGAAAAGAGGAGGAGAAGGGAAGGAAATGAGGAGGAGGGAGAGGAGGAGGAGGAGGAAAGGGAGGAGGAGGAGGAGGAAAAGGAAGAGGAAAGGGGGAAGGAAAAGAGGAGGAGGAGGAGGAAGAGGAAAGTAGTCCTTAGCTTACAACCATTCACTTAGCAATCGTTCAATATGACAACAGAAAACAGGAAAGCGAACTTATGGCCAAACGGAGCAAAACTCACTTAACACGTTTCACTTAGCAAAACATAAATTCTGGGGCTCCGTTGTGGTTGTCACTTAAGGACTACCCATATTACAGAACTTTCAACCGCCTCTGGATTAGCCAGCTGCAGAAGGAAAATACCAATAATTTAACCCCGGTGCCCAGCAGATTCAACTCAAATGAGCTGTTTGAGGATGAGCAAACTAACAATGAAGTGTACCTCAGTTCTGCCGCCCTGTGGAGTAGCCATTGCCCGTTCTATTGATTAGGAACTTGGATTATTCCTCCTGTTGTACATTTAGGACAGAACTTGTATTACAGCCCTTCTCCGTAGGAATCCCCGATTAGCTGCGGGCAAAGCCTTACTAAGAGTTTAATGGGATCAAAGAACTCCTGCCTACAAAGCCGACGATACCAGCAACGGGAAGGGTTGCTGAGATAATCAGCTTACCGAAACACTGGTTATGCCAGCTGCCGTAGCCTTTTCCAGATCCAACTCGTATCTTTCTCGAGCAACACAAGAGGCATGAAACTAACAGAGTAGTAACTGGTATGCTGTGTATAATCTGCATCTACCTGGGGTTCAGCGCAGAGGTGGGTTTCAGCAGGTTCTGACCAATTCTGGAGAACCGGTAGGGGAAATTCTGAGTAGTTCAGAGAACTGGTAGTAAAAATTCTGACTGGCCCCGCCCCCATCTATTCTCTGCCTCCCGAGTCCCAGCTGATTGGGAGGAAATGGGGATTTTGCAGTATCCTTCCCCCGGATTGGGGAGGGAATGGAGATTTTACTGTATCCTTCCCCTGCCATGCCCACCAAGCCACGCCCACCAAGCTACACCATGCCCACCAAGCCACACCCACCAAGCTACACCATGCCCACCAAGCCACGCCCACCATGCTACACCATGCCCACCAAGCCACACCCACAGAACCGATAGTAAACATTTTTGAAACCCATCGGCAAGGATGAAACCTTACCTAGGGTCGCTTTGGTGAGGCTGATCTCCCAAGGATGCTTTTTGCAAGAGGCAACTGGACTTCTTTCGTTTTGCCTTGATGACATTTCGCTTCTCCGTCCAAGAAGCTTCTTCACTTCCTCAGTCAGAACAGAAGATGCTTCTTGGAGGAGAAGCGAAATGTCTTCAAGGAAAAACAAGAAAGTTCAGTTGCCTTTGGAGAAAGCACCTTTGGGACAGCCATGACCTGGATGATTGAGAATCTCTTATCGATTGCCTTCACTCCCATTCTATGGAATATTCCTTTCCCAGAGGAGAGGAGAGGAGTGCCCCCTTTCTCTTGGCTTCCCAAAAGGGATTTAAACATGGTTCTGGGGTCTTGTATGGGGAGCCCAAAGAAGCACACCATACTAAGGTTGATTGGTGCCATGAGAGCCACCTCCTCCCCCAGCTTTGCCTTTGCAAAGTATTTTTTAACAGGGTTTAATTACAGCACTGATGATGTTACCAAGTTGGGTCATGAAACGTCTTCAAAAAAACAACCAAGCCCAGAGAGCATCAACCTCTGGGGTGAAGTATCAGCAACACGCTGATGATACCCAGCTGTATATCTCTACCTTGCGTCAATTCAGTGAGGCGGTGGATATGATGTGCCACTGCTTGGAGGCCGTGAGGGTCTGGATGGGAGTCAACAGGCTCAGACTTAACCCAGACAAGACCGAGTGGCTGTGGGTATTGCCTCCTAAAGACCATGCTGATTGTCCATCCTTGGTTCTGGGGTGGGGGGGAGAAATTGTCCCCCTCAGAACGGGCTCGCAATTTGGGTGTCCTCCTAACTTACAGCTAAGATTGGAGCAACATCTGTCAGCTGTGGCTAGGGGGAGCTTTGCATAGGTCCGCCTGATGCACCAATTGCGATCCTACTTGGATCGGGAGGCTCTCCTCACAGTCACTCATGCCCTTGTCACCTTACGGTTAGATTATTGCAACATGCTCTACATGGGGCTACCCTTGAAGAGTGTACAGAGACTACAATTGGTCCAGAACGCAGCCGCGAGAGCTGTCGTGGGTGCACCTAGATACATCCACATTATACCAATTCTCCGCAAGCTGCGCTGGCTCCTATTCGTCTCCGGTCACAATTCAAGGTTCCCTATTGGTCTCCGGTCACAATTCAAGGTGTTGGTTATTACCTTTAAAGCCCTACATGGCTCAGGGCCAGAGTATATTCGAGACTGGCTTCTACCGCATAGCTCCCAGCGACCAGTAAGATCCCACAGAGTTGGTCTCCTCTGGGTCCCGTCAGCTAAACAATGCCGGCTGGCGGGCCCGCAGGGGAGGGCCTTCTCTGTGGCTGCCCCAGCTCTCTGGAACTAGTTACCTCCTGAGGTCCAGACCATCCCCACCCTATTGGCCTTCCGAAAAGCAGTGAAGACCTGGCTTTTCCGGCAGGCCTGGGGCCATTGATCTCGCTCTTGCAATTTGGCGAGTTCCGGCCATGAATGGTGTGAATGGGTTTTAATTGTTTTTAATGGTTTAACTTTTAATGCATTTAAAATGGTTTTTAAATGCATTGTAAGCCGCCTTGAGTCTTCGGAAAGAGGCGGCATACAGGTTGAATAAATAAATAAATAAATAAATAAATGTCAACCCCGAGCTCCACATATTCTCCTTTATAAAGGTTTCATTATTCCTAATGAACCCTTTATAGAGGGTTTAAATTATTCTTGCTTCCTTAAAAACGTCGATACCTTTTACTAATTTTAATTCTAAAATTTTAGCTCTTTAACTTTTTAATTTTTATATACTACTTTGGATTACTTTGAATACAAAGTAAGGTGAGCCTGAAGGCAATTCTTTCTGTGATGGCCACGTTTTGGAAAATCTTGGCCCCAGAGATTTTCCTAGCATCCTCTTTATTAGCCTTCTGTAATAATTACAGCGATTTTATTTGATTTTGCCTGTAGTATATAAAAATTAAAAAGTATATAAGTACTTTTATATAGTATTTTTATATACTACAGTTCATTTATATACTAAACAGACAGCAGCTCGTTTAGTGACCATTAAAAGTTACAGCCACACATGAAAAAAGTGACTTGTGATCGTTTTTCACACTGACAACCATTGCAGCCATTCCCCATGGTCAGGTGATCAAAATTCAGATGCTTTTCAATATTGGAAAAAAGACACTTTACTTACTATTGAAGAATGGACTTTGAAGGTGGCCAGTTTTGCAGAAATGGCGAAGATATCAGCATATTTAAAAGACCGGACTCAAGAAACTTATGTGTGGGAATGGAAGAAATGAATAGATTATGTGCAGAATAAATATCAAACAAAGTAGTATCAGATAGCTTTTAGCTGAACGTTACGTAGAGATTTATAGTATAGACAAGGGGCAGAAGGGTTGGGGGGAATTGCACGATATGATATGTTTTGGATTTCACCTTTTAGTATTTGGGGAGTTAAAATTGAACTGTAATTCTAAAGTTACTAGGGAAGTCAAGGGAGGGGAGGGAAGGGTTAGGGAGGGTTAGGGAGGGGAAGGGGGGGAAAGGGGGGGGAAATTTGTATTTGTAAAACTTTTTCAATAAAAAAAAAAATTCAGATGCTTAGCAACTGACTCACATTTATGATGCTTGCACTGTCCCCTGGTCGTGTGATCACGCAAAGTCAACAGGGAAGCCAGTTCCATTTTACAACGCTGCTTATTAACTTAACGGCTGCAGCCGTGACTCACTTAGCAATTGTGGCAAGCAAGGTTTAAAAGGGGGGCAAACTCGCTTAACAAATGTCTCACTTAACAACGGAAATGTTGGGCTTAATTATGGTCGTCCTTCTATTTTGTTTGATGGTTTACTGTCCACCACGCAGAAATGTGAAATTGAAATGAAGAATTCAATATAAACGCTAGCTGAGTAGCCAAGGATCTAGCAAGTCTGGTTAGCCAAGACATCTGCTCTTTTGAATAGCCCAGATTCTGCTGACACCCCCGAACGAAAAAGATACTCAAGGTGAAGGATCATTTGTAGCTCAACCGTCCTACAGGCATAAACCTATTTCTGAATTGTGCCACGGGGGAAAATTCCAGACAATCTAGTTAACAGGAACAAACCAGTTATAAAGCAGAACAAACATTTACTCAGTGCTGCACAAAACTAATACATTCTGATTGATGGCTGAGGGAGAATAAAAATATCGGGAAAAAACATTTGGTACAGCTCATTATCCCCGAAGTCTTCCTTTTCTTAGTCCCTTGGACCCTTCAGATCACACCTGTCCACCATGAGCTCCATTCTGCCTTTGGATAATCCTGAGAGGTGGTCACACACCCAAGTCAACGGGCGAACTTCAAAAAATGGGGGGTTGGAACTGGGTTTTCTCCCATTTTTAATACGACACTCAAGATGGAGACCTGTAGCCTTCTAGAAATTACTCTCCTACAATTCCCAGTATCTTCCTTGGTCTAGTAATTAAGGCACCAGGCTAGAAAGTGGGAGACAGTGAGTTTTAGTTTCGCCTTAGTCGTGAAAGCCAGCAGGGTGACTTTGGGCCAGTGACCAGGAGACGGTGAGTTCTAGTCCCACCTTAGCTGTGAAAGCCAGCTGAGTGACTTTGGGCCAATCACCAGGAGACAGTGAGTTCTAGTCCCACCTTAGCTGTGAAAGCCAGCTGGGTGACTTTGGGCCAATGACCAGGAGACGGTGAGTTCTAGTCTCACCTTAGCTGTGAAAGCCAGCTGGGTGACTTTGGGCCAATCACCATGAGACAGTGAGTTCTAGTCCCACCTTAGCTGTGAAAGCCAGCTGGGTGACTTTGGGCCAATGACCAGGAGACGGTGAGTTCTAGTCCCGCCTTAGCTGTGAAAGCCAGCTGGGTGACTTTGGACCAATGACCAGGAGACGGTGAGTTCTAGTCCCGCCTTAGCTGTGAAAGCCAGCTGGGTGACTTTGGACCAATGACCAGGAGACTGTGAGTTCTAGTCTCGCCTTGGTATGAAAGCTGGCTGGGTGACTTTAGGCCAGTCCTTCTCTCTCAGCTCAACCCACTTCGCAGGGTTGTTGTTGTGGGGAAAATAGGAGGAGGAAGGTGTGTTGAATATGTTTGCCGCCTTGAGATGTTTGTAAAAATGATAAAGACAGGATACAAAGTAAATAAATAAAATTAAAAATCCCTCTGTACAGCAATATTGGCTGGAGCTTCTGGGAGTTGCGCTAACATCTGGCAGGTTTTAGACTCCCGGCCTCTGCTATATCTAGTCTCACTCAGTGCTTCTTCTACTCCACACCAGATTATATTTCCAGGGTAATGTACCATCCTATGTCACCATTTTCCTAACAACACAGACAAATCCACAGACTGGTTTTTTTTCCCCATTTTTACAACAGGAGGAATGGTCCTAAAACAAAATAGAATACTACTGTATACTAACACATCGTGCCGCTTTTCCACAGAACCACAATTGTATGAAGAAAATACGATATTTTAATTTTCTACCGGTATTATTTATCTACAACCCCATAAGTAACGTGAAAATGGAAGAATGCAATACTTATTTTCTCTCCCCAATATGCAAAATCAGGTGCGTGTTCTAAAATATCCTTGTTTGCTTCAAAGGAATGGAAATGGTTTTGTTTCTGAAGTCTTTTCTTTTCTGGACCGAGGAGAAAGTTCTTTGTGCTTTGTTTTTTCCTTGAGGAGATGTCTGTTTTTTAAAAAATAGAGTGTGTGAACACACAACCATATATGCCATGGGGTTCTGGGTATCTGAGAAGACATCTCACCCCAATGGGACTAGCCCAGCCCTCTCATGCCAGCAGAAGAGGCCTGCTATGGATCCCATCTGCTAAGGAACTCCGATAGGCAGATTCAAGGAGAAGAGCCATTTCTGCCGTGTGTTCTGCCCCAGCTACGGACCCCAAAGAACGCAGCACACACAAAGTCCATTCAAACCTTAGTTTACTAAATAAACCAGTTTTTTACAACAATGGCTGTTAATTAACTGCATTAACAGCTGCCAAGAATTCAAAGAATAATACTGAAAGCTTACTGTGGATGGCAGAATGCCCAGAAGGAATTTGCAGGAAGCTGGTAAGATAAGCAAGACAAGACAGGAAGGTACGTGAACGAAGTTGTTCCCTGCAAATTGCTTCAGTCGGTGTTCCTCCTTAAATAGGCTAAGGGAGTGTCCAATTAGACTTCCTCCTGAGGAGCCACTTCTGCCTTTTGGCAGCTCTGCGCGCCCGTGCATTGACAAGAGGCTCTTCCTCTTCGTCCTCATCACTTAAGGGAGGTTCTGGAGGTTCTGAAGGCCCTGGCTGAGTCCCTGCCTCTGGCACCACATTTTCTGCAGCCTCCTCATTGTCCAATTCAAGTGCCAGCTGCACAGGCTGTTGGCGCAGCACTACACCAGCCTCCTCGCTGTCGGAATCAATTACTAGCTGCACCGGGCACTGATGGGCCACAACACTGTGGCCCCAGTCCTGTGGAACATCCCACCCCTGGAGGCAAGAACTGCTCCCATCCTTTTTGTCTTCCCAAAAAGTTATTGAAACTTGGCTTTGCCACTTGGCCTGAGGCCCACCACTGGAGGTAAGAAGAATGCCTCAACCCATGCCATCTGTCCCTTAGTCCTCTGTGTGTGTGTGTGTGTGTGTGTGTGTGTGTGTATACAGTGGTACTTTGGTACTCAACTGTTTTGAAACTCATTGAATTTGGTACTCAATGCATTTTGACGCGAAAATTATGCCCTAGTACTCATTGTTTGTTTAGTACTCAATGCACAAGCTGGAATGTGTTAGTGTTGGCTGCCTTGTGACTCACTACATTATTCCTTATGGGAAAAATATGTCTGGTACTCGTCATTTTTGATACTCGTCATGCCTCCTAAAACCAATTAATGTAGAATACCGAGATACCACTGTAGTTTTAAATTTTTAACTAGAATTAAAATGCTTTATTTGGCCAAATATGATTAGACTCACAAGGAATTTGTCTCTGGTGCAGAAGCTCCCAATGTACATGCAAAGCAACCAGAGTAATAATAGCCATAGTAAGATACCAATATAAGAAGGTAGTAATGAAGATGAGAAGAATAAAAATAATACTACAGTCATACAACAGCGTGGATAAATATATTTAGACATAGAACAATACTGGGAGAATTAGATGCTCAGAAGACTGAGCACCTAAGATGCATTATTTTAATATTTTAATTATTTTTGCCTTTTTATAAGCCGCTTTATAAGGAAGTCACCTTATAAGGGAGATTCGTGGCATAAAAATTTAATAAATAAAATGTTAAAAGAAAATGCGTCTCTTTCCCATGTGCCTTCCTCCGACCTCCGATCGGATGTAAGTGCACTTCGGAGTAGAGAGCCCACCATGCAAAAATTTAATGTCCTAATTATTTCACTAAGTGCTTACTTAAACACGCATCGCCACTTCCTTACAGTCACTGCTGCCTGTTTTCATCCATTCTTCCGGCCTTCCACTACGGATTTTCTTTTGAAATCACAGCCTACGGTTGCCTTGGCTCTCCTCAAGTGCCGTGTAGGATATACTCTTTGCACAAAAGGAGAGTTTCTTGCTGCAAACTACATTCCAGCCTCAGTGGCTAAAGACGGAAGCCATCTCATAGTCTTACTTTTCTTGGCTAATGCCTGAAGCTTGTTTCTAGAAAAAGAGTGAATTTCACACACACACACACCAGTTACAAAGACGCCCAATGGTCCCTTGGTGGACGCAGCCCCCCAGTGCAGAAACCAAAATCAAAATGGCAGAAATGCTGCAAAGGTTCTTTAACTAGCTTGGTTCCTTCCCCCCCTTCCCCAAATGGTGGGAAGCTGGCTTGAAAATGAGCCTCTGAGCTAAATGACACTTTTCGGAAGTGTAGATGGACGGCCCTGTAATCTCCCATCAGCCAGATCCTCTTTTGCCTTCTACTTTTCAAGCCATGTCACCGCTAAACAACAACAACACTACACAGCCCAAAGGAATACAGCAACCTCCCCTTTCCCACTCCGGTTTCACTCTCCCGGAGAGCCCCAGGACAACTCTGACACCAAGGCCATGCTCAATCTGCTGGAACTGTCACACCAATTTGGTTCCTGACTTGGATCCCTCCATGTCTTCTCCATGGAGCTGGGTGTCCTCCCCGGCGGGATAGAGAGAGACTAATCCAAGCTAGCAAGAACACAGCTGTAACCTTTCCCCCCTTCATCCAAAAACTGGTGGCCCCCAACAGCTGCTCAGCTGGATGCCCTTGGAGTGTTGGGCTCAAAGGGAAAAGTGCACAACTTGATCTAGAGGTCAAGTCATCAATCAGCAGGAGAGAAATCAGGCAACTGTGTGTTCTAGTCTCACCTTGGGCATGAAAGCTGACTGAGGGGCTTGGGACAATCGCCAAGAAGTGGAGGGTTCTGGTCCCGCCTTAGCCATGAAAACCAGCTGGGTGACTTTGGACCAATCCCTCTCTCTCACCCTAACCTACCACACAGGTTGGTTTTTCCTGTGCAAAAACAGGAGGAGGAAGGTGTGGTGGATATGTTTGCTATCTTGAGTTATTTGTAAAAATGATAGCTAGATAGCCAGATAGATAGATAGATAGAGAGATGATAGATAGATGATAGATAGAGATAGATAGATGATAGATAGAAATAGATAGATAGAGATAGATGGATGATAGAGAGATGATAGGTAGATGAGAGATGATAGATGATAGAGAGATGATAGGTAGATGACAGATGATAGATGATAGAGAGAGATGATAGATAGATGATAGAGATAGATAGATATAGATGATAGAGCGATGATAGAGATAGATAAGTATAGATGATAGATAGAAATAGATAGAGATAGACAGATGGATGATAGAGAGATGATGGGTAGATGACAGATGATAGAGAGATGATAAATAGATGATAGATAGATAGATGAAAGATATAGATAGATATAGATGATAGATAGATGATAGATGATAGACAGAAATAGATAGATAGGTAAGTATAGATAGATGATAGATAGAAATAGATAGAGATAGATGGATGATAGAGAGATGATAGGTAGATGACAGATGATGGATGATAGAGAGAGAGATGATAGATAGATGATAGATAGATAGAGATGATAGAGATAGATAAGTATAGATGATAGAAATAGATAGAGATAAATGGGTGATAGAGAGATGATGGGTAGATGACAGATGATAGAGAGAGATGATAGATAGATGATAGATGATAGAGATAGATAGATAGATAAGTATAGATAGATGATAGATAGAAATAGATAGATAGAGATAGATGGATGATAGAGAGATGATAGGTAGATGACAGATGATAGATGATAGAGAGATGATAGATAGATGATAAATAGATAGATGATAGATGATATAGATGATAGATTATAGATAGATATAGATAGATGATAGAGAGAGATAGAGAGATGATAGAGAGATGATAGGTAGATGACAGATGAGAGATGATAGATATATGATAGAGAGAGAGAGATGAATGGATGGAGAGAGAGAGAGAGAGAATTCCTGATGAGAAGGGAGCTGGCCAGTCACACACTGTAACAAGGCAACCTTCCAATTAAACCAGGAAGAGGGGATGGTGTGGGATGGTGTGAGAAATACTAAATGCCGGGAAAAGCCCGATGGCAGCTGAAGGAAATGTGGCTCTTCGTTTCCACCCACTATGGAACCTTTAAATTACCCATCATTTTCGTTGGTCCAGTCATCGCCCTTAATTGGCTGTTTTACACCAGCTAAAAAAAACAAAACAAACCCAGCTCTGGTAAGCGAAAGGGAAATGATGTTCCACAAAGAAAACAAGGCGTGCAGAAAACGGCTTCTCCCCGGAGAAAGGCCAAAGCCATCATCTCCCAGAGTCGGTCAGAAATCGCCTATGGTGGAGCCAATATAACAGACATTGCAATGGACGGTGTAGCATCTTTCCTTCCCTCCCCTCCCCCCGCCCCCCATGGAGAATCAGAGGTGAAGGAGATGGGCAACAAGGATGAAGGGCTGGTTCACAGCAAGGAAGTCACTCGCCGGATCCGACTAAGAGCCAGAGAGAGATGGAATTAGGATGATAAGAACAGAATGGTTATCTGGAGGAGGTAATGGGAAAATAAACTAGCATGCTAGCCTACTGCAAGAACAGGTCCAGGGAAGGCATGGAAAGATAGCTTATCGAGTGGCACGGCAAACATTCACCACTCAACGGAGATGTACATTTGGATGATGAGCTGCGGGATAACCAAATGTAGAACAGGACATGGCTCCTGCTGCCGAGCTTTTAGCCAAGCTGCAGAAAGGACATTTGTCCCATTGTCCTAGCTAAGAGAAAACAGGGGATGGAAAAGCAGCAAGCTGCAGCAAGCAGCTAAGGTTCCCTCTTCCAGAAATTTAATTTTTAATACAAAACCACAGCCCGGAGAATAGATAGATCCCTTCAGGCAGATTTGTGGGGTTGTAAAAAACCAGAGATTCTCTTTGACAAGGCAGAATCACATCAAGAGAATGGTTCAGGTGGACGGGAAGTGGCCAGGCTGAAAAGAGATCTGATAGCCCGGTGAGGGTTTGAGGTTTGTCCCCAAGAGGCTTGATCTTCATTCAGATAGGGTAGAGATCCTGCTGAGTACAACAGGCAGGTAATCTGTTCAAAAGATCCCAGCAGGATTTCTGCAGGCAACATTTCCGAGAGGGAGATGCAGCTGTCATTATTCTTCAGTGAGAGATTGAAGAGAGCAACAAGTTGCACTCTGAGTGTTTGGGGAGGGAGTGGAAGAGTGTGTGTATTTGCGTGCAAGCGTCTGTCTGTCTGTCCTTTCTGGGGCAGGAAGAGGAATTGCAAAGCAACAGTTCCAGGTTTTTTGTTCAATCGGAAACGCGGGAAGCAAAGGGAAAGGAGAAGAAAGAGTTTCAGGCTTAAGGGGAAAAGGAAGGAAGCAAAGAGTAGCCAACTTTGAAAATTTTAAGACCTGTGGACTTCAACTCCCAGAATTCCCCAGTCAGCCATGCTGGCTGGAGGATTCTGGGAGTTGAAGTCCACAAGTCTTAAAAGTTACCCAGGTTGGGCATGCCTGGAATAGGGCAAAGGAGCTGAGAACAGGAAACATATCCAAAGCCCTACTGATCTAGAAATGCTATTACTGTACTACTGTTAGTAAAGCAATGGCAGAATGGACTAAGGAACTCTGGGATTTGAAGTTCATGCATCTTGAAGTTGCCCAACAGGAGAAACGCTGCCTTATATTGTGTGGCTCTGAAGACTGTCACAAATAACAGAATTTTCACTTATGGAACATTGTTAGAAAGGTTTTAAGGACTTAAGAAAGAATCCTATCAAATTTGCCTGCAGGTTCCCAAAAATCCTGCTTTTTTTAATTTAAAAACATCAACGCTATGATTTTTGAAATGTCTATAAGCAGAATGTCACACCCTGAAGATCTCCAATAGTTAGCTAGTATGAACCTTCCAAAAAAGGTGGTTATCAGGCCTCCATTCACAGAGGAACAAAAAACTAAGCATAGTTTATCATTCTAGAAGGATCCAAGGATTGTTTCTCTTATTTTTATTAAGCAAGCTAAATTGGTGGCCATCTCTCCATCTTGGACATATGGGCATTTGTGGGAAGGGACAAGGGGCACTCTGGGCATCACAACTTCACGATCCCATGGCATGAATCCTGTAATTTCCATCATTTCTAGGTGTTGTACCTTGTGATTCTTGATGAACGTATCTTTTCTTTTATGTACACTGAGAGCATATGCACCAAAGACAAATTCCTTGTGTGTCCAATCACACTTGGCCAATAAAGAATTCTATTCTATTCTATTCTATTCTATTCTATTCTATTCTATTCTATTCTATTCTATTCTATTCTATTCTATTCTATTCCATTCCATTCCATTCCATTCCATTCTCTATTCATTTGTGTGATGGTATCCTAATATATGTGGTTAATACTAGTCCATAGTCAATAGGTTCATGGCAGTAAATTCCTTGGCTTATCTAGGCAATGCATGATAAAATACTTCCCTTTAATTAATTTACTTGCAACCTTCTCATTTAGATTGATTGAATTAGCCCATTTTCTAATATTCTGAGAAAAAGGGAACATCTTTTCTGTATCCAGTTTCTTCATGCATAATTGCACACATCTTTTATCATGTCTTAAATAAGTGACAAATAAATAACAACTTTCCTAAGCAAAAAAGTTGCTTCGGGCCCTGAACGACATTCTGGTGGATTTGTTAATACAGAGACTTTCTTCTCAAGTCTGTTTAATCATGATTTGCCAAATAAACCAGAACCGCCTAGATTCCAAACAATACAGAGTCATATATTGTGGTTTAGAAACACAGAAATTGGACTCTTGCAATACACCAACGTCAAACAACTTGCTGAAAGCCTTAATGGGATGAATGAGACCCATCCCCAGAATAGGTGCCCAAGAGATACAAAAAATGGATAAGGGAAGCGGGAATTACACAGACAACAATCAAGTGCGGGGAGTTATTCTCCTATGCCAGGAGAAGAGGGAAAAAGGTTCTGGTGCTTTGGAACAAAAGTTTTGGAAGGTGAATTCTCTCTTTCTTTCCCTTCTAAAGCTTTCCAGATATATTAAGGACCGGCCAAGGGAGGGCTGATCAAGTGAAGCCATAAAACAACACCCTCCTACCCACCCACCCTCCCCAAATGCAGCTAGTAACTTATGTCGATTTGCTGAAGAAGAGTAAAGAAGGCTGTGGGAGAGGTTGGAAAAAGAAAACACAATGAAGAAAATAAGGATCTAAGAATTGCAAAAGAGCAAAGGTAGATTTTTGAGGGGGGGCGTTGATATTTGAATGAAGACTGCTCCAGCAAGGGGTCTGTCTATTCAGCGTTAAACTTTAGGCCTAAAAGCCTAAATCCAACAGCCCCGTTTCAAGCATCCCTTCTGAACCTCCACAGGAAATCCGATTTATATCCCCCATCTCAGTCCAGCGTCTCAGAGTCTGCAACCTTTCTGACAATCAAGGTAGACCAGTCAGGGGATGGAGGTCTAGTTCAGGCTGGTGGTGGCACAAAGGCCCCCCCAAAAAAGGCTTGGAGACACCAGAAGAGCTCAGGCCAACCGGGGTGTGGAGGGGGGGAGAAGGAGAAGAGAATGGCTCCTTGGTCTTGATGGCGGAGCCGGAAGGCCAGGTGATGCAAGGGAAGAGACCTAAAAGTCTTAGGGTGGAAAATACCACAAAGCCGGTCCTTTTCAAAGCGATGGTGAGCCTTGTCGCTCTCAAGGATGCTCATTCGCAGCTGCATCCCTGGGGGAAGCCGGGCTGGCAAGATCAGGAGGGGATGAGGGAAACCGAGGCACGGGTAACCAGGCAAGACAGTGGCCAGGCCTAAAGGCACCTACCAGACTACCCTTCCACCCTGCATTTTTCTCCCTGCAAGAAATCATTTTTTACTCACTGCCACCCATCCATCCACCTCCTCCCTCCCTCCCTCCCTCCCTCCAAGTGGGCCAGGGATTTTCCCCTCATCCAGAATCGCTTCCTAAATCTGTGTGTCCCCCCTAAATCCACAAGGAGGAAGTCAACCCTCACTTCCTTTCCATCCCCCCAACTCCCCCCCCCCCAACCCTACAAGCAAAAACCTCCCTTAATTTAAAGTGCACCTGTACAGGCTTTTCACATCATCCACCGGATTCAATAACCCTCCTCCCCACCCCCCATGCTTCCACATCCTTCATCCCCCCCACCACCCACCACCCCCAAGTTAAAGCAAAGTATTTCAGACTTACGGAATCCGTGAACTGCGCCTCCCCCCCCACCCCAGCCTCCTTCTCCTTGCAACTCCTTTTCTTGGATGGGGAGGTGATGGGGGGGGGAGAGAAGCCCCCTTTTTCTTCGCAGGTCGATCTGGAGGGGGGGGAGGGTGAAGCCAACCGGTCCGTCTTGCCTCCGCCTTCTTTGGGGGGGGTGTCTTTTTTGGGGGGTCTTTTTTGGCGGGGGAGGGGGGTTGTGCTTTCTCTGGAAAAGAAAGCGGTAGCGGCCCCCCCCCCTCCAGCCAGCACACTCACTCACTCCGGGGCGCGCGCGCGCGCACAGACACACACACAGACACACACACGAGACCCACGCGCGGCCGCATCCGTGCAATTTCCTCTCTTCAATGGAGAATCCACGAAGAAGAAGAAGAAGAACTCCCGGCTCTTTCCTCCATCTGGAAAGTCCCCGACGCCGCAAGGCTTGGGAAAGGGGGTGAAGGATGTCGGCTGGAGGGGGGGGGGCTGGGGGAGAGGGAGAGGGGAGGGAGGCTTTGAGCGGTTGCCGGCGGCTTTCCTTCCTTCCTTCCTTCCTTCCTTCCTTCCTTCCAGCCCCCCTTCCCGGCCGCTTGGGGGTCAAAGTCTGTGGGGCGCAGCGAGTTCTGGGGGGAGGGGGAGCAGCGGTCGGGAAGGAGGAGGAGGGAGGGGGGGGCGCTAATCAGATGTCTCCGGAGTCAAAGCGCCACAAGCCCCCTCCGGTCCAGGGGAGGGGGGGAAAACTGTCCGTAAAAAAAAGGAAACTCCCCATGTCCGACGTTCCAGAATGCTGCATCGCCCCCTTTGCCTTGTGGGGGGGGGAGGCGGCAGCCGGCCCCCCCCCTCGCCTCTCCCCTTGCCCTGAATGCAAGGCGGTCGCCTTTCTTCTCCCCCCCCCCCCTTTTTTTTCTCCCTCTCTCTTCTCCTGCTGGCGAGAGCAAATGTTGATCTTCTGCAAATTGGGTGGGGAGCGACGCAGCGCCCCCTCCCCTCCCCGCTCTCTCTCTCTCTCTCTCTCTTTCTCTCTCTCTCTTCCTCCTTCTTTCCTTCCTCCCTTCTCTCTTTTCCTCCGCTCCGCCGGCGGAGTCTTCCCGGGTCCTTCGTCGATGGCGAAGCTGTTTTAATCCGCGGCTGCTCCACGTCGTCGGGCTCGCCCGGGAGCCGGTGGCGGGACGGACGGACGGACGGACGGACGGGAGGCGAGGCGAGGCGAGGCGATCTCGCTCCGGTCGCCCCTCCCCTGCTTTGGTCCTTACTCCCCCATCATCATCATCATCATCATCATCATCTCCGAGACGGGCGGGGGAGGAAGACGGAGGCTGCGAGGACGGGCTGCCCAAACCGCAGCAGCAGCCCCAGCACTCCTCGCTTTCCGACGCCCCGACACCAGCATCCCCGGCCAGCTGCGTCCCCGGGGGAGAGGCCGGGAAGGGGGATCCGGGGTGGGGGGAGGGAGGCGCAAGCGGCCGAGGGAGGGTCCCTGCCCGGGGAAGGAGGGCGGGGGAGAGGCCGGGTTGCAAGAGGCGTTGGCCGGCGGCAGCCTTGCTCTTTTGCATCCGGCTCCCGCTGCGGGGCGGGGGCGAAGGGGGGAGCGCGGCGGCGGTGGCGGCGGCGGCCGGAGGGGAGGCAGGGCAGGCGGGCGGGCGGGCGAGGAGAAGGAGCGCATTGGCATGCGTTGCGGTGCTTCGCCGCCGCGCACAGAATCCTGATGAGCCGCCGCCGGCCCGCTGCAATCCGGAGTCACTCCGGCGGGACTTCCGAGAGCGGCTCGCCTTGGGTGCCAGCAAGCCACCTGTTGGGCTGGCCTTCCCCATAAGCAATAGTGTTTAGACTTGTATGCCGCTTTAACAGCCCTCTAAGCGGTTGGCAGAGTCGGCCTGTTGTGTCGTGTCTCCCTCCCCACTCGCGCTGCCCCCAACGATCTTATTATTTATTATTATTTTATTATTGGTTCGATTTATATGCCGCCCTTCTCCGGAGACTCAGGGCGGCTTACAATGCATTAAGCAATAGCCTTCATGCTTTTGTATATACCTGCTTAGTAGGGCTTTCGGGCCCCCTCCAAGCGGTGTTCTTTTTTATACAAAGTCAGCTTATTGCCCCCACAAACCGGGTCCTCATTTTTACCTACCTCGGAAGGATGGAAGGCTGAGTCAACCTTGAGCCTGGTGAAAATCGAACTTGCACTAATTGCAGGCAGCTGGCAGCTAAGTGCTATTTAACAGCGCTTTAGTCCGCTGCTCCACCAGGCTCTTCCTGGATCTTGAGTCCTCAGCTGACCCACCTCGGAAGGATGGCATGGAAGTTTGGCCCCTAGAGATTCCAAGTCATGGTTGTGTCCCACACACACACACACACACACACACATACAAAACCACACCTTAGGAGTAGGAATGGATTTCCAGAGGAAAAATAATGGCAGACTACAAGATCCAGGAGCACCACTCAGGTGACCCTGAGGACACAGATCAACCTCCAAGTGCTTCAACAACTCTGTAAAAGGATGCAATTGTCCAGCTGTCTGCAAAGAATATAAATCCTTCCATTTCTGCACTATCCTGGTCAGAACTGAAGAAGCTTCTTGGAGGAGAAGCAAAATGCCTTCAAAGGAAAAAAACAAGAAGGTCCAGTTGCCTCTTGAAAAAAGCACCTTTGGAGGGGGGGCAACCACAACCTGGATGACTGAGAATCCCTGCAGACTTTTAGCTAGGCAATTTGGGAGGAACACCCCTGGAATGGTGTGGGAGGAGGACTGGATTTCCAGAGGAAAAATTGCAGACTAAGGAACCAGGAGCGCCACTCAGGTGACCCTGAGGACACAGATCAACCTCCAAGGGCTTCAAGGGCCCTCTAAAGGGATGCAAACGACCAGCTGTCTGCAAGGAATATAAATCCTTCCACTCCCCAATATCCTGCCAAAGCTGAAGAAGCTTCTTGGATGAGAAGCAAAACGTCTTCAGAAGGAAAAACAAGAAAGTCCAGTTGCCTCCTGAAAAAGCACCTATAGAAAGTTGGGCCCCTTTCTAGGGAAGGTTGGTGGGGGTGGAGAGAGAGAGAGAGAAAGAAGAGGCTGGAAGCAGAGCGTGCCTCTGAGCATGTGCAAAGCTTCCCGGTCTGGCTTTGTTAGAAGCGCCTTAGCAGGCCAGGTGGGAAATCTGCAGGGGTAAGGGGCAGGAGAGCTTTCGGCAGCCCCAGGCGGTATGACCAATGGTGAGGGATGCTAGGAACTCTTCCTCGCCTGATGGTCTGAATGGGTGTTTGCTTATTCTCAATCGCACCATCTTTAAAATGGGTGGACTTCAACTCCCAGAACTCCCAGCTTTCAGATGGGTGAATGTCAACTCCCAGAACGCCCAGCTTTCAGATGGGTGGACTTCAACTCCCAGCTTTCAGATGGGTGGACTTCAACTCCCAGCTTTCAGATGGGTGGACTTCAACTCCCAGAACTCCTAGCTTTAAGAAGGGTGGACTTCAACTCCCAGAACTCCCAGCTTTCAGATGGGTGGACTTCAACTCCCAGAACTCCCAGTTTTAAGAAGGGTGGACTTCAACTCCCTGAATTCCCCCAGCTAGCTGTGCTGCAAAATACTGAACCTAATTTTTTACTTGCATCTCTCATTCTAACCCCATCTGCCTCCTCTGCTTTAAGATGTTTGAGAAGGGACATCTGTGGCCAGAGTATCTATCTACTCCATAGATCCAAGGCAGGTTACAATACAGAACAGTAGTTACAAGAAGGCCTCTCTCCCAGACCCCACATCTGAAAACCTGCAGAAACCATGAACGCCATCCAGGCCCCCCTACATAAAATCCTACTGCAGACTCTTGAAAAGAGTGCATAGCGAGAATCTGTCTTACTTCAGGGGACAAGAAGGGCCCTAGCTGAAAAAAACCAGAATCCTGACCCTGGTTGCATGCAATATAAATCAAGAGAGAATACCTTCTCCAAGGCCTGCTGAATACACGGGACAGGGATGCCAAACTCGATTTCATTGAGGGCTGCATCAGCATTGTGTTTGACCTTGGGAGGGGCATGGTCGATGTGGTCTCACTCATGTCGGGGGCACCTGTGGTGGCCCAAGCGCTCTGCCAGCAAAAATGGGCTCCCGAGCTTTTCGGCTGTGACGGCCTCCTGCAACCCTTCTGCCAGCAAAACCAGAACTCCATTTTTGCTGGCAGAGGCATTGTGGGCCAGTCCTTCATTGTTTCCAGGGAGGCCCTGCGGGCCAGATCTAAGCACCCTGCGGGCCGAATCCAGCCCCTGGGCCTTGAGTTTGACACTCCTGACCTGGGAAAATCAAAACCCAAAGGGGAAATCATTCAGATTCAGTATGAAGCCTTTTTCGGTTGCTAGGCTTACACCAGTTTTGCTAAGTCAGTGGTCCAAATGAAGTATGCAATTGAATGTCTCCTGGGGGCTGGCAAATAGCCTGCTCCATCACTTTATGCTCCAAGGCCTCTAAATGTACTATTAAGAAAAAAACCACATTCAGTTTGGTGGCTTTGGGCCCTGATCACAGCAGGACTCTACTTAGACTTTCTGTGTGCCTGCTTTATAAATTACTACTTGGCTAATCGTAATGAGAGTGATCTGGTTACCCCTCAACCACCAATCACATCGTGCGCAGTCTAACTATATATTATGGGAGTTAAAGAGGAAATCTAGCCAACTTTGACCATGGTTTTTAATTGTGTGGGTTTATATCTAGAGACACTTTTACAATTTTAACATGTTTGCCATCCACCCAGGGGATTTTGAGCCGGGCAAAGTTATAAAACCTGTAAAATCACTAAGAGCCAGGGGCTGCGATCTATGGACCTTTTGATCGTTACCCTTTGTGATCTAAGATCAGCCATTGGTGGACATGACCCCCCGTCTTTCCTGGCTTGTTAAAAGGATGGGGTTTAAAAGGATTGGCAACTTGTGGGCTTCAGTCTGCAGAATTCCCCTGCCAGCATATTGCCGGGGGAATTCTGGGAGCTGAAGTCCACAAGTCTTCAGGTTGCCAAGTTTGGAGAGCCCTGATCTACACTATCCTGAAGGCCCATCCTAATCTGCTTTTCCGGGCTAGCTACCATCCAGGGGTGGGCTTCAAAAAGTTTACCAAGGGGTTCTCTACCCAGTTGCTGGGTGGGTGTGGCCATGGTGGGCGTGGCCTAGTCGGCCTCCTGCACCACGGTGGGGGGAGGGTCGTTTTTGCCCTTCCCGGGCTCCAGAAGTTTTCCTCGAACCTCCAGGAGGGTGAAAATGCCCTCTCCAGGCTCTGGTTGGCCCGTTTTTCGCCCTCCCCGAGCCTCCGCGTGCGCCCTGCACTTACTTGCATCCAAAACAGGCTGCGTGGGGACTCCTGGGAGGGGAGGGGTGGGGTGGGCGGGGCCAGCCAGGAGTGGGATTTGGGGGTTCTCCAAACTGCACAGAATCTTAGCTAGAGGTTCTCCCGAACCCCCAGCAACCCACCTCTGCAACCATCCTATATCTAATGTCTCCTTTCTGAGGAATATTATGGGGGGGGGGGGGGGGGGAATGCAGTAGAATGATAAAATTAAAACAAGAGAAGCAGACTATCTGGACCTACCGTGATCAGGTTTCTGGACCAGTTCTAAACTCTGTAACTCCGCTGGCCTCATGGATGGTCTTTGATGGGACTTAGAAGGAATGTGGCCATCTCTGTACTACTGGATCCTCCAGCGGGCCCTCAGGCTGTCCTTCACAGCATCCTTCTGAGACAATTTTGAACACTGAGAGGACATGGTGCTGAGTTACAGCAGTTCTGCTGCTTCCTTTGTGGACCAACCCAAGCAGGAATTACCGGAGGAAAGATGTCTGTCTCTCAGGCATTGCTTTATGGGGTGTTCCAGAGCTCGCTGCTGCTTCTTTTTTCCTCCTTAATGTCTGTGTGAAGCAACTGGGAGAGAGGTCATCCACCAGTTCAGAGAAACTCAAGATGCTATCTATCAAACTGTCTGGGTGGGAGAGATGCTGCCCACGCAGCCTCAGGAAATCCTGAATGCCCTGCTGATAATCCACCCACAAGAAATAAAATACAGAATAACAGAATTGGAAGGGACCTCGGAGGTCTTCTACTCCAGTCCCTTGCTTAGGCAGGGAACCCTATACCATTTCAGTCAAATGGTTGCCCAGCCTCTTCTTAAAAGCCTCCAGTGATGGAGCACCCACGGAGGCAAGTCCATTCCACTGATTAATTGTTCTGACTATCAGGAAATTTCTCTTTAGTTCTAGGTTGCTTCTCTCCTTGATTAGTTTCCACCCATTGCTTCTTGTCCTGCCTTCAGGTGCTTTGGAGAATAGCTTGACTCCCTCTTCTTTGGGGCAGCCCCTGAGATATTGGAAGACTGCTATCATGTCTCCCCTAGTCCTTCTATTCACTAGACTAGACATATTCAATTCCTACAACAATATGTCTTAGCCTCCAGTCCCCTAAATATCTTTGTTGCTCTTCTCTGCACTCTTTCTAGAGTCTCAACATCTTTTTTATATTGTGGCAATTGAAGCTGGATGCGATTTTCCAAGTGTGGTCTTACCAAGGCATTATAAAATGGTATTAATATTTCAAGTGATCTTTCCAAGTGATTTTGATTCTCTTCACTTGATCTTGATTCTCTTCACTTGATCTTGATTCTCCAAAACAGGCACCCCCTTTTCCCCTTCTTTGCAACAGTCTCCCTCTCCTTCCTTGCCTCACACGGCCCTCAAAGGCTGCTAAAAATGGCTGTCCAGGAGGGCTTTGAGAGTTGTCTGCTTTACACTTGTTGGTGCCAAGCATAAGTGTTATTATTTCTATTGCATAAAGTTATGCTTCGGCTCTGGCGCCTAGGAGCCTCGAGATAAAGGGTAAATAAATAAATCGGGGGGACCCCCCAGAGCGGTCCTTGTCGAAAAGATGGAATGTTTAATCATAAGTGCACTATTCAAACAAATGACTAATAGAACAAATAGCATAGCTTGAAGTAATTCAAAAACCCTCCTCTTGTTCCAAGGCTTTTGCATGCCACTAGAGGAGCAGGTAAGGAAATAGGTTAGTTCAAATGTTAGCAAAACATGGCTTCTGAGATTGAATTAGCCAGGTTGCTGGATGGGGTAGGCGGCAAATGAATTGAATTTGAAGCTGAATTGTAGTTTAGGATTGAACTGGGGTTCTCGGAGCTTGGTGGTTTTTCCTGCAGATGTTTCATAACCAAACTAAATGACATGATCAGTTCTGATGGTGTTACCGAGTTTGGTAATGAAAACTTCTGCAGGAAAGCCACCAAGCTCAGAGAGCATCAAGGACCCTCACAACAATTGAATTGACGCAATAGCAGCGTTTCTAAGAGAGAGAGAAAACTAGGCGAACAAGTTGGGACATTTAAAATGTTTGGCTGAGACACCCAGAGCTAAACTGAGCTTTCAGGAATTACATTTTTATTCCAGCAGCAAACTGACAGATTTAGAGATCCTTCAGACAAGCGAGTGACAAAAAAACTACATTGTAGTGTAGTGTAAGCTGACCCTAGAGAAAAAATTGTTGGCAGATGGGCAGATGATTACAGAGGAGTAAAAAAACTGCCAGTTTGCTGTATTTTTGTGAGGGAATTATAAGGCTAATAGAGTACAAGAGTTAAGTTATGCAATGATTTAATTGCACTATTGTAAGTTCTTAAGTATATGTCCCATTGTCAAAATGATGTACATCAAACTGAGAACTTAAGGCAGGAGTGTCAAACTCAAGGCCCGGGGCCCGGATTTGGGGCTCTCCCAAGCTCCATTTTCACTGGTAGAGGGTTGCAGGAGGCCGTCGTAGCCGAAACAGAGCTCGGGAGCCCGTTTTTGCTGGCAGAGTGCTCAGGCCATCACAGGCGCCCCCAAGTGATGTCGAGCTGGCCACGCCACCACCACCACACCCCGGCCACACACACACACACCAACATCAATACAATTTTGATGCGGCCCTCAATGAAATTGAGTTTTTTAAGATGGTGGACTTATGTCCCAGAATTCCTTAGCCAGCATGTGTGGACTTCAGCTCTCAGAATTCCTTAAAGCAGTCTGCTGGCTGGGGAATTCTGGGAGTTGGAAGTTCACACACCTTCAAGTTGCTGAGGTTGAGAAACACTGATCTAAATTAATAAATGTGCATTTAATCCCCGAGAGAGGTTTTAAATATCATCATCAACATCAACATCTTGCTTACTTGTATCTGACGAGTCTTAAATAGAATGAAACCGGTCATATGGTGCCGGCTGCCTGATGTTCATATATGTAAATATATGTGTGGTCATGAATATTTGGTCCTAAATAAGGCTCTTTAACAATGGCTAAGTGGAAGGGAGGAAAAACTGTGGATTGTTACCCAGGGTTACAGTGCTTTTTTCATTTAACTAACTCGGTGTGTCTTCCCATGAGCTTCACATCTAATTAAATTCCAGGGTCTGACCACCTGGGTGCTCCAGCAGGGACAGAGTTTTACTTTTTAATCTTTAAATCATACCTTTTCATAGAGTGCCAAATAGCATCCTTCCACAGAAGAGGTAAGCACCATACCCATCCTGATTAAAATCTGTACGTATTTACCATCAAGTGGTTTACAGCTGGAGCGGTTATCCTGTGCCATTTCATTAGCATCATTAATTTAATAGGTGGCGCGAAGGCAGAAGGCTGGAAGATTTAAAAAATATATATCAACTTAAGTCGGTATAATCATGCCTTTAGATATACAGGCAATTTCTGTTAGTGTGCAGGTAATCCTCAATTTACGACCACAATTGGGGGCCAGAATTTCTGTCACTGAGCAAGGTGGGCATGCCTGATTTTGCATCCTCTTTTTGTCACAGGTTAAGTGAATCATTGCAATTGTTAAGTGATCACATGGTCATTAAGCGGATCCAACTTCCCCCATTGCTTGTACAAAGCTGACTGAGGTGGTCACAAAGGGTGATGACATGACCCCAAAAACTCTACATGCCAGTTGCCAAGTGCCTGAGTTGCAGTCACAGGAAGTCCTCCACTTACAACAGTTTGTTTAGTGACGTTCGAAGTTACGACGGCACTTAAAAAAAGTGACGTATGACTGTTTTCCACACTTATGACCACTTATGCGGCATCCTCATGGTCACATGATCAAAATTCAGATGCTTGGCAACTGACTCGCATTTATGACGGTTGCAGTGTCCCAGGGCCATTGCGACCTTCTGACAAGCAAATTTAACGGGGGAAGCTGGATTCGTTTCACAATCGTGTTACTAAATTAACAGCTGAAGTGATTCGTTTAATAAATGTGGCAAGAAAAGTCATAAAATGGGGGGAAATTCACTTAACAAATGTCTCGCTTAGCAACAGAAATTTGGGGCTCAGTGGTGGTTGTAAATCAAGGACTACCTGTATCCATAAGTCAACACACCTTGGGAAGTCAGGCTGAGGAAACTGGGTTGTATCTTCTATGCTGAGTTTATGCAGCTTTGTTACGCCAGGCGCACACACAATTTTGGGAGTTCTAGTTCAGTTAAGTAGAAGTGTAGAGTAGGTGTCTGTAGAGTAGGTGTCTCTAAACTTGGCAACTTTAAGACTTGGGGACTTCAACTCCCAGAATTCCCCAGCCGGGGAACTGCTCTAACTCAGCGGCAGTTTCCTATTCTATAGAGGCAGGAAGTACATGAAAACTGAAATGTAAATCCTAAAAGTAGAGACTTTCCCAGACTTGCTTATAGGACATGTTCCTGCCAATTTCACATCCTCAATTTTCCTTTTGCAGCCCCCTCAGCCTCTCTCCAAATGCCATCCAGCATAGCTACCATCCAGGCCTATTCTCGCCCTAAACAGAAGGAATGACAGGAAAGCCAGAAAAGGAGAGGAAAAAAAAAAGAAAAGAGCATGTCATATTAGAATTCTGCCTTTCATTGATCTGGGTAATTAAAGCCAGTTGCAGAAAGGTTGAAATCCATGTTGTACAACATCTCTGACATGTGCAAGCAGACGCCACCTGGGGATACCGCATTAAAAGACCAGAGCTATCACTTCACTGTAAGTCTTTCAACAGCTATTAATGCCGATATTATATAGAAACCCGAAGTCATCGTGCTCCGAACGGTCGTATTTTATCCCTGCCTTCTCCCAATTTGTTTTTGCGATGGAAAAAGGAGGAAATAAGGCTGCAAGACTTTCCCCCACACTATTTTTCCTGCTTCTCCTTTCGGCCATCCTCCCTTCTGCCTCTCCCTTTGCAAACTTTTTTTCTCTCTCTCCGCCTTTCCAGCCTCCTCTGTTTGCATATTTGGAATATTTGCATATTTGGAATGTTTGCATATCCCCCCCCCCATATGCAATATTGGGGAAAAGTGCATATTTTGCACTCTTTCCAAATATTGCACATTTGGAAAAAGTGCAGAGAAGAGCAACTAGAAACAAGAACAGTTTTTCCCCAAACGCCATCACTCTGCTAAACAAATAATTCCCTCAATACTGTCAAACTAGTTACTAAGTCTGCATTACTATTAATCTTCTCATCATTCCTCTCACCCATTTCCTCCCACTTATGACTGTATGACTGTAACCTTGTTGCTTGTATCCTTAAGTTTTATATTGACTGTTTCCCTATGGCTATCATTAAGTGTTGAACCTTACGATTCTTGACGAATATCTTTTCTTTTATGTACTCTGAGAGCTTATACACCAAGACAAATTCCTTGTGTGTCCAATCACTTGGCCAATAAAGAATTCTATTCTATTCTATTCTATTCTGGTCCCAATTGAGGTTGTAAGTTGAGGACTATTCGTATTATAAAACAAAAGGCACATTTCTATGACAAGTGAAATTTTGCATTTCAGACAGGTGGCGGTCCTATCTCTTCTTCAAAACCTCCCGCGATGGAGCGCCCACAACTTCTGAAGGCAAAGTGCTCCACCAGTTAATTGTTCTCATTGTTAGGAAGTTTCTCCTTAATTCCAGGTTGCTTCTCTCCTCGATTAGTTTCCATCCATTTTGTCAGCATTTCAAGCTGCATTTATTCTAGTGCTGACATAAGGAGGAGAAAGCGGAGGCGTCTGGAACGGGACGGTTGACTTTTCACCTACTTATTTTCTCTGGAGATAATATCCCGTAGGAGATGGATGGGAGGGGGGAAATTCCTGAGTTGGAGCAGTAGATTAGGGGTAGAGTGATTGAGAAGATGGCCAATGAATGCAGAGGAGTGGGGGAAGGAAGAGGAGGGTTTTGGGTCAGGACGTCAGTGTTGGCTGCAATGAGTCGGTGTTAGAATGCCATGCTTAATAAATGGAAGGTTTTTTTTTCCATCAAAGACTTCGTTTGAAATGCAATTTATTTGAAGACGATCTCGAAACCTGACACATTTTTTCTTGTCCTGCTCTCTGGCATTTTGGAAAATAAGTTGAACCCCCCCCCCTCTTCTTTATGGCAGCCCCTCAAATACTGGAATACTGCTATCATGTTACCCCCAGTCCTTTTCTCTTGACTAGCCATAGAATAGAAATAGAAATAGAAATAGAAATAGAAATAGAAATAGAATGAAATAGAATAGAATAGAATAGAATAGAATAGAATAGAATAGAATAGAATAGAATAGAATAGAATAGAATAGAATAGAACAGAACAGAACAGAACAGAACAGAACAGAATTTCCATTGCTAAGCAAGGCTGTTGTTGCAGTGCACCCAATTTTATGATCTTTTTTTTTTTTTTTGACATGGTTGTTAAGCGGATTGCTGCAGCGGTTGTGGATCGTGGTTATTAAGTACAGATAGTCCTCGACTTACAGTCATTTAGCGACCATTGGAAATTACAATGGCATTGAAAAAAGTGACTTATGACGTGTGAAAAAGAGTCATAAACGCCGTTGCTTGCTGGGGAATTCTGGGAGTTGAAGTCCACACATGTTCAAGTGGCCAAGGTTGAAAACCACTGAATTGGATTCTCTCCACAGTCTCTTCACGGCTAGATTCAATGATTTTTCTAAGTTACCAAGCATATTGCTTAATTTTGAAGAATAAAGAGTACTTCAGCTGGATGTTTATAAATCACAGGTGGACCGAACATCTAAGAACCCATTCCTCTCATGTTCTCAATTATGTGATCAAAAGGGAAACATCATGTACGGTCTGTGTGTGAGGGTGTAATTAATATACGCACAGTCAAGAAGAAATCTAACGCATTAAAAGAAAAATGCAAAGTCCTCGGAGAACAAACAGATCTTTAAACAAACAGATTTTTTAAAAGAAAACAACAAACTAAACGAAAGGGAAATCTCATTCTAAATGTAAGTGGGGGGAAAAAAACTCTATTTAAAAACCAACTTAATCGTTATTAAAATGAAGTATCTTCCATTTTCAATGTAATTTAGCTTTTAGACAATGCATTGAACCAAGACGAAATGGAACCATGTCGTCCAGTCTTGTATTTAGTACAAAACATATTCAAAGAGATACTGAGAGCTGGCAAATTTGGTGAAGCCAACTTTTCAAATATGGAACACCTGCATTCTGCCAGACCGTAAGTCACCTTTTTCACAACAGTTCAGTCTTCGTCTAAAGTCTTTCACAGCCTTAAGGACTTAAAGCGTCTCTGGAATACTTTTTTTTTTTAAATTGACTTCTTTAAACCTTGGCTGGCAAGGTTGAACAAGTATGTAAGAGCTGCTACCTTCCTTGAAATGAAAGGAAGAAAGTTCTCCCCCCAGCCCTTAACATATTCATGGAAAACTTGGCTTCAGTGTCTGTTTCTAAAGCCTGCATAGCACTGATGATGTTACCTAGTTGGGTAATGAAACGTCTTCAAGAAAACAACCAAGCTCAGAGAGCATGTCTGTTTCTTTCGTAAACTCCTCTATCATCCAGCAAAGAGAGCCGCCTTTGGGGTGATGCCCTAAAATCTATCTCAATATTAAGATACACAGTATTGCTGTATTATTTAGGTATTTAATAGCCACCCTCATGGTGATTCTAGGCAGCATACAGCACTACAAATGAACAGTATAAAGACCTCAGAAAGCCCCACCCACCCTCCATGGCAGCAACAAACACAACCGTACAAGCCATTTCATCTGATCTAAGGCCCACTGAGAAAACCATGTCTTGAGGGTTCATTATTATTATATTTATTATGTTAGTGTATATCACATCAGGTACCTGCACAATCAGCACAGGAGCCCCCCAAGGCTGTATGCTCTCTCCACCGCTCTTCTTCTCTATAACACCAATGGCTGCACCTCAAAAGATCCCTCTGTTAAAATACTGAAGTTTGCAGATGATACAACAGTGATTGGTCTCATTCAAGACAACGATGAATCAGGAGGTTGAACAACTAGCCTTGTGGTGCAACCAAAACAATCCTGAACTAAATACACTCAAAACCATAGAAAGGGTGGTGGATTTTAGGAGAAACCCTCCTATACTACCACCTCGTACAATACTAGGCAACACAGTATCAACAGTAGAGTCCTTCAAGTTTCTAGGTTCTATCATGTCTCAAGATTTAAAATGGATACCTAGCATCAAAAACATCATCAAAAAAAGCTCAAAAAAGAATGTTCTTTCTGCGCCAACTCAGAAAGCTCAAATTGCCCAAAGAGCTTCTGATTCAGTTCTACAGAGGAATTATTGAGTCTGTCATCTGCACCTCCCTAACTGTCTGGTTTGGCTCTGCAACCCAACAAGACAGACACAGACTTCAACTGATAATTAGAACTGCAGAAAAAACAATGGCTACCGACCTGCCTTTCATTGAGGATCTGTATACTGCACGAGTCAAAAAGGGCTGTGAAAATATCTACAGACCCCTCACATCCTGGACATAAACTGTTTCAACTCCTACCCTCAAAAAGATGCTATAAGGCACTGTACACCAAAACAACTAGACACAAGGACAGGTTTTTCCCGAATGCCATCACTCTGGTTAACTAGTTCCCACAACACTGTCAACTAATTTACTAAGGCTGTATACTATTATTCTTCTCTTCCTTACTAGTATCTATCTCTTCCCACTTATTACTATAACCATGTTGCTTGTATCTTTCAATTATATTATTTTTGTTTTCTAGTACAATTTGATAGCTTATTAGTAACCTAGACTATCAAGTGTTGTATCTTTTTATTCTTGATGAATGTATTTTATTCTCCATATGTACACTGAGAACATATACACCTAAGACGAATTCCTTGTCTGTCCAATCACATTTGGCTAATAAAGGATTCTATTCTATAGTACTCAGTGATCAGTGGTGAAATGTAAAATTTGTTACTACCGGTTCTGTGGCCTCCGACGATCCCAGCTGAGCCACACAATCATCAGACGCTTTTTTTTTTTTTACTTTTACTTTTAAAAGCAATTTTTCAGCCGAAGAGTTTGCAGGAAAAAATGCTTTTAAAAGTAAAAAAAAAAAAACCAGCCTCTGATGATCGCACAGCTCAGCTGGGCATTGGGGGGAAGGGGCAGGGATTTTTGCTACTGGTTCTCCAAACCACCTGCAGCCATCGCTACCGGATCGAGTGATCCGGTCCAAACCGGGAGCATTTCACCCCTGTCAGTGATTGTGTATAAACTGCTCCAGCATCCTTTCAGATTCAAGCACGGTTTAGGCATGCATACACACATGCCTTGTGTGTGTCTTAATGAAACATATGTACAATTTGTGCACAACCCTTTCTGGGGAAAAAAAAAAGCTTCTACATATTGGAGAACATAGTCCTTCCTTCCAAGCTCAGTAACATCTGCTCCAAGGCATTCCTTCAAAAAAATATTAATGCGTTCCACTGAAGTGGAAGATTCACAGACAAGTGGAAATGTATAGAAGTATAAGCTTAGGGAGCAAACAGCAGGAATGAGAAGAATTACCAGACCGGAAACCTTCCAGCGGGTTATGACAAAACCAAAAGTGCATCATCAAAAAAATAAAAAAGCACAAGAATTGCTCTGCCACCCTGGGAGAATGGAATACTTGTTATATGAAAATCCAAAGGCAAATGTTATTTGATCCAATCCATATTTACCAGACTGTGCTTTTCTGTCTGGTGCCCTCAGCACCATGGCCAGCTCCTTAGCCGGTCAAACCACTGAAGAGGAACTGGTTAACCGCTAAGATTGCCACCTTAGGGCATCCCATGGCATGAAGCTTTCTTTACTATTCTTGCCATGCAAGATTCAGAGGTCCTTCTCCTCCCACTTACATTCACTCATCTTGTGTGTGGAAACAGGAAGGGGTAGAAGAGGAAAAACAAAAGACAAAAGCCACAATCTTCCAATATTCGAGGGGCTGCCATAAAGAAGTGGGGGGACAAGCACCTGAAGGTAGGACAAGAAGCAACGGATGGAAACTAATCAAGGAGAGAAGCAACCTACTGTAGAACTAAGGAGAAACTTCCTGACAGTGAGAACCATTAATCAGTAGAATGACTTGCTTTCAGAAGTTGTAGGTGCTCCAAGAAGAGATTGGACAACCATTGGTATGAACCTGAGCAGGGGGTTGGACTAGAAGACCTCCAAGGTCCCCTCCAACTGTTAATTCTGTTAAAGGAATTGCACCTGGGATTCGTTTGCTTCAGTAGTGAGACGCAGGAGGAATGTTAAAACTGAAAAGCTAGATTAGAAGAAGGAGGGAAAAATCTGAGAAAAAGAGGAACAATTTGGAGCCAGGATTTAACTGACAGTAACCAAAACTGCTTTGTAACCTAGAGCAGTGATGGAGAAGCTTTTCGGCACTGAGTGCCCAAACTGGAACGCGCTTGCGCAAGCACCAAAAACCCAAAGACTAGCTGGCTGGTGCGCATCGGCCAGCTGATCTTCGGGTTTCCGGCACTCCGGCATGCGCAAAGACCAGCTGGCTGACACACATGTGCGCTTCAGAAACTGGAGGAGCAGCTGGCGACAGCATGCATGCCCACAGAGGGCTCTGCATGCATGCCATAGACTCGCCATCACGGACCTAGAGCAATTCTCCGAAAAATATTGGGTTGTAAAGGGAACAGGTTTCTGGTTGTATTGCCTATTTCGGACTTTTATTTAGCCTCTCAGGATCCATTTCATCTTAAAAGTATGACTGGGCGTTTCTAATTTAAACTTTTATTTCTGTAACCCATTTCAATCAGGGCCCCTAGTTTTCTTGAGGAATGGCTATGGTGTTGAAGTTTTCAGTGGGTCAACAAATAGCATGAATGTTAATTATATTTCAAATGAAATTCCCACATTCAAAGTTCATGCCGTTGGGAAAAGACACCAGGCAATGCCTGCCCTGCTTTTGATCTCCTCTGGGCCACTCGGTTGACTAATATTGGAAGCAGATTGCTGGGCCAAACCATTTCTTAGTAAAATTCAAGGAGAGAATTCTGGACTACAGACCCACCTAGTGGACGTTATGCCAAACTGCCCTCCTCCCCAAATGAGCGAAGGCCATTCAACTGCATTCACAACAGCTACATTTTTGCCAATCTTGGGGGGGAAAAACAACCTTCACAATAACTAGACATATCCTTTACATTTGCCACACCTCTTTACTTTCCATTAAAGCCAAGACTTTTTGGCTGATTAACATTTGAGCCGATTATACCCCGGAGGGGAGAGGGGGGGACAGGCATAGATTGTTTCATTCAAAATTTTGTGACATATTTAATGTGTTATCTTGAACACTGAAAAGGTAATATTGAATCTATTATTTCCTTCCTAAAGTTAGTAACAGTTTCTGTTTATTGTTTTACTCTAAAAACATATTTAGGGCTGAATGAAATTTCTGCAGCTGGAAACCTTTTATTGGATTAATCTCAACCAAAAATTTCCTCCTGTTTAAATAAATGTTATGACAGGCGCTATCTTTCGAGGCTAAGGTGCAGGAATGTGCTTTTCAAAATGCTATGCATTTAAAATAATAAGTTAATCAGGCACACTTTCCTATTTAATGAAGCATTTCAATTCAAGTAACTGATCAGATAAATATATGTCTGGGAAAATTTTGGTGATCATAAATGATTACCAAATTAACTCAGAGGTTGGTAGTTTCTTTTTATATTCAATCTTATTCATTCTTCACTACCACATTTCACTCACACTGGAATCTTCTCCTTCCCAAACCAGAAAAAAAAAAACTATACAGTGCTCAATTGGGAGGGGGAAAAAATCACAAGTGCTTTCATTTCTATTTTATTTTAATATGAAGTAACAAAATGTTCCCACAGCCATGGGAATGAGCCCAGTTAGCAAGAAACAAAATAATTATAGTAATTCGTATCATGGATCGTGAAGGATATCTTAGAGCAGGAAACCAACAGCAAACAGGGAGTGAATCCAATAATGAACAGAGCAGACTCAAGAGGTATTTACAACCCAGCTCAATCCCAAGCAAGAAGGGGATCATCAACAACAACAACAACACCCCCCCATACACACAAAATAAAATAGCATTAGAAGGATTCAACTGTAGAGAAAGTTGCCATGGGCATTGCAAGGGCCAAAGGTTGCCCAAGTTGGAAGAGAAATTGTTTCATTCTGCTGAGAGGGGAAAAAACGGCCCAGTACCAGAAGGGAAGGGAAGCATCAGACCACAGAATGGCATGGAGTGCCCAGCCATCAGTATGGCTATCTGAGTGAGTAGTGGGTGGGACAAAGCGACACCCGGCTCATTTGCAGAACGGGTGGAAAAATAAAAGATGCGATCACATTCCAGGAATGCAGAGAGCAGCAGAAGTACGGAGAGAAGTACGGAGAGGAGGAGTTGTTTCGGCAAACACCAGAGCCTGTGAAGGGGGAGCCAAAGAGCAGCAGCTCCCAGTCCACCTCAAGAAACCAGCTGCCCCTCTTCACTCCCCCCAGCCTGACTCAAACGCCCCCAATCTGGACATTTTCCACCTGGATATTCTCAAAGTGAACACCTCCATCCGTTGGGTAGATCTCGATGGTCTCCACCACAGGGATGGTTTCCATAATGGTCACCGTGTTGCCATAGACGGGTTCGCTCGAGACCACCGAGGCCGAGGATGTTGCCGTCGCAGCTGCGGCCGCTGCGGCGGCGGCAGCAACGGCCTCGGCCATGACTTCCTGCTCATGCTGCAGCCGCTGCTGCTGGTGCATTTTACGATGCTTCCAGAGGTTGGAGAAGGAGCGGTAGGCCTTCCCACAAGCATCGCAGTGGTAGGGGCGTTCTCCTGTGTGGATGCGCTTGTGCTCAGCCAACCGCACCGCAATCGTAAAGGCCTTCCCACACTCTTCACATTTAAAGGGCTTCTCCCCGGTGTGCAAGCGCCGATGATCCTTGAGGTGAGTGGACTGCCGGAAGGCCTTCCCGCAATCTGGGCAAGGGTAGGGACGCTCCCCGGTATGGATGCGGCGGTGGACCTGCAGGGACGTCTCTGTGCTGAACAACTTCTTGCAGTCGCTGCACTCAAAGGCCTTCGGGCAGGCGGGGCGGCGGGGCCGAGGTGGGGGTGGCTCCAGCACTGGCAGCTCCTCCTCAATCCCTTCAGGGATCTGGATGTCCCCATGTAGCCGTTCGTGGGCTCTCAGCTGCACCGTCGAGCCAACCTTCTTGCCGCACACGGAACACTCGAAGTGGCGACTCATCTTGCCACACTTGTGTTCCTTCAGCTGCTCGGCTGTGACAAAGGCAGCCCCACAGCCGGAGGTGCAGCGATGCGGCTGTTGGCCAGTGTGACTCAACTGGTGAACCTCCAGCAGACGGCGAAGCAAGAAAGAACGGCCACAGGTCTGACACTTGTACGGATACTCCCCGGTGTGGTGATAGCGGTGCATAAGCAGGCGGTAAGGCCGGTGGAAGACACTGCCGCACTCCTGGCATTTGTAAGGATAGTGGCGACTATGCACCAGGAGGTGCTGCTGTAGCGTGGACGACTGCGTGAAGCACTTTTGGCAGATGTCACAGCGATAGGGGCGTTCGCCCGTGTGTGTCAAACGGTGGCGCTGCAAATTGGCTGGGGAATTGAAGCTTTTGCCACACTCCTTGCAATGGTATGGCCTTTCCCCAGTATGCGTCAAGAGATGGTTGCGCATATGGGACTTCTTCTTGAACATCTTGCCGCACGTCAAACATTTGTGGCGGCGCTCCATCTTGTGGGCAAAGCGCTGATGGCGCGAGAGCTGGGTCTGCTTGGGAAAGGCCTTGCTACACACCTGGCACTGAAACTCGACAGATTTTTTCTCCTGGGCACCACCCTCCACGGAGGTGCCCACAGAACAAATGAGGGCCAGAGGGACAATTTCTTGCTTTTCTTCCGGTTGCTCTGAGGCTTCCGGGGGCTCTTCCTCAAGGGGCTGGTCCTCAGGAGGAGAGGAAGGCAATTCGTAGATCTGTGCGGAATTGGCGCTGTGGGAACGCCGATGATAGAGAAACTTGGTCATGTTGATGAATGTCTTGCCACAGGTGCAGCGATACAGGGGGTTTGATGAATGGGTGCGCCGATGGGACAGCAGCACCGCCTCGGTGCCAAAGCCCAAGCCACATTCCACACAGAGAAAGCGCGATTCGCCACTGTGCTCCTCCCGATGTTTCTCGAGAGCAGCTGGAGATGGCAGCACCTTGCTACAAAGTGGGCATTTGAAGGCACCCTGCCGATGACTCCTCATGTGCAGCTGCAGTTTATGGGCTGATGGAAACAGCTGGTCACACTCGGTGCACAAATACTCCTTAACGGCCTGCTTTGCTTTACGGGGTGGCTGCTCCCCGGGGTTGTTTTTAAGTTCATAACTGTGATCCGTGGCTGTGACACTAGTCTGGATTTGTGCTGGCACAGCACCATTTTGTACGCCCATTAAATTTGGCGGCAATAACTCCTTTGTCTCTGCAGGGCAAGAAGCAGGCAACTCCCTAATTTGTGTCCCTGGGGTTGGCTGTATCACTTGATGTGAAGCTTGATGCTCTAGGAAGTCTGTGGTTGACTGGAACAGCTGCAAACATTCACCACACTCGTAGAGCAATAACTGCACAGTTCCACAGGAATCCCCTCCTTCCTCTGGCTTACGGTAGGAATGTTCCAGGTTTACAAGGGCCTGACTCTGAGGAGGAGGAGGAGGAGGAGGAGGTGGTGGTGGTGGTGGTGGAGGAGGAGCAGCAGCAGCAGCTGCTGGTTCTGGTGGCTTGCGGTGGCTCTGACGGTGGGCAAGCCACACATCCTGACTGGTAAACAGGGCTTTGCATTCTATACACTCGTAGTGGATTTGACTGGAACTCAGAGGTTTGACCAAAGGTTCTGGTTCATGAGTAACCATCTTCAAGTGCATCTCCTGATGTTCAAGCAACTGACTTGGAGACATGAGAATCTGTCCGCACTCCAAACATTGGTACTGGCTTTCCTGCACAGTCACTGCTTGATAGAGACCAGCCTCGCCACTTGCCATCAACCCAGCTTCTGCCAGCCCAACTACTTCATACTGCTGCTCCTGGGAGCACATGTGGCTCTGCTGATGCACCAAAGCATCCTCTAAGGAACTAAACTGCTGGCTGCACTCTGAGCAGACATAGCGGTGCTCTACATACAACAGAGTTTCTTCTGCTGATTCGGCCATCACGAAAGATGGCTCCCAGTATACTGGGAAGAGAAAGAGAGAGGGGAAAAAATTAGGGAGCTGATTGGTTGAGACTGTGCTTGGAACATCTGCTTGATTGATGAGAACAAACACTTAGCTTATTTTAAAAGCGCCCTCAGACTTTTAAAAGGGCCATTTGTAATGCAAGCACTTTCAAATCCATGGGTGGCAGGAAGCTACTCAGAAGCATTCTTTTCAGACAGAATTGCCAAGTGCTGTGTAAAGGAATCTATCCCTTTTAAACAAAAAAATAAACCTTTCTTGTTCAATTAATAACTTTTTTTTTGAACGAGTAACATCTGTCTCCTACATTATACCTATCATGAAACAGACAGTCAAAAGCTCATTGGTAAATTCCACAGCAAGAAATTTGAGTTGTAAAGCAAAAATAGCAAGCAGCATCATCCAACGTGGAACGTGGAGATTACTGTCAAATAAGGGTGTATGGAATTCTAGTCTTCATCAATCAACTACAGGCTGCAAATTGGTTAAAGGAGAAAATGTTAATTATCACCTGGTTTATTTGAAAGGGTTGTTTGGTTTATCTTATTAGGTTTGAAGGCTTACTTCTCTTCATTCTTGCTTCAGGATATGAAAAATTAAATATTAAAGATGTCACTTCTTTGTAACAACAAGGACTTTCAGAAAGTAACCATGCAATTAAGAAAAGAGAACATTATTTGATTCCTGTTCAGATAATTTATCTGCCTTTCCCCATATAATCTACTGAGACTGACACTGTCTCTCTCTCTCTCTCTCATTAAACATATTGTTCCTTAGTTTGGGATTCTCCCACAATATTTGTTTGATTTCTACAGTCGCCCATCTCAATAAGTAACTCAGAGCAGTGTACATCATGAAGCATAAAGCAAGTAAAACAGTAAAAAATAAATATTTATGGCACCAAGTAAAAATCAATCTGAATGCCAATCCGATTTCAGGATTATACTAAATTATTCAGGATGATAAAAGCTCATGGGATTGCAAAAAGCTGCAAAAGGAAATTTCTAAATTGGCAAATGAATTTAAATAAGTCCATTTAAATGGACCACAAGGTTCTCGCCTCCCTTCTTTTGCCTTTATTTTCTCAAGAAAATCATAAACTGAAGAGAAAGTTATTAAATCATCCTAGGCAAGTGGGATCCTCATTTGACAGCTGCTAACAAGGAGGGTTCTAGCACTGCTCTAGAGTAGACTAACTTTTCTAAACATTTCTTACAACACAGAAATTATATTTAATATTCAGCCAGAATCTAATTTCAACTCCTTGGTCTTTCTCCTATTGTTTTCTTGGACACTGCATCCTTTAATTGTTCGCCACTATCTCATCTCCCCTTACTGTATGTAGTATTTTCTTCCAACTAAACCAATCCAATTCTTTTTAATGTTGGTTTCCAGATCCTTATCAACTTTAATTGCAATTCTCTGGCAGTCCACTTCACCTTCTCTCTGTCCTTTTAAAGAACAATGCCCAGACAGCATGCCCAATGCTCCAATGTGGTTTAGCCAATACAGTTTCATCTAGTTTTCTCTCACATACCTCCCAGGCCTAAATTCAAGGACTTTAGGCCTTAGAAACTCATCCAGTCTGGCTTCTGTCAGCAACATGCACCGCGTTTCGGAGCGGAAGATCCTTTCTGAAAGACTTGGAGTTTTAAAAGACTACAAAGAAGACAGCAGAGGTTGCAGATCATTTCATCCACCTCAGGTCCCAGCTTTTGAGCCACCCGTCCTTCAGAAGGAAGGAGCCCCACTCCTCCTTCCAGCCTTTAATTCTTCAGCTAGAAGGATGAAGCAGAAGGCCTACCTCAGGCGTCCCCCCTCACTTTCCCAGACAAACCCCCTTGCTTCTTCTGCAAGGAAGAACAAGCCCCCACCCCGGTTCCCCCCAGATCCCATATAGTGGAGGTTCCCTCATTTCTGGCAGGGCAATTCCAGGGATGGGAAGCCACATCTTCAGATGCAACACCCCCACCCCTCAGTCGCACCCCTGTCCTGGGGCCTGTAGCCACCCCACCCCCACCCCACCCCCAAATACACACCCTTTCCCCTTTCACACACCCCCAACGGAGGTCAGCCCCTCCCATGCGCCAGGAGGTTCTCCCCTCCCACAGCATTGCAAGTTGGGAGGGGAAAACACCTAACACCCCCCCCACCCCCACCCCCACCCCTTTATCTCTCACATCCTCTCACGTTGCGCGCTCCGGGCTCCCCTCCCCCACCCCCGCGGGAGGGGGAGTGGAGTCCCTTCTGCTCCGCCGCTCTCCTCCCCCCCCCATAAAGGGTGGGGAGGGCTCCAGCCTCCCCTCTTGTCTCGCTCCCCCCTGCACTAGGGGCGCTCTCCCCCAGTCCCCCTCCCCTCACCTTTTTTTCCTCCCTTCTGTCCCCCACAGCCCAACCTTCTCGCTCACCCTCCTGGTCGAGCAAACCGTCTCTCTATTGGATTACAGGGCACAGCCAATCCGGAGGCGGTTTACTCAACCTCCGGCCAATCGGCGGCCGCCTTGGTGCGCGGCGCGCGAGCCCTTTGCCCGAAGCCGTCGGGATTCGCATAGGGCGACGTCACAATGACGTCGCGGCGAGGCTCGAGCCAGGCGGCTCCCTTTCCCCTTGAGAAAGGTGGGCGGAGCGAAAAGGAAAAGCGAGGGAACCGGCCGGCTGGGCTGTACCAACGTGAGCAGGCGGGGGGATGGGGCGTAAAAAGGGGGAACGAGAGTGACAGTTGGACCGAACCAAAGTGCTGGGCGAGTGTGAAGAAGCTAATGGCTGCCTCAGCGATGGGAGGAACGATTGAGCGCAATATATAAAAAATATATATATATATAATTTTTATTTTTATTTTTTTTCATTCAGGAAATTTATCTCGCCTCAGAAATTCTCCCCAGACCTTTGACGCCTTCATGCGTCAAACAATAATGTTTTATTATGAATTACGAACTTATTTATCTCAGAAGCATCACAGTTAAAATAGGGCGTACTGTATGACATCAAATATACAAGATTAAAATATGTACAAGTTAAACAGATTTTGAATTATGAACCAATGAATCACTACATCTGTGTTGTGCCGCCTGGGGAATTCCGGGAGTTGAAGCCTGCATGTCTTCAAGTTGCCAAGCTGTGAGAAAGAAACACTGACTTGGAGGAAAAAAGATAAATTCCATAAAGAAGACCTTTGGGCAGATGTTTCCCCCTTATGTTCCCCAGCTGCAGTTCTGAACTTGGAGGAAAAGGAAGGAAGATCGCACCCACAACTCTCCTAGAAGAATGAAATATTCTAGGAAATATTAAAAAGGCAAAATATGATACTTCCCTGGATGAGAAATGGAGAAACATGTTTTTGAGGCAGGAAGAAGACTCACTCTTCATAGCCCACACCCTCTTTAATAGCCCACAGATGTCAGCACTTCAGAGATAAAAAGATAGCTAGGTCTATCCATAAGCAAATGCCCTCAACCCAAGATCCAATAAGGGTAGGCTTAGTCCTCTTACCCTTCTAGCAACAGAACTCATCACGTGGCACCTGGGGAGATTGCATCACCCAGCAAGGCTCAACCAAGCCTGGGACTCAAAAGACAACCTACAAAGTTACCCCTGCATGGCCCCATGGAAGTCTGACAACCAATCAGAATACAAGCTCAAATTCAAAGAACAACAGAGGGTATAAATCTCTCTCTCTCTCTCTCTCTCTCTCTCTCTCTCTCTCTCTCTCTCTCTCTCTCTCTCATGTGCCTTTTTTTGCCCAGGACCTCAACACCATGTGGTCCTGTCCATCATTAAACCATCTTTTCAAGCAGTCTCCTTGTTTCCAGTGTCTTTCTCCCCGCTTGGAACTGAACACAGATGGATATTAGAGCAGAGAACTGATTGTTGAATCCCACCACTGCCCCCCCCCCCACCTTTGTCAATGGGCCATTATCTGCAACACAATAGGACCCACCCACCTAACAACAGAAACTCCCCACATGGCACCTGGGAAGATTACACCAGCCAGCAAGGCTAGCTATGGCCTCTGGCAGCAACCAATCAGGATACTCTTCCTGTGCCCCAGGAAGTTCAAAGCCAGAAAGGGTATAAAACCCAGGGACTCTCAACATCTCAACCTTTTTCTGTTCAGGAACTAAAACCATGCGATCCTGTCCATCATTAAACCATCTTTCCAAGCAGTCTCCATGTTTCCAGTGTCTTTTTCCCCACTTGGAACTGAACCCAGAAGGATATTTCTTCCAACAGAGGAAAGAAAAATGATGGGTAAAAGAGAAGACAAAGGAAGAAAGAAAGCTGTCTCTCAAAAAAGAAGATAGAAGGAAAGTGAGCAAAGGGACTATTTAGAGAAGGAAAGATTGGAAAGGGAAATCTGAAGAACTGACTTGGTGAAAAAACACCATGAGATTGTCCTACTAATTGCAGATCTTCTAAGGCAGAAAAGAGATCCTTAGCAGTTGTTTCTTACCAATCAACTAGGATATATTAATATACTTCTTAAGTTTATTTGCCATCTTGTTTCAAAACGACTCTGGGCGGTTAGATACCAGATCCATTCCTCTACCTCTTGATAGTTTTGGGATTTGGGTGCACCATCATGGCCACCATTCTTACTTTTTTGACCCCAATCTTGGGGCTACTTCCAATTGAATCAGTGAGAAAACTTCCATTGGGTCTTATTGAAACTTTGCAGCTTAGCTATTAACATCTTTCTTTTGATCCAATCCATCTGTTTATATTTTTGTTCTTTCTTGAGGAGTAGGAATTGTCAATCTTTTGTTGATATTTTTTGAAAAAAAGATTCTCACTTCTGTATAAATATTAAAGATTCAAGCATCTTGTGATTTTGGATCAGGTGGCTATAGGTGGAGACTGACATTTATTACTGCAAAGATTATGTAGTGTTAAAATAGTAGTGGAACAGAAGTTGGATCTACACACGCATTGTCTTATCAGTGTGTTAACTGTCTCACTCGCTCCTGATATACGTGATACATGCTCCAACTTGTCCTCCTGACACTCTGGTCTACCACACCATCACACTACTGTGACTCTGCTGCAAAATACACACATTCCAGTTCCAAATCTCCATTAGCAAGCCAGCATAGCACTTCAGAAACCACAGGAAACATCAATTTCAGACATAGCAACCTTATTTCTATGCTCTCATATGCTTCACAAGCCGGTGGAATCAAATTTCCCATGCATTCCTCCCGTGGTTGTAGATTGTTTCACCGGATAATTTGTCTATCACACACCCTATTTCCCACCTCATTCTCAAGCCAGCCTGTAGAAAAACACTAACAGCAAGATATGCAGCTGCTATGTTATAGCAGGCTCAGAATTTGTTGGCTGAACAGATAAGGAGGCTTGTCTATCATGGTCCTCACCAGCTTCTCTAGCACCTTGGCCTGAAAGACAACCCAACCCGTTAATCCTCTGTTGGTGAGAACCATCTACGAAAAGAGCACATCGGGTGTGGAGGATTTATGAATAACTTGCAAATTACATGCACCGGGTGTGACAGTGTTGACTCCTTTCCCTCCAAAATCCATTTTTCTTTTCAAGTGCTTTTACGATGAGCGATGCACTTGATCATCTGTTCCACTTTGCATACTGATCCAAAATGTGTGTCTCTGGGTTCTCAATCGCAAGCAGATCCTAAATGCATCTAGGTCTTATTTGGTGGTAGGGCAGAAGATGAAATAGGAAACGATTGCCTGCACTTATTCAACAGTCCCCAACTTTCTACTTTTGCGGACCGGCAGTGGCGGCAAGAGAGGGAAGAGAGGCGCTGGTTTTGCACACGTGTTGATTGCTCAAATGCAGCTTTGTGCGCTCACGTGCTTGCCCACTGCATGCGTGGCCCGGTTCCCAAGGGGCCATGATCCGACATTGGGCCGTGGATCATGGGTTGAGGACCCCTAATTTACATCCGATCTGCCTCCAGAGCATAAGAACACAAAATAGTAACAGGTTCTCCATGAGCCACTAGGACTGTTTGTTTGAAATTACCCCCCGACCAGACTGCAGCCACTAAAGCAATGTCAGAGGTGTAGCTCAGCATGAAAGTGTGGGACCTAATCACTGTCCATCCGGTCGGGTTCAGTAGTTCTTTCTAGTACCCTGTTTTCCCCAAAGTAAGACATCCCCCAATAATAAGCCCAATCGGACTTTTGAGCGCATGGTAATAAGGCCAAGCACTTATTTTAGGATTCAAAAAAGATATAAGACAAGGTCTTATTTTCGGGGAAACACGATAAATAGAACTTCCAAGCACTGCTGAGTATTACTGAATTGAAATTGAAGAAAGTAAATGGGCAGAAATGATAGGAAACTGTGTTAGCAAACTAAATTTTGTTTTTGAAGCCAGGCAGTTGAACGCCAAAGGCCTTGTGTGCAGACACAACTTGGGAAAAACGTCTGACCTGGGTTGCTTTTACAGCTGGTTGCAGGTTGAATTAAAAAATTACTACGTTCACCAGTGGCCCCCAACCTTTTGGATGCCAGGGACCAGTTTTGTGAAGAGAGATTTTTCCAGAGGACCAGAGGGGGCCTGATTTCATGTGCTGCCATGCATCCCATGGATGGGGCTTTGGTCATTTGCAAAGCCTGTTTTCTGGCATGCGGCAGACCAGTGCTGGTCCATGGGCCAGGAGTTAGGGACCTCTGATGTACAGGATTGAAACTTGTTTTCATGTTACCTCGTAATGCTGCTCCACAGAGACTAGATCCCTTTTTTTAATGTTTACTCATCTGCAAGCACAGTTCAGCAAAGGTTCCCTGCAATTAAGTTTCCCCCTTGCAGGTTGTTCCTGTTTCATTGCTCTTCTGTTCAGTTTGTTGAGGGATTAGTGGTGATTTACCACTTAATTAGAGTGCTTCTGTTCTCCACAAAGAGGGAGATGGCAGCTTTAATTACTTGTTTCTTTTATTTTTTCCTCTTTGTTTTATAATGAAAAACTGCCTTTTCACAATAAAGTGGGGGGGGGGGAGAGAAGTTAAAGGAAGCCAGTTATTAATCCCCAACCCTCAGCAGGAAAGAGAAATTGACTAATTGATAAACAATGAATTGCTAATGTCTACCTAAGCAATAAAAACAAGGAAAGGGCTAGCTATCTAAGGAAGAAACTTTTAAAATTAAACACAGACTAATCCTTTGGTACGGCTCTAATTCATATTACAAATGCCAATGCTACAATTGGAGCTTACTGTAAAAGATACTTTTCTTTCTTTCTTTTTTTTAAAAAAGCTTATAAAATACTGCCATGTAAAGATTTAGCCGAGTCACTAACTGGTTTTTTCTTTAACAGGCGAGTGACCAAAAAGATGGTAGGTCGGGAATAATATGAAAGCCTTTGTTATGCCCTCAAAAGGTCAGATGGAGCCCTGGAAACCACTGAAACTGCAGCTAGAGTTAGACGTGGGATTGAAAAGATGATTGTTCAGCACAATCTTTCCTATAACAAGAGACAGGAAAAAAAATGTCTATGCTCTATATAGAAATTTCTGCCTTAATTTTGTATGAATCCACTTATTCGCTTGCATAAGGGACATTTAATAAACAGTTAATATAAGGGCATAAGTAGTGAATGTGCACATGATTTTACCTCACACATATATATAGTACTCCTTTGAATCAGTATTGATTCTTGGCAACTGGTTTTCCTGACAATATTTTTTTGGACCTGGTTAGCCATTGCTTCCTTCCTGGGGCTGAGAGAGGGCTACTGGCTGAAGGTCATACCCAGCTGGTATTTGTCTAAAATAGGACTAGAACTCGCAGTCTCCTGGTTTCTAGCCTGATGCCTTTGACCACTACACCAAACTGGATGATTTAATACTCCCAGTTCCTTAAAAAATTGTATGGCTAATGGGAACTGTTTACAATATAACATATAAAACCCAGCAACCACAATTTGGGTTTCCAGAAGCCAGGCTATGTAATTTATGACAAATAGTTTAGAATTGGGTGAGATAGTGAATACAAAACCTGTTTAGAAAAGCCCTGCAGAACAGTTAAAATGGTACAGTGGCGTTTGTATGCTTGTTAAACAACTTTTGAATTTGTCATACACCAACACAGCATCATATGCCAAAATGGAAATTTGACCTGGGTACAGAATTTGGTAGAGATTTAGAGAAATAATTAGGTCTGTTTTTATGTATAAAAGGACATATTTTCAAAGCTCATTCCCTTCAGATCTAATCTGAAATATCTGGAACAATAACCAAGAATGTAGACAATAATTTTATTTCTATCTCTGTTTTCTTTTGTTGCCAACAGCTATCCTTCTAAAATTCTCTTTCTGGACATTTTTACAAAACCACAGTTCCTAAAGGCTGAGGGCCCCTTTGCTAAGGTCCACCCTTGTCCCACTACAGCTGTTGCAAGAACTTGGACTAGCCAAAGAGCCCTCTCTCTCCAAGTACCCAATGCAGGAGTGCCAAGTCAGCCTCCACTCTTCAGCTCCACTATCTATCCTCTGTTGGTTTTGCAGCAAAAAAGGAAAGAAACGTCACGCAAAGTGTTAGGGGTAATGCTGCTGAATGGCTTAATGGGAACATTTGGAGCAGCATAGCAACGGAGAACATCAGTAGTCAATGATGGGAGGTAAGATTGGCAGTCTTTTCCTCCCTCCAATACTTTTGATCTTTTAGAATAGGGGTCCAGAACAGTTTTGGACGAGTGACCACATTTGGAACATGGAGACATTATAAACACTATTGTTCTCATGAAAAGATCCGTCACAGTAATGGAAGTGGTAAATCACAATATGTGCAGGTAGTCCTCAATTTACAACCATTCATTTAGTGACTGTTCAGTTATGACAGCATTGAAGAAGAGAGATGCCCAGTCTTGTACTTACAACCATTACAGCATCCCTGTGGTTACATGATCAAAATTCAGGCCCTTGGAAACTGGTGTGGATTTATGACAGTTGCAACATCCAGGGATTATATGATTGACATTTGTGAATTTCACAGCAGGCTTCTGAAAAGCAAGGTCAATGGGGGCATCCAAATTCATTTAATGACTGTGTGCTTCAAATGATTTGCTTAATGACCATAGCAAAAAAAAAAAGTTGTGAAATTGGGCACAACTTATTTAACAATCACCTTGCTTAGCAACGGTCTCAATCATGGTTATAAGTCAAGGACTACCTGTCCTGTACCTTTATATTAGAAGGCAAAGAAAGCAATTGGCTGTAGATCACATTATCTTCCAGTAATACCTTTGGGGCCTAACTGGTTAGCGAAGACGTATCCGCAGACAGAATACTGTTTTCAGGTGCCAGGTTGCTGATCCACCATTTTTTCCTTCCCTCCTGTGGTCTGCAAGCTCTGTGCCACGAATGAGTCACCATAACAGATTCTCAACTTCTTTTCAACTCGTCTTTGGTTGCAAGATTTTTATTTTGTTTTTTTTTTGTTTTTAATTTTAAAAAAAGACAGGGAAAAAAAAACACAAAACCACGACAGAACCAAATGAAAGAACAAATTAAAAAAGCACTCAGAATATTTGTTACATTATCATCATCATCATCATCATCATCATTTTTTTTTCAAGTCACTTCTAAGCCCCACAGTTACAAATAAATTAACAAGACAGGATCAGACCCCGGAAGATTAAAAATGTAAAAAAAAAATGAATACTAGGAACTAACTACCTTTGGCAAAGTTATCACACGATTTTCCCACTGCTCCCCAGGTCGGCTACAGCAACAGGCCAGTCATGTTGGGGTGGTGTCGGCAAGAAACTGGGGTCTAGTGCAGCATCCTTCATGCAAAAGGCCAGCCCATTTGATCCACTCCTCTAGGCGCTATCAAACTGACCGACTTTCCTGGGCATATAAACAAGATTCCCTTTTTTTTCCACATTAACCTCAACACCGGTCAGAGTTGATAAGAGAGCAACCTGGAGAAGCCAGTTCATGGAAGGCAGAGGACCTTCCAATAAGACCCGAACATGGTCCCAGTCAAGGTTTCTAAAGGGAGATTCGTGTCCCAACGAGAAACAAAAAAGCCCAGCTTCAACTTTCTTCGATACAAAAAAACGCTCTTGCATCACAGCTGAATTCCAGCTATCCTCCAGTTTAACCCTGATGTACAAAGTGCCAGTTACATCGGGGAAGCGAGGCCCACGCAGAGCAATGTCCAGCCCCTAGTGTGTCTTTATTCTTTTTCTTTTTCCTTCTCTCTCATGTCTTTGTGGATGCAGTCTTCAGTCCTTGTCACGGTTCCATCCTAACCACGTCGTCCTTTTTCCAGATAAAACATCACCCCCGGAACCCTAGAAGCTTAATAGATCAGATTTCATTGGACCTGGGCTATCCTACGGATGGTTTCCCACCGTGGGGCTGAGAGGAATGCTGCGCCCAATTTCCCCCACCGCCCCAAACTGACCTGTACAGCACACACCCTTAATAAAGCTTTTCTATTTGGTTTATCATTAAAGTATATGAGGTATATGGCGGGCTATCTCCAAAGAGCCTTGTGGTGGATATCTTGGCACTGTAAGGAGAGGGAGGGGGGTGGTTAGCCTGTCTCCCTCCCTCGTGCCCCCCCCCCAACCCTGGGACAGGCACTGGCACGGAGGCATGTGAGCAAATATTTGGTTTGACAGCTTTGGTTTTACTTTTATTTCCTTCCTCATTCTAAAACTCCTAGGAGTGGGGGAGCTCAGCGGAACAGAAAGATGCAGCTATTTTTAAGCATTTTCTTTTTTTCTTAAAAACCAGCCAGTTGAAGAAGTATGTGGACTAGAGAGGTACAGTTGGTTATGGACTTTTGACCTATCAATAAAATCATCGGACAATTTAAAACTAAAGATCAGGCCATTTTTTTGCTCTGGATCCATCAACCTCAAGCATCCCTACAGCAAAATTATTTTTGTTTCACATCTTATATAATCAACCATTTGGGAGGAAAGAGGGAGAGAACGATGTCCTCCGTGGTTTAGATGTCTCTTCCATATTTCCTTTCCTAAAGCTAAAGCCAACCTTTAAAAAGAGGTATCATATCTACAACCTGCTTGTGTATATGTATTTTCTTCTGTCTCACTCCGGTCAAACCTTTGGCTGGTTTTTTGAAGGCAAAAGAGGGAGCAATTACCAGGCACCCCCTTTTTCAAACCTTTTTCATCTTTCTGAAACAGCTGTTGCTCCTCCTCATCTCCAGGTTGACAGCAATCTAACCTACTTCCCAACATCCTTACTTGCCCTATAAAAATCTTGAGGGTTTTCCCTCCACGCCATTCAGCCACCACTCAGCTCCATGCATGGAGATAGGGTCATTTTTGGTCTAGAATCAATTCTTTTTTTTTTAAAGAAAAAAAAAACACATTTTGGTTTTTGGTATTTTTTTTGCTTGTTTTTTGTTTCCTTTTTTCCCTTTTTTATCTTTTTTTTTGTTGCAAACCTTTAGCGTTTGTTTTTTGTCTTTTTTTTCTTAATACAGTAAGAAGCGATAAAGCGGAACATAGAATTTTCTCTATTAAAAAAAAATAGATACCCCCCCAAAAAAAAGTAAAAATGAAAGGAAAATAACAAAGATCACTAAAACAGTTACATTCCACCTAGAAACACGTTCAGTAGCACGAGAGAGAGAGAGAGAGAGAGAAAGAGAGAGAAAGGGAGAGAAAGAGAGAGAAATATTTCTCTCCAATTTTTTTTTCCCTCAGATGTCCACCATTATACCATAACTGAAAATTTTAAAAGGGCTGAATAAATACTTGGCGTTTCTCTCTCACTCACGCACAGAATGGGATGAAAACTTTTCCTTTTTTTCAAGTCAGTCTTTTAAACTAGGTGTTTCCTGGTTTATGTTTTGTTTTGTTGTTGATTTGTTTCTGTTCTTGGAAAGTTTCACAGTATTTTTTTTCTTTTGTTATCTCAAACCCACCTGAACGTTAGAGCACAGCAAAAGCAGGAGATAAAATGAGGTTGAGGGTTTTTTGTTTCTGTCCTTTAAGAAAGGTTCAAAGTACTTTTTTTGTTTGCTTGTTTATCTTTTTTTTTTAACTCTGTCCTTTTGGTTTGGTTTTTTGTTTTCTACCAGATCACAGTATGCCATGGCTAACTTCCTTCTCTGCAACAGCAAAACTTTGGTTCGCAGGAGTTTGAAAATAAAAGACAAACATTCAAAGAGCCCCCAAAACATCAGTTAACCCACCCAACATATATAAAAAAAGATCCCAAACCATCCAGTTTAAAATGAAACCAAAGACCAAGAAAAGAAATGTACAAAAAAAAAAGTTTAAAAAATAAAATAAAATCAGTGTTTTGAGAAGCCATTTTTAAAGCTTTCTAGACTTCTGGGAGAAAGTCACAGGATCTTCTGATCTTGCCCTCCCACTTCAATTGATTTGGTTTTACTTATTTATTTGTCTCTTTGCCATTTATAAAATCTTGGCTTCTCAACACAACTTTCCATGAGGTATTTTTTTTTTTAATCAGGACAGAGAAAGACGGTTGAGCCATTTTGTCTTAACCAGAGAAAGTAAAGATGTCCCTTTTATTCCCACACATTTTTTTTCATCCTTTCTTCTTTGTTTAAAAGTTTCTTGTGGTTATTCATTTTAGCTTCTTTTGTTCACTTGGTTGGTTCTTTTTGGTTAAAAGTTTCTCTCGCCTCCGAGTCTCTGTGATACCCACTTTCTTGAGAAGATTTTTTTTATCTCTCTTCTGTCTTTGCTTCTATTTATATTCCCCAGTGGTCTTCATTTTGGTGTTTTCTGTAGTGATGTCTATCAATTTTTGGTTTTTTTTTTCTGAAAAATGTAAAGAATACTGAAATTCCCATTTTTTTTTGTTTTGGTTTTTGTCAGGCACTGGAATATGAGTATTTTTTTTCAGAACACAGCTATAAAAATAATAATAACAATAAAAATAAAAAACCACACATCCCGTTTTCAGAAAAATAACCCCTGATACTAACCCCAGGCAAAACCAATTAAAAACAATTTTCCCCCTGCTAAGCTCAATAGAAAATTAAAGCTGGCAAAAAAAAGATTCAAGCCGATAGAAAAAAAGCATAGATTTAGTGCTGCCCATCCTTAAAAATTTGAAGACTGTGACTTTCAATAATGCCTCTTGTCCTGCAAAAAGTACTTATGTTATATACCCTCTGAGTAGCCCTGCTAATAGTAATAAAGTAATTCCAACCAGATGAAACTCCTTCATCCTTATTGTAGGAGTGAGGGAGGTTTTTTTGAGAGAGACAGAAACAGGCATTGCAAGTATCTGGGTTTTGATGCACTAAATGCTTGCAATGTGTATCCATACCTCAGGAGGAGAGTCTTCAACAAAGAAATTTTGTAAAATGATTCCTCACCTTCTTCTTGCTTCAAGCCCCAGAGAACTACTGGCAATATAGATTTTAGCTGGCAAGTAATCTGAATTTTGTGATCACCAACTCCTTTGATGGAGCCTATCCCCGGGCTGATTAATCAAATAACCTCTTTGCAAACAAGAAGCAGCAGAAATAATTTTAAAAGATAACTCATTGCAGGACATCAATCAAGAAACCAGTTTCCAGAGTGGGAACCCAGTGTCTGATTTTCATTATTGCCTTTGAAAATCCTAGCCTTCATTTCTTATAAGAATCCCCCTATTTGTATAAAGCTTCTTATTTGTTTCACTTAAGAAAAAAAAAGAGAGAGAGCAAAAAAAGCAGAAACATTTGTTAACCATTTAAAAAATAAAGAAAATATTTATAGGAAGATCCTGAAATTAAATCAATCCATTCTTTTCCTGCCCAACCCTTTCTGGATCCAAGGAAAAGAGAAAGAATAAATAAGAATAAATAAAAGCATTTTGAAAGACATTCGACCAGACACTGAAGATAGAAAAGTTTGTAAAAAGCTTTGGGTGAAGCTAGAACTGGTGATTTTTGGTGTGAGATCTGTATTCCCCTTAAGGATTTTTAAAGGTTCTTTTAAAAGTATTTTTTTCTTTTTCTTTTTTTTTTTACAAAAAAAATATCCCCATTTATTGGTTTCCCTTCTGATACTGTCCAGGAAACGAGCAGATGAAAAAAAAAAAGATAAATCATTAAAAAAATCAAACAGACCATCGACTGTCACCTTTCACAGAGGGGAAAAACAAATGAATGCCAAAGGTTTGGGGAACTTTCGTTTTTTGGTTTCTTCCTTTTTTTCCCCCCCTTTTTGCTTTGCGTGTTTGCTTATTTTTTGGTTGTTGGTTTCTTTGTTTTTTTGTTTGGCTGTTGCTGACATTTCTATGTTTGGTTTTGGTGGTTTTGGTTTGCTTGGGTTTTTTTTTTTTTTTTTGGTTTCATGTGTCGGTTTGTACGTCCACTCCTGGCTACCCCCGCCATGTCAGAAAAGGCAGCGTGGATGCATGCGCCTGAGTCCTCACTCCGTCTTGGCATCCGGTTCAGTGGATCCGGGTCCAACTTGCCCCATTGTCTGCGCCATGTCACTGGAGGAGCTGCATGAGGAACAAGAGGAGGAGGAAGAGGAAGAGGAGGAGGAAGTCAGGGTAGGGGACTTGCTAGGCATAGAAGCAGCCACAGCAGCAGCTGCTGACACCAGCCCCACGCCTCCGGGGGCAGCACTCAGCAAAGGCAGGCCCGCGTGGTTGAGGAAGAGCGGCGAGGTCACGATGCTCTGGCTTCCAGTTGTGCCTGCGGTGGTACCCAAGATTAAGTTACCACTGGCATCAAGGCTGGTAATTGGCAGGCTTCCACCACTGGCCAGGGCTACATGAAGAGAGAGAAAAAAAGTTGGTTAGACCACATCTGCAATGGCTTCCCATCTCTGGCCTTGGGACCAATATAGAATTGGTCCAAAGGAGACACAGTGCCAAGATTGCCCTCTTGAAGGATAATCTTGCAGCAAACCATTCTTATCATCTTCTTTTAACAACTCCATAATCCCTTGCGGGGTGGAGTCTGGGCAACTGAATGGAGCTGAGGGTTTACTGCCCAGGTGTCCTTCCTGTCACTGTGGAGCTTTGCTCAGCAGATATATTCTCATCATGCCCATCCTGATCATCAGGATGTGCCCATCAGCCTCCTGATTGTGAGGTGAGAGATCCACCTCTAGGCCGTCGTACCACTCATAGGAAACCATTCTTATCTTTGCATATATATATGCTCCTGGAAGCACGAAGTCGAGAACACCAGCCTGAAGAGATGACGAATGAGATTTTACTGTATTTTCCTGCGTATAAGACTACTTTCTAACACACAAAAATCTTCTCAAAAGTCGGGGTTCGTCTTATACGTCGGGTCTCATTCTCCTGTAACCAGGCAGACCAGCCCATAAGGCTCTAACGAGCCTTAAATGGCTCTGAGGAGGGTCGTCTTATACGCCCAGTCGTCTTATACACCGGAAAATACGGTGTGTATATATACATTAGAGGCTTCCTTTTTGGAGACTGTCAAAAAGACAGGTATAATTGAAATGGCACTTCCTTGTCCTCTAACAGCTCCATCGTTTCTCTCCCCCAACATGATTCACATGGAAAAGACACACGGTGTGGGAAGACAGGTTGCACAATCAATGGTTAGCATATATGATGTGAAGGATGCATGTAATGGAGCGTGAAGGCTTCTGCTATGTGCAAATTCAAGATGGAATGGAGAAAGCCCTCAAGATGAATGAAAGGAGGGTGTGAGGGACTCCACCGACTGGCTGCACTCTCACACGCCTGTACGACACTTGCACACCAGCTCACAAGCAATCTCGCGTCTTGGGTCAGACCAAGCAGTGGGGAAGAGAGGCATAATTCAGTCAATGCCTCCTTGAAAGAGGAAATGGCGTGCTCTCTCTTTAACGCACCGGATTAGACCATTTCTATCTGCACAGTCTCAAACAACTGCAAAGATCTTAAGTGAAGCAGTTTATCTGAGTTGTTTTCGATCAGGATTCATACCAAGGTCCTGGCTGAAAAAAAAGAACCCAGTTAAATCAGTTTTTCCACACCAGGGGTGAGGGTGGTAGAAATGGCATTGGTCACTCTTGTGGATGATACTGTGTCATCACTCTGTCTTGCCAAGCCCAACCTCCGACCTTCCCATAGGTATCTCCACAGTTTCTCCTGTTTAATTCTAGGGAAGAGATCCACAACTGGGATCATCCCTGTTATTTGTTCATTTGATTTAAGGGCCACCCGATTCCAAAATGACTCTGGTGGTTTACAATTATAATAGAAAAAAAAAAAAATTAAACAGAACCGATGAGTTTGGATAAATCACACGTGTGGAGGAAACCTTACCCCAGACTGATAGGTAACCTTCTCCGTTGGCTTCTAATATGAGATACACTCAGGGGTGGGATTCAAAAATTTTAGCAACCGGTTCTCTGCCCGCTTGCTGGCTGGGTGTGGCCATGGTGGGCGTGGCCTAGTCCCTCACGGTGGGGGAGGGGCATTTTCACCCTCCCCAGGCTCCAGGGGCTTTCCTCGAGCCTCTGGGAGAGTGAAAATGGCCTCTCCTGGGCTCTAGAGGCCGGAGACTTCCAGTTCTTCTGGTAGGCCCGTTTTTCGCCCTCCCAGAGCCTCCGTGCAAGCACTACACTTACCTGGCATCCAAAATGGGCCATATGGAGACTCCTGGGAGGGGCGGGGAAGGGCGGGATGAGTGGGGCCAGCCAGTCCTTGCAACTACCGGTTCAGCGAAATTAGTAAAATTAGTATCCGGTTGGCCCAAACCGGTCCAAACCAGCTGAATCCCACCCCTGGGTACACCTTAAATATAGGTAGCATTTATGCATTTCGTTTTGTCCTGGATGTCTCAGCTGCTTCTGACATCCCTGTCTATTCTATCCTTCTAGGCTGGTGGGGATAAACAGTCAAGTCTATGGCCCCTTTCACAAGCCTTGGTCCTTACAGATGGTCCTCAATTTACGACCACAAATGAGCCCAGAATTACACCCATAAATTGTTGCGGTCATTAAGAGGATCCATAGTTATTATGCCACCACCACCCCAACACACAAGCAGGTATCTTCCAAGCTTCGCCAGACATACAGGAATCTGCAGATGCTGTGAGCCCAACATGAAACCTCTACAAACTCACATCCGTTCCTTCACATACTTTTTCTCTCACGCCAGCCAAGCCAGTGGAGTGGATGGCAGCCACGACACCATGGGGTTTTTTTTTTTGTCTTTTCTTTCACAAACCTTGTATGGTGGCCAGTGGGTTGGTGGCCATTAGCGCTGGGTTTAACCCTGCATTCACCCCTAGCACTGTGCTTCTGCAATCAAATCAAAGGCAGCAAGTTAAAGTGGGGGCTTTCGGGTGGCAAAGATGATTGTGCTCTTGTCACTCCCATACCCATTTTTTTTCCTCTCCGGTGTGCCCAGGAATGTATCAGTAGGATCCAATTTACAATAGTTGAGTCAATGTAGATTTTATATCTTATCCTCTAGGGCAGAGGTGGGGAATAATGGCCCTTTTTATGACCTGTGGACTTCAACTCCCAGAATTCCTGAGCCAGTATTCCTGAGCCATTCCTGGCTGAGGAATTCTGGGAATTGAAGTCCACAGGTCATAAAACGGCCATAGTTCCCCATACTGGCTCAGGAATTCTGGGAAATGAAGTCCACAAGTCATAAAAGGCCCATAGTTCCCCACCCCTGCTCTAGGGTAAAGTCTGCCCCCACCCTTCTGCCCCACAAGACCTGGCTCTGCCTGGGGTTCAAATAGCGGCTTCCATTCTGGAGGTGGCTGCTGGATTGATGACAGATTCTACCTCCACCCTCTTCTGTTCTCCACCTGTCCATCTTTTTCAGTTATGATATTGATGTATTCTCGCTATGCTATTTTTCATGGTTTGGTTTATTCTTCTATTATCTTACTACTGTTCCATTATACTCTTTTCATTTTCTTTTCCTATTTATTCTTGCAAGCCGCCTAGAGTAGACTCATAGCAAGATAGGTGGCAAATACATTTAACACATTATAATCTCTCTCCCTTCATATTGGTTGACTTATCTATTTATTACCCTATCAGTTACTGAAGTGGCATAGGTAAAGGTAAAGGTTCCCCTCGCACATATGTGCTAGTCGTTCCCGACTAGGGGGCAGTGCTCATCTCCGTTTCAAAGCCGAAGAGCCAGTGCTGTCCAAAGACATCTCCGTGGTCATGTGGCCAGCATGACTCAACACCAAAGGCGCACAGAACGCTGTTCCCTTCCCACCAAAACTGGTCCCTATTTTTCTACTTGCATTTTTTAGGTGCTTTCGAACTGCTAGGTTGGCAGAAGCTGGGACGAGGAATGGGAGCTCACCCTGTTACGTGGCACTAGGGATTCGAACCGCTGAACTGCTGGCCTTTTGATTGACAAGCTCAGCGTTTGAGCCACTGGGCCACCACGTCCCCTACTGAAGTGGCATAGAGATTCACAAAAAAAATTAAACCCATAAATACAACAGGCTCCAATGTAAAAGCAGAGATCTGAAGAATGGTTAAGAATCCCAAACCTCTTTTTTAAAACATGGTTTGGGGACCTTAAATGAAGGATGAGAAGGCAGGGCATATTAAAGGTCCCATCGATTAGGAATGTACATCTGGTGGGACCACCAAAAAGGGCCTTCACGGTGGAGGCCCCTTCTCTATGGAATATCATTCCTCTCAACGTATGGTTGTCCCACACCCTGAAAGGTCCTAAAAAACCTAATTTTGTAAATGGGCCTGGGAATCCCCAATGGAGACGGGACCTATCAAGATCAACTTGATTTGATTATATTATTGCTGCCATAGGGGTGGGGAGAGGGATTCATTTGGTGGGTTTTTAAATGTTGTAAGGTGCCCAGCATCATTTTTGTATGAGTTAGGTGGCTACGTAAATATGTTAGTTAAAGAAAGAAAGATCCCCATCACTTAAATGGTAGCAGCCTTCCAGTATTTGAGGGGCTGCCCCCAAAAAGAGGGGGGCCAACCTATTCTCCAAAGCATTTGAAGATAGGCCAAGAAGCAACGGTGGAAACCAATCAAGGAGAGAAGCAACCTAGAACTAAGAGAAATTTCCTGACAGTTGGAGCAATTCATCAGTGGGCAACGACTTGCCTCCAGAAGTTGTGGGTGCTCCAACAGTGGAAGTTTTTAAGAAGAGGCTTGTCAGAAATGGTATAGGGCAGTGACGGTGAACCTTTTTGGCACCAAGTGCCCAAACTGGAATGCACACGTGTGCATGCGCGCACCAGAGCCCCGGAAACTCAGAGGCCAGCTGGCTGGTGGGCATGCACACGCCAGCCACCTGATCATCTGGCTTCCGGCATGTGTGTGCACGCCGGCCAGCTGGTCTTTGCATGCGCCAGAGCTCTGGAAACCTGAAGCAGCTGCACATTGGCCATCTGCTCTTTGGGTTTCCGGCACATGCAAAGATCAGCTGGCTGGTATGCATGCTCATGCTGGAAATCAGAAGAGCAGCTGGCAACGCTGAGCATGCCCACAGAGAGGGCTCTACATGCCACCTCTGGCACCCATGCCGTAGGTTCGCCATCATGGGTATAGGGTTTCCTGCTTGAGCAGGGGGTTGGACTAGAAGACCTCCACGGTCCCTTCCAACTCTGTGCCTCTGTCAAGGGGAAGTTAAAGAAACTCCACAGAGGATCGCAGTCCAACCTCTGCAGGAACTCAACCCTTCAAAAGTGTTCCCAGTCTCGCCACTTACCCCGTACTGGGATTCAGGCCTTGCAAGCTGAGAGCTGGATGGCTGCTGCTCTGGGGACTGGGATTTGTGCTGTTGCTTGGGGGTGGCGTGACCGAGTTGAGGGCGGTGCCCCCTGCTCCAACCGCTGTCCGACTGGGGGTTAGGGAGCAGATTGCTGGGGACAAGGTAGTAACTGTCCCAAAAGAAGAACAGGAAGTTAAAATGAGACCTTCGCACAGAGGAAGCCCAAGCGAAGTCTTCTGCCTTCACAGGTAATCTTTCACTTATGGCCACAGTGGAGCCCAACATTCCCATCACTAAGCAAGACAGTTGTTAAGTCGAGTTATGTCCCTCATATGGCCTTTCTTGCCAGGGATCTTAAGGGCGTCCTTGCAAGTTTTTGCTAATAACACAGTTGTTAAGGGAACCTGGCTACCCCACTGACTTTGTGAGAAGGTTGTAAAAGGTGATCATCTGATTCCCAAAGTCTGAAACCAGGTGCCCCCCCTCCCCCCTCCCCAGGTTTCAGGCATTCAGTACGATCAATCCCTAATTTGGCTCTCTTAAAATCCAGAGTCTCGACAATTCTCAAAATTTCATTGAGACTGTTCAACAAATCACAATTTGTTCCAACAAAGCTTGGAACCCTTGGTGGGTCAAAGATCACGATGCACTTATGTTCCTGTGCTTAACGGCATCAATTTAATACACAGTCCCAACAAGCTCTCATCACTCCACCCCAGTCAACTATTCCAAAGGGAAATAAAGGAAAGGAAAATGAAGGGGGGGGAGCATGTACCTGTTGTGCTCAGACTACTGGAAGCCTGGGAGAGGGGCAAACCTGTGCCGGTGCCTGGGCTGGTCACCTGAGGAACAAAAATAGAGAGATAATGGACATAATGGATGTGGACACAGGTAGCACGCTTTCTCTCTTCCACCACCAGGGGCAGGAAAGGTTTTCCAAAAGGGCTACTGAAGACTTGTTGAATGGAGGAGATGGCATCAGCCATAGTGGGCAGCACGGTGAGGACAACCAACTGTATCTCTGAACCCCTGGCTGACCAAGAGATGCTGCCAGGCCTTGTCCCAGGAAGCTGTTGGAGTCTGGATGGAGGCGCACATTTGGCTTAACCACTGCGTCAGCATGATCAAGTAGCTGTAGGTTCATGGACCAGTCAATACTGAGGATTTCCCAAGCTCAGTTCTCCATAGGATTGCATTTCCACAGACGGAAATGGCATGCAGTTGGGGGTGGGTGGGGTGGTGGAGAATTTACCTGCCCTGGTTTACTTGCTCAGTTTTGAACGTTGTATGTCTATAATTTGAAGGTGCTTCTGACACAAATAAAGAACCTGCACTGCTTTATGACCCTGTAGTCCCTAACTGGGGTAGAATCAGGACAGCTGAATGGAGTTGAGCATTTATTGGACGGATGCCCTTCCTGACACCTACACAGAGTTCACAGCAAATATTTTTTCTTCGCACCTTAAGGGAGAGAAGTATCTGTCGCTACCTAGGATTGAACTCTCAGGCTTCCGAGTGGGCAAAGATAATATAAGATGTGTCCCTCGAGGGACTCTTGCAAATGTCAGTGTCCCCTGGGAAAGCCACAAGAGAGGTCAACTGAGACAGACGGTCATGTATGAGGGAAAAGTGGGAGTTTACCATGTGAGGACTGTAGCCAGCAGGTTTGCTCTGGGCAGGCAAAATGGGAGCAGAGCTGCAAGGGTTGATCCGTTTCTCTTTCTGGCGGCGGTTGCAGAACCAGACACGAATCACCTCTTTCTCCATGTTCAACTGTTCGGCAATAAGTAAGATCTCCTCTGAGGTAGGCTTCTGGTTCTGTCGGGGGAAGACAGAAGTGTAAGAACAACATCCGCGGTGGCTCAGTGGTGAGAGTGCAGTACTGCAGGCTACTTCTGCCGACTGCTGGCTGCCTGCAATTTGGCAGTTCGAATCTCACCAGGCTCAAGGTTGACTCAGCCTTCCATCCTTCCGAGGTGGGTAAAATGAGGACCCGGTTTGTGGGGGCAATAAGCTGACTTTGTATAAATATACAAAAGTATGAAGGCTATTGCTTAACGCATTGTAAGCCGCCCTGAGTCTCCGGAGAAGGGCGGCATATAAATCTAATTTTTTTAAAAAAATGTGAAAAATGGTCGGAAGTCACTTTTTTCATTACTGTTGTAACTTCAAACAGTCACTGAACAAATGGTTGTAAATCGAGGACTATAACATAGGCAACTGTATACACGTTTTAAATACATCCCGTTTTTCCTCCAAAAGATGCATTAGGGCTTATTCTCTGGTGTGGTCTTATTTTGGGGAGAAATACGGTACTAAATGCATCCTTCTGGCTGACAATCTTAACTGGGGCTTATTTAGGGGGGTAGGGCTTATATTACGAGCATCCTGAAAAATCACGCTCTTATTTTCCGGCTGGGTCTTATTTTCGGGGAAACAGAGTGTATGAAATCAGTTTTAAATTGAACACTTCAAACGGAAGCCTTGAAGAAGGCAGCGGAGGTGAAAACTTTACCTCAGTTACTTCTCCAGTGCACGGCACAACTGATAATAATTTGGGGAGGGAAGGGACGAGGGAAGGCGGGGGTTGCTCGGTAGGGAACTTTTTACCGCTAGAAAGCTTTTTTCCAATGCAAAGCGGACATTGGTCTCAATGCTAGTCCGTTTCTTGCGACGTCGGCCGGGCAACCCATCAAAACCAAGGTTGGGACTGTTCAATTGGTTGGGGCTGGGAAGCGTGGAGTCCACGGACATTGTCTCTGTAACAAGTGGAGGAGAAACATTTCATTGCCTCTTGAGTAACACTCATAAGGCACATCCTCTATATCAGGGGTCTCCAAGCATGGCAACTTTAAGACTTGTGGACTTCAACTCTGGGAGTTGAAGTCCACAAGTCTTAAAGTTGCCAAGGTTGGGGCCCCCTGCCCTATATGACTTCTCTTCTCTTTCCATCTCTTTTTTTTTTAATTTTAAAAAGCAAACTTTATTAAAATTTAAAAACAATTAAAATATACAAGTTTTTCTCAGCCATAAAATCACTGTATTTTCCTGCGTATAAGACTACTTTCTAACACACAAAAATCTTCTCAAAAGTCGGGGGTCTTCTTATACGCCTGGTCTCATTCTCCTGTAACCAGGCAGACCAGCCCATAAGGCTCTGACGAGCCTTAAATGGCTCTGAGGAGGGTCGTCTTATACGCCGGAAAATACGGTACATATACAGTGCACCACGCCACATACAAACTAAAATATATGTAATTATATATACACACATATACACACCGTGACTTATTACCGATTCTATCCACCTGTCAGCGCTATTTTTATTGTATTGATTTCCCCTGAATTTTGTCTTCAACCTTTTTTTTTCTTTTGATTTATCCACTGGTACCATCTATTCCATACTTTAAAATATTTCCTTATCTTTTAATTCTAAGGTTAATTTATCCCTTTCTGCACGTGTATAAGTTTTTTTTTGCATTGCCTCCTAGGGCTAGAGTAGCACGAGCACAATTGTGGAAAACAGATCGTTTGCCAATGGATCAGGAGGTAATGCCTCTATCTTTTTTCAAAGGCTCAACCTTCATCCTCTCCAGAAATGGCATCGCTTTTCTTTCCCACTTAATCATAACCGCGATTGTGAATATGTTGGTGGAGCAAACAAGGACCAAGTTTCTCACAGGAACGTAATGCGTTCTTTAAGGTGCCGTAATTCCCACCGCCCAGTCCTCCTTGTATTGTGCCACCCTGTCTTCCTCCTGTCAGGCTCAGACCGTGAAGGCTGTCGCTTGGCCCCCTACCTGGTGCTAAACTATGGTTTTTCACTGAGCCACAATTCACTGGCTTCTCCCTGGCATGCTAAGGTTGTTTTCCTAGGCTACCAATGGTAGGAAAGCCCATTTTTTAAAAAAAAAAAAACAGAATAACAGAGTAACAAGAGTTGGAAGGCACCTTGGAGGTCTTGTAGTCTAACCCCAGTGATGGCTAACCTTTTCGGCACCGAGTGCTGAAAACGCGCACAGGTGCACACACCCATAATGCAATACGTGTGTGTGCGCCCCTGCATGTGCATGCACGACCCGTGTGCGCCCTGCCCCTGCAACCCCCATGCATGCGCCCGGCCCCCCAAACATGCGCAGCAAGAGCTGGCCAGCGGGAGGCACACATGCATGCGTGGTGGAGCTGAGCTGGGGCGACAGCTCGCATGCCACACAGAGGGCTCTGCGTGCCACTTGTGGCACAGGTGCCATAGGTTTTGCCATCACTGACCTATATCATTTCAGACAAATGGCTGTCCAATCCTTTTTTGAAAATCTTTCAGTGACGAAACACCCACAACTTCTAGAGGCAAGTTGTTCCACTGCTTTATTGTTCTCACTGCCAGGAAATTTCTCCTGGGTTAGTTTCCACCCATTGCTTCTTGTCCTGCCTTCAGGTGCTTTATAGAAAATAGGCTGACACCCTCTTCTTTGTGGCTGCCCCTGAGATATTGGAAAAATGATATCGTGTCACCAAGTGGTGGGTTTCTACCGGTTTGGCCTGGTTCGGGTTAGCCGGTAGCGACGAAGGTGAACTGAGAGTGAATCGGTTCTCTCTGATGGTTAGGTTGGACCTCTTGCCCACCCCTGTGTTATACATGCCTTATATTTGGTGGGTTTTAGCCCAGCTGAAAGGCGCAGCAGAGCGGATTGCCGCATCTTAGCTGTTCCCTAATACACTGTGTTTGCGCAGAGCGCGAGGGAGCCTGAGTGGCGTAGGAGGCTAATGCCTCCTACTAAGGCAGCATTTGACATCCAGCTGCCTGCAATTACTGCGAGTTCAATTCTCACCAGGCCCAAGGGCGACTCAGTCTTCCATCCTTTCTAAGGTAGGTCAATTGAGGACCCAGTTTGTGGGGGCAATAAGCTGACTTTGTATAAAATATACAAAAGTATGAAGGCTATTGTAAGCCGCCCTGAGTCTCCGGAGAAGGGCGGCATATAAATCAAATTTAAGAAAAACAAACAAAACCATGCGTGCGAAGCGTGTGCATGAAGCAAACCGGTAGTAACACCGGTTGAAACCCACCACTGGTTTCACCCCTAGTCCTTCTTTTCCATAAATTAGACATATCCTATTCCTGCAAACGTTCTTTAGGTGTTTTAGCCTGCATCTCTCTCATCTTTGTTGCTCTTCTCTGCACTCTTTCCAGCGTCTCAACATCTTTTTTTATATTGTGCTGACCCAAACCGGAGCAATAGCTTGTGTGTTTGAATGCAGTTGGCCCTTTCCTTCACTGCAACTTTCAACAATCATCTCCTTGACCGAATTCTCTTTTCTTCTCTGGCATTCTTAACATTATCCCACTCCCAGGCTGGTCACCCTAAGCAGGACTCGGTTTGAATCACACTCCACTGTCTTTCCTTACCAGCGTCATTCAGCCATTTCTCCAGAAGTGGTTTGAGTTTGCACATGTTCTTGAAGCTGAGGTTCAGTGCCTCAAAGCGCGAGATGGTTGTTTGGCTGAAGTCATTCCCATAAAGCTTCCCCATAGCCAACCCCACATCACCCTGTAAAGGATGGTGGGAAGAAAAGGGAGAGAAGCGATTACTGAGAAAATGCCAAGGCTGCGTGTATTTCACAATTGCCTGCACATAATTCTTCTTCTTCTTTCATTAGGGAGAGCTACATCTTACTCTTCCTCATCTGAGCCAAGCATTCTGAGGTGTACCTGCGTGAAGCCCAGTTTGATGCGCCGTTGTTTGAAGGTGCGAGCAAACTGTTCCAGCTCTTCCAGGTCGCTGGGCTCCTCGGGGTGAGAAGGGGTCTCCAGGCATTTGGGCGGCTGTGAGTGAGTGAGGTGGGACTCGGGGAGGCCAGGCCGAGTCACTTGCTGGAGAAGAGGAAGAAATCAAAGAAATGGGAATCCAAGAGACCCAAAAGGACCACCACACACAAGTCCAGGCAGGCTGTATTACCAAACTCAAGGGGAGAAATAACCTCGCTAATTTATCAATTTATTGAATAGCGATTTCTACGCCTGGGCCAAGAGCCTCAGATAGCTCGATGGGCTAGATAACCTGTTATTAACATCCAGCTGTCTGCAATTATGCGAGTTCGAGGCTCAAGGTTGACTCAGCCTTCCATCCTTTCTAAGGTAGGTAAATTGAGGACCCAGTTTGTGGGGGCAATAAGCTGACTTTGTATAAATATACAAAAGTATGAAGGCTATTGCTTAACGCATTGTAAGCCGCCCTGAGTCTCCGGAGAAGGGCGGCATATAAATCAAATAAAAAAAAAAAAGATGGGAGGCACTTCCCTCCCTTCATGAGTTGCAAACGCCATTGACTTCTTTCAGCGTTTGGCAGGTTAGGAATGGATGAATTTGCTCCCTGAGATTCAGGGCTTAAAATTAAATGCTTGCAACTAATTTAATAGCAACATGGCGCTCGCATGTAACACCTCTTCTACGCGAGCTGCACTGGCTTCCGGTGGCCTTCCGAGTGCGCTTCAAGGTGTTGGTTCTTACCTTTAAAGTGCTCCATGGCTTAGGACCTGAGTACTTACGAGACCACCTGCTGCAACCGATAACCTCCCACCAACCAATACGCTCTCACAGAGTAGGCCTACTCATAGTACTATCATTAAAACAATGTGGTCCAGTAGTTCCAAGGGAGAGAGCCTTCTCTGTGGGGGCACCTACGCTTTGGAACAAAATACCCCCTGGAATACGAATAATCCCAGATCTTCGCACTTTCCGACGTGCCCTAAAGACCTTTCTGTTTCAACAAGCAGGGCTAGCATAAACATCTAAATTCTATGCCAAGGTCTTAGCAGATACACTAAGTTGACTCAATTTATTATTTACTGTTTATAAAATATATTTATATGTATATTAAACCTTAATCTGTTCACCGCCCTGAGTTCTTTGGGAGAAGGGCGTTATAGAAATTCAATAAATAAATAATAAATAAACAAACAAACAAACAAACAAATAAATAATACTGGAGAAAACGAAGCAGTATCATCATCTAAAAAGAAAAAAGAAAAAAAAGAGGGCAAACCAAAATATTTGCATGGTTATTTATTTCCTTCTTTTACCTCAATGAATGTTTTACATGTTCTTTCTTTCTTTTTTTTTTTTTTTTACACCAACCCTTCTTTCCTTCCTTGCTCACCTGTGCTGGGAGTCCTGCACGAGGCTGGTTCGGCAGGAGGCTCCCTGGATTCTGCTGAGGTAGCTGAAATAAATTTGGTGTCGGAAGCAGCCCTGTGGGGAGGAAAAGGCTCAAGTTTATCTCTGAAGAGACCCAACATATTTCGGTTCTTTGTGGGCCAAGTTACAGCCCAGTTAAGCCATAAGCAGCAACAGCTTGAAGTTTAGTGCAGCTTTAAGCATGAAAACCGGTTGGTTGACTTTGGGGCCAATCACCAGAAGACGGTGAGTTCTAGTCCTGCCTTAGTTGACCAGGTGACTTTGGGCCAATCACTAGAAGACAGCAAGTTCTAGTCCTTAGACGTGAAAGTTGGCTTGGATGACTTTGGGCCAACCACCAGGAGACAGTGAGTTCTAGTCCTGCCTTAGACATGAAAGTTGGTTGGGTGGCTTTGGGCCAATCACCAGGAGACTGTGAGTTCTAGTCCGCCTCAGGCATGAAAGCCAACTGGGTGACTTTGGACTAATCTTTCGCTCTCAGTCCAACCCACCTCACAGAGTTGTTATGGTGTGGGAAATAGGAAGAGGAAGAAGCATGTCTGCCACCTGGAGTTGTTTATGCTTTTTTTTTTTTAATTATCTCCTCACCTTGCTGTCCCTGCTGGGCCTGTGGCAGCAGGAACTGTGCAGGTGGCTGGAGAGGGTGCCCTGGGACAAGGACTAACTGCTGGAGCTGCAGCAGCTGCTGGATATCCTAGAAGAAAAAGAATTGGGAGGAGAAACAGGGTGAAAAACATCTCCACACGGTGCACGGTTACCCAATTTTCAATGCAGTTGAACTTCTTGAGAGATGCCTGAGAATTATACTTGCCCTGAGACCACTGAGCACCTTTCTCCCCTGGAACCATGGCTGCCGTGAGCTTCCCAGAAAAGAGGCCATGGCTAGGGCAGGAATCTCCAACCTTGGCAACTTTTAGACTTGTGGACTTCAACTCACACAAGTCTGAAATCCACAAGTCTTAAAGTTGCCCAGGTTGGAGACCCCTGGGCTAAGGGACCAGTTTCAATGGACAATGCAATCTCAAGCCATCTGAGAACCAGTGTTTCCTTTGACCCCCTCGCCCCCCAAGAGTGACCGCCTTCCCTTCCAAGGAGAAGTGGCCTGGCAATGCAGAGAACCTCTTGTGGCCAGTCGACCCTGCAAAGCACCCTGCGTCATGCACAAGCCCTTACCTGTGCCGTGAGTTGGATTGGTTGGGACAAGGCCAGCTGGGGTGCCTGGGGCTGGCTCTGTGGTGCTGGCAGTTCAGCCCCAGGTTGCTGAGAGGAGGCAGCGGCGGCAGCGGCAGCATTAGACTGCTGTACAGCAGCCGCCAAAAGCTGTGCTTGCGCTTGCTGTAGGAGCAGCTGCTGTTGGGCGGGCATCAGGGCAGTGAGCTGTAGGAGAGGAGGCAGCAGGCAGGGCGGGCAGCAAGCAGGAGGCAAAGGGGAAGGAAGGAAGGAAGGAAGGAAGGAAGGAAGGAAGGAAGGAAGGAAGGAAGGAAGGAAGGAAGGAAGGAAGGAAGGAAGGAAGGATCAAAGGGAAGGAAGGATCAGAGAAGGAAGGAAGGAAAGAAGGAAAGAAGGGAGGGAGGGAGGAAGGAAGGAAGGATCAGAGGGAAGGAAGAAAAGATCAGAGAAGGAAGAAAGGAAAGGAGGGAGGGAGGAAGGAAGGAAGGAAGGAAAGAAGGATCAGAGAAAAAAAGGAAGGAAGGAAGGAAATAAGGAAGGAGGAAGGATCAGAGAAAGAAGGGAGGGAGGAAGGAAGGAAGGATCAGAGGGAAGGAAGAAGGAGGGATCAGAGAAGGAAGGAAGGGAAGAAGGAAAGAAGGGAAGAAGGTAGGATCAGAGGGAAGGAAGAAAGGATCAGGGGGAAGGAAGAAGGAAGGATCAGAGAAGGAAGGAAGGAAAGAAGGAAAGAAGGGAAGAAGGAAGGATCAGAGGGAAGGAAGAAGGTAGGATCAGAGAAGGAAGGAAAGAAGGGAGGGAGGGAGGGAGGGAGGAAAGAAGGAAGGAAGGAAAAAAGGAGGAAGGATCAGAGAAAGGAGGGAGGAAGGATCAGAAGGAAGAAGGATCAGAGAAGGGAGGGAGGGAGGGAGGGAGGGAGAGAGGGAGGAAGGAAGGAAGGAAGGAAGGAAGGAAGGAAGGAAGGAAGGAAGGAAGGAAGGAAGGAAGGAAGGAAGGAAGGAAGAAGCAAGTTAGTCAACTACATTCCCTGCCCTCAGCAAAGAGCCAGAAACTTCCTCAGGTAGGCAGCCATACATTTCTTCTTTTGCCAGAGTCTGGATTCACACACACCATGGAGAACTTGGCCAGGAGGGAGAGAAGCAGCTGTGGTGCTCATTGTCGTGCGTGGAGGTTCAGGGAAAGCCAAAGTACCTGTTGGATTCCTCCTTGTCCATGGGAGGGATAAGGGAGGGTTGCTGCTAAGAGGGAGGCAGCAGCCGAGTTTTACTACGCAGGGTAGAATGGCATCTCCTTCTCCAGCAGCCTTTGGGGCAGAGGCTGAGATCTCTCCGTCTGCTTCCCCGGCCTCCGTCCATCCCAGGAGAGCACTAACATTCACAACTGAAGAGAATGTGGGGCTCCAAAATGACCCATTTCCTTCCCTTCCTTGAGACAACCTCTCCCAATGCAATATAGGCCACGTTGTGAGGATTACAGGTGGTCCTCGACTTTGGTTTAGGGACCAAAGTTACAACAGCCCTGAAAAAAGTGACTTAGATGACCGTTTTTCACACTTAACAATCGTTGCAAGCATTCCCCACAGTCTCGTGATCAAAATTCAGCAGCTGGCTCATATTTATGACGGTTGCAGCGTCCAAGGGTCACGCAGTCCCCTTCTGCGACCTTCTGACCAGCAAAGTCAATGGGGAAGCCAACGACCATGTTACTAACTTACCAACTGTGGGAATTCACTTAGCCATGGTGGCACGGAAAGTCATAAAAAGGAGAAAAATTCGCTTAACAAAATGTCTCGCTTAACGACGGAAGTTGTGGGCTCAATGGTGGCCGTAAGTCAAGGACTACCTGCACTTATATGAACGTCTATGTAAGTAACGTCTAGATAACGATAAACTATTTAAGTATGCTCAGCGTAGAGAGTCTCCTTTTAGGAGAAAGTCGTATTGTATGATCCATGGTGACCCAGGGGTTAGAATGCAGTACTGCAGGCTAATTCTGCTGACTGCCAACTGCCAGCAGTTTGGCAGTTCGATTCTCAAGGTTGAGAATCGAACTGTTGGCAGTTCAATGGCTCAGTTTGGCAGTTCGATGGCTGAAGGTTGACTCAGCCTCCCATCCTTCCGAGGACCCAGATTGCTGAGGCAATAATAGGCTGACATGGTAAACCACTTAGAGAAGGCTGTAAAGCAGTGTGAAGCGGTATATAAGTGTAAGGGCTATCGCTATTGCTAATCCTACAGCGAATGTTTGAATTTTGCCAGCGTGGATTGCAAGCTCCTTCCTCCACTTTCCTCAACCTTCGATGGCAATACTCGAGGTAGAAATACTTCAAGGGGTTTTTCAATCCCGTTCTGTTCCACCTCACCTCGCTTCACCCAAGGGCGAATTGCAGAAACTGCCTGTTGCACTTACCCCAGCAAGTTGGCTGCCCGCTAACATGAGCTGAGCCTGGGGTAGGTGCGGCTGCTGAGGTTGAGGAGCTGGGGCTGGGGCTGGAGCCGGGGCTGGAGCTGGAGGCATTTCTGTAGAGTCTTCAGCTTTGATCTGGAAGGGAATAATAATAATAATTTTGAATTGAATTATTAATTAATTAATTATTATTTATTGAATTGTTGAGTTTCCGCCAGTCTTAGATTGTGAACCTAACTGCAGATTATCCACGTAGAGTAATAGTAATAGGCACCTTGAGTGCAATTATAAAACATCTGGAGCAACACTGGAACTTCATCAGCACTGACAAAATCACCATCAGTCAATTGCAAAAGGCAGCTTGACTCGGAACAGCTTACATCCTGCAACGAGACTTCTAACACCATCAAATATCCACATCTGCCTATCCCAGATGCTTGGGAAGGACCCGATAGGCAGATAAAAATGTCAAATCCAGTCTGAACATCTGGCTGAGTGTAGTGATCAACCACAAAACAGATGGTCCTCGACTTACAACAGTTCGTTCAGTGACCGTTCAAAGTTGCAACGGCACTGAAAACAGTGACTTAGAACCATTTTCACACTTACAGCCGTTGTAGCAGCTTCGTGGTCACGCAATCAAAATTCAGACGCTTGGCAACTGACTCTTATTTATGACGGTTGCAGTGTCCTGGGGTCATATCACCTTTTGGGACCTTGTGACAAGCAAACTCCAATGGGGAAGCCAGATTCATTAAACAACCGTGTTACAAACTTAACAGCTGCAGTGATTCACTTAACCACCATGGCAAGAAAGGTCGTAAGATGGGGCAAAATTGCTTAACAAATGTTTCGCTTAGCAACAGAGATCTGGGGTTCAATGGGGGTTCGCCTGATTCGCCAGTTGCATCCCTTTCTGGATCGGGGCTCCTTATGCACAGTCACTCATGCCCTCGTCACTTCCCGCCTGGACTACTGCAATGCTCTCAACATGGGGCTCCCCTTGAGCCCCATGTTGAGCCCGGAGGCTCCAACTGGTGCAGAATGCAGCCGCGCGGGGGATTATGGGAGCAAGAGGGTGCTCCCATGTGATGCTTCTCCTGCGTGAGTTGCATTGACTTCCAATGGTCTTCCAGGTGCGCTTCAAGGCATTGGTTACACCTTTAAAGCGCTCCATGGCGTAGGACCTGGGTATTTGTGGGACCGCCTTCTGCCGGTAGCCTCCCACCAGCCAGTCCCACAGAGAGGGACTCCTCAGGGTGCCGTCAGCCAGGCAATGTCGGCTGGTGACCCCCAGGGGGAGGGCCTTCTCTGTGGCAGCACCACCCCTCTGGAACGATCTGCCCCCAAAGATTCGAAGGATATCAGATCTCCGGGCCTTTCGCCATGCCCTAAAAACTTTTCTTTTCCATCAAGCAGGGCTGGCGTAAACGCCCCCCCCCCCCCCACTTTTTTTAACCTTTTAAAACTTATTTTAATCTTTTTTAGCTTTTAAAGTGTCAATGGGTTTTAGGTTGGGATGTTTTAAATTTGGGTCAAAGTTGTGTAATTCTTTTAATAATTTTTAGATTTTGAATTGGTATATTTTTATTCTTGGCTGTTCACCGCCCTGAGTTCAGCAGGAGAAGGGCGGTATACAAATTGAATAAAATAAATAAAACAAATAAATAAATTACAAAGAAAGATGGCCCCTTCCTTGTACTTTTTTTTTTTTTTTAAAACCTTGTAGCTCCCTCGGCTGAACTGAATAGTTATGTCTCACACTAGAACCAAGGGTCAAGAAAGGAAACAGGGCAGCTGTCAGAAGGATCCTGTACTGGAGAGATTGAGCTCTCGGTCCCAGCATGGAGATGAAGGGGGTGATTCAGTGGAGGCCCTCAACTGCAGCCAAGATCATGTGTACTTCCGACTTGAGGAATTCCAAGCAAGAGGATCCAAATCCTGCAAAGTTAAAATCTCTGCTACACTGCAGATTTTTTAGTAAGGAGTTCTTTGTAGGGATGAGAAATAATGCAGTACAATACATTCACATCCCGCCCACTGACCAGTGCAAGATGATTTATCGTTACTTCGCTTCCTGTTTTGCTGCCAGGGTTGGGGCGCAGGGAATTCCCCCCTTAAACCAACCTTGATTCAGAAGTTCCTATCAGATTGATAACAAAAGCGCAGAGCACTTCCCATTGGGGGGGTCGTTCTTTGTCAGTGTGATTTTGACCTGCAATGCCTCGCTCTGGCCTTTCTTGGGAGGGGGAAGTTTCAGAATTTCCGGGGGGGGGGGCGGTTGTTGAAGCCGCCTGAAGGGCCACTCAGAATCGTTTGCAATATTGCAGAAAGTGCAACTTTTAAAATTATATTAAGAGCTGAGCTGTTGAAGTTATCTAATTCTATGTCTCAAAAAAAGAGAGAGAGAGAGAAAGGGAACAGATTGTGGTTTGGGCAATATGCAAATGTTTTCTGTGCAATCAGTTAATCAAAAGGCAAGTGATTAATCCAGCTAAACAGACACGCACAGAGAGAGTTTAACAGACTTCTCATAGCATCCTTCAAGCAAGCATCAAGGGGTTTGGTCACATTTCAAAGCTTAATAGACCCTAGAGTCAGACGAGGATAGAGAGGCAGTGTTTCTCAACCATGGCAATTTGAAGATGGGTGGACTTCAACTCCCAGAATTCCCCAGAATGAAAGGTGACCACTCCTATTACCTCATCCCTCAAGTATCCACCATTTTCCTCTGTCCTGGGCTGAAATTAAAGCCCACTTCTACACAGCTTCTGACCCAAGGTCAATCCAAGCCAATCTGAATGCCAGATGCCTTTTTAGAGCAATATTTCCTCAATCTTGGCAACTTTAAGTGATGGTGGACTTCAGCTCCCAGAACTCCCCAGCCAGAAATGCTTGGTGAGGAATTCTGGGAGTTGGAGTCCACCCATCTGAAAGTAGCCAAAGGTTGAGAAACACTGGGAATTCTGAGAAGAAATGACACCACGTCGTGGTTCTGTAGGTAGTCAGAGGAAGAAATGGGACTTACCTTGGTGCCCGTGATGGTTGGGGATGGGGAGAACGGGGAAGGTTTGCTCTGCTGAGTCTGGAAGGGAAAACACGAAGCAACTTCAGCACTGGCAATCTAAGACTGTGGCCCACTTCAAGGTATAACTATTTCCTTACTCCCACTGCTCCTCCCAAATGTTCTCACCTGATGGTTTGTGTCAGGTCCATTTCTTTCTGTATCTAGAAGCAAAAAAGTTAAATTCACCACATAGGGTCCAAACTAAAAGAATCTCAAGAATGGCCAACTTGATCTGAACAATCCACCCATCTCTCAATCTCCATAATAGATCCTCAGACAGGGGCTGATCCATTTGTTCCTTTCTCATACTCCTTGATACATCCTGTGCCTACCTCTGCTGCTTCTAGTGACTGGAGGAATTCGAATTTCTGGTGAAGATGTTTCTACAATTCTGCAGTGTTATATCAACAGCTGAATCATTGGCTCTGGGCCACGGATAACCCCCCCTACATTGGGATAGATAACAGGCTCCAGAGCAACACATCAAAAAGGAATAAAAAATGAGGAAAAATGCCTAGAATATAATGTATTGCCGAATGTATTTTGAGTTCACACGTTTCGTTCTCCAAAAACAAGATCAGTGTACCAGATCTTGTTATGGCCCTGATAGTTTTGATAGTGTCAATAAAGAAACAGAGGAAGCAATCATTTTTGTCACCTCCAATCGTTCTCAATTCATTTACATTTGTATTTAGATATAGATGGATGATCCTTCAAGGCTGATCTGTGAAAGTATTAAATGATTGATCTGTGTGATCGTGCATCGCTCTTCCTCATTCACAAGTTATTGGTGTGGTCTTGTTAATGGTCCGATTAGTTTAAGAATCATTCTGAAATGTGGTATTTCTGTGAGAGCAATGACAGCAGGGTCCTGAAGGGTTGCCACAAAGAAGAGGGAGTCAACCTATTTTCCAGAGAAAACTGAAGTCAGCGCAGAAGCAACGGATGGAAACCAATCAAGGAGAGAAGCAACCTAGAACGGAGGAGAAATTTAATGAGTGATTAATCAGTGGGATGACTTGCCTCCAGAAGTTGTGGGTGCTCTACCACTGGCGGCTTTTAAGAAGAGGGTGGACAGCCACTTGACTAAAATGGTATAAGATTTCCTGCTTGTGCAAGGAGATGGGCTAGACAGATGACATCTAAAATCCCTTCCAACTCTACTATTCTGTTATTCTTCTTTTCTCTAAAATAGAATGGGGAATATTTTCCGGCTAAAGGAACAAGTGGTTGTCCGAACATTCCTCCACTAACTCATCCCCTTCAACACCTTCTTTTGGAGCAATCTCTATCTGTCCCACCTTCCCAGCCAGAGGTGATTCTCGTCTCATCCAGAAATTGAGATAATCCCATTCTTGGCCATCCAAGAGTCACAAAGTGCTTGCTTTGCACAAGAGAATGGGACTGCCCAATGGAGCAGAATTGCCTTATTTTCTTCCATCGGAATAGAGCTGGAAGGGACCTTGGAGGTCTTCTAGTCCAACCTCCTTCTCAAGCCCTGTACCATTTCAGACAGGTGGCTATGCAGTCTCTTCTTAAAAACCTCCAATGATGGAGCACCCATCCATGACTTCTGGAGGCAAGCTGTTCCACTGGTTAATTGTCCTCACTGTTAGAAAGTTTCTTCTTAATTCCAGTTTGCTTCTTTCCTTAGTTAGTGTCCATCCTTTGCTTCTTGTCCTGCCTTCTGGTACTTTGGAGAATAGACTAGAATAACAGAGTCGGAAGGGACCTTGGAGGTCTTCTAGTCCAACCCCCTGCTTAGACAGGAAAACTTACGCCACTTCAGGCAAATGGTTATCCAACATCTTCTTTAAAACTTCCAGTGTTGGAGCATTCACAACTTCTGGAGGCAAGTTGTTCCACTGATGAATGGTTCTCGCTGTCAGGAAATTTCTCCTTAGGTTGCTTCTCTCCTTTAGTTTCCATCCATTGCTTCTTGTTCTACCCTCAGGTGCTTTGGAGAATAGCTTGACTCCCGCTTCTTTGTGGCAGTCCCTTAAATATTGGAAGACTGCTATCATGTCACCCCTAGTCCTTCTCTTCACTAGACTAGCCATGCCCAGTTCCTGCAATTGTTCTTCATATGTTTTAGCCTCCAGTCCCCTAATCATCTCTGTTGCTCTTCTCTGCACTCTTTCTAGAGTCTCAACATCTTTTTTACATCGTGCCGACCAAACTTGATGCAGCATTCCAAGTGTGGCCTTACCAAGAACATGATCCCTCTTCTTTGTGGCAGCCTCTCATTTTAATATTTTTTATTTTATTTATTTGGTAATGGTGTCCCAAAGGGAGATTTTTCGTTAATGCTTCAATGGCTGAAGTGATAGCCAAACCAATGAATAACAATTGGTCGTTTGGCTTCTTTTTAACCATTTAGTCCTATCCGGTTCTTGGCGACTTTTATACACAAGGGCTCTCCATGCTAACGTGTGTCAAGCACAGCTTCTTTCAATTGTTGGATGTTCAAGTTTGCATCAGATTTGGGGTTATCAAGCCAGTGCTTGCCCTTCCTGAATAACAATACTTTATACGAAACGTTGCCTGATTCTTCTCCTTGGTCCATTCTCCTTTGCTTAGTTCCTTATCTTTCCCAGGACAGTAACTTTTAATAGTTTTTTCCCCCCAATGCTTTGTTTCTCAGTGCACCGAGAAGCCCTCCTTCCATTCTTCATCATTTTCTCTTGTTCCCCTTCGTCCACTACTTCAGATACTAATTCTGATCCATGTCCAAAACTGGCTAATGCAATACAGTAGCACCGAGTTGTCTCAGGAGTATATTAATACTATTTATTAGGCCTAATGGCTCCTTTATATCTTGAAGATGACTGGGGGAAAATTATGTATAAAAAAGCCAATTTCTGGGTTCCTGACTTTTCTATTAAGGCTCTCTTAACGAAAAGCTGGCGTCTGACCCTGCAGGGATCTTCTTTATTTATTCATTCACTTGCATTCTGTATTTTTAATACCTTCTTACATTTAAAAGGAGAAAGAAAATGAATTAGCTTCCAAGAGGCCACCGCTGCACAGACTGCAGGGAAAGGCGGGTTCTCATTTCACCCAGCCTCTGCAAGAGCCTTTCGGTTAATGAATACATAGGTTCTTATCCTTCCCATCCAACCAACTTACCTGTATGGTCTTCTTGCAGCTCCAGGCGCACCTTCTCCAGTTCCAAGGGCTTAGACATTCTTACTTCTGTGAGAAAAAGGAAGGAACAAAAAAAAAAAAAAGAAAAGGAAAAAGGAAAGGAAAGGAGAAGAAAATGCAGATGAGTTTTGATAAAGGTACACAGGAGGTAAGTGGGGCCAGAAATCAGTGCCAATAGCAATAGCGCTTAGGCTTATATACTGCTTCATAGTCCTTTACAAGCTCTCTTTAAGCCAGGGGTGTCAAACTCGATTTCATTGAGGGACGCATCAGGATTATGTTTGACCTCGGGGGGGGGGGCTGTATGGGTGGGCACAGCCAGCTCAATGCCACTCGTGTCGGGGGCACCTGTGGTGGCCTAAGCACTCTGCCAGCAGGCTCCCAAACTCCATTTTTGGCTGCGATGGTCACCTGCAACTTCTGCCAGCAAAAACGAAGCTCGGGAGGGCCACGCACGGAGCTTGGGAGCTCCGTTTTCATAGGCAGATGGATGCAGGAGGGCGTCGTGGCAAAAAATGGAGCTCATGAGGGCTGTGCGCGATCCACCCGAGGTCCGTTTTCTCTAGCAGAGGGACTGTGGGCTGGACCTTCACTGTTTCCAGAGTGGCCCTGCAGGCCAGATCTAAGCACCCTGCGGGCTGGATTTGGCCCACGGGCCTTGAGTTTGACACCCCTGCTCTAAGCAGTTTACAGTTTCAGCCTATGGCCCCCAATAAACTGGGTCCTCATTTTAACAACCTTGGAAGGATGGAAGGTTGAGTCAACCTGGAGCTGGTTAGGATCGAACTCTATCCACTGCTCCACCAGGTCTCTATTATGTGCCAAATCTAGGTAACATGAAACCCACAAATGAAAAACTGAGAATTGGAGAGAAATCAACATTGATGGCTTTAAAACGAAAGAAAGAAATGAAACAAAAATGTTATCAGGTTCGCTCCTTCCTACCTTGTAATATGACACTGCAGAATTCAAACTGTATAAAATCTGAAAATAAATGCCTCATACATGTCAAATTATTCCAACACCCCATTACTCTGAAACTTCCAAAACCATTGCTTATGAGTTCTCAGTGTTTTAATCTTTGTCAGCTGCCTAGAGTCACTGGTGTGAGATGGGTAGCTATATTTAAAAAAAGAAAAGTAGGAAGACTATTGCCTGCATATTTTTTTTCTAAATCTCCTCCGAGAAATAAAATGGTTTAATCTTGGTTTTCTTTTAATGAAAACTGTAATTCAGCGAAGCAGCTGAAAAAAAATCCCTGAGAGATCTAGGCTACACAGTATATTCCTGCTTGGAACCAGGGGTGCGATTCAGCCAATTCGAACGAACCAGATGCTAATTTTACATCTGGTTCGCTGAACCGGTAGTTGCAAGGACTGGCTTGCCCCGCCCCACCCACCCCGCTCCTCCCCTCATTAAAACACATATAATACAAATATTTAAAAAGTTTAAAATTAAATTAAATCATCGGCATTTCAGTATAAAAAATCTCAAAATCTAAAAGTTAAAACACCCAATTTAAAACCCAAAAATTGATAATATCAAAATTTTAAAAACCCCATTAAAACCAATCAAGCTAGGCTGGCTTGTTGAAATAAGTAAGTCTTAAGGTCCTTTCGGAAAGCGCGGAAGTCCGGGATCAATCGAATTTCAGGAGGTAGCTCATTCCACAGGGTGGGTGCCCCCACAGAGAAGGCTCTCCCCCTAGGGGCTGCCAGCCGACATTGCTTGGCTGATGGCACCCTGAGGAGGCCCTCTCTGTGTGAGCGTACTGGCCGGTGGGAGGTTATCGGTAGTAGCAGGCGGTCTCGCAAATACCCCGGCCCTACGCCATGGAGTACTTTAAAGGTGAGAACCAACACCTTGAAGTGCACCCGGAAGACCACCGGAAGCCAGTGCAGCTCGCGCAGGAGAGGTGTCACGTGGGAGCGCCTTGTCACTCCCATAATCACCCGCGCGGCCACATTCTGGACCAGTTGGAGCCTCCGGGTGCATCCCAAGGGGAGCCCCATGTAGAGAGCATTACGGGCCCATTTCTGGCCTCCGGAGCCCAGGGGAGGGCGTTTTTGTCCTCCTGGAGGCTCAAGGAAAGCCTCCGGAGCTTGGGGAGGGCAAAAATGTCTCCCCCACACACTGTGGTGCAGGAGGCCGAGTAAGCCACACCCACTCAGCAACCAGAACCGGTTGCTAAAATTTTTGAATCCCACCCCTGCTTGGAACAAAGGAGACCGCCTTCTCTTATCCCCGTTAGAGACCCTCACCTAAATCCAAACCTTTGGCTAAGCACGTCACAACAGGTACTTGAAAGATTAAATGTTTTGAAACGTTTGGGCACTGAATGCATGGAGGGATAAATAGGAAAAAGAAACAAAAAACCAGAAATGAGCGTATATTTAGCAAGCTAAACATTTGGAACTGCAGAAATATTGGATGACCACTAGAATTTGACATTCAGTAATTATCTAGATTTTTGCAGACCCCTTTAACGTTTTCAAGAAGTTGCTATTTTTTCTATTCATATTTTTCAATATCTAAATACCTCCTCCGTGGTGGGCAGATAACCGTGCAAGAAAATAATACAAAACTTCAATAAATAAAGTTAACATCCAGCGGCCTCAGAAGTCACCTAAATCAAAAAATGTTCAAACCAAATAATTCTCAGTTGTTTGTGAAATGCAAGCAGGGATTTGGGACCATCCAAGCTTTGGCAGGAGAGTACCCCAAGCATGGGGGCCAGCACTGGAAGGCTTGTTGTCTGGTTTGTACCCCCATGGCTCTGGCAAAGAAGGGGAGCCCCTCAGTAGGCCCCTCTCTACATACCAGGACTAGATGGGCACATTTCATTCTAGAAAGCACTGCCTGCTATCTTCCTAGGACAACTTCTTTTTTTAGGAATCCGTGGTTGTGCGATGGGGGTCACAACCATGGACTTTAACAGGGGATTAAGACAGACATGGAGAATGAAAGTTATGTCGCTGCCTATTAGCTTTGCGAAATGGCACTAAGATTACTGCTGGAGAGGAAAGACAAGAATGGGGTTACAATAGAATAGAGTAAGAGTTGGAAGGGACCTTGGAGGTCTTCTAGCCTAACCCCCTGCTTAGACAGGAAACCCTACACCACTTCAGAGCATTGGAGCATTCACAACTTCTGGAGGCAAGTTGTTCCACTGGTTAATTGTTCTAACTGCCTTCTCCTTAGTTCTAAGTTGCTTCTCTCCTTGATTAGTTTCCACCCATTGCTTCTTGTCCTGCCTCTCAGATGCTTTGGAGAAGAGCTTGACTCCCTCTTCTTTGTGACAACCCCTGAGATATTGGAACACTGCTATCATGTCTCCCCTAGTCCTTCTCTTCACTAGATTAGCCAGGCCCAGTTCCTGCAACAGTTCTTCATATATTTTAGCCTCCAGTTCCCTAATTGTTACCTTCACGTCTTATTTGTGGTTTTTCCTGAAATATCTGGTTACTTGATCCAGAAAACCTTGGCCCTGATATACCTTTGCTGTTTCTAAATAAAGCAGGGGTCTCCAAATTTGGGCAACTTTAAGACTTGTGGACTTCAACTCTCAGAATTCCTCAGTCAGAATTCTGAGCGTTGAAGTCCACAAATCTTGAAGTTGTCAAGTTTGGAGACTCCTGTTATAAAGCCTCTTCTCCCATTTATGTCCTCTGTTGAGAAAACTAACCTGATATGTTGCTTCCATGGTTGAGAACCAGGTTTATTATTCCCCTTCTGAGGCAGGAAATTTGTACCAAGTAAGTCTCCTTTAATGCTAAGTCTGCTCATCTCAGTGGATAGAGATAAAATCCCCTATCATGGCCATCGACTCTGAGACACTTTATTTAGTGATTTCTTTCCAAGAAATTATGCTAACTGGTTGTTGATATTATTCATACTGCCGGCCCTTTCATTAGATAAAGTAAGACAATGGTCTCTGGTAGCAGATGCTGGAGGTGGCCAACTCTGGTGATCTAGCAGCTTGGATTTCTTGGTTGTTCTTCTGATTTGGATATTGCTACAGACAGTGTGTGCTAAATAACCTACTATAGTCTAATCTAAACTATATATGGTAATCTAGTAGAACAAGAATTGGAAAAAGGACGCCATCCTACCACTAGAGTCCACCAAACATCTGTTCAAGATCCATTGGAGGCAAAAGAATCTACAGGTTAGTATTGTGACATCATCATCGGCCGAGGTAATTCACTCTTTCCATCAGTGAGGTTCTGCCATTTGATAGTTTCATAATCATCACATTTTTAAATCTAGCGTGATACGGAAGGAAGGAAGGATAGGGAGGAAAGGAAGGAAGGAGAGAGGAAATGTGGAAGGAAGGAGAAGGAGGAAAGGAGAGGAGAGGAGAGGAGAGGAGAGGAAAGGAAAGGAAAGGAAAGGAAAGGAAAGGAAAGGAAAGGAAAGGAAAGGAAAGGAAAGGAAAGGAAAGGAAGGATAGGAAGGGAGGGAGGAAGGGAGGAAGGATAGGGAGGGAAAGAGGAAGGGGAGGGGAGAGAGGGAGGAAAGGAAGGAAGGAGACAGGAAATATGGAAGGAAGGAGAAGGAGGAAAGGAGAGGAGAGGAGAGGAGAGGAGAGGAGAGGAGAGGAGAGGAGAGGAAAGGAAAGGAAAGGAAAGGAAAGGAAAGGAAAGGAAAGGAAAGGAAAGGAAAGGAAAGGAAGGATAGGGAGGGAGGAAGGATAGGGAGGGAAAGAGGAAGGGGAGGGGAGGGAGGGAGGAAGGAAGGAAGGCCACTTGTTCAGTGTGATAAATGCTTCTCCGTGTTTTCCTATTCATTCAACACCAGTCAGAATCCCACTTGGTCTGTAAGCAAACACTGAAAGCTATCACTTTTTAAAAAACTGGACATCAGAGCAGGAGTATAACCGCTGATTTTACCTTCATATAATGAATAGGATAAGTCCAACAGATTCAGCCAAATGTGCACCTATTAAAGACCCAGCAGGGAAGAAGGAGCCAGCCCTTTTCAGCATCTCCCATTACATTTCTTCATCTCCTTCGTAATAAAAAGCAATCTTTAGGAGAGACTGCCATTGTTGCTACTCTCCACCCCACCTTCTACCAGTTTTCAGGGAATGCCATATGCAAAAAAAGGAAAAGCAAAATAGTTTCAGAACTTGCAACTAAAGCTGGAGATTTGTAACTAAAGGTTGCTAGATAAAACTATTCCTATCCAGAGCCCACCCTGCCCTGAACACAGGTTCTCCTCAAGTTACAACAGTTCTTTTAGTGACAGTTCGAAGTGAGGTACAATGTGCTGAAAAAAGTCATTTATGACCATGTTTCACACTTACAACCATTGCAGCATCCCCAGAGTCACGTGATTCCTTTTTGCGACCTTCTGACAAGCAAAGTCAATGGGGGAGACAGATTCACTTAACAATTTTCTTACTAACTTAACAACGGCAGTGAATCATTTAACGAATGTGGCAAGAAAGGTCATAAAATGAGGCGAAACTCACTTAATAACTGTCTTGCTTAGCAGTGGATGTTTTGGGCACAATTATGGTTGCAAGTCGAGGACTAACTGTATTCAAAGATATTCAGATTTATTCCTTTTCCTGTCTGGTTTTCCATTTTGCTCCCTCTTCGGAAAGCGGTGGGTTTCAAATTTTTTTTACTACCGGTTCTGTAGGTGTGGCTTGGTGGGCATGGCAGGGGAAGGATACTGTAAAATCTCCATTCCCTCCCCATTCCAGGGGAAGGTTACTGCAAAATCCCTATTTCCTCCCGATGGGAGCTGGGACTTGGGAGGCAGAGAATAGATGGGGGCGGGACCAGTGAGAATTTTTACTACCAGTTCTTCGAACTACTCAAAATTTCCGCTACCGGGAAACCCACCTCTGTAACAGCTGCTATATGGGACATTTCTGCCCATCAGAATCCTATCTACAGTCTCCATGTCACCCCCCTTTTTTTTAGCGTAATTCAGCCAACCTGGTAGTTCCCAAAGCTTTTTGATATATTTTTGTGTGTGCGCAAGGTTGCTGCCACTCTGACTAGACGAGATTTGGCTGTTGGAGAACTTAATTCCCGTAGTAAAACGAGCTTCAGCAACTCAAGGAATTAGGCTTGCGATCTTTTTAGAGAGGTAGCAGAGAGCTTTTTCCTGGTACACTGAAGGGAAAAGTTCACACCCTAGTTTCTTTCTATCAAGCCCACACTAAAGACACAGAGTACGTGATGCTGGGCAAATGGCATTCTCGTATATCCACCACAATCTGCACAGCTGGCATTTAATGCTGCAAGCGTTTTGTAATACGGGAACGATCATGGGTATGATAACAGCTGGTGAAATAACCCAGAAATGTCAATCTATAATCTGTGATCAAAGATAATAGAGAGGCGTTATGTACATAAGAATCAAATTGGATTTTGAGACTGAATAAAAGCTGAACGGGAGGTTTTTATGAGAGATATGAAAATACCTCTTAGCTGTGAATATTGTTTAATGCAGAGTCAACACATAATGGAGCCTGTTTTCAAGTTAAATTCATTCTTTTCATCAACCATGTCCCCGACCATTAATTTTTTCACAGCTGAAAGAAATCCTAGCGTGATTCTCAGGATCATTTGGGATAAAAGCACCCGGCAGTGAATTTTCTGAAGCACATTTTCATCTGGAACTGTTTCATCTGGAACTGGAACTGTGTTTGTTCATTTGTCTCTAACAAAATATCTGAAATGCAGATATCCAACAAGGAAGAATCTTTTCTTGACAGGCAGAAAACTAAGGGAGAACTAACTCTTGATTTTTGATTGAAGATCTACATCCCATGGATGTAGAAGACTCATGGAGAACATTGAGAGCAGTGTTCCAGTATTTGAGGGGCTGCTACGAAGAAGAGGGACTCAATTTGTTATTTTCCAAAGCCCCTGAAGGCAGGACAAGAAGCAACGGATGGAAACTAATCAAGGAGAAGCAACCTGGAATTAAGGAGAAATTTCCTTGACAGTGAGAACAATCAACCAGTGCAACAGCCTGCCTTCAGAAGTTTTCGGTGCTCCAACATTGAAGGCTTTTGAGAAGAGACTGGACAGCCACTTGTCTGAAATGGTATAAGGTTTCCTGCTTGAAAATCCAGGGGGATGATCTAGAAGACCTCTAAGGTCCCTTCCAACTCTTGTTAGTCTGCTACAGCTGCTACCTGCTCTTTGAGCAGGACCTATCAGTGCAAGTTCTTTATTTGTGTCAGAAGCATCTTCAAACCCTTATTCTGCTAAGGATGGCTCAGTGTTAGAACACTGAATTTAGGACATGTCTGAATCTCGTGTTCATTTTTCACTAGAGTCTGCGATACAGCACTATTAAAAGTCAATGTACTAAATTTTAAAAACAGAAATGCAGCAAACGTTAACTCGTGTTGTGGATTTCCTTCATGTATTTTTATTTCTCGAACTGGTTTTATCCCTTAACTATGAGCGTTATTTGTATTTTCATACGTTGTAAGGCACCTTCTGAAGGTTTTTTTTTTTTAAAGAAGGACTCCGCATCATATAAATAAGCAAATGGTAGGTTAGGATTGGTTCCTGGGTTAAACCTGCGTGGAGTGATCCGACTGCAGGGATCACAGATTTGTTTGACGAAGATTTTTTTAAGGGGAGGGGGAGGAAAGACAGACAGAAAGAAACGGAAAAAGTGACAGCGAGCAGGAGAGCTAGAGGCAAGAAAACATGGCTAAATTTGTAATTTTTGCTAAGCCATAAACTACTGTATGTTATTTGAAACTTAGAGACCCAATTTGGAATCGTGGTTAAGAGGCTGGCCTAGAAACTAGGAGCATGTGAGTTCTAGTCCCACCTTAGGCATGAAAGCCGGCTGGGTGACGTCGGGACAATCAATCTCTCTCAGCCCACTTCACAGGGTTGTTGTTAGAAAAATAGAAGGACAAAATAGAATTATTGTTGTGACCCGTCAGCGGCCTGTGCAGCTAGTAGCTGATTCCGACAGCGAGGAAGTTGGTGTGGTGCTGCGCCAGCAGCCTGTGCAGCTGGCACTTGAGTCAGACAATGAGGAGGCTGGCGAAGATGTGGTGCCAGAGGCAGTGATTCAGCCAGGGCCTTCAGAACTTCCAATAAGTGAAGAGGAAGAAGAGGAGGAGCCTTTTCTCGATGCACAGATGCGCAGAGCTCCCAAAAGGCAGGAGTGGTTTTTCAGGAGGAGGCTTGGGGCTAATTGGCCACTTCCTTAGCCTATTTAAGGAAGGACAACAACTGAGGCAATTTGCAGGGAACAACTTCATTCACTCTCCTTCACATCTTGATCTTAGTTCTCTTATCAGTTTCCTGCAAATTGCTTCTGGGCTTTCTGCCAACCATAGTAAGATTACGATTATTTACTCTTTGGATTCTTGTAGGCTGTTAAGAAAGTTAATTAACAGCCTTTGTTTGAAAAAGATTTAATTTAGTAAACTAAGGTTTGTATAGACTTTGTGTGTGCTGTGTTCTTTGGGGTCCGTAGCTGGGGCAGAACAATTATCTGCGTTTATTGCTTTGTGTTACTTATAAAATAATAAAATCAAATAAAATCAAAAATCAAATAAAAATTTTAAAAGCTATTGTACTGGTTCCAAATAGCAACGGCTTTCACAAGATGTGATGGAACAAATCAAATTATAGCTTCTTTGTAAAATATCTAGTGAAAGTGAATAATGCATGCTCCAGATTTTTTAAAAAATAAGCTGAGTATTATAGCCTAGGACTGAAGATGCATCCAGATTCAGAACCGAAAAAGGTGACATGGCCATTTTTCACACTCATGACCATTGCAGCATCTCCATGGTCACATGATCAAAATTTAGATGCTTGTCAACTGATTCATATTTATGACAGCTGCAGTGTCCTGGGGTTATAAGATCCTCTTTTGTGACCTTCTGACAAGCAAAGTCAATGGAGAAGCCAGATTCACTTAACAACCTTATTACTAAGTTACCAACTACAATGATTCATTTTACAACTGTGACAAGAAAGGTCGTAAAATGGGGCAAAACTCACTTAACAACAGAAATGCTGGGTTCAATTGTCGTTGTAAGTCAAGGACTATCTGTAATTCAGATCTGCTGCTTTTATTATGTCGTTTTTTGCTCTGCTCCTGAACCTTTATAGCAGCAGCTGGTCTTACAGGCATAGACTAAGTGAAATTTTCTCCATTTTTTAAAAAAAATTCCAGATGAGGAAATGTAATATGTCTGAGAACCAAGTCGATGTCCCAAAACACAAGCAGGGAGGGTAAAAGAAAGCGGCAACTTCTGTGAGGAAATTCAGAGTTTCTGGAGACGTTAAGTATTGTAGAGACTGAGTTTGGATTATTCTTGGTGGAATACGTTGTACGTTGGAAAAACTGCAATCGGGTGGGATTTTCTTTTCAAGGGGGACGTTCAGAAAACACAGGAAGTGCTGGCCAAGTTATCAGGACCAGGGATTTGCGGCCCACCCCCCCTCTCTCCAAACTGCTGGCCACTCTTTGTCGGCTTTCACTTCTGCTTCCCTTTCACATTTTTAGATGGTTTAAAAAAAGCTTCCAATTTACTGAAACTCAAACTAAAAACAGAAGCCCCAAACCAGCCCCCTTGCCAGCTCCGGGTAGAACTCCTCCTCCTCCTCCTCTTCATTGCCGGTCCTAGTTCCACTGCCTTGCTTTCTATGGCTGCCCAATTACAGAAAAAGCTGGGATTAAAAATACTGGAGTGGCCGGCGGTGGGGTGGGGAAGGAGGTAGGTTCCCATCTACTTTGCAAATTTCAGGAGGTAAAAAAATCCACTTTTGCCTGAAATATACTTTGCACACCAGGAAAAGCCCTACTAAAATAATTACCTTCCAAACAACAAAGCCAGGTGAGCAGACTGACCGCTCTACAAAACACCAGGTACAGTTTGGTTCCAAGGTGGCTTGTGTCTAGAGACCAACATCTGACCTGCCGATCATATGACCCTTAACAAACTTCTACATCTGCAGAGATCAGCAGCAAAACTTCACGGCACGGAAAGGAACCATGATTGTGTGTCAAACCGCTGTTAAAGCACAGCGACAGTAGCTGGATCACAAGCTAGTCCAAAAAACCAACTCTTGCCCAGTGGTCCTGGTTGGACTATCCTTTTCAAAGATCCAGTGACTTCAATAGGAATCCAGTACATATATAGCTTGCCCTCTTGCTGAGTGAGGTAAGCTTTCCTCTTTCATTTATCTCTAGCTGATCTTGGGTGTAAGATTACTCCATACTTCCCAAGTCCTCTTAAGGCATTACTGAGTGGTGCAATTCCCCTTACATCCACTTCCTAGCCCTGTGGCCCCCCTCCAATCTTAGGCTTACTAGCCCCTCCCCTAATACGGTCCCCTCTTCTCCCTCCCCCCCATGCAAGACAGGATTGGAGGCAGGTAAAATTTGTCTGGGAGCCTTGAAGCTTAGAACAGAACAGTCGCGAGCCTCAAAGCAGGAGAAGCAGCCGGAATAGGGAGCATTGCTTTGGTTATTCGCACCCTGCCTTTTCGCCAACCCACCCTACAATCAACTTTTTATCGGCATCAAGGAAATCTCCAGAAGAAGATGGCAATGCATTCCGGAGGAAGAGAGAGAGAGTCAGAGTCAGAGAGAGTCAGAGAGAGAGAAAACACAGTGAGATGACTCCAAGTTGCAGTACACCTCTTACCGCTTACCTGTTGCCCACAGGCCCGAGTTCACCATGGCTATAATTCTTCTGATGTGGAAGAGACAGACCCAAAGGGCCCTGCTTGCCAGTGACGGATGGCACTTGTTCCAGAGAGGAAAAAGCAGGTGGCAGGACAAGGAAGGGCCTCTAAGCTAGGGGCAGGCCTGGGGAGTCCCCAGGCGCTTGAGAAGCAAGAACAGTGAATGTGGCAGGAAGCAGCTGGGAGGAAGAAGACATGGCAGGGTGTGTGTATGTGCTGGGGTGGGGGGGAGCGAAGAACGCTGCAAGGACTGTCACACAGCAGATACAGATATACGTGTGCAATTGCCACGGTACCCACAGGTGCCCATGCTTCTGTCTGCGGTGCCCAAAGCTCGAGGGACCTCATAGTTGAATTCAAAGGATGGGCATGGCACAGGATCTACAGAACGTGTATATAGGCTAAAATGTGGTCGGGCGTTTTATGGTTCAGTGAGTGGTCTTAGCATGTTGTGAGCTGCAGGTAGTCCTCGACTTACAACCGTTCATTTAGCAACCATTTGAAGTTACAACGGCAGCGGAAACCGGTCCTTGGACTTAGGACCAATGTAGCATCCCCACGATCACATGATCAAAATTCAGGCGCTTGGCGAATGGCACGTCTTTAAAAGCCGGCTTTTGAGAAGCAAAGTCAACGGGAGTCGGCATGTTCGCTTAATGACCACATGAGCTTTCATTTACCATGTTTTTTGCGGCAAAAAAAAAAAGATGGTTGCAAAATTGGGAAGAACTCACTTCATAATCAACTTTCTCAAGCAGTGGAAATTGTGGTTCCAATAGCCGAGCCTAGCATGGAAACCTGATCTGTTTGATTCTGGCTTGGTGTCTTGTGGAAACTCAGCCGCTGCAGTATACAGATCAGGCTTATGGCTTAGCAAAATAGGTGAGTCCAGTCACTGTGGCTTATTCAACAACCCTCACGACTTAGCACGAACCCAACCACTGTTGTCCTGGTGACATCTCAGAATCTGTACTCGCAAGCACAGTATAACTCCATCCCCATCTCTTACACAAAAACCTACTCATGAATATCTTCATTGCAGGGAACCACACAAATCACACTGCGTGTGACCCAAAATGGATCCGGCTTTGTTAGATCTAAAATATTTATAGTATATGGAAGAGACTTGTTCTCCTGTCTTTGTATCTAGGGAAATTTCAGCGCAGGAAATCTTTAAAAGATCAAGTAGGAAGAATTAAGCTGGGCTTAAGCACCCTGTTCATAGTCCATGGGACATTTTATGACTTTATGCACATTTAGGACTGATCTCCAGCATTTAAAAATATGGTTTGGAGCAGTGGTGAAATCCAAATTTTTTTATTACCGGTTCTGTGGGTTTGGCTTGGTAGGTGTGGTGTAGCTTGGTGGGCATGGCTTGGTGGGTGTGTCAGGGGAAGGATACTGCAAAATCTCCATTCCCACCTCACTTTGGGGCCAGCCAGAGGTGGTATTTGCTGGTTCTCCAAACTGCTCAAAATTTCCACTGCCGGTTCTCCAGAACCTGTCAGAACCTGCTGGATTTCACCCCTGGTTTGGAGCTAAGTTCTGATAAGTCACCTTTTAATGTCTGTAAGACGGCTGGATGTTAACAGCTAGGCTTGCATTTTTGTCCACCCAACACTTGGGGGAAGCAGAATGCCACAAATTCTCCAACTCACCTGTTGTGGCCATATAATCCACAACAGTCGGGAGACGGCAACACCATGCTAGCAGCAGACTGATGATCATCACGTCTGTTCTCAACATCAGACAGTGAGGCCTCTACAGTATTCACTAAATTTTAGTGAATAAAATTATTCACTATTTATTCACTAAAATCCTGATCTCCCCTACTAGATGTAGACCCAGGAATGTTTCTACATGGGAGCATTCCGTTGTCCTATTCAGAATAAACCCACATAATGCCAAAAGAAAAAGAAAAAAAAACCTGTCTGGAGACAACCACATTGCAGATGTAACCCAATTCAAAGGTATTTCTCAGGTCATGGTTGTCCCAAAGGTGTTTTTTTTTCAAAAGGCAACTGGATTTCTTTGTGGGGGTTTTTTTCCCCCCTTGAAGATGTTTCGCTGATCATCCAAGAAACTTCTCCAAATCTCTGAAGCGGCTCCTTGGATGAGAAGTGAAACATCTTCAAGGGAAAACAAAGGCAGTCCAGTTGCCTTTTGAAAAAGCACCTTTGGGACCATTCAGAGGTACATCTGAAGGGCATGATAGAGCCAAGTCCACCAGTTTGTGTACACACATTGTCACATCTCGGTGTGGCACAGATAGTAGTGGGGCTTATACAAAGCTGAATTTTCTACTGAAGTTGGCAACTGGGGGCTCAAATGCACAGTTGCTCACGTCTATACAAATATGCTATCTATGCCCACAGCATTCAGACAAAGGGGCTTTAATCACACTCACACCTGGCAACATCTTTCCTGCTGTGTCCCTGTGACGTTGCCATGCTTTGTCCCCAACCCATGATAAGCCAGTTTTAGTTGTCCTTAGCAGTGCCAGGGTTAAGCTGTTTTTCTCCTCTTCCAACATTAGTCAAGGGCAGCCTCGAGGTGTCTAAAATTTGTGAGGCTTTATGTCCCATTAACCTGAAAGGAAGTCAAGTGACTGATGCGACTGGCTACGGAGGCGGCAGAGGCAGGATGGGGATCTGCAATGGAAACTCAAATTATATTATGCTATAATTTTCTGCTGACTCAAGGGTGGATGGAGAGCAGTTTAACTCAGTAACAGGGAAATTTACCAAGCTACAGAATCAGTAATGATCCATCTTGCATAAAATGTATGCTGTCCTGAGGGAAAAAAAAATGTGTAATCCCCTTCTCCCAATGCCCAAGTCTTCCTGTTTAAAGATTTAAAGCTTGCAAACTTGGGAAGGAACTCTTATTGATCGCTTAAAGATCCACTGTCACGTGACTAAACTAAATGAACTTCACATGAGACAGCTTCCTATATTTATACATTCGGTTTAATCACCTCAGTCCACTATCTGTAAAATGGGAATGATGTCATTTTTCAAAGAAATGTTGTAAAAATTTGTGAGTTTTTAAAGAATGATCCTGGTCAATTTAGGCCCGTAAAATTGGGTCACTGCTGATCTCTACAGGGGAAAGAAAGTAAGAAAGAGAGAGAGAGAGAGAGAGAGAGAGAGAGAGAGAGGGAGGAAGAGAGGGAGGGAGGGAGGGAGGGAGGGAGAGAGAGAGAGAGAAAGAAAGAAAGAAAGAAAGAAAGAAAGAAAGAAAGAAAGAAAGAAAGAAAGAAAGAAAGAAAGAAAGAAAGACAGACCAACATTGGCTTTAACAGCCCAGTTTTAAAATACCTGGAAACAAATCCTTCTAAGTTTAATGAAATTGGTGTCTTCATCAGATGTCTAAGATTTCAGTATAAGCCACTGATGGCCACCTAGCTCTATTTTGAGAGAACAATCTAGGATCTAATATTTGAACTCTTCCAACGCTTATTTTAAAACTTTGCTGTGAAGATAGACCCCATGCTGTGATCAGCCTTGCCGCTTCCCTAGCGGCAGACTAAAAATAAATCTCACCAAAAGTTTTTGGGGACTTGTGTGCATGGATCCAACATCCCCAAAGTCCACAGAAAGCTGTTTGAGTTGACTACCGAAGTTACAGACCAAGGGAATGAGGCGTGAAGCAGTTTGGGAGCGCGATTTCAGCCAAGTCTTCCTCTGATCTATGGTTTGGCTCATTGGCCTTGTGCTGTGGTACCTTCTCCGTGTGCATCTCCACGGATCTCGCCTTCCCCGTTCAGAATTGCTGGCCAATTGAAACATGAGGCTGTTTTTTCTGCTTGGTATTTGACTGGGGAGGTAGCTACAGGTGGGAAGCATCGTACAAGGCATACAGCAGAGCTGTGTCTTGGGCGAAAGAAAGGGGGAGATTCATTAAACAACCGCCCTCCCCAGTGCTGTATGTGAGGAACCTGTGGCTAGAATAGCAATAGGCCTATAGGTCAGTAGTAAGGACCAAGAGGCAGGCACCCTGCCCAGCCCCGTCTCCCTGTTCCCATGGCTGGCTGCGGCAGGCGGTAATGAGAGGAGACGGCCGGTGTCGTGGGCGCTTCCCTGGGGCTGTGGTTATTGTATGTGACGCGCCAGCTCCATCGCGCTGCTCATATTTCTCCCCCGATCAATACTTTTGACTCCCTACAAGACAATAATCGCTTGTCCGCGGCCGCCAGTCGATCAAATACATTATTAGAGTGCGCTCCCAGGGGACCAAGGAGCAGGGTGGGCAGGAAAGGGAAAGAGCAAGGGGGGGGGGTGAAAGTAGAGAGCATGTTGGGGGGGGGGTGCAGGATGGCAGAACAAGTTTGAAAAGAGGTGGAGGGAGGGGACAAAGTAGAGAATCTTTGTGTCTTCTCTTGCCTATGAGGAGAAACGAGTTTTTTCCAAGACAGTCCACGAGGAACTTAACATGACTGCCCTTCTCGCTTAAACCGGTGCAAAAGTTCCTCAAGTTTCGCTCCAGGTGTTGAAACATCTGGCGGCCCTCCTTAAAAGTGCTCTCGGGTTTCAACTAAGAGTCCGTGCTCAAGTTTCCAAACTTCAAAAATCACACCTTGCTAAGCAGCAAACTAGAAATGCACTGAAGCCTGCTGAGAAATTTTGTTCAGGATTTTTGTAATTTCCCCACGCTATGTCTATGGAGATTCTCAGCCGTCCAGGTCACGGTTGTCCCAAAGATGCTCTTTCGAAAGGCAGCTGGGCTTTCTTTGCTTTTCCTTGAAGGCGTTTCGCTTCTCATCCCAGAAGCTTCTTCAGTTCTGAAGCTTCCGTTCAAAACTGAGGAAGCTTCTTGGATGAGAAGCAAGACGTCTTCAAGGAAAAACAAAAAAAGTCCAGCTGTCTTATGAAAAAGCACCTTTGGGTTTCCCTAATATATTTCACTCTAAGGCAGGGTTGGGGAACTATGGCTCGGGAATTCTGGGAGATGAAGTCCACAGGCATAAAGGGGCCGTAGTTCTCCACTCCTGCTGTAAGGGAACACACTTCAAGTTTTGTTCCAGGTGAGATTGCCGTTCAATTTTTGCTTCTGATCCACGTCTTCGCTCCTCTGACGCCGTTTCTCCTTCCACTGAGCGTGAAGCACAATACAGCGTGCCATCCCAACTGAAATTGTGATTAATCTTAACGAGGCTCGGCTGAAAGTAACCAGCTTCCCCAAGCGTGGTTTAAAAGTCGCAGTTTCCACGATGCTTAATTAAGACGGACATCGTTTGTCGGCTTCTGGCAATATGGTAAACGTGAAAGGCATGTGGCAGTTTCCCAACGCATCTTTGGGGCTGTGCCAGAGGAGAAAGAGAGGGCAGGATTATCTATGGAGATTCTCAATTCAGTTTTGACCTGAAACTGTTCAAAGAACGGAAGAAGCTTCTTGGATGAGAAGCTAAAGGTCTTTAAAGGAAAAACAAAGTCCAGTTGCATTTTGAAAAAGCGCCTTTGAGAAAGGCAGGATTCCAAGATTCAACCTAGTTTACGTCTTTCCCATAAACTATGGTTTAGCTTGCTTGAATGTGGCCTAATCCTATGATTCAATGTAGTTTACGTCTTTCCCCTAAATCACTAAACGATGGTTTGGCTTGCCTGAATGTGGCCTAATCCTATTTTTGCACCCCGCTCAGACGTGGCAATTTGCAGCAGCAGCTCTCCCTACCCTGATCCTCAAACCTTCCTCGCCATAGGACAACCAGAAGCTATTAATGAAAGTTAGTCTGTCTTCTTATTAGTCTTAAGAATGTCCTTATAATCTATGTAACCAGTTCAACGCCACACTAGCTTTGAGGTCCAACGTCTGGGCCCACAATTTTGTTGACACATTTATTTTGTGACAGAACATCAGAGGCTGTGAAAAAGGTCACTTTTAAGCATGTGCAGAACATAGCACTGAAGCAGAAAACAACCTCACTATGCGCTCTCGCATCGGAGATGGAGTCAGAGAAGTAACCATGCCTAAAAAAAGAGAAAGAGAGAGGAGGAAATGGGAGGGGGGGAATTACACCTCCTGCTGTAGATTTAAGGGTTATCAACATGAAAAAGAAAACTCCGGGCCCTGCACTTTTGAAGGGTTATGCGTCAGAAAGGGCATTTGGCAAATGTGTTCTCTCCTGCATGAGAAGTTGAGCCTTGATTAAAGGCAGATCAGGGGGTTTCCAAGCTTGGCAAGTTTGTGGACTTCAACAGCATGGCTGGCTGGGGAATTCTGGGAGTTGAAGTCCACAAGTCTTAAACTTGCCAAGTTTGGACACCCCTGAGGTAGGCAATTTCAACTCCATCACAGTGATCATCAGTGAGAAATGCGGAAGAAGAAAAAAAAAAGCCCCCAAAAGCCAATAAGTACTTCATTATTTTAAAAGTAGCATGCAAAAAAAACCCTTTTTGGCCGATTAACTTTAGAAGTTTCTGCCGTTGGGAGTTTCTTCAAGAAAGGTTCCTGCACAGAGCTGCCAATGGGACTTTGCAGCCTAAGTGTCTTCTTCCAAACTTAGGATTCCATGATTCTAACCAAAATCCACTTTTCCGAAGAGAATTGCACTGTAGCTGCTTACTTTTTTAAGGAGGGGAGGTGGGGGAGAAAAGATCCTCTTGGGACTGAAATAAGTCTGTCTCTTGACCAGGTAAGAGGAAAGCTAAATGTTGACATTCTTTGAGAAGACCCCACACACCATCCCCCTTCCCTTCTCACCTAAACTTCTAGTCCATAGTCCAAGGGACCTCTTCTCAAAGTCACCTACTCATTGTAAAGTTATAAAGTCACCTGTTTGGATGAGACGTTCACCGAATCTATGTCTGTAGCTCACTGGCTGACTTTATATTTGCATGTGGAATTATTTATGTATTTATGTATTAAATTTCTACGTCATCCATCTCATCAAAGTGACTCTAGAATAACACAAATGCGGGCCTCGGAATTTCTACTCAAAGCCACTGTGCCTAAAAAGATGGGAGAGTCATGTTAAAAATAACATGAAATAATAATAATAAAAAACCCAAGCAGCAAAACAAAATGTACTCTACACAGGGGGTGGGAGGGGGCCTTCAAATGAGCTTTGTACTGGTGAAATCCTCTTCTGCTGTCTATGTTTGGCAGCTGAACCAATTTATTTTCAGCTCAGCTGCGAACCTGATTTTCCATTAGAAACTCTGGTGATCGGGGAATCCCATTGGTGGGAATTCTTGCTTAACCTTCCTCTGGATCCTAGTTTCTCTCTCTTCTCATAGAACCACAGAACTATCGAGCTGGAAGGAACCAGAAAGATCCTCTAGTCCAACTCTCCACATCGTGCAAGGAGAGTATTTCAACTATCCGTGAGAGGTGGCTGTCCAAAGAACTACAATTCAGAAAGACTACTGCAGTGCTGAACAGATTTTTGCCATCAGGAAGCTTGAGTTGAGATTCAGATGGAGTCTAGGTAGCTGCAATTGATACCTATTATCTGTGGTGCTAGTTTCTGAGGCCACAAAAGACAGTTCATGGTCCATCTTCCCTGGAGTCATCCCTATATGTACCTAAACATGACTTTTATGTCTCCGTTTCTGCTAAATCTATGTATCTGATTGAAGATCCAAAAGATCCTTCAGCTTGTCCCCATAGTGCATGTCCTAAAGTACTTTGAATCATCTTTCTTGGCCGATTCTTAATGCTCTCCGATCCGTCGATATTCTTCTGGAAATGGAGTCTGCAGAAATCTAAAAGATTCAGCTAGTTACACGCCTCTCTTTATGGTACCCAGTATTAAGTCACAGGAAGATTCATTTAGTTCAGGACAGCCCCTTTTCCCAGCCCAAAGCCTTCCAGATGAGATGGATGGTAATGCTCATCAACTTCAACCACGAATGGAAATAGCAACACTAATTTCCAGGTCTGTAGAGTATGAAGAGGAATAGCTCCACAATGATTAGAAGCACTTGCCAGATTCTTAAACATGACTTTTTCTGTTAGCCCAAGCATGGAGCCACTGCTGGAAACTGAACACCGGGATCCTTTGCATCGATAGGATTAGCCAAAATTAACCAGGTAAGCCACTGCAGCTGGATCTGACAAAGTTTCCTTAGCTATTCCCTTCACACCAATTCACAGAATCTTCTTACAACAGGGTATTATTATCGTTCGCCACTCCCTCACGTGGCTACATGGGAATCTGGCAAAACTTTCCTGGGTCAGAGGAGGGAGAAGTTCCACTCCATCATCTATCTGTTCCTATGATGACCAAAGTAGTAGGAGCCTAAAATGGGCAATGGACTCAGTGAAAGGCATTTTGCATTGATCCAGGTAGAAGATATGGCCATCCTGATTAGACAATCACTTTATTGTCCGTGAATATTCTATTTCTCCTTTATTTAAAGCCTCCTAAGCTAGTAATTCTCACCAACAGTCCTGTGAGGTTCTATAGAGATTCTGTGGCTGTCTATTGTGAAAACAAGGGCCTTTGTCTGTCCTGAATCTTTCACTATTCAATTTCCGCAGAGGAGTTTGTTATAAAAGGAAGAAACATAAACCCATCCATTTTTTCCACACTATGCAAAATTTGTATAAGCTTCTATTTACATTTTTAAGATATTATGATATGTCTACATAGAGTTTTTTTAGCCTCTTCTTGGGTTTTAGGGTTGGTTTTTTTTTTTTTGGTGGCTCTTTTCTCCATAGTTTTTTTTCTGGTTGTTTCAGGGGCAGAAATTCTAGAAACTGCAATTCCAGCAGATTTTTTTGGGGGGAAGGGGTTAAATTTAACTTAGATTAGCTGAACTGATGCTTATCTTTGGTCTCTGCATCTTATTACAATCTCCACTTGAGCAGGTACATTAAGAATGCAGAAAAATTCCCTGACTGGATGACACCAAAAACGATCATACTTTAACAGAGTTGGAAGAGGCCTTGAAGGTCTTCTAGTCCAACCACCTGCTTAGGCAGGAAACCCTACACCACTCCAGGCAAATGGCTATTTAACATCTTCTTAAAAACTTCCAGTGCTGGAGCATTCCCAACTTCTGGAGGCAAGTTGTTCCACTGGTTAATTGTTCTGTCAGGAAATTTCTCCTTAGTTCCAAGCTGTTTCTCTCCTTGATTAGTTTCCATCCATTGCTTCTTCTCCTGCCTCCAGGCTACTTTGGAGAATAGCTTGACTCCCTCCTCTTTGTGGCAGCCCCTGAGATATTGAAACACTGCTATCATTTCTTCCCTCGTCCTTCTTAACTAGACATATCCAGTTCCTGCAACCATTCTTCATATGTTTTAGCCTCCAGTCCCCTAATCATCTTTGTTGCTCTTCTCTGCACTGTTTCTAGAGCCTCGACATCTTTTTTACATCGTGATGACCAAAACTGAATGCAGTATTCCAAGTGTGGCCTTACCAAGGCATTATAAAGTGGTATTAACACTTCACATGATCTTGATTCTATTCCTCTGTTTATGCAGCCTAGAATTGTGTTGGCTTTTTTGGCAGTTCCTGCACATGGCTGGCTCATACTTAGTCTGGAAGGGTTTTCACTGACAATAAGGCCAGGACTGATGGGTCTCACAGGCAGGAGATGAAGGTCTGAAGAGCCTGGTGGCGCAGCAGACTAAGTGCTGTTAAAGTAGCACCAGCTGTCTGCAATTACTGCAAGTTCGAATCTCACCAGGCTCAAGGTTGACTCAGCCTTCCATCCTTCCAAGGTAGGTAAAATGAGGACCCAGATTGTGGGGGCAATTTTATTATTTATTTATTTATTTATTAATCGAATTTCTATACCGCCCTTCTCCTACCGGACTCAGGGCGGTGAACAGCCAATTTAAAACCAATAACAATATAGTAAGTTAAAATGTTCTAAAAGTCCATATAAATAAGCTGACTTTGTATAGTCAGCTTATACAAAGTCAATAAGCTGACTTTGTATAAAATAGAACACCGCTTGGGGAGGCCCGAAAGCCCTACTAAGCAGGTATATATAAAAGCATGAAGGCTATTGCTTAACGCATTGTAAGCCACCCTGAGTCTCCAGAGAAGGGCAGCATATAAATCGAACCAATAAATAAATAAATAAATAAATAAAATTTCTGGCATTAGGCACAATTCCTGAATAACAATAATATCAAGTGGTATTGATTATAGGATAGGAACTATATGGATGGATAGGATCCAATACTTGAGAAATTGCCATAAAAAGAGGGAATCCAAAGCACCTGATGGCAAGACAAGAAGGAATGGATGGAAGCTAATCAAGAAGAGAACCAACCTAGAACTAAGGATAAATTTCCTGACAGTTAGAACAATTCATCAGTAGAATGATTTGCCTCCATAAGTTGTAGGTGCTCCAATACTGGAGGTTTTTAAGAAGAGATTGGACAACTATTTGTCTGAAATGGTGTAGGGTTTCCTGCCTGAGCAGGGGGTTGGACTAGAAGATCTTCAAGGTCCCTTTCAACTCTCTTATTCTGTTATTCTGATGTAGTAGCAAAGGCAGGGTACCAACTGTTTTGAGGTGTAATGACTCATCTATAAAAGCAGACACTACTCCATATATTTAAATGACTGAGTGACCAAGCCACACTGCATTGAAGCAGGTAGGATCACCAAGTTAGTAGATGTTAGATACAGCACAAAGACCAGAGTCTCTGCCCAAAAGTTTTAGAGGGGAAGGGGAATCAAAAGGGTTTGTTATGAGATATGCAACAGCAAAGATAGAGAGAGAGTTAACTTGGAAGAAAGTATTCAGGAAAAGGAGAAGGTTGAGATGTTCATGGAAGATCTTATGGAAGGAGACAAGGAAAGGGATGTGGAGAATGAAATTGCAGAGATGTAACTATTTCAAAAGGGAGACACGATTATCGTGATGAGAAAGAAGAAAATAATTGCAATTAGGAGTATTTTAGCTAAAATTGCAGGCCTATAAAAAAAACCCTCTTGGGCTGTTAAAGAGGGATGATGGGAGAAATACATCATTTTTTTTAATAAATTGTAATATTTGGAATATGCACACTTTTAATAGCCTCGATGTTGGGTGATGCATTGCAGGTCTGTCAGTTATGTTTTTGGGGATGATGGGAACCGCAATCCAGACATTAGGAGTGCATCAGTTTCAAGACAACTGATGGAAGCACTGGCTTTTTCATATCAGGATACAGAAGAATATTAACAATGATTATATTGGCAATAAACCAGCAGTGATGATTCCAGCTGCACACTATACAACAGATCTTGCTAAATTGCAAAGCAAACATCTGTGCAGGAGATTAAACTAATCTCAACTATTGTTAGTGATTAATTTCAATCAGTAAAAAATAGGCCAGGAATGCTGCATGGAATGTCCATTGTTCTGTCCATAGTCCAAGATTCTCACTGTTTAGCTTTCAAAAAGCGGGTTTCTAGTACTTAATGCAACCATGATAAATTTGAAAGGACTTGTAGAACTTGGAAGAGTCTTGCCATGAAACTGAGCAGGATTTTGAGGGCTCAGGAAACAAAGCAAATAAGGAAGGAAATATATCCATCTTCATATTACACTTTGGGTGAGTATACCTTATGCAAAATGCTTCATTTTGCACACATATGTATGTTTTTTTCGCATTTACACTCACGTTAGTTCCAACTTTTTCACACACATTTAGCACATACATACACACACTCATAGGTTATGCGTTTATAGAGGACTTACGACCTCGGTTGTGGTCGAAAGTCCTCCACTTATGACCACAACCGAGCCCAAAACGTCTACCAGTATTGTTAAATGAGACAGTTAAGTGAATTTCGCTCCATTTTACCACTTTTCTTGCCACAGCTGTTAAGCGAATCACTTGATTGCTAAGTGCCTCTGGCTTCCCCATTGACTTTGCTTCTCATAAGGTCACCAAAAAAAGGTGATCACATGACTCCGGGACACTGCAACTGTCATAAATATGAACCGGTTTCCAAGCATCCAAATGTTGATCATGTGACCCTGGGGGGAGGGGTGCTGCAACGGTCATAAGTGTGAAAAGTAGTCATAAATCGCTTTTTTTTTCCAGTGCTGTTGTTAACTTCGAACAATCACTAAGTGAATGGCTGTAAGTGGAGGACAACCTGTATATATGTGAGTTATTTTTTTACACCTGTCTTAGCCTCTTCTTGTAGTAATGTAGTAGTGTAGGGTTTCCTGCCTAAGCAAGGGGTTGGACTAGAAGACCTCCAAGGTCCCTTCCAACTCTGTTATTCTATTCTATTCTATTCTATTCTATTCTATTCTATCCTATCCTATCCTATCCTATCCTATCCTATCCTATCCTATCCTATCCTACTCTACTCTACTCTACTCTACTCTACTCTACTCTACTCTACTCTACTCTATTCTAATAAAAACATAAATGGTCTCCCTTATATTCTGTCTTGAGTATGCCTAACATCTGGGACAAGCCTGTTTTGTGTCAAGCAACCTACTCGAATTAAGCCAGGATTCCTTCCCGTGCTCTGGATTATAAGGTGCCAGAGCTTCTGATGGAAGGACCGTGATGTATGAAAATCCAGAGCTGGTTCTCTCTCTCTCTCTCTCTCTCTCTCTCTCTCTCTCTCTCTCTCTCTCTCTTTTTTGAAAAGGAGTTTAACTAAGTGGAGGAAAGCTCATTTGTGTTTGAGGCTCTCTTTGGCTTCTCTCTGAGTCTCTCCTGCTCTTCTCTTTGTAAAAATACTTTTGATCCTTTCTCTCCCTTTTGCAATATTTTTATATAGTAACGAAAGACCGAAGAAAGAAAAGGGGTCATCAAGTTGTCGTGTGTGTGTATAAATGACATTTATTAGATTTCTTTTTAATCTCCCTCTGCCCGCTTTTCCCGTTTGCACCTTGTCAATAATTATAAAGAACACGTCTTGTTCTTTTTTTTTTCCAAGGGTCTTTGAAATGCTCTGTTTATTTTAAAACTAGAGGAATAACAAATAACGACCGTTGATTCCTCGGGGAGACAAATTCTAAGGCTATGTTTGCACGGGGGGGGGGGGATATATGTGATGACGGTGAAACACAGATAATTTGACATTAATCAGAATCAAGAATTGGCACTCTTGTTTCAGGGCTCGGCTGAAGTAATAAAGATTGAGTCTAAACGTGAACTAAGTGCTTTTCCCCTTACCAAGAATAAACCGCAGCCTATCCCCTCCAAAATGGCTTGGATCAGAAGGGTCTCCAACTCAGCCTATCGGTACCCAGTTCTAGAAAGGACCAGAGTGAATACATGACAGCGACTCATTCCTTGTGAGACACCCATAAAATCTCATCCATGAAGACACAATGGATTGGGACGATTGGGGGCTCAGCACGTACAATAAATTCCGTTTAACAAAAAAAGGATCTTAAGACGTAACAATCCCACATTCTTCCTATATTATATTCAGGACTTGGAGTGTGTTTGTCGATGTCGTGCCTATTCATGCAAATCCTCAACAGCTGCTTTTTTCCATTTAATATATATATATTTTAAAGAGAGGAAAGTTATTTTTTCCTCATTGTGATGTGCTTTTAAAATGTGGTGAAAAGTAGGCAAATGTTTTTTTGTAAGTGCAGAAATGGTGTGAGTCGAATGGCTGCATACAGGAGAGAGAGAGCGAAAGAGAGAGAGAGAGAGAAACCTACAACATTTGTGTTCGTAGGGAGTGAAAAAAAATCATTTTTTGTACCTTCTCTCGCGCGGCAAAAGTAACAACGTGATTTGACGACGTGTCTGTGGGACGGTGTCTGTGGAGCTAGGAGAGTGCCAGACACAGACATGGTCTTTGTGTGCAAGAGAATAATTGCCAAGTAAAAAAAAAAAAGATGTTTTGACGATGTCATCAGCACCACTGCAAATGAAGGAGGGAACTCAAAAGGGCCACCTGTTTTACAATACATTCAAAGGAGAACGAATGAATGGGGTATGAAATTGGGGGAATGTACATCACAATGAAGGCTGGTGTCAGAATTTAGCCGGACATCATCATGAATGAGGAAAAAGAGGCCATGGAACACCGTGGATAATTTTTTTTATGACATTATATTAACTGTTTACATTTGGTTTGTATTTGTTTTGCTTAGAGTTTTACCAGCACTGGGACAAATTGTAAATGTTGCCAAGTAAATCAATAAAGATTCCTATGAAGAATTTTCACCAAAAAATGATGTGGGAAAGGAGAGAAGCGTGTTTCAGAGTCCATTCACACATGTGCTCTCTGGCTCAAAGGTGAGGTGTGATGCCCAACCTCTCTTCCTCCCATAAGGATGTAAATTTCCTGAATTATTTGAAGGCTGCATTGTTATCTCATTAAAACAATCCATGCTGAGAACTTTTCTGAAGGTGGAGAAAAAAGGTGAGCTGACAATACAATACTTATTCCCGTCTTTTCGTTTCTTGCCTAAGCTTAATCACGTCACAGATGGGCTGTAAATAGTTTTATCTCTACACAGTGTGTACCACCGATTGTAAAAAATGACACTACGGGACACAAACTCTGGTCTCCACATGGACGATCCTTGAGTGTTTCCCTTTTCTTCTCAAGTCCCAAACTTGCTTTTACAAAGCCTCCATTTTTATTATCTTCCAACATTTATTTATTTATTTATTTTTCCCCCAGTCCTCACAAAGCTTTGGCACTCCGTGCTCCTGGAAGCACAGCACAATCCACCCCTGAAACTCTACGCATAAAATCAACACCATAAATTTTCAGTCAAGTTACATATTCATTCTCACACTGGGCAGGATTAGTGCTGGACACTTTATCATATCGTCATACATGAAGATGAGGACAGAGAACATCTCAGCATCTTCTCACGCCTGCCTTCAGATTAATTTTACTGTGAATTATTTCTTGGTTTTACACTTGTAGTCCCCAGATTTGATTAGGGATCATACAGGATCTGAAGCACTGAAAGAGTCTATCCTTCTCTCTCCCCCCCCCTCGCCCCCGCCCACTGTAAGTGTGTGCATATGTTTGTGTGTAGTTGTGTGGGCAACTGCATGTCCCAACCTCTTCACCACTCTTGAATGGCTCTGCTCGGAAGTAAGGAAGAATGCTTAATATGCTCTAAGGAGGCAACCAATTTACGTGAAGGGATCTGGAGGGTGCCCCCACGATGATAAGGGGAATTTCAGAAACACAGGAAGGGCAGGTGGGGAGGGGTGCACCTTACAGTGAACAATGCTTCTACTCAACGAAACGGAGTGGTGGTGGTGGGGGAGAAATGGATAGGGACAGGGGAGAAAGAGAAATACAGAGGGGGACCCTGGAATTCTCAGTGAGATATTATTTTGGGAGGATAAAACTGAAGCCAGGATGATAAATAGGATTAATATAATGGGGCGTGGGGAGTCGGCCCCCGAGCTGCAGCATCCCTTTCCATCCCCCAGCGGCTGCGCTTTGTGTAGGGGGGGGCATCCGTCAGCCCAAGCGCCTGACAATGAAAATGGTTTCAAGCCACGGCTGCCCGATCGATACTGTGCGGGGGGAGAGAGGGGGCTGCTAGCTACGGCAGGGCCAGGCCTCTCGTTCACTTGCTGGCTCTCTCGCTCTCTCTCTCTCTCTCTCTCTCTCGCCCTCCCCCCCCCACACCTTTTCCACCCAGCGATTTCTCCCTTCTCCTCGCTTCAGACGCATTTCATTTTCTTTCCTATTCCATTCCCTGGTTTCTGCGTTGCAGCAGACTTGGGGGGGGGGGGTGCTTGGAATGGGGGGAGGTGACATACCCACCCTGTCTGGTCTCTCTCTCTCTCTCTCTCTCTCTCTGTGTCACAATTTCGCAGTTCTCAGCATGCCTTGCCAAAGCTATAATAGTAATAATAATTTTTTAAAAGCAATAACAGCAACAAAACCTGGGGGAACAGCTGGGTTTCTTTCCTTTCACCCAACTCCCCCCACTTGCCCCCAGTCCCATTAAATTAAAGCACACGGTGGAGAACCAAGAGATAACCCCACAAACCTTCCTCGCTAGCCTTTGTAGACATTGACAAAGAAATCAGTAACTGCCACCAGCGTACAGGTAGAGGAACCCCTCGCCAAGGTCATAAAGATGCCTAATAAAACGGATGGGTGGGAAAACTGCACCCCGATTCCTCCTCCTTCCTGCTTCCCACAGCCTCCATCCAACCCAGAGACACAAGAGTTGTACCCCTCACCCCATTGCCTGCTGCTGGCTCCCAAAATCAGCACTGCCCCTTCTTCCCCCAGGAGAAACCTCTGCTCCTTCTGGGCATACAACGGGCGTCATCCCCAAGAAATCCAGGATGTGAAGGAAAGCCCTGGGCGGGCTGGTTTGAGTTTGGCGACCCTCTTGAGAAGCCATTTAGGCCGAGCGAGGCCGGCCGTTTGCCTAATGCATTCAGCTGTGTTAAAGGGCAGCAGACGGTGATTGTTTAATTTATAATGGCACCGTAACCCCAGGGAAGGATGGGGTGCGATCGGGATGTTGAACCCGAGGCACCAAAAATACCTCAGCAGCTACACTACAAGGTCACTTAATCACGCTGGAGCAGCTGCAAGGGAAGAACATGGAGGGTTGGGAAATGCAGGGAGTCCCCCCGATTTCCAACGGTTTGTTTACAGTGACCATTCGAAGTTGCAACGGCAATGAAAAAGGGGATATATTATGACCGTTTTTCACACTTACAACTGTCGCAGCATCCTCACAATCACATGATCAAAAGCCAGCCACTGACTCCTATTTATGACGGTCGCAGTATTATCCCAGGGTCATGTGATCCCCTTCTGCGACCCCCTTTCTGACAAGTCAACGGGGAAGCCGGGTTCACTTAACAACCATGTTACTAATTTAACTGCGGTGACCCACTTAACAACGGTGGAAAGAAAAGATCATCACATGGGGCAAAAGTCACTTAGCAACTGTCTTCCTTAGCAATGGAAATTTTGGGCTCCCCTGTGATCAAGAGGACTTATCCATATATAGGATGGGGAGAGGTCGTGGTCCCCAGAGGCAACTGGGATGGACAAATTCTAATTTGGCAAGCTCCAGCATCCAGCATCACCAAGACCCAGTCCATCACCACCACCCAATTTTCCCAACCACTTGTTGCTTCTGACCTCTTCTGCTCTCTTTCTTGAATATCTACTTTTACCTCTTTGAATGATTTCAAGGGCCCCAATTCCAGGCCGCCCCATTGTCTCGCTCTCTCTCCCTTCCCAATTCAACCTCCTGTCCCACAGTTTCCTGAAAGATCTCCCTCCACTGACTGCAGATATGTTTCCCCAGCTCTTCCTAGCCTGCTTTTATTGCTGTCCAATTAGTGTACAAGAAATCATCGTCATCTTAGATTTATACCCTACCTTTCCTACAGGAGAGCTCAAGGCAATATCTTCCCCTCCAACTTTCCCCCCCGATATTCCCCCCAGATATTTTTCCCTCCAATTTCCCCCCCAGAACTGCCCCGTAAAGTAGGTTGGGGTGTGGAAGCGAATGGCGCAACGTCGCCCAGTGGAGATTTCACAGCTGAGGTTAAACCGGCCTTTCTCCGTTTCTGCTCTGAGACCTTCATCCCTATAACAGCACACTGGCACATAGAACTGTGCAGGTAGTCCTCGACTCACGACCACAATTGAGCCCAAAATTTCTCTTGCTAAGTGAGACAATTGTTAAGTGAATCTCTGCAGTTATGTTAATAACATGGTTGTTAAGTGAATCTTTGCTCGTCAGGAGGTTGCAAAAGAGGATCGCATGACCCAAGGATACTGCAACCGTCTTAAATAGAGGAGACTGTTGCCTAGCGTCTGAATTTTGATCGCATGATCATGGGGATGCTACAACGGTCATCAGTGTGGAAAACGGTCGTAGTCACTTTTCTCAGTGCCACTGTAACTTTGAACGGTCACTGAACGAGCTGTTGTAAATCAAGGACTATCTTATTGGTGAGATGAGCAGCCAAATAAATCCGTATAAATAAATGAAGTTGTTCAAACTTTCCCTGGATTTACATTGGCATAGCAATTACGCTTCCTCCTTCTTTTCTCTTATTCAGCTTTTACCTTAATTGCATCGCCATTAATCGCACCAACTGCCCAGGGTGATAAATTTTTATAAATAAATAAAATAAATTAAAAGTGAAAAGGAGCAAGACACCATTGCCATTCTTGGAGTAACAAAGTCTCCTTGTTATTTTAAAAATCAAATTATATATATTTTTTCACCTTCTCACTTGTGAGGGTGTGTGTGGGGGATTTTAACTAAGGCAGACTATGGGTCCCTCTGAGGAGTGTGGGAAGCACAGTATCACCCAAGTTATGATGTCACTGTGCACATTTATGACATCATTATTTAATTTGTGTCACTTGCACAGTGGCGTCATGATACATATGATGTCATGATGGCCTTTATCGGTCATCCAGAGTGGTGGAAAATGGAAGATAAAGACATAATAAACATAGGCAGGAGAAATGGGCCACAAATCCCTCACCATCACCCGTTAGCTCCTTTTCAACTAGAGAGCACCCCACAAGAGTTTTCAGGCACAGCATTATGGAAATCAATAAGAGCCATTCAAGAATGTATGTTTTGCTCTTACATTTTATTTAAGCTGGGCTTGGCTGAGCGAAGCTGCTGGGAAATTAGGGCCCAGGGTTCAAATGTCTATTTTCTTCTCTCTGCCACCTTCAGTCACCTCCCAATTTTCCTCCCTTGTCAGGATTAAAACCTACAGACCGTAACGTCTTAACAATTCTCTCTCTCTCTTTTCAATACAGGTAGTCCTCGCCTTATGGCCAAAATAGAGCCCAAAATTTTATGTGGCTAAGTGAGACATTTGTTAAAAGAGCTTTGCCCCACTTTACGACCTTCCCTGCCACCGTTGTTAAGTGAATCACAGCAGTTGATAAGCTAGTGACATAGTTGTTAAGCAAATCTGGCTTGCCCATTGACTTTTTGCTTGTTGGACGGTCACAATAGGGGATCACATGACCCCGGGACATTACAACCGTCATAAATATGAACCAGTTGCCAAGCATCCAAAATTTGATCACGTGATCATGGGGATGCTGCAAAGGTCGTAAGTGGGGAAAACGGTCATAGGTCACTTTTTTCAGTGCCATTGAAACTTTGAAATAACTTTGAAGGAGGCTGACTGTGATTCCTACCAGGCATACCCAAATCACTAAACCATGTTATGGTTGAATGTGACAACCCGATTCTACAACATCCAAAGGATAGATGGCTTCCCACAACATACTGAACACAAATGACTCAACCTCATTTTAGCCTGATTTGTATAAATGCAGCTGTTTGGCGTTGCAGGAAAATGCATTTATTCCCTCATCTGACTAAGGGCTTTCAACTCACTTTGGAGAACCATGGACGAGATTGGAGCGCTCCAAATATCCAGGGTGCTTGTGAGGGCGAGTTTCTGGGTTGGAAACCAATCCAGTGGTCCTGTCAAGCTGCTTGCAATTCCTACTCCCCCCCCCCTTCATACAATTTGCCCAATTGCCAGACCTGTCCATCAGGCCTGCGTCGGCTGCTAGGAGTCACGCTGTGAGGTGAGGATGCTGCACCCTCAGGGGTTCAGGAGTAGGGCTGGGGGGGTCATGGTAACACCCTCTCCTGTAACAAAGGGGGTTACAGCCTATGTCGTCTGTCCGTCCGTTCCCCCCCACCCCCCGCACTCTGCCAGGAGATCCCTGATGTCTCTGTGCTGTGAGCAAAGGAAGAAATCTTTACTTTCAGGAAGTCACCAAGGATGAAGTTCAGACAGAATCTCTGGATATACAGTATTTTTTTTTCCCTGTGCCTTCTAGTCAGTGCTGATTCCTGGATTAGTCCCTTAGTTTTCTTGGCAAAAAGAAGTGGTTTGCCCTTGCCTCCTTCTTAGCACCAAGGGAGAAGGCTGGCTCCAAGTCACCCAACTAGGCTGCCTAAGATGGGACTAGAACTCCCGGTCTCCCGGTTGCTACTACTATACCAGACTAGCTTTCTCTGGATAAACTAGCACCGCAAAAACCAAAGGAAGCTAAGCATCACAGTCTTATTAAAGGCTGTTACCACAGGAAAGAGGTCTCTTCAAAAGTTCTTTCTTGTGGTGTTTTTATGCCTTATCTCGTCTTTTTATTTGCTTTTAGCATTTCACTCTTTTGTATTTATTTTCTTTATTTTGCACCATCTACTTGAAGAATGTAAAGCAACTACATTCTTATAATAAAGCTTTTTTCAACAACAACAACAAACCTGTTCTGAATACAATACAGCAGATTGGCATAATCTCCCAAGTATCAAAAATCACCACAAAAATGTAGGTGACTTCAGAATTTCCAGTACTACCTGCTATGTAGGCTCCGATCATTCGTCTCAAATCTTCTTTAATTACATGGAGTTTGAATCCTGATTCTCATATCCTTGTCATTTGTACCATGATAGGACATTCAGTTTCAAAGTAACCGTGATTCCATTTATTACAAAACAACCACTTCAACTTTAATAGGATTTCTCTGGAATAGATGTAGTTTTATGACAGAATATGCTTCCCTATGTTATTAAACTATAAAACTGAGGCTGAGGGGAATTCTTCTAATTTGGACCAAGGGAAAATGAATTTAGTACTCTGGGCTGGTCTTAAAAGTTGTCATTTCTACCTGACACTGACAGGTGGAAATGACACTGGCTGTAGACTATGAAACTCTCCTTAACATTTATCTCTGATGGCAATCAAACGTTTCCTGCAATCTTTACACATACAGGTGTTGCACCAGAGCAAAAGAATGGCCTCACCTATTATCTCATTCCCCCCACACACACACATCCACCATTTTCCTCTGTCCTGGACCTTAAGCTGTGTGGACTTCAGCATCCAGAATTCCCCAGACAGACAGAATTCTGGGAGTTGAAGTCCACACATCTTAAAATGGCCAAAGGTTGAGGAAACACTGCTTTGGAGAGACCAATAAAATGGAAGCTGTAGTGGAGAAGGGATGAGGACAGAGGAAGCTTTCCAAGAAGAACGTTATTTGCTTCCTATCCCAAATTCTCTCGTGGCCGCTTTTTCTACAACTAGCAAGGGAGGTTCACCCCCATCACCCTGCTGGAAGTCGTTCTCCACGGAGTTGCTGGTAATTAAAATCCTGTTAAACTTCATTAAGCAGCTTCACTTCCGACCTCATTAAATAACGAGGAGAAAGAAGGACTAAAATATGACTGCTTGCCAAATCTTGGACCGATCACTCACTTTAATTTTCTTTCTCTGTTCTCCCCCTTCCCTTCCTCTCTTTGTCCGGCACAAGGAAAAGAGTGAAATGCAATTTTCCAAAAACTTTCCCTAAAGGTTTGATTTGGCTGTTTGCTTTTTAAAACAAAAATTTGTAAGCCAGCCCTTGGACCAATACATGGTTTATGCAGTCAAAAAAAAAATTTTTTTTAAATAGGTGCTTACAATCACCAGACAGGCAAAAGAGGTTTCGGTGGACACAGAGAATTATTTGCAACAAGTTAGATAGGGATGATCAGCATAGACAAATCTCAATTTATACATCTACTGAAAATCAGAGCTGCAGCAGCCTGAGGATGGGAAATTTTTGCTGGGTATGAACGTTCCAAGTAAGAAACAACTACTGGTTTATGGCAAATCTTCCAGTGATCTCTTACTCTGTTCCCAGCTAAAATCTATCTATCTATCTATCTATCTATCTATCTATCTATCTATCTATCTATCTATCTATCCATTTCTTTCTTTCTTTCTTTTTCTTTCTTTCTCTCTCTCTCTTTCTTTATTTCTTTCCAGGATGGAGAGAGTCACCAAGGAGGGTTTCTGAGCTCTGAAATTCTGCCTACTGGTAGTCCTTCACTTGCGACCACAACTAAGCCCAAGATTTATGTTGTTAAGTGAGTTTTGCCCCATGTTATGACCTCTTTTGCCACAATTGGTAAGTGAATCACTGCAGTTAAGTGACTGATGCAGTCATTAAGCAAATTTGGCTTCCCCCCATTGATTTTGCTTGTCAGAAGCCAGCTGGGAAAGTTATAATGACCCTAGGACAGCGCAATTGTCGTAAATACATGCCAGTTGCCAAGCGCCTGAATTTTTAATCACATGACCACGGAGATGCTGCAATGGTCGTAAGTCACTTTTTTCAGTGTTGTTGTCATTTCAAACTGTCACTAAACAAATGGCTGTAAGTTGAGACCTATCTATAATGGTCTCCCATCTCTCACCAAATCAGCATTTGGTTTCTTACTATGGAAATGCCAAGTATGTAATTTCCTTCGTTTTCAGAGCCCAATGTTCTCAACTAGGATAGGCAATCTGAAATCCAAAGACGTAGACATTTACAGACATTTCCTTCCCTGTCTCTTTGCATACACCAGGGGTCAGCAACCTTAAACACTCAAAGAGCCACAAAGGTCCTAACTGGAAGTCCCCATTCAATTCTGGAGCCGACTGGAAGTCCGGTTCCCCCACCATAGAGTCTCCTCCTAGCATAGCGTCCTTTTTCCTCTGCCGACTGGAAGTCAGTTGCCCCACCATAGTCTCCTCCTAGCGCAACATCCTTTTCCCTCTACCTGTCCTAACCGAAAGCCCTATCAATTGTGGAGCCAACCAGCAACAGGGAGCCGCAGCAGAGGGATGGAAGAGCCACATGCGGCTCCAGAGCTGCGGGTTGCTGACCCCTAGCCTACACCAACGTTTCTCACCTTTAAGAGATGTGGACTTCAACTCCCAATATTCTCAGAAGGCTAGCTAGGGAATTTTGGGAGTAGGAAGTCCACTCGTCTTAGACATCAAGGGTGAGAAATACCGGCCTATACAAAACAGACAATGGCTCTTAAGACTTTACTTAATTGCTTTGACTACTAAGCAAACCAGACACACACACAAGGTTTTAACACACTCAAAATAATGTTGATGTGCTACATTTCAAGTTTCTAGTCTTTCCTTCCAATTATGGCCTAAGCTTGTGTGTAGCGTCAAAGGTGTTTTCTTTGTCACCACCAGAGCTCTAGTGATCATATCTATGTTCTGCCAAGGGATGTGGCCTGCAGGAGTGTCCAACCTTGGCAACTTCAAAGTTTGTGTACTTCAACTCCCAGAATTCCCCAGCCAATTCTGGGAGTCAAAGTCTACAAGTCTTAAAGTTGCCAAGGTTAGTTATCTCTGGTGGGAAACTGGTTTACTTCAGTTTCTCCCATCCGATCCTCGCTAACAACCTATCAGGGAACTTAGCCTGTGATTGGCTCAAAGTCACCCAATGTGATTTTTCTGAGTGAATAGAAGTTTTGCGGCCATGTTTCTTCATGCAAAGAAATAAACAAAAACCCTCACAAAAACAATCATTAATATAATGCACTTTCTACTTCTGCAGTTTTCAAAATGAAGACTGTTTAATCTCCCTTTTAATTATTGGGCACTATTAATGATATAGACATTTAACAAAATGCAATGACCTCCCAAGCCAAACATCTGTGCAACGACCCTAGCCAGATTTACTAGAAGAGACTAAAAAAGGCAATTCACTTGGACTTGATGCCACAGAAATGTTGAGGTGCCACAACCATGGGGAGGTTTTTTTTGTCTTTTTGTTCTTTCATCCAGAGCAGGTTCCTCCAGCAGATGCCCTCTAAATCTGACTAAGTTACCAATTCCCAAATCCCTAACTAGCATGACTCTTGGTATCTGATGCATCTTCAGGGCATCAGATTGGGGAAATCTATCTTGTGCTTTGGTTTGGTTTTTCAGGGTGACAGCAATCAATTTCTCCATGTTGTTCAATCATTAGGCTTCCATTGCATTCACACTCAGATAAATTCGAATGGTTTGGAGGACAGGGGAGGACAAGCAGCTACATATGAGAGCGGGAGACATTTTAATTATTCAGCCACAAAGCCTTCCAATTTTAGGGAAGACCAGCTAGAGAAGTTTCTTGCCTCCAGCATAGCCAGAGCTTCCATATCCTCCTGGGCCTTCCCCCATAGTTGGCTTTCTAGTTGGGAAATGCAATTTTTTTTAAAAAAAGAAAAGAAAATACCCATTTGAACAGCATTTAAAACCAACGTTATGTTCCTTGGACGTTGTTTGTCACCAAGTAGCATTTTATTTTATTTTTTTCAGTTGCATATTTATGCGATTTTACATTTGGGTTGTTTTAGGTTTTTGTAAGCTGCCTTGAGGGTCTACTTTGATAGAAAGGCCCAGGGTATGTTTTAAATGAATAAAAAAAAAACTAAATAAATCCTTGCTGTTTCAATTTAACAGGTCAGATAGAAAATCTCAAGGGTTTTTTTTTCCTTCCACACTTGTACATATCCCTCCACCTCAGCTTGTGAAAAATATTTCCCTTTTCTTTCTGGCTCCTTCCCTCCATCATCTCATTGTCCTTTGTCCTTCCCACCTAAGCTATTTTTTTAATGCCTCTGAATACAGATGTATATTTGGAGAAGATTTAGAGGGGCTTTGCAGCAAGTTTAGCATTGATAAGCTGAGTTCACAAACCTTTTTTTTTTTTGGCCTTAACATACAGTACTTTCGATACGAAAGTTAGTTCGATATTCTATACTGTGCAAATCAGGAAAATAAAAGGTGTCGGGAATTAAGCAGGTGGCCTCAATCCAAACGCTGAAAGATTTCACCTTGGCAAATACATGGCATTTAAACTGCCTTTGCTGAAATTAAAGAGCCACTTTTGTAAGGGAGAACCCCTGAGTCAAAAGTGGCCCTGCTGCCCTTTACTTGGGGGGGTCAGTTGGGCATGTGTGTATGGGTAGATGGAGAAAGGTGGGCTAAATATAGTGGGGGCTTTTTTAGACGGAACTGATGAAGAGTTAAACCCTGCCAATATTTCGCTCTGAAAATATATTTCTGCTTCACACTATTCTTTAAGGCATTCATAAAGTTCATAACATGTAGGGTCAAGTCTGATATCTTTTGTGTGCTTACTTAAAAATCTTTTCCATTCCACCGGTCAAGCTTTATTTTGAATAAATATACAGAGGATTTGGCTGAAAGTTACTATGGAGATTCCAGACCATTAAAAAATAGCCTTTTGGGGGGTGGGGCGGTTGACTGAAGAGTAGCCACCTGTTTGTCCCACTGCACATCTTGTGTTAGACCTCACAATCTGAATTCTTCTCCAAAATGACCTGTTCCTGTTTGATGACGACACCAAGCAATTACAAAAGTTAGTTTAAATAACATTGCGGTGATTTGCTATTTTATGCGGTCAAGAAGCAAAAAGCACTTCACAATTTCAATCCTGGCCACACTCGTGCCATTGCTTGTGAGACGGGTTATTCTCCGCATGTCGTGGAAATGCGTTGGAAGCAGTGGATGGATGGAAAAGTGGTGACAAATGATACACGAAGAGGGAACTTGCACACGTTCTCTTCCTTTGAAGATCCTTGGATGTCCTAGAGATGTCATCTCTAATAAAAGTTATTTCATATCCTAACCAGAGGTGGGTTTCACATAATTTTACCACCGGTTTGCCGCACACCAAAAATGTGAGCGTGCTTTGCTCGCAAGTGCAGCTTGCACGCATGCGCGTAGCTTAGAAAAAGTGGCTAAATAGGATGGCATAGCGCCGGGCGTGTGGGAGTGGGGTGGGCAGGGCCCACCTGCACGTCGCTACTACCGGTTCGCCCGAACTGGTCCAATTCGGCTGAATACCACCACTGACCCTAATCCTAACTGGGATGTGGAGTTCAGAGGTATCACTTTTGGTCACATCGGGTGCAATGGAAGATGCAACCTGTTGATCTGAGAGGGACATCTCCAATCTGATAAAATGAATCAACGCTGTCGCCCAGAAACGAGAAGACAAACCAGCATTACAGTTCAGCCAAAGAAACAAGTAATGCTATACTCAAACACTTGTCTCTTTCTCCTTCTTTCCCCTTCCCCTTCCCCTTCTCCCCTTTCCTGTTTATTTTGATACAGGTAGTCCTTGACTTATGACCACAATTGAGCCCAAAATTTCTTTTGTCAAGTGAGACATTTGTTAATTGAGTTTTACCCCATTTTACGAACTTTCTTGGCACAGTTGTAAAGTGAATCACTGCAGGTGTTATATTAGTAACAGTCTGTTACTGATACTAAGTTGTTAAGTGAGTCTGGCTTCCCCACTCTCTTTGGTTGTCAGAAGGTCGCAAAAGGGGATCACATGACTCCAGGGATAATGCAACCGTCATAAATATGAGCCAGTTGCCAACATCCAAATTTTGATCGCATGGGGATGCTGCAATGGTTGTTAAGTATGAAAAGAAGGTCATAAATCATTTTTTTTCAGTGCCGTTGTAACTTCGAAAGGTCACTAAATGAACGGTTGTAAGTCGAGGGCTACCTTTAGTAGCACTGGTAGTAGCACTGGTCTTCAAGTGTACTTCAAGTGTAGCTGTTTTGTGTCCCTCAAGTGACAGAAACTACAGTCAAGATGGTCTCATGCTTCAGTCTTTTTACTCCACTTAGTAAATGTTACCTGCTCTTAAAGAGCTGTATAATAGTAAGAAAAAGATTCATTGTTATGTTTGTCCTTGCGCTTGGGATATTTCATGATTATTTTTTTCTTCTCTTTTTCTTCTCTTTTAGATTTCATATTTATAACATGACCCATGCAGGGAACCATGCCGTCTCTAAATTTAAATAAACCAAGAAAGAAAAAAGCCGAAGCTAGATCAAGGCTAACATGCAACAGCAAAGTCGATGGGGGGGGTGGGGGGAATTAAACTTGCTTAATGACTGCAGGATACATTTAACAAATGCAGGGTTTGTTTAACAACCGGGGCAATAAAGGTTTTTTAAAAATCTGGTAAGTCAGTTAACAACAGCCTTGCGTAGCAACAGAAATTCTGGCCCCAATTGTGGTCATAAATCAAGGACACACCTGTATTAGTTTTCATCTGTTCCATGACCTCTTACTGGTTGCAAACTGGGAAGACAATATTCAGCGGTCAGAAAGCCATTAAAAAGGCAAGTGGGCAACTATTTCCTCTTTCTTGCATCGTATCCTTAGTAGGTGGTATTAGTATGTAAGACCTTCCTCCAGAGATACACAGCAGTAACGATGGGGCATTCTTCCCCACCACCAACTTCCAAGCTCTGATCTGAGATCTAATTCCTTGGCTCAAGGAAGCATTTAGAGACATTTTGAAAAACCGGAAACCATGTTTCTCAGCCAGGCAGCCCATCTTCATGGTCTCCTGCAAATTCCACTGAGGAATTGTTTTGCTAATGCCTTCATCTTAGGCCGAAATACCCATCTAGAGATAGATAGTTTTTCTACTTGCTTTTTCTCATTTGGGCAGATTTCATTCTTTTCTTTCACATGAACCTCGGTTAAAACTTTCGCTATTCCAATAGGCCCAAAGGTGCTCCCCCCCCCCCCAAAAAAGGCAACTGGGCTTTCTTTGTTTTTCCTTGAAGACGTTTCGCTTCTCATCCAAGAAGCTTCTTCAGTTCTGACTGAATGGTGGAGAATGGAAGGATTTATATTCCTTGCAGTCCTCTGGTCTTTAGCGCTCTTTCTGAGAGTCACTGAGTCAGAAGTGAAGAAGCTTCTTGGATGAGAGAAGCGAAATGTTCTCAAGGAAAAAAAAACAAAACAAAGGAAGTCCAGTTGCCTTTTGGAAAAAGCATCTTTGGGACAACCATGATCTGGATGACTGAAAAGCCCCATAGACATTTATTTGTGGCACAACCACAAATAGTTTTCACAGGCTCAAAATCATGCCTATGGTGTCTCGTGCAAGGAGGACTGGATGAAAATGGCGAACGGGAAAATGCCATGCTTGCTTGCAACAAGAAAAACTTAAAAGAGTGTGTACCAAAGCTGGATTGACAGATAGTGTCATCATCAAGGCTGGATTAGATGTAATCTATAAACCATTACTTAATATCTCCAGCAACTTAAAGGCACACTTACTGTATAATTTGTGCCACGACCATCCAGCATACACAAAAACTGCTCCACTATAAAGTCTGTATATATGATTCCCTAACAACTTACCACCACACCTCTGATTTAACATATTATCCTTATATTTTGCTTGTAAAACAGAAAAGCTAGGTTTTATACAAAACACCTAACTCAATACTTGGGTTAACAAACATAATTGGACTGTTGATATACAATAACAGGCAACATTGAGAGAATAAACCATACTAATACGATGGCTTGGTTCTCATCATACTGTGATATGCTGTCCAATCCCATTTTAGCCAACTGATAACAGCCAGGCTTGGCCACAAGAAATAGCAAAACAGAGACAGCAACTTGTAGGTACACACAAACTCAAGTCAACCCATTCAGCCAATCTGTTGCTATGCAGGCCCTCAGCAAAGCTTCCATTTTCCCGGATTTTAGATTGGCCTCTACACTAGACGTCTCCAACCTCCAGCTGGCTGGGGAATTCTGGGAGTTGAAGTCCTCCAGGCTTAAAGTTGCCAAGGTTGGAGACGCCTGCTCTACACTCAGTCAGAAGACATGGCTCTGCCCTTATTCCTGGTGGGGAGTTCTTACAATAGCTGTACTGAACTGACACAGAACAAATTCTGCTGCTGATCCTAATGTTATGTTTTTAAAATTAATTGTGGAGCATTTTTACAAGTTGGTATGTTGGTTTTTAACTTGTTTTTACTTGTTGTGAGCCTATCCCAACTTCTTAGGTGAAGTGGGTGGCCACACAAATCAAACAAGTAATACTTTTCTATAGAAATTCACACCAACTCCTATTCCAAGGACAGAGATACAGGCATTCTGCATGAAAAAATCCCATGGACTTCATCACACAACCGCAGGGTACATATTGAAAGATGCAATGGATGAATAACATCACTAGAATCGATAGGGATCATAGACCCCAGGACGATTTGCAAATATTTGTGAGAGTGAGTTTGCATTTTTCATTCTGATAAGCTTTCAGCATTCTGTCTTGATCAACTAGTTTATGAACTTTCTATAGAATTAAAGCTTTCTTTATGTGGGTGCACCCAGATGTTCTTGAAATCTAGCTGCCATTATCCACTGCCAGCAAAGAAGCATAGAGAAGGCATTGGCAATATTTTTTTTAGCCCGCCTTTATAATTTTTAGACATAATTCAAGGCAATGAACATACCTAAAACTCCTTCCTCTTCCTATTTTCCCTACCACAACTACTTTGTGTAGTGAGTTGGACAGAGAGAAAGTGGATGGCTGCCTGGCTGGCTTTCATACCTAAGATGGGACTAGAACGCACAGTCTCTTGGTATCTAGCCTGGTGCCTTCACCACTAGACCAAAGTTTAGCTCACTAATTCCAAGAAATCCAGATGTTGGTGTAGGCCTTGGGTGATGGAAACTGTAGTCCATACCCATCTGGAAGCTACTTGAGGCTTTCTAGAGAAGAAGCAGGTTCATATTTAATGGCTTCTTGCCAGTGGTTTGTACAAGCAAGCACAAATGCTTGCTTGTACAAGCTTAATGCATTGTAAGCCGCCCTGAGTCTTCGGAGAAGGGCGGCATATAAATCAATTTTTTTAAAAAAAAAAAAGTGGCTTGCAACCTGAGGCAGCTTCATTAAACACCTTCGTGTAAAGTAAGTCACTGTTATCTTTTTACTTATTGAGGGGTGGGGGGGGAGCATACAGTAGACAGGTAAGTAGCTTATCCCGTTTTAGCTAGCCATGAATATGAGCAGTCAGGAACAAGTTGGCAATGATGGTTTGATCTCCAACGCAACACGCTCCTCAAGATCCTCCCCGCCAGCCTTTCCTTTCACACTCAGGAGCCTTGAGACAATTCTGCCTGGCCTCTGTTCATGTCAGGAAAGCAGCCATTTTACCTTTGCTAACCAAAGAGAACCCACCTGGTGGGTTTAACTGCCAGGGGAAAGAAGACATTTAAAAAAAAAAAATACAGAGGAGTGAATTTGGAGGCTTAAAACTCCGAAGAAGGAGACCGAAATCAGAGAGCAGAAAAGGCGCAGGGGTTAGCTAGATGGGAAATGCAGATACTCAGATCAAAAAGGATCCCTTACACTGAGAAAGATGTGTAGTCAGCAAAACGGAAGGCGGTGGGGGAAGGATTTGAAGGGAAGGCCGAAGAACCGACAAGCATTTTGCTCTTGGGAATTTCACAACAGTTGCTGCCTCATAGCTTCTCCCACCTTTCCTTGGTTAATTGGCAACTCCCATAGAAAATTCTCAACGTTTGCCTACTCAAGGGCTCCGTGTAAATCCTAGGAGCTCTGAAAAAGGAGGCACCCAGAAACTTTGATATCTAGCGGGACTCTATTAGAATGAGGCAGGACAAAAAAAGCAATGGGGAGAACTAAGGAGAAATTTCCTGACCGTTAGAAACCGTTAATGAGGGGAACTGGCTTGCCTCCAGAAGTTGTGGATGCTCCATCACTGGAGGTTTTCAAGAAGAGGTGAACAGTCATTTGTCTGAAATGGCATAGGATTTCCTGCCTCAGAGGGGAGACTGGACTAGAAGTTCTCCAAGGTCCCTTCCCTCTCTGTTATTCTGTTATTGTCTAATGGGGAACAGTCGGCCATCCTGCAGGAGGTGTTTTGGGAAGCGAAGTGTGATAAAGGAAGGCTCAGGGTATGAAACGGAGGTGGAGAAAGAAAGAAGGCAATAAGGGAGGTAGGCGGGATGAGAAACACAGGGTAGGAAGGCATCGCAGAAGGAGAAGGAACAACATAGGCCAGAAGGACTAAATTCTTCAAGCTATGAGTCAAATGTATCCGAGGTGCCTGCTTGGTATGTCTGGGGAGGATCACAGGCACCCCTTTGTCGGCATTGGCTTACATCCTGGCCCACGCCATTTCTGGTGACATCTGGACCACATCAATGGTGGCAAAAAGGTGCATCATCCATATGGATGGAGAAAGCTGGACCCAGAGACGGAAAGAGGCGAGCAGAGGTTGAGGGTTGTAGAGACTTGGAAAAGCTGCCTCGGTAAGAGAAGATTTTCTACCCTGCCCTCATTCCCCTGCTTCACACACACACACACACACACACACACACACACACACACACACCAGCTTCGGCACTGACCCCCTCTCTGCACCATCACCAAGGCCAGTCCCTTGGGAAGACTGTCCTCCTCCCCTTTCCTCCCCCCAATCCTGCTGACCCTGGCGCGTGGCTGTGCCCGGAGGCTCGGCTGGAACAAAGGGCCCAGAGCTTGGCCAATCAGGGTGTGCAGCTCTCCTGCCGCTGACCTTTTTATGATTATTATTTAAGGGAAAAAGCAGAGGCAAGGAAAGGAGAGGGGGGGGAAGGAGGAGGAGGAGGCAGCAGGAGGCAGCAGGGGAGGGGGAAGAGGAAGGGAGCTTTGCAAAGGAGAGCTGGCCTCTCGGCAGCCACTTTATGGAAAATACCCCTACATGGCTCACAGTCGCCCAAACTCCCTGCCCGGCCTCTTGGGAGTCCATGTTGCCTGGGATCAACCAGGCCCTGACCCAACAGGAGCACCTTCATGCATGCAGTGGCCGTAAGAAAGCCCCAGACAGTCTCCTCACTCAAGAAGGTTGGAAAGGATGAATATGTTGGCCCCCCCAGCTGTGCTAGCAGAAGGAACGGATCACTCGGTTTTCACCCAGGAACTGTTCCTTGGTCTGGGTAAAGGATCGCCACCATCTTACACTGGGGCCAACTGGCCAATTCAAGGAATATTTCACTTCTGGAACAAAGCTAGAGAACCCTTAGGAATGAGACTCTCTTGATTCCTCATCCTCAGAAGTCCAAGGTTGAGCAATACAGTTATTAAATGTAGCCCATTCTTCTTCTTTTCCCCATAAAAACCAGCTTATATAGCTACATCCCCCGACCAAGCTAGCTTGTGTCCTCCGTATATTGAGCAAATCCTTTCTTTTTTTTAACTCCACAGCTTGGATATCCAGCCCTACCCCTAACGTACCAAAGATTGCACCAAGAGCTAGCCCCAATAGTAACTGACCCTTGCAAGGTGCACATGAAACAAGCATATAGGAATTTGCTCCTGTGCTAACAAGCTGGTGGATTTGAGATATCAGAGCACTATCATCATCATAGCAACAGCTTCCTTGATCGTTATAGGTAAAAATATGCATGGGGAAGAGATCATGGCTTCCCAGTGCTGTGAATGGCCTATCACAGGGTATGAAATTATAATTCAATGAACCTTTCTCTTGGTTTAAGACATTTCTGGGTTCAATTCACACAATTACTTCTGGTTAAGTTCACTGGGGTTGTACAGTTTGGGGGAAATATACCCAAGGTCAGCTTTGGGTCACAGACTGGTTGGTCAATTTGTGTGACAGGAATTCTTGTCCCAAGAATTGGGCCAGTTTGGTCTAGTGGTTAAGGCAACTAGGAGAGGGTGAATTCTAGTCCCACTTTAGGCATGAAAACCAACTGGGTGACTGGGCCACTCTCTCTCTCTCTCTCTCTCTCTCTCTCCCCACAACCTCAGGCTCTGGAGACAAGCTCTGTCAATCAATTCCTATGGCAACCAAATGGATCGACACTTGGTTGATTGGGGAAAAAAGCAGACTCTGCACTTGTGCAAAAATGCTAGGAAGAAAAAGAAAGGTTTTGGGAGGAATTACTATAAAAAAATAGACCATCCTTAAACTATAATACAGTTCATTTGTTTGAACACCAAACATGGTGGCTGTATTCCCCTTACCCAGATCTAGGACTTAGTGTGTGGTGTAAACGGTTCTTTGAGCATTTGTATGTGAATTCAGGAAGTATAAAGCATCCACTGTTTTGGTCATGTGGCAGTCATACAGTGGAAATGGTGGTGCGAAGCAAATGTTATCACCATGTCTTTGAAATGTTCAGCTGGCTTTGGTGTACTTTATAGCTTTATACCAGGAGCCTCTCATAAAGCATTGTGTAGAATATAAAGTTTATATTTCATTATAAAATAGCATAGCAAAATCCCAAGCAACGCGTGTATTCACCCAATTTCTCTCCGCGTTTGGAAATTTGTCCTTCAAATTCACAAAGGTTTCATGCTTATAGAAGACTCAGTGTGTTATTAGCAAATATATTACTTGCTAGTGTCAACTGAGTAGAAAGGATTTCAAAATATAACTTATGTTCAGAATTTTTTCTCCCGATAGAGGCATGTTTTGATTTCAATCAGTCCTCAAAGCAAACTAAACAAGATTTCCGATGCAAAGCTGTGGAACCCAAATCAAAGTTTAGTCAAATGAAAAATGTTGAGGTGAAATTCAAATTTAAATCTCAACAGCTGCCAATAGGCATGGTTGCTCAAATCTAAAACTGTGCTTTTAGGGAGCATTTTAGAGGCAGGGTTTTAGTCTGATGAAGGTATACAGAAGGTGGTCTTTTAAATTTTTCTCCTTTTGCAATGGACATAGGGATTGTTTTATTTTCCATTGCAATAGCTTCCTTTTGCTCGCACTCTTTCTCATATTTTGGCCATTTAATGTACAAAGACAGATACTAAAAACGATTTGAAGTGCACATTTGTCTAACTTAAAAGCTTTCTACCTTATCCTATTAGTAAACCAGGCAATAAAAGCATTATCCAATTATGAACACCTGAAGTTTTAAAATACAACATCAAAAAGGACATTTTAGTATGTGGATTTTTTTAATCTATCAACTGTTATTTCTTTAAAAACATACCAGGGGTTTTCACTGAAAATAAAGATAAGGGGAAAGAAAAACAAATCTTCTTTTAATAACACTTTTTAAAAGGATGAAGAAAAATACATATGAACACAGCATTAAGTAACTCTGCAACATTTAAGGAGATACAATCTTATGAGGAATCCGTGACAAAAGATCCCTGTAAAATATATATATATATATACACACACCAGTGAGTGCACACATATGCACACACCCACACAGGAACACAAGAGTGACATATCCCCCAGCCTCAGCATATCTGGCTGGCCATCTGGACCTGAGTTTCAGACAGAATTCCCCAAACATGTTACCAAAACCAAGAAACTATCAGGTCCTCCTAACATTTTGAGAAACTCAATTGCCTTCTTGACTGGGTTTTTTTCCCTTTCCCTCCTGTGTGAACATTGATCCCTAAAATACAAATAATCTACAAATGTGGTACCCAAAGTCACAGTCACCTTTCTCCTCTCCTCACCTCCCCCTTGTTCCTGTGTAAAGGACACTCAAGTTTCCTACAGCTCATTTGCAACAACTTCAGTGCTTGGTTAGGGTTTGGGATCACCCCATTTCCAGCCCTACCTAAGAAGGCACCAAGGACACAGACCTTCATACGTGTGCATGTACACACACACATTTACTACTCTGCCCAGAGAAAGAGAGAGAGAGAGAGGGAGAGAGAGAGGATGTGGGGGTGGAGGGGGGCAGTTACTACAGGCTGGAAAATCGATTTCTGCTTCTGAACAAGCTTCACTTCCCAGACCTCCAGGTTCATTAGCAAGGACTGGGCTTGACACCAATACAATTTCCACACCAAGCTGGCTGCAGCAGAGCTGGGGGAGGGGTACACACAGAGGGCCAGCTCTGCAGCCACTTCTCTGAACTCCCCCCACCCCGCCAGCCAAGGAGAAGGAGGAGGAGGAAGAGGAGGAGGAGGAGGGTGTCAAGAGTAGATTCTACAATCGCCTCTTGGTTTCTCTTCGCCCAGATCACATCCCGGCCTGCCTTTTTGCACCTTCTTGGGGTCCTTCCCTGCTCGCCCACAGATGTCCCACTGCCCATATTTCTGACCCTTCCCCATTCCCAGCAACTCCTAAATCTCATCTGTCCAATCTATGAGGAAAGATGACTCTCCCAGGATCTGGTGGGTAATAGTAGAAGCATCCGTTATCCAAATGCCTGCTTCTCCTCTTAACTTTGGGAAGCAGGAGATAAAAAGAGTGAAGAACTGGAGAGGCCACAGTGAATGCCAATTTTGGCATACTGCATCCATCAGGCCCCCATCCAACCCACCACCTCGTAATCTTAAGAGACAGAAGATACATTTTTCCCCAAGGGCACTTAAAAATGTCTTTCGTAGATTCAAGGGACTCCAGCTTCCAAATAAATCACCCCTGTTGCTTTCTGCCCTAACCACTAGTCTCCCATCAACCATCCTCCTCTGCAGGGTCGGCCTCGCCAACCCACTCTGGTTATCTTTTGATTTCAGTGCCCACGGTTGAGTATTGGGGCGGTACAGGAACGCAAAAATCTGTTTAATAACCACCTAGATCTCTATGAATGATGGGGGTGAGGAAGAGGAGGAGGAGGTGATGGGCATCATGTTTTGAAGCAGCTGAACAAAAGGAAGCAGAACAACTTCCTGTCAAGTGTGGAGATTAAAACCCCTGGATTGAAGGCTGAAGGCTTGAAAACTGGGGAGAGCAAGAACTCCAGAAGTCCAGAAACATTCTGCAATTTGGCGAGGGGAAAATAAGGGTTTCCCCCCCCCCTCCCTTAAAGCACAAGCCATATTTATTGCCTCCAGAACTCCATGGAGACCAAAAATGGAGGTTCTAGAATTGAAATCTAGAATTTACTTGGAAGTAACTAGAGAAGGGCTCTGTGAGAAACATTAACATGGAAAAAACTGTCTCAGTTTTAAACAGGAGCAGGTAAACTAAAGGTATAGGATTAAACAGAGTGGTACCCAGTGGGGAGATGGGGCACCACTGACAATTTAAAACAGAAATTACTGTATTGGAGTAACTGCATGAAGGAGGCTGTACCTGAAATTCCAACCAGGTATTGGGGGGGGGGGGGGGACAGGCAGAATTTCGATGTGCTGAGACAAATGAGAATTGGGGGGGGAGGTCTTGGGATTTCTGTTAGGATCCCACAAGTGCCTCCTCTCTACCCCTCACCTCTGCCCCCCTCCCAATTCCCCATGGTCCCAATTTCTAAAAATAAAAAAACCTCCAAAAACCTCCGGATCTGCCAATCAGTAAAAACCTTGGTTTGTTTCCAACCTCCGGAACCTCACAGAAACAATTGGGGGGGGGGGGCGGAATGCGGGAAGCTCTTTTAAGGGGGGGGAACCATCGCATTTACACTTCAGAGGCGGCTGCTGGTGCTGGGATCGCGACGGCTGGGGCGGCGGCGGGGGGGCGACACAGGAGCCAGCCGGTTCTTTCGCCCTCCCCCCCCCACCCTCTCTCTCTCCGCCAGCCAAGAGAAAGGCTTCCCTCCCCATCCCCGCGTTTTGCCGGGCTCCTCTTCCGACCGGCGCCCGCGCCACCGGCGCCTCCAGGCCGGCGGCTGGCTCTTCCCGCTGCTGCTGCTGCCGCTGCTGCTGCCGCCGCCGCCGCTACCATCCACCCCCTCTGCCCCCCACCCCCTCCGTCTATCGACCGCAGGATGCCGGCGCCGGAGGTTCGATACGGAGCAGTGACACTCCGGATCAATACCGCCTGAATAAAAACCCGCTCGCCCCTCGCCACTTTCCGCTTTCCCCTCCTTGCCTCTCTCGCCTCCTCTTCGGCGGCCGGGCGGGAAGAGAGTTGGGGGGCGCCTCTCACCGCCCTGGCTGGGCTTGGCGGCCGGGCCGGGCCGGGCCGGGCCGGGCTTGGGGTGTCCCGCGCCCTCTTTGGGGGGCTCCCTTTCCCCTCTCTCGCCCGGCTTCCTTCCTCGGGCTTTCCCTTCTTCTTACCGTTTGCAGAGCGCAGGGCGAGCGGCGATTTGAGGCGCCATCCGTGCTCCGGGCCGGCGGATCTTTGGAAGACCAAGGGGACCGGTAGTGGGATGAACATTGCGAGGACCTGTGAGTGACACTCCGCATAACCCCACGGAGGGAAGAAAAAACAATATAAAGAGAGAGAGAGAGAGAGAGAGAGAGAGAGAGAGAGAGAGAGAGAGAGAGAGAGAGAGAAAGATAAGGAGGGGGGGCGGGCAGACGAGCGGCAAAGGGAGCCGGGCGCGGGGTGGGGGGGGGAGACACACGCCGGACGGGGGATGCTCTCCCGAGAGTGACAATCGGCGCGGGGTGGGGGGTAGGTGGGAGAGGGGGTGGGAACGGGACAGAGCTCGCCCTTCTCCTCCCCTCCAGCAACGCTCCGGCTTTCGGCGCTTACACACGTGCGTGCAGAGTCTGGAGCCAGACGTGTGTGTGTGTGTGTGTGTGTGCGTGCGTGCGTGTCCGCCTGGCAAGACCGTGTGGGCTTCGGTCACTCGACCGGGACCCTGCGGATCATTTTTAAGGCTTTTGCAACAAAAAAGAGAGGGGGGAAAGGAAGGGGGAGGTGGTGGAGAGCATGCATGCGTGCGCGTGTGTAAAACACACCGATCGTCCCTGTGAAATGCGTGTTTGTCTTACCCCCCCCCCCGTTCAGAGACCACTGCTGTGCCCCCCACCCCCGCTTTAGCCTAGTCCTAATTTCTCCTCTCCCCTCTTCGCCTGGCCCCCTCCCGTCACTCCCAGCCTGCGATTCCCACTTTATTGTCTTCTCCGTTATCTCTCGCGCGCTTCTCCCCCCCTCGCCCCCTCCCTCCCCTCCCTCTGTCCCCTCCAACCGCCCCGCTTTGACAGATGACATCCAAGCGAGCGACTTGCCGTCCCTCGCAGTCGTCCGTCCCCGTCCGCCCGCCCCCCCCCCGCGGGCTCCTCCGCTTCCAATATTCCATCCCTTCTTTCTTTCTTTCTTTCTTTCTTTCTTTCTTTCTTTCTTGCTTCACTCTTTGCACAAGTACAGTCCTCCTTACCCAGACAAAAGCAATTTACTCCTTAGGTGTAAAGCTTACTGTGAGTGTAAGAAAAAGAGGAGGGGAAGCAGAATTGGGGAAAGGGAGAATTACAGAAACCCTCCCCGCCCCTCTCCCAGCAAATAATCTTTCTTTTTGCCTGCCCTTCCGTCTTCAAAAATTAACACCAACACACGCGCGCGCGCGTGCACAGACACACACACACACCTGACACCTTCTTGCGGGTCAAACTCCGCTTTGGCGGCGCTAAAAATAAGCCCGCGTTAATCGCCGCGGAGTTTCTCCTCCGGCTTCCTTAAATTAACGTGTGTCACCTCCAACAACCCCCATCCGCCAATCGCGCCTCCTTCCAGGTTTATTATTACGGGAGAGATTTACACGGATAATCACCGCAAAGCACCGCGATAATAAAGGGGTGACCTTCCCGCTGCCCACCCACCCCCCCCAGCCCCCAGGATACATAATTAGGCAGGTTGGTGGGGGTTGGGGGTATTTTTTTGGCAAGCAATAATTCTTCTCCGCCACCGGCTTCCACCCAGCCGGCCTTCTGCTTTCTCCCACTTTCGTTACAGAGTTCAGGCCGCCTTCGCCTCTCCCGGAATCGCCCCGTCGTTTGAACCCACTCGGGTCTCCCGAGGAGAGAAAAGCGAGGCCAAGCAACTCCTCCGGATCCAGGGCGAGCGCTCTCCGTTCGCCGCGCCGCCCCGCTTCCTTCCACGCCTAGGCAGGGCCTCGTCGCCCACCTCGAGCCCCGGAAAAGACCCCCGGGAAAGTGATCGTTGCTGCTGCTGCCGCCCCGGGCGGACGTGGGCCTTCCGCCGCTCCTCCCTTCGCCCCCCTCCCCCCTTTCGGGGGTCAAAGGAGGCCAGGAGCGGCTCCAGACCGGCCGTGGGGGCCGCCGTCGCTTCCCCGAAGGGGCTACCGAGGACGGAGGCTTCGAGTCTCCTCGATCCGGCCATGCAGTTCTTGGCCCCGAACCGCCATCGCCTGCGGGCAGGAGATTCCGACTAAGCCAAATAAGAGCGAGAGCCACTTTTCGGTTTTTCACCATTTGGGAGAAGGAAGCGGGGAGAAAGGAGGTCCTTGCCTCTTCTCTGTCCTTGGGCTACTTCTTTCACTCCCCCCCATCCAAGCCTTTCGGCGTTAAACCCACCGGGGTTCACCGAAAGGCCGAGGGTCCAGGGCCAGCCCATCCCAAAACCCTAGCGCTGCTGCTGCTGCTCGTAATCGCTCCCGCTTCGAAGAGCCTAATATTTCCTCTTCCTCAATTCTCCCCTTTATTTCTCTGGACCAAAGTGGACCTTACTCTTAATTCCGCAACTCCTGATCGGCAGCCTATTTCCAACCAGGAGGGGCCCAAAGGAAATCCACCGCCAAGGCTATTTTTTTGCATCCCATGTGAGCTCCCCTTTTGTGCATCATTTGACACCCCCACCTCCTCCTCCCCCCAATCCTAGAAAGTAGACCAAGGAGGCTAACGGGGGGGGGGAGGGGGGGAGGAATGTATATAGTGAGAGGAATGTATATAGTGAGTGTGGTAGGGAAGACAGAAAGAAAGCCGGAGCCAGTATATGAAAGGAAGAGTGAGGGGTTGGTGGTGGATGGACAGAAAATGTGATGGAAATATATTACTGACAGGGAGAAGGAGAGAGGGGTGTGTATATATATTGTGCGATATAGAAAGAGATCAGATTGATGGTGGGGCAAATAGATGAATATGTATGGGGCCGGGGGGGGGGGGGGGGAGAGGGTTTCGCCAGAGTGAAAAAAGAGAGAGGAGAGAAAATAGCAGAAAGAGAAGGGCAATTATTTGATTCAGGACCACCGTGTGGAGGTCAAAAATTAACTGCCGCTAGCATCGAAGTATGTGGTGGGTGTCTTGGGAGGGTTAATAATATGTCCCTTCTCTCTTTTTGTGCCTAGGTCACAAAAAAACGCCACACAGGACACACCTACGCAACCCCAACCCATTGTAAGAGACTTCCCTCTATATTGTAACAAAAGCCAAAACGGAGGTTTTGGATTTGCTGTTTGATTTCTTTGCCGGGGAAAAGAGGCTGCAGTTGCCTTCCATTCCTGCTTCCAGAGAGAAAAGAAAGGTCTGTACACGCTAATAATAAATCACTGCTGGAAAGAGGAGCTGAGTTATCACAAATCTGCCACCCACCCTACAAAAAGGGGGGGGGGGGGAAGAACCGTACAAAGCAGGGTCACCTAATAAGTGTGCTGTTTTCACAAGGGCCACTTCAACCAGTAAAAGTGCCACAGCCCACATGTGTCATTTAAATGTACCTTCAGAATCGCGTTGTCCCACTTCCTAACCTAGATTAACAAGATTCAAAATGCTGCTTTCCAGACACGGGTGGCCTGTGGAAAAAAAAATGCTTTTTTCTCTCTGATCTCCAGAGGCCTTCCCTTTCAGCCCAAGCTAAACAGAAATACTCTGTTCTTTAAAAAAAAAAAATACGGTGGATATGTTATTTTTTTTCAATCCCCACCCATTCTGTACTAGCGTGTACTTGACTAGGCACAATAAGGGAAGCACAAATGGAACAGGGGTGTTTTTATCATGCAACCTGAGACCCAAATCCCTGAGACCAGAAGGGGAGAGAGGTATAAAAGTAACTGTTCAAAATAACTACTTTCCAATACAATGGCTGCCCAAAGTATTTACTATTACCTTTATGTATTCTTTCAATTTATACTGCTTTTTTTTTTCTACAGCAGTATTCAAGTATGGAAGAAGATAAAATCAGAGCTGGATGGGAAGATGGCACAGGGAATAATGGATAAAAAGAGGATATATATATATATATATATATAAATGTTCAATGAGATTCTTTAGGTGAGCTCAAAGCCAGTGGGATTTTCAACTATTTTTTTTTTCTCGTAAGCTGGTTCTCCTTCATTCTTATATCACAAACTGGTTTTAAAATTGTTTCAAAACTAAGGCCTGCTTGATAACAGTTTGCTAAAGCCCTTTTCAGTGAAAGCACCCATTCATGCTGTTCTCTGGGCCTTCATTCTTCTCCAGAGAACATACAGAGGTGCGCATGTGTGTATGTGCTAATTAACCCGGCTTTCTAGCTGCAGTTCAGAGACAGTCGAGTGCAAAACGGTTTTCCACACAATTAAAAGATGCAGATAATAACTACACACACTGCATGGAGCATCCTGTCTGTTTCTTAGAAGATGAAAGAAGAGTCCCTACCCATATGTGGGTGTTGGGCTCGACAGTATGTTTCCTGCTACTCAGAATTGTATGGGCAGACTAAATTCCTAGATGCTTGCATCCAATTATAATATGGATACAGCAACAGGTTTTTTGATGGGGATTTTTTTTTAAAAAAAGGATCTAATTATCTAATTATTAGCAAGAAAGATGATTATGGGATTGTCTGGAGGCTAAAACAAATAAAAGACAGCTGATGGAATTGGGTATGTCTAGTTTAATGAAGAGAAGGACTAGGGATGACATGATAGCAGTCTTCCAATATCTCAGGGGTTGCCCCAAAGAAGAGGGGGTGGATCTATTCTCCAAAGCAGGAGAAAGGCAGGCAAGAAGCAATGGGTGGAAACTAATTAAGAAGAAAAGCAACCTAGGAGGGAGGAGAAATTTCCTGACAGAATAATTAATCTGGAACAACTTGCCTTCAGAAGTTGTAAATGCTCCAACACTGGAGGTTTTTAAAGAAGAAATTGGACAACCATTTGTCTGAAATTATATAGTGTTTCCTGCCTGAGCAGAGGGTTGGACTAGAAGACCTCCAAGATCTCTTCCAGCTCTGTTATTCTGTTATCCATAGATCTTTCTTGCTAAACTAAAGCCATCTTATCTACCTTTATCGGAATCATTTAAATTAGAACTAGTAGCATCAGGCCAAAAAAAAAAAAAAAGAAATATGATCACAGAACATGTGTATAGATGAGCTGAAATGTTAAAAACCGTCATGTAAAACAGATGAGAAAGCATTATTGTTGGTTTTTGCCCATCCAAGGCCTCTGCGGTTCTATATAACATTCTTGTTTTTATCTAGAAAATGTTTTCTCCTTCACTGAGAATTAAAGGTTGGGAAATGTGCAACATCCCTCCCATTGATGACCTATTAGCTCTTTGCCTTTTAAACAACTATTAGAATGAAAAAAGATGCATATCTCTTCCTACACCAAGTTAACCTATGCTTAATAGCAGGCCTAACCCCATTCCAAAACTTTGGAAGTTTAAAGAGCTATGTAAACTCAATACTGTACAACATCAATGAGGATTTGAATTTTTTTTTTCTTCCATAAAATTATCTAATAGGCTTTGTGGACCTTCTTGAAAAAGATGCTTAAAAAACGAGGAAGGGTCCTTATTATGGTTCTTAATTCTAGAGCCTTGTTAAAATTCTGAAGCTTTGTGTGTCTCTCTCTGTGTGTGTTTAAATGCTGTTTACTAATTTCCCAGCAGTTAAAGGAAAAACCTTAACAGAGCTTTGAAAGGAAGAGGTAATCCTTTCTTTAAAGGGATAAATTTAATCAGAATGGCTCTTTCTCTTTCAGAAAGTAAAATAAAATTAAAAGGGCACTGAGGCAACAAAGAGAGGAGAACGGAAAATGGACTCCCTTTGTTGATACAGAATACTCACTAGGGTGTCATCACTGAATGTAAGAGGGGGAACATCATATTTTTTCCCTTTCCTTTTTTTTTCTTTTCTTTTTAGGGTGCAGGTGTTTAAAAAAAAGCTTTCTATCCTCAGTGCAAAGAAGTGGAGATATTTTCTTAAAAAAACAACGATTGCTGCAAAAGGACGACAGCGAAGTGCCGAAGGAAGCATCGTCTGCATAACACAGAAGAGAAACATCTGGGCTAAACCTTCAACATGTGGGTGGCAGGGCCTCTGTGTTTTTGCGTTACTTTATTCCTGTCATGGGTATTGATGACAGCAGGCTTTGGGGACACAAGGCTTTCTACTTTTAGCAAAAACATCATCCTAAATCTTCACACCTTTTCCTCAAGAGGCCAATAAAACTGGGCTGGTGTGCAGGGAAACCCCACTCGGTAATAATCTATGTCACTTTCCGAAAACTGTACGGTTCTGTTGCTCCGTGCATGCAAAATACTCAATAAAGGCAATTCTGGATTTTTAAAGGTAGAACAAAGAGAATGCTGTTTATTTGAAATCAGGGGCCCCCACTAAATGACACAGATACGCTATAGCCATGATGGCAGACCTATGGCGTGTGAGCCATTGCTCCAGTTCAGCTCCGCCACACATGCACGCTTGCTTCCTGCCAGCCAGCTGGTCTTTGGGTCTCTACCGCACCTGCACGGAGGGTGAAGCATGTGTGGGGGGCTGCACATGCATGCGTGGGAGGGACCATGTGTGCATGTGGGGGGGCAGGGCGCATGTGGGGGGCTGCACACCCATTGCATTTTGGGGGTTCGGGTGCGCGCATTCACACTTTGGGCACTAGGCCTGGAAAAGCTTAGCCATCACTGCTCTATAGGAATCGCATGCATAAATACATTTTATCCAAATATTCTGACTCTGGATTAGAGGCTAATAGAAGAGGCCAAGGCCACTTTAAAGAAACTCTGTTTTGTAAAGGTTTGGGTGTAGGACAGATGAAGCTGTGTTCTCGATCCATGCTCTTCACTTGGAATTACAAGCAACGTTACAAACCTGAGCAAAATAATTGGATGGTGATCATGAAGTGAGGGGGTTATTTCTATAGCATTTTTTTTCCTTACAATCTCTTGCCCATCAAGCAATGATGGAAGAAAGTGTACACACAACAAAAATCCAAGCAAGCCGAGGCACAAACGGTCCCATCAAGTTTCTGCTCAGTTTTGAAAAGGTCTTCAGCCTTCCTTCTGCAGGAACCGCTGTCTAGACACAACTGGAATTCCTAGCGCAGTGATGGCGAACCTATGGCACGCGTGCCAGAAGTGACACACAGAGCCATCTCTCTGGGCACGCCAGCCGTTGCTCATTGCTCTTCCGGGTTCCAGCCAGCTGGTCTTCGTGCTCACATGCATGCCAGAAACTGAAAGACCAGATGACCGGGGTGCATATACATGCCAGAAACCATAAGCTCAGCTTCCCAGCACGTGCATGCCACGGAGCTGCTCTTCTGGTTACTGGCATTCCCCTGCGTGTGCGCACGCTCCCGTTTTGGCACTCGATGCCAAAAAGGTTCCCCAACACTGTCCTAGCGCCTTCATGAGTCTTTCAAGCCCATTATTTAGCTTTACCCGGTGCAGCTTCTTAAACTAATCTGACAAGATTAACTATAGTAATACCTGATTTACAGACCCCATCCTTTCTTTAGGCATCCACAGAGAGACACTAGCATCAAGCATTTACGTGTTGGGAAACCAAGCAGCCAAACTTTCTTTCATCCTCCATTGGGGGTGCCTACAATGTCCATTAACTACATATGGCTTATTGTTAAAGCAGGTCCTAACATTCCAGTCAAAGCTACCATTTTTCTCCAAACTTCCAGCTTCCTTCCATGCATTTATTGCATTTAAATTCCTATTTTAAACTTCCTCCTGGGGTTCAAGAGGATGATCATAGCACTGTCTCCTCCAACTTTTCCCTGCACATCCATTCTAACAATTGGCTGAAAGGAGAAGGTTCAGTCGGGCAATGAGTTTCCATAACAGGGTGAGCCAAAACGTAGGTACTCTCACTGCTAGTCCAAAACTTAATCCACTGTGCTGCTACTCTCGTGGATTCTTGTTTACTGCTTCTGGCTAGGAAATAATAGAACGGTTCTGAAGAAAGGACAAAAGAGAATTTCAGGAGTGCACAGTCAATCCGTGAAGTGGCTTTTGTCTAGACTGGCAATATCTGTTTTCTGGAATACATGCCCTAAAATGTAAAGATTCATCCCTAATGCTCAAGCCTCCTTGTAAAGTAACCAAAATCATCACCGTCTGCAATGAAAAACCTCTCTCTCTCTCTCTCTCCTCTTCACTCCCTCCTTCTCTCCCACTCTGTCCTCCATTCTCTCTCCCACTCTCTCTTCCCCTTTCTCTCTCTTTCTCTCCCTCTTTCTCTCCCTCTCTTTCTTTCTTCCCCTTCTCTTCCACACTCTCTTTCTTTCTCAAACTCTCTTCCCCTTTCTCTCTTTCTCTCTCTCTTGTTCTCTTTCTCTCCCTCTCTTTCTTTCTTTCTCTTTTTCCCTCTCTTTCTTTCTCCCTCTCTCCCACTCTCTCTTTCTCTCCCCTCTCCCCCTTTCTCACATTGTCTTCCTCTTTCTCCCTCACTTTCTTTTCCTTTCTCTTCCACTCTCTCTCCCCCTCTTTCTCCCTCCCTTTCTCTTTTTCACACTCTCCCCCTTTCCCCCTTGCTTTCTTTTCCTCTCTCTTTCTCTCCCTTTTCTCTTTCTCCCTCTTTCTCTTCCCCTCTCTCCCCCTCTTCCCCTTTCTCACACACTCTCTCCCCCTTGCTCCCTTGCTTTCTTTTCCCCTCTCTTTCTCTTTCTCCCTCTCTTTCTCTCACCCTCTCTTTCTCTTTCTCACATTCTCTCCCTTGCTTTCTTTTCCTCTCTATTTCTCTCTCTCCCTCTCTCTCTCTCCCTCTCCCTCTCTTTGTCTCTCTGTCTCTCTCACAGCGATGGTTCTTGATTACAGTCGAACCAGATATGACCTCAGAGTTCTGTTAATACTCCTCCCAACATCTTTCAGGTGTCTTTCTCCTTTTTTTTTTTTTTTTGTCCAATAGGAGCCACAGGTAGATTTACTAGAACTGAGGCTTGGGCAGCAGTCTTAACCGCCCTGATAATGCTGATTCCAGACTGCAAATCACATATCGAGATAGCAGCTGCTGTTAGCTGCCAAGGAGAAAACATTCATCTGGGCTGCGCCTGTATATTTTCCTCTGTATAGCTAACAGCAGTTATGGATTAGGGAAGGAAGAAAGGATTAAACAGCCTTCCTCACTATGGCAGCTGTCGTCCGAAAAAAATTTCCACAGGAGATCCGATTGAGTTCAACCTTCCTCAACCTGTTGCTTTCTGGATATGTTAAGCATGTTAAGGGATAATGGGGAGTTGTAACCCAGCACATCTGGAGGGCACTGCCAGGTTATACAAGGTTGATTTGGAGCTCCAGGATATATTTACTGTTTGGAGCTGCCAGAGAAAAATCTATGCAGAGAAGCTGTAGCAGACATGAAAAGAAATTCTGGAAATCCCCTGTTTTCGAGGGGATATCTCTCCAAAATCCTTGCATTTTTATTCCATTAAGAATGTCTCCTATCTTTTCAGCTGGCTTTTTAAAAAAATATTTCCCTCACACCATATTTTGCTTATATGCTTTGAACTTGCCTAGCCTTTATTTTTATGCAGTTTAACCATGAGGGCTTCCGCTATACAGGGGGCTCCAAACTTGGCGACTTTAAGATCTGTGGACTTCAACTCCCAGAATTCCCCAGTTAGCTGGGGAATTCTGGGAGTTGAAGTCCACAGGTCTTAAAGTTGCCAAGTTTAGAGATCGCTGTTCTATAACGTCTTGGGAATGCAGCTTTGATGGGACTGCTGGATATTATCCCCTTATTTTGCGCGTCTGCAGCATGCAAAGACCTATAGCATCCATACGAAGGATGCTATATAGGATCGGTAGTGCTTCCAGACAGGCATCAGCCAGTGCTACTGATGACAAGAAGGGAATAATAAGAAAATGTGAAAGATGTGATAGGAGAAGACAAGCCAGACAGAACTGAAAGGAGGCCCAGGGCTTTTCCTCATGGTGATGTTAAGGTTTATTCATCTAGGGCAGGGGTCTCCAACCTTGGCAACTGTAAGACTTGTGGACTTCAACTCCCAGAATTCCCCAGCTAACCATGCTGCTGACTGGGGAATTCCTGGAGTTGAAGTCCACAAGTCTTAAAGTTGCCAAGCTTGGAGACCCCTGATCTAGGGCAGTGTTTTCAACCGTGTCAAATTTACGGTATGTGAACTTCAACTCCCAGAATTCCTCAGCCTGCATGGGAAGGCCCATTTTTCAGGGAAAAAATGTTGTTGAAGAATATCTAAAGTCTTCACTGCCTGCTGCTTCTCTGGCCCAAATGCACCTCCCCTTTATCCTATGAGAGACTCTCTTGGATATCCAGGTAGTCCTCAAGTTACAACAACAACAATTGGGACCAGAATTTCTGTTGTTTAATTAAAGCAGTTGTTAAATGAGTCATAACTGATTTTACAATCTGTTTTGCTGCACAGCTATTAAGCAAATCACTGCCGTTGTTAAGTGGATCGTGGTCTTTAAGCAAATCCAGCTTCCCCTATTGAATCTATTTGTTGGAAGCCAGTTGAGAAGGTCGCAATTGGCAATCCGATGATCCTGGGACGGTGCAACCATTGTAAATACATGCTGGTTGCCAAGCAGGCCAAATTTTAATCATGTAACTGTGGGGATCGTTACGTGCGAAGAGTCACTTTTTTCAGTTGTCATCATGGCTTCAAAGAGTCGCTACAAGAATGGTTGTAAGTTGAGGACTACCTAATATATTTGGAGCTGGGATGATGACATCTGACTCAGGGAATAGTATAAAGTGGCGCAGTAGGTCAAAAAAGGATTATATTTTCCATAAACGCCTAGGTCATTTTTTCCCCAACTTGAAGTTGTCTATATCGATTTGATTACAGCAGGGGTGGGCAAATATGGCCCCTTTATGACCTGTGGACTTTAACTCCCAGAATTCCTGAGCCAGCTTGGCTGTCTCAGGAATTCTGGGAGTTGAAGTCCACAGGTTGTAAAAGGGCCACATTTGCCCACCCCTGGATTACAGTGATCGACAACACCTTCAAGCAAATATAATGGCCAGGCTGATGGAGAAGGATGAGACTTGTAGCCAGAGGTATGCAACTGCCAGGTATAACCCAAAAAAAAGTCAAAAAGGAACCCAAACTTTATGTTTTCATGTGCCGCACAGAGAGAAAGTTGAGTTACGACGTTGAGTTGAGTTCCCCTGTGGGGAAAATCCAGTTGTTGTAGCCCAATGATCTCTAGAGGGCATCAGTTGGAGAGAAATGCTTCTCCCCATCAATGCTTCTCGGCCCCAAATTATTTTCTTCCCATCCAGCAATTTCTCAGGAAAACCATTACAGGGAGTCATTGACTTACGGCCACAATTGAGCCCAAAATCCATGTTGCTAAGTGAGACATTTGTTCAGTGAATTTTGCCCCCATTTTGCGACCTTCCTTGCCACCGTTGTTAAGTAAATCACTGCAGCGTTTAAGTTAGTGACACGGTTGATAAGTGAGTCCAGCTTCCCCCATGCTTGTCAGAAGGTTGCAAAATGGGAATCACATTAGCCCGGGATAATACAACTGTCATAAATAAGAGTCAGTTGCCAAGAATCTGAATTTTGATCACGGTTATGCTGCAACGGTCATGGTGAAGAACAGTCGTAAGTCACTTTTTTCAGTGCTGTTATAACTTTGACCAGTCACTAAATGAATGGCTGTAAATCAAGGACTACCTGTATTAGATTTCTGCATAGGTCTATCCGTAAGAGGAGTGTAATAAAAATGTGGTTTAAAAAAGAACAAAAACAAGTGTTTTCTCTCTCTTTTTTTCTTTAGGAGCGTAGTTCTGCAGGTTCCCACACTGGCCCCAGAAAATAGAGAGTCACTGACCTCGAAGGCAGAAGCAGCAGCTGTAGTACATTCACTCCAGTCCAGTCCAGAACCTGAAGAGAGAAATCTCTGGGTTAGAAAATGAGTCAGTTGTGGGTAGAAAGCCACTGGGGACCAGTGGTGAAATCCAATTTTTTTTACTACCGGTTCTGTGGGCGTGGTGTGGCTTGGTGGGCGTGGCAGGGGAAGGATACTGCAAAATCCTCATTCCCTCCCCACTTCTGGGGGGAGGATATTGCAAAATCCCCATTCCCACCCCACTCTGGGGCCAGCCAGAGGTAGCATTTGCCGGTTCTCCAAACTGCTCAAAATTTCTGCTACCGATTCTCCAGAACCTGTGAGAACCTGCTAGACTTCACCCCTGCTGGGGATGACACCCTCATGCCCACTAAAAAAGTGCCACTCCAAATCTCTGCATGCACTGCGTCAACTACAAGCAGTCCTCGACTTAGGACCACAATTGAGCCCAAAATTACCGAGGGAGATACATTTGTTAAGTGGCCTCATTTTACGCCCTTCCTTGCCACAGTTGTTAAATGAATCACTGCAGTTATTAAGTTCATAACATGGTTGTTAAGTGAAACTGGCTTACCCGTTGACTTTGCTTGTCAGAAGGTCGCCAAAAGGGGATCATGTGACTCCGGGACACTGCAACTGTCATAAATACATGCCAGTTGCCAAGTGAATTTTGAACACCTGATCATTGGGGGGTGGGGGGGGGTACTGCAACGGTTGTGTGAAAAACAGTCGTAAGTCTTTTTTTTTTCCAGTGCCGCTGTAACTTCAAATTGTCACTAAATGGACTGTTGGAAGTCAGGGACTACTACCTGTATGCATGCCGATATAGATATAGTTATATAGATATATTTGTATAAGGCCAGAACAGCTAACACTTCTTATAATCTCAGGCAGGCAATCGTTTTTAAGAAAGCAGAAGCGAACAGGCTCGCCACAATATTATTGCACATGCTCTTTTTGTCCCATAGCCATCTCTAATCAAACAAGTTTGGCAGACTTTTGAAATGCTAGCAAAGCCACCAGGCCTGGTGGATCAAGGACAACAGCAGAACCGGGGGAGGTGGGGGGGGGGGGCGGGGAAGGAAGGAGGGCGTCTTCCAAGCCATCTGAAACCTTCTGTGTCTCAAGCTCAACCAATCCGGAAGCCACCCATCTAGTTTGTAAATGTAAAGCAAGAGGTGAAATGGACTTTTAAGAGCAAAAGGTAGAGATGGGAAGTTTAATCCCCGCCTCCCCCACAATCTCTCCATCCATAGCCCCTGAAAAGACCTACAGCCAACGGCTGTTGTTGTTAGTTGCGAAGTCATGTCCGACCCATCGCGACCCCATCAGGGGCGGGTTTCAAAACCCATTGCTACCGGCTTGCTCGTGGGCGTGCGCGCTCTCTCACACATGTGCAGAAGATTCTAGGTGGGTGGCCAGAGCCTCCCACTGCCATCATTACCGGTTCGCCTGATCTGGGGCAAACTGGTAGCAACCCACCACTGGACCCCATGGACAATGTTCCTCCAGGCCTTCCTGTCCTCTACCATCCTCTGCAGTCCATTTAAGCTCATGCTGACTGCTTCAGTGACTCCATTGTTCTCCGCCGTCCCCTTCTTCTTTTGCCCTAAGTCGTTCCCAGCATGAGGCTCTTCTCCAGTGAGTCCTTCCTTCTCATTAGGTGGCCAAAAGATTTGAGTTTCCTCTTCAGGATCTGGCCTTCTAAAGAGCAGTCAGAGTTGATCTCCTCTAGGACTGACCGGTTGGATTGCCTTGCAGTCCAAGGGACTCGCAGGAGTCTTCTCCAGCACCAGGGTTCAAAGGCCTCCATTCTTTGTTGCTCAGCCTTCAAAGATGTGCCTATAAAAGTCAGCATTTCTGGCCAATAGGCAGGGCCAGTTTGAACTCTGGAGATCACGGATGTACCGAAGCAAATGTCCTTTGGTACATCCATGCTGCTTCTGAGCTCCCTAGTGATGGACAGCAATGATGCTTGGGGTGTCGATGGATGGCTGATGAAGCTGAATATTATGCTTTGGAGCAGAGCTGCCGTGATGGCATTATGGGAAAAGGAAATGCCAGAACGTCTCCAGAGGGCCAAAGTCAGTATTGGTCATCATCCCTGAAGAACTCTCTTGCTTAGCAATTAACATTTTGGGCGGTCATACGCTGAGGACTACATGTACACCACCCATGAGCTACCTATGGCCTCTGCCAAGCAACGCACTGGGGGGTACCCGTTGCTGACTCCGATTACTATATGTAGATCACTAAATGTAAGTCACACAACTGAGCTGAATCAGATTCTTCTTCAGAGTCACTCTTCTAAAATGGACGCACTCTCCAGCCAATGAATTCCCCACCCCTCCCCTCTGGATTCTGCCCAGGATCACGAAAATGGGCACAATTTGCAGTTGACCAACTATATGAGTTCAAAAAGGGCCTTTTTTTGAAGTCAGAGCTATTCTCAGAAATAAATATTTCAACCCTAAAAAGCCAGGGGAAATTTTTCAAAGCCAGTCATGGAAAAGGGATAAGGAGAAATATATCTTCCTCTATCTTTTTTCTCTCTTTTCTTTTTCGGCTGTCCCCATAGCCAATATTTCAAAGTACTCCTGTGGGGGGAAAAAAAAAGGAAGAAAGGGGCCTCTCTTGTGTGAATAAAAGTGCCTTTGCATTTCACCATGGACCAGCCGAAGAATTCACAAGCGCACTTGTGACTCTCCCTCCCCCCCACCACACACACATATTATTTCAAAATACTTTGCCTTTCGACTCCGATATCTTTTGCCAAAACCTTTCCTTTCCACCTGTAACCCTTTTCTGCCCACTCATCTTTCCGCACTCCTGATTCTCAGCCCTCTAGAATCAACCTAACCCACCCACCCCTGCCCCTTGCCCCCACCCCCCCATCCCACCCCTGGCGATGGCGCACACCCACAGTTGTTCCTGCTAATCAGCCGATGTCATCTGCGGAGTGAAGTCTTTGCTTAAAGAGATTTAGGGCAGGAATCAATAGGAAATTTAAAAATCAATGCGGTTAGTATGAGAAAATCAATGCCGTTTAATCGGCCTGCCGATCCCCAGTCACAACAATTAGAAGGCTGGGATGTTCTACATCCTGTTACACAGCCATTAGCGTCAATATTTGTGTAAGTGATGGCAGGGGGTGGGGGGGAGGGAAGAGGGGAACCCCAGACCTTGCACTAGAGAACTTGAAAGCTGGAGGAAGCGTGTATTTGGGGACAGAGGAAGGAAATCCTACATCTTCGACCTGCTGTTTCCTTGGAGAGGAGACTACACAGGTTTTTCCTCCGTCTCCCTTTGCCGAGTTATTAAGATCGGCTTTTTCTGGGCTCCCTTCTAGGACCACAATGGAGTAAACTCTAGGATTCTGGGCCAATTAGAAACCTGGATTCTGGACAGGGGTGAAATTCAGCAGGTTCTGACAGGTTCTGGAGACCCGGCAGTGGAAATTTTGAGTAGTTCAGAGAACTGGCAAATGCCACCTCTGTAATGCCACCTCAGTGAGGTGGGAATGGAGATTTTGCAGTATCCTTCCCCTGCCACACCCACCAAGCCACACCACGCCCACCAAGCCATGCCTTCAGAACCGGGAGTAAAAAAATATTGAATTCCACCACTGCTTCCGGGGCAGGAAAACCCATTTTAAAAAAGGATGCTTGATTCGGTTCTCCAGCTAAAGGGCCCTGGGAATTAAATGGGGTGGGAGGGGGGGAGAAGGGCTGACTGAGAAAAAACTGAATGCCGGGCATTGCTTAGGACAGCATCTTGAAAAGAATGGGTGGGCAGAAGGCGTTTGCTGTAGCAACAGATGCCCCGGTGCCTTCTTAATTTTCAGGAGCAGCTGGGATTGAAGAAGGAAAAAGCAGAGTTTGAGAGCCACTCCAGGAAGACGGAAGGATATGAAATGTTGAAAGGGAGTCAACGATTACAGTGAACTCTGGGAAATGGGTGGCTGGCTGAGGAATTCTGGGACTTGATGCCCACAAAGTTGGAAATCCCTGCCATAAAGGACCAGGTAGCAGATCGCTGAAGAAGAGGAAGAGGCCTACGATTAAGCGTCAGGGATTGGCTCCCCTCAAAAGGGGGACAATCAGAGGGACAATTTTGCCCCTTCGATCAGGGAGGCAAAATTTTTTGATGGCTGAGCGCATCAAGCTTAAAATCAGAGAGGGGCACACAGCGAGAGGAGCCATGATGCAAATTGAGAAAAGTTGGCATTTTAATTTAGGTTTGGGGGGGGGGTATTTTGGAAGCATTTCTTGGGGTTTTGACACACTTTAAGGCTTCTTTTAAATGGGGGCCCAGCAATGCCACCCATTTTTAGCAGGAGCAAGCAGAGGCAGCCGGAGGGGGGGCCTGCAAAGAAAGGGTTTGAGGTCACATGAAGTGTTAGTAACACTTTATAATGCCTTGGTAAGACCACACTTGGAGTATTGCATCCAGTGCTGTGTATCGTCCAGTGCCACAATACAAAAAAGATGTTGAGACTCTAGAAAGAGTGCCGAGAAGAGCAACAAAGACGATTAGGGGACTGGAGGCTAAAACAGATGAAGAACGGTTGCAGGAACTGGGTATGACTAATTTAATGAAAAGAAGGACTAGGGGAGACAGGATAGCAGTCTTCCGATATCTCAGGGGCTGCCACAAAGAAGAGGCAGCCAAGCTATTCTCCAAAGCCCCTGAAGGCAGGACAAGAAGCAATGGATGGAAATTAATCAAGGAGAGACGCAACCTAGGAGGAATTCCCTGACAGTGAACACAATTAACCAGTGGGACGACATGCCTCCAGAAGTTGTGGGTGTTTCATCAATGGAGATTTTTAAGAGAGAGTTGGCTTAGAAAACTTTCAAGGTCCCCTCCAACTCTATTATATTAAAGGTAATTTTTCCCCTTGCACGTACATGCTAGTCGTTCCTGACTCTAGGGGGCGGTGCTCATCTCCATTGCAAAGCCGAAGAGCCAGCGCTGTTCGAAGATGTCTCCGTGGTCATGTGGCCGGCATGACTAAATGCCAAAGGCACACAGAACGCTGTTACCTTCCCATCAAAGGTGGTCCCTATTTTTCTACTTGCATTTTTTTACATGATTTTGAATTGCTAGGTTGGCAGAAGCTGGGACAAGTAGCGGGAGCTCACCCTGTTACACGGCACTAGGGATTCGAACCGCTGAACTGCCGACCTTTCGATCGACAAGCTCAGCGTCTAAGCCATTGAGGCACCGCGTCCCTACTCTATTATATTATCCTGGGCCTTATTTGGGAAGGAGATCAAAGTGCCTCATCTTACGCTCATCTTTGACATATATATATATATGAAAATCCTTTAGTTAAAAAGGCAAGTCTTGACTCCTCCCAGACCGGCTTGCAAGTTGTGGGGTTGACTAGAAGTGGTTCGGACAGGAAGGCTTGCTGCAAGGCACTGACGGAGGGCCCGTTCCCCGGAGCCAGATCAATGTGTCAGCGCGGGGGTCACTGGGAATTCCCCCCCCCAATCAATGTGCCGGTGTTTCTAGGCTGTGGTCGCCTAGATTAGCGTAGTAGAGAGTTGACAGGGGCACTAATCAGGCTGTCAATAACCTTGACCCTGGACAATTAACTTATCGACAGGAACAGGGCAATGGGAAATACATGGGCTGTGGGTTAGGAGGTATAGGAAAAGACCCACGTGGAGTCGGCGAAAAACAGTGGAACACCTGCTCAACATGTCACCCCATTGCCAGTTGTTTCTTCAGGGCTGAAGGCCCCCAAACTGGAGAGCCCTGGCTAAACTGATTCTTAATAGCCTTAACAGTCTACCTCTATTATCATCTTTGTTTTTAAAAAGTTGACAATTGAAGCACCATTTTCTGTCCCAATGCTGGCCAGTCCAAGCAATTATTTTCCAACCACTGGCCACTCCTGCCTCCATGAAAAATGGAAGCAGGAATCCTGAGGTCTAGAAACATCTTTTTTTTAAAAAAAAAATGCAACTTGACATTTTGAGTCTTTTCATGGTCCGCCATGTCTGCAAAAGGAGGATCTGGGAGAACATCAGTGATCAATGATCAACCAAGAAAATATAGGACAGCAAAGGAGGGGGGGGCATGGATCCAGCTTTCTCGGTGAGCACTTTCCTACTTTGTTCAGTGTAAAGTGACTTAAGAACATTAGAAAGAAATCAAGAAATGTAAGGATTACAAGAGGCTAAAGGGAAGTTTAGGGATTGCGATTTGATTTATGCTAAAAGTTTAAAGTTGCAACTTAAATCTGGGTTGCTGAGGTATCACCAACGGTACTGGAAGCTAACCTCATGGTCAGCAATCCCGCCTCCTTGAATGCATTTGCTTTTAAAACAAATTTTCAAGTATGAGCCCACATCTGTGCCAGACGTATGGCAGAAAGTAACTGAACAGAGAAAAGTACACTTTTCCAATTTACAAAATCTGTACTATTCACTCAGTTCCAAAGGAATTTGCTGATAGAAGAGAATACTGGCAGCTCAGGGTTGAACTGTGGGGGTCCTTGGTGCTCTCTGAGCTTGGTGGTTTTCTTGATGTTTCATGACCAAACTAGGTAACGTCATCAGTGCAGCCTCCCACAAGGTCATGTGATTGCCACTTGCAACCTTCTTAGGCGGCTTCTGACAAGCGAAATCAATGGAGGAAGCCAGATTTGCTTAACGACCGGGTGACTCACTTAACAACTGCAGTGTTTCGTTTAAGAACCATGGCAAAAAAAAAGTCTGCAAAATCGAGTGTGATTTACTTAACAACCGTCTTACTTAGCAACCAAAATTCTGGTCCCCGTTGTGGTTGTATGTTGAGGGCAACCTGTAACCGGGATTCGCAAATATCCAGCCCTTCTCAAGCAACCATCCTAAAGGATAAAAGCATCACACTACATTTTGGGTGGGGAGGGGCTTAAAGAAGCCACACAAAACTTCAAACCTATTCAGTAATACTGATGCCTCCAATTCTCCCTTTTTATCTCTTCCAACTCTGAGCAAGAAAAACCTCCACCAGCAGGCCATTCTGCCACAAATATTTCATCAGACAGATTCGAGGATCATGAAGTCACGGCAGCATGTGCAAAAAAAAAAAGGGGGGGGGAGGGCACTGGTCACATGGTTGTGGCCGCCATCCTGACTTTTTCAACCTCCCTCTAGGCCTCCCCAAGAGGTCAACTGCATTCAGCCGCAACTCCTGTTTTTATACCTTGCAAAAAAATCAACCCTCTTCTCTTTTCAACAAACTCCGAGCCGGTTTCCCTCCTCCCTTTTTTCTTCTTTCACGAGCAACATGCCAGGATAAGACAGAGCAGGGATAGCATCAAGACTTGGTGGTTTTGATAGTGTTTAATTAATCGGGTGCTTTGTATATTTCCAGGCACCATTGGTTCTTTAAAGATGACCTCACAATTGCATACTCCTGGATTGGGATGGGAGAATATATTGGAAGTATGGGTTGGGGAGTGTCCATATGGCTGGTAATGTACAGGGTACGGTGGGGGTCATGTTTGCCCTGGATCCCATTGTCTTGCCACTCCTCCCCCACCCTCACCTTTTATGACCCCATAAATATGAATTCGAAACCATCGTGGTAAAGGTCACAAGGGCAGGCAAGGAATAATGGCTAAGAGACATGATTGGTGAGAGGAGCCCGATATTTCCATTGGCCACAAAATATGCCAAGGTCTAAAAATGAGCAAGAGGGGGAAAAACACACACACACAACAGAATCATGTCTGGGACAAACCAGCAAGAAACAGAACAATATAGCACATATATTCCCCCAAAGTCATGCATCTGAGCAAACGCAGACAAGCAGGCACCGATACCAAAGTAGGAAATTCATCCATGCTACAAAACGTGCAGCAAAGGAGAAATACATCTTTTGATGTATTCGGAGTAAGTAACAGTATATATGTTAATGATTTTGCTCCAGTGGTTTTTAATTCCTTTCCCTGGGGATGAAGACATAAATAATTATGGCTTTTTCGGGATTGAAAATGGTCAAAGAGGCAGTGTTTCTCATCATGGTCATTGGGCAGGCAGGTTTGGGGTGAGTTTATTCAAACCTGCCACGCCTGTTCTCCAGAAAAGAAAACATACATGCTGACTCTCTCTTTTTTTTCAAACTACCTTCCACAGTCGGAATAAAGGAACATATAAACATATAAAATTAAAAGAGAGAAAGCAGAAGAGGCCAATGTCTATGGAGATTCTCCATCATCTAGATTATGGTTGTCCCAAAAATGTTTTTTTTTCCCCAAAAGACGACTGGCTTTTCCTTGAAGACGTTTCACTTTTCATCCAAGAAGCTTCTTCAGATTCTTGGATAAGAAGCAAAAAGGTCTTCAAAGAAAAGCCAAGTATGGTTGCCTTTTGAAAAAAAGGACCTTTGGGACAGAAGAGGTCAAGATATGCTCAAGGCTGCTTCCTAGGATTTGCATTTTCAAATGCACTAAAGTCAAACTGTAGTGGACAAAAAGAGGAAAACCCCAAATTAAGCCAAGATCTACTCATGTGCTGAGGACCCAAGGAGAAATCTGGCTTGTGGGTTTTTCAAGGCGTTCTCATGGGCTATTTTTGGAAAGTGGATGGTGAATAAGATGAATATTTAGCCTGGTATAGGAAGATTGCAGAGTCCTTTAAAAGCATGCCAGGGTGTCTCATTTTCAAGAACGGTTAAGAGTCTTTTGTTGTAGGGTGAAATAACCTTCAGGGATGTAAATATACCTTCTAGTAGGGTGTCTTATTTTAAAAGCAGCATGCCTGCACATTTGAAATGTATTTTACATTTGCGTGTACTCCCAAGTGCTTTGAGAAAAATAACAGCACGTTGGGTCGTAGGTGCAGCTTGTCCAGAAATGCCTGCCAACAGTCAGGAAGCAAGGAAAGTGGGGGGTTTTGCTGGGCGCTGGGTTCAAAATGTACACCTCTGTTAATGTTTGCAAACTTGAATGCATGTTCTCAGGGATGCTAGCGATGTGCATATTATCTCATTTTGTACGGCAGCTGTCGCCAATGCGTTTTTCTGCAGAAGGAGGAACACCACTCATTCTGAAACTAACAAGAGACCAAACAAGGGTCAAAGGAAGAGAAACTGTTCTACTGTGTACCCAGGCAGGATACGCAGACATCCTTAAAGAAAAAGAAAAATCTACGGTATAACTTTAGCTTCCTTTCTCTTCCCTTGCTTTTAAACTGCTGGACCAAAATAAATGTGGATGGGAAACTGAAGAGTTGAACAGCCCAACATCCTCAGTCAGGAATTGCTGAATCTGTAAAAATCTGCTCCAGAAATCTAGTTAGCAGGCTCAGTTATATAGCCCAATGCTTTATTCTAGGAAAGGAGAGCGGGAGGAGAGGCAAAGGTAGTCGGAAGCTACAAATCAAGACTCTGCAATGGGATAGGACCAAGGTATGCAAATCCTGCAGTCCAGGGACCATCAAGATCATGGTGGAATTTGCCACAACTCCCTGCTCCCCCTTTTTATAAAAAATCAGGACAAAACAAACAAATAAATAAATACACACACACACACACATAACACACACACACTATAGCAACAAAGTTAGCTGTAAAATTGATATTACAGAGCTGTGTGTGTGGATGGGAGATTATTTACAAGGAAGGGATGGATGAACATATGAAAGGGAGGGAGGGAGGGAGGGAGGGAGGGAGGAAGGAAGGAAGGGAGGGAGGGAGGGAGGGAGGGAGGGAGGGAGGGAGGGAGGGAGGAAGGAAGGAAGGAAGGAAACTAAATTAAACATCAGGTTCAATTTGCTAAGCACTGATCTATTTTCTTTCTTACTAAACCCCCATGGGTTTCAAGCTAGTTTTTCTGCAAGGGAATCTTCTATCAGGGCAATAGAATGGGGGCTAATTATGAAATAAAACTAATTAATCACTGCAAACCACAAGGCTGGCCCAGCGGGGCATTAAAGAGATGGCTTTTTTTCTTCTCCTCAGGGCACAGAAATTATTTGCTGCGAATGAATTATTTAATGACGTGGTGTTCATTATGTATTATTGATCAGAAAGGACGGTTATCGTTGCCAAGATAGCCTAAGCTCCTACCTACTCACAAAATTCCTGTCTTGGAGGAGGAACTGGTCTAATAAGGCATTATTCCTCCCATTAGAGCACCAAAAATTCTGCAGTTCTCATCGGAACTAACAGCTCAGGCTTTGCACCCTCAAGTTTTACTCCCAGCTGATTCAATTGGAGGTTGAAGCTTAAATCACCAGTGTAGCCATCCACATTCCTTTTTTATATCTTGATTTATTTAAAACATGCGTATGCACCCTTCTGAAAACACAGACAGCTATTTCAAAAAATGAAAAGAAACTTCTATCTTGCACCTGCCCAGAAGATTGAGAGCTTGCAACATCTGAATCTTGGGGTAACAGGCTGACTGAATCTATCAGATTGTGTCCGGTCCCACAATTTAAATTATTTGTGCCACTTGTGGGTCCAGTGCCTTCTTTGACACCCTATTCTGTGCAAAATGCTCTTAATTCAAGAACAGATAATTCTCAACTTATAGCTGTTGGTGAAAAGAGTGATTTATGACTATTTTTCACACTTACGACCGTTGCAACATCCCCATGGTCACATGATCAAGGGCAGCAAAAAAATTCCCAGCATCCCTCGGTTTTGCAAACCCCCAACTGATGAAAAAAAAAGAGAGAGAGAGAAATACTGTATAGATAGTTCTTGACTTATGACCAGAATAAAACCCAACATTTCTGTTGCTAAGTGAAACATCTGTTAAGTGAACTTTGGCCCATTTTACAGCCTTACTTGCCACAGTCGCTAAGTGAAATTGTTGTAGTTCTTAAGTTAGTAGTACTGTTGTTAAGTGAATCTGGCTTTCCCATTGACTTTGCTTGTCAGAGGGTCACAAAAGATTGCTCCCGTGACCCCGTCATTGCAGCCGTCATAAATGTGAATCAGTTGTCAATTTTGATCACGTGGACATGGGGATGCTCAACGATCATAACCGCGAAAAACCGTCGTAAGTCACTTTTTTCAGTGCTGTTGCAACTCCGGTCACTAAATGAACTGTTTTAAGTCGAGTACTGCTTGTACTTTGCCCCCACCCCATCCACCCACCCTCCTCCTCCATGGATGCAACAACACATTTTGTCAGTTTGCCAACTTCTTCCTCGTCCTTCCCTTTCTGCCTTGAAAGAGGAGCTATTTGTTCAGATATTAAGCAGGACAGATTCATGACAGACCAAAAGATAGAGCTTCTTCGCAAAGGATGTAATTAACTTATGGAAAACCACTAGCACAAGGTATGGTGATGGCCACTAATTTAGACAGCTTGGAAAAGAATGAATGGGTGGGTGGGGGGGGGGTTAAACAAATTCACCGAGGACAGGTCTGTGAAAGGTTATTCGTTCTGACTGCTACCGAGAGCATTTTTAAGTTGAGGACTACCAATGTTTAACAGTGGCTCAGTGGCTAAGACATTGAGCTTGTCGATCGAAACGTTGGCAGTTCAGCAGTTCGAATCCCTAGTGCCGCGTAACAGGGTGAGCTCCCGTGACTTGTCCCAGCTTCTGCCAACCTAGCAGTTCGAAAGCACATAAAAAATGCAAGTAGAAAAATAGGGACCACCTTTGGTGGGAAGGGAACAGCGTTCTGTGCGCCTTTGGCATTTAATCCTGCCGGCCACATGACTACGGAGATGTCTTCGGACAGCGCTGGCTCTTCGGCTTTGAGACGGAGATGAGCACTGCCCCCTAGAGTCAGGAACGACTAGCACATATGTGCGAGGGGAACCTTTACCTTTACCAATGTCTACCGGCTTACACTCACCATACTTTTGAAAACCAACCTCAGAAGGCAACAGGGAAAGAAGTCATGGTCTTCAAACTGCCCTTCTAAGCTTTCCACACCGGTCTGTCCCGCCACATTTGGAAAGAAAACATTGGGCTAGGATAGACCTGCTCCAGAAAGGTCTCAGCTCCTGTTCGTAGGCCACTGGAAGCCTTCTTGCCAGAAATAGAATTTTAACTGCTTAATTCCACACCCCATATCGGTCTGAAAGCCAGCAACCCCAATGGTACAGGTAGTCCTCAACTTACAATTGAGCCCAAAATTTCTACTGCAAAGCGAGACAGTTGTTCAGTGAGCTCTGCCTCATTTTATTACCTTTGTTGACACTGTTGTTAAGTGAATCACTGTAGTTGTTACATTAGCAACATGGTTGTTAAGCGAATGTGGCTTCCCCATTGACTTTGCTTATCAGAAGGTCGCAAAAGCAGATCACCTGATCTCTGGGACATTGAAACCATCATAAATAGGAGCCAATTGCCAAGCATCTGAATTTTAACCATGTGGATGCTACAACTGTCGTCAGTGTGAAAGACAGTCATAAGTCACTTTTTTTTAGTGCCCCGTTGTAACTCCAAATGGTTACTAAGCAAATTGTTTTAAGTCAAGGACTACCTGCGTAATTTTCTGCCAATGCAGAGCTTTTATACAACTGTGCTAAAGAGAGTATCCAGTGAGCAAAACTGCAAGTATGTGATGGATTTCAACAGCCCAAACAAACAAGGTGGGCAGCTGTCCATTGGGCACCTCCCCCCAGCCCCCCACTGTGGAAAGTAACAGGTCAAGGTCAATCCAGCTGTTTTGGGGACTGATTATCTGCTGGTACAAATCTCACTTGAAGAATCTTCCGATTTTCCAAGAAAGAAGTCCTGTGTCAGTGACCTTTTTGCTCATTCCAAGAGAGGCGGAGAACAAATTAATATTTTAACATTACAAACTCCTGAATCTTGTCCCAGCCAGGAGTCTAGGAAGCACTTGGTTAGGAAAATCATACAAAGGGACCTCCTCAGAAAGTGGGGTCTTCCTGGGTCTGCAGCCCAAAGCCTCCTGAAAATTATTTGGTTGGTTGGCCAACCAAACCAACATTCATCCCCTATCAGAGGTAGTGGGTTTGGTAAACTCTGAATCAGATTTACCTTGGCTCAAGAAAATGTGTTCCCTTAGTCTCCTAGGAGGCTGTTGGCCTCAACAAGGAGAGCTAGAAAATGAGAAACTCCCTTTCTGAAGGTAGATTTACCATCTCTGTATGGAGAGAGGTTTATTTCTTTTAATAGCTGGAAGGCCTGATAATACTGTCCTAAGGGACATACAGAAAGATCAATATTACTATTTATCATTTCTACGCTGCCTTTTGCAGTATAGTGCGCAGAAGTCTGTTCTTAGCAGTTTTGAATTCCAAAATAATTATTCTAGAATCCCAATAACTTCCTGTCGATTTAAAATTGGGACTCAGTGTATCAAAATATTACAAAGAAGAACTGGGGAAGGGGTACACCCAGAGGTCTAATATTTAGCAAACGCAGTCCAGCCCTCTGGAAGAGCTGCTCCTGCCCTCCTATGCAGCTAGATGGAAAGATTCAACTTCTGAAAAGAATCCAAATTTCCTATCTTGTTGGAAAATATGAAGGAAGTGTAGGAATTAGAAGCCATCACATTTCCACTGAAAATAGTAGAAAAGCAGCCAGTGAAGTAGGCAAGAGAATATTAAGATGGCGGTTTCTGCCCATCCCACCAGATCTGGTATGGTGGGCATATTTTGGATCACCTCTATGAAACACTGTCACTTGGAAGGACCCAGGAAGTAAAGGTACTCCTCAAGTTATGACCACAATTGAGCCCAAAATTTCTGTTGCTAATCAAGACTGTTGAGTTTTGCCCCATTTTATAACCTTTCTTCCTACATTTCTTAAGTGAAGAAAGTCCATTTCCATTAAATTTTTCAAGCTTCGTAAAAAACTAAGATAGTAAACAAGGTTCTCTAAAAAAAGCTGGTTGTCATCATGAACATCCTCTGCAGAAGATGGCTGACTATAGTGTAAATCAGAGTTGCTCAACTTTGGCCGCTTTAAAATGGGGGGACTTCAACTCCCAGAATTCCCCAGCCAGCAAAGTCCACCCATTTTAAAGCAGCCAAGGTTGAGAAAACTGGTGTAAATCAAAGCTACTTAAACCCTTAGGCCTCACTTTAAAGATCCACTGCAAGAAATGAGTTAATGTCTTTGGAAAGAATCCCAGTTTCTTCCCTACTGGAGAAAGCAAAAAGGATGTCACAAACAGAAAGGATGGGAGAAAAATCTACTTTTGGGTTTTGGCCCGCCAACTGTTTGTTTTAACTCACGTAACATGTAGCTACCATGGGCTACACTAAAAAAACTGCAGCCCTCAACATAAAAAACACTGCAGACTAGAGGGTGAGATCATTTTCTCAATGCAAGGCTTTGCCTGAACTGAGCAGGCACTCTAAATAATGGCCCACTGTCTTGGTGCTTGTGGGTTCCAACCCACCTCTGTAGCATTCTCCAATGACTCTATCCAAAGTCCAAAACACATTTTTGTAAGTCCTTAGATCAAACCATGAATGAGCAAGAGTGATAATAAAACTACAGAAGACCCAGGAGACTGGCATTCAAATCTGCTCGGCTAAGGAACTCACTTGAGTGATTGCTACGCGACTGCAGTCCACTTCTCTGATCTAACCTTCTTCAGATAAACTGCCCTCCCTTCAAATCTTGCTAGCGTTGACATTCCCTTTGTACATCTACACCAGATTTAACAATAAGAGAAAACTTGTAAAAGTCTGTTGGGCACGATATGAGGCTCCCTTTTCTTTTAATTGTAAAAGTGTGGAAAGAGAAACAATAGACCTCACTCAGAGAATCCAAGTTTCTAGATTGATTCATTCTTCTTGCAACAAAATTCTTGTGTGATTTTGGGCAAGACCCTTTGGTTACCATATATTACCATCTTCAGTTAAAGTACAGAGTGGTTTTTAAAATGCTATTAACTCTAATGCAGCCAAGTGGTGTCAATTTCTCAATCTTGGCAAGTTCAAGATGGTTGAACTTCAACTCCCTCACTATTGGCTGGGGAATTCTGGGAGTTGAATCCAACCATCTTAAACTTGCCAAGGTTGAGAAATACTGTTCTAATCAATCTACTCATGCCCTAGAATGTTTAAATTTATCACTAGAAGGTAGCTTCATTTAACCAATCCCTTAGCAAGAGAGAGCTTGGTTGTGAGGAAGGCTAAAAGAGAATGGCATCAACTTGAGAAATTGCCAATTAGATTCCCAGTATTCCTATGCCTACATAAAGGCAAATGTGTAATTTCCACATCTGAAGCCATCTCAAAAGCTCATTTCCATTTTGCTCTTCTTATTTTAAATAACCAAACTTACCCCCAAGAGATCCCATTCATGAAATTTTGTAGACTTCTCTCCTCTCCTTGGATGCCATGAAACAAGCTATATTCTGCTGACGTCAGTTGTAGAGAACTCCTTTCTCTTTCATAAGAACATGTTCTCCTCTCCCTCTGCTTTTATTATATACATTACAAGTGCTGAACCTAGTTTAACAGTAATACTCTTTGTCTACAAAAATCTACAGTTACGATGGGGACCAGCAGTCTCGGCAATATCCTGATTCAACACACTCCATAGCAGCATGAAACCTCTCATGAATAATTACATTTGCCCATGGTTGCAAGCTTCCTAGAGGATCCACATATACTTGCAGAAGCCAGAGGTTTATACTGTGCAAGGATACATCGATCCCCAGCCAGAAATATGGGAAGCAGAATAACAGAAATTCAGAGTTGGAAGAGAACTTGAAGGCCTTCTAGTCCAACCTGCTCCTCAAGCAGGAAACCTTTTACCATTTCAGACAAATGTTGGTCCAATCTCTCCTTAAAAACCTCCAATGCTAGAGCATCCACAATTTCCGTTCCACTGATTAGTTGTTCTCACAGTCAGGAAGTTTCTCCTTAGTTCTAGGTTGGTTCTTTCCTTGATTAGTTTCCACCCATTGATTCTTGTCCTGCCTTCACGTGCTTTAGAGAATAGGTTGGTCCCCCTCTTCTCTGTGGCAGCCCCTGAGATATTGGGACACTGCTGTCATGCCACCGCTAGTCCTTGGAAAGTCTAGTCCTTTCCTAGTCTAGGAAAGCAGATAGCTGGATAAATTCTCCTTCTACTTGGTTGGCTGTACCAAATTGTTTCAAACGCTGTCCACCGTTTCTGGTTCTGAAACCCTCTTATAAAATTGTCAGCTACTTTCCTTTTGTGAACCTTTTCAATGCTGTGCCAGCTTTAAATATACGTCGCCAGGCTGATCACGCACACACACCCCATTCCATGCATAATGTTCAGTTCTGTGTATGTTATATCATGTGATATTTATTTAATATGAACCACATGTACCTCATATATTAAACTGAGCATTTCTGTTTTATAAACAACGGACGTAACAATGCATTTGTTTCAGACAGCCCCGCAGGGCAGGCAACTACAGAATAAATGAATATAATGTGCCACAGAGAAAGGCCATTCACCATGGCCATAGGTGGACATTACCCTGAGCCTCAGCTAAGTATAGAAAGCTGCAGTGAGTCTGCAGCTGCAGCTGTAAAGAAAGTCTGTGCTTCCTATTAGGTGATTAACCCCAGCATGTTGCACTGTCTGAACCAATACAACTTTTATTGATAACAGCTTAAACTATGGGATGCTTCAAAACAAGCTGACTTCAAATCATGTTTGGCTTAGCTACAGTTTTCAGGTTAGGTGATCTAATAAACAAAACTTCCAAACTCCACCCAACAGGGCTGGGAGACACCTGGAGATCACCTAAGCTCAAAACTTGCAGCAGCTTCACCACCTCTGACTTCAGGTATTCTGTCTTCGCACAGCCTGCTGTGCCACAAACCAGCCAACTCATTTTTCAGCCTAACATATTTTGTGACATCAGCCAATAAACAGCACAGGAAGCAAAAGGTCTGTAACAGTGCAAAATTGGGAGGGGGGGGGGAATGCATGCCACTGAAATCAAAGGCATCCTATCTAATGCAGTGGCCCCCAAACTTTGGGGCACCAGGGACCCAGTTCCATGAAGAGAGGTTTTTCTGCGGACCGGAGGGGTCGTGGTTTTGCATGCTGCCTGTATCGCGCAGATGGGGCTTTGCTTGTTTGCACAGCCCCGTTTCTGGCATGCCGTGGCCCAGTGCCAATCCAGGGACCAGGGGTTGGGGAGCCCTGATCTAATGGATGCTTCCAGGTGAGCTCTTAATGTGTCAGAGTCGAAAAAGACCATCTCTCCAGGACTTTCCAATCACATAGAGTAGGGCTCTCTCGACCTTAGCCACTCTTCGATGGCTGGGGAATTCTGGGAGTTGAAGTCCACCCACCTTAGAAAGCAGCCAAGGCTGAGAAACAGCAGCCTAGAGATTCTCTACACTTCGCCACACCAAAAAGCAGCTAGGAAATGATCCAGAATTGCCCTTATTTTTTGCCAAACTGAAATGTTGAGAATGAGGAACAGAAATCACAGCTATACAGAGGGAGGGCTGCTGTACACCCTGCAGCAAACACAAACACTCTGATGGATGGATGGATGGATGGATGGAAGGAAGGAAGGAAGGAAGGAAGGAAGGAAGGAAGGAAGGAAGGAAGGAAGGAAGGAAGGAAGGATCCTCTTTGCAGAGTGTGAAGCTCAGGTGCTGGAGAAAAGTAAGGAAGAGTTCCTTCTGAGGGAAAACAAAACCATAATGTCTCTCCCAAACAAACCATATCACAACTGAGATACAGGCAAAGATAAAGCAGCTCAGTTCCCCTAGTGTTCCTGAAGCAGCGAGGCAGGGGCTGCTTCCACAGACTTCTCTCTTGAAAGGATCCTTAGTTAAAACTTGGAAGCCAGTCCAATGGCAACCATCTCATAATTGAGGAGGTGCAAGGCTACAACATGCCACCCATACGGATTCCTCTGAATTGCCTTTCTCCTTTGAAGCAAACACCAAAAGCAGATTCACCAAACTGAAAAAACAAGGCATGAGAAACGCCTCTGGGAAGGTCCTTGTTCTCCCTTAACTTGAACACAGCTCCCAAAGACTACATAGATGCTTCTATACTGTTTCTAGGCAGCAAAAGGTACGTGATTGGTCACTGCTTACATCTTTGATTTGTTTTCTTTTTTTAAACAACCCACTCTACAACTCTTTAAGATTTCTGGGTGGTCTCCCATCCAACCATTGTCCATGGTGATATAAACAATTTTAGTTTATATCACAATGGAGAATGGTTGGATGTTAAAAGTGTCTTCAGGAAGCTGCAAATACGGGCACACGTACATACACTGATTCATCGTTTTCTTCTTCTACAGTTTATTTTTAGTTTTTGTCTAGCCAACATTCTCTGGTGGCCTCCCTCTCACATATCAACAGGCCCAGTTCCTGGCCCAGACAAGGCCTGCCAAGTGCTGCCACCTGCTGCGGGTATTGGTTATAAAATACAGACATTTTTTTTTCTTTTCCAGTTCATGCAAATTACAGGCTTTTTTCCTTTGCTCCAACAAACAACAAAAGCCACACACCCTTCACTAGTAGAAAAACTCTATTTTAAACAGCTAGATAAAATTGCAGAAATTCAAGAGGTACAGCTAGTCCTCAACTTACAACCACAATCAGAATTGGAATGTCCATCGCTAAGCAAGGTGGTTGTTAAGCGAGTCCCGCCCAATTTTTTGCCACAGTTAAGCAATTCACTGCAGTTGTTAAGTGAATCACACGGTTGTTAAGTGAATCCAGATGTTCCCGTTGACTTTGTTTGTTGGAAGCCAGCTGGGAAGGTCACAAATAGCAATCACCTGGCCCCCGGGAGGCTGCAACGGTCATAAATACGTGCCGTTTGCCAAGCACTGGAATTCTATTCACATGATCATGGTCATGCTGCAATGGTCATAAATGCGAGGACTGGTGATAAGTCATTTTTTTTCCAGTGCCGCTGTAACTTGGAACAGTTAGTTAAACAAATGACTGTAAGTTGAGGACTACTTATATACCTTTTTCAGCAAAGATTGGAGATTGACCATGCTGAGTTTTTTCTTTGTCGGAAGACTGGACAAACCATTTGTCTGAAATGATACAGGGCTTCTTGCCTGAACAGGGACCAGGAATAGAAGACCTTAAAGATCCCTTCCAACACTGTTATTCTGCCATTGCTCCTCTGTTGTATGATTTTTAAAAAAATAGCCATCCTGCCCCAAATTATATCATTTAAAACAAGAAATTAAAAACTAAAAGCCCAGTACAAGCTTGGCACCCAAAAAAGGAATCAGCCAAGCTGTTTGTTCTGTCTGTATAAGGGAGAGGCATTATCCATTTACCAAGGATTCTACACGCCAGGTTGCTGCTGCTATAACACATTGTCTCAGCTCTTCTTCTACCTTGCCCGTATCCCTTTGCTGAAGCTTTACATTCCCACAACCCATCTAGACAGCAAAGAAGTTCCGAGCTTTCTGTTCCTACCCTCTCACACATCCTCTCTGCTTCGCTCAGTCTCTTCCGAGGAGTAATTTCCTGAAAATATGTATGTTTTACAGACAAAGAAACTATAAGATCTGAAAACAAGGAACAATCCTTTAACGTACAATGTGTTCCTTAAAACAAAGATGCTAATGGGGAACTTTGCTAAACTCAGATTACACTGGGGGACATTCCAAGAACTTCATTACAAATGAACTAACAGGGATTTAAAGCCATCCCTGATTCTACATTCAAATTCTCCAAAAATGATTTTTTTAAAAACTGGGATATACAGTCTTAAACAGACCAGGAGGAGGAAAAGGAGAAAAAAATTATACATTTCATCACTTGATTACTTGACTGAGAGCACAAAATGAAAATAAAATGTACCGACAGATTATTGACTGGACTGAAAATGCTGGGAACATGTTTACCTATGATAGCCTTCTCCTTCTTTTTCTGTCCCAAGACAATGGCTTTCTCCCACTTTGGAGCACATTGAAAAGCAATAGAGAACAAACTGCCTTTCATAATTCTTAGGGACTTTAATTAGGAAGCCCTTCTCTAAAACAGTACATATTCAAAATACCTGACATCATTTAATTACTGCTAAAAAGCACTTGAGCAAATCTAGACTCATAATCATGGTGATTAAAAAAGAAACAGGTTTTTCATCTCTTTCAACAATCAAAAGCAGGTCCTAATCCATTTGCAAAAGTTAGCAATCCACTTCAAAATAATACTAATTTAGTCCAGATTTATTGGCCTGCAGGGGTTTGAGTGAAAAAATACAGCACTTGCCCCAACTATCAAAAGGAACATGGAAAAATGCTCTTCTTATTCCAAAACAATAATGTAAGTTTTAATTCCAAATGTTTTAAATTATATATACTAACAATCTTCAATATCAAATGCAAGATTCCAAAGACTTATAATTTCTTGTCCAATTTGGTCTATGCATTAAAAACCTCTTTTTACAAGGAACAAAATTAATATAAGAAATAGAGGGGACAGGAAAGGATCCACAGCAAACTCACCATGTAATTTTTAACTGCTTTTTTAAAAAATAATCAGGCATATCTTAAATGTGGATATGGAATTTAAGACACCAAATTATTCAACAGAAAAAACAGGAATGCTTGATAGAATATTATTGATAGCAACATACTGTATGTGGCTTATTCCAACCAAATATATTTTGCAATGAGCAGATTTCAAAGTTTTCAAACAAAGTATATTTTATTATTCATCAAAACGTTGCGAAATCAGAAGATACTACCTTAGGTAGTGGCCTATGGATTTTTCAGAAGATAAAAAGAACATTTTTCTGGTACTGTCTTCTTGGAATAGTAAGTCTGAAGTCAAGCTTGCTTTTAACAATATTAAAAATCGGGATGGGGAAAATGCCAAGAGATAGGATATATTTTGGAACAGTTTCTACTAGAGCTCACCAAGGAATCCAGACGATCAAAGCTGGGTGTATTGATAATTATCAGGGCTATTATGATGATAGCCAAGTTAAGTAGCATACACAAGCCAACATTATGGGAAACAAACAATAACATTTATTATAAATCAAGAAATAAGTAAACTGAAATAGCTGGATTTAATCTATTCTACTTTTTAAACAACTATTAAACTCCCTATTAACATGGATATTAACATTCATTTGAAATAAAGTCATGTCACTGGATCAAAGTAGCATAATCCATGAATACCTACCTGGCCACTTTAATGTCTAGTCCAGAAGATGGTTTGAAGACAAGTGAGACAAGCAACCGTAAACCTTTCATAAATGTGCTCACAATGGAGTCTCCAGGTGTGATTCGCAAAGGACCCATCATGTTCTCATTCCCTCAGAAGCAAACGGGAAACTAGACAGAGATATGGATCAGCCTGTACTGCACACATCTATTAGGCCAAAATGGTAAAAATTATAGCATCTTTACCTCAGAAACCTTACTTTCCAAACCAAAAATCAAAGAAGGTAACCAAAATTGCTTTAGCGGTCTGAATTGGATAATGCCAAAACATACACAAGATAGATATTTGTGTGAATTTGTGTGTGTACATATATCTGTGTGTGTGTTATATATACACATTCACACACAAACACCATATATATATATATATATATATATATATATATATATATATATATATATATATATATATATATATGTTTTCTGATATATATTTTTCTATATATTTTCTCCCAGCGCAGAACTGTTTGTTTCTTTCATTGGATTCCATTAATGTGCATTGTCGTTCAGAACATGGAGGCCATTTCGCTCTTATAAGATGAGGTGGCCGTGGCCGTCTTCACAGCTGTGGGGAAATTTAACATCCTGCCCAGCATGGTGAAGAAAAGTGACTCTGCTTTCCCTGAAGTGTACCAGACCGTTAGGCTGCAGGATTATTGTAACTAGAGATGTGATATTTACCTCTGCAAAGGAGAATGCGAAGTCCCAAAGTATACATGCTTAGAATTTGTCTAAAACCTCATTATATTATAAAAGGCCTTTGTCCATCCAAATTTCACACCAGCTTGCTCTTCTTCTACGAAAACACTGATGTTGAATATGATTTCATCCATTAGTCTAATTCTCACTACTTCTATCTCGTTCTCAGATCACCTTGACATTTTTTTTAGTTTTTAAGTGTGTTATCCAAACCCCAGGACACTTCTCCTAAAACATTCTAGCTCATGTTGGATGGCTCATTTCTGGGAAATAATGTTTTAATTTCTCTGTTCAGAACGATATGAAAGATTATTGATGATGATTTTGAAGTACAACTGCTGAAGCAAATTTTAATTGGGAAATTTATTGGAAGGCAAGATATGTATATCTGGGTGTGTTGTACATACATGCATCTGGTCCCAAATTTCAGTGGTTGACTTTAAACAAAAAACAGAAACCTCAGTCTCCTTCTGCATCTGGAATATAACAGAAGGCCATTATTTCCAAATAAATTTGAAATGTGTCAAAAGAATAGGAAATGTTTGAACCATAGATAAATCTTAATTTTGGACCTATAAGAATAATTACAATATTTGGCAGCAGAGGGGATTAAAATGATATGGCATGCAACTTTTCCATACAAATACATCTCTTTTAAAAACCGATCATCTGTATCTATATATTTAAACTAAGCCAGGACAATTATATATTTACAAGCTTGTACAATTGCTACTATTATTTCAAAGTATGTTTTAAAGAAGGGGAGTAAGGATCAGCTGAGCCAATGTAAGAGATCTTGTTCTCTCCATCGCTTCATGTCAAGTCTTCATCTTCAAGTAATACAAGTATTATTTAGAACAAAGCTACCTGATTATGGGTTATGCTTAATTTGGCTGTAATAAGGAATGACAGACTGAGTAAAACGGAGGGGAAGAACAGGGAGATACTACAATTTGGTAGGCGACTGAAAACATTTAATTTTATAATTTGTCTGCCTCTGAAAATGACTATGCAAATCTATGCAAAAATATTCAAAAACAGGTATTTCTGGCCTAGCACTTCATTCTGGTTAGAGTGCTTTTTAAAATCTGCAGCCAGTGGGGCCCGATCGGCTGTTTTATAATCCAGTAGTCCTTTTACACGGCGTAAGTGCTTTGAAGTGTTCTTGGTGTAATGGAGAATGAAGGATGTGGTGTAGTGATGTATATTATTTATAGGTTTATACATCGATCTTTTTCTATTTATTGAACTGTGTTCTAAAGAAAGATACTGGATATTATTGATACAGTTGAATGAATTCACCAATTGATTCTGCTATTGACAGACCCATTTACTGATACTCAAAACAAAACATACTTTCAAATGAAAATTTCTCTCTATTATCACCGAAACACTGATCTTTTGTATAGCTGTGCCAATCTGAAGCAAGACACCTGTTATATGTACCTATCCTAAAATCTATAAAATAATATTGATAAGAAGAGACAAGTTGAAAGGCTTTGTAAAGAAAAATTCAGACGGCATTGTGTGTGTGTGTGTGTGTGTGTGTGTGTGCGTGCGTGCGCATATATAGGAGTAACGGAGTTCAAAAAGATTCTGCTTAATATTGTAAAAAGGCTGATGTTTTGTAACTTTTAATTACTGTGTACAAATCAACCCTCTGTAGGTGAAGTGTCTTCATGTATTTGCAAAGCATTGTTGCCTTTATTAACTACATTTCAAAACCTTTTAAATCAGGAAAAAAATATAATTTATCCTTATGGGTTTGCCATTTATACTTTGACACTATAGGTGAAAATAAGTCAGAGTATTAATTAACTTGATTAGTTTCCATTTAACATGCATTTATAAATGGATCTCTTAGCCAGTGTGAATAGCACAAGCGATAGTGTAAATTGTACAGATAACAACAGATTCTTGTTAATTGTTACTGGGGGTGGGGAGGGAGTTTTTTTCTTTAAAGATGATTAGCTTCTTTTGTACCTCTTCCCTTCTGTACTTTGACAGCAGAGAAACTGTAATTTCAATTCTTTCTTTTAAAACACCCGTCCACCCATTCAGGAGATTCAAGACGAACGAAGGGAGAAATGATTTTAATTCACCTTTCGCTGCTTTTTCTGGCCTTTCCATTCTACTTGAGTTCGAGAGTGGGGCTCTTTTCTCTGATAAATGACTGATATATTTTCTTTCTCTCCCTATACAACAGACGCTCCAACCAGCAATGAAACGGGCCTTCTAATTATTCCCCACCCCTCCCCAGATAAAAAATATATAGTAAAAGTGTGCTTGAGGATGTGGTAGGAAGCATCTAATTCCCTATGAAACTGACACCAAAGTAGGACAAGATGGGAGGGGGGGAGGGAGATGGTGTGTTTGATGGCTGAGGGTCTGACTGCTTTCTCTTCCTTTCTCCCCCTCCCCAGGTGACATTCAGGGAATAAATGACCTGGACTCTTTGTCGGGTGAGATGGAGCTGGCGGTCAGTTTCTTGACCAGGAAATGGCTGCTTTTCACATAGCACTGGAGAACTGTGGCTCAGAATTCTCCACTCAAGCAAAATTCCTTATGACTGGATGTAGGGTTCATTGCCTCCTATAAAGCTTAAATCAGAGTTTCTCTCTCTCTCTCTCTCTTTCTTCCAATTCCCTACATGAAAAATGCTGTTTTGTTTTGTGTTCATTTTTATTTTTAAGAATTGCTGTACTGTCATATTTCATATTCTGGGTTTCTTCTTTAAAGAGGAAGAAAAAGAGATACTTTCCCTTCCAATGGAAATATTACTTCTGGTGGGGAGGGCAGACTTCAGGGGGGAAAAGGTTATTTAGACAAAAAGGGCTAATGCACCGAGACAAGAAAGGAATAGAATTTGGAGGGGGTTCTATCGAAGAGTCTCGAAAGGGGAAAAGAGAAGTGAAAATAGACACCGAAGGACACAAAATGTCTGTGAAGAAGAGAAGAGAACTGAAAAAAAAAAAAAAATACAACCAGCGTTGGAAAGAAAGTAGCAAAAACATATTAAAAGGAAAATAAAGGGAAGGTGTCCGAATGCAAGAAAAAGGCTTTTAAAAAATATAATATTTGATCAGTGAAAAAAAAGCAGACAGTCTGAAGAGAGTGTAAAGATAGAATGAGAAAGGAAGGAAGGAAGGAAGGAAGGAAGGAAGGAAGGAAGGAAGGAAGGAAGGAAGGAAAGAAAGAAAGAAAGAAAGAAAGAAAGAAAGAAAGAAAGAAAGAAAGAAAGAAAGAAAGAAAGAAAGAAAGAAAGAAAATACGTGAGCAGATCCTTAGACATCCTAACATTGAGGCAAAAGGACCTGGTCATTGTTGGAGCCAAACTGAATACACCTCCTCAGATAAAGAAGTGAGCTGCTGCTCAGTAAACAGCAAGAAGCTTTAGAGTGATATATAACCAAGGTTGAAATGTCGGGGAAGGGAGCATAAATGAGGGACAGAGAAGCAGGTTGCCTGGAGAAATGGCAGGCCAGCTCCATCAAAGCTTCATTGCTAGGCCATACCAGTAGAGGGAGCTGTAGAGGAAGATCAGGGGCAGAGTAAGCCCCTGCAGTAGTGAAAGAGTTACTGAGAGGTAAAGACACAAGTGTACACATTCATGTACACACACACACACACACACACACCAGGCATCAATAAAAAAGGTCACTGCAGAGAAATGAGGTCTCACTTGACAACAACGGAAGCACACCCAACAAAGACGCACACATACACAAGCAATCACATCTACCCACCCACTGGTAGAATATACCACAAAACAGTATGAACCATGTCAGATGTATAAAGAGGAAGAGGAGGAGGCAAACGCACTAAAGAAACATTTAATTCATATCAGGCTGAGATGCACCAAACATCTATGTATCAAGGTAAGATCACCATAAACCATACCAGGTTTCCCTCTTCTATGTATTCATCTGATCTGGTATTATATACCTCTTAATAACCATCAACCACTCATAAAATGAGGGTGGCTGAATGGATTCTAACACCTAATGAGGAATTCTGACACAGTGTGAAAAGCCAAGGGGGAAATCTTCATTGGCTAAATGTGTAAGAAAATACAGGTGGTCCTCGACTTACGACCACGATGGAGCCCAAAATTTCTGTTGTTAAATGAGACATTTGTTAAGTGAATTTTGCCCCATTTTACGACCTTTCTTGCCACAGCCACTAAGTGAATCACTGCAGTCGGTACATTAGTAACACAGTTGTTAAGTGAATCTGGCTTCCCTATTGTTTTTTGCTTGCCAGGTGGTTTCAAAAGGGGATCACATGACCCTGGGACATAGCAACGGTCGTAAGTATGAACCAATTGCCAAGCATCTGAATTTTGATCACATGATCACGGGGCTGCATAAGTGTGAAAAATGGCCACAAGTCACTTTTTTCAGTGCCATTGTGACTTTGAACGGTAACTAAATGAACTGTTGTAAATCGAGGACTCCTGAGGACTAATTCCAACCCTGACAAAATTAGGAATCCTAGCAATTTTTACACAAATAGTAAGAGAACCGTAGCTCTCGGTTCCTTCACCATTGCCATCAAAAGCACCGCCATTGACAATATAGGATAATCACTCCACCATCATTTTTCCAGAGGATGAAAAAGAAGTTTTGCATATACAAAGGAAATGTCTCAAGAATGGGCTTCTTCTAACAAGGAATCTGTTATAGGAGACCCAAACTGGCAATAGCCTTCAGCACCCCAACTTCAACACAACCTTTCCACTTAGAAAGATCCATCCCACGGAGAAGCTAATGGAGACAGGAGAAGCAACAACTGTTCTGGAGGAGAATTTGTCAGTCCTTGTGTAGAAAAGGACCTGCTCAATTACATTAACACTTACTCAAGGCCACAGGATGTTTACCACTTAATATGCTTGAATCATCCTTTAATATATACTCAGTGTGCATATGCAAGAGAATTTAATGCAAACAACTGCCTCTTACGTTACCGAAGGCCGAGTCAAAGGAGAAAAAGGGCAGATTTTGTTTTTCACCCTTTTGTCAATGTTTGTACAAGAAATGAGGATTCTGTTTCATGTCAGGGAATGTTAGCTCTTCCAAATTAATTAACCCAGAGTATTTGGGTTGAACATTCAGGCAATGAAAGAGTACCCACCACAGAAGTGGATTCACTTATCACAAAAAGAGACGGTTTGCTTTAACCGCAGTTTGCTGAACAAGCCATAATACTTTTGTTTACACTCAACGTTAAACCATCAAACATAGTTTGCTGGTCACAATGCTGGGTTCATGAATCTCAAGCCATAATGCTGGATTCATACAAGCCAAAAGTAAATTCATTATGGCTTAAGTTAGTATAGTCTCTGAATCCAGCTGTTATACAATGACCATTCCAGGGGCGAAATCCAGCAGGTTCTGACAGGTTCTGGAAAACCAGTAGGGGAAATTTTGGGTAGTTCAGAGAACCGGCAAATACCACCTCTGGCTGGCCCCAGAGTGGGGTGGGAATGGAGATTTTGCAATATCCTTCCCCCAGGAATGGGGAGGGAATGGAGATTTTGCAGTATACTTCCCCTGCCACACCCACCAAGCCACGCCCACAGTAAAAAAAATTTGATTTCACCACTGGGCCATTCTTACCTCTGTATGGACACCAAAGCACGGAACAGAAATATTTAAAAATTACTGTGGAATAAAAGCTGTGCAGTCTTCTGATGTACTCGTACTGGTTCACTTAACTTTGGGGGGGAGCAAAAACATTAGAAGGCAATTTAATCCATGCCAAACTAGGAAAGACAGACTGTCATAGTAACTTCTTATCTCAGGAGGTCAATCTGCGCTTGTGAAGGAAAAGCCTCAAATGATCTTGATCAGGATATTTAACATAGCAGGATCAATTTTACAAGGGTCTCTAGGAATTCACAGAAACTCTTCACTACAGGTAGCCCCCAACTTACAACAGTTCATTTAGTGACTGTTCAAAGTTACAACAGCATTGGGAAAAAAAGCAACTTATGACCATTTTTCACTCTTACGACCTTTGTAGCATCCCCATGATCGTGTGATGCTTGTCGGCTGGTTCATACTTATGACTGTTCCTGTGTCCTAAGGTCCTATGATCACCTTCTGTGACCTCTTTGATAAGCAAGGGAAGCCAGATTCACTTAACAACCAGGTGACTAACTTATCAACTGCAGTGGTTCACTTAGCAACTGGGGCAAGAAAGGTTGTAAAATGGGGCAAAACTCACTTAACAGTTAATAACAGAAATGTTGGGCTCAGTTGTGGTCATAAGCCGAGGACTACCTGAAGATGCCCATTCCTCCCCCTTACACACCACACACCCAGACCTACACACAATTCAAGCTTGGTAATTTCCTCTTGTTCACCTGGCTTAGAAATGTTTCCAATCCCAGCTGCCCTTTATGCATTTTTTCCCCAAGCCCTGTATACAAAGAGACTTGTAACTCCTTTAACCAACAATGCAATTTAGCAGCCAGGAGTAAAAAAATGTAATGTCTGAAATTAGTACATTTCCCAAGCGGGAAGAAGGCGCGAGTCAGTGTCAAGGAGCCTTGCACGCTCCCCATCAGAAGGGGCCACGTGTCAAGACCCTCCTCTTGAGGGTTTCTTCAGCAGGGGTCTTGGTAGCACAGGCACAGGGATTCAATTTCCCCATGGCAACCTCCTGTAAGTGCCCACACGTGACACCACCGCCACCAGGTACAAGCACCCTTCCGTCTCAAGGCCCGGAAATCATTGCTATGAACTCCAAGTAACTAAGGAGAACTTTAGAAATGCAAATCCGCCTTGGCGGTTCCCAGAGTTTGAGGCAGAGGAAAGCAGCAGCCAGACGGGCTCTCTCGCAGGTTTCCCCAGCAAAATCACACTCTCCAGCATGCAAGAAGTAACATCTGAAGGATTGCAAAACCGCAGCACTCCAGTTGCAGGACTTGGGTTGGGGGGGAGGTTGAATCTGGATGGGGGGAGGCAGGAAAGCTGAAACTAACAGCCCATTGTACGAGGCAGCCTCTTCTTTCCTTTTTGGGAGGAAGAGAGGTTAAATCCTGTTCCCCTATACTATCCCCACTTACATATTTCCTATATTCCGGTTTTTTCCATTTACTTATCTCCAATGTGCCTGATATTTCAGCTCCAGAAAATCCCCCCCCCCAAACAATCTCTTTTGTCCTGGAGCTTCTGATAGCTACCAATCCTCTTTAACCTTCTTCCCTGGTTGTTCTCCTTTGCCACATCATTTGCTCCCAGGATCACCTCTATCCACCTCCTCCTTAAATATGGGTTCTCTTCTCTACACCCCACTGCCCCTGCCCCGCCACTTCCAGGCCCGGTCAGGATTTGACCTCTTCACCCATCCTTTACCCCTCTGTCTTTCCTATCCTCCCCTCCTGACAATACCTCCTGCTCCTAACAATAGCTGCCATGGGCTACTAATAATTATTAATAACATTCATCCTTTCCTCCCTCTCTCCTCTTCTTCAATCACACACATCCCCCCCCCTTCCGCGGACAAAAGAGGAGTCCACTTCTCCTTGTATTTATCTGCTTCCCCTCCCTTCTTCGGCCATTGCACCTCCCCCCCTTTATTATTTTTTTCTTACCCGCACCCCTCTCCCCATACACACACACACACATCAGATGTCCGGACAGCCCAAAGCTTTCCAGCTTCCTTTTTTTCTTCTTACGCAACTTGAGTTTTATTAAGAGACGAAAATCATATAGCCTCAGTCCCGTTCAATCTTCGCCCCTTGCATTAAAGCCAGCACCCACCATTCACAGGGCACACAGATTGGGGGTGGGGTGGGGGTTTGGTTTCCTAATATTGCAACGACACATATTTACCGAGCATTAATTGCCCGCTTTTCAAAATCGGAAACGCCGGAGATACGAACGCCCTGTCTCCTTGGGTCTCCCGTTCCCTTCCAATTCCCCTCCCTTCTTTCTTCCATCGCCAGAGTATCAGAAAAGCCGAACTACCGCTGCCGCGAGCGAAAAGACATTTACAGAAAATCCGCTAAAGCTCTTCCTCCTTCGCCTTCCGATTTTATTTCATTTTTATCCATGCAACACTTCTTTAGCGAAAGCTTTAAAAAAGAGCAACGACCTTTGCTTAAAATGCACAAAGCCATTTCTAAAAGGAAATAACAGGAAGCAAACACATTGCAAAAAAACCACCTCCCCTTTTTCAAGGAATAAAAATGTCTTTTAAAACCACGCCAGCATCATTTCTGCCTTTTACTTGCTTTTTCAAAAAAAAATGCATTGTTTTATATCTATTTATATGTATGTATCGTCCGTTATTATTTTCCCTGTTTGCAATTTTTTTGGGGGGGTCCTTTTCCTTAAAGGTTGAGCCACGGACAACACCATCTAAAAAAAGAAATAATAAAAAAAATGCCAGAGAGAGGAAAAAAAGAAAGCTCTTGGAAGGAACAATTGCAGCTGCCGGTTTGAGAGACGAAGAGAAAGGAATAGACTGCCGTGTCTCTCTGCGTGTGTGTGCAACAGACCAGCTGCTGCATTAAGCATTTTGCAATCAATAAAGAGCGGGTGAGATTTATGCAAAGTGCAGATATTAATATGCAAAGTTTTAAAGATTTTTAAATGGGAGAGAGAGGGAAGGAGACGGAAAGGAGGAGGCGGGGTGGGGGGGGGATTGCATAGAGACTGCACCTACCTCTGCTTCCATCGGTGGGCGCAAGCTGACTCCTCCATGCGCGCATGGGGGCAGCCCAGATACACAGGGACTGAGGGGGGAAGCAGCAGCAATAGCAGAAGCGGCGGCCGCGGCAGCAGCAGCAGCAGCACTCAAGAGCGCGAGCCCAGGCGCGCGCTGGATCCTCTCCATCAATTTCGCCCCCTCCCCTCCCCATTCCCGGCGACGGTTGCCCGGGCAACCAGAAAGATGCAGCAGCATCAGCACCAGGATAAAAGATGGTCAGGGCAGCAACAGCAGATGGGGATGGAGAGGGGGCGCGCCTGAAAAGGAACCCTTATCGAAGTCGGAGGTGGGGGGGTGGGTGTTGGGAATGAAGGATAGGGTGGGAGGGAAGAAATAAGGGTCCCTCCGTATTTTAAAAATTCCATGGGAGGGAGGGAGGGAAGAGTTCCAGAACAGGGAAAGAGGAAATAAAAGGTTTGGGGAGACGATGGGATAGAAGAAAATACCCAGACAGTTTCAATCTGAAGAGGGGGGTGTGTAAATGTGGGGGAAGGGTCAGTTCAGGAAGTGGGGGCAGTTTAAGATTTTAAATCTTTAGAAATAGATAATGGAGGGAAATAGCAAAATTTGGCATAGGAGATAAGCACTTCCCAACTTTAGGATACGGTGATATCCTAATGTAGGGTATAGGGGAAAATGAAAAAGGTTCCAGGGTTGGACAGGATGTGAAACTTCTGTAAATTTTGGGAAGCTGAAGGGAAAAATTCACCCCAAATTTAAAACTGAGTGCATTAAATAGAAGTTGTGAAGTTTATACGGTGACCAATTAATTATTAAATTTAGTTAAATTTATGCATGCATAATTCAGAATTCTGGAATTGCAAAATGTATGAATATGCAAATAATATACAACATGTATACAACTAAACCTTTAAAAAATATTCATTGGCTGGTACGTTATACCTTACCCCTTCTTTGCAATGTTGTACTTTTAATTGATAAGAATTTAAAGGTCCTATTAATAACCAATTGTTTTCCTTCTATAACTGGCTTCCACTTATTTAAGCCCATCTCATGGAAATTAAAAGTATGCTACAGTAAGTTTTCTCATTCAAGGGACCATTGGAAAAAATATGTTGGTTATGAACATAACACTGCAACATACTGAAAAGATTAAATCTAAATCTAAATATCCTATATTGTGCATATTGGTGATTTTAATATAATTACTATTCAAAGGAGATGAAGCAGTATTTATATGGAAACTAAGCACATTAAAACCAACACTTTTTTCAAAAATCTATTTAGCATTCAGGATTAAAATTATTGCATTCAGTTATTATATGCAAAAATATACATATGATTAGAATTTGTAGTAAAAACTGCTGAGAAAGCTAGGCTATTCCATTGTTCCAAATAACAGGGAGCAAATATTATAGGTAGTATGTAAACAGTGGCAAAAGATTGTGTGCATATTCAGATTTAAGACTAATTTACAGAATAATGTTCTATTTTGGATTGCTGGGTACAAAGCATAACATTAGTAATATTTCTGTATATTATTCAGAATATTATTCACAAGTCCTACACCAAAATAATTAAAGAGGTTTGCATGCAAAGTATGCTAAACAACTGTGCAGTAATTGTTTTTAGTCAAAAAGCTGTTTTTATCATCTTTTTCTGAACAGCAAGGTAATCTTATGTAAAAAAACATAATTTCCATATGCAAAATAATTAATTATGTTTAATGCATATTTAAGAATCATAATATTATTTGGAGATCATTAGAATTATTCAGTGTACCAGAACCATCTGTATGCATATGAAGCATTTTTGAAATGTGATGCACCAAAATGATCAAATCCTGCATATCATCTAGAATTAAAATCATATACAAAATAATATGTGCTCTGATTAAGAATGCTGAATATTTTTAATACAATATCTAAATAAAATAAAAGTCTGTTTTGTTAAATAAAGCATCCAGTAGCATTACTTAAAACCAATTAAAGAGAGATATTAACCACATACAAATAAAAATGTAAATAGTAAATACAGTATTCAGAAAAAATTATAAATGGCAAATAAAATTAGATTTTTTTTTCAAACAATGTGTTTTCACATCAAGGATTAATATCCAAAATTATTTCATTTAAAATTTATATAAGGTAAATTGTTGTTATATAAGAGAACCAAATGCTGTAAGTTTCTACAGGTTATTTATTAAGGTAAGTATTATCTGGGTTAATGAATATCCCCTCAGATATTAAAATCATGTATAAAACCAATTATATTTTTTACATAGAGTGAATATAGAAAATTAATAACCAAACCACTAAATGAGTGCATATAAATTAAACATGACACTGAGAACTGTAACTTTTGCAAGAAACTTACTATCAACAAAGAATGGTGTTTAAACATTTTTCATTAGATGCATTGGTTGCAATGTTTTAATTTCTTTGATCTAATCAGATAGAAATGTTAGCTCTAGTATTGTTTAAATAGAATTGATTTGTAATATGGATTTTCAATATATATATAAGAAATAATCTATGAATCTATGCAAAATAATATTCAGCACATTAGAATTTTAGGTTCTACATACTAAGGAAGCAGAAAAATAGAAGAAGTGTATCCAGTATTTAAGATTACTACATTAAATGGGAATTAACCTTCATTTAATGCCCTAAATATCAGTGAAAGACAAATTTGGCAAAGCAGCTTACCCAGTTTTTAATTTCCAAATACATTTAGGTAGCTGAATATTATAGCTGAAATGTGAACCAAGAAATCTAACTAATTTTCAGAAACAGAACTATACAATTTTGTTCTTTGATGTTATATATTGATGATGTAGAATTATTGTAAAAGCATTTTTTAAAAAATAAAAGAGGTAACTTTAGCTTGATTACAAATGAATGCTACATGAAAAAAACTAAAAATCCTCAAACATTTGGTGCAGAATTGAATTAAACTTATAGAACATACAAATGACACATTCATACTACATTTGTCTGAATGCTGAATTTTTAGAATTTAGGTAACTAATTTGTTAATTTTCTATTAACAGTGTATGCTATAATGTTGCTATTTAATGCTCTTGAAGTAATTAATTCTCATTAGTTAAATAGTTAATAACTACAGACAATATTTGTGAGAGATGCATTTGGATGGATTCAGGTGGGTATTTCGTTGTTTGCCGTAATGTTTTTATAGAACATGTAACTGCCTAGCTTCTGAAATCACTGAGATCATATTTTAACTTAACAAAAAAAATGTAAGAAATATTCTTGAGATATTACAATACATATCGGTTATTAGCTGGGTGTAGGAGTCTCAAAATCTTGCCTGCAAAATTAATGTTGTATTGCCTGAGTTTTAAATACACGCATTTGACTCATACATTTTTCAGTAACTTGAAATTTTTGTTACGTTATGCAGTCCTTATTTTCATACATGATTTCACTACATCATACATGCCGAAAGAAAATTGAAATGTTCTGTGCAATTATTAAACTCATCTAAAATTCACATCCGTGATCAAAAGAACCACAAACGTCAATTTGTGCAATATGGAGAATGAAGGTGGTTACAATGAAGCATTTTAGAAGGGGGGGGGGCGGGAAATGAAGAACTGTTGCATTTAGCTCCAAGGTAATTATTTCTTTAAATGTTTGACTTTTTTCTTTAGCCTACAGTGCTGTAATTGGTGATTATAAGGTCTGCAAATGCTAAGAATTGAGGATTGCAGATACTGTATCAAATGTGTTTTACTGTTAGGTTGAATGCCAGTGAGCGAAGGACAACATGGGGATTTTTTTCCTTTATTGTTGCTCGGTGGGAAAAAAAAAATACTGATTTTATTAGTTTCCAAGTGAGGAAGGAAGCAGATCATGTACCACAACTCAGGATCACAATCCTGGAAGCAACAGCAACAAGAAAGAGGCACCCACTTTTATTGAACAATAAGTATCAACAATTGCAAATCTCCCCTCCAAATCTTTTAACTTGGAAATCAAACTGGATTAATTAAATTATTTTGAGATCCAAAGCTCCATGGTTACAACATAGGCACACACAGGCATATCCCAATCCTTCAGTCTTGCTGGCGTGCCCAACCCACGGCTGACATGCTTGGTGCTTTGCATGCCATTTCAGTCCATGTGTTTGACCATAAAAATTCAGTACATGTTACCATAGAAGGCTGGATCATGTAGAGCATGTACACTTATTCTGTATTCTGTACACTTATCACATTTTAAATGAATATCATTTGGAACATCGCACTTGGTGTGTGTACTTTTTTAAATTAACTTTTTGCAGGAACATTGCATTTTCTAGCTGGACACATCACAAGCACAGCTACTGTTTTTTTTTTTTTTTTAAAGCTTCAGGAAAACCAAAGAACCAAGCCCTCCATTCTCTAATTTATATATTTCACCCAAAGCCTAGTTATTGCTGTGCTGACAGGCTCACGTATCTGGTGAACAAACGTTAAAAGGGAGGAGATAGGCAGGAAATAACAGAAAATTATGTCTTTTCGTGGACCAATTGCGCCAAACAGGAGAAAATCTTAAATGAAAAACCAGCAATAGGCAGGCTGCAAGGTAGAATCCTGAATGCAAAAAAGAGTGCTGTACAATTGGTCACGGCACGTCCTCCTAGCAAAAGATAATTACTTCCTTTTGATTAAATTCATAGTTTCCTTGAACTTAGAGCTGTGCTTCGGCTGAAGCACCACCAGCTACGGGGATTTAGGAAGGGAAGGTGTCAAAGTTGGAAGCTTGGACAGCAGATGAATTCCCACAGCATTCCAGAATGATTTTATGGTTGCATCAAATAGCACAGAAAAATACTATTACCAGCATTAAAATTATATTAATTGCCATTTTGTGCACTTATAGGTATAATCATAAAAATGTAGTTAACCCATATCTGGGTTAAAAATGTTTGCTGTTTGTTTATTTATTTATTTGTGGGGGGAGAAATAATTAAGTAGGTTTTTATTGTTAACTGGCATTCTACAACTTTTGCTCTCCAACCTGAATGGCCTTTTGGTAGCCCAGAAACAGACAGGTTAAATAAGCTGGATTTTTCTGGTAATTTCCATAGCCTTTCCTTGCTCAATAAGTACCGCAGCTGGATAGTCCCTTCCAGAACATTCAGCCTGAGGTAGGCCCAAATTCAACCATCAAAATGGCTTTCTAAGAAAGCCTAGTCTCTCTCTTTGCTTCCTCTCCCTCTGGAGAACTTGAGGGTACACCTTTTAAGGAGATAAACTGGTCTCCAACACTACCAGTTGCTGCAAACCTCAGCACAGTTTCCTTCACCTGCTCTACCACCATTTCACAAGGAAGCAGGACAGGAACGCATGAATTAATATCAAGATAAGCTTTGCTGTTGAAGCGGGCAAGCAATTTCTATCAAGGCCAGTGGCGCCCTCTTGCCAAAAGATTTGGGAATGCCAGGTTCAAAAATAATTCCCTGAAAACGTACAGAGGTGTTTCATGCTTTCACGGCCATACAGTGGAAGTGCCCTGGGTCTTTATTTATATACACATGTATATAAAGTATACTTCTTTTTTCATCGGCTGCTTGCTAGAACTGAGCTCTATGGAATAAGCAAATCGGGACAAAGATGAAGACCACTGCTTTGATTTAATATTAAATTCAATTAATTCAAAGCAATTTAAGGAGGATTTCTTCCCCTGTGGGAAGAATTTTCCTCTTCTGTCACATTACAGTAGAATAACAGAGCTAGAAGGGACCTTGGAGGTCTGCTAGTTCAACCCCCTGCTCAAGCAGGAAACCCTACATCACTTCAGACAAATGGTTGTCCAACATCTTAAAAACTTCCAGTGTTGGAGCATTCACAACTTCTGGAGGCAAGTAGTTCCACTGATTAATTGTTCTCACTGTCAGGAAATTTCTCCTTAGTTCTAAGTTGCTTCTCCCCTTGATTAGTTTCCACCCATTGCTTCTCGTCCTGCCCTCAGGTGCTTTGGAGAATAGCTTGACTCCCTCTTCTTTGGGGCAGCCCCTGAGATACTGGAAGACTGTTATCATGTCTCCCCTAGTTCTTTTTATTAAACTAAACATACCCAGTTCCAGCAACCTTCTTCATAGGTTTTAGCCTCCAGTCCCCTAATCATCTTTGTTGCTCTTCTCTGCATTCTTTCTAGAGTCTCAATATCTTTTTTACATTGTGGCAACCAAAACTGGATGCAGTATTCCAAGTGTGGCCTTACCAAGGCATTATAAAATGGTATTAACACTTCACGTGATCTTGATTCTATCTCTCTGTTTATGCAGCCTAGAAATGTGTTGGCTTTTTTGGCAGCTTCTGCACATGGTTGGCTCATATTTAAATGGTTGCCCACTAGGACTCATTAAAAATTACAGTTTGGGGGACAATTTCTGGAAGAGGGCTAGGAGCTTAGGCCCAGATTTCAGGAGAGGCATGCAGGTGGGAACTTCCAACAGAATATCTATACTAGGCAAATCCCCTGTTTCGCTCCACCCCAACCACAAATGAGAAGGGAAAATTATACATCTTAAAAAAGGGAAGGGTACATGGGAAAGCAAGGATGAACACACTTTGAATGATGCAGGAGTAAATCCCATGAAGGGTTTCTACAGACAAAAATACGCCCCGCCCCCCAACTGCGGCCAATCTCTATGTGGAAGAAACTACAGGTGGTCCTCGACTTACAACCACAATTGAGCCCAAAATTTCTGTTGCTAACTAAGTGAGATATTTGTTAAATGCATTTTTGTCCCATTTTAGAATCTTTCTTGCCACAGTTGGTAAGTGAATCACTGTAACTAACAGTCACAGTGATCTTGGGACACTGCAAGCGTCATAAATATGAACCGGTTGCCAAGTTGTCTGAATTTTGAGCATGTGACCATGGGGATATTGCAATGGTCCTAAGTGTGAAAAAGGGTCATAAGTCACTTCTTTTCAGTCCCGTTGCAACTTTGAATGGTCACTAAATGAACTGTTGTAAGTTGAGGACTGCTTGTAATCTTTTCATCACTCCCCACCATCCTGCCAGAACGGGTGAAGCTTCTTGGATGAGAAGCAAAGTGTCTTCCTCAAGAAAAAAACAGTCCAGTTGCCTTTTGAAAAAGCAACTTTGAGACAACTGTGAGTTGGATGACTGACAAGCTCCACAGACATCAAGAGCAATTCAGTGTCTTTTGAGAAGGACAAAAAAAAACCTAGGGCAATGCCTACAGCTCTACTTGCCTAGTGCAGATGTTCAGTGATCTCTGCAGTGGATGACATCAACATCCATTTTGACAGGGATGTAGCCTCCTGAAAAATTCAGGAAGTCCTCAACTTACAACAGTTCATTTAGTAACCATTCGAAATTACGATGACACTGAAAAAAGTGCCTTATGACCATTTTTCACATGGCCATTGGAGCATCCCCATGGTCACGTGATAAAAAAAATCAGACGCTTGACAATTGTCTCATATTTATAACAGTTGCAGTGTCCTAGGGTCATCATGCAACCTTCTGGAAAAGCAAAGTCAACGGGGAAGCCAGATTCACTTAACAACCGTGTTGTAAGATCGTAAAACGGGGCAAAATTCACTTAACAAATGTCTTGCTTAGCAACAGAAATTTTTGGACTCAAATGTGGTTGTAAGTTGAGGCCTACCTGTACAGCTGTCTGAGAATATCCTGGCTATAGGTTAGGGGGAGGAGGAAGGCATTTTTTATGATCTGAAAAAGGTCTTTATATCACAAAGTGGGAAAATCAGACTCGGGATGGGATGGGATGAGGAATAGAATAGAGTAGAGTAGAGTAGGATAGGATAGGATAGGATAGGATAGGATAGGATAGGATAGGATAGGATAGGATAGGATAGGATAGGATAGGATAGGATAGGATAGGATAGGATAGGATAGGGCAGGGCAGGGCAGGGCAGGGCAGGACAGGACAGGACAGAATAGAAAAAATATGGAATGGAATAGAATTAGAACAGAATACAGAAAATATGGAATGGAATGGAATGGAATGGAATGGAATGGAATGGAATGGAATGGAATGGAATGGAATAGGACAGGACAGGACAGGACAGGACAGGACAGGACAGACTAGGCTAGACTAGACTAGACTAGACTAGACTAGACTAGACTAGACTAGACTAGACTAGACTAGACTAGACTAGACTAGAATAGAATAGAATAGAATAGAATAGAATAGAATAGAATAGAATAGAATAGAATAGAACAGTTCTTCATTGGCCAAGTGTGATTGGACACACAAGGAATTTGTCCCTGGTGCATAACCTCCCGATATACATACAGGCAACAAAGTGATAAAAACATAAATCAAAAGATACAATCATAAATCATAAGATAACCAACTAGTGATAGTCATAAATTAAACACGTATTAACGTAATAACTGCAGTGTTTCATTTAACAACTGTGACAAAGAAGGTCGTAAAATCAGGGAGGATGTACTTAAGAACTGTCTGGCTTAGGAACCGAAATTCTGAGTTCAATTGTGGTCATAAGTCGAGGACCATCCATACTGTTACGGAAGGCATAGTCAATAGAAGACCAAACAAGGGAAGGAAAGAGTTACACACGCCCACATAGTACCAGGGGGCTCTGATCCAAATTGGAGGAGAGGGGAAATAAATGCTTTTAAGCACAAACTAAGCAGCCATGGCTTCTCGCATTTAGCTCAGAAAAGATTTCTTATGAGAGCAAGCCTTTGAAGTAATCCAAACTGTTAACCAGGTTAAATGTTAAAGCACTGGGGTTTAAAAGAAAAAGGAAAAAAAAATAAAAGATAGAGGAAGATTCTTCTTTTGCCATGGGTAAGCTCTAAATGTGGTAGTCTGTAGATTAACAGCATCTAAAGATAAGCTTAGGGGGGAAAAACGGGTTTCCTAGGAAGAAAACAGTGATTTCCTTTTCAAAATCAATGAAAGCAACTCCTTCTGTGCCCCCTTTGCTGCAGAGCAAACCCCAAATGACTTATTTGCAAATTACATGCAAAAGGCTGAGCAGGGGGGTTTGATCTGGCAAGCTTTCTCACCTCCAAGCCATTAAATAGGAGGAAATGAAGTGCTTTGTAAAATCTTGGCTTTTCTGTAAACCAGGCACACTTCACCATTGCCAGAGCTACTGGATTCTTTCACAAGGACTCCTTTGTGAAGTCAGTTGTTGAAAGATACAAGGAGCAGGAGCTCCACAGAGCGAGAAGCAGTAAACAGACAATGCTGAATTCTTACAGAATAACAGCGTGGGAAGGGACCTTGTAGGTCATCTAGTCCAACCCCCTGCTCAAACACGAGACCCTACATTTCTGACAGATGGCAGTCCAGTCTCTTCTTGAAAGCCTCCAGTGATGAAGCTCCCACAACTTCCGGAGGCAACTTCTGTTCCATGGGTTGATTGTTCTCACTGTCAGGAAATTTCTCCTTTATTTCTAGGTTGAATCTCTCCTTGTTCAGTTTCCATCCATTATTCCTTGTCGGACTTTCGGGTGCTTTAGAAAATAGCTTGATCCCCTTCTCTCTGTGGCAGCCCCTTAAAAATTTTGGAATACTGCTATCATGTCTCCCCTGGTCCTTCTCTTCACTAGACTAGACATACCCAGTTCCTGCAACCGTTCATCGTATGTTTTGGCCTCCAGTCCCCTAATCATCTTCGTTGCTCTTCTCTGCACTTTTTCTAGAGTCTCAACATCTTTTTTATAGTGCGGTGACCAAAACTGGATGCAGTACTCTAGATGTGGTCTTACTAGGGCTTTATAGAACGGTATTAGTACCTCACATGATCAGTTATTTTAGTATAATAATGTATGATGTTTGTTTCTAAATGTATGATTACGCTTTAAAATAGCTTTCTGCAGCTTGGAAAACTGCAGGAGGCCAAATTGGTTGGGGATTATAGGTAAATAGTCCAGGCGTAAGCACCTGGGGATGGTAGATTTAGAATTTGGACACTGTGGTGTAAGCACATTCACACAATGGCAGTCATGGGAAACTAGCCCAAATAGGCAACACCAGTCACAAAACGCCTATAGGCGGTCCTCAACTTGCAGCCACAATTGGGACCAGAATTTTAGTTGCTAAGTAAAACGGTTGATAAGTGAATTGTGCCTGATTTTATGACCTGTTTGTCATAGTTGTTGACGGAATCACTGCAATTGTTAAACGACTCATGGAGTTGATAAGCAAATCTGGCTACCCCCACCCCTTGACTTTAGCCATCTGCCTCAGAAGATTGCAAATGGTGATCACATAAGCCTGGGACCTTTGAATATAAACTATTAATTTAATTTACATTCTTCTTTGATCAATTTGGGAACAACTGAATAGTGAGTTTGCAGCAGACTATAGGGTGCAGTGGTAAGATTGCAACGGAATGGAGGGTGCATTCAAGAAAATACACAATATTTCAGGGATCTTGTAATCATTGTGGAAAATTAATTAATATACAGGACTTTTCCAAAGGAAACAGGCTGAATATACAGTAGACAGAAGTTGAGGACAGGTCAGTCACAGGTTAGTGGAGCCACCTAGTGGTTACTTTGATAACTAGCTCAATGTCAGAGGGAGTGCCTTGTTGAAGGAAATTGAAGGAAATGCAGTAAAAATTGTTTCTGTAAAACTTTTTATTTTGCTTCATGACCAGAAGGTAGCCCTTCTCTGAGGTCATCCCAATGTTTTGGAACCCCCATCATGACACTTTCCCCAAAGTTCACCCAGCCTCTTTGTTACTGAACTTTTTGCAAGAACAATAATATCTAGGCAATTTTTTTTTTAATTCAATGGCAATTGAGCTGCCCCTATTTCTTCTTTTATATTTTTTAATGTCTGCATTTGTGTTTGTGGAAGAGTTTCTTACTTGGTATTAGCGACTTGATGAAGTGTTATTATATATTAGCTGCTTTTGTTTCTACCCCAGGTCTGATGAAAAGAAAGAAGGAAGGAAGGAAGGAAGGAAGGAAGGAAGGAAGGAAGGAAGGAAAGAAAGAAAGAAAAGAAAGAAAGAGCTTTCTTAAACTAAAATTTACTTTCCAAAGCTTTTCATTAGAGTAACAAAGAAGCGAGGCAATTAAAATGCTAGGCTGAAGTAGGAATTCCATCAGACAAAAGGATGCATTCCATCTCTGTTCTTCCCCCCCCCCCCAACTTTGGATAAATCTACATAATATGACAAACTTAACTGAAACAACATAGAGGAATGAACCCACATGCGATATAGCAAAATGTGGCACAGTATTTATATTTAATATGCACATAACAATATCATTTTTTTCCCACACAACCACTAGACCAAACAAAAGAGTGGATTATATTTGAACTCAGCAGATTGGGCAAATCTGTCCCCCTTCCCCCTCTTTTTTTCTCTAACCCCACAATAGCAGAATTTGGAAACCTTGTTCTCAATTACTTACCAAAGCAAAGCGGATGCCCCCGTAATTTTACATCCAGGAAGCAACAAATGATGATCTGGGGAAAAATTGTCCTAGCACTATGTTTCTTCTCATTCTTTCATTTGTCTTTTCAGTTTCTGCAGAATTTAAGAAAACAAATGAATGTAGGAATTGCAATGGAACCGGGATAAGATTTGTAATGGCTAGAATCTTGCATGAGGCAGCAGTATTATTTTTTTAATCTTGCTTTTCAATCAAAATGGTTACCTCACTATTATTTCAGATATTCTTGGCTTATAAGCTATCCATTGAAGGTTTTTAAGAAGAGATTGGACAGCCCTATCCAGAATGGTATAGGGCAGTGATGGCTAACCTTTTCCGGCCTGAGTGCCGAAAGTGCGCTCGCGAATACACGTGTGCGCCCGACCGCCCCAAAATGCGATGCATACGTGCCCCCACAATGCCATGCCCCCTGCATGCACGTGAAGCCCCTTGCATGTGCCACACACCCCACACATGCAAATGAGGCCCCCCTACACGTGCCACACACTCCCACACATGCGTGTGCACCCCACACACATGCCCCATCCCCGTGCATGCACGCGCACTCCCCTGCATGCGCCCTGCCCTGGTGCATGCGCATCAGAACTGACAACCACCTGGCCAGCTGCAGGCACGTGCATATGTGCGGCGGAATTGAACTGGGGCAATGGCTCATGTGCCCACAGAGAGGGCACCGCTTGCCAGCTGTGGCACTCGTGCGATAGCTTCGCCATCATGGGTATAGGGTTTCTTGGTCAAGCAGGGGGTTGGACTAGAAGACCTCCAAGGTCCCTTCCAACTCTGTTATTCTATATTATTTAGCAATCCTTCAAACATACAATGGTACTGAAGGAAGTGATTTACAACCAGTCCTCACCGTTACGAGCATTGTAGCATCCCCCTATTTACATGATCAAAATTCAGCCCCTTGGCAACTGGCGTGTATCTATGATAGTTGCGGTATTCCCAGGGTCCTTTGAGACCTTCCCAACTGGCTTCTGACAAGCAAAGTCAATGGGGAACCCGGGTTTGCTTAACGACGGCATTATTCCCTTAACAACTGCAGTAATTCACTTAACAGCCTTGGCAAGAAAAGTTGCAAAATCAGGCACAACTCACTTGACCAAGGAAATTCTGGTCCCGATAATGGTCACAAGTTGAGGACTCCCTGTTTATTATTATTAAAATATGAGTCCTTCCTCATGGGCTTGCAATCTAAAAGATGTCTCCATTGAAAAGGAAGGAAGGAGTGGGGGACACAAAACTCCAGCCTGACCGCCTTAAATTTGCAGCAGTAGCTAAATGGTAAAATCCAATTTGGTCTACAAAATGGAAGACAGTGAGTGGGTTCAAGTCCCGTCTTAGGCAGGAAAGCCACTGTGTGACTTTGGGCCAGTCGCTCTTCAGTCCAACTCACCTCACAGGGTTGTTGTTGTAAGGGGAAAAAAGGAGGAAGGTGTGTTGGATATGTTATAAAAAATAAAATAAAATAAACCACCTGGAAGAAAAACCACATATTTATTATATTCTCCTCCTTTTCTTCCTCCTTCAAGTTTTTTTTCTGCCTTTTTTTCATACACAGCTTAAGACAGCAAACATGCCTCCTAATCCTTCCTCCTCCTCCTCTTTTCCCCACAACAACAACCCTGTGAGGTGGGCTGGGCTGTGAGAAGCCAGTTTTTCATGCCTAAGGCGGGACTAGAACTCACAGTCTCCTGGTTTCTATGCCAGTGCCTTGACCATTGAACCAAATTGGCTTTTCTTTTCTTTTCTTTTCTTTTCTTTTTTTGAGGGCAATGGAACCATCTGGAAATGTTAATAGCCATCGATGCCTCCACCACCATCACAAAATGGCTGCCTGAGGGAGGGGGAAAAAAACAACCGGAACCCAAACAACCATTTCACAGACTGGCAATAATCAGCGAAGCTAAAAAGTGAATAATAATAATAATAATAAAAGTGAGCCTTGAAGAGAAGAGGCAGCCACCATGTCCCAAAACATGTTGCTGAATAATATTTCAGCTCCCTCAAGACCACCTCCCCAAATTTCCCTGGATGCTGTTTTCATCCCCTTCCTTCTTCTTATTCTTCTTTTTTTTTTTTTTGCATTATCCTCCCAGGATGCAAAAATTGATTTGATTTGATTTATTGATTTATTGATTTGTTGTGTATGCTGCCTTTTTCCCCCATATACAATTCAGGGCAGCAAGCGAATGTACTTCTTACCCCTTTCCTCCTCCCTCTTCTCCTCTTTTTCACACAACAACCTTGCAAGGCTGGCTAGGCTGAGACAAGAAGGAACGGTCCAAAATCACCCAGTGGCCTTCCATGCCTAAGGGAGGATTAGAACTCAAGAGCCTTCTGGGTTTCTCAGCCCTCTGAGGGAAGCTTGGCTGGGGATGAGCCTCCAACCATGATTATTGCTGGAATTATGATAGTTGTTGCTGGAGGGGGCAATTAACAGGCTGTGAAAACCTGACAGAGATCCTCTCTCCCTCATCTTATGCTTCTTTATTCTTCCCTTTTTTATTGTTGTCGGCCAGCTAGAGTAGCCCCACGTTGAGATAGGCAGCAAATAAATTCAACAAATAAAATAAGGAATACTAGAAGAAAACCAAGGCACGGCCATCTTGAGCCTTTTCCTCACGTGAGGAAAAGGCGAAGGGGATTATTTGCTGTTGGAGTTTTCTTCTCAAAGGCCATCTCCCTATTGCTTTACTTCTCAAGCGCTGCCTCCAGACCAGGGTTTCTCAACCTTGGAAGCTCGAAGATGGGTGGACTTCAACTCCCAGAATCCCCCAGCCAGCGCTGCTGGCTGGAGGATTCTGGGAGTTGAAGTCCACCCATCTTTAAGCTACCGAGGTTGAGAAATACTGCTCCAGACCTTCCTCGTGGCTGGCCCTCATGGGAGTTGTAGTCCAATGGCACGGCCATGTAGTAGGTTGGCCTGTTTGTGCGGGGTGCACTAAGAGAAACATTATGGGTCAGCGTGGATAACGCCAAGAGTGGGCAATCCGCACTTCAATTTTATTTCTGCGTTTATTCTTTTTAGAACTCAAGGTGGTAACAAAATCTAATACTCCCTCCTCCCATTCCCCTCTCGCAAAAAAACAACAACCCTGTGAGGTGGGTTGGGCTGAGAGAGAATGATTAGCCCAGTCACTCAGCTGGCTTTCATACCCGAGGCAGAACTAGAACTCACCGTCTCTTAGTGACAGACCCAGTCGTTCATGTCCAAGGACTAGAACCCAAGAGACTCCTGATTTCTAGGCCAGCACCTTCACCACTATACTAAACTGGTTCTGAAGTGGAAAACCTTTAAAGACAATAAATTCAGGATCTTGACTCAGCCCATTACTTGCTTCGCTTAATCCTGCTTTAAGCAAGCCACTCTAGGCTGGGTTCATAACTGAATTATGAACCCAGCCTAACGGGGAATGATTAAACCCAGTTTAATCATTACTGAATTAAGGGAAGTCATGTGCCACAAACGAAGTGTTGCATTATCTGAACAAAGCCACAAGTAGGGCTTTCGTTATCCTGTAAATATCCACCGTCTCCACTCTTGTTCAGAAACGTTCCCCCATAAGGCTGTGAAGACCTGGTTATGTGCCCTGGCCTGGGTTCCTCAAGTGTTTTAAAGCCCCATTTCTGGGTTATATTAACATATATAGCAATAGTTTTACTCAGCAACTATTTAATCTATTTGTTTTGTATTGTTTTAAGGGTTTTATTTTTAGGACGATGTATGCCACTCAGTCCACCTGTTCGGATGGCAGCTACAGAAAGCAAATACATACATCTGCAACCAACAACTTTGTGTGGCTTGAAGTGGGATTGGGAAGAGGATATAGTGTATGTGTCAAGATGCTTCTGGATCGCATTTCCAACCCTCACCATCTCTTACGTTCATGTATTTTATTTATTGAGGGTAAAACCTGAAATCAAGGGGAGAGACACAGAGCACCTACTAGTTTGGATCACACCTTTCCATTACTCAGATTCCTATTAAAAGACTTTTACTCTAGTTTTCACAGGTATGGTTTAGGCCCATCTTCTCTGACCAGCAAATATTCGGCAGCATCTTTTAACATATTCTAAAGACTAATTCGCCCTGGTGCTGTTTTAGAATGCCTGAAAAATTACAGGAATGTAGGTATGAAAGGCTGGACTCTATGCCAGTAGGCCAGGTCAGTTCTTGTTAGGAATTAAATGCAGCTGCAAATTATCTTCTTTATTAACATTGTCACTTGCAAATACAGTACATTAAGAATTTTGTCCAAAAGTGGTTTTTGTGTTTTTTTGGTTAAAAAAAATACAATTTTTAAATTACATATTTCTGGCTCTTCCAACTGCAATTTAGCAGCTTCCTTAACCCAGAAATACAATCCAAACCTTTTCATATTTTTAAAGTCTATTATTTATAGTATATACAAAGAACCACAGAATTGAAAAGTGTCCTTAGAAAAGTGACTCAAGCTTCCACACCCTTATGATCAACCCTCATAGTTATGGGGCTAGGTTGCATTTTTTTCATAAAAGAGAAGAAATCTACCCCAGCACCATTGTTGAGAGTGTAAGGTTTTTCTTCCAAGAAAAAGAGTCTGCTCTGCTACCATCTTTTGATCAAGTGTACCTGCTACTTTGTAAAATTACTCTCCACTGTTGCAAGAGCACATACAAAAATGACAAGTACAGGTAGCAAGCATGACATACACAAGTCAGGCTGAGAGTGTCAAGGCCCTTCAATGCTTCATTAGCAGATAAAATTATCTCTCACAAAGATTTTCCTTTTTCTCCAAATGAGAGGAATCCAGGCTGAATTATTATTGCCTTTGTTCATGTTCTGCTACATCTAATGTCCATCAAGATCATTCTTGGCTTGTTCTTTCAATGCTTCTGTGGCACAAATGATTCCTGGGAATCCCGTCGCTGCCAAGATCCAGCCCTGTCGCATGACGGAATGATTTTCTAAAGTTTTTTTTTAAATTTTTTGTTTCCCTGAAGTCTATATCCAACAATAATCAAGTAGTAAAAATGGAAGTACCCTGTAAAAAAAGAGAAAGCAGAAAGTTAAAGCAAAGGTCTAACTTGATATTTAGCATGTTTGCAAGCAGTGTTCACTATATTTTTTCGGGAGACAGTCTTTATCTCAAGACATCTCTGGGATCTAGTTATGCTGTTGTCTATTTTTTTAGTGCCATTTATTTTTATCTTTTGCTACAGGTAGCCCTCGATTTATGAATATAATTGGGAGCAGAATTTTCATTGCTAAGCAAGGCAGTCATTAAATGAGTTGTGCTCAGTTTTATCATTTTTTTTTTGTTAAGCGAATCATGCAGTCGTTAAGCAAATCCAGCCTCCCCTATTGACTTGGCTTGTAAGAAGCCCCCTGGGAAGGTCACAAATAGCGATCACATGACCTTGCATGAGCCAACTGTCGCAAATATACTAGTTGCCAAGCGCTCCAATTTTGATCACATGACCATGGAGATACTGTGACTGTCATAAGCAGAAGGATCAGCTGCAAGTCACTATTTCAGTGCCACTGTTACTTTGAACAGTTGCTAAATGAATAGCTGTGTAAGTCGAGGTCTACCTGTATATATTCTAAGCAGAAATGCTTCAGTAAATCTATTGGGCATTTCCACTAGACAGGAGAGAATGCATTGCCTACACATTCAGAAGTATGTCATGAGGCTACTAACATCAAGACAAAGATCATCCCACATCTATATTAAAAAAAAAAAGCTCCATTTATTAGTTAGGCTCTTTGCAGATCAAGGCCGCCCCAAATTCTCGGAAGCACCGAGTGTCTCTGTTGCCCTCATTTGTAGCATTGATAAAGGAGTGAATCAACTTCTGAAAAATGAGAGCTTCTTAGCAATTCCAACAACCAGATAGTTTGGGAGGAACATACCTATGTCATCTAGCTGTTGCCGTTACCACACCTGGGGACTAAAATTTTCCAGTAACAAACGCCGACCCTCCTCATAATCATCCTCATCCACGTTGACTAGCAGCCGAATAGCTTCCTGGCCCACAGCTTCTTTGAGTGAGTCTGTGATGAAGACGCCTTTCAATGCCTCAAGCAGAGAGCCGTTCATGTAGTCACTCCAAAAGGCATCCAGGTAAGAGAGCTCTGAGAACTTGATGTCACAGATGATTGAGCCGAGGTCGCGGGATTTCAGGATAGTGTTCGACTGCCCAAACACATCAAACTGACGCTCCAAATGGTTCTGCTTATTGGACATCACATTTTGACGCAAAACAGGCTCATGCTGACAATATTCTGCCCGAACACGAAGCCGGATGTCTGAGAGGAACACACGAAAGAGAGAGAGAAAGAGAAGGAGGGGGAAGAAAAAAGAGGGCCATTAGAGCTGTCGGTCACAAACAGAGCAAGAAGACAAACACACAGTCATGCAGCGGTATTCTAGGGTCAGGCTTTCAATAGTCCTGAGCATAAAGACCAACCAAACTGATCAAGCCCATTCAGGATTCCCCCAAAATTCAGGGATCTGAAGGAGTCAGGCTCAGCAAGGGGCATTTCCACTAATTTTTAGATGTTCCTTTGGCACAAAGTTAGAGCTGAACTTCATTTATACTTATCTGTTAGCTTCCATAGTCAGTCTGCAACACCTCCCTATTTCAAATTAAATATGAATACACATCCAGCCTCAATTCCTACCCAGAAGAGCAAAGGAACAAATACCTTAGTGTAGCATATCCTCCACCATTACCATCTATGCCTGCTATCAGCCGTCAGCATGGGTCTTAATATGATGTACCTATTTTTCAGTCAATGGAAGTTAACTTATATATCTAAAGCAACTTGAATTAATGGAATGTAAGGCAAGGTCAACCTGATCTATTGGCTGGATTTGAAAAGAGTCTGAACTTAAAACGAGGGACCTATTCTGCACGCAGCCTTGTTTATATTCTGAACATACTGACATGCTGCTAGGCAGGTTTACTACTATGGTGCAGATGCCTCACTAATTAGCAAAGTTCAGCTCTAACTATGGACTGTGGAAGGAAAAGAACAGGTCTGTTTTGTTCAGTCACCCCCAATGTTATCGTCAGCATTATAGCTGGACGTGTTAAAAGGTTCAAAAGGGAGGGATAAATGGAACGAATACAGAGTAAGATACGTTTAAGAAAAATGAGGCAGGTGGTGCATTACATACGCTCAACAAGGCCGTCAGCTTTAATTTCTCTGTGTCTTGTGGTCATCACCTGTAGAAGCATTAACTCAAAGTGCAGTCACAGCCCTTTTCCAGTAACTTTGCACGGCCTGGAGCCCAAACCCACCCACACACCAAGCTACAAGAAGCTTTTCAGTAGCTGAGAGCCCTCAAACAGCAGGACCTTCAGAATCCTTCACCACCACCCCCAACCCCAGATGATCAACAGCAAAGCTGTGCAACAAACTGCATTTAACAGTGGCCCACAGCATTGATTCATTTTTAATTCAATGGCAGACAGCCAGGAAGCAGCAAAATTTAAACACATGTTTAAAGACCTGCATGAGCTTCTACTGGAAACAGTTCCTTTGTACCCACATTTATGATCATTGTACCAGAAAGTTGCTAGTCCATACACTCAACACCTGTTCGCCTTAAAGGACTTCAGCTGTTGGGCCACTGGAAACCATTTTGGGGTTCCAAATACAGGTTCCCACCCAATTGCTGACTAGATACATGTAAGTTGAAAATCTCCCTTTGCACTGTACACAGCTTAAAATACAGATTTTTTGCATCCATGATTTGGCACATGATTTCATCAGAACAGTTCACCCAGTTTCTAATATCAACAACGTTCTGGAGTACTTCATGAGGCAGCTGTCAGAGTTGGCGTTAACATACTGGCAATCCTTGAATCACAGTTACATTGCACTTGAACGGATTTAACCGCTTTCTTTCCTCCCCAGGACATGATGAGAATTAAGACCGTATGAAAGAATCCCAGCTTTTATTTCCAAACAGGCAGGAAACGTATCAAATTACAGGCTCTGGCTATGTGGGAAAGGTCTTCTGCATAAATGACTCCTAGACTGTGGGAATTAGTTCAACCATTTTCCACAGCCAGCAGTAATGCAAGCTCTGAACAGCTGCACTGAATTAAACACTAAACTCATGGGCAAAAACACCAGCTGAGGCAGCACAAGCACTACCATGCCCACCCACTCCATCATTTCCAGGCCCCGGTCCCAGTGAAATAATCCCACTGTGGTTATTATGCAGAAGTAAAGACAGACTTGAAAAACTTGTTTCTGAGCCAGATACTGCGCGCAGGCTTCTGCCAATGTCTTTTCCCAAGTTTGAGTCACAGTAGCAAGAATGAAGGAAATACCTTCAGGTCCATTATCACTCAAGTAGGATGGTTTCAGAGAAGGTGGCCTGTCACCTCAGTATCCATGCAACCCCCATTAGTGTATGTTCAACACTATTAAAAGATTACAAACCAAGATCAGGTGACCCAACAGGAACCAGAGAACTTTAAATTCTCAGTTTCCAAAACATGTTGGGATCTATAGATCATCCTGAATCAGATATAATCTTTATTTATTTATAATAAATTAATAATTATATATTATGCCGCCCACTCCCCAAAACAAAAACTTAAAATATTTACAGGCCAACAAAAACCAGTACAATGAAACCACAGAAAAAGGCCTCCACTGTGCTGAAGGCCACAAGTCCCAAAGTCCAAGGCTGTGTCCCTCACAGCTTGTATAAGAGTGCTGCAGGGTCCAGTTGCAGGTTCGCTTCTAACATAGAAGAAGCGTTGAAGAGGCAGGTGAAATAATCAAGTGGGACACACTTAGTTTTTGCTTTTAAACTTGTTTGGGTATTTTTACCAGTGTCTGGTACTTGGCCCGCTTGCCTGGGCCAATACTTATGCTTTTCCAGGGATGGATTTCAACTGTGGACCGAGAGAAACATGGTTCAAGACTTTTAGCACATGGTAACATCAAGAAATCATTCTGAGATTCAATATTGTAAAAGAACACAAAAAAAATGGCATAAAGAACCTATGCTAACTTCTGACATGGACTGCTGCAGATACCAGACTGACTACAGATATTTCTCTACAAGGTCATTAACAGGTAGTCCTCAACTTGCAACCACAAATGGGGGGCAGAATTTCTGTTGTTTGGCAAGGTGGTTGTTAAAGTGAGTTGTGCCCAGTTTTACAACCTCTTTGCCATGGTTGTTAAAGTAAATCACTGAACTTGTTAAAAGAATTATGTGATTGTTAAGCAAACCCAGCACCCCCCTCATTGGCCTTGCTTATTGGAAGTCACGAGGAAGGTTGCAAAGGATGATCACGTGATCCTGGGATGCTTGCAACTGTCATAAATATATGCTAGTTGTCTAGTGCCTGACTTCTGATCACGTGACCATGGCAATGCAGTGCAGTTGTAACCTCAAAAAGTCACTAAGCAAATGATTGTAAGTTGAGGATTACCTGTGGGGTTTTTATTATTATTGTTATTGAGGACAAAGTGACACACAAATCATTATTATTATATTTACTGGAACTGGGAAATACTAACTACTGACAACAATGAACAATTTCAGGAATATCAACAATTATGAATGCATATACCAATAATAAATGTTGGCTAGCCAGAAGGAACTGCCCAATCAAACTGATGTGAAGAATTTAAGGCATTTCCACCCCAATCAAAGGGATACAAAAGGAGCCCCTAAGAATCCCATAACAGTTATAATGGTCTGATACCTGCAGCAGTAATTATATGCAAAATTAAGATCAGTTGATAGGGAGGCCTTCAATGGACTGACACATCAAAGAATGCCAACTCCCAAAGAGCAAATCCCTCACAGCTAAACTATCCCAGCCTGTTTCCATCACATTAGGGGTGGGGAACTATAGCAACTTTATGCCCTATGGACTTCAACTCCCAGAATTCCTGAGCCAGCATGGCTGACTCAGGAACTCTAGAAGCGCAGAATTCTGGAAGAATTCTGGAACCACAGGTCATAAAATTGCCATAGTTGCTGACCCTTGCATCAGGCCCTGCTGGAGGTTTGGGGCACAAGGCCCCCACAGTGCCAGTCTGGAGTAGCTCTAACCAATATCATAAACCCAGGAGCTGACAGTGCAGCTCTGTCCCCTATGGGCATTCAAAATAGTCAACATGTCTTTATGAAGTGGCTGTCTGAGTGGCTGGCATGCAGGGTGGGCAACCTATTTTTTCCCCCCTAGAAATAGTAACTCAGCAGATATCATAAAATACAAATTTGCTTTTCACAAAGTACTGGTGGAAATTCGGGTGCATGGATTCATTTACCTTTGCGAGACCATTCTGTGAGGAGAGTGCACAAGTGAGACAGAGTCTCTTTATCATCAACTTTTGCTTAGTAACCTGGAATTTAAATGGTGGATTGAGAAAGAATTGGCAGAAATCAAGCAGCAACAAAAAAATGTTCATTCGGGAGTTTGCATGGATTTTTCTTCATTACGGTATTGTTCTTTCAAACTGAGATAGCCTACAGTACTATAGCACACCAGGAAGGGAGACTCCCAGGTTTAGTTTTGCAACTCAGAAAGCTAATAACATAGCAGAGCTCATTTCAAAAGCAGCTGCCTATGAATCTTAAATTCTGCCTCAGTGAAGCAAGGTAACGTTACAAAGAATACAGGCAACAGTCTAGGTGTTGAATGTAGCTTACAGTTTGATGCTTGCACCTACCCGGCAGTAGCCTTAGCTGCACCTTGAAGTTGCAGACTCATTGTATTATGTTTGAACATTCTTCATTAGAACCTATGGCCTGTAAATTGGTCAGATGGTAAGACAAGTGTTTTTGTGCATTCGCTTTTGTTTCATTTGCATTGTATTGACACAAACACAATAGCACAAGAGAGTTCTGCAGGGATCATCTGCCAGCCCTGGGTATCCACTGGCTGAGTGAGGGTGCTACAAACTAGGCAGGTGGAACACACTTCCAAATAAGGAAACTGTAAACACATTATGTGGTTTGTCACAGACAACGGTCCACCTGCAAATTTCACAGTTTTCTTATGCAGAGTCCTTAACTAGCAAGAAAGATATATAGAATCTGAGACAACCTTAAATTATTCAAAGGAGATAAAATATGCTGGTCTTAGAGACAGGCACTTACACAGAGCTGGAAACCAAGACAGAAATCTGACTGTTAATTCATCTGTATGATTTTAGTTTACAATTTAGATACGTACTGCTGATGTCAGAGTATAATTTCAACAGATGACTACTACCAACCAAGGCAGGAGGATAAAACTTCTTAAAAAATCAGAAGAAACCAGGCAGCACCAACAGAGCTATTCAATAAAAGCTCAAATCAAGTGTTGGCCTTTGATAAAAGGATGGGCAAGTCATTCCAAAGAATGCAACAGCTATTTACTTGTCAAACATATTCAATATTGTCTCCAATCAAAATAGTATGGCTCTATTACTCATGAGTTTTATTACTACCATCCCACAGAGAAAGAACTTGTGGTATGTATGAACTTCTTGCAGGAATGATTATTTTCCTGATGACTTAGTAGGAAAAAGAAAACTAGCTTCAAAAGAAACTTGGTTTATCCTCCAGTTTTTGTTATTTATCTAAATGTAAAAAAGGCCTTTCAAATCTTTCCATTCTGAGCCCAGAATTTTTTCATTTGGAATTAATGCTTTCATCAGAATTGTTTTTCATCTGAAATTAATAAAAGTGGAAATAACCAGATTATCTTGCATTTCTCCAGCTCAACACAGAGATCATCATCAAAGTCATTAAGATACTCTGTTCAAGACCAGCATATGAAACACTTCAGTGTACTGAAATAAGTCTCCCCAAAGCTGATGTTATGGATATCCAAGTTGGAAGGCATTCATAGAATTTGTTGTTACACAAGATGCCCAAGAAAATTTTGTATGAAACTGGGGTATATATTTTGAGCATAAATTTGTTTTGATAGCAGTGGAAAAAAAGAGTTGTCCATTACCAAATTATACAGGGAACTGAACGCAAATTCTGTGAAGTGGGTTAGAAACTTCCCATCCTCTCTCAAGGAGGGGCCAAAAACTCCTATTCTTGTTTAGTGCAACCAAGTCTTAATATCAGGTTTAAACTGCACCTAATATTGTAAGCCAAACCTCAGGCTACCTTCACAAGACAGCCTCTGTAAATTCAGCTACTGTGTCTCTTTTTTCTCCCCCAACCAACTCTACTCCCTCCTTGTGATTCTAGTCAAAGAAAGAGAGAAATAGAACAAATGACCCTTAATTGAAACCAAGATTGCTAATGTGCTTTAGAGTGGTTTCATGGGTTTTCAAAACAAAAATTAAAAAATCCAGATCAAATGCATCCCAAGAACACAGCGCATGCCAGGCAGACACCTACCACAAGTCACTTTGGTGGGAGCTGGAACCTCCTGCTTTGGAGCAGAAGACGCTTTAGCTCCCCGCCGCCTACAAAGAGTAGTAGCCTTAGATCGACCTCTGCTTACTCTCTTCCTTTTGCTCGCATTGGAGCCTAGAGAACAAAAGAGGGGAGGGGGGAAATGATATCAGTCTTTATGATGCTCCCCTAGAAGAGAACTTCTGTAGCTCAGGATTGAACTGTGAGATCCTTGGCGCTCTCCAAGCTTGGTTGCTTGCTTGCAGATGTTTCATTACTGACTAGCTAACATCAGTGCTATCGCGCGTGGGGCTCGCTAGAAATAAATCTCACAAATCTGCCATTCTACATCCATGATTCATGCATTTCAAACACCAGATAGCAATTGGTTATCTGAAAAATGTTAGTTTAAAATGGATCTTTGATTAGGCCCAGGACTATACTGCTTAGTATTAATATCCTGACTTTTATAAAAGTTCAGCATCTGTAATCAACACAAAGACAAATCAGAGCATAGAGTATTATTGTCTTTTCAAATTCACACACCTGTCTCCCACTGATCATGTCGAGGCTCTGAAGAGGCTGAATTCAGACAGTTGTCCATTTGTTGGTCTGCTGACAGAACAGATGGTCCATAGGTGTATCTCTCAGGAGAAACTAGAATTAAACGTTTTGAAAGTTAGGCAGTACTTAAAATGGAACAGTTCTGCAAGGAAACATCACCAGTTGGTCAAATCAGCTTGGATTCCAGTTCTGCTGATGTGCTTATAATCACAACATTCGAAACAATATATGCAAGGAATTATTCAATACCTGAAATTGCCATAACCATTTCCCCCCTTTAACATTTATTCTACTATAAGTGAAACTGCTACAGAATAGATAGAAATAACCTAGGTTAAATATACACTAAGAAAAGACTGTTACTTTGTGAAATTCAATCAACAATTAAATGTTACATTTTTCTTACTACTCCAATCCAGTACCTGTACGCTGCCTTTTCAGGGTAACATATGGCAATAGATCATGCCTTGTTAGCACTCTCAGGAGCTGTAAAAGCTGCACAAAGTTGGTTTCATCACATTTGCCTCTCCTTTCCAACTCCAGGAGCAGTTGGACACCATTCTTTGGCTGCCATTTCTGTGCAACTGCCTCAAGGTTGCTGTTGTTCCTGCCCAAATTACACCAGCACGGATTTTTCCTCTTCCAGTTTTCTAATGCTGGTGAGGTAAGCTCAGAACCACCTTCTTCTGCTGCCGCCACAATCCAAAGGGCTGGATCCAATGGATGAGTCCAGGGCTGCGTCTCATCCAGAAGGAACGAGAGCACTTCCACATCATTCTCTGTGAGCTGAGAACCAATGATTTCAAACATCTGATGCAGGGAAACCATCCCATAATATTCAAGGCATTCCTCCTCTTCCCAAATGTGGGCAAAAAGTTGCCTTCTCATGTCAGCCATGTAAACACACGAATCCTAGGAAGCTTTAAAGATTACAAGCTAGGATTGAACAGATATGCTGTATTCTGAAAACAGATGGAAAAAGAAGAGTCTCTTGCCAAGTTAAATTAAGAAAATACATAAACTGATCTGAAGCCTTGAAGGAAAATTCTTTCAGATTCCCAGTTTCACCACACAAGGATCTGTAAATGAGAAATGGGAGTTACTGGATTAGATCAAACCTTCCAATGTTGCCTCAATTAAGAAAATAACCATACAGATCTACGTCATTAATACTACACGCCTACAGAGAGAGTGTGTGTGTGTACACTTGCACGCACGTGCTTTTGAGTCAAGTGCTGACTCTTTGGACAAGCCCTTTCCGTTTTCTTGATGACTTTTTTTTCCCTCCAGAAGTGGCTTGCCATTCTCCTTCCTTAAGACAGAGAGAGTGACTAACATAAAAGGCACCCAGCTGTTTTGCTGCCTCACCAGGCAAGACAAGAACTGCAGTCTCAAGGCTTCTATCCTGGTGCCTTTAAACCACCACACGCTGGCTTCTAACGAGGCTAAGTGGTAGGGGGGGAAAACGGGCCAAAGGGCCGTTCTGCTTCCGATTCCCCCCAACAAAAGCCAGCGACGACTCCTTTCTCGAACTGCCCTTTGGACAAGGCAAAATGCCGTATCATGGCTGACCAGACCGACGCCTTTCCGACAGCCTGCAAGGCACGGACACACCGCGCGAGGGCAGCCGCGGGCTTTCCCTGCCCCGCCTCTCCCCTCCGCCCCCCCCCAGCAGCACAAACATCCGAGGTGTGGACGAACCGCGCTTGGCGCAGCCGCCGCGCCCCCCCTCCCGCCGCCCGAAACTCCGCCCCTGCAGGGAAGGAGAGCCCCGCCCACAGAAGGGGCGGGGCGGCGGTCGTCTCCCCGTTGGAACAACCGTCTGAAGTCCCTCCCCCACGGCTCACTTCACCTGTTTTTGACATCCCCTCCCCCACTTCCTCGACTTCGAAGCCTCCCGCGCCCCTCCCCCTCGTTGTTTTTCCCTTCCCCTCCCCCCTCACGTCGCCTTTTTCCCCCTCCCGCGGCAGGTTTTGACATTTCGCTCCTCTTCCCATTTCTTTTAATCCTCGCTCCCCCCCTCCCCCCACGCCCATCGTTGTTTTTCTGTCTGTAGGCCACCCCCTCAAATACACCTCACAACTATCGCCTCCTCCCTTGCTTTTCTTCTTTTATCGGCGCCCCCGACTCCCTCATCTTGAAATCCCGGTGTCCTTCCCCACCTTTCTCCTGACCGTCCCTACTTCGGCACGAAATAAAATTAGCCCCTCACCGGATCTCCCGTCGACCACAGCCACCACCGCCGCCGCCGTTTCAATCTTTCTGGCACCTTCGACTCATCTGCGCCTGCGCTCCCCACGGGTAGGCACCTGGCCGCGCATGCGCTCCAAGGATGTTTGTGTCTCGCTCGCACCCAACTAGGCGTCGAGGCGGCCTATCCTGCGCATGCGCCGGGGGCCGTCCCTCAGCGGACTAAGCGATGTCGTTCCCTGCGTCGCGTTCCCCCGTTCACGTGGCACCTCGCTACTGTCCCCGTGACTCACCTGCGGGGTGGGGTTAGTCATTCAATAACAACTGCCGCACCCTCACCCCCGGTTCGGAGTCAGCGCTCCCGCGCTCTGATTTGGGCTGAACTGAAAGCGAGACTGAGCTGAGGCGAAAAAGGCGAGCCCGCCGTCTTTATGCTCTAATAGCGACGCAGTGTTTACGTAAAGTGTCGTCAAGGAAACGGCGCTGATTGCGTAAGCGCCCTCAGGAGTCTATGCGGAGGCGGGGCTCTTTGCCCAGACACACAAAAGAGGGAGGGGGGGAACGAAGCGCAGGTCTTCATCCTCGTGACGGGGCGGGGCTAAAGAGGGGCCAGGTCCGCCCATCTCCACCTCAGGCTGCGGTGCTGATTGGCCAGCCTTCTTCAAGCTTCTCCTGGAGGAGGGGCTGAGAGCGTCACAGAAATCCTCCGCGCCGAACCGCCTCTCTAGTATCGAGGTCTCTGATTGGCTCCCTCGGGGTCGTGGGGGAGGCAATGAGAGGGCGCGGTGCAGCCTAGGCCGAGCGGGGCCTGCGTGACGAGGGAGCGGCAAGAGGGAGAGAGAGAAAGAGAGAGAGAAACCGGGCGAACGCCGGCTGGTGGCCGCGGCGGTGGGTTCGACCCACGGGCCGGGTGAGTGCGGCGCTCCTAGCGAGGGACAGCTCTCCCCTTCCTAGCCACCGCTCCCTCCGCCCGGCCAGCCCTGCGCTCCTGTCAGGCTCTCCCCTCAGGCTGGGCTGACCTTTGACCTGCACATTTAAGGCATGCGGTGCTGGCTGCATGCCCCCCCCGCCCGATGTTGCCACAAGCCGACATCAAACTATGGCTTAGCCCCAATCTGTCGGAAGGATCTTGGTTGAGAAGAAAGCCCAAGAGGAAAAGCGTCTTTGGGCCATGGAAGTGCTGAAAACGGCCTTCTCAGGTTGCAGATGGTTACCTACTAGTTTCCAATTTCCTTGGTGGTTCCATCTCTGCAAAGAGCTCAGGGTGGCATACATGGCCCCCTTCCTCCTCCTCCTCCTCCCACCCAGCAGAGGGGATTTCAGTATAGCATCTTCATCAGTGAGCTTGCTTTTTTTTTAAAAAAAAAAATCTACAGTAGGTTCCTTTTATTCAAGAAAATAGCATTTTCTAGCAAATCTGTCCCATTCGTTTTCTTAGGTTGAAGATGCCGTTCCTTTGTGGGTGAATGTGATTGGGGGTTTCTTTTGCAGTTTTTTAAAATGTTGCTTTCATTAAGGTTTCTTTCTTCCTCTCTACAATCTGCCCTCCCTCATCCTTCCCCTCAGGTGTAATCATAATGGCAGAGGAGTTGGCTCCATCTGTATTTTTCCAGCATCAATATATGTGTTCGGAGTGTGGACTTCTCTACAACACTTTGGAGGCAGTGCTGCTCCACCACCAGAGCCATTTAGGGGAGTCCTGTGAGACTGCAGCTGTTGCCACTGTTGCCGATGCAGAATCCCAACAAGACAACCGCTATCAGTGCCTGGAATGTGGGTGTGTCTTGTGGTCACCTGATGAACTGTTGGCGCACCAAGAAGTGCATCCCAGGGAAGTACCAACCCGCCCTTCTTCTCTCCCAGCCACCACTGGACAGATCCGCTACCAATGCAATGAATGTAATGAACTTTTTCCATCTACAAGCCTCTGGCTAGCTCACCGCCGGACACACCAGAAACAGGAGGCTCTGGCAAATTCTTCTCCATCAGTTTTACCTTCTTCTCAGCCACCTCCCTCCCCTCTTTCCCAAATATCCAATCCTCAGCCTCCTCAGATCTCTTGCCTCTCAGCATTGCAGGAACTACATCCGTCATCGCCGCAGTCAGTTCCCCTCATGCATCCTTACGAATGCTCAGAGTGTGCCTGTCTTTTCTTAACACCAGAGGAGCTGCTGGAGCATCAGGGTGAACATTTTACTGAAATTGAGAAAGAGAGTGGGGAGCCAGCTGAGGTGGCAACCCAGGAGGCATCCAGCCCCTGCATGTCCCCAGGGCCAGGTTCTGAGGAAACCACAGCAGCACCTCCCCCCGCTCAGGTTTTCTGTTGTACTGAGTGCAAGCAGGCCTTTGCTACAATGGAGGTGCTGCAAAAGCACCAACAGGAACATGTGGGGAGCAGCGAGGAATTCCTGTGTGGGGAATGCCAGCGTGGCTTCACAACAGCCAAGCGGTTATTGGCTCACCAGCGGGTGCATGTGGATGGTACATATGAGTGTCCAAATTGCAACAAGATCTTCAAAAAGGCAGCCTCTCTTGAACAACACATGCGCATCCATAAAGGTGAGGCGCTCTACCTCTGCGTGGACTGTGGGCTCGGCTTCTCCACCGAGATGACCTTAATTATGCACCGCAAGAACCACACGGCCAACCCCTTGCACCGTTGTCATTGCGGCAAGACTTTCAGCAACATGACCAAGTTCCTTTACCATCGACGCACGCACGCTGGCAAGAGTGGGATCCCAGCTGCACGGGGGGCCGGAGGAGACCCTGCATCCAGCCAGCCTGCTGAGCAAGTACCCAGCGAGGAGGAAGCACTTGTGAATGGCTTGGCCCCTTCCTCCCTTTCACCAGGGAACCTGGCTGAGGCCTCCAGTGGGGGGTTCCTGTGTCCTCAGTGTGGAAAGGCATTCTCCACCCATATCCGGATGGTGCGGCATAAGCGAGTCGTACACGTGCTGGAGCGCAAGCACAAATGTCCCACGTGTGGCAAAAAATTCAAGAAGCTGGTGCATGTGCGGAATCACCTGAGGACGCATACGGGGGAGAGGCCGTTCCAGTGCTCTGAATGTGGCAAGACTTTTGTTTCCCAGGCTAACTTGGCGCGGCACCATGTAACCCACACTGGAGAACGGCCCTACCAGTGCCAGGTCTGCGACAAACGCTTCACTCAGTCCTCTAATCTTCGCCAGCATCGCCTTTTGCACATGGCTCCTAACGGAGACGGGTCCCACTCATGCGACGATTGTGGGGCTGCCTTTCTCCGAGCCCGTCAGTTAGCCTTGCATCGAACGGTACACACAGGGTGCTTGCCTTTCCGTTGTCAGGACTGTGACAAATCGTTTTCACGCCATCGTCTCCTTGAACTGCATCGGCTTAGCCACTCTGGGCACGAACCTCACCGCTGCCCAGACTGTGGCGCTCTTTTTGTGGTGGCCTCCAAGCTGCAGGAGCACCGCTGTGCCAGGCAAGACGAGCAGGGGAGCCCCCAGCAGTCGTACCTCTGCACGTCTTGCGGCAAGTACATGGGATCCTTGGCCAAGCTGACGTTACACCAGCTGGTTCATTCGGGGCAGCGTCCGTACAACTGCCCGCTCTGTGGGAAAGCCTTCACCACCCCTAGCGGGCTGAGCCGACATCAACAGCGCCATGCTGGCCTGCGCCCTCACAAGTGCCCTACCTGCAACAAGACATTCGTGGCAGCATCGGGGCTGCAGCTGCACCAGCGCACGCACACAGGTGAACGCCCATTCCTCTGCCCAGATTGTGGCAAAGCTTTCCGACAGGCCACCCATCTTCGTGAACACCGACGCCTGCACACCGGGGAGCGGCCCTATCGTTGTCCAGAGTGTGGCAAGGCCTTCGTGCAGTCCATGCACCTGGCTGAGCACAGACGGATCCACACCGGGGAGCGCCCTCACCCGTGTCCCCTCTGCTCCAAGACTTTCAAGACCGTCTCGAACTTGCGGAGCCACCGCAAGACGCACACAGCGCTGGCTGACGGCCAGGATGCTGTGCAGCCTTCGGAATCTCTCGTAGCTTCCAGCCAGTCCACCCAAACCATTATGTGCACCAAGTTTGGGGAGACAATTGCTATAATCGAGAGCGCAGAGCCTCTCCCTGTGATGGAGACCATAGAGATCTATCTAGAGATGTAAATTTCCCGGAAATGTAGAAGCCGTGCCAGGGAGGAGGAAAATTCCCATCTTTTTCTGTATTTAGTCACAAGGGACGCCCGAGGGCAGTGTCTGCACTTTTGCCTTGGTGCAGAGGTTTTAAATCATCTTTAACTCTTCTGTATACAAAGGCTTAACATGCCAGCAGGAAGCTGAGAGTAAATCTCTCTTGGTACACCCTTCAGCAGGCTTCATAGCACCAAAAGTTGCTCATCAGCCGTTTTAGTTTCGTATGGAGGCCTAAGCTGCAATTTATGGACCACATTTTGAGAGTTTCTCTGGGCAGGTTTTTTTGTCTTGGGGGGGGGGGTTGCTGTGAACTGGAGTTGGGCCAGCCACCTTGACCACAGCCGGGTGTTTATTGTAAATTAAAAGAGATGTGTTATATTCCATTACGGTCTCCCAGTTTCATTATCCGAGATTCTAAGGAATGGCTCAATAACAATATCTAGGACAGGCTGTGCTATAGTTTGTCTATTGAATTATTTTTGCTTGCCTTGGGTGGTGGTGGGGGGGGGTTATCTGCTTATTAAGTCAAACAGTTATAATTTTATGATAGAATAATATTGCTACATCTTAAGGCAAAAGAAAGGGGATACTTTTGTGCTTTGATAGTTTGACACAAACGGTTTTATTATGCCTGCAGTCCTAGCAGAACAAGCCACGGTTCAATTAAAACTGTCCCATCTGAGCAACAAGTAAAAAGTACAGGATTTCTGCTTTAATATGTAACTCTTAGCTGAAGGCCAGTTCCATTTTTTTTTATTGGAAAAGGTCTGTGCTATCTCTAGATGATTGGTGTATGATGACTGATGAACATGCATGTTTTAAAACTCAAGTATTTTTATGACGATTTTCCAGACCAAAATATTTTAGCATAATGGCAAAAGGAAATCATGATTTCAATGGGTAGTCCATGCCCCCTGGGTCGTTTTGTATTTGCTGCATTTGGACATCGCGTTAACAAGACTGATGTAACCCAATCCGAGTTCATCCAGTGGACTAAAACTTTTAACTATGTTGGCTTCACAAAAAACACTGAAGTATTTGTGGAATCTGGAATTGTTAGCAAACAGGCATGTTAGTTATCATGTGAGGATATTACCTTTTTAGAATATAAAACTCAAAAGACAGTCTTAATTACCGAAGCAGATGGAAAACAAAGCTGACACCATTCAGAGAAAAGATTCCAGTGTAACAACTAAGCACCTGGTTGGGGCCATAATGGTTTGTTAATTGTGCACACTTAGCTACAATCCAGTGGACAAGTTCTCAGCTAATGCTAAAGGCTATTTTTCTCATTTGGGTGTAGTTCAATAGCAAGCTTGACAGCTGACATTGCTAAGAGAGACTGCATGTCCCCACGCATACACATTGAACAAAGTAGAGCTATGCCATCCACTCTACATGCCATAAGCATTCTTTTGTGAACTTGAATTGTGTTATAGGAGAATATACGGCATTTCAAGTAGCCAGCCAGTATCAACACAAGGAACACAAGGCTGGAACCTAAGGTAGATACATAGTTCTAGTTCCCCATAAAAAGAGTCAACCATAAATGCTTGGGGCGGCAAAAACCTTGATCCCAACGTTAAGAAGTCCATTTTCATTTTTAAAAACCAAACCAAACCCTGTACATTCAGATTTAAATAGTGAAACTAGGATGGTACACAACTGAACCAACTCCACCCTCCCTGATCTGTACAGACAGTCTTCAACAACCACAACTGAGCCCAAAATTTATGTTGCTAAGTGAGACATTTGTGAAATGAGTTTTGCCCCATTCTACGGCTTTTCTTGCTACGTTTGTTAAGTGAACCACTGCAGTTGTTAAATTAGTAACAGGGTCGTTAAAGTGAATCCATTTTCCCCCATTAACATTGCTTGTCAGAAGGTCCCAAAAGGTGATCACATGACCCTGGAACACTGCAACCGTCATAAGTGTGAGTCAGTTGTCAAGCATCCAAATGTAAGTCAACTGACCATGGGGATGCTGCAACAATCATAAGTGTGAAAAAATGGTCATAAGTCACACTTCAGCGCTGTTGTAAACAAACATCTCAACAGTGATTGTAAAAAAAAATAATTCTGGGGCTTTCTTCCTATTATTGTTTTAACTCATTCAATCCTCTCCCCATTAATAAGGAGCTTCATGACAGTCCTTCCGTTCATGCCAATAATTTATTGAACCGGATGTCTGTACACAGCCAAAAAAAACCTAAGAAAGAAACTAACACACAATGTTGGGAGGAAGGAGGGAAGGAAGGAAGGCAGTGATGAGGATAAATATGAGGGTGAGGGAAATTATCCACAGGCTGCACCCTGGCTCCCTAAGGGGAACCGTCAATCCTAGATGATTTGCAAATGGAAAGGGAAACTGGGTTGGGGGGGTAGGGGAGGGTCAATCATTGCAACATTTCATTAAGAAAAAAATTAATCTATTTACAGGGAAAATGGAAAAAGGAAGCCATTTTAAGGGGTTTAAGATGAGGAAAATATGTATTTACAGCAGGGAGGGAACAGGCATTAAATTAAAACTTGCCTTCTCCAATTCCCTTTAGAGAACCCTATGCCCCCCAAGAGATCCACAAAATTTGATTTGCAGCACCGGGGGAGGAAAACTGCTATAGGGAGCAGATGCAACGGAATTCAGAGCAAGCTTCTGCTAGTTTCCTGACTGCTCTTAATACCAGCTTGTTCCAGACATACACGCGCAATAACACACAACTGCGCACATACACCCATGGGATTTCTCTCCCCCCGCCCTTGCAAGAAATCCCAGTGCTATCTCTGATGGGATCGCAGGAGGAGCGAGGAATGGTTGGCCATGCCCCCCCCCCCACATAATCCAAGGCAAGGGGGAGTGGGCTTGCTTGTTCCCAGTAAGAGATTGCGGGGCGGAGGCATGGCAAGCAAAGGAGTGGGGGGGGGGTGTTTGCAGGGGTAGGAAGTGGGGGGAAGAAGGATGATTCCCCGCTGGAATGGGACAAAAAAAACCGAATGTTATTGGGCTATAAAACAGACCCGCTTAAAAATACAGCATCCGGGTTTCACAGACAGACACGTCTTGGGATGTGGAGGGCAATGCGGAGAAGGAACCGTTAACCGTGGGAAGGGGATATACAAGAGGTGGAGTTTGGAAAGCATGAATGACATGAGACTGGGAAATAAAACCATGTTTCCCCCTCCCCAGGGGACGTTAAAAACAAGAGCAACTTAAAACTCAATTAGGACAGACTTGGGATTAGCCAGAGGAAGAGGAAGAGGAAGAGGAAGAAAGGAAGATGGCAGCAGCTCTCCAGTCCTTCCCGCTCCCCTCTCCGGAGGTACCAACCTGACCCGCTTTTGACGGAGAAGGGAGCAAGCCATGGGATTTTTCTGTTCTCCCCCCCCCCCCCCACAAGCCAAGGCATCAGAGGACAACCTTTGAGGGAATCCCCTCCCCCCTCCTGTCCAAGTGGCCATCCCATCCCCAATTGGCCTCCCCCCTCCGCCTGGTCCCCGGGCCAAGATTGCTTTCCCCCACCATTCACAGTTCAGAGAAGTCCATGTGGGTGGCCTGGGGGTAGGGGGTAGTGGAGGGGACCTGCCCCCCGGGCCCAGCGACCCCTCAGGACGTATTGGCAATGGGTCCTGCGCCGTCTCCTGGTGTGACCTGGCTCCTGTCAGTGTTCATTCTTCCCTCACCTAGAGGGAGGAAGAGAGAGGGAGGGGGGGAAACTGTGAAGCCATGTTGGACCTTCCTTTTCCAAATGAGCTGAGTTGTTAGTTTCGTTTTGTTATTGTTAAAGAGCCCTGGCAGTGCAGTGGTTAAACTGCAATATTGCAGCCCAGCTCTGCCCACAGCCTAGACTTCGATCCTGACAGGGTTCAAGGTTGACTCAGCCCTTCCATCCTTCCGAGGTCGGTAAAATGAGGACCCAGATTGTTGGGGGCAACAGGCTGACATTGTAAACCGCCCAGAAACTACTATCAAGCATTAATGAGCTGTATATCAATATAGCAATAGCACTTAAGTCTTATATATCGCTTCATAGTGCTTTTACAGCCCTCTGTAAGCGATTTACAGAGTCGGCCTATTGCTTTTAATAATCTGGGTCCTCATTTTACCAACCTCGGAAGGGTGGAAGACTGAGTCAAAATTGAGCCAGTCAGGATCGAACGCCCGGCTGTGGAATGCAGAGTTAGGCCGCAATATTGCGTTCTAACCACTGTGCCTCCCCCCCCACACACACTCAAGGCTCTATGGTGCTATTGCTGTTGCACCCCATGCACAAGTAACCCCCTCGTGGGACAGCTCCTCCCCAAAATTCAAGGGAAGCGCCACGAACGAGAAAGCACTCACTGTGCGAGGTTCCAGAGCCAGACACAGACCCGACTGAGCTCGCCTGGGACCGGATGTGCGGTGGAATGAGGTTGGAATTCAAACCTGGCTGGATGGAGAGCTCTGCAAAGAAAAAAGAGAGAGAGAGAGAGGGTGAGGCATCCCATAACTCACCTGGGGAGGATTCACTCATGTCTACAGGCTCCTCAACATGCCTGAGGAGCTGCTAACCTACAGAAGTTGAGAGCTCCAGCTGACGTTTATTTTTGACGCGAGGGCCATGCCACCAAAGCATAAAAAAAGAACCAACTTTGGGGGGAGGGGGGGAATGAATTGAAACTGCCAGTGGTAGTTTTAAAAGGGCTTTTAATCCCCCCAACGCTGCATAACTTCAGTTCCCAATTAATTATTCAATGACAATGCAAAACGGAACATTGTTTTAAGTTCATTCACGCTGCAATCTAACCGTTCAAAAGATGGTTATCTGGAGCGTGGGGCCAGCCTGACGCGAAAGGCTGCAGGCCACATGATACCATCAAGGGCACTTTTCTCCTGTTAAACTGTTACACGGACAGCATCAACTTTGCCAAATGTGCTGAACCGAAAGGAGCTACGCTGTTAAAAAAAAGGGCATTTCAGGTCACAGCCAATTACATTTCGAGCTGCACTAATTTATTCCCTTCCCAGTTCTACTTCACTGAGGCTGAAAACCCTTCCTGGGACACATGTTTTGTACAGAGCAGGTATCGGCAACCCACGGCTCTGGAGCTGCATGCGGCTCTTTGGGCCCTCTGCTGTGGCTCCCTCTCCCATCACTAGTTGGCCCCGCCCCTCACTCCTTTTATTTTTGGGGATATTTTTGGAAACCTGGGCTGGCTGAGGAATGATCGCCAGCCGCAGCAGAGGCTTCCCTTCGGCCAACTCTCCTCCCCCTCCTCTTCTTGGCAGGCTGTGGCTGAGCCGGGAGCATGCACATGTGTGGGGAGACCCTCCTCAAGCGAGTGCCAAAGTACAGGAAACGTGTGTGTAGGGCAGCCGGCCGCTCACTTATGAAGGGTCTCCCCGCATGTGTGCACACTCCTGGATCAGCCACAGCCAGCCAGGGGGTCACAAGGGGAGGGTCGCTGGAGAGTGCAAAATCAAAGCGGCCCTGTACCTGCCTTCACGCACATTTGCGCATAAAGCAGCCTTTGCTTCCTGCTGCTTCGGTCTAGAATTTGTGCCCTCCGTGCTTGGATGAAGAGCTGCCGGGAGTGGGGGACAACTTGGCAAGGTGATGGCTGGAGCTTCAGTGCAGGAGAGAAGCCGCGTCCTGTTAAGACCCTCCTTAAGCGCATGCACCCAGCTCAGCCACAGCCGGTCAGGGGGTCTCAAGAGGAGAAGGGGGGGAGGGGCGGGGAGGAGGAGAACAGTCGCCTGAAGGGAAGCCTCCACCGCTGTTGGCAATCTTTCCTCAGCCAGCCCAGATTTCCAAAAAGAAGAAATAAAAGGAGTAACGAAGCGCCCCAAGAAGAGCTTGCTGGCTTGGCCCACCGCGGCTTTGAGAAAGAGAGAGACACAGACACGCACACAGTGATACACAGAGAGGGGGAGAGAGAGGGGAAGATAGGGAGAGGGGGAGAGAGAGGTACAGAGGGAGAGAGACAGACACGGGGAGAAAGGAGGGGGGACAGAGAGAGAGGGACAAAGAGATGGGAAGATAGGGAGGGAGACGGAGAGATAGAGAGATACAGAAGGGGAGAGGGAGGAGAGGGGGGAGAGAGAGGAGAAGTTAGGGATAGGGGGAGAGGGAGACACAGAGAATGGTTTTGTGGCTGACAGGCATGGCTAGGGGGTCATGTGACTGGGTGGGAGTGAGTGACACTGAGTTGGCCACGCCCACCCAGGTTTTGTGGCTCCCGGTGTTTTGGTTTTTTTCTGTGGGAAACAGGTCCAAATGGCTCTTTGAGTGTTTAAGGTTGTAGACCCCTAGTATAGAGGGAAACCAAACCAAATTAATTCTCAATCATTTATTCATTCAAATACAGGGAATAGGAAGCAGCAGAAGGTAGAACGGGGTGGGTGATAGAATAAAATATAAAACCACAATATAAGTGAGAGTCAGTTTGGTTTAGTGCTGGGGTCTCCAACTTTGGCAACTTTAAGCCTGGCGGACTTCAACTCCCAGAATCGCATCAAAGCTAGCAGGGGAATTCTGGGAGTTGAAGTCCACCGGCTTAAAGTTGCCAAAGTTGGAGACTCATGGTCTAGCGGATAAGGCACCAGGCTAGAAAGTGGGAGACAATGAGTTCTAGTTCTGCCTTATCCATGAAAGCCAGCTGGGTGACCTTGGGCCAATCACCAGGAGACAGTGAGTTCTAGTCCTGTGACTGTGGGCATGAAAGCCAGCTGGATGACTTTGGGCCAATCAATCTCTCTCTCTCTCAGCCCAATTCACCTCACAGGGTTGTTGTGGGAGAAATAGGAGGAAGAAAGTATGTTGTATATGTTTCGCCGCCTTGAGTTGCTTACAAAAAAGCAGGATATGAATTAAATAAATAAGGCGTTGGGAGAAAGACAGTTCCCGTGGAATTAATGCCTGGCTCCATCAAGGCATATTCCAAAATTATTCACAGTGCATTTTCCATAACTTCCATCTCCGCTTCCTTGGGGAAGGGGGGAGGGAGGGTGATCAGCATTGTTTCCCTGGTTCCCCCCCCCCCATTTGGGTGGACTGCTGTGCCTAATTCCCTTTGGATTTATTTATTTTTTAACACACACACACACACACACACACACAAACCCACCTTCCCAATTGTGTCCAACTGATTCGATGCCAGCCACTTACCCACAGGACTGAAGTTGAAGAGCGGGGGCAAGTCACGGCCGTTGGGCAACCGAGCGTTGGGCTCGCGCAGCTCGTCAAAGAAACTGTTGGCACAGGCCTCCAGGGGAGAGAGGCGAGTGGCTGGGGTGTACTCAAGCAGGCGACTGCACAGCGAGATGGCCTCCAGCGGTGTGCGGGGCTTAAACACCTGGGGAAGAGCAGGAGGTATGGTCATGCCCAAACCAGGTGTTCCCTGCCTCTTAAAAACCTTCCCTCACCGTAAGCCCAACACTGTTAAATTCTCCAGAAATCACAGTTAATCCAATGGAGACACTCCATTCTGGACGTCCAACCCTTTGGGTACGGGAGACCTCTTCCACAGGAAAAAAAAACACCAATCCACAGACAGGGGGAGATGTCGTTCCGCATGCTACCTAGATCTCACGCATGCGCAGATGAAGCTTCGCTCTCGCTTGCGCAGCCCGATTCCCAATAGGCCAGGGGTCTCCAACCTTGGCAACTTGAAGCCCGGCGGACTTCAACTCAAGTTGAAGTCCGCCGGGCTTCAAGTTGCCAAGGTTGGAGACCTCTGCAATAGGCCACAAACCGGGGGTTGGGGGCCCTTGATATAGAAGATTCCACCATTCTACCAATTTATGTTCTTGGTGTTATTGTTTTTAAATCTCAGCCGTTATTTTATTTATTCATTTAGCGTACAGCATCTACAGAAATCACCGACATACAACACTAAAAAAAACACGTTATACGCACAAATACAAAATCTAAATAGAGCATCAGCGGAATCATGCATGTACAATGTATGGACAAATACAGTAAACAAGATTTATTTATTTAATTTCTATAACGCCCTTCTCCCAAAGATAAAGAAATTAGGGTAAAACCATAACGATCGTACAATATGGCACCCCAGAGTTTCAACAGGATAGACATTGTATAGTTCAATATCTAATGAAGCTAATCATCTAACTCGGTGTTTCTCAACCTTGGAAGCTTGAAGATGGGTGGACTTCAACTCCCAAAATCCCCCAGCCAGCAGCGCTGGCTGGGGGATTCTGGGAGTTGAAGTCCACCCATCTTCAAGCTACCAAAGTTGAGAAACACTGATCTAACTGCTTCTGGTGTGGCTGTGATGAGATCGTCCCAGGGACCTTGAAATCTCCTAAAGCAGGAGTGTCAAACTCACAGCGTCACATTGTCATCACGTGACGTATTGTGATTTCCCCCCCCCCCTTTGCTAAACCGGGGTAGGTGTGGCCAGCACATGATGTATCCGGGCCTTAAGTTTGACACCCTAGTCCCAAGTGAACATTCTTGAACTATGCGTCTTATTGCAGAGTTCCCCAGCCTTTTTGGCTTTGCAGACCAGCTGGGGGAAAGAAAGGGGTGGGGGGAGGAAGAAGGGATGCTTCCACGCGCACGGTGGGCAAGCGTGCACACGCAGCTCCATTTGCACAAGTGGCTGTTCGAAGTTGCAAAGCTGAGAAAAGTGACTGACAAAACCGTTCCTTGCGGTTGTGACCGTCGGAGGATTCCCCCCACGGCCACGTAATCAAAATTTTGGGTGCTCAGCAAATGTCATGGACTTATAGTTTCCAGCAAGCAGAAGTCCATGGAGAAAGCTGGGTTTGCTTAACAACTGCACTGCTTCACTTAACAACCGTGGCGCAAAAAAATAAAAAAAAAGGCTGTAAAAGCAGTTGGCTGACATAACAGCCGTGTTGCTTAACAATGAACATTCTGGCCTATTGTGGACATAGATTAACGCCTATATTTGCGGTATTTAATTTACACAAGGGCAGCTTGCAAAATTCTACTTTCCTGGTTGCAGAGATTTATTTTAAGGCCAGGCGCCTATAACCCTGCTATGCCAGGACCCCTTCAAGTGTGCCCATTTATTTATTTATTTAATTTGTATACCGCCCTACTCCCAGAGGGACTCAGGGCGCTGAACAGCCAAAATAAAATACAATTTACATACAAAAGTTTAAAAACTATTAAAAAAGATTAAATTTAGGCTCGAAAAATTTAAAACCACCAATTTATATAAACATTTAAAAACCCAATTTAAACCCAATTTAAAAGGGAGTTAGGCCAGACCCGCCTGTTGGAATAGAAGCGTTTTTAGGGTGCGGCGGAAAGTACGTAAGTCCTGAATCCTCCGTATCTCCGGGGGGAGCTCATTCCAGATGGCAGGTGCCCCCAGAGAAGGCTCTCCCCCTGGGGGCCGCCAGCCTACACTATTTGGCCGACAGCACCCTGAGGAGTCCCTCTCTATGGGAGCAGACTGGTCGGTGAGAGGCTACCGGTGGCAGAAAGCGGTCTCATAAGTACCCTGGTCCTAAGCCATGGAGCGCTCTAAAGGTGGTAACCAAAACCTTGAAGCGCCCCCGGAAGACCACCGGGAGCCAGTGCAGCTCGCGCAGAAGGGGAGTCACATGGGAGTGCCACGTCGCTCCCGTCACCACCCGCGTGGCCGCATTCTGGACCAGTTGGAGCCTCCGGGTGCTCCTCAAGGGGAGCCCCATGTAGAGAGCATTACAGTAGTCCAGGCGTGAGGTGACAAGGGCATGAGTGACCGTGCGTAACGAGTCCCAATCCAGAAAGGGACGCAACTGGCGAATCAGGCGAACCTGATAAAATGCCCTCCCGGCCACGGCTGTCATATGCCCTTCTAAAGACATGACAGCCGTGAATCCAGGAGGACGCCCAAATTGCGGACCCCATCCGTGGGGGCCAATGACTCGCCTCAATAGTCAGAGATGGCGCCATCATTTTCAGTTATATTTTAGACGTGTAAATTATCTTGGACAATAGCACAAAGTTAGCCACCGTGTTTCATCTTCTCCACAATCTCCCTGCTCCCCCCTTACCTTTATCCATGGATGTGCTTTGATCTGGGGGAACTTAAACTCTGTGTAGTTGGGATTCATCTCTCGTATCTGTTCTCGCGTCGGTGTTCCCAACACCTGCAGAAGGGAAGGGAAGGGGAGAACAATCAAACCACAGCAAGTCTCAACAGTACTTCGACAACAAGCAAAAAGGCCAGTCATTCAGCCCATTAGGCTGACTCTCTGATTCCACTTCAATATTTGCAGGACTGAAAATAGGTTGTAGCACTCTACAGGGCAGGTGGAGGGGAAAAATAAAGTTAAAAAGTTACCTTGATGATCTCCACTAGCTGATCCACTCCACTGTCCCCAGGAAAGATGGGCTGCCCCAGGAGCAGCTCGGCCAGCACACAGCCGGCAGACCAGATATCTATGAGAGAAAAGGGGTTTCATTAGCCCCACGTGGAGAGAAGCAGTGCCCCACTGCTTGCTATAAAGAGCTGCAGTGTGTTTCCATTTGGTTCTTGAAACCACCCTCCTAACTCGCTTGGTTTTCTGGCCAGGCAAAAGACCTCGGGTTCAAAACTGAGCATCTCCAAGCAGACTGCAAACACAGTTAAGGGCCAGAGAAAATGCTTCTCAATCAAGACAGAAATACTAAGCCACCAGCAGGAATCAATATGCTGGCTAAAAAGTTCAGGGAGGGAGAGCCGAGTGGCCGAAAGGGAGCTTCCGATTCTCACCTGACAATTACAAGTAGCCCTCGAGGTACAATTGGGGCTGGAACTTCCATTGCTAAGTGATGTGGTCGTTAAACGAGTCACACCCAATGTTATCACTTTTCCCCACAGTTAAGTGAATTTGGTTTCCCCCCATCCACTTCGTTGGAAAGCCCTGGGAAGATCCCAAATGATGGTCCCAGACCCCAGGATGCTGCAAACATGCCAGGTGCTGAATATCCGAATTCTGACAATGTGACCGCAGGGATACTGCACCGTCATAACTTCGTAGAGTTGCTAAACAAATGTTCATAAATTGAGAACTACCTGTATTGGTCTTTTTTCCTATGATGCAGCCAGAAAGAGAGCTATAGCATAATGCAACGCATTTCCAGGTGGACTACAACTCCCAGAATTCCCTAGCTAAGGCATTTCTGGAAGTTGTAACTCCACACCTGGAGGTTTCAGGGAAAGTCAATGCAAAACTGTTCAAGCCGTTATCCTTTTTTGCAATTCACACACAGAATTTGCTTCCAGAAGCAACCAACATCTATGGAAGGAAATTCACTTGATCTGAGCAGCTAAAACTTATAAGATCCCTCAATGGGCGGCCAGGCCATTCTCACCTATGTTCGAAGTGTAATCGGTGGCTCCAAAAATGAGCTCAGGCGCACGGTAATAGCGAGAACAGATGTAAGATACATTGGGTTCGCCTCGCACCAGCTGCTTTGCACTGGAAAAAAGAGGAAACAGTAGATGGGGATCTCCAGAGAACTAGAATGCTATTGAAATGAGGGCCAAGAGGCATAAATTGAAGCCCCCGTAAGATACCCCCCCTCTACCCTCGAGACCTTCAATATTTCTTCACTGCGTTTATTATCTAACAGAAAGTGAAAATGATTCAACGCACAATTTAAGAACAGCAATATAAATTAAAATAAATCTACCGTAAAGTTCTATCTAAACAAAATAAATACAAGGATTTGTCCTGGCTCCAAGCCAGTTTTGGGAACTGACGTTTACCCATCATTCAGAAGCCACAGAGAGATCTCAGCCCAGAAAAGCATATCTGCTCCCCCCGTTTAACAGAACAGCAGAGTTGGAAGGGACCCTGAAGATCCTCTAGTCCAGCTCCTTGTTGCAGGAGACCCTACACCACTTCAGACAAATGGTTGTCCAATCTCTTCTTCAAAACTTCCAGTGTTGGAGCATCCACAACTTCTGGAGGCAAGTTGTTCCACTGATTAATTGTTCTCACTGTCAGGAAATTCCTCCTTCGTTCTAGGTTGATTCTCTCCTTGATCAGTTTCCGTCCCTTGCTTCTTGTCCTGCCTTCTGGTGCTTTGGAGAAGAGCTTGACCCCCTTTTCTTTGTGGCAGCCCCTCAGATATTGAAACATTGCTATGATGTTCCCAGTCCCTCTTTTCATTAAAAATCCATTTTAAAAATGTCATTAGAATTAGGGCTTACAGCCCTAGATTTGCAGCAGGAAGATTTTATTTATTTATTTATTTATTACATGTATTTATGCCACCCTTCTCCTGAAGGACTCAGGGCGGCGAACACAAGTTAAGAAACATGTACAATAAAATCGTATTTTAAATCAACTAATTAATGATAAATAATAAACCCAGAAACAGAGTCAGCCTATTTGCTTGAACAGCCAAGTCTTCAGCTCCCGACGAAAGGAGCGGAGATCAAGAGCCGTCCGGAGCTCGGTAGGTAATTCGTTCCAGAAGGTGGGAGCAAGATGTGGGTCCAAATCCTGCTTAACCTTGAAGCTCAAACCAGTCACTCGCTCTCTCGCAACCTCCTCACCGAGCTGCGGGAAGGGAAAAACGGCAGCAAAGGGCGGGGGGGGGGGGGGGGAATCCAACTGTGCTGTCCCAAATATCTGGGAGAAAGGGTAAGATCCGTAACATTTATTTACAGGACGTGGCTCATAAATTCCTTCCGGGGAAGCTTTGAAGGATGACTGATAAAACCATACCAGCAACAACAACCACAAAAAGAAAACTTAACAGCTACACAGAAACAAGGTCACAGAATGACCAACACTCTGAATGCATGGGGGGGGGGGAGAAGAAAGGGTCAGCCAAGACCGCCGACCAACCATGTGCGGTAGCTCTGAAAGAGTAATTGTGCTTTTTGACACAACGCGAAAGTTGCCAGGAAAGGCACAGGCCACAGAGAAGCAGAGTTGCACATTAAGGCAAAGAGTGCATAAATCTGTAGGGAAAAGATTTCAACTTCCTAAGAATGAGCTGGGTTGATCACTGAGTGGTGGCTCAGTGGCTAAGACGCTGAGCTTGTCGATCGAAAGGTCAGCAGTTCAGCAGTTCGAATCCCTGGTGCCGCGTAACAGGGCGAGCTCCAGTTACTTGTCCCAGCTTCTGCCAATCTAGCAGTTCGAAAGCAAGTAAAAAATGCAAGTAGAAAAACAGGGACCACCTTTGGTGGGAAGGGAATAGCGTTCTGTGCGCCTTTGGCACTGTGTTATGCTAGCCACATGACCACGGAGATGTCTTCGGACAGCACTGGCTCTTCGGCTTTGAAATGGAGATGAGCACCGCCCCCTAGAGTCAGGAACGACTAGCACTTTTGTGTGAGTGGAACCTTTACTTTCACCTTGGATGATTGTATTTTAGGATTATGATCATCATTTAGAGCAGTGTTTCTCAACCTTGGAAGCTTGAAGATGGGTGGACTTCAACTCCCAGAATCCCCCAGCCAGCGCTGCTGGCTGGGGGATTTCTTGGAGTTGAAGTCCATCCATCTTCAAGCTACCAAGGTTGAGAAACACTGATTTAGAGACTTGTTGCTTGTATGTACCCTGAGAGCTTAAACACTGGAGAACAAATTCCTTGTTTACACTTGGCCAATAAAGAATTCTATTGTCTTCTATTCTACTTGTGGTTGCAGAGCCACGAGGTCTACAGACAAACCCCACTTCCACTTCCTCTGGTTAGAAGGTTGATGTCGCCTGCTTCTCTTACCTGCCGAAGTCACAAAGCTTCAGTACGGCTGTATCGGGATCCACCAACAGATTCTGAGGTTTGATGTCTCGATGACACACGCCTTGAGAATGGATGTAAGCGAGGCTGCGGAACAACTGATACATGTATACCTGAAGGGAGGAAGGGCAGCGGCCATTAACAAGGGTCAGTTTGGTATACTTTAGATCACTGGGAGCCTGTGAGTTCTAGTCCTGCCTTAGGCACGAAAGCCAGCTCAGTGACTTTAGGCCAATTACCAGGAGATTGGGAGTTCTAGTCCTGCCTTAGGCATGAAAGCCAGCTCAGTGACTTTAGGCCAATTACCAGGAGATTGGGAGTTCTAGTCCTGCCTTAGGCATGAAAGCCAGCTCAGTGACTTTAGGCTAATTACCAGGAGATTGGGAGTTCTAGTCCTGCCTTAGGCATGAAAGCCAGCTCAGTGACTTTAGGCCAATTACCAGGAGATTGGGAGTTCTAGTCCTGCCTTAGGCATGAAAGCCAACTCAGTGACTTTAGGCTAATTACCAGGAGATTGGGAGTTCTAGTCCTGCCTTAGGCATGAAAGCCAACTCAGTGACTTTAGGCTAATTACCAGGAGATTGGGAGTTCCAGTCGTGCCTTAGGCATGAAAGCTGTCTGGGTTACTTTGAGCCAGTTCCTCTCTCCAAACCTGCCTCACAGGGATGTTGTTTGTTATTTAATTTTTATCTCACCTTTATTACTTTAGATGGTGAACATACCTAATACTCCTCCTATTTCCCCCCAAATATCAATCCTCAATTGCTGTAATGAAAATAGGTGGAATGGGTACTAGACAGGCTTTGCTGCTTTGAGTTGCGCATAACAGGTATTTTAAAGTGGGATTAAAAATGCAATACTATATCTTAAAAGCAAAAAATAGCTATCAATATCTTTCTTAGTACTAAGGTCATCCTCTAATTCTGATACAGCAAACATGATCATTTGTCCCTACCGTCTGATCTACAGCCAGCCCTCAACTTATAACCACAAACGAAGCCTGGAATTTGGGTTGAAAGTCATTCTGGTTGAGGCCCCAAGTGGTTCACCATGTGACTCGCCTTACAACCTCCGTCTTCATTTTAAGACAGTTTTCAGGAAGGTCGTAAATTGAGTCACTTGGTTAATCTCTCAATTGGTAAGCAAACCATGTGGGCATTAAGCAAATCAAACATATCCAATGGACTTTTTCTTTTTTCTTTTCTTTTCTTTTCTTTTCTTTTTTGCTGTTTCCTGCCAGAAACAATGGAGGTGGGGGAGTCACAAATCATGGCCACATGACTGGAGGATGCTGTAGTCAGTCGTAAATATGAGCCAAGTACCCAAAATGCAATCACATGACCACAGGGCTGGGGGGGGGGGGGCGGGATGCATTAGTCGTAGTTTCGAGGAGAGGTCATAAGTCGTTATTTTAACATAACTTCAAATGGTCGTTAAGCAGAGGCTACCGATAATACTTCTGTAAAAAGAGGATCATAATTGGGCAGCTTGCCGATCTATGTTGGTACATCCTATCACTATGGAGCAGTGGTGGCTATTTAGCCGGTTTTATCTGTTTCGGCCAAACCGGTAGCGGCGGCGAGAGGCTCTGCCCACCTGCACGGACATCATCACGTTCCGTTTTTGACACTCTGAGTGTGTGTGGAAGGTCGCGCGCATGCTCACATTTACGAACCGGTAGCGAACGTAAGTGAATACCACCCCTGCTATGGAGGAGGCATAGATGCTTCCTGAAAACATCTATGCTCACCATCTCCCGTTTCTGCCATAGATGACCACATGGAAAACAGAGGGAAAATGCCATGCCCGTGGATAACGGGCTAGGTCCGTGATGGCGAACCTATGGCAGGCGTGCCACAGGTGGTACGCAGAGCCCTCTCTGCGGGCACGCCAGCCGTCGCCCCAGCCCAGCTACATTGCGCATGCAAGCATGCCTGCCGCCAACCAGCTGATCTTTGGGTCCCCACCGTGCATGCATGGGGGGCAGGCACATGTGCACACATGCATGGGGGACACGTGCGTGCATGCACAAGGTGCAGGTTGGTGCAGGAGGCTTTCCAGGCCCTAAACAGGGCACCGGGGAGGGGGGGCATGCTCCATTTTGGGCCTGGAAAGCCTCCTGCACCAGCCTGGAAGCCAAAACGGGATGCAGGGAGCCAGGGCGAATGCATGGGGGGAGCTCACATTGCATTTTGAGGGTTCGGGCATGCACATGTGTATTTTTGCACACACACGTACACTTTGGGCACTCAGCACCAACAAGGTTAACCATCACTAGGCTAGATGGGTAAAGAAAAGGGGATTTTTTTTTCCTTTTAGCATTCCGTCTGCTAAACCAATGCTAGTTAAACTGACAGAAAACCTAAGTAAGAGGCAGACAGAAGCAAACACCAGCCCAGAATTAACTGGAGATGTTTTGAGAATTTCTGACAAGGAACCTAAAGGGAGTTAGAGAAGGAAAGGAAAGAGAAAACAGAGAGAATGAAGAATATGGGAAAGAAAACAATAAACTGAATAGAAGGGCAGGCAAATAGGCCCATTTCAATATTCACACAATGAATGTGGGCTACAGACTTAACTATCGCATTGTGCAATGGTGAATGTGAATATTGCTCGATTTTAGTGCTTTTTAAAAACGTATTATTGAAAGAAAAAATTAGGAGGTTTTTTTTTTAAACCACAAAATAATGCAAGTAAGTTTTCTTAATGGTGAAATCCACTTCTTTTTGCTTGGCCTGAGGCAATCGGCAGTCCCACCCACATCAGCCACCAAGGCCAGATGGGGATCACTATGGCATCCAAATTATGAGTCATCCTTTGCCCATAGTTCATTACCACTTGCCCCGAGGGAAGCATCCCTGGATAGTGGGGGAGGCATGCAAAGTCTGTCCCAGATGTCTCCTCCCTGGGCTGCATATGGCTGTCACCACCATTTGCACCAAGGAGCTATGCCAGAAGTTCTCCTTAAAAAAAAATCATTTGTATTTGTTTGCAATCTTTTGGATTGCTCAAAGGCCATTTTGAGAGGACTGCTCTCCCGAAAGGTTTGAAAGAAATCATGATATTAATGAAACAAATAGAGAAATAGAGCCAGTTTGGTCTAGTGGTTAAGGGCAGGCACCAGGCTAAAAACCGGGAGATGGTAAATTCTAGTTCCACCATATCCATGAAAGCCAGTTGGGCCAATCACCAGGAGACGGTGAGCTCTAGTTCCACCTTAGCTGGAAAGCCAACTGGGTGACTTTGGACCAGTCATTCCCTCTCAATCCAACTCACCTCACAGGACTGTTCTTGTCGAAAAAATAGGAGGAGCAAGGAGCATTAGATGTGTTCGCTGTTTTATTCGTAAAAATAATAAAGGCAGGAGATGGATGGATGGATGGATGGATGGATGGATGTAGGGATAGGGTGATTATAGCCATAAGGGCAAACAGATCTTTGCCTTTGGACTCCCTAAAAGTAAAAAACTAATAGTAATAAGGAAATAGCTGCTAATGCTATTGCAAAATGCCATTGCATTCCATCTTTATGCCCTGCCACTTGAAAAGAAAGATGAAATCCAACCCAACCCACTTTTCGGATAAAAAGATCAAGAATTAAAAATTAAAAAACCCAGCAACTTTAAAAAGAAAACGCAGCACCCCAAAAGCATTGCATTTGATGGAAAGGTGGTCTGAAAAAGGCTGAGGTATTTAAAAAGACTAAGGTATTTAAACTCAAGTGATTAAGAAAAATGCAAGGCATGGTGGCACCCAGGATAAGTTATGTAATGGGGACCAAAGTTATTTAAGTGATGAAGAAGAGAGGGGAGGGGAGAGGTTGTTGTTTTTTTAAAGGCTTTGTGTAAGGAAAGTCTCCTCCCAGCTTTTCTGGTGAAAAAAAAAGAGCTCAGGTCAGAGGTGGTGGGAAAGATTTCAACCAGAGCCCCCGGAAAGCTGCTATTCTTAGTTCAATAATGCCCAGCTGGTGGAACCAAAGGGTTTCTTGCCAATCGGGACATTTTCTTGGTACAGTCTGATGCAGGATTTTATAAGTGCAGAAAGAAGGAGGAGATCTTTAAATCAAATAGGAATCCACTCAGTCACTCGAAAGGTAAACAGAAGGCAAAGAGCTACTGGTATGTAAAGAGGGGTTAAACAAGAATTTTGATGCCACTTCAGAGGTAGCCGGAGATCAACTGCCAGGCTAACGGTGAGAGATGCCAGGCTTTGTGGCCCAAGCAACAACTGGAGAACTACAGTTACCCACTGTCTGCCTTGGCATTGCAGTCCGAATATTATTGTCCTTCCCTGAATAATGCAAAGGCGGGGGCAGGTAGGAGAAGACAACCAAGTTGTATCCAGGCTGAGCCCTACAACAATTAACTTCATTGAAAAATCAAGGAAACTTTGATTTGGACTTAATCAAGCTTCTTCCACGCACAATGTAAAACCCAAAGATCAGGGGCAGGACAACAAGAGTCATACTGAATTCATGCCTTATAAATAGGAAGGTTCATTCTAGAGAAAAGTCTTATCTACCCTGTTTCCCTGAAAATAAGACCTCCCCTGATAATAAGCCCAATCGGACTTTTGAGCGCATGCGCTAAAATAAGCCTCTCCCTGAAAATAAGCCTTCCCCAAAGATATTTAAACGCATAGCTGGAAATCAGGTAAGACGACAAGAGGAGCCCCGTCTTGCTCCACGCGCCCCAAAATAATAAGACCTCCCTGAAAATAAGGCCAAGCGCTTATTTCGAGGTTCAAAAAAAATATAAGACAGGGTCTTATTTTCGGGGAAACACGGTAACTGGCCGCTAAAAAAAATGACACCAATACAATGGCATATTATTAAATAGCCAGGGGAGATGGAAGGCATAAATACTTGGACAAAAATAATTTTACAGGAATAACTTTCTAATAACAGTATTATGGGTGAAGAATTCCATCTCAAACAAGTTTCCTTTTTTATGATCATCAGAACAAATGCTCCCAAAGGCATTACCCCCCCACCTCAAGAAATCTCATGCCTGACACCCATTCTGCCGAACCGGCAAATGATAACCGATTCCCACAACTTCCTCCAATCCTCAATGTGCAAACGACGGCTTGGTTTTCATCTAAACCTAAGCCATGATTTTTTTAAACCCTGGTTTGCTGAACAAAAGCTACCATGGCCTGCTCATAACGCGAAGCTGTGGGTGAAGAGGTGCCTAGAGAGATAAGAACGAAAAAAACAGAAAGGAAGTCTGTTCAAAGGGAATGTCCGGGGAGCATCACACTCGCTTCTCTGTCCTTAAGGACGCTGTAAACTGGCCTTCAGTAATTCTGCTCAAGGTCACCTTCTCCCTTTAGCTTTTCTCCAGGCTGTCTACAAAGTTCTTTGCGGCCCAAAATACTTGCATTTGGTTAAGGGTCAGGGACCACTTGAGCAGGGCCTACTGAGGCAAATGGATGGATTCTCCCATGACGCTAAACCTAAAACTCCAATCTCCTTTAGAGCTTAGTATGCGTTGGGAATTAACCAAAGCCTCCCTTTTGCTGGTACGAGAGGTTCTCGGAGAGGAACCGCACTTACCTTCACATAGATGACAGGGATGGTCTGTTTGGCTTTGGTGAAGTGGCGGGCCACACGATAGACTGTTTCGGGCACATAGTCCAGGACTAAATTAAGGTAAACTTCATCCTTCTGCAAGAGAGGGCGGAATAGAAGAGATCACATGGGGATTCCCCCAACTAACGGCATCTTATAAAAAACAGAGATGGGGGAACTGTGGCCCTTTTGTGACTTCAACTCTCAGAATTCCCTCAGCCAGCATGAATTCTGCGGGTTGAAGTCCACAAGTCGCAATAGGGCCGTAATCCCCTACCTCTGCTATAAAGAGGTCAGTAAACTATATTATTTTTGTCTATTTGATCTGTATGGCAGCCCATCTCATCTAAGCGACTCTGGGTGGCTGACAACAGGTAAAAAGAATCCAAGAAAAAACAAGTTAAATATCAACATGCAAACACATAAAAAGTGTCCCTCGTCCGGTAGCCCTGCCTGGTAGCTGCCATCTAAAAATGCAGAGATAAACATGCCTCCTTTATTAAATGAGAAATGCCCTTCCTTTTCACCCTCTCAGAAAACCGTAGTTTGAAATCCCAGTTGCAGGCAGCACAGTTGCAGCTTCCTTCCCTATACCAGTAATTGTTGAGGTTTTGTGCTCAGAGGCATCCTATTATTACTATCTTTAATTATTTTTGGATTCGGCTCCAACAATAAACACGCAGCTTGCAGCTGAACTCTAGAGTCTTGCCTCAGATTAAGCATCAGCTAAAACAAGGGTCTCCAACCCCTGGTCCGTGCACCAGCACCGGGCCGCAGCATATCAGAAACTGGGCCACGCAAACAAGCAAAGCCCCATCTGCGGGATGCAGGCAGCCCGCAAAATCACACCCCTCCAGTCCACAGAAAAACCTCTCTCCACGGAACCAGTCTCTGGTGCCTGAAAAGGTTGGAGGCCCAAGGGCTAAAATACAAAGGGTTGGAAACAAAGAGGAGAATTAAACACTTCTCCTTATGGAGCTTCATTATTTCAGCATCTGTGCAGACCCAGATTTAAGAAACTTCACGTGTAGATTTGCCCACCAGGTCACTAAAGTCACCACTGGAGGTGTGCCTCCCAACTTTTCTTCTTCTAAGCTGTTAGATAAGAGATTTCTCAAGATCTGGCAAGTTTTTTTCTGGAATAGAACAAGAGTAGAATGCAACATACAGGTAGTCCATTTACAGCGGTTTATTTAGTGATCGTTTGAAGTGAAAAAAAGTGACTTGTGGCTGTTTTTTTAAACACTTTTGCAAGCCTCCCCATGATCGTGTGATCAAAATTCAGATGCTTGGCAACGGGTTCATATTTCTGACCGTTGTGGGGGTCCCAGGGTCAGGTGATCCCCTTTTGTGATCTTCTGAGAAGCAAAATCAATGGGGAAGCCCGATTCATTTAAAAACCGGGTCGCTAATTAACCATTTGCAGCAATTCATTTAACAACGGTGGCAAGGAAGGTTGTAAAATGGGGCAAAGCTCGCTTAGCAAATGTCTCCCTTAACAACAGAAGTGTTGGGCTCAATTGTGGTCTTAAGTCGAGGTCTACCTATAGTTAACAATTAACCTGTACGGTTGTTTCATCACAAAACATAAATCCTGTTAATCCACGTTCAAGTTCCCTTTGGGGCTATCGGTATTTGGAGATCACTTGAGCTGCAAGAGATTTAAGCTCTTATTTGGTTTTCAAACTCATTGGAGAACTTTGACATACCTAGCAGTTGGGTTCATGCAATGCCTTAAGAGAGAATCAAACAAACCACAGCATAACCAGGAGATTAGACAATCTCTATCAACCTAATCTGCCTCACAAGGCCACTGTGTGGGTAAGATTGGAAAAAAAGAGCAGAGCAGAAGTACTGAGAGGATGCGTTGGACAATGCTGTGCAGACACCAAAAGCCAGCTCAACCAGAGCTGTTTGAACAGAATGTGTCCAGAAAATGATCTTTTCATGGCAGATAATAACAAACGTTCTCCATTCTACAGCCTGTCTAACTGCCATACTTCCCCCCCTATTATTTCTATTGCTAGACTTTCCACATTGAGAAATCTTTGTGGAATCAAATAGCTACAAAGGCCATTTTGGGTAACAATCTGATTTCTAATCCAGATAACCTCTATGATTACATTACTTGGGGAAACTGTGTCGATCACCAATAAGGATCTCTTAACTATTCATCCTGGATCTGAGAACTACCCATATATTAAATGGACATTTGTTTTCAAACTCTGATTTCAATAAACGTATGTAATAAACACTGTGAGATGTTTCCTTCTGTGGAGGTTGTGTCCACCAAGAATGAAGATCCAGAGAGGGAAGGAACTATATTATTTGTGGTTTTTCCCTCCTAGGACCTAGTATACTACAGGTAGTTCTTGACGTATGACTTCAGTTGAGCCCAAAATTTCTGTTGCTAAGCAAGACAGTTGCTAAGTGAGTTTTGCCCCATTTTACGACCTTTCATGCCACAGTTAATAAGTGAATCACTGCCGCTGTTAAGTTAGTCACACGGTTGCTAAGTGAATCTGGATTCCTCGTTGCCTTTGCTTGTCAGACAGTCGCAAAAGGTGATCACGTGATCCCAGAATACAGCAACTGTCATAAATATGAGTCAGTTACGAAGCCTCTTGAATTTTGATCATGTGACCATGGGGATACTGCAACAGTTGTGTGAGAAACAGTTGTGCCATAAAGTCACTTTTACAGTGCTGTTATAATCTGAGCGGTCACTAAACAAACTGTTGTAAGTTGAGGATTATCTGTATCCTCATCTGTTTCAAGGAAGAACGGGATGGGAAGTCGAAAGGGTGAACTCTGTGAGCATGAAGGGGCATCAAGTGTTACCTGAATTTCTTAACTCAAGTCAGAAACATGTCTTGGATTCACATCCATGCCTTACAGCCAGGTTCTCCGACCTTGGCAACTTTAAGACTTGCGGACTTCAACTCCCAGAATTCTCAGCCAGCATGAATCTTAAAAGTTCTGCCTTACGGTATAGACAGTATATATTGTATAAAGGGATTATCGGAGTTCTAGTCAAAAATACAAAGTGGGCAAAATGCAAATCCGAGGCAGACACTCAAAAGCACAAGGAGGAAGAGAAAACCAGCCTTGTTACTCTCCTTTGGCGTGCCCCCTTTTCTCTCTTTCCAGCTTTCCCTCACCTTTTCTCCGCTCGAGTAGAAGAAATATCGCAGGCGGACAATATTGCAGTGATCCAGCTTCCTCATGATCTGCAGTTCCCGGTTCTGAAGTAAAAGAGAGACCAAAATGAGGCACGGAATCACAGTGGTAAAAACTAGCAGAATGGATCAGCCCCCTTTCCTTTCCAGTCTCACCTTGAAACGTTTATCTTGTAATACTTTCTTGATAGCCACCAGCTCGCCAGAGTCTGCTAATCGGGCTTGGTAGACAACGCCAAAGGACCCATTGCCGATCACTTTGATATCGGAATACGAGACTTCTTGAGGACGGTCAGGACCCTGGCCGGGTGTGGCCACCACGGTGGTCACTTTACTACTATCTCCTGAAAAGAGGAATGACGGTCAAATCCGGAGCACTCAGACAGGACGAAAGTCTGATTTAGTCCAAGTGGCCTAATTTGAACTCACTGTCTTTCCCAATCCTTCTCGACAATTAACGCCCTTAAAACATTGCCAGTCCCAATTAAAAAGATGATCTTCGCCAAACCCACATTAATACCAATAAGCGCCTTGGGGTACACTCCTTCAAACACCATCGGCATTGACAAAATCTTCACCCGTCAATTGCCAAAGGCAGCTTTACTGACATCCCGCGATAACATCTGTAACACCTTCAAACATCCACATCTGCCTATTCCAGGTCCCTGGGGAAGGACTTCATAGGTGGACAAAAATAACCAATCTCAGTCTGAACATCTGCCTGTGTGAACCATAGTAATTTTTTTTGTTAAAAAAAAAAACCAAGCTGGTTCATATCCTTGGCCCCCCACCAGTTTCCTAACTCAAAATTCTACCCTAAGACTACCCAGATTCCTACAAAACCACATCACACCCCAACTCCTGACCTGCTTTAAAGCCAGGAAGGAGCAACTTAGAAGAAAGATGATGTGATAGCAAGCTTGCCCTTTTAAGGTGGGACAGCTGGCGAATTGGTACCAAACAGGGATAAGTCATAAGAGACCATTTCAGGCAAATAACCAGGGAGAAGATCAGAAGGACAAAAGGGTTTTTTGGGGGGGTGGGAAGGCATTTCTTCTTCTTCTTCTTCTTCTTTTTTTTTTTTTTTGTTTTTTTTTTTCCCCAAAAAGAGCTGGCACTCACCATCATGGGCTTTATCCTTATCCTGCCTGCCTCACCCGCTTTTCCTGCTACGACTTGCATCAATGAGAGTTTCTCATTCAGCCTCGCCATCCCAACGCCCTCACCCCCCTCGCCTGACCTCCCCGCCCCCCCCCCAGCCCCAGCCCCACCCATGGGCTGCCAGCCACCCCTGGCCAAGCCCTTCTCCCTCCTCTTCCATCCTCTTCGGCGGACCCAAGAGACCAAGCCGGTAGCCCAAGAGTCCCCGGCGAGGTGGGGGGAGCCCAACTGGCACTCCATCCAAAGGCAAGACGTCCCTTGGGCTCCCCTGGCCCAGTTTCTCCCTCCCCCCCACCCCTACCCCTGATTTCATCCTGACGTCACCGGAGTAATTCTGGAGCCCTCGTCCAGTTGCTGACCTCGGATAGCTTCTCCCTTCAAGCCCCGGTTGCCGGCCAGGGGAGGACCTGGAGCCGGGAAGGGCTCACCTTGGGCGAACCCAGCCTGCCTCTCTCCTCCCTGCCCCCCTGCCCTCCCCTCGGCCCCCAACGGCGACGCCCCCCACCCATCCTCTGCCCCTCCCCACCTGCTCCTTGCCCCCCTTCCTTCTCCTCCTCCTCCTGAACCCCCAGACCCAATTCCCCTCTGCCTGGGGGGGGGGGGCAGATGAGGCTCGTAGGGTCTCCCCCCCCACCCTTTCCGCAGCGCGCCGCCCCCTCCTCCCCCCCTCCTTCCCTCCCCCGCCCCTCGTGGCCCTCCCGCCCTCCCCACCCCGCCTCAAGCCCCCTCGGCGCTCCTCCTTTGTGTGGCTCCCCCACCCCCGGCCGCGCCTGCCCCATTCATTCCCCGCCCTGCCCGGCCCCTCACACTTACGCCCCAGCTTGAGCCCCGGGAAGGCGACCGTCGAGCTGGACCCGCCTCCCCCCGGCCCAGGCCCGGCAGCCCCCCCGGGTTTGCCCCCAGGCGCTGCCCCCGAGGTCGGGCCTGGCGCGGTGGGGGCCGTAGCGGGAGCCCCTCCGGACGGGTCTGCGAAAGAGCTCGTTCGGGGCCGGGAAGAACCGGCGCTGCCGCTGCTCATGGTGAGGCCGACACCGGGGAAAAGGGAGGGGGGGGGCCGCGCTGGCTGGCTCCGTCTGAGGCGGCTCGGGAGCCGGCCCTGCCCGGCCCTGTTGCAAGAGCCGACGGGAAATGGAGTCTCGGGCGGGGCCCGCCTACTGAGCGGTTAAGGAAGAGAGGACTCGATTTCCCAGAAGGCGTCGCGCGGGCGATGGCCGTAAGCGCGGCGGCCGAAAGAGACGCTGGGACAGAGAGTCTTCTCATTCCGCGCCCCCTTTGCAGCCGGCCGGGCTCGGGACTACAAGCCCCTGTGTGCCTTAGGACCTGAAGCGAGGGAGCGTGGGAAATGGAGTCCTACACCGCATAGCGCGTAATAGAGACTTGACGGGAGGGGGACTCCGCTTCCCGGCATCCTTCGCGCGGACCTGGTCAGCCAATCGCGCAAAAGGAAAGAGGGGAAAAGATTTGAGTTTTGGCTCCTCCCAAACCAGAGCAGGAAAAGCAAATCGTGAGGTGCGAGAGAGACGCGAGGCGAGCGCTCAGCCGCCTGGAGAAAAAGCCGAGAGACTTAACCTTTTGCCCATCGCGATTTCTTATCCATTAGCCCAGGCTCAAAGGGATCCGCCCTGAGGGCTGTCAGGCTGGAGCGCGATGATGCGCGGAGAGAGAAAACTTGCAGGGCTTCGGCACTGCTTTTCCCGAAGTGCTTTGCGCGGGACCCCGTGACTCGGCCAGGGTGACGCGGACTATCACGGGCGGACTACGGCTCCCATAGCGCATTGCGAGCAACAACCAAAAAAAAAAAAAAAAAAAGCCGTTGTTAGGATGAGGGGCCTTGAGGTCGCCGAAGCACCGAGGAGTCATAAAACTTTTCGCCGCCGGCACAGCAGACGAGAAGCCATAACCAACCGGGCGGTCGATGCCTCGGGCCCAGAGAACAATTCGAGAGCGCTCAGGCGGCCTTCTGTGCGGGCGGGCCCGACACGCTTCCCGTCATGCACCGCTCTGCCCTCGAAAGGATTTGTGGGAGTTGTAGTTTGCTCTGCTGGAGAAAAGGCATCTCGGAGGCAGAAATCACAGTCTTCTCTATTGACTCTGCTGACTCTTCTGTATTTCAGTATTAACAGTAACAGAGTAAAAGGTGGCATGATTAAAAGTTAGAATAAGTGACAAAAATAAGAGAAGGGATTAGTGTTAGTGTAGGCACTTTTATATAATAAAGTAAAGCAACCATTAGAGAATATATGGAACAATTGAACAAGGATAGATGCCAATTTATTATAATTGTTTTATTAGCATTAAAAATATACAAGTTGATTGAATGTAATAACTATGATTCATTTTACTAGTTTTATTTGTATGGGAATGTACGACACTCGGGTGCCACACTGTTCACACATTATTTCATGTTTTTAAAAAATAAAAAAAACTTTTTTTAAAAAAACTCTGCTAACTCTGCACCAAAGCTTCCTTAAGCAAGCAGCCTGTTTTCTCCCAAAACTGTTTGCCCGGAGGATCAGTAGCAACCCGACATGTTATACATTTGCAACATGTTTAAAATATTTGTCCACCAAATTAAAGGCAAGTCAATATAGTCTTTCCTCAATTTATTTTGCAAAAATCCAAGGAAAGTAGTAGATGTGAATGCGGGGCTGTGTATCAATCATTTACATTTCATAGAGAAGTTTGGAATTTGATTTAATCCGGGTTGTTTGTATTTTATGATTTATAATCTATATCTTATCACTTCGTTGTTTGTATGTACACTGAGAATTTACCAACCAGAGACAAATTCTTTGGGTTAACCAATCACACTTGGTCAATAAAGAATATTCCAATTCCTGGTTTTCTTCCTAACTCGGTGCTTCTCAATCTTCTCAATTTTAAAAGGGGTGAACTTCAACTCCCAGAATTCCCCAGCCATCAAACTATATAACTCTAGCTATACTCTAATCGCCTCCTTTCCTGGTACAACAACCCTGTGAAGTGGTTTGACACAGAGGGACTGGCCCAATGTCCCCCAGTTTGCTTCCAGTTTGCTTCCACTAGATTTCACCCTTTCCCACTTTACAACCCAGCTAACTGCTACACTGTAAAGTTTGGTTTGGTTCTGCAACTCAACAAGACAGGCACAGACTTCAGAGGATAATTAGAACTGCAGAAAAAACAATTCCTACCAACCTGCTTTCCATTGAGGACCTGTATGTTGCATGAGTCAAAAAGAGGGCTGAGAAAATATTTACAGACCCCTCACATCCTGGACATAAACTGTTTCAACTCCTACCCTCAAAACGACGCTATATAGCACTGCACACCAGAACAACTAGACACAAGGGCAGTTTTTTTCCTGAAGGCCATTATTCTGCTAAACAAATAATTCCCTCAACACTGTCAAACTATTCACTAAGTCTGCATTACTATTAGTCTTAACCTTCTCATTGTTCCTATCGCCCATCTCCTCCCACTTATGATTGCATGACTGTAACTTGGTGTCTGATATCCTTATGATTTACATTGATAGCAATAGCCCTTAGACTTATATACTGCTTCATAGTGCTTCACATCCCTCTCTAAGCAGTTTACAGAGTTAGCATATTGCCCCCAACAATCTGGGTCCTCATTTTACCCACCTCGGAAGGATGGAAGGCTGAGTCAACCTTGAGCCGGTGAGATTCGATCTGCTGAACCGCAGCTAGCAGTCAGCTGAAGTAGCCTGCAGTATTGCAGTACTGCACTCTAACCACTGCGCCACCTCGGTTGATATTGATTGCTTATTTGTACCCTATGACTATCATGAAGTGTTGTATCTTATGATTCTTGACTGTATCTTGTCTTTTTATGTACACTGAGAGCATATGCACCAAGACAAATTCCTTGTGTTTCCAATCACACTTGGCCAATAAAGAATTCTCTTCTCTTCTCTTCTCTTCTCTTCTCTTCTCTTCTCCTCTCCTCTCCTCTCCTCTCCTCTCCTCTCCTGTCCTCTCCTCTCCTCTACAGTCTTATTCTATTCTATTCTATTCTATTCTATTCTATTCTATTCTATTCTATTCTATTCTATTCTATTCTATTCTATTCGCTCCCGGTTTCTTAGCAATCATATTTCAGTTGATTTGTTTGGGCTGCAAAATTGCTTGCAAAGCATATTTGCTTGGGAGGATTATTTTCTGAAACAACTTTTCCTGAAATGCAGTTCGCGCCTTTCCAGGTAAACAACTCCACACAAAAGAGGTACCTGAGCTGCTCTTTCAAGGAAGGAAAGATCACCTGTGTAGCCATGCCACAAATGTGGGAGAGGTGAAAGGGTGGGGGGCGGGGAGGCTATGATTAGTTAAGAAACTAAGGAACTGTATTGTGCAAACTCAGAAAAGGGGGAAATTAATAACCAGGTTAGACGTGTTATGAAAGCTGCTCTGCATTTGGTGTGCAAGTCAACACTAGTGTCTAGGGTTTCCTGAGACAAATAACAAAACTCTAGGCTACTGTGCTAGGGTGTGCGTTTCTTAGCACTTCGTTGCATTGACCTTTGAGCTGGTTCTTGACTAACCATATATAAAGGGTGGAGAATGAGTTTCCCACTTCCGACCTCTGGAAAGCTACTCATAATCTCACACGTGTGAGTCAGTCAGGAAAATTCCTTATATGACCTCCGTTCTTGGAGGCAGAAGAGCCAAAGGTTTAGAGTTGCATTTTTTGTTTTTTTGTTTTCAAACTCAGGAACATTAAGACTTCAACTCCCAGAATTCCTTCAGCCGGAGTTGAAGTCTACACACATTTTAAAAGTTTCCACGTTTGGGGTGGGGGGTGAGGGCAGAAGAAATAATCCTTTTTTAGAGCCAAGGATGTGAGATCCATCCAGGTGGTGTTTTGTTTTGTCCCCCCCCCACACACACACACAATAATTGCTGGCATTGCACAATTTCTAAGCTGCAATGTGGTTTGAAGCTGTTTGCGGTTTAGCATAGTGCACGAACTTGCAATTATCTTTAATTTGGCAAACCATGGCTTAGCAGGTTAAGTTGAAGGCAACCGCTGTGAAATCTCTCTCGACGGCGGTGGACGGGGAGAATCCAATCTTTTACGTCTTTCCACTTTGGCGTGTAGGAAGTTAGCCCCCACTCTCCTAGGAAAATGAGGTATTTTAGGAAATATTAAAAGGGCAGAATATTTCCCCTAAAGGGGAGGCAGAAACTCAGCCCATCCCTCCCACCTTTGTCAATGGGCCATTAAGGCCTGGGCCAGTCCATTCTACCTAACAAAGATTTCCCTCCTTCAGGCAGAGCCATAGTAGGAACGGCCCAAAGCTCTTTCATTACATCATCACCCAGCAAGGGTCAACCAAGCTTGGGACTCAAAAGGACAACCTACAAAATTTCCCCTGCATGCCCCCATGGGAGGCTGACAACCAGTCAGAATACAAGCTCAAATTCAAAAGCTCAGAGCGGGCATAAAACCCAGGCACTCTCAGCATCTCTGCCCTTTTTCTTTTTCCTTCACCCAAGATCTTCAAAACCACGTGGTCCTGTCCACCATTAAAATCATCTTTCCCAGCAGCCACCCTGTTTTCCAGTGTCTTTTTCCCAGGGGTGAAATGCTATCGGTTCGGGCCAGTTTGCTTGAACCGTTAGTAAAAAATGCTTTTAAAAGGTTAAAAGAAGGTTCCCACGATCACAGCTGTGCTCCACGATCGGCGGAAGCTTTTTAAAAAACTTTTTTAAAGCATTTAAAAGAGCCTGGAGGCGCAATGGACTAAGTGCTGTTAAAGTAGCATTTAGTTGTCAGCTGTCTGCAATTACTGCAAGTTCGAATCTCACCAAACTCAAGATTGACTCAGCCTTCCATCCTTTCGAGGTAGGTAAAATGAGGACCCGGATTGTGGGGGCAATAAGCTGACTTTGTATAAAAAAGAACACCGCTTGGGGGAGGGGGAGAAAGCCCTACTAAGCAGGTATATACAAAAGTATGAAGGCGATTGCTCAACGCATTGTAAGCCGCCCTGAGTCTTCGAAGAAGGGCGGCATATAAATCAAACTAATAAATAAATAAATAAATTTACTACTGGTTTGGGCAAATAGGTAGTAAAAAAATGCTTTAAAAAAGTTTTAAAAAGGTTCCGACGATCGTGCGGCACAGCTATGATCGTCGGAACCTTTTTTTTTTTACTTTTTAAAAGCATTTTTTACTATCTATTCGCCCAAACCTGTAGTAAAAGATGCTCTAGAAAAGTTCTTAAAAAGGTTCCCAAGATTGCATGCCACAGCTGATTCCCTCCCCCTCTCGCTGTTCTACTTACCTTCCTAAGCCTCCTTTTGGTGTGTACTGTGTATGAACAGCGCACCTTTGGTGCAAACTGCACACAGCTCTGCGCATGCGCGCATGTGAGGCCAACGAACCGGTAGCAGACCGGTTTCAGATTTCCCCACTGCTTTTTCCCCACTTGGAACTGAACCCAGAAGGATATTCCTTCCAACAGCTCCCAAATCAGTTTCTCTCGCTCAGTTATGCATAGATTCATGTTACTTTAAAGCGGTGTCTTTCAACCTCAAGCTGGCTGGGGAACTCTGGGAGTTGAAGTCCCCACGTTTTAACCTTGCCGAGGTTGAAAAAGATTGATCAAAAGCTTGGGGGGGAGGGGGCAATACTCCTCTGTGGGATCCACTAGGGGGCACTTGGAACATATGAAAGAACAATGCTTTCTACATACAGTGCACACACGTGTGCATGTAGCCCATTTCTTATGGCAAGACCAAAGGTGGGCTACCTGAATCTCCCAAGGAGGATCTTCTTGGCAACTCACAGAACCAGCCACTGATTACAATGGCTGAAAACGGATCCCTGGAATAAACATCTCCCCAAGATGTGCTGTGTTGAATACGACCTACAGGGTTGACCCAAAGGTGATTTTTTTCAAGAGGCAACTGGACTTTCTTCTTATTTATTTATTATTTATTATTAAAATGTATATGCCGCCTTTCTCCCATAGGACTCGGGGCGGCTCACACGGTAAAAAAACAGCAGTAAAATACTAAAATCCAATCCAATTTAAAATCCCCAAAGTTAAAAGCCCCATAATCGGTCAGGGAATTTGGTGAAAAAGCCATGTCTTCAGGCCTGTGTGGAGATCGGGAGCCGTCTGGAGCTCGGTGGGTAACCCATTCCAGAGGGTCGGTGCGGCCACAGAGAACGCCCTCATCCTGGGGGCCAGCCAGAGGTGGTATTTGCCGGTTCTCTTAACTACTCACAATTTCCGCTACCGGTTCTCCAGAACCTGATGAATAGCACGTATTAATCTAAAGCCTCTAACATTTTGCTATTGAAAACTGGTGGAGAAGACACCACCAGGCCCAGTGGGTCAAAGTGAATGGTCATCACCAATTGGCCCTGCTTCTTACTGCCAATCAGAAGCTCATGAGTTAGGAGGTTAAACTGCTGATTTTTCCAACCTTCTACCCTTTGTTCTAGTAATTACAGAGCTAACTGACTTTTGGACACAAAGATAGCATTTTGATCTCCTTTCTTCAGGTATATATCTATACCTATGTCAGCCTTTCCTAATTTGTCACGCAGCAGATCAGTCGTTTGGGGAAAAGTTCCAGATTTTCGGTAGTGGGTGCCTCCCAGTTCGGCCCAGTTCTCCGACCCACCCCTGCGTTATTCTTACCTTTTATTTGGCCCCACCCCCAATCTATTGCTGCCTCCTGGATCCCAGCTGATGGCTAGAGGGAAAAAAAAACTGTTTAAACTCTTGCCCCGGAGCTTCGAAGGGCCGCCCTACAGCTGATCAGTGTTAAAAGAAAACAAATGAGTAGACCAGTGCCTGCAAAAATACATGGGTAGATCAGTGCCTGCAAAAAATAAATGGGTAGATCGGTACAGCTCTGCAAGCAGTTAAAAGCCCGGTAGACAAGTACCTCTGCTAAATCCTAAATAATTGTCACATGACCATCAAGCCATGCCCACAAAATAAGCCACGCCCACAGAACTGGTAGTAAAAAAAATTAGAACCCACCCCTGCAGATTTTGCAGTGATGAGTTGCAAGTCCAACGCATTGGGGTGCTGGTTAAAGGAAGGTTGGTTCAGGCTTTATGATGGTACAGATCGTCCTCGATTTACAACCACAATTGAGCCCAAACTTTGTTGCTAAGTGAGACAGTTGTCAGGTGAGTTTTGCCCCCTTTTATCACCTTTCTTGCTACCATTGGTAAATGAACCATGGCAGTTGTGAAGTTGGTAACACGTTTGTTAAGTAAACTGACTTCCCCATTGACTTTGCTTGTCAAAAGGGGGCAAAATTTAATTTAATTTAATTTAATTAATTCAATTTATATGCCTCCCCTCTCTGAAGACTCAGGCCGGCATATATATTAGAAAAAAGGGGATCTTATCAAATGATAACAGCAATAGTCATAAATACACACCGGTTGCCAAGCATCTGAATTTCAATCACATGGCCACAGGGATGCTGCAACAGTCATAAATCAGATTTTACGTCACTTTTTTCAGTTGCCGTTGTAAATCCGAATGGGTCACTAAACGAATTACTATAAATCAAGGACTACCTGTATTATTTTTCTTCTTCTGTTTCATCATAGCCACCTTGAGTCTTCGGAGAAAGGCAGCATACAAGTTGAACAAATAAATCATGTCCGATCCTTGGAGAACTGCCTGGAGAAGTCTCTGCAGTTTTTCTTCGCAAGATATTTTTCAAAAGTGTTTTGCCATTGTCGCCTTCCTAGGGCTGAGAGAAAGTGACTGGCCCAAGGTCACCCAGTGGTGTTATATATCTTAAGGTGGGACCAGAATTCAGAGTCTCCTAGTGATTGGCCCAAAGATACCCACCTTTCTTGCTGCCTAAGGCAAAACTAGAACTCACATCCTCCCAGTTTCCAACCTGATGCCTTAACCACTGCACGAAACAAGCAATGACATTATGCAAAACACTGTTTCCTGACTTTAAATTTCCTTTGCTAATCAACCTCCTGAGAGGATCTCCACGTACAGTTCTAGGATCTAATATAATTAGCAAACTGGGTGTGTGTTTGTGTCTGATCCACAATTACTGTAGTCTAAAACGATCCTGTGCTTGCCCAAACTAGTTTTGCTTTGGAACGGGACTATATCTGAAAGCAGAGCTTGGCACTCTCAAAGGGTTTTTTTTTTAAAATGTCTTTGATCTCTGGAAATATGGAACCCAGCATATTTCTGTGCCTGTGTAAAATATGCCTCCCCCTGCAGAGAATGTGAGAGGGGGGGAACAGCCTCTCCCAACACATCTGGATTTAAGAGCCAGTCCTCCAGGTGTTCTCGTCTGTGTTTCCCATAAATGGGAACCAGGCAGGTTGGTGAGGCACTTGGCAATCAAACCAGGAAAAAGTTGATTTCTTCCCCTGGCAGGTATTACCCTGACAGTGGACAATCTCCTGGAATAGTGTTTCCCAACCTCAGCAATTTTAAGATGTGTGAACTTCAGTTCCCAGAATTCCCCAGCCAGCAACTTTAAGATGTGCAAACTCCAGCATCCAGAATTTTGGCTGAGTGAACCTCGGAGCTGAAATCCACACAACTTAAAGGTGTTGAGATTGGCAAACGCCATCACGGAAGATCAAAAGAATAGAATAGAATAGAATAGAATAGAATAGAATAGAATAGAATAGAATAGAATAGAATAGAATAGAATAGAATAGAATAGAATAGAATAGGAGTTTTTTATTGGCCAAGTGTGATTGGACACACAAGGAATTTATCTTGGTGCATACGCTCCTAGTGTACATAAAAGAAAAAATACATTCGTCAAGAATCATAAGGTACAACACTTAATGATAGTCATAGGGAACAAATAAGCAATCAAATCATATTAGGAAACAGTCAATATAAATTGTAAGGATACTAGCAACAGGTTACAGTCATACAGTCATAAGTGGGAGGAGATGGGCAATAGGAACGATGAGAAGATTAATAGTAATGTAGACTTAATAACTAGTTTGACAATGTTGAGGGAATTATTTGTTTAGCAGAGTTATAGCGTTCGGGGAAAAACTGTCCTTGGGTCTAGTTGTTTTGGTGTACAGTGCCCTGGCCTGTAGCTTTTTTTTGTGAGGGTAGAAGTTGGAACAATTTATGTCAAGGATGTGAGGGGTCTGTAGATATTTTCACAGCCCTCTTTTTGACTCATGCAGCATACAAGTCCTCAATGGAAGGCAGGTTGGTAGGAATTGTTTTTTCTGCAATTCTAATTATCCTCTGAAGTCTGTGTCTGTCTTGCTGGGTTGCAGAACCAAACCAGACAGTTATAGACAAAGTTAAAAAGACAAAGAACTCCTTACTTTTTAAAAATCTGCTACCGTTATAGCATGATTCTAACCCCAGCTACTCTGTTACACCAATTCAGCCTTGAAGAGTGATGAGGGTTTGCGTCACGTTAAGAGTTTAGAAGAGGAAAAACAGTTTAAATGCACTCGGATGTGAGAACTAAGAATGCCTGTACTTGTTTCAATGCCTTCAGTCCTCTTAAGTGTTTTTTAAAAAAAAAAAATTCCCAGGGGAAATTTCACAAACCCCAACCTGTCTTTTTAACCTTCCCGAGCAATCCCTGCTTTTTTTAAAATTAACAGGTCAAGCTCAGTTATGTGCGAGGTGCTGTTGAATGATGGTTCTTTTACCTTTTTAATTCCTTTTTCTATCTTTTGCAGTGCAATACAGTATACATATAGTCCTCAACTGACGCCCGCAATTGAGCTCAACATTTAAGTCGCTCGGTGAGAAATTTGTTAAGTGAGTTTGGTCCATTTTCTGATTTTTCTCGCAAATCATTGCAGTTGTAAAACCAGGGACACCCTTGTTAAAGGAATCTGTTGATTTTGCTTGTCAGGTGGTCCTAAAAGGGGAATCACACGACCCCAGGATACTGCAACCCGTCATAAAGGTGAATCAGTTGTCCAGCATCCATATGTAAGTCACACGACCCTGGGGATGCTGTGACGTTAAGTGTGAAAAATGGTCATAAGTCACTTTCCCCCCCCCACAATGCCGTTGTAACTTCAAACATTCTGTAAGCGGTCTGTTGTAAGTCAAGGACTAACTGTAGTATAATATTAGAATAGCACATGCTAGTTAAAGCAGGGGTCTCCAACCTTGGCAATTTTAAGCCCGGAGGACTTCAACTCCCAGAATTCCCCAGCCAGCTTTGCTTTACTGGCTGGGGAATTCTGGGAGTTGAAGTCCTCCGGGCTTAAAATTGCCAAGGTTGGAGACCCCTGATTTAAAGTATATTTTAAAAAGAGAAAGAAACGCATCCTATCCTAAGCATCTTGTCTGGACAAGTACAGCTGATTTCCTAGTTGGGCCCAAGAGGATCCTTCATCTAACACAATTAGAGGGCAGGGATATACTTCTGCCTTGCCAACCAAACCTAACCCCCCCACCCCACCCCGAAAAATATTTCTAGCTTTTTATTTGCTGCAAATATGCACTTAAGGAGCAACAATAAAATTCCAATCCAAACCTCCACTCGGAGCTAGACGTAGATTTTGACTTTCATTTAGTGACCATTCAGAGGTCACCATGGCCCTGAATAAAGTGACTTGGGATAGGTCATCACACTTGCGACCGACCGATGCGGTCCCGCGAACAAAACCTCGGGCGCTCGGTAACCAGAATGTATTTACAATGATTTACGGTGTCCTAAAGTCACATGATCGCCGTTTGCAGCTTTCCTGGCTGGTTTCGGAGAACCAAAGTCAGTGGGGGATTCGCTTAACGACTGCATGATTCGCTTATCGGCTGCAGTGATTTGCCTCCCCAACACGGCAAAAAACAGTTGTGAAATCGGGTAGAATTCACTTAGCAGCCGCTTTGCTTAGCAGTGGAAATTCGGTTGCCAGTTGTGGTCAGAAGTCGAGGATTCCCTTGTTGAAATGTTGAAACGTACAGCTAGTCCTCAGTGTACAATCATTTCTTTAGTGACCTTTCAAAGTTATAACGGCGCTGGGAAAAAAAAGAGATTTATGACCCTTCTTCACACTTATGACCATTGTAGCAGCCCCCTGGTCATGTGACCAGAATTTGGGCACTTGGCAACTGGCATGTGTTGATGATCCTTAGCAGGGGTGAAATGTAAAATTTGTTACTACCGGTTCTGTGGGCGTGGCTTGGTGGGGGTGGGTGGGGTAATGTGACTGGGTGGGCGTGGCCAATTTTTTTTTTAACCTTTCAAAGCATTTTTTCCTTAGATTCACTTAATAACCATGTTACTAAATTAATAACTTCAGCTATTCATTTAACAAATGTGGGAAGAAAGGCCGTCAGATGAGGCAAAATTCACTTAACTAATGTCCCACTTAGCAACAGAAACGTTGGGTTCCATTGTGGTCGTAAGTCGAGGACTACCTGTAAAATGGGGCAAAATAACTCACTTAATAACTCTCTTGCTTAGTCATGAAAATTCTGGTTCCAGCTGTGATTGTAAATTGACAACTACCTGTACCTATTTGGCTTCCTTCAGACAGACATGGGATAAATTATCATCTATTCAGGGGTGAAATTCACTTACCTTCCCTACCGGTTTGCAACTGTGCACGTGCCGTGTGCGTGTGCCATCATCTGCGAGTGCTCAGAGCCTTCTGCACATGCGCAGAGGCTTAAAATATTGCAAAAAGGCGGCGTCATGACATCCGCGCAGGTGGGCGGAGCCTCCCGCAGCCGCCACTGGTTTGTCCGAACTGGATAGAACTGGCTGAATTTCACCCCTGCATCTACTATTAACTAGGCAGGGGTTGGCAACCCGTGGCTCTGGAGCCGCATGTGGCTCTTTCATCCCTCTGCTGTGGCTCCTTGTTGCTAGTTGGCGCCACAATTTTGAGAGGAGCTTCTGCTTTGGGGTGGGGTGGAAGCAGGCCACGCCAGGAAGAGACTCCATGGCAAGGGGCAGGCTTTCCAGTCAGCTGCACAATTGATAAGAGATTTCGGTTAGGACAGGTAGAGGGAAAAGGATGCCGTGCTAGGAGGAGACTCTCTGGTAGGGGATCCGGACTTCCGGTCGGCTCCAGAATTGAATGGGGGGCTTCCGGTTAGGACCTTTGTGGCTCTTTGAGTGTTTAAGGTTGCTGACCCCCGAACTAGGGTATAATCTGTCCGAAAAGAGATTGAGATCTGGCAAACAGTCCTATTTTCTAGGTCCAAATTTTAAGCTTCAGACAGCTATAAACAATTATTCCCTATTCTAAACCAACCCCCGTTTCTCTCATTTCCAATAGGCTGCAGTTCCTGGAATCGTGAATTTCAGTCGGGCTGGCAGATAATCTTTCAAGAACGACAAGAAAAGGAAGAGAAGAGCTTGTGGCACCATCATCTGACTAAGAGAAAAAGTCCCTGGGGAATTTCTGAAGACTTCCATAATAATTGTAGAACAGCGAGCCAGACCTGTCTAAATACCCACCCCAGATTCTCAGCCTTTTGGCCATGGAATTAGTCTAAATCACCATCGTTTATGGGGTTGGAAAAATTTGACTTTTAATAGAACTGCCCTCCGCCAAGAAATTAGATGAACAATTCCTTGCCCCAAAGGGGTTACATTCTTAAATATAGCAATGTTCAATTACATGAAATTATAAAAATTCCAGGTGCAGAGTATAGGTAGCCCTCCAGTTACAATCCCTCATTTAGGGACTATTCAAAGTTACAATCATACTGAACAAAATGACTTAAGGTCGATCCTCACACTTATGACCACCGTAGCATCCCCAAGGTCATGTGGCCAAATTCTGGGCATTGGCAAACGGCATGTATATACAATGACCGCAAGCGTCCCTGGGGCACGAGATCGCCATTTGCAACCTTCCCAGCTGATTTCTGACAGCCAAAGTCAAAGGGGAAAGAAGCCGGACTCGCTTAACAGCTGCAGTGATTCGCTTAATAACCAGGGCAAAAATTTAGCAGGGGGATAGCTAAATTGACTGACTAAAGAAGAAAAAAATACAAATACCTTCATTTGGTTTTGGTTATCACCTTTAGAGCGCTCCATGGCTTAGGACCTGGTTATCTATGGGACCGCCTGCTACCACCAATAGCCTCCCACCGGCCAGTACGCTCCCATAGAGACGGGCTCCTCCGGGTGCCGTCGGCCAAACAATGTCAACTGGTGGCCCCCAGGGGGAGAGCCTTCTCTGTGGGAGCACCTACCATCTGGAATGAGCTCCCCCCGGATATATGGAGGATCCCGGACCTGCGCACCTTCCGTCGTGCGCTCAAGACCTGTTTATTCCAACAAGCCGGCCTGACCTAATCTGTCCCCTTTTTAAATGGAAATTTTAATTTGTTTTAAATTATGGGGGGTTTTAAATTTGTCTCAGCCAAATTATTTAATTCGTTTTATTTTATTTTAAAGTTTTGTATTTATGTGTTTTATTTTAAGGCTGTTCACCGCCCTGAGTCCTTTGGGAGTAGGGCGGTATATAAATCTAATAAAATGAAAATGAAATGAAAATTTCTACTTGGAAACCGCTTCTGGACTTCGTGCTTGAGGTGGGAAAAAATGAAACTTTGATTTTGGGTTTTACCAATTAGATAGGTTTGTTGTTATAGAAAGTTTCAATTATCATGAAAAAATAAAAAAAAGTTGAGGGTAGATCTTAATGCCTTATTTTACTGCACCAAAGGAGTCGGAAGTCAATGCCTTTTTCCCCCCCAAATTTCCCTTGCTTTCCCCCACTATCCACTTCCCTTTTTCCTTTCCTAATTTCTCTAATATTCACTTTTGCATTCTTTTTGTATGTCATATAGTAAATTAATAAAACTATTTAAAGTCAATAACCAGGGCAAAAAAGTCATAAAATTGGGCGTGACTCACTTAACAATCGTCTGACCAATTAGCAATAGAAATTATGATCCCAATTGTGGTTGTAAGTCGAGGGCTACCTACAAAGATAGATTTGTCCCAAAGATAGATTTGAAAAGGGAACTGCGCCTAGAATAAGTATTCCATAGGTAACCCTTTCCCAATCTGTTGCCTTTCAGGGATTCCTATTGCTCTCCTGATAACTTGCGCAGTTATTTGGAATGGAGAGAATTCACATCACGTTAGTAGTTCCAGGCACAAGGCAAAGTAGAAAGAATGCCAGTGTTTCAAAACAGCAAGACTTTCCCACAGCTGGCTGGGGAATTCTGGGAATTATCAAAGTTAGGCCTAGTAGTCTAATGAAAAGAAGGACTAGGGGGGACATGATTTGATGGTTTTTTTTTTTAATTTGATTTATATGCCGCCCTTCTTCGGAGACTCAGGGCGGCTTACAATGCGTTAAGCAATAGCCCTCATACTTTAGTATATTTATATTTATACAAAGTCAGCTTATTGCCCCCAACAAACTGGGTCCTCAATTTACCTTATAAAGGATGGAAGGCTGAGTCGACCTTGAGCCTGCCTGGGATTGAACTCGCAAGTAATTGCAGCAGCTGGATCTTAAATGCTGCCTTTGTAGGAGGCATGACTCCCCTACGCTACTCATGTTCCAATATTTGAGGAGCTCCTACAAAAATGAGGGGGTGAAACTATTTTCCGAAGCATCAACAGCCAAGGCAAGAAACAATGGTTGGAAACTAACCAAGGAGAGAGAAATAAACCCAGAACTCCCATTTCCCACCATCCAGCCAGAGCTGAAGAAGGATGAGAACTGAGAAGCAAAACATTTTCAAAAAAAACCCAGAAAGTCCAGTTGAAAAAAAAAAAAGCACCTTGGATGACCGAGAAGCTCCATAGACATTTAACCTAGAACTAAGGAGAAATTTCCTAACGGTGAGAGCAATCAACCAATGGAACAACTTGCCTTCAGAAGTTGTGGATGTGCTATCACTGAAGGCTTTCAAAAAGACAAACGGATAACCATTTGTCTGAAATGATATAGGGCAGCGATGGCTAACCTCTTTGCCGTCGCGTGCCAAAAGCAGGGGGAGCACGGGGAGGTTGTCCACGTGTGTGCCCACATCCATAATTCAATGCGTGATTCCCTGGCATGTGCGCAGCCCCCCCCTCCCGCTTTTAGCACATAAAGGCACGGTGGGCCTAGTAGGCCCATTTTTCACCCTCCCCAGACTCCAGAGGATTCCTAGGAGCCTGGGGAGGGCGAACACGGCCTTCTTCACTCCCCCAGAGGCTGGAAACAGCCCATTTCCCAACTTCCGGTGGGACCGAAAGGCCCAAAAATCAGCTGGCCGGTGCACACATGCGTGCTAGAGCTGAGCTATGGAAACGCTCGCGTGTCCACTGATATGGCTGTGTGCGCCACCTGTGCTACCCATGCCATAGGTTCGCCATCGTGGATATAGGGCCTCCTGCTCCAGCAGAATCATAGCTGGAAGGGGCATCGGGGGTCTTCTAGTCCAACCCCTTGCTCAAGGAAGGAGCCTCATACCATACCTCAGTCAAAACGGTTGTCCAATTTGGAAAACCAATTTTGAAAATCGAACACTTGATTTGCAGTCCTGAAGTGAAATGGATGAAGAGAAGAAATACCTCCAGCGGAAAACAGACTTTCAACACAAACCAGTATTTCTGGAAGCCAGCACAATACTGTGGTACCAGCAACAATTTTAAGGGGCAATTTGTGCGATGTTGGTCATCACTCCAGAATCCTAATACAAGCTTTATAAAACAAAAATTAATTTAAAAAAACAAACCCCAAAGCATTAACTTCCTTAAAACACATCCCTTTTTGTTTAAAAGCTTCTCTTTTTTTTATGTCTGCATCAAGCTATCCACATTTTAACAGCTGGGTGTTTTTGAGTTTGCTTAATTTCATATTTACTCTAATAGTTTATGAGTTGTGGCAAAAGAAAGGAGTAATAGCAGCTCTTTATTTCTGCCCTCTCTTTCCAGCAGTTTGTGGTTTTCAAGCTCGCAGGAAGCAGTAGTTGGCCCAATCTAAAAGTTAAGATTTGTTTTTGTTTTTTTTTTAAAGAAAAAAAAATCCCCCGAGATTCTCCAAAAATCTAATTCTGCAGCTAAGGCCATGTTCCACAACTTTACAGCTATTCTATTGGGGGGGGGGGGGGGTGTTTCTCAAAAGCTTCAGAACAAGAATTATCCTCTCCTATGGATTTTCTTAGGCAAAACAGAAACTTGACATACATATGCATATATAATTAGTGACTTTAACATCCATTATTAAGTTAAGAAATCGGAGAAAAAAAAAGAGCACCTATAGCAATGATGGCTAACCTTTTTCCCGTCGCGTGCCAAAATCGGGGGGGGGGGGTTTCCGTGCACGTGCGTACCCCCACCCATAATTAGATGTGGGGCCACCCCACGCATGCACATATAACCCACCTGCGTTCCCCCCGCTTTTGGCATGCGATGGCACTGTGGGCCCAGTATGTCAGTTTTTTGCCTTTCCCAGGCTCCAGACACTTTCTTGGAGCCTGGGGAGGGCAAAAACGGCCTTCCCAACCCCCGGAAGCCGGAAATGGCCCGTTTCCCGACTTCTGGTGGGCCCAAAAGGCCTGGAGCTGAGCTACGGCAATGGTAGCATGCCCACAGATATGGCTCTGCGTGCCAGCTGTGGCACTTGTGCCATAGCTTTGCCATCATGCAAACCTGTAGATTTAGTCAAAGTTTTTGTTAAGAGAAGTAAATATGAGCAGGCAAGATTGCTGAAGCAGCTTGGGATCGTTGCTTGAACTCACCCCTACAACAGAAATTTAGCCACAATGCCTATTTTAGCAAAGAGCTTTTATTACCCAAACACAGTCCTCAACTTACAACCATTCAGTGACCGTTTGAAGTTACGATACTGCAAAAAAAGGGGGACTTACGACCAGTTTTCAGAGTTATGACCATTGCAGCATCTGTATGGGCATGTGATCAAACTTAGGATAGTTGCTAACTGGCATGTGTTTATGACGGTTGTCCCAGGGTCATGTAACTCCCATTTGTGACCTTCACAGCTGGATTCTGACAAGCGAAGTCAATGCGGGATGCCAGGTTTGCTTAGTAACCAACTGCAGTGATTCACTTAGCAATGGTGACAACTATCTTGTTCGGTTAATGGAAATTATGGGTTCAATAGTGGTCGTATATAGAGGACCACTGTATGCTCTCAAGCTTTCTTCCCAGCACACCAAGGTATCTCTGCTTCCCACAAACTGCACATATTTATCACACCAATATTCCAAAATTCATAATGGACCACCAGGTTATGAAATCTCAAAACCCTTTATTGGTTTCATTTTTTTTTGTACATTCTTAAAATGAACGACACCCCATTTTCTTTGATATGTACAAGAATCTGAATAAGGCTATATATATATGCATATATGTATGTATGTATGTATGTATATACATATATATACACACACACATATATAAAACAACCCTCAAGCACATTACTGCTTTATATTGACCTCACAAGGAGATAATTCCAGATCCTGCCTTCAGGTTCATGGCAGCATCCCATAAATCAGCTTTTTTTGGGGTGGGGGGAGAGTTGTCTACATGCAAATCTGTCTCTTTGGGGGAACTGAATAATCTCTGATCCTAACAGAGTGGAGAGCAAGGCAAATACATCCATAAGGATTTGGAACACACCCATTGCAAGATTCCCAAATGTTTGTTTTCTCTAAGGCACCGTCCCATCCTGCAGAGTCTCTGTTGTTTGACACCACCACCCCCCCCCGCCAAACATTCCCTTGCAAAAAAGGTGGAATTGTTTAACAAGATGGGAGGAAAACGGTGTCTTAATTTCTGAAGTTGCTGGGAGGGAAGGGGGCACAAGGAAAAGAAGAGCTGTCTTTTCAGGGACAACAGTTGTGCAGATGGAGAGAAAAAAAAAAAATGTCCACTCCCTGCTTAGGTTCCCTTGGAAACAGCATTTCAACAGGCACTTAAAAAAACTCTTCAAATATCCCACCCACCCTTAATTCCCAAAACTAATGAGGTTAAATAGCAGTAGGGGTCCCACCTTTCAGCTTGCCTGGGCCGCGCTGAGTGAAGAGGATTTTTTAAAAAAAAATTATTTATTTGTATTCTGCCTTTATTATTTTTTACAAATAACTCAAGGCAGTGAGAACATATTCAAAGCACACCTTCCTCCTCCTATTTCCTCACAACCACCCTGTGAGGTGGGTTGGGCCGAGAGATAGGGAACCAACCGCCCACGGTCACTCAGCTGGCTTTCATGGCTAAGACGGGACTTGAACTTGTGGCCTCCTGCTTTCTAAGCTTGTTGCCTTAACCACTAGACCAAACTGGTTCTGGAATTATCCTGGTCGGCATATAACATACATACAGGTCGTCCTCGACTTACCACCATTTGTTTAATGACCCTTCAAAGTTACAACAGCACTAGAGAAAGTGACTTTATGACTGATTTTTCACCTTACAACCATTGCAGCATGGTCGTTGCATGGCCACGTGATCAAAATTCGGACACGTCAACTGCCATGTATTTATGACAGTTGTGTTGACCGGGGGGGGCGGGGTGTTCATGTCATCACTATTTGTGATAGTGGGCGGAGCTGGATTCTCTTAACAACCGCATGTTTCACTTAACAACTTCATGAGCCACTAAACTGTCTCACGAAAAGTTGTAAACCAGGGCAAAACTACCGTTGTTTTATCAATTAACCCCGCCATTGTTTAAGCGAATCACTCGGGTCAGTAAGCAAGGCTCACTTAATAATTTGTCTCGCTTAGCAACCCGAAATTTGGAGCTCAATTGCGTTGGTAAATGGAGGACTACCTGTAATATAGTTAATGTATATAAATCACACTTCAAAAAGTTTACAATCTTGTGCAGCCACATTACTAGCTCTCCAGGAGTGTATGCGGCCTGCAGGCTGGATAAGCCTGAGCTAGGCCCAAGCCTATCCTTGTTTTGTTTCGTCTTGAATGGTTTCCCTAAAGCATCGTTATAAAGGGAAGTCTTTGGTGGGTTTGGCAAAGATAAGATAGAAAATGCCTCTTTTGCCACTGGTGGTGAGGATGACATGTTGCAAGGACACACCCTCAACCATCCACGGGGGTACCAATCTCCAAAAACGCATGGGATCGATCCCCTTCTTATTCTAGGTTAGAAGACGCAGCAACACAACAGACGAAGTGTTTTAACAACAAGGATGCCTCGATGATCCCACGCTAACCATCGACGGCAGGCGTGTCCATCCTTTTGGCTCGCCTACGCTGCTTTGAGTGAAGAGGAATTCTTGGGCAGCCTCTAAAATATTTAATGTAGTTTAATATATAAAAGGTAAAAAGGTATCGCTAGGGCACTGTGCTCAACTCTGTTTCTTGGCTGAAGGAGCCGGCGGCGTCCGAAGACAATTTCCGTGATCGTGTGGCCAGCATGGCTAAACGCCAAAGGCACACGGAGAAGGGGTTAAGAAGGACAGAGAACATATGGCTAACTCTCTTTTTGATCCACTGGGGGATTAAAAAGTGTATTGTGCTTAAGATTGCGAATTGCAAGTTTGTGAGTGTGAGGATGAGGAACATAGCGGGGTGGTGGCTTTCATAAGAGTACCCTTATCCCCCTCCCTCCTGAATGCTTTTTTTCAAACTACATCTTATTTGGGGGGCAATCTTAATTAAAAAGGTCCTGAGACTTATAGTGTATGGGGGGGGGGGGAGAGAAAAGAGAACCCTTAAAAACAAACCTGGCATATTAATTTTTAGAAATCCCCCCACCCCTGCAAAGAGGTTTTACATATATATAATATATATATTTAGATTTAGATTTATATATGCATATAGACAAGTAAAAACTTCCCTGCCCCCTACATTTTTTTTCTGGCTTTCAAAGGAGGAGAAGAGCATGTACAGAGTTCCAGGCCAAGGAAGGAAGGAAGGAAGGAAAGAAGGAAGGAAGGAAGGAGAAAGGAAAGTAGAAAGATAATCTCTGAGTTAAGGCAGCAAAGTCAGCCCACCCACCCCGTCATCGGTCCATTTGTCCGGAGGGAGGGAGAGCTGCATGTCCTGTCTAGCAGTCCCGATTTTCCAGGGTCAGTTCAGCTGTGGCCTGCTGCAGCTCCGTGCTGATCCGCCGGCCTCCCACTGCGTCCCCGTGACCACCAGCGTCCTCCTCACCCTTCACTTTCTTGTCGTCTGTTTCGTCACCCGTTGCACTGGCTTCCAGCCGCTGATCCTCACTCCAACGGCGTTTGAAGCGTAATTTGAGGGGAATGCATTTGCCACTCTCCCCGGCCCGAGAAATGGGAGGCACCAAGGCTGAAGTCTCTCCGTTTTCAATCTTCTCCAGTGGGGCCGAAGGGGCTTTAAAGACCTCCTCGTCATCCTCACTGATATCAGTGACTTCCACGGTGAGATCTTCCTCGGACTCTCCCTCCGAGATGGGTTCCACTTTGATCTGGGGGACAAGGGTCTCCTGAGCAGCTGCAGAGGAGGAGGAGGAGGAGGAGGAGGAGGAGGGGAGAAGGCCACCACTGGAGTCTCCTGGGGACACAGCTGGAACTGGCGCAGGCTGCTTGTCACGGTTGCGACGCCCCAACGGCGGTGGCTGCAACTTGAATTTGAAAGGGCTGGGGGGCTCCTCGGCTTGTGGGGGCGGAGGGGGAAGAGGGGGCTTCTCTAGGCGCTGGGGCTGCGGGATGATAATGTTGGGGTAGTGGAGGAAGGCCCTGGGGCTGAGATGGTAGTTGTACACACTCTGAGTGTGCGCTTGGAGGTAGCGCTTCATGTCCTCAGGGTTGAAGGAGAAGTGGGAGCCGCTGGGATACATGGGGCTGAGGGTGGGTGAGGGAGTGTAATTTATGTGAGTGGGGGTGAGGGGGAGGGCAGGGGACAGCTGGGGGGGCAGGAGAGCAGCAGGCCCAGCCATGGGGGACACAGGGAAGGGGCTGAGAGGCTCAGGAACCCGTGGGCGAGGATAGATTCTAAAGAGGGCGTCGTGGGTCAAACGTGGATGGCTGGGCAAGGGGGGCCCACGGAATCCGCCCGCCTCTCCTCCTCCGCCACGTCGCTGCTCTTCGGCCAGCGTCTCCTCCACTTCTGAATTGGCCGAGGTGCCATCGCTGCAGTCACTGACCGAGCCCCGAGCGAGGCGGCGAGCCACGGCGGAGAAGACGCCAGGCGAACGCAGATCCTCAGCCGGTGACAAGACATCAGATGGGGTGGAAGGCGGGAAGCGGAAGTGTGACCCCCCCGAAGGCACAGGTGGAGCACTTTGGGGCACGGCCCCACCTACAAGGAAGAGGAAAGCAAACCAGGGAAATCAGCATTACAACAACCGAGGATTAAAAGGCCTAAATCTGTCCCCCAAAATCCCAATTGAACAGATTCAACACAAGGAAACCATCACAAGACCAGTGACCTGTTCAATATCTGTCCCATTTGTCAAAGACCTTTTCCCACTCCCCTCCCTTTCAGGCACCGAAGCTCAGCTCCACCTGTGAAACTCTCAATTAAACGGATTTATTGCTACTCAGGTACACCCGTGATGGGAAACCTATGGCAAGCATGCCAGAGGCAGCACACATTGCCCTCTCGGATGGCTCCCGAGCTGTCACTCCAGTTCAGCTCTGTTGCGCATGAGTCTGTGCCTCCCACCAGCCAGCTAGTCTTCGGGTCTCTGCCGGGCATGCATGGGGACATGGTGCATGCGGGGGGGGGGGCTGCATGTGCAGGCGTGGGGGCCACACGAGTATGCATGGGGTAGGGCATATGCGGGTGGCATGCCCATGTGCGTGGCCCGCTCATGCATTGAATTTTGGGGATCTGGGTGCATGCAAGTGCATTTGAACATGCACACATGCGCTTTGGGCACTCCGTCCGGAAAAAATTAGCCATCACTGATGTAGACACAGAAGAGAGCTTCTTCACTGCCGTTATAAGAGTTAACAGCACTCCAAAGGGGTTGGATTTAGTCTTCTCATGATTATGTAGGGATTCTAGGCTGCCACCCCTCCCCGCTTTCACTCCGTCACTCCAGGTACTGCCGTCCCTTCTCCTACATCCCCAGACTTGGTAGCCTCTCATCCACATGACCCTAGATCAGGGGTATCCAAACTTGGCAACTTTAAAACCTTTGGACTTCAACTCTACAGCTGAAAATCTTAAAATTGCCAAGCTTGGATATCCCTGCCCTAGATCTTTTGAACTGGCCACATCCTGGACTGTATTCTTCCAGGGCAAATACATACTTCTCTCAAATGGGTCATTTTCCTCTGGGGCCAATCACCCCCCCACCCAAAAAAAAGAAGAAAGAACCCAGAATTTAATCTGAAATTCCACCTCCACATTTAAAAAAAAAACCCTTTACCTATACTGTATTTCCAGCACATCTACAGAGACACTCCCATTTCAAAGTTAAATTGTTTGATGGGAAAATTATCTTCCTTGTAAGTCGATATACTTTTCCATAACTAAAATAAGACCTTTGAACCTCTTTTTTTCCTTTAGGGCACACCCAATAGAGCCACCAAGATGTAGATGCATGTGTTTCCATTGGGGGTGGGTGGGTGTTGGGTGTTGTTTGTTTTTCCAGCGGAACTAAATGCTTTAAACTTTAGTTTCTTTGGCTGTCTCGCCATGGGCTGAAGAGCAGAGAGAAGGTTGCCCAGAGTCTCTGCAAGTCCTCCCACCATGCTTACCTCCCATGCCCATGTCGATGAAGGGGTAGTTGACCAGCACCAATTTGTTAAAGTTGAACTTGTAGGTGAAACGTTTGCCTTTGGTCTTGTGCAGGATCCGCTTGTTGTAGTAATACCTGCAAGATTGGGAGGAGGAGGAAGGAAAAGAGGGGGGAGAAAAAAAGGAGGAGGAGAGAAAGGCGGGAAAAGAGGAGGAAGAAGGAGAGAAGGAAAAGAGGAAGAGGAGGAGGAAAAGAAGAGGAGGAGGAAGAAAGGAAAAGAGGCGGGGAGGAAAAGAGGAAGAAGAGGAAGGAAATGAGGAAGAGGAGGAGGAAGGAAAAGAGGAGGAAGAGGAACAAAGGAAAAGAGGGGGAGGGGAAGGAAAAGAAGAAGAGGAAAAGAGGAAGAGGAGGAATGAAAGAAACGGGGGAGGGGAAGAGGAAGGAAAAGAGGAGAAGGGGTGAGGAAAAGAGGAGGAGGGAAAAGAGGAAGAAGAAGGAAAAGAGGAAGAAGGAAGGAAAAGAGGAAGAGGAGGGAGGAACAAAGGAAAAGAGGAAGAGGAGGAAGGAAATGAGGAAGAGGAACAAAGGAAAAGAGGGGGAGGGGGAGGAAAAGAGGAAGAGGAAGGAAAAGAGGAGGAGGGGTGAGGGAAAGAGGAAGAGGAGGAAGGAACAAAAGAAAAGAGGAGGAGGAGGGAAAAGAGGAGGCAGAGAGGGTCAATGACTCACAAGTCCCACATCTCCCCCACCATAAAAACCCAACCCGGGAGTCTGTGGGTGTAGGCATGGCCCCGAAAGGAAAAGTGTTACAGCTTCAGCAAGTGTGAAGCGGCATCTGTTCATACGGGGAGAAACATGCTCGGCGTCTCTGTGACTGCAAAGGGATTTGATCACAGCCTTGTAAATAGCCATTAGCCCACAAACTTTGCATAGGAACAACTGCATGTTACATAAGGATGGGAAACCAGCCTAACCAAATTACGGTATTAGCCTTGGGGCCAAATGTGCATTTTCAAGGCCTCCAGTTATGGGGTTTGATTCGGTAAGCTGATGTTTATTTGGGTCAGGTAGCTTCCAATCCAAGTCAATAATTCTTTTAATGGAATGGCACAAAAATTTCAATAAATAGCTGTGAATTGGACCAGGAGGCCCCTCAACAGCCAGTCCTCAACGTGCAACCATTTGTTTAGCGACCAAAGTTACAAAGTTCAGCAAATTACTGAGGTTGATTAGGTAGCAACCCGGTTGTTAAGTGAATCTGGTTCCCCCCCACATTAACTTCTGACCTTGTCACAGAAAATGATCACATGACTTTGGGACACAACGGTCATTAAATCTGAACCAGTTGCCAAGCATCTGAGAATGCTGCAAAGGTCGTAACTCTGAAAAACCGTCACAAGTCACTTTTTTTTTAGCGCCGCTGTAACTCAGAATGGTCACTAAATGAACTGGCATAAGTCAAGGACTACCTGTATTCCACCTTTTCAGGTAGGAATCTTTTCCAAGCTATGAGAGAGACATTTGTGAATGCAATACAGATGCAGTTCCCCCAGCTTTCCAACTTTCAAATAATAAATGGGATGGAAAATTTATAAAGCAAGCCAGCCAACTAAACCAGCAACTTCACAAGCTTAAAACTGGTCTCTGCTGAATTAGCCCTTGAACTGAAAGCAAACCCTTGCCAAACCTTGCATCGAACACTGGTTTAGCTCAATGTCTCATCTATCTTGTTTGAAAGGCCCCACTTAAAAGAGAAGAGATGAATCTGGACCCTGGATAGCTCTGCAGACTAAGCACCCTAATTAACATCCAGCTGTCTGCAATTACTCCATGTTTGAATCTCACCAGGCTCAAGGTTGACTCAGCCTTCCATTCTTTCTAAGGTAGGTAAATTGAGGACCCAATTTGTATAAATATACAAAAGTATGAAGGCTATTGCTTAACGCATTGTAAGCCACCCTGAGTCTTCGGAGAAGGGCGGCATATAAATCAAATTTTTTTAAAAAATCGTACATCACCTTATTCAGATAGTGATAATGCTGCTTGGGAACAAGTGGAATAAAACGGCCCTTAAAAATTCCAGATTTTCCCACTGCTAAAAGTTTTGTTCTCTCTTGCAAAAAAACAAAACAAAAACTGTCCCCAATTTGTTTTGCATCGGAGCACCGCAAAATGAGCAGTTACGAAGTTTTCCATACTTTGCAAGAGAAGGGCTGGGCGGCTTGGCATGTGTACATCTGTGCATGCATGTACGTGCATGTTTCTAAACCGCTATTAAAAAGCTGGTGAGAGCCCCACTGGCTGAATTTGGCAGCCTTCCTTTCCCACCATTCCCGTTGGGCTATCTATCACCAGGTGCTATAACCCCCTTCGCCTTCCAAATTCTTGGAATTTCTCCACTCGGGCTTACCTCAAGGCCCGGCTCAGCTTGTCGTAGTTCATCTGAGGCTTGCATTTCCTCACCCCCCACAACCGGGCCACTTCGTCGGGGTCCTTGATGACAAACTCGCCGTAATCCCCTTGCCAGGCGATGACGTCATGATATTCTTCCTTGCGCAACAGTTCCAGGATAAAATGCCAGAGCTGGATCTGACGGGAGCCGGGACTCGACTCGGGCTTGTAGGCCCAATCCGGAAAGGCGAACCCTGGCGATCAGAAGGGCAGTGTTAGCCAGCTCGGTCTGGAAAGGCAGAGGCGCAGTTTCCAGAATAGGACAGCCAAGAAACCCCCTCCCCCGGCCGCCCATTTGCCCCCTCCCAGCATAAAAGAGTTAGAAGCGAAGTGCTGGCAATTCCCATACTCAGATCCTCTGGCTGCATCTGATGAGGGCATGTTGGCAGGAGCCCCGGGTGGCTAAATGCCACCCCCCACCCCCACCAGGATGCAATGGCTGCTGCAGCGGCATGTGGATTTTAGCCCTCCCCCTCCCCAGTGTGCCAGGGGAGGGAAAACAGGAAACCGGCTGCTGCCGCCACCGTCGCCGCCTCTCCCCCTCTGCAGCCAGGAGGCTGGGAGGGCAGCCAAGCCGCCTCGCGACTTCCAGGCTGGGCCCTCCAAGCGTGGGAGGGCAAGAGCAGCCAAGCTTTAAGGGTAGCCGCCTCCCTCCCTGGAGGACGAGGGCAGCATCCCAACCGCCCCCATGCCCAGAACTTTGTGCCCAACTTTGCACGTCCTACTCAGGAGCACTACGGCTTGCAACCTCCTCCCCTCCCTACCCCCCCCCCCGCCTGGGACAGCCAAAGGGCACTCAGGGGTGCCAGGGGTGGACTTGGCAGCAGAAGGGGTGAAGGAGAAGGCCTTGAAAACACCCCCAGCCCCAGGAAAGAGTCAGCCCCATTACGGCCTGGACGAGCATCGGGCGTGTTTAGAAGTGGGGGCTGGCCAGCCGGCCGGAGCGCCTTTGTGCCATGTTCTCCCCGGGCAGCACGCTTGGGGAGGGCAGAAGGGGGAATGGTTCGCAGCTGAGGTCAGCAACTTCAAGACAAGGCTTCCTTTTTTCCCAGCCGACAGCGCAGCCCGACTCTGCAAGCATTCCTGGCGAGGGGAGGGGGGCAGAGAACCCGCCACGGCTGCCATCAAGATCAACTTCTCCCCACAAAGGCCAGGAACAGTACCCAGGGCTGTGACAAGACCCCTGATGGTCACTGGAAACCCACCCCCACAAAAACCCGAGGGTAGAAACGAACAGGATGAGTGTGTGTAAGGTTTGCTACATCTTGCAAGTGTGCGCTGGGCGATGCAATTCAGCCCCCTCCTCTGAAAAGTTTTCACAAGGCCCCTCCGTTTCCCCCCACCCCCTCCAAACAGGAAGTCACAAATAAAGACTGCTGTCAGACTTCTCAAGACCGGGGTGGGGGGGAGGGGGGGGCGTCTCCCATTGTTTCATAAACAACCTTTCCAGCACACAGCCGTCAGAAATGCTGGCTCTCCTCCCTTTGGGAGGTGAGGAGGGAAGGGGAAAGCTGGCCTTTCTCAGCCATTTGGGGTGGGGGGGTGGGGGTCCCTTTCCCAGCTGGCTGTGTCTCAACAGGTCTGGTCGGACCAATATAACTCAACACAGTGCAACACCCTCCTCTCGATAAAGGCCGTCTCCCAGCTGATGGACCCAGCCATTATATTCAGATTTTTGATACCCAACAGACCCATTTGCTCTAAAACGTTTCTCAACCCCTTTTGAAGATGTCGGAACTTCAACTCCCAGAATTCCCTAGCCAGCATCACAATATAGAGGGAGTCCTCAACGTACGACCACAATGGAGCCCAACATTGATGTTTGTTAAGCAAGACGTTTGTTAAGTGAGTTTTGTCCCCTCTTACGACCTTTCTTGCCACAGTCGCTAAGCGAATCACTGCAGTTGGTAACAGTTAGCAACACGGTTGTTAAGCGAATCGGTCTTCCCCATGGGCTTTGCTGGTCAGAAGGTGGCAAGAGAGGATTGTGTAACCCGGGGATAATGCAACCGCCATAAATACGAGTCAATTGCCAAGCAAGTCTTCAATTTTGATCACGCGGACATGGGGACGGCTGCAAACGGTTGCCGGTGTGAAAAATGACCGCGTCACTTTTTTTCAGGGCTGTTCTAACTCTAAAAGGACACTAAACGAACTGTTGTAAGTCGAGGACTCTCTGTGCTGCTCTCGGAAAGAATTGCCATGCAGTCTTGACTTTCCACAACACCCCTGCGAAGCGAGTTAAGTTGTGACAGTAATTGATCAAACTAACGCTTCCTTGGAGCACAGCTTTTTGCTAGGTAGACAGCAGAGGTTGCATTGATTATACTAAAGTGTAAAATCACAAGCGTGCTTTTGCTAAACCCGGGTAAAAGCTTTAAAATATGGTGTCGTACAGGCAGTCTTCGACATACGACTGTTTTTGTAGAAGCTGTAAAGCAAACACTGTGGTTGTTAAACGAACCAATGGTTTGCTTTGGGCACTGGGCAACATGACTAAATTTATAGCCGTTTCCAGTGCCTTGTGGATGTATTGTACAGTGGTTTTGCCGCTGGCAAAACCACTGTACAATACATCCACAAGGCACTGGAAACGGCTATAAATTTAGTCATGTTGCCCAGTGCCCAAAGTTTGGTCCCTGGACTGCGAAGGGGGCCCAACTGTTGGAACTTAAAATCTGGCTCTCAAATCCCCCTTTCAAGGTTGGTATAAACCTTTATACTGTATATAAGTAGTCCTTGAATTACAACCCTTCCTTTAGTGACCATTCCAGGTTGTGTCAGCACTGAAAAAAATGGATCGATGACCGTTTTTCACGCTTAATAACATTTCAGCATCCCCAGGGTCACGCGATCAAAAATTTGGACGCTTGGCACCCGGCTCATATTTATGACGGTTGCATGCAATGTACCGGAAACATAGGATCCCAATTTTGCGACCTTACGACAAGCAAAATCAAAGGGGAAGCCAGGTACACTTAGCAACGTTGCTACTCACTTCACAACCGCTTAACAACTGTGGTGAGAACGGACACAAAACGGGCAGAGCTCATTTAACACACGTCTTGCTTAGCAACATAAATTCACTTAACTGTAGCAAGAAAGGTCGTACAATGGGGGAAAAACTCACTGGAGAACTGTCTTCTTGCTTAAGCCGTGTAAATTTTGGCCTCAACTGTGATCATAAGCCCAGAACTACCTGTACACATTTTTCTTCCATTCTCCAGGAATCTTTTAAGCATCACCCGGTACAAGTCACACAAACCTGGGTGTTTTTCTGCTGACCCAGACCGAATAACAGGGTTTTCCCATCTGGGGCATGCATCTCCACCACGGGAGGGAAACTCTGGCTGAGTGGGTGTTGTCTGAACTCAGCCTGCCTGTGGCCAAGGAGAGATCCAACCCCCAATGCTTTTATTTCTCCTTGGCTGAAATTGCTGAGCCTGTGCCCAATGCCTTCAGGGAGGGTGTCAGAGCTTGGTGGGGAGGGAGGAGTAGGAGTGGGGAAGGGGTGGGGGGGGGGGGCGTTGTGGTTTCCCATTTCCCAAACCCCAGGCGCTCTGAGCCCATCAATAATTCAGGCCCCTGTAATGGAGGCCAGGGACGCTGGGCGCCGGTTCAAGGGCATCAGCGTAAGACCGAGCCATTAGGATGGTGATGTCATCTTGAGCGAAGGGGTGGGAGGGCGAGAGCCAATCCCACATACTGCAACCTGGGGGGGCCTGCATGCCTCAACTGCATCTCTGCCCCCCACCCACCCATGCCCACCAAGGGAAGAGTTGCACTCGGGCCAAATGGAGTGGTGCCCCCACCCCTTACAAATGCAATTCAGCATCCTTCCTTCTTTCCTTGCTTCTTGGCACTGCAGGACCTAAAAAGACCCCCCCCCAGTACTCTCACTCTCTCTCTCTCTCTCTCACACACACACACACACACAATTCCCCCCTCTGTACACACACACAGAGGCACGGCACCAGTCTCCAAGCAACAGGCAACGGCAAGGGAGGCAACAGCTAAAAATAAAACGGGAGGAAGCAAAAAAGAGAGACAGCACGAACTGGGCAGCACCCCAGGAGCGACAGCCACCAGCACCCCACAAACTGAGCTGTCTTCCAAACCCCGACAAAGAGGAGGAGGAGGAGGAGGAGGAGGACGAGCACGTGCTGGACGTGGGGACAACTGCCTCCTCAGACCTCCCCGCAGGGGCTGGCTGGCTGGCGTGGGAAGTTTGCTCCCGCTCGGAGCCCAGGGGGGGAGACGCGAGGACACACGGGAGTTGCAAAGCGCAAAAGCAACACGTGAGTCAGGGCCCATCGAAACCTCCCCGGAAGAGGCAATGTTGAGAGTAGGAAGCTGCTTGCCCAATCCATGGCTCTAAGGCTTTACTTTCAGACCCACATCTGCTGGTTGTGGTGAGCTTGGGAGATCAAGAGGATGAAAGAGAAGCATTAGAGAAAAAAGGTAACCCGTGAATTCTGCTGTTCCTCCATCATCCTAGTGGTTCCCAGAGAAAGAGCCTTTTCTGTTGGGGCACCTACCCTTTGGAACAGGTTACCCCCAGGGATACGAATGATCCCAGATCTTCGTACTTTCCGTCGTGCAGTTAAGACCTTTCTTTTTCACCAAGCCGGTCTGGCATAAATCTTTTCTAATTTTAAATCTTATGCTGAAGTTTCTTTACTGTTGAGCCAAACTGGCTTAATTATTTATATTCACATTCTATGTGTATACATGTATGTCATTTTAACTGTTCACCGCCCTGAGTCCTTCGGGAGAAGGGCGGTATAGAAATTGAAAAAATAAATAAATAAATAAAATCCGAGACAACCTCTCCCTCTCTCATATGCACTTACACACACACACACACACACACACACACACACACACACACAGAGCCTGTTCTCACTAATTAGCAAGGCAGGGCGAAGAAGAGGGGTGATGGTAGTGGAGAGACCGTGACATCAGCTGCCCAGCCTCGTTGAATGGATTACTGTTCTCAGGCTGGTGCTGCTAGCTACGCCAGCGCAGTCTTCCGCTACCATCCAAATGACGGACGCCGTCTTCCCCGGGGTGTAACAGGCTGCCCCCCCCCCAACTCCATCCCTCATCTCATGTGACTGTGACAATCATGGCATTCCACTGCATGGACATCCCAAGACAAGCCCCCCCCACCCCCCCACCCATCACAATTGAACTGAAAGCATAGGGCTTTTGTTATCACCTGCACCCGGAGGAGAGACTACCCTATCAAGAGAAGGGAGGGGTTTAGGCCTAGTATAACCTTTTTTTTGCAGGGCAAAAAGAGAAAGGGGGGGGGTGTTTTGAAATCATCCTTTTGGTCCTGGGTCCAGTGGGGCTCCCTGCTTCCAGGCCAACTAAGTGCACTAAACAGGCAGAGTTTCCAACACCGCAACCTGGTTTGCTAGGGATGCTTATTGAAGACATCGTGGGCAAAAGCAAACCAGGATGTATCGCAGGGTAAGTCCAGCCGGTGCTTTGCGTCCCACCCTAGCTCTGTTTTTTATCCCTCCCAAAAACGAAAACAAAGGAATAGGTTCCCCCCCTGCGCTCTTTCTGGCCTTTCCTCAGAAATGAGACGGCCACAATTTCTTTTTTAGGATGTATGACAGGTCTTGTGTGTGACCAGAATGCCTACAAAAATAGGAAAGCATTCTATACATAGATGTATATATTTGGCTTCGAGACTTCTGGAGTTCTCCGCAACAGTGCTCAACAGAATATTAGACCCATGAGAGATCTCTAAACCCTTAAAAAACTTTTTTTTATCTCTGCGGATCAGATCTGAAAGTTTGGGTTGCACAGGCCACAACGATGGAAAAACCACAAAAGATAAGTACCCTGTTTTTCCCCGAAAATAAGACCCTGTCTTATATATTTTTTTGAACTCTGAAATAAGCGCTTGGGCCTTATTGCCATGTGCTCAAAAGCCCAATTGGGCTTATTATCAGGGGAGGTCTTATTTTGGGGGAAACAGGGTAGGTTTTGGTGGGCCAAAACTTTAAAAAGACAGAACTGATCCCAAGAGGGATAAAGTTCGGCCTGAATAATCCCCAACACATGGAAAGCAAAATGAGGTGTTTGAGACAAAACAAAGCTATTTTGGGACTGGAAAACTTCATCCCGCTTCTGGCTTGGAAGGCCACATTTGTAAACACTCCTCAGCCATCCCAGGAGACACATGGTCCAGGAAGGGCCTTGGTGTGGTCCAGTGGGAAGTCGATTATTCTGTTTCCATGTCTGCTTCTTCTATTGATTGGCTGACCAAAATGTTGCTCCGAACCGGCTGAAAACCACCTCTGAATGGGAGAGGCAGGGAGGAAAGCACCGAATGGGGCCTATTTATCCATCCCTTCAATGTGGGATAGACCCATCTGAAGGGCTGTCTGGATTATCAATTCAGGGAAACCTGTCTCTCATCCGAGAGAAGGAAGAAATGGCAAAGATAGCACAAACTTGTCACCTTACACACACTCACGTCATTTGAAATGAAACATCTGGACGTTTGGCTAGTGGCACTGGTTCCTGGAGGCCGAAGAGAAAGCTTGTCCAACTGTCCTAAATTGACAGCTTTCATTACCATTGGAACTCATTTTCCCCAAGGTTTGCATTCCCAAAACCTTTAGGGAGCCAGAGATGGAAGAAGGCTGTATTACAAAGCCTTAGTTAAGGCCACACCTGGAATACTACATCTGGTTTTGGTCTCTGCATTACAAAAAAAGAAGTTGAGAACTTTGGAAAAAGTGCAGAGAAGAGCAACTATGATGACTGAAGACCTGGAGACTAAGACATTGCAGGAACTGGGTTTGGGTAGTCTAGAGAAAAGAAAAACCAGGGGTGACACGATAGCATGATTCCAGCATTTGAAGGGGCTGCCACAAAGAAGAAAGGTCAACTTATTCTCCAAAGCACCTGAAGGCAGGACAAGAAGCAATGGATGGAAACTAACGGTGGAAACAATGGGTGGAAACTTCTCGTCCTTGAAGGCAGGACAAGAAGCAATGAGTGGAAACTAATCAAGGAGAGAAGCAACTTAGAACTAAGGAGAAACTTCCTAACAGGGAGGACAATTAACCAGAGGAACAGCTTGTCTCCAGAAGTTGTAGGTGCTTCATCACGGGAGGCTTTTAAGAAGAGCCTCGACAACCACTTGTCTGGAATGGTATGGGGTCTCCGGCTTGAGCAGGGGGTTGGACTAGAAGACCTCCAAGGTCCCTTCCAGCTCTGTTCCGATTGATTGATTGACTGATTGTGTCACTAAATCAGTCCGCCTTTTCCAAAATCATGCTCCATCTGTGGATCTTCCAGGCCTGGCCTGCTCTGAGGTCCTCGCTCAGGAGCAGAAGATACTCAGAAGGATACCTACATCTTCCTGTTCCTACAGCTAACCAGGAGGATGGAGGGGGTTGGGTGAGGCCTCTTTTCTTGTCCCCTGCTTCACAATCCTCTTAATCAGTCAACAGCCCACGTGTCTATGAAGATCCTCAGTCATCCAGGTCAGGGTTGTCCCAAAGCTGTTTTTTGAAAAACCGGACTTTGCTTTTCCTTGAAGACGTTTCCCTTCTCCTCCAAGAAGCTTCTTCAGTTCTGAGCAAGTCAGAAGTTAACTCAGAACTGAAGAAGCTTCTTGGAGGAGAAGCGAAACGTCTTCCAAGGAAAAAAACAAAAGAAAGTCCAATTGTCTTTTCAAAAAGTACCTCTGGGACAATCAAAAAGCCACCCTTTCCAGGATCTCAGTTCCCTTAATGCTGATCAGGCTGAAGCAACATATATAACCTTCCAGAAGGAGAGATAAAAAAATGACTTTATGCAGCAAACCCTTGAAAGAAATCATCATCGTCATAAAGTTGCACTCTCACACTCACTTCTCATCTTCTTCTTCTTCTTCTTATGATTTCTTGGCAATCTGAATGAGGAATCCCGGAGCACACAGTAGCAGCCTGTCACATTAAAAAACCTCCTCTGCCCTTCACCCCACACGCAAACACACAGCACCCCTTCCCAAAAAGCTTTTGGGATCTGTTTGTTCCCACCTCCAAGGTAGAAGAGGGAGCCTGCAGAATATTCCCTTAGATTCCCTCCGCCACACCTCCTACGCCATTGCCAGCATATCTCCACCAACTCAGCCACAGTCTTTGCCAAGCCCAGAGGGAGGAGGTGGTACAAAAAAACAACACACCACCGTCTGTTGGCTGGCATTGCCCCCAGGCCTGGCACAAACCAACCCCAGACCAGCGCCAGGGTGTGGGGAGGAAAAAGACGAGACAACTAGGAGGCTCTACCACAGAGGCCATGACAGGTCTTATGCCACCCACACAAACATGATCCGGGTCTTCTACTGAGTTCTGGGAAGGGGGTGGGGGCGAGAAAGCACATGCATGTGCCAAGGATTTGATTGGTACCATCTCCAGCTTCCTATTTGGGGTGGGGTGGGGGTGGGTCCCAGATTCCCCAACAAGCATCAACTCAACAAGACCTCGTGCAGGAAAGCCAAGTGTCCAATGGCGGCTGTCTCCCCCTCTGCATCTCTTGGGCGTCCCAGTCTCCCCCACAATTAACCTCTCAACAAACCTTAATGTAGGAGGGCTAGGGATCTGAGAACTGTCATCTCCCCGTCCTCCTCTTTTTGGGGCCCCATTCTCCTTAACCATTACCCAACTCAATAAGTCTTTGTGTGGGAAAGCCAAGGAACCAATTGCTGCCATGTCCCCCTCCCCAATTTTTTTTGGGGAGGGGCTCTAGTTCCCCCAAACAATTACCCACAGGTCCTACTGTAGGAGAACTAAGGATCTGATTGCTCTCTTTCCCATCTTTTTGGGGTCCTTAGTTCTCCTACAGGAGGACTTGTAGGTAATTTACATATACATATACATATACATATACATATACATATACATGTCTTTGGTTATTCGGGTCTTCTCCCGCGTAAAATTGGAAGTGTCTTGGCGACGTTCCGACGAAGTCTCATTCGTCATCTTCAGGCTGGAGTTCTCGGCTTCCTGCTCCTGGAAGCACGAAGCCGAGAACACCAGCCTGAAGATAACGAGACTTCATCGAAACGTCGCCAAGGCACTTCCAATTTTACGCGGGAGAAGACCCGAATAACCAAAGACCTACATACAAACACCCGCGAAAACCTCAGAAAACCTATATATATATCCCTGTTTCCCTCAAAATAAGATATCCCCTGATAATAACCCCAATCGTGCTTTTGAGTTCATGTGCTAAAATAAGTCCCCCCCCCCAAAATATTTAAACACAGAGCTGGAAATCAGGTAAGACGGTAAGAGGCCCATCTTGCTTCACATGCTCCAAGATAATAAGACCTCCCCGAAAATAAGGCCAAGTGCTTATTTCGGGGTTCAAAAAAATGTAAGACAGGGTCTTATTTTTGGGAAAACACGGTGTATATATATACATACCCTATTTTCCCTCAAATAAGACATCTCCTCATAATAAGCCCAATTGGGCTTTTGAGCGCATGGCAATAAGGCCAAGCGCTTATTTCAGGGTTCAAAAAAAATATAAGACAGGGTCTTATTTTCAGGTAAACACACACACACACACAAATTTTGGGACTGGCCCATAAGACCTTGTGCAGGAGAGTCAAGGATCCAATCACTGCCATCTCCCCCCTCCCCATCTTTTCGGGGAGTCCCAGTCACCCCGCCAACCATTACCCTTCCCAACAAGACTGTGTAAATGGCTTCGTAGGGCAGAAGGAAGGGCTCAGCTCAACAGGCCACACACCTCCAGGAAGGGAAGCAGGCCAGCTCCAATCCTATCCCGAGATGGGATGCACAACCTTCCAAGTTAACTCAGTGGAGGGACCGAGAGTAACAAGGGGCCCCCCGCTTTGGTGAGCACAGCTACGCGGCCGCGCCACACAATGCGGTGAGTGTTTCCAATCCCGACATCCAACTTTTTTTCTTTAAAGCAGGCTCTCTGCCCGGCAGTTCATATTTTCCACTGAGAGCTGAAGGCCTGTGTGGGAGCTTGAGTGTCTGTGGGCTCAAAACAGCGCTCACACGTGCCAGAGTTTTAATATATATATATATATATATTTTAAATTTCAAAACCTCAGCTGAAAGGGGACTCCATCTTAAAGACACTTTCCTTCTCTCTCCCCTTCCTCCCCCCGCCCCCCCAGTTCTGTCTGGTTTGCTACCTTCAAAGCCAGTTCTGCAGGATTCATTTTCCCAAGGAATGAAAGTCTAATTTTGGACCCTCATTATTTGTTGAGGATTTCCTGGAAGACGATGTGCACAGTGAGACAAAAATAAAAAAAAAATAAAAAATAAAAAAAAGGAGGGGGGGAAATAAAGAACTTGAAATCGTGTTAGTGTCTCTTTAAATCATGCCCCCCTCCTTAACACACTCTAAACCACACCACCCCTGTGACTAATCCCCGGAGCCAGAAGCTAAAAGGGCTGGAATTCAATCCCAGCTTTAGAAAGGAAAAAAAAAACCCTTAATATTACATCACTCCCCAATGCCAACAGCCGTCTTAAAGATACACACACACAAGCACACCATTCTCTTGCCTTCCAGCAAACAGGGGGGCTTCATCACACAGGCCAAAAGGAACCACATTAGACTTTCTGCTTGCAGCCTGCCAAAGGATGGGAGGCAAAAGAAAAAAAAAGAAAAAAACCCCACACCACAATCTACCAGACACCACACACTCCGAAGCTGTGCACACACACACATACACACACACTTTGGGGGGGGGGGAGTATTTCAGTTTCTAGAAAAATGAAAAGTGACTGCAAAAGATCCAGGAAGGAGGGAGCTTTTTGTGGGGTTCCAAAGCCTGGGGAAGTTGCTGTGTTGCAGATTTATTTCCTTAGCAGTCTGGGTGAGGCCCAAAGAATTATTATTAAGGGTGTCTGTGTGTGTGTGTTTTGTGTGCATTTTTTAAATAGGCGCCTAAAAGAAAGTAACTTTCCCAGAGTTTCAGGGGGAAGAGGGAAAAAAGTACTTTTGGAGGTTGGGGGGGGGGGGGGCTTGATGATTGCAAACAGGAGGTGCGAAGGGGAAGACAAGCCTGAACAGAAGCAAAAGAGGCACTTAAAAAAACAACAAAAAAAGAGAGAGAGACACACACAAGATTCCAGGAGACAGACAATCAGGCAAGGAAGGGAGGGGGGGCGGAGGTGGCGCCAAGGGGGGATGGGGTGGAAGCACTGAACAAAACCAGAGAGAGAGGGGGGAGAAAAGGGGGGGGGGAGGGAACAAAAAAAAAAGGGGGGGGGGGGAGAAAGAGGAAAGAATCTATCCGATTCTTCCCCAGAGCTTTTGCGAAAAAAGAGAGAGGAAAAGTTGAAAAAAAAAAACACGTCTTATTCTCACACACACACCGAGTTTTTTTTTTCTTTTTCTTTTGCAAGCCGTTTTCAAACAAACGGATCGTCCCCCTCTTCTTCATTGCAAACGCAGCTTTTGTCTCCCTTTCTCCCCCACCCCAAACCCCTTTTCCCGGGTGCAAAGTCCACCGAGACGCTATTTTTTTAAAAAAAAAAAAAAGGGGGGGGGGAGGAGAAACTCTGAAGTTCCTCCAGAGCCGTTTCCCCCCCCCCCCAAAAAAGCGCCCTCCGCAAGAATCCCAAGATAAAAGCGCCACCCCGTTGCAACCCCGCAGGAGGAGGACTGGGGTGGGGTACAAACCCGCCCCTCTTCTCCGGATCGAGACCAACTCCCGTTACTCCCCACCTCCGGGCTCAGGGAAATTACAACCGAGGGTGGGAAGTTGGCGTGAGGAGGGGGGGGGGGTTGGATTTAAAGGAAAGCGGGACTTTGCAAAGCCCACCCACTCCCCTCCCCCTCCCCGATTTCTTTTCTTTTAAGAGGGTTAAAGTCCTGGGTTTAAGGTTAGAATTTAACCCGCCGCCACCCAATTTCCCTCCCCCCCTCAACCCACCCACCCCCCTCCGACAAGACCGAGGTTAAGATTTAAGGTCGCCGCAACTTTTGTTCTAAGTTATAATAAATCTGAATTAATTCATTAATGTGTTAGACGTTCCTCCTTCGGATTTGGGGGCGGCGGCGGCGGCTGGGGGGGGGGCGGCAAAAGAGATTTTCAATGCCTCTATCTACAGCCCACCCCGCCCGGCCCGGCCCCCCTTTGAACGTCGCGGTGTCGGTCGGAAACAAAAGTTGCTTTTTGTGTGTGTTTTGTTTTTTTTGAAACGCTCGATTTCCACTTCGGAAAAGCTTTGCAACTTTGGTCTCCGCTCTCTCCGCCCCCTCTCTCCCATTCCTTTCTCCCACCCCCCCACCCCCCCAAAAAAATCCCCACTCGCGGGACAGGCCATTCCGACCACTCTGGAGAACGGCCTGCGATATTGGGGGAGGGGGTTTAAAAAAATGGGGGGAGGGCAAAAAATACCGATCACACCCCGGCTTCTCTTTCCCTCCCGCCGCCCCCTTGTCCGGACCCTTCTAGGCCAAGCTTTGCAGCGCTTCCGCGTTTCATATAGAGGGGGGGGGGGCAGAGAGAGAGAGAGAAGAGTCACCCCCCCTTCCCCACGATCGGCCAGATTCACTCAGCAAGCGAGTTGTTCCAGCCTCCGGATTACGCCCCCCCCCCTCCTCTTTCACTATGGACGCTTCAACTGGTTGCGCGGAGCAGCAACGTGGCGCTTCGTCTCCGTGCAACACTCTTTCAAATCAGCAAATCTCCCCCCCCTTATACACACCACACACACACGCACAAATCTGGATTTATTTCCTTCTCCGTTCCAAGTGCCAGAAGTTGACAGAAGGAAACTACCGTCCCCCATGTCTTTCTCTTCCCCCCCCCCGGTGATTGGCGGCATGGATGGGGAGGGGGCGGGCGGGCAGGGGTTGGGGAGGGGGGAGAGAAAGAGCCTCGATCCAAGGCCTTTTCTTTCTCCCAAATGCCGCGCTCGCGATCCACCCCCTCAAATCAACCCCGCCACCCCATTCATTCGGCGGCCCCCTCAAACCGCCCGCGAGACTCGTTGCAGAACGGGGGGGAGTCGGGTGGTGGGCGACGGAGAGGGGGGGAGACGTTTAACCATGGAGGGAGGGAAGGGTTCGAGGCGCCCCCCCTTATTTCATCCCCCCACACTCTCCCGTTTCGAAGTCTTGGGGGGGGGGAAAGATTTCCCCTTCTCGGCTCCGGCAGCCGATCCTTCGCTCGTTCCCGCAGGCAGGCGGCAGACTTGCCGAGCCGAGCCGAGCCGAGCCGAGCAGCCGCCGGGGCTGGGAAAAATGCAACAGGTCCGCTTCAACACAAACTCCGGAGCGTTTGCAACGGGCTGCCGTGCGTCCCGCTCGCCTCCCCTCTCCGGCCGGCCTGGCCAAGCGCTTCCTCCCGGGAGTGGGAGGGAGGGAGGCTGCTCAACTCCTGCCCGCTGTCTCCCTTCGCGGCCGGAGCCCGAGCCTAGGCAGGCAAGCAGGCAAGCAAGCGGCCGGGAAGCTGGAGGGGAAGAGAGCCGGGAGAACCTCGCCCGCAGCCCGATTCTCCACCCTTTCCCAGCAGGAACCTCCATTACGGCTGCACCCAAGCAGGCAGGCAGGCAGGCAGGCAGGCAGGCGAGCCCGCCGCGGGATCTTTCCCTTCCCCGGCTGCCCCGCCAGCACGTCCCGTTTTGGGATCGGAGGCGCCAGAAATCCCCCACCCCCTCTCCAGTCCCCTCCCCCCCATTTGACGCCGGACTACAATCTCCATCAGCCGCCGCACCTCCAGCGGCTGCGAGAGCGCAGGTGAGGCGGAGGAGGACGGGAGTGTGTGTGTGTGGGGGGGGGAGGCAGCACGTTTGGAGGAGCCCCCACGTCTCCGCTTTGATGTGCCCCCCAAGTTGGGTCTCTTTTTAGGGACCATCCCCGGCCCTCCTCCATCGCCTCCCCGTCGGCTCCTCGATCTCGCCAGCCCTTCCCCTTACGGTCCTCGGCCCCTCGCCCCATTCATTCCCCCAAGGTCCGTCCTTCCCCGTCCACCCCGGGTCGCCTCCCCCGCTCCGATCCCCGAGAACGGCGAGGCAGAGCAGAGGACGGCGGCCGGGCTTGGGGGGGGGGAGGCAGGAGGCAGGAATCATGGAAGTAAGTTGCCTGCATCCCCTCCAACTTTTCCAGCCCACGTGTCCTGGTGGTCATCCACCGACAGACACCCCCTCCCCTCTCCGCCTCCCCCCCCCCATTTGAAAGCCCCGAAGCATCAACGTGGGACCCCTCTGGCCAGTCCCCACCTGCGTCCGCCGGGGTCTTCATGGCTTCCTCGCGCCGCAGCCTCCAGCCGCCGGGTCGGTCTCGGGCTCTGGCCCCCCTCGTTTCCCCCCCTCGGCTTCATATGGAGCCGGGACGCCCACGCCCCCCCGTCGCACGTCACCGCCGCGTCGCCATAGACACGCTGAGCCCGCCTCTCCGCCTCGGCTCCGCCCACAGAGCTCACGACGGAGGGGGGGGGGCGAGTTAAAGGGGCGGCAGACGGCACCTTGGGTGGGATGGCCGTTTGCGGGGGCGGGGGAGGAGGAGCAGGAGAGGAGGAGGAGGAGGGGGGCTATAAGGGTGGCGGGAGGATGCCTGGAGACGCGCGCGAGAGACAGAGACAACCGGGACAAACTCCCCGAAGGCTTTTTGCAACAGGCTTAAGGTGTTCCCGAACCTTTGACAAAAAAAAAAAAAAAGAAAAGAAAAGAAGAAAACTTATATAACCTTATTTACACCAGGGGGAAATGAACGTCGTAACTCCAGAAATAGGGAGTCCTCGCCTTAACGACTATAACGGAGCCCCAGCCTTTCTGTGATGAAGCGAGTCGTTCGTTAAATTGAGTTTTGCCTTGTTTTTAGGATGACCTGTCTTGCCAAAGTTGTTAAGTGAGAATCACTGCCCTGGTTGGTAAGTTATAGTCACATGGTCGTTAAGCAAATCTGGCTTCCCCATCGACTTTGCATTGTCAGGAAGGGGATCACACGTGACCCTGGGACACTGCAACCGTCCTAAGTAAGAGGGAATTGCCAAGCGTCTGAATTTCAATCACTACAGTGGTCCTTAAGTGTGGGAAACGGTCAGATGTCACTTTTCTCAGTGCCGCTGTCACTTTGAACGGTCACTGAATGAAATGTTGTAAGCCGAGGATTACTTGTATGTAGAAAGTAAGCATGTGTGCTTATCGTGAGCCCCTTTCCAAAATTTGGAATTTGTAGGGTCCAAAGTTTGGTGTACCAGTGAATGGACTGCATTTTAAAATCGAGGAGATAGTATCTTGGTATACTATAGAGCAGTGTTTCTCAACCTTGGCTGCTGGACGATGTGTGGACTTCAACTCCCAGAATTCCCCAGCTCTGCTCTGCTCTGCTGGCTGGGGAATTCTGGGAGCTGAAGTCCACACATCGTCCAGAGGCCAAGGTTGAGAAACACTGCTATAGAGGAAGCAGAAGGAATCAACTCATTTCTGGTCTGGATGGCAGGTTTTCTTGTTTGTTGAGAATGGCATCTTGCAGCCGTCTTTGGCATTTACTCTCAGAACTGTGCAAGACTGCAGCTTAAATAGAGATTTAACCACTTCCACTATCTCTCTAAAAATGAAACTGCGGATGGCAGAGTGTCTTCCTTACACATTTGCATCACAGTTTTCTCAAAACAAACAGTTATACAAATGTTATAACTAAATACTTAGTCCCTGATTATCATTCCCAAATCACAATTGTGACAAAATAAAAGAAAAAGAAAAATAAACTAAGAGCTTAAAGGCAGATATTTCCCAGGAGCATCATAACAAGATTTTGTGTGTGTGTGTGTGTGTGTGTGTGTGTGTGTGTACCATTTCTTTTCCATGTATTTCTCTTCATTTTTGTGGTTTTTGACTACAGTGTTTTTCTGGTCTTGGTATTTTTGGGTGTGACATTTATTGTCACCGCTGCATTATATTAATTCTAATGTTTATTTTGTCCCACTGTTTTACAGTACCTTAATAGCTGCTTTGAAGGGGCTTTGCACCCTAAAAGATGGCCTAAAGGTAGTTTAAAAAAATAAAACATAATATAAACAACCCTTTTATAAATGAGAATTACAACACCATCCCAAATAACTTTAACATTCCAACCTCGTAGCAAAATTCACACATTGTTCATGTAAAACTTGGTAATTTCACATGATAACCTGGTTCGCAGGTGCTGCACTATATGCCTGCTCACCTGAATTTTTCATTTAGTCTACAGATAGTCATTGACTTACAACCCTAAAGGCCTGCTCATTATGGTCGTAAGTCAAATTAGTCATAAAACAGCTCACCCATGTGACCAACCACGTTTTATGACAATTTTTGCTGTGGCAATTAGCCGTAAAATGAACACCACAGTTGTAAAGTCATTAGTTGTAAAATGAATGCCACAGTCGTAAAGCAAACCAGTTGTTTGCTGTGGACCGATTTTGCTAAAAACTGGAAATAAATGCCAGTTTTCAGGGGGGAAAAATGTTGTAAAAATGTGGATGTTTTGACTGCAAGACATAACAAACAGCCATAAATGGGGGGGCTGGTTGCCGAGTTGACCACATGGAGGGGGCAACCCTCAGAATTTAGAACTTGTGTGCTTTTTTAGGCCTGTTGTAACTTTGAATGGCCACTAAACAACTGGTTGTAAGTTGAGGGTTACTGATAAGTGTGTGATTGAACCAAATCGCTGGGAAGAGATGGAAGATGGAGCAGAATCAGAGGTGGTATCCTGTTTCCCCTAAAATAAGACCTCCCCTGATAATAAGCCCAACTGGGCTTTTGAGTGCATGCGCTAAATCAAGCCCCCCCCTGAAAATATTTAAACACATGCGCAGCTGGTCCCCGCCATTTCCTCTGGTTTCCTCCACGTGCCCTAAAAGGCCAAGCGCTTATTTCGGGGTTCAAAAAAATATAAGACAGGGTCTTATTTTCAGGGAAACACGATATTCAGCTGATTCAGACCAGTTCAAGCGAACTGGTAGTGGCGACTGTGGGTGGCCTACCTGCCTACCGCCTACCCGCTTGGTATAATGCCGTCCTATTTAGCCACATTTTTGAGGCCAGGTGCATTTGCGGAAGGTGTGTGCAAGAGCAAAGCCAGATTAATGCCAGGAAGGCGCGCACGCGAGGGAAGTTCATGCACGGAAGGCTGGGCGCACGCACGGAAGCCGCATGCATGATGCGACCATGAGTGCTCGCGGCAAACCAGTGGTAAGAATATGTGAAGCCCACTGCTGAGCAGATTGCAAAAGGAGAAACAAATGCACTTCCATTCAATGCTTTTGTTTACCTCAGAGATATTTGTAGGCCCTGTATCTTCACCACAAACCGGCCCAAGAACCCAAACGGAGAAACTGCGAACCGCTAAGCACCCTCCTCATTGTGTTTGAGGATGGGATGGGAGGCTTTTGAAGCGGACTTCCAAGAATGAAGTCCGGCAGATTATCCTTTTGCCTGACATAATCGGGAATACTTTATCCAGAGGCTGATAAAATCTAGACCTCGTAGAGGCCCAAGCTGCAACAGTCCCTAGACGAGGAGGGAAGGATGTGGAGTTGAGGTCTTAAAAAGAGAAAGATTTACGGTTTATTGCTGCAAATACCCTGGAGGCACAGATTTTAAAACAAACATGTCCTGCGATGGCAACAAAGCAGAAGAAAAGAGGAAAGAACTAAAAAGGCCTTCTGCAAACAGCCGAAGGGAGTAGGGAAAGGGCATAAAAGCAGATGATAAGATGAATGGCTAAGGAAGAATGTCCAGACAATGGACTAAAAGCACATGATGCTATTAGGTTTGTTGAAGCTAAGCAGGGATCAAGCTTCGGCGGGGGACAAGCTAATCACAACTGGCTTGGCCACTCTGGCAGACCCTGGCAGTTACCTCGAGGGCACCTGCCCTGCCAGCAACAGAACCCCCACACAAATGAGGTTAGGCCCACTCCCACAGTCCTGGGAGATGCAGCAAACCATCGGGGGATACTTTTATCAACTTAATATATCAAAGTGCCTGGGGATCCGGCAGTGGTTCGAAGCCTACGAGGAGGCTGCGTTGGTTACACACGTGACTTGCATTTGCCCGCTTGTTATGTCATCTGGTTCTCAAATGTTCCTTTCCATTGGGTTCTAGGGCAGTTAATTGTTCTTTATGGACCTTTGCATTTGATTTATTAGTTGTTTTAATGCGGTGAATTGTCCAGAATCGCACATGTGAGATGGGCAGCTATAAAGGAAGGAAGGAAGGAAGGAAAAGAATGTAAGAGACGGATGGAAGGAAGGAAGGAAGGAAGGAAGGAAGGAAACAGAAAAAGAAAGAAAGAAAAAAGTGGGAAAGAAGGAAAGAGGCAGAAAGAAAAGGAAGGAAGGGAAAAAATGAAAGGAGGGAAAGAAGGAAGGGAAAGAAAAAAAAAGGGAGGGAAAGAAGGAAAGGTAGAAAAGGAAGGAAGACTAAATAAATAAAGTAATGTAGAAACTACCAATTTTTTTCCTTTGTCAGGAAAAACTGGCCTTTTATCTGCAACATTATTATACTATATACAGTTTATATACAAATTTTCTATTCTGCCCTATAGCCAAAGCTCTCTGGGAAGCTTACAGATGCACTGAAAACACTGAAACGTTCTGACTCAGTTTGCCAAAGTTGCTAGCCCTATGAAGCCCATCATTGTTGAACGAGGCCGACCGCTCAGCTTTGCTATGAACACAACCGAACCGCCAGGCACCACCACGCAGGCTGAGCCGTACACCCAACGCACCGCACCAGAAACTAGGCCTCCCCTCCCTGCCTTTTCATTCCAGCGGGTTCTGCAAAGCCTTCGTCAAAATCCCACGTTAATGGAAAAGAGGAAGAAGAAGAACCGAGTTTCGGGTTGGCCTAATAATCTGAAGCATAAAGCTTTTTTTTTTTTTTTAAGTTCTGCTAACTTTGGGTGAACGTCTCGCCTGAAAAGGCAAAAAAAAAATGGTTAGGAAGGATGCTTCTGTGCGGGAGGCCGCATGGGCCGATTTTGGCAAAGCACTGGGTGGAACGCAGCACCCGAGGGCTCGCCAGGATCCTGAGAAAACTCGGCGTACGAGGATGGGAGCAAAGCAGTTGCTTGTTCCCCGGGCCACGGGGCATTAAAGCAGGCAGCAGCAAATGTGAAAGAATGCAAATGGGGCGGGATCTCTGTCCAGGCACGTTGGGGAGTGTGGAAGATTCCATGCTGCCCTGCGAGAGAGACAATGATCAGAGCTAGGATGGCGGGTTGTGGGGGAGAAAGCTAGCTGGGAAATCCCTGAGACAGAACAGCAGCAGCTCAGAGTGCAGAATTGTTTGGCAGCTGCAACCAAAGAAATGGAGCCTGGGCTGTAGAAGAGTGCAGTTGTGGTGGGGATGGGGAGACGGGACGACTAATAATCCCTAAATTTGAGAGGGTAATCCTGGATTCCCTAAATCTGGGATCCCTGGATCTCCAACCCTGTTGGTCTTTCGTAAGGCTTTAAAAAACTTGGCTGTGTATGTACCAAAGCTTTGGGATCGGAATGTATTTAAGGTCCCCCCGTTTCTTGGTTTTTAGTGTTAGTTGGTTAACTCTCTCAGCTTGCTGCGTGTAGGTATTTTGGGAGGTTTTTAAGTTTTGGTGGTGGTTGTTTTTTTTAAAAAAATTGAATTGTTTTAGAGTTGTAGAATTGTGAGCTGCCCAAAGTCACTGAGTTGAGATGGGTGGCTATAGAAATTGAAACTGGGTGGACTTCAACTCCCAGAATTCCCCAGCCAGCACCGCTGGCTGGGGAATTCTGGAAGCTGAAGTCCACCAGTTTCAGAGAGCTGAGGTTGAGAAACATTGGAGTAAGTAAATAAATAAAAGGAAGGAAGGAAGACAGACAGGCAGGAAGTCCTGACTACCAGAAAGACAGAGGGGGAATTCCGAACAGCAGCAAGGAAGGCAACTGGATTTTAGCAACGTCACTTGCTGCAGAAAAGTGAGAAGAGTGAATCACTCACGACTGGCTCTGCTCGTGACCCAAGAAGCCGTAAACCACAGTTTACAAATCACCCTGGTTTGGTTTAAGCAGCAGGCTTGGCCAACGTGAAAGCAACCACATCATAAGCTGGCGCTGGGTGTGAACCCCACCTGCCTTGGGTGCCGTTTGCATACAAGGATCCTTTATGGCAATGGAGCTCTTGAGTATAGCCGGGAGAGCGGGGGAGGGGAGCTTCCTATCTTACCTAGCAGGAATCCCCAGAGATATCAGCCAGGTTGAATCCTCGAATTCCATGTAAGGAGCTCAGTTAAAAAGATCAGATTTCCAGTCCTTACAATTATGTTCCTTCCTTCCTTCCTATCTTTTCCGTCTTTCCTTCCTTCTGGTGTTTCCTTCCTTCCTTCCTTCCTTCCTTCCTTCCTTCCTTCCTTCCTTCCTTCCTGTTTTTTCCTTCCTTCCCTCCCTCCTTTACTGTGTTTTCCTCCATCCCTTCCTTCTTTACTGTCTTTCCTTCCTCCCTCCCCCTCCTTACAGTCTTTTCCTTCCTTCCTTCTGGCATTTCCTTCCTTCCTTCCTTCCTTCCTTCCTTCCTTCCTTCCTTCCTTCCTTCCTTCCTTCCTTCCGGCATTTTCTTCCTTTTTATTTTGCTCCCTCCCTCCCTCATCCTAGTTAGTCCAATGCCTTGTGATGAAGTTTTCCTAGACATCTCAAAGAGATTTTTAAAAATTTAATAGCATTTCATCCTTTTCACCCGCCCTCCCCAGAGTAAATAGTCATGGTATGAAACTGTGCAAAAGGAAGTGGAATTTTTTAAAGACAGGTTGCTGTAAAGTTCCAGAAAAGATTTGGAGGGAAGTAAAATAACTAAAGAAAGAGAAAGGAAGATGGAAGGACCAGTTTACACTTCCTCAAACTGGGATTAATCTGAACACATTGGGAAAGCACCAGGTTTAACAGCAAGGACCTAAATAGCATCTCTGGGAATTTTAGACTAAAATTCTATGTATATATTTAAGAAATAAGCTCTAGCAGGTAGGGGTAGTTTTAAAACTTTGTCCAGCTTTGGGCACCATTGCACTTTTTTGATTTATTTGCTTATCTCCTGAAAAGTTGCATGCAATACAACCATTAATCCTGTGGTGATTATGGGGGCTGGCTTCTGAATTAACCCAATGCATCCCTTGTTGGATATACGGGAAATCTGTTGTGAATGCACGTTGCGTTGAAGAGTATGACTGGATTCACAAAGGGAGTTAAATCATAACATATACAGGTAGTTCTTGATCTACGACCAGTTGCTTAATGAACAGTCAAAATTATAATGGGCCCAGAACAGGTGCTTCGCAACCTGTTAAAGCATACCTGGCCTCTGAATCTGAGCTTGGTTGACACTTCGGCAAGAAAACCACCAAGCCCAAGGACCCCAATACTCAACCCTAAACTACAAATATTCTCTTCTCTTAGTAAACAGGTTTTGTCCTATAAATCCTATAAAATTGTTCAAGCTCAGCCATTTTGAAGGTGGACAGAATTTCAACTCCCAGAATTGCCCAGTTGTATAGCAGAGCTGGCGGGGGAATTCTGGGAGTTGAAGTCCACCCATCTGAAAGTTGCCAAGCTTGGGAAAGACTGCTATGGAATAATGTGAAACCATTAAAAAAAAAGTAGTTTTGACTGCTTCAAAATGGTATACATAAACTAACAGTTCAAAATTATTATTCTGAGGGCATCAACAAAAGAACAGCCTGAGGGTGCCAACTGAAAAATAACCCAGAACTGCCCAGAACCCTAAGCACGCCACACCCTTTATTTGCAGGTAAATATTACTGATTGACGTGCATTAATTTTTTTTCCCCAAAATCCTGGAGCCAGCCTTCCCCAGTGACTCCCACCCCACCCAACTGATCCCCAGGCTGTTGTGAAATGGGTGATTCCTTGTAGCAGGGAGAAAGAGCTATGAAAGCAACAAGCAAACCAACTAATGGAACAACAATGCCGCTCTGGTTTTAATCAAGTCTTGCCTATTGCCAAGATAATGAACCCACATTTGGATTCTCATACCAACTGGGCCCAAATGCTGAGAGGGCGATATGGAGTATTGTATTAAAACCTTGATTTCTCAGAAGTGGGTTGCTAAACGAAATCTGGTGGAGATCTAAAGGAAAGCTCTTGTCGGTTCATGTGAAATTTCCATTTACAGATAGTCCTCGACTTAACAACAGTTCATTTAGTGACCGGTTAAAGTTATAACGGCACTGAAAAAAGGTGGACTTATGAACATTTTTCACAGTTATGATCTTTGGGGCATCCCCGTCTTCATGTGATCAAAATTCAAACCCTTGGTAACTCATATTTATGACAGTTGTAGCGTCCCGGGTCATATGGCCTCCTCTTGCGACCTTCTGACAAGCAAAGTCAAGGGGGAAGCCGGATTCACTTAACAACCGGGTTACTTACTTATCGACTGCAGTGATTCACTCAAGGAAGGTCATAAAATGGGGCAAAACCAGGGGTGAAATGCTCCTGGTTCAGACCAGTTCGGCCAAACCGGTAGTGATGGCAGCTGGTAGTTTGGAGAACCGGTAGTGATGGAAGGGCGAGGCTCCTCCCACCCACCTGGACATCGTTACTTCCTGGTTTTAACCAGGAAGTAACCACGCGTGCATGCACTTCCAAACCGGTTGGAAGGTAAGTAGATTTCACCCCTGGCCAAAACTCACTTAATAAATGTTGGACGTAACAACAGACTTTTGGGGCTCAGTTGAAGGAATATCTTCAGGAGCATCTAAAGGCAGGGTGTGTCCAACCTTGGCAACTTTTCAACCTGTGGACTTCAACTCCCAGAATTCCACAACCAGAGCTGAACTTCACAAGTCTTAAAAGTTGCCAAGGTTTGACATCTTTGATCTAAGGCAGGTGTGGGCAACTATGCCCTCTTTACAATTTGTGGACTTCAATTCCCAGAATTCCTGAGCCAGCATGACTGGCGCAGGAACTGTGGAAGTTGAAGTCCACAGGATGTAAAGGGGCCACGGTTGTCCACCCCTGATCTAAGGGCTTCCCTTGGTCGCTCAGCCTCTAAAAGTGTGCCCCTATGTACAGGACTAATGTCACACAATGCCAAAAATGTGAAACAAACCTCTACTGGTTGGGTTTCCACACGTTGTCAAAGCATAAACCATGATTTCCATGCCCCAATGTCTGTCAAGGTGAAATCTACGAAGCTGAAACCAAACTACTATTATGGAGTCGTGTTGCGAAGCTCTCACCTTTGTCTAATTTATTTTCAACAGCCCTCTAAAGGAGCACAAGCCACCTTCTAAAGTCTTCCCAACCTGACACTCTTCAAAATGCATTAAAACTCCAAGCTCCGTCTTTCTCTAACCTCCGTGATGACCGACATTGAAATCCGCTTTCTCTGGAGGACCAAGATTAGAAGAGGCTAGTAACTAAATGATGCCAACTCTGAAGAATACTGTCTTTTGTCTCTTAGATTTGATATTCCAGTTCAGTGGCTCTTGAGTCATGGATTTCCATGGAAACTTATCTTCCCAATGAGAAGGTCAATAATAAAATACAGATTTTTTTTTACCCAAAAAAAGAAGAAGCAGCTTCTCCACCAATCCTTCACAATCCACAGCTGCGTGAGAAGACTGGCTGACTTTAGGATGCAGCCACATCACAGTTTCTTTAGAATTTGTCCCCAGAATCTGTTGCAACATGTTGGGTTTCTATGGGAAAAAACCACTCCGTGTTTCTTCGCAGAAAAATGAGTGGAAAAAGGGGATTTCCTGAAAGTTTTTAAGGCTTGGTTTAGCCTTAATTGTCCCAGAATTCCAGGCAAACTTTCTATGTCGCTTACATTCTACATAGGCCATGACCTGTAGCTTGGATTACAGTATATATAGGCAGTCCTGGATTTACAACAGTTTGTTTAATGACCAGAGATACAATGGCATTGAAAAAAAATGACTTATGACTGTTTTTCACGCTCATGGCCATTATAGCATCTCCATGGTCATGTGATTCAGATGCTTGACAACTCGCTCGTATTTATGACGGCTGCAGTGTCCCGGGGTCACATCATCCCTTTTTTACGACCTTCTGACAAGTAAAGTCAACGGGGAAGCCAAATTCACTTAGCAACTGTGTTACTGCCTTAACACCTGCAATGATTCATTTAACAACTACAGCCAAAAAGATCTAAAATGGGGCAAAACTCACTTAACATCTGTCTCACTTACAGTCAGCTTAGCTACAAAAAATGTTGGGCTCATTTCTGGTTGTACGTCGAGAATTACCTGTACCTCTTAAATTTTAACAGTGTCCTCATTTGCAGAGAAGAGCTGGAAAAAAAATCCACAAACCTTAGACAGACTTTTAAAAATCGGGATGATGTTGGCCACCAAAACCTTGAAAACAAGATTTCTATTCTTGCTCCCAATCTTCTCATTTTAACTTTTTTTTTTCATTGCAATGACAGGTAGTTCTCAACTTACGACTACAATTAGATTTCTGTTATTAAGCAAGTCGTTTGCCAGTCTTTCTCTCATTCCCCCCCCCCCCCGCCAATGACTATGCTGGGACTGATCCGTGTTCTCGAACAAAAAAGATTCATGCTTCATCATGCCTCCACCTATGCTGAGCGTTGCCTGCTTTTCCTTCTGTTTAAATAAAGGGTTGGATTAAGATGGCAACCGAGCAAGTTTCTGGCTTGTCTGATGATTGCAGGTGGTAGCATCTCATGTTTATTTAAGCTGTCATTTTAAACCGCCGAGATTTTGCCTTCCATAAGTAAATACGTTTTGTAGGCATGCATGCGTAAGCAGTCACTTGAGAGCTGAAAAACATGAGTTTACATTAGCAAAAAGGCTGACGGTTTCGTTAATGAACAAGCCCACTACAAATTCAATTTGCACAGGATTCATCTCTCTTCCAAATCTCTTCTACTGCGGAATATATCATCAGGCTATTATACTGCTGCTGCTGGAAATAGACTTCCGTGCTATTTCCTGGTCAATTACTGTGCAATAACATCCCAAATCATGCTTGCTTATAAGGACAATCCGCCATTCCATGAGACTTACAAGTTGCGTCCTCACGACATGCTTGCCCTGTTTAATGAATCAACCCGTTTCTGGGTTTTGTACTGCATGCTGAAAGATAAAATTATCCCAGCGATCTGGGTTCGTACTAAACCACGAAACCCTTCAGTATACTGTGTGAAAGGAGCTGCTAGGTTTGCAACAGGTCGGCTTAAGTGTGTTGTGAGAAAATGGCTATCCTAGGAGCCATGGTGGCGCAGTGATTAGAATGCAGTATTGCAGGCTAACTCTGCCCACAACTAGGAGTTAGATCAGTGGTGAAATCTGAACCGGTTTACTACCACATGTGCACCAAATGTGAGGTGCGCACACGCAGTGCACACCAAAAGGAGGCATGCGGTAAGTAGAACAGCGCACGAGGGAGGGGGGGGTGATCAGCTGTGGGGCGCAATTTTTTTTTTTTTACTTTTAAAAGCATTGCTTTTAAAAGTAAAAAAAAAAAGCCTCTGACCATCGCGCGGCTCAGCTGGGATCGTCAGAGGCTTTTTTTTTTAACCTTTTAAAAATATTTTTTCTACCACCTCTTAGAAAAAATGCTTTTCAAAGTAAAAAAGCCTCTGACGATCGTGCAGCTCAGCTGGGATCGTCAGAGGCTTTTTTTTTTTAACCTTTTAAAAGTATTTTTTCTACAACCTCTTAGAAAAAATGCTTTTCAAAGTAAAAAAAAAAAGCCTCTGATGATAGAGCGGCTCAGCTGTACATGGGAGTGGGGGGAACGCAGAGATTTTTGCTCCGAACCACCCGCCATCATCGCTATCGGATCGGGCGATCCGGTCCGAACTGGGAGCATTTCACCCCTGAGTTAGATATCAAAAAGGGCTTCTTCCATGACCCTTACATTATTATTCGGGTGGGAAGCAGAAGATAATGTCACGTTTCCACAAAACAGTAACTTATAGGCAGCTATGCCTTCCTGGAAACCCCTTCCATGTTTTGTACCCCAACCGTTCCCTGCCGCTAAAATGCAGCATCAGGAAAGGTGGACTTATGCTGGACTGATCATCCTGGCTTGAGGCTTGCTTTCCCAGCCAAAGTTAAGACGTGTACCTGGTGGCTTAGGAATGGCAGCTTATCGGGTTCTGTACTGTAAAACAGGTTAGCATAGCAGCTGATCGAGGGGGGGGGAATCAAGTCCTGACAAGACATGAAATACTTCGCTTAGCCTGTCACGCTAACGAAGATGCCAAGCAGCGGTTCGCGGAAATGCACTGAGGACACTCTTTTTCGATCACCGTTAAACCGGGGTTACCATTTTTAAAGGCAGGATCTTTGGTTCGAAGAAGCCCCTATGCACTAGTGGTGGGTTGATCAATAGGAAATAGGAACTCGGTTCCCCTAGATCAGTGTTTCTCAACCTTGGTAGCTTGAAGATGGGTGGACTTCAACTTCCAGAATTCCCCAGCCAGCGCTGCTGGCTGGGGAATTCTGGGAGTTGAAGTCCACCCATCTTCAAGCTTCCAAGATTGAGAAACACTGCCTTAGATCGAAATGCGTCCGTGATGATGTCTGGGCGGGTGAGTGGAGCCTCCAGCCGCCATTGCTACCGGTTTGTGTGAATTGGTAGAACCCCACCACTGCTTTAGAAGCTAGAAGGAGAAGATCCAAACAGGAATGGATCCTCTAAAGCAGTGTTTCTCAACCTTGGTAGCTTGAAGATGGATGGACTTCAACTTCCAGAATCTGGGAGTTGAAGGGATTCTGGGAGTTGAAGTCCACCCATCTTCAAGCTTCCAAGGTTGAGAAACACTGCCCTAGATCAAAATGCAACAACAGGCTGGAGCTGTATATGTGGTATGTGTGAGTGCAGTCATCATTGTCCCGCACTGCCGATCTCCACGGGGACTTATCTCTCTGCTCCAGGCCTTAGGGCTGCACCCCAATCTCAAGGGGGTAATTACAGAGATGTTTGTTTTCGATTGCCTCATTTAGACACAAGTGACTTGTGCCGTACAGAAGCTGCCTTGTTCGTATGTGTGCCTATCTGCATATATATATGTGTGTGCGTGTGTGTATTTGCATGGAACCGACTGATGCAACAATTCAACATTCGGAGGAAGTATTGTTACCTTCTTCATTAGAAGGGAGCCGTGTCTTCTAATGCAGTGTTTCTCAGCCTTTAAGCTGGGCGGACTTCCAACTCCCAGGATCCCCCAGCCAATGTAGTCCTCGACTTACAACTGTTCATTAAGTGACCATCCGAAGTGACGACAGCACTGAGAAAAGGGACTTAACGACCATTTTTCTTACGTTGCAGCATCTTCCCCACCGTCCGGTGATCAAAATTCAGAAGCTGGGTAAGCGACTCCTATTTATGACGGAGTCCGGTGGATCCCCTTTTGGCGACTTTCTGACAGGCAAAGTCCATGGGGGAGCCAGGTTCACTTAACAACCGTGTTGCTCACTTAACAATGGCAGTGGTTCGCTGAGCAACCACAGCCCAAAAAAAAAAAGAGGTCATTTCACAAATGTCTCACTTAGCAACATAAATGTCGGGCTCCGTTGTGATCGTAAGTCGACAATTATCTGTAGTTTGGAACTGTAGTGGGTTTCACTTACCTTGGCTACTGGTTTGGATCGGTAAGCGTGCGTGTGGTGCTTCTGTGGATGCGCAGAGCGTCTGTGATGATGTCCAGGCAGGTGAGCGGAGCCTCTTGCCGCCACTGCTACCGGTTCGTGAGAACCGGTAAATCCCCACCACTGCCTTGACAGCTAGGAGGAGAAGATCCAAACAGGAATGGATCCTCTAAAGCAGTGTTTCTCAACCTTGGAAGCTTGAAGATGGGTGGACTTCAGCTCCCAGAATCCCCCAGCCAGATGGCTGGGGGATTCTGGGAGTTGAAGTCCACCCATCTTCAAGCTTCCAAGGTTGAGAAACATTGCTCTAAAGCAAGAATTTGGGGACGGATGGACCGTCTTCTATTCTGCCCCCCCTCCTTTATTTCTTCAATATTCCTTCCAGGTCAAACGAAGGGCTTGGGCCATCCCTGGAGACGGACTCTTTGAAACAGCAAGGACTAAAATTAGAAGCCCTGTAACTACGCGTGGAGGCGTGGGAGGCCTTAGCGGCTAGGGAGCGAGCCTGAATTATTCCTAACTTTTATTAATTACAGTGTTAGTAACACCTGAGGCAGCCTGGAGCATGCATGCCCAGAAAGACACGCGCATCTGTAGGCAGTCACACACCTGTACAAAAGCTCCTTGGGCGAGAGGAAGCGAGGTCTAACAAGCAGGTCTAAAGGGCAGGGAGGTATTTAAGGCGCCACTAACCTGCTCTCCAGTCTGCCGCGGCTCCATCCCGTTTCGCGTCTGGCAATCGACATCCACAATGCATTCCACTGCAAGGCGGGCTCCAGCTGCGCCAAAAAAACCAACAGTGCAATGTTACCCAGTAGGTGGGTGGGGGGGGGGAAAAGGGGGGGTAAACACAATTTATCTTTTTGTTCTGTAGCTGTCATCTCCCTGCGACACCCAGTCAAATGACCAGTCATAAAACTCCATTTTACAGATTTTACAGAGTTAGAAGGGACCTTGTAGGTTCGTGATGGCGAACCTATGGCAGGCGTGCCACAAGTGGCATGCGGAGCCATATTGTTGGGCACACGAGCGTTGCTCTAGGTCAGCTCCAATGCGCATGCATGCACCAGCCAGTTGATTTTCGGGCCTTCCAGTCCCACTGGAAGTTGGCAAATGGGCCGTTTCCGGCCTCCGGAGGGCCTCTAGGGGGTTGAGGAAGGCCATTTTTGCCCTCCTCAGGCTCTAGAAAGCCTCTGGAGCCTGGGGAGGGCGAAAAACAAGCCTACCAGGCCCACCGTGCCATCACGTGCCAAAAGTGTAGGGAGCATGGGGGAGGTCGTGTGCACATGCGTGGGGGGATTGGGGCACATTGAATTATGGATATGGGAACGTGTACACTTCCCCTGCTTTTGGCACACAACGGCAAAAAGCTTAGCCGTCACTGTTGTAGGTCATCAAGTCCAACCTCCCACCCAAGCAGGAGACACTACACCGGAGTGTAGAGACTACACCACTACTCTTTGGGCTCTCTGCTGTGGCTCCCTATCAGGTGATGCCACCTCACCTATAGTAGGTGATGCTACTATAACCATCGTAAATACATGCCGATTGCCAAGTGCCCAAATTTTGATCATATTTAACCTGGGATCCTATGCTGGTCCTAAGTGCAAGAAAAGGTCATAAGTCATTTTTTTTTCCAGCCCCGTCGTAACTTCTAACTTACTTGCTAAAGGAACGGTTGTAAGTCAAGGACTACCTGTGATCGCAAAAAAGATGGGAGGGAAAGAGCCCTTCGTTTTAGCAGCAGAGAAAAACGTAGCGTTGAAAACTGAAATCGCACCCTGGAATGCTGAGTCCATTGCTCTTCCTTCTCATCGCCTTTTAATAAGCGACCACCAACCTTCAATAATGACATACAATACCTTTCTTTTACTTCACCTACAGCTGGGCCCTGGAGAAAAAGCATTCCTGTTTCAAACACCAGCATTTATGCTTTGGTCTTGGAAATCTTTGCCAGTAACGTCAATCTGCAATTGACCCCTGAGCTGGCAACACATAGAAGAGCTGCAAAGGATTGGCCTTCGCCAATAGCACTAGCAAAAGCCCTTACTTATATACCGCTTCATTGTGCTTTTAAAGTCCTCTCTAAGCAGTTTACAGAGTCAGCCTCTTGCCCCCAACAATTTGGGTCCTTATTTTACCCACCTCGGAAGGATGGAAGGCTGAATCAAACTTGAGCCAGTCAGGATCGAACTCCTGACTGTGAGCAGACTTAGCTTGCAATATTGCATTATAACAAGTGTATTACCATTCCTTCCTTCCTTCCTTCCTTCCTTCCTTCCTTCCTTCCTTCCTTCCTTCCTTCCTTCCTTCCTTCCTTCCTCCCTCCCTCCCTTCCCTTCCCTTCCCTTCCCTTCCCTTCCCTTCCCTTCCCTTCCCTTCCCTTCCCTAGCAATAGACTTATTTACTGCTTCACAGAGTTTTACATCCCTCTCTAAGCGGTTTACAGAGTCAGCCATTTGCCCCCAACAATTTGGGTCCTTATTTTACCCACCTTGGAAGGATAGAAGGCTGAGTCAAACTTGAGCCAGTCAGGATCGAACTCCTGACTGTGAGCAGAGTTAGCTTGCAATATTGCATTATAACAAGTGTATTACCATTCCTTCCTTCCTTCCTTCCTTTCCTTCCTTCCTTCCTCTCTCCCTCCCTTCCCTTCCCTTCCCTTCCCTTCTCTTCTCTTCCCTAGCAATAGACTTATTTACTGCTTCACAGAGTTTTACATCCCTCTCTAAGCGGTTTACAGAGTCAGCCATTTGCCCCCAACAATCTGCACCCTCATTTCACCCACCTTGGAAGGATGGATGGTGGAGTCAACCTTGAACAACTACTTCTCGATTTACGACCACAACTGAACCCAAACTTTCTGTGGTTAAGCAAGTTCGGCTCTGCTTTACGACATTTCGTATCACCGTTATTCAGTGAATCCCCTGCCGTTGATAAGTGAGTAACCTGATTGTTGAGTGAATCTGGCTTCTCTGTTGACTTTGCACATCAGAAGGTGGCAAAAGGGGATCATGTGACAACCGCCCCCCCTCCCCCCCCGGACACACCAATGGTCATAAGTATGAACCCGTTGCCAAGCCTCTGGAATTTTGATCACCGGATCATGGGGATGCTGCAGAAAATTGTAACTGTGAAAAATGGTCGTCAGTCACTTTTTTATTATGCCAAGTGTAACTTTGAATGGTTACTAAATGAACTGTTGTAAGTTGAGGACTACTTACAATCTGTTTAATTATTAGAGGTGCCTAAGTCTTGCTAGCAACCGATGGGCTTTTGAATCCTGAGTTTAATTAGACCGAGGATCCCCTAAAGGTCACCCCTGAAAGCTTTTTTCAGCCAGGATTCTGCTGACCGATCATGAGAAGCACCCCATCCTGTTTCCCCAAAATAAAACCCAACTGGAAAATAAACCCTAGCATGATTTTTCATGATGCTTGTAATATAAGCCCTACCCTCCAAAAAGCCCCAGTTAAGATTGTGAGCCAGGTGGATGCATTTAGTACCGTACTTCCCCCAAAAGCTGCCTGCAATTACTGCAAGTTCGAATCTCACCAGGCTCAAGGTTGACTCAGCCTTCCATCCTTCCGAGGTAGGTAAAATGAGGACCTGGATTGTGGGGGCAATAAGCTGACTTTGTATAAAAAAGAACAACGCTTGGGTGGGGGGGAGAAAGCCCTACTAAGCAGGTATATACAAAAGTATGAAGGCCATTGCTTAACGCATTGTAAGCCGCCCCGAGTCTCCGGAGAAGGGCGGCATGTAAATTGAACTAATAAATAAATAAATAAATAAATAAATAAGACCTAATCAGAAAATAAGACCTAACGTGTCTTTTGGAGCAAAAATTAATATAAGACCCGGTCTTATTTTCGGGGAAACGTGTGTATATATATCAAATTTATATTTTGCTGATAAAGAAATACTCCTTCCCACATGCTGGGGTAGACCAGGTGTCTCAATAGAAAAACACTTTATACACACATCACGATCTCCGGAACTGAAAATATATTATCTACTTAGCTTTCGTTAGCCTATATATATATATATATATTCTGCAATCCTGCTGACTTCGGAATGGCAGGAATTTTAGGCCAGGATACAACTGGAGGGCAGCAGGTTGGAGAAGGGGGGTGGGGATTTCAAGAGACTCGTAGCTGGGCAAGGAAAGCTGGCAAGTCTCACAGCGCAGCTCAAGTCTAGGACATCAATCTCTAGAAATAAACAACTGATCTCCGGCTGCATTCAGCCCTCTTTTCTTCCCAGACCACAAAGATAGATACACATCTTTGTGATGAGGTAGGGTTGGGAAGACCTCACAAGGACAAAGTCCAGGGAAAGCGGGACGAGGCTTATGAACCCCCCCCTCCCGGCTTCTAACGGGATTCATGGGTATTTTGTACCATTCCGAATTCTACCCAGCGTCTTTCCTGCTTTCAAAAGATCTTTTCTTCCCTGAAAAGAGGAGGGGAGGTAGAAGATTGGGTCTCTTTCAGCCAATGAGTGATGCTTACATAGGTAGTCCTCGACTTAATGACAACAACTAAGCCCCGAATTTCTCGTAAACATTTTTTAAAAATTGAATTACAGAGCATTGTAAAATGCAAAATACAAAAGTAAATAAGAGGAGCAGTAGGTGGGAGGGGGAGGGGAAAGAGAAGTGAGGGGGAAAAAGGAAAGAAAAAAGAAATAGAAGCATTGATGTCCGACTCTCTCTGTTACAGTAAAATAAAACATTAACATGAAATCACAGCTTTTTGCTTTTCCATAATAATATGAACAAGCCATTCAGGAGTGAAATTCAGCCGGTTTGATCCGGCTCCGGCAAAGTGGTAGCGGTGGCTGTGGGAGGCTCCACCTGCCCGCACGGACGTAATGACATCCCTATTTTGCGACAAGTTCAGTCTCTGCGCATGCGCAGAAGGATTTGCACATGCGCGAATGATGGTGTGCGTGAGTGAAGTGAACCGGTAGAGAAGGTAAGTGAATTTCACCCCTGAAGCCATTTCTATAAAGATCTATTCGTCTAATCTGTAAAACCCAAAGTCAGAGTTTCATTCTTTGCCACATCAAGCATGAAGTTCAGAAGCGGTTTCCATGTGGAAACAAAAGTACTTATGCTCTTTTCTTTAACCAAAGTGGTTAATTCTGCCATTTCGGCCAACTCCCATCAACATCCGCAACCATTCGTCCATGGTGGGAATCGAAGTGCCCTTCTTACTGAGCCCCATATTTAAGCCAGGCAGTTTTTAAATGTCAATTTTGCCCCATTTTACAACCAGATTTAAGTCGAGCACTACCTGTACCATTGTAACTTTGAACAGTCGCTAAACTGAAGGGGTTATTAAGTGAAGGGCTACCTAACTTGTTTTTATTTTCAAACACTTTTTTTTTTAATGGTCTCTGTGGGTCTTGGGAAAGGAAAACGGTGATGGAGGAGAGAGCCTGGAACTTCCCGGTTCAAATTCTTCTTTACAATCTCTAGGAACAAAGAAAAGAGAAGAGAAGGGGAGGCCAGGCGCAGCGTCCGAAGGGTTAACTGATGTTTGCGCTCTGGCACCTGTTTAAAGAGAATGTGGGAATGCTGGGTCCTGCCCCTGCCCCTGCCGCTGACCCCTGGCGACCAATCTCCTGGGGGAAGCAAGCCAAAATATGGAAACTATCTCCCCAGGCATGAAAAGTGACAACTTGGGGAGAAAGGAATGAAAAGAGGGTGTGTGTGCGGGGAGGGGGGGAATCTGTGTATTTAGGGGGGGGAAGAGAGGCTATACAAGGACCAGCAATGGAAGAGCCCACTCCACACATACATACCTCTCCCCCTTCGTCCCCCTGCAAATTTTGACCTCCGGTTCCTTTGATTTTTTTTTTTTTAATTTTCATGCAGCCTTTCATTGCAAGTCCCCTTTTACGGGGACCTTGCGTGCCCCGTTCTGCCCTTGAGCCTGGAGAGGGTGGGGGCGGGGTGTGTGAGTGTGTGTGTGTGAGGGGGTCATCCTTCTGAAGGCCAATCCACCGCCACCGAGGTCTGGTGCCACATCTTCTGGGCCCGCGTTATAAATAGTCAGCTTTATAAATAATGCAGCATTATTCTCTCTATAATTATCTGGTGGGAAGTTTGCGGCCAGGCAGGTCTTGTGCACATGGCGGGAGGGTGGGTTGACAGCGGGCCATCGTCCCTGCTGCCGCTTTGAAGCGCCCTTTCCTCATTACAGGCTGGCTGGGAAGCCAACCAGCGGATTCTGCAACCCTAGTCTCTGTGTTTGCGTGTGTTTCCCACGTGAAGATTCCGAACGGCATCCCTTTCGTCTAACCCAACCTGAAGATGGGTGGACTTCAACTCCCAGAATTCCCCAGCCAGAACAATCTAGTGGACCTTCAAGTTGCCAAAGTTGAGAAAAATTATTAGAATAGGCCCCTTCCAGCCCTATGATCTCTGTTCTGTTCTGTTCTGTTGTTCTGTTCTGTTCCATTCTGTATTCTACTCTATTCTGTTCTGTTCTCTTCTACTCTTATTCTGTTCTGTATTCTGTTCTATTCTGTTAAGTTCTGTGTTCTATTCTATTCTATTCTATTCTATTCTATTCTATTCTATTCTATTCTATGCCATGCCATGCCATGCCATGCCATGCCATGCTGGGGTGCTATTCAGCAGAGAACCGGTAGCGGAAATTTTGAGTAGTTCAGAGAAGCGGCAAATACCACCTCTGGCTGGTCCCCGAGTAGGGTGGGAATGGAGATTTTGCAGTATCCTTCCCCTGCTGACCAAGCCACTCCTAAAGAACCAGTAGTAAAATTAATTGAATTCCACCACTGATCCCATCCCATGAAAACTAGCTGGCTGGAGAAATCTGGGAGTTGAAATCCACCCGTCTTAAAGTTACTAAAGTTGAGAAACTCTGAGGAGGAGATAATGTAGGTAGTCCTCGACTTAAAACAGTTCCTTTAGTGACTGTTCAAAGCAACTGATTCATAGTTATGACGGTCGCAGTATCCCGGGATTGTGTGATTCCCTTTGGCGACCTTCCGACATGCAAAATCAATGGGGAAGCCCGTTTCACTTAACAACCGTGTTACTAACTGAACAACGGCAGTGACTCACTTAATGACTGTGGCACCAAAGGTCGTAAGGTGGGGACGAAGTTCATTTCACAAATGTTTCACTTAGTTACAAAAATTTTGGGGCTTGGTTGTGGTCGTAAGTCGAGGACTACCTGTAGGCAGGGCTCTCTCTCAGGAAGGGCAAGCGGGGAGATGACACAAATGACAGACAAAGCTTAAATTAGAAATAAAGTTACTCAAAAAGGGGCCTGGTGGCTCAGCAGACTAAAGCATTGTGATTAACACCAGCTGTCTGCAATTACTATAAGTTTGAATCTCATCAGGTTTAAGGTTGACTCAGCCTTCCATCCTTTCTAAGGTAGGTAAATAATGAGGACCCAGTTTGTGGGGGCAATAAGCTGACTTTGTATAAACAATATACAAAAGTATGAAGGCTATTGCTTTAACGCATTGTAAGTTGCCCTGAATCTCTGGAGAAGGGTGGCATATAAATCAAATTTAAAAAAAAAACCCTTGTTAGGTTTAAAACCTCTCTAAGATGAGTTGACCCTTTGATCCAGAATCTTGTTCCCTAAACCAAAAGCGATCTGAGATTGATTGTGGTTTCTTGATTATAGGAACAAAAGGATGTCGGGTGTATTTTAGAAAACATTTTGGAAGTGTCTTTCGGGAGAGATCCTAAGCATATCCAAACAGCAACTCCTTTCTAATTAGGAAAACCATCCGTTTGGTGATCATAATACAGGTAGTCCTCAACTTACGTCCACAATTGAGCCCCGGCTTTCTGTTGCTAAGTGAGAAATTTCTTAAGTGAGTTTTGCCCCATTTTACGACTTTTCTTGCTGCAGTTGTTAAGTGAGTCACTGCCGTTGTTACATTAGTAACACGGTGGTTAAGTGAATCCGGCTTCCCCATTGGCTTTGCTTGTCAGTGGGTCACAAAAGGGGATCACATGACCCCAGGATGCTGCCACCGTCATAAATATGAGTCATTTGTCAAGTACCCGAATGTAAATCACATAACCATGGGGATGCTGCAATGGTCGTAAGTGTGAAAAATGATCCTAAATTACTTTTTTCAGCGCCGTTGTAACTTTGAATGGACACTAAATGGACTGTTGTAAGTCGAGAACTACCTGTAATTGATTTAGCTCACCTTGCACAGGTAATCCTTAATGTACGACTACAACCAAGGCTAGAATTTCTGTTGCTAAGCAAAACAGTTGTTCATTGAACTTTGCCTCATTTTACGACCTTTGGTGCTGCAGTTGTTCAGTGCATCACTGCCGTTGTTCAGTTAGCAACATGTTTCTTAAGTAAGTCGAGTTTCCTCCATTGGCTTTGCTTGTCAGATGGTCATAAATAGGAATCACATGACACTGCAACCATCAAAAATACATACCAGTTGCCAAGTGTCCAAATTTTTGATCGTATAGCCATGAAGATGCTACAACAGTTGTAAATGTGAAAACCAGTGGTAAGTCACTTTTTTCAGTGCCGTTGTTAACTTTGAACACTCACTAAACAAATAGTTGTAAGTTGAGGATCACCTGTATTTCGTAGCTTCAAAAATCTTAACACTTCCTTTCATACAACTCCTGGCTGATCGCCTGAATTCATTCCATACAAACCATAAAATCTACTCTCATAATAAGCGAGCTCAACTTCCAGATGTGTTAAGCTCCTTCTCGAGAATTCTGGATGTCTCCCAGCACATCTGTGGAACATCCAAGTGGGGCAGGGGCTGCTACAGCTGGGATTCTAGCAAAATCCTACCAGTAGAAGATGGAGAAACTGAGGCAGACATCCTGAAATGCAAACCCCGGAAATGCAGGTGTGCTTATTCCCGAGCGATTGGCAGTTTAGAACAACCAAAAGGATCAAGAACATGATTTTCAGGCCTTTAACCATTGTGCATCTACCCAGAAGCCAGTCTCATTAAAGTCAATGGGGGCTTCCCCAGCTCTGTTTCAAATATTTTTATTTTTACCTTTTTTATTTATTAAATTTGTTTGCTGCCCATCTCACCATGAGGTGAGATGAAAAGTGGAAAGAAGGACTCAGGATGACATGATAGCAGTGTTCTAATATCGAGGGGGACTGCCACAAAGAAGAGGGTGGGTCAAGCTCTTCTCCAAAGCACCTGAAGACAGGACAAGAAGCAATGGGTGGAAACTGATCAAGGAGAGAAGCAACTTACAACTAAGGAGAAATTTCCTGGCCTCCAGAAATTCTGGGGGATCTAACACTGGAGGCTTTTAAAAAGAGACTGGACCATCATTTGCCTGGAATGAAGCTCTCTTCCAATTCTGTTATTCTGATGTCTATATATGCTCACGTTACTTACTGGGTGTCCGTAGGCAAGTTATGCAAGAGTGCGTGTATACACGCACATGGCGTATTTGGCACAAAAACCTCCTGTCCAATCTGCGATAAAATCAGAAGAAAATAAATCTTCCTTACAGGCAGCGTTAAGATTTTTTTTTTTATTAGCTCTAAAACAGATTAAAAACAAAGATGTTCTTCCTGGCAGATGTGGCACATATGACGTTTCAGGCGTTTTCTTTTTTTAAACTCAATCCACTTCGCCAGGCAAAGAGTAAAAACAGCTTCGGCTCGGCACACACACACACACACACAGGTTCAGATTTAAAACGGGCTCCTTTAATTCCCCCCCCCTTTTCCCTAGCCTAGTTCCTTAAGTGGTTCCAAAGGGTGGGTGAATGAGTGAGGAAAGCCACTTTGTCAGCACCCACTGCAGGAGAGATCATAAAGGACTTTAGAAAGGAACCTCCCCCCCCAAAAAACTCTTTTTATCAATTAAGAACCGCCTCCTTTAATTCTACCCTGCTTTTAAAACTGTTGCTTTTTGGGACAAACTGTGCTAGGAGATTAGAAGGACAATCCCTGTCCTTCTAATATCCTTTACAGAAGGAGTTTTGATTTGCCTGCCCACCCCGACCCAGAAGCCGCCAGCATCAAAGTACATCCATGCCCTTCCCCTGTTTTAAACCCCTTTCGCATTTCTCCCTACCCCAAAAGAAGGGTTTTCATTCAGGACCACCCCAAAGGAGAGGGAAGGAAACCCCGAGAATTGCTCCATAAGATTTAAGAGACCCCTCCAAACCCCCTCCCCCAAAAGAGCTGGGGCGAAGAAAACGAGAGTATCATAATACAAGGCACTTACAGAAGCAAAGAAGAGGCGGGGGTCGCCAGGAAAGCAGCAGGGACCCCCTCCCCTCAACTGGAAACCTGGACCTCCCTCCCCACTTTGGCCCCGGCGAGCTCCGAAAGGCGACTCGGGAACCGGCCGCCGGGCAGGGTCCAGACAGAGGCAGGGAGAGAGAGGAAGGGAAGGGAAGGCGATTATATTTAGCTCCAGGGCGGGGTCGACTTTAGGAAGAAGCGAAGGAGGAAAAGAAGGAGTTAGCGCGGAGGCTTAAACTTAGAAAGGCGGGCCGGGCGCCTTGTGACTCCTGCCATTGCCGAAATAGCCAAAAGTTTGTCCCTGCGGCTGAATTAGCAGCAGGCACTAAAAACAGCTGCTGTGAAATCTTTCCTCCCTGCCGCCGCCGCCGCCGCCGCCCTGGGGAGCCTTGCCAGTTGGCATCGCCCTCCTTGCTTTTGCCCCGGGCGAGGGGCGCGGGAAACGCAAGCCCGGGCCGGCTCCGCAGCTCGCACGCAGCCCGGGCAAAAGGCTCCCGTCGGCTCGCCTTGCTCCGCTCCGCTCCGCTCCAAGTAACCAATCAGCCAGCCGGCGGGGCGCTTTGCTGCAGCCCCGGTGCGCTGGCTTCGCGGCGCCTCCTGCCGGCCAGCAATTAGCCCGAAGAAGCAAAGCGCTGAGCGGGGAGCCGCGCTTCTTGGTGCGCGAGTCGCCCAAACAGGCGCTCTTTGCAGCTGCACCCCGTGCGACGCTCAGGAGATGGAGAGCCGGTTCTGCGGACCCGGCAATCGAGTTAGTACCGAAGAGAGGGAGAGGGAGGGGGGGGGTTGTGTGAATGCAGCCGTTGTGGGCTTTCTGCCCCGGGTTGGGTGGGGAGTCTTTCGCAAGCTTCGAGAAGCCGAAGAAGAGCTGAAGAAGCTTCTTGGATGAGAAGCGAAAAGTCTTCAAAGAAAAACCAAAAAAGTCCAGTTGCCTCTTGAAAAAAGCAGCTTTGGGGACGACCCTTTCACACGTTTTTTCTTCTCTCTGTATATCACTGTTTTTCCCTCCAGACACGCAGGAACCTTCCCATAGTGAAATGATTCTGACTTTTAAATTACTACAGTAATTTAACCGTGGGCTTTTGCTGGCTGCCACTAGCAAGTTTTTGCCTGCCTTGGATGTAATCGATCCTCAGGACCGCCTTGTTGTGATTATTACAGTCTGGGTTGATACATTCACAGAGGTCATTGTCAACGATGGATGGATGATCCTAAGCCATTCGGGAGGAGTAAATGGAAGCTAGTCAAAATAAGCAGACATAATTGATTTGTATGGGGAAAGTCTGGCAGGCAAAATAGGAAGAAGAATCTAGTTGCAGCGGTGACCAATTGTACAGACTTTAAGACCTTCGGACTTCTACTCCCAGAATTCCCCAGCCAACCATGGGGAATTCTGGGAGTTGAACCAAGGTCTTAAAAGTTGCAGTTGTCTAACTTGGCAGGTGAGAACTTAGTATGTCCTATTTGCTACATATATAGCTTGGCATTCCACTAGAACTCCCAAAAGGTGTATATCCCCCTTCACTCCCCAATTTGCCCTACACAACACCCCTGCAAGGTAGGTTGGCTGGCTGGCTGAGAAAATCAGCTTAACATATAAGTAATCCTCAATTTACAACTGAGCCCAAAACTTCAATTGCTAAGCCAGACAGTCGTTAAGGGAATTCTGCCCCATTTTTCTAACCTTTCTGGCCACAGTTGTTCAGTGAATCCCTGCGGTTGTTAAGTTAGTAACGTAGTCGTTAAGTGAAACCTGGCTGTCCCATTGACTTCGCTTGTCAGAAGGTCACAAAAGGTGTCACTCTCACCCCTGGGACACTGCAACCGTCATAAATATGAGTCGGTTGCCAAGTGCCCAAATTTTGATCGCATGACCATGGGGATGCTGCAAAGGTTGTAAGTGCGAAGACCAGTTGTAAGTCACTTTTTTCCGTGCTGTTGTAAATTTGAACGGTGACTAGATGAATGAGCAGAGACTGAATCCTGAGTGAGATTCTGCAGAGGGCACCACGCCTAGGATCCTTCAACCATGGCAAGGCCAGCAAATGATACAGGAGACATGTATAACTTGTGGTAGCCAAACTCTTTATTTGATCACCGTATCATGCAGGGGCTCAAAGAGGCACCCTTGCTCTTAATTCCCTGTCACGACGACCCTGTAAGGTAGGTTGGGCTGAGAGGGTTTCACCCAAAGTAACCCAGAGATCAGCCTCTCTCCGTTCTGGTCAAGGCCCTTTCCTACTTAACAAGTCTATACTCCTGTGGCCCCCGCACATGCACCTTGCACCTGCTCACGCAGCCTCGGTGCATGCATGGCAGAGACCCAAAGTCCCGCTGGCCAGTAGGAGACATGCATGCGCAGCAGGGCTGAACTGGGGTGACGGCTCACATGCCATCAGAGAGGACACTGTGTACCACCTCTGGCACGCGTGCCATAGATTCACCATCAGGGCCCTAGCCTATTTCTCTGAATCCGGACCCTGTAGAAGTTTCTGCTTTTTAAATAAAATGCGTTAACAGGAAATGGTGCTACCGGATTGCTTTGTAATACACCGAGTCTTTTTAAATCCCCTAACCTCAAACACTGGGCTTTGACTACAGCTGGTTCCTGACGTGAGAACTGTATATTTTTCGTGAACTTCCTTTCAGCCAGTGTGGGCTCGAAGAGAAAACAATTCTGTTTTGCCGATAAAAAGGAAGGCAAGATTCGAATCTTGGCTCAGCATGGCACAAATCCCACCTCTGCTTCTTTGTAGACTTCACGCGCAAGATTTTTTTTTCCCTCTCCTCCTTCCAGCTGGGGGGAGGTCAAAAAAATCACAAAAGAAAGCGGAGTGGAAAATATGATATAAATGGAACCGAGTTTCTAAAATAAAGGCCGCATTCTTCATTCCGGGATGGCCATTTACAGCATCAATAGAGTTTGTTTGGAAAAATTACGGGGAGGATGTTGCAGGACCAGTTCTGGAATGCAGCAAAGTTGGGCATCTGCCAAGACCCAGAACTGATGGGAGGCAGCTATTGTTTCCAGGCATTGGTAGCAATTCTCTTGATTGTCTTCTAATTTCAAGGGAAACCCCACCCCCAAAAGTTAGAAATTGTTTACAGGACTTACAACTGTTCATTTAGCAACTGCTTAAAGTTACAACAGCACTGGAAAAAAGTGACTTACATCGGATCCTCACACTTATGACCATTGCAGCATCCCTGCGATCACATGATTAAAATTTGGGCGCTCGGCAATAGCATGTAGTTAACAATGGTTGCATCATCTCAGTGTGTGTGTGTGTGTGTGTGAGACGTGATTGACAAAGAAAGCGAATGGGGGAACCGTGGCAAAAAAAAATTGGCGTAAAATTGGGCATGACTCATTTAACAACCGTTTTGCTTGGCAAATTGGCTCAAGTGTAATCATGAGGAGAGGGCTACCTGTAGGCATTTGAGAACATGAATTCCCCCCAAGATTTTTGATTTCAATTTCCATTTCAACCCAAAAGCAATACATTGATTTCAACGAAGAGGACAGACTTCCCAAATTTAAGATTGGAGACTGGTACTCAGGATGCGCAAGCAGTCGTGAAATCCAATTTTTTTTACTACCGGTTCTGTGGGCGTGGCTTGGTGGGCATGGTGTGGCTTGGCGGGCATGGTAGGGGAAGGGTACTGCACAATCCCCATTCTCTCCCCACTCCAGGGGAAGGATACTGCAAAATCCCCATTCCCTCCCCATTCCAGGGGAAGGATACTGCAAAATCCCCATTCCCTCCCCACTCCAGGGGAAGGATAATGCAAAATCTCCATTCCCACCCCCTCTGGGGCCAGCCAGAGATGGTATTTGCTGGTTCTCCAAACTTCTCAAAATTTCCACTACCGGTTCTCCAGAACCTGTCAGAACCTGCTGGATTTCACTCCTGTGTGCAAGGTATGTTACACCGATCCAGGTATTGTCTACATCCACATCGCAGGATCCATCTCACCTTTTAGACTGTGGCATGATTAACAAAAAAAACAAAACTAAAACCTGTGACTTCATACAGCAAACAGCGTATACAAACGATTCATTGTTAAGAAATTTAAAGTGCCTTTTATTACCATACATCTTGACCTTTGCCCATTGACAATGATCCGGTGATATATCTCTTAAATAAACATTGTGCACAGCCTCTTAAAGCTACTCGCTGTTGCAAGCCGAAACAGCAACTTTTAACAGAGCCCGGGACACAGTAATCCTTGTGTTTTCTTTTGCCTGTATCGGCTCTGACTGCATCAACAGTGCTTTTAAAGCGCCGCATACTTTCAAATCTTTTCATGATATTTTTTTCCCCCCAGTTGTTTGCAGCCAAGCCGAACCAAAAGGCATACAGGGCAGGATCAGTCTGTACATGTCTAGACTCTTGGTCACCTGAGAGGCTTGTGAACAAAGGAGTTTTGGGTGTGCACATACAGCTGTAATTCAGTTTGCAAGGAAAGTTTCCAAAATACCTACGCTTAGGAAACAGAACGGATAACCAGAAAATAAAACCCGAGTTTGAATTCAGCTCGGGGTTCAAACCGCAAGCCCCTAGAGCCGTGATGGCAAACCTATGGCAAGTGTGGGAGAGGTGGCACACAGCACCCTCTCTGTGGGCACGCATGCTGTTGCCAGCTGCTCTTCTGGTTTCCGGCGTGCACATGTGCGCCGGCCAGCTGGTTTTTGTGGGTGCCAGAGCGCCAGAAAATGGCCTGAAAACAGCTCGAAAAATGGCCAAAAAATAGGCAGCTTTTCGGGGTGTTTGGGGGCAGTTTTTCAGGCTGAAAATGGCCCAAAAAACCCCAGCCAAAAATGCCCAAAAAGTAGGCATGTACGCACCGGTCAGCTGGTCTTCGGGACTCCGGCACATGCACACACATACAAGTGCATTCCACTTTGGCCACTCAGTGCCGAAAAAGTTTTGCCATCATTGCCCTAGAGCTATAGATAAGTCTTCAAAACCTCAAAAAGAGCATTGGGGCTTGTTTCTAACTAACCTGTTTTATTTAAAAGTGTACAGGTAGTCCTTGATTTACAACCACAACCGAGTCCAATGTTTCTGTTAAATGAGGCAGTGGTTTAAGTGAATTTTACGAGCTTCCTTGCCGCAGTTGTTAAGTGAATCACTGCAGTTGTTAAGGTAGCAACACGGTTGCGAAGTGAATCTGGCTTCCCCGTTTGACTGGTCCTCACACTTACGTCCATTGCAGCATTCCCCACAATCATGTGATCACAATCTGAGTACTTGACTTGCATTTATGATGGTTCAGCATCTCAGGGTCATGTGTTCTCCATCTGCAACCTCCTCAGCTGCCCTCTGACAAAACAAAGTCAGTGGGGAAACCAACAGGAAAAGTTGCAAATCAAGATCATCTCATGTCTTACCTTGCTTAAATGTTCTCATCCCAGTTGTGGTTACTACATGTACAGTACTTACCTCATTATAGTGTCTTCCCTTCCAAAAAATGTAGCCTCCAGCTACTAAAGACTGGCCATGTCTAGTTGTTTCCATACTTGTTCTACGTGCACCGCAGCTTAATCCACACAAAAATGTACTACAGTGAATATGCTTCCCTGCCTTGCTGACTACTGGGATCATGGTCTATGGAGATTCTCAGTCATCCAGGTCATGGTTGTCCCAAAGGTGCTTTTTCAAGAGGCAACTGAGCTTTCTTTGCTTTTTTTTTTCTCTGAAGATGTTTCGCTTCTCATCCAAGAAGCTTCATCAACTCTGACTGGATGATGAGGAATGGAAGGATTTATACTCCTTGCAGACAGCTGGTCATTTGCATCCTTTTAGAGAGTCGCTGAGGCCGCTTGGAAGTTTGTCTGTGTCCTCAGGGCCACCTGAGTAGTGTAGATGGACGTGGAGCCCTCTTGGGACTGCCGAAAGGACTATGTTGTGGAACTGTGCCCCTTCACTGTTGCTTCACAGGGCAGAAAACAACCTGCGGAAAACACAGCTGCACATCACAGTACTTGAGAACTTTGTACCCAACTTCAAAGCCCTTTCTTTGCAACAGAGAAGATTCCCTGCAAATACTAAGTAGCACTTTGCCCTCAAGTCATTTGGCAAAAGCTTTACATAGGATCCCTTAAGGCAAGGAGGTGGTGGTGGGAACAGGCCACTGTATACGCTCAAAGGCACTGCACTATTATCTCTGAAACAAGCAGCCTCATATCCTGGTTGTAGGGTTGTACCAATAACTCACACCCCCAACATTTGGGAAAAAATCCCTGATCTGGCTTCTGTGCACCTTTGTACCACACCTTAATTCCACGCCTTGATCGAACACACCTATCACTTCCTTTTCCATGTTACACTGCATTAGACACACACTTGCAACATTATGGCTAGAATTTTAAGACGATCAGCAATGGAAGGAAAACCACCTATCTCCCAAAGGGTAGCTCTGCAAATAGTCCGCACTTCCTCCCCTAACCATCCTCCTAGAGTTATTGTGAGGATGGAAATGAAAGGATCAACACAATGTGCTCAGATCTCGGAGGAAACGGGAGCATACTTGTAAATAGGTGGAAGACTGAGGAAAGGACAGCGGAAAGGGGGGGGGTATAAATGCAACTATAAAAGTATTTTACTTATGGTTGCTGGGGCATATTCATCCATTTCTCTAGAGTAGACTAGGGGTGCCCAATCTTGGCGACTTTAAGACTTGTAGACTTCAACTCCCAGAATTCCCCAGCAAGCATGGAGAATTCTGGGAGCTGAAGGTGGGGTATAAATGCAAGCAATATAAAAATATTTACTTAAGATTGTTGGGATATATCCATCCTTTTCTCCTTGGTGACTTTAAGACTTGTAGACTTCAACTGCCAGAATTCCCCAGCAAGCATGGAGAATTCTGGGAGTTGAAGGTGGGGTATAAATGCAAGCAATATAAAAATATTTACTTAAGATTGTTGGGATATATCCATCCTTTTCTCCTTGGTGACTTTAAGACTTGTAGACTTCAACTCCCAGAATTCCCCAGCAAGCATGGAGAATTCTGGGAGCTGAAGGTGGGGTATAAATGCAAGCAATATAAAAATATTTACTTAAGATTGTTGGGATATATCCATCCTTTTCTCCTTGGTGACTTTAAGACTTGTAGACTTCAACTGCCAGAATTCCCCAGCAAGCATGGAGAATTCTGGGAGTTGAAGGTGGGGTATAAATGCAAGCAATATAAAAATATTTACTTAAGATTGTTGGGATATATCCATCCTTTTCTCCTTGGCGACTTTAAGACTTGTAGACTTCAACTCCCAGAATTCCCCAGCAAGCATGGAGAATTCTGGGAGTTGAAGGTAGGAGTTGAATTCTGGGAGTTGAAGGTATATTTATAAAATATAAATATTTTATGTATGGTTTCTGGCTGGGGAATATTCATCCATTCTTCTGTACCAAGGCATCCAAACTTGGATGCCAAAAGGACTTTAAGACCTTTTTTTTTTTTTGACCAGCTAGCAAGGAGAATTCTGGGAGTTGAAGTCCACAAGTCTTTAAAAAGTTGCCGTGGCCGGACGGACACCCCTGCTCTATCTGAACGCAGCTCAAACGTCAATAGAGATCACAAGGGGTGCAGGCTTTCCCTCTCTCTTCCTGCCAGTCCCAGAACTTCGTGGGAATTGCGTTTGTCTTCCAAAGTCCCGCGTGCAACTTTCTCTGCACAAGCCATTCCTGTTAAGGCAGGGCAAGGCAGGGCAGGGCCCGGACACGCCGCCTTTCGGGCAACGTTTTTGCCACGATCGCCCTATGCCTCTGCGGACAACCCCGGGCTGAAAGAGCCCTTCTGCACCCGTTAACTTTAGGCAATAAGAAAAAGAAAGAAAAAAAATAAAAGAGGTGGAGAAAATGCAACGGCTGCACACGTTTCGCGCAGGCGGGAAACCCCCTAACTCCGAACTCCTAACTGGAACGCGTTTCCACGTTGCCAAAATACACTCAACTCCCGAATCCTCGCCCGTACTTGTCCTGTTTGGAAGCCAGTCTTCGGATTGGTGGCCAGCCTTCGCGAAGGGCGACCAATCAAACGACAGCGTGATGACTTCATGCTTCGGCCGCCCCAGGTCAGGATTGGCTGATTGTCCGGTCCCGCCTCTCCCATCCCCACGTGGGAAAGTGGGAGGGGGGGGGAAATCCCGGTCCGGCCTCTGATTGGTCGTTGGCGTTGTCGGCGGTGGCTCCTCTGTTGCTGAGAGGAAGCGCGAGAGGCCCGGCCGGGATAAGACAGGCCAAAGAGCGGACCCCCACCGGTAAGTTGATGAATATGCTAATGACATGCAAATCGGATTCAAACGAGCCCTCCAGTGAGGGGATCTCTGAGGGGAACCAAGTCTACCTTTCCTTCACCTCAGGAGTTGTACTTTGCAGTCCAGCAGGGGGGAGGGGACGCACTCGAATTAACCTGCACAGCCTGACGGGAGCGGTAGTTTTTCCATAGGGGACTCCCCAGGATATCGGAAGGAAGGGGTCGCCGCTGAGGACTACAACTCCCATGGAGGCCGCGCGCCGGCGTCTTGGGCTCGTTCGCCTGGCGCTCAGTTTCCTCGAAGCATGACGGGTCCGCTAGTCTTTTCGCTCTCGCGCTCTTCCACTTTTCCTTGTTGTCAAGCGCCGCTCCCGGAGGTTTTCGCTCGCCTGAACTAATCGGGCATCGCCACCTTTGGAAGAGCAGCGGTGCGCGCTGCATCTTGGGAGTTGTTCGCCCGTCTAGGAGAACTTCCTGGTTTCTTCTCTTAACATTTGGTGGGGGGGTCCGGGACTACGAGGGCCGTCAGGCTTTGCGCGCCCAGGGTTTCGAAGACGGGGCGGCTTCGTGTCCTGGTGCAACATGGGAGTTGGTGTCTTTTCCTCAGTGCCGATAAAGGAAGGGTAAGGGGCAAAATTTACAAGCCCTACAGAGTCTCTTTCCCCTCCGCCCAGCTTGTTTCGCGGCACTTTCTGGGAATTAAAGTTTTTCTGGGAGAGCAGTTAATCAGGTAAAGAGGAGAGCCTTTGGAAGGGACTACATGTCCCATGAGGCTTAGAGTAGGGTGCCTTCTTCCTGTTCGCCCTGCGCCAGGTAAACAAGTCTTGCCTTCTGGCTCCACCTCTTCATTCCTATTGGCTACTGTATGTTAAGTGCCTTCCCCTCCTTCCCCAAGTCGCCTTTTCACAGGTTACTGTAAGTGTTCCTCTCAAGGGAGGGGCAGGAGTCCTTTGAGCGGCACGGCCCTCCCTCCGGAGCGCTGATAGGTGGCGCTTGCTGCCTGTCGCCGGAGGCGGGACAGGCGAAACCTGCCCTGAGGAGCCGTTGGCTGCGCCGAAAATCTGTCAGGGAGTTGTGGGCGCTGATTGGACGGCTCTTCCAGCTGGTCCAGATTCATTCACCATTTTGTCTGTTGGAGTAAAAGGGGCTCGGAGGGGCCGAGAGGGGCTCGGGCTGGACTATCGGGGGGGAAAAGTGGGGGGAGAGGGAAGAAATCGAAGTGTTCCAAGATTTCCTGGAGAGAGACTTTTGGCACTCTGGAAAAGGGGGATCGTTCAGGTAAGGGGGCTGGGAGGTGCCAAGTTTAGCACCCCCCCCACCAAAGGAGGGGAGAAGGGGAAGATCTGCAGAAGGGAAACATCTGCACCCCGGAAACCTTCCAAGTAGGAAGAGCCAACTTTATTGATTTGTCCTCTCCCTCCCTCCTCCCAATTATGTTTGGGGAGGGACCAACTCTGGGACCCCCGGGGCATTCCCCCACTTCTTGCCCCCCAAGTTTTAATGGTTCGCCCCGGAGAGAACCTGCAGAGCTGGGACTTTGCAAAAAAAAAAAAAGGGGGGGGGGGAAGAATCCAGGAGCGCCCCAACTTTGCCTCTTTCCCCCATCAGAATGCAGGGGCTGGCTTGCGTGTCTGTTTGTATGTGTGTGCGTGAGAGGGGGGGGGAGCGAGCGAGCGAGCGCAGGCAGGTTTATTATGGGATGGCACCCAGGAAGGCAAGGTTCCAAGCTTGAGACCCAATACCAGTTATTATGGGAGAGAGAGAGAGAGAGGGAGAGGGAGAGGGAGAGGGATTGACAGGAAAGCTTGGCCGGTGCCTGCCTGCCTGTAGCAGGGAGTGAGACCGAGAGGCTGGTAAGTACAAGAGTTGCATAATATGGGAGGGTCTTCCCGAAGTGCAGAATGGGGAGGGGGAGGTGGGAGAGAGGAGGGATCCATAAGATCCAAGAGAAGGATCGCAGCTTTTGGAAAGCATTAAGGGTGGGGGGTGGGGGAAGTGAGCAAGGTCACCTGCAAGAGGAGGAGGAGGGGGGGAAAGTGGGGGGGGGGAGGAAGAGGAAAGATGGCACAAGCTAACTTGGGGGAGCAAGGATAAGAGGGGGACTCTGTGGAAAAATCCCTTCCGGAGGTTTCCCACCAGGGCTGGGGTGGTGGAATCGGGATTTGGGGTTGGGGGACTCCTGTGACGAGGAACGCCGGGACTGGATTGTTTGCGAACAAGTGAATCTGAAGTAGATGCCAAGAAGATGTGATGTAATGGAGAAAGAATGCCTCTAAGCATACTCAGAATTCTGTGCATTAAAAGAAAGGCAAGGCTCAGGCCCCGGGTACCCAAGGAAAAGTGGGGGATGGTGCAAGAAGACTATTAACACATAGAACTGATTTGAAGCTTAGCAGAGCCATTGGCCCCACATTGGTGGTCCTTTCTCTTCTCAAACAGCTGAAAGGAGGAGGGGGTTTAAATAACGTCCTTAGATTGCTTTTTCTCCAGGAAGACTGTCTTTCCCCTGCTTACCCCCCCCCCCCCTTGGTTCTTTCTTTTGGTAGGGTGGGGGGGGAAAAGACAGAAATTTGGCCTCCGTCTCTACTTGACTAAGTTAGCGGATGGGTTGCAACCATTCTGCATTCCTTTGCATCCTCCTCCTCTCTCTGGCCAGCAAGAGAGATAGGAATTCAGGAAGACTGTTTGGGAGCCCTCCAAAACAATTCTGTTTTTACTTCCCTGCCATAATTTACTATCAGAAATGAATTAAGTTCCTCCGATACTGCCTAAGCTTAAGCCTATAAAATTTAGAATCTTCTCAGTTGGGCCAAGGTTGGTAGGGAATGAAAGAGAGCATCGAGTCAATGAGCTTTATTAAGAAAATGTCTTGTTTTGAGCCGTTTGTTCATTGGCATCTTGCCTTGATTATCTTGACTTAACAAATCTGAGGCGGTGAACACATCCAACACATATTCCTCCTCCTGTTTCCCCCACAACAACCCTGTGAGGTGGGTTGGGCAACAACAACCCTGTGCGGTGAGAAAGAGGGACTAGCCAGCCAGCCAGCTTCCATGCCTAAGGTCAGACTAGCACTCACCTTCTAGTTTCTAGCCTGGTGCCTTACCCACTAGATCAAACAGACTCTGTAATATTTATGTATAATATAATGAATATTGGAAAAGGTAATATACACTTTCGGACTTCATTGAAGTCCAGGGATGCCCTTCAGCAGAATCACCAGTGTTAAGGATCACATTTGTTCCTAACTAGATGCGTGTGCGCACACACACACACACACACACACACACACACATATATATCAGGTCTTTTTGCATGAATCAAAATGCAGGTAAAGATTGGCTTCATATCTCATACCAAGCCATGGTTTGCTTTACTCATGATGCAGCAAGCTACAGTCGATGGGTTTGTATATGTTATGCTCACCTATAAGTCATGGTTTGTCACCAGAAAGACTCGGTTCGGTAGACATTAAATACACATTATGGGGATATTTCGAACCTAACAATGGAAGTTGTAATCTCTCCTATAATCACATTGACTCTGAATTAGGATCTAATGTTAAAAGTGCTGGAACTCCTGATGTTGAACAAAATAGAACTGTGGTGTGTGCGTTTATATTTTCTCTTATATTTCTCTAGTATTTCTCTTTATGTAGGAAGAACCTGGCTAAAGAGAAATACACATAAAGCCTACGAAAAGGAAAGAAAACGAATACTGTACCTTTACAGGGAGGATACATGGGATGAGGGTGTGGCTAACTGATGAGGGTTTATAAGCCTGAAATAGATCTATCTTAGTCTCCTTAGTCTCCCAATGGGCAGCAGAGGGTCTGCTGGCTGCCAGAAACTAGTGGATTGTGATTTCACTGACCTAGGGCTGCATAAAAATCTTGGTTTACGTAGGAAGAACCTGGCTACATACATACATACATATATATGTGTGTGTTATATATATATATATATACAAATCCAAGATTTATTTTAAATTAATTCTTTGCTTGTTCCAGCAGGAGTAAGTGCCTAGAGTACCACCTTCCCCCTTCCATTTAAGTTTAGAAAAAAAATCACTATATGCCTGCATATATATATATATATATATATATATATATATATATATATATATATATATATATATATATAAAACACATAATGTCTTTTTGTACATACATATAATGTGCAGCTTGTTAAAAACGTCTATGCTTATTTATTTCCAGCCCCCAGGCTGGAATTGAGAGGCCTGCTTACAGTTTGGAGTTAGAGAGTTCAGGATAAGGAATTGGATGAGAATAACGGGGAAGGGAGGCACAGACAAACAGCCAAAAGGCATTGAGTCCTCAGAAGTGAGGAACAGCCGAGAAAGTCCATGTTGATTAATGAGTAGTTTATGGCTCAAGCAGGAAAGTTATTTTATTCACATTTCAAAACATGTGACAGTCCGCTTCAAAACCAAAATTTCAGACTTCTTGAGCTCGGAAGATTAAGTTGATGGTTGGAGAAATCCGATTACAGGGGAGTGGTAGAACGGAGGATGGCCTGGTAACCTCCTTCTTGTCTGTTTCCTCTTAGCTCCCTGAATCTATGCCCAGCCTGGGAGGAAGATGAAACCAGTGAGAAAGGCTGCCAGTTCCTCCTCTTCCTCCTCTTCCGGTAGCAGCAGCTGCAGCCGCTCTCCACCCTCCACCCGGGCTAAAACTCAGAAGCGCAAGACCGCCATTGACGAGAGCCCCGCGCTTGAAGAAGGTGCAGAAGAGGAGGCGCCCGATCAACCCCCAGCATTTGTGGGTGCCCGGCGCATGCAAGTACAGATGGACCCCAGCATGCGGGACTTGGCCGGAGCTCACGATGACCCCTACAAACTGTCCGAAGGCGAAACACAGACGGGGGCTGAGGCCTGCGGGACAGAAGCCTCCTTGAACCGCAAGACAGCTACTTTTAAGTCACGGGCACCATGTCGGAAGTATCCTGGGGGTGAAGAATCGAACGGCAGTGAGAACGTAGCCACCACCTTGGCGGAAGAGCCTCGGCGCTGCCCTTCTTCCAGCACGGACACAGCCAGCGAGCACTCCGCGGACGAGAACGACAAGGGGGTGGGGAACATGTGGGCGACGCCCCCCAGTGCGTATGACCTGCGCCAGCTGCGTTCCCAGCGGGTGCTGGCTCGTCGGGACGGACTCTTCCAGCCAGCCATCGTGAAGCAGGTCAGACGAGGGCAGGACTTGGGGGTGCAATTTGTGGGGGACCGGGTTACAGCATATTACGAAGGGGCCCTGGGATCTGCTGCTGTGGATATTGTGCTGGATGCTACCCCTCCCCCTGGAGCTTTGGCTGTGGGTACCGCAGTCTGTGCTTGTATGGACCCCGAGGAGACGGCTTACCAGGAAGGCACGGTGGTGGAAGTTAGCGTCAAACCTGCTTCCTACAAAGTGCGATTCACCCATCCGGTGGTTCTCCCTGGAACTGCCAGTGCCAACCGCAAAGACTCCGCCTGGGTGCCCCGCTTGGCCCTGCGCCTTCTGCGCTCCCCATGGCATTGTGACAATCCTTCAGAAGACAACAAGCCACCCGAAGCAATGCCTCCGTTGCCAGAGCCAGAGGAAGTTGCTCTGGCCCTCTCGTGCCCCGAGTCCAAGCAGCCCGAAGATGCTGAAGTATCCAAGATCAGTGCTGGGGTGCGGGCAGAGGAGAAGTCCGTGGTGGTGCCACCCCAGATCCTGTCTCCTCCAAAGTCGCCAGCCTTCCCTCGCCTTCCTGAACAGCGATCGCCTTTGCTGAGTCCGGAAGCGAGTGGAAGCCGCAGCAGCAGCGTGATGTCTGTGGATAAGTGCAGCACACCAGGGTCCTCTCGCTCCCGTACGCCCCTCACCGCCGCCCAGCAGAAGTACAAAAAAGGGGACGTAGTGTGTACCCCCAATGGCATCCGCAAGAAGTTCAACGGGAAGCAGTGGCGGCGACTCTGCTCGCGGGATGGCTGCATGAAGGAGTCTCAGCGGCGGGGTTACTGCTCGCGTCATCTCTCCATGCGCACTAAGGAAATGGAAAGCCTCTCGGAAGGCCGAGCCAGTGGTCTGCGGGAGGGCAGCGCTGAGTTTGACTGGGACGAGACGTCACGGGACAGTGAGGCCAGCAGTGCCCGGGGGGACTCGCGGCCTCGGCTGGTGGCTCCTGCCGATTTGTCGCGCTTTGAGTTTGACGAGTGCGAAGCTGCTGTCATGCTGGTGTCCCTGGGCAGCTCCCGTTCGGGCACCCCATCTTTCTCACCAGTCTCCAACCAGTCCCCCTTCTCCCCTGCTCCCTCCCCGTCCCCTTCTCCTCTCTTTGGCTTCCGTCCAGCCAATTTCAGCCCCATTAACGCCTCGCCCGTAATCCAGCGGGCCGCTGCTCGCAGTCGCCACGTGAGTGCCAGCACCCCAAAGGGAGTCGGGGGTGCCGTGCTGAGTCCTGAGATGTTGCACCACGCCACCTCCCGGGAGCGCCATCATTCGGGCATCAGCTTTCAGACCAACCTTACCTTCACAGTGCCAATGAGTCCCAGTAAGCGGAAAGCCGAGTCGCACCACAGTAGCACCAGCTCGGCAGCTGACTTCCACAAGAACGACAGTCTCGACTCGGGTGTGGAATCCATTTCCCACACCCCTACCCCTTCCACCCCTGCTGGCTTCCGGGCCGTGTCGCCTGCAGGCGCTGGGCCCTTTTCCTCGCGCTCCCAGCAGGCCTCCCCACTCTTGCTGGTGCCCCCGCCAGCTGGACTGACCTCCGACCCGAGCCCCACGGTGAGGAGGGTGCCTGCCGTGCAGAGAGATTCCCCGGTGATTGTACGCAACCCTGATGTCCCGTTGCCTTCGAAGTTCACAGAGAAGCCACTGGAGAGCCGCGGGGGAAGCCCAAGGATGGGGAAAGCTGGCTCCAAGGAACACCTGTCGGGCAAAGGGCAGTTGCAAATGCCAGTGCCCATTAATGTGGGCCGAACTCTGCCTTCCAGCCAGCCTAGCGTGGTAACTGTCCCTGAACAAGCCCCGCCCGTCTTCAATGTGTCCTCCCCCTTTCAGCCTGTGGCCTTCCACCCCTCCCCAGCTGCCCTCCTGCCTCTCCTTGTGCCCGGGGAGTACACTGGCCACCCTACTCCCAAGAAGGAGATCATCATGGGAAGACCTGGCACAGGTAAGCTTTGGGGCTTACTATTCGATTCTCTTTCGTTTTGTGTTCGGATGTCGTCGCTTTTCCCTCTCTGTGTTTATTTCACTTTTCCCATCCCTCCGGGCCCAAAATTAAACAGTGTTAAACCCAAACTGCTTAGCCTTGGTAGCTTTGGGGCAAGAGGTGGGGCCCTCTACGACAATTTGCTGCAGACAGTTTGCCATGCCCAACTTACCACAGGCCAACTCACCGCAGGGCAGGAGTTGCACTAATATTGAAGAAACGGTGGAATACAGCTTGTTAAAGAAAGGATGCAAAGAACAACATGAAATGGGAATGACAACCTTGAAAACAAAAGAAAACATTTTTCTTAATTGATTTTAAATCATTAAATTGAATTGTTGAATTGTCCCATGATGAGTTGGCCAGGGCAAGCTGGCTGCAACGAGTTGGCCAGGGCAAGTTGTCCCATTCCGAAGGGCGGGGTGGGGCAGGGCGGGGTGGAGGGGGAACTTGGAAGAGTCCCAGTGCAAATGCCTGTTTCTGAGTTTCCATATTCTAGTTCCAGAATTCCAAGTAGTTCTGACAACTGCTGTTTTCCCCCTTGGCATGAGGCTTGCCCAAAGAGCTCATACAAAACTGAACCTTGCTTAGATTAGTCCTAGGTGACCAGGAACCCATGCTGGCAAATGAGTGGGCTGGTGCCAGTGGTAGGAGAAGCTGCGCTGATTTTCTTCCCACAACCCCAAAATAAGCAATTTCTGTTCAAGAGAGGGAAGCCTCTTTTTCTGTAACTAAAATAGAATTTGCAGTTCTGCATTCCTTCTGTATTGGCCTCGGCAGGTTATTAACCTTTAAAAAAAACAAAAAACAAACCTCTGCTTTTCCTTAGCGGATTTGATTTTGGAGAGCTGTTTGTGAAAGGCGCTCTTTTCTAAAAAAATAAAAAGAAAAGAAAATCTCCATACACAGCTTTGGGTAACGCTTTAGTTTCTCTTCTCTTGTCGACTATCGCTAACACTTAGCATCCTCCACAAAGGTGGTTGTGAGAAGAAGCACATATCCCCAAGAGTAAAAGATTGGGGAAGAGAAAACAGGATATGTCTCGTCAAAAAACCTGGGTCTCTACGGTTGCTTACACCCAGCAGAAGTTGTGATATTAGGATTATTTGTTGGAAGATAGGGGTTTTTTTGGCTTTGTCCTCCTCTGTCTAAGGGGAAAAGGGAAGAAGAGGAGGTAGAGGAGAGAATATTGATACGTCTGTGAAAGGTAGATGGATTTTTATGGGACCAAATTCCATTCTCTTGAGAGTGATCCCGATGAAACGTCTCTGCAATCCATCATCCATCTGCTTCTGAGAATAGCTTCCAGATGGTTCCGGGAAGCTGAGTGTGAAGTCATCGCTCTCTTGCTCTACCCACTGGAGATTCCAGCTATATATGTTTTGTGCAGAGCAGTCTTTTGATAGGCCTGTCTTTCGTGACTCTCTCGTTCATGGTTTAATAACGCCCAGTCCTTAAATTGGCTTGCTTTTAACATGACAGACTTTGGTTAATGTTGCTTTTTTAGCGAGAGAGATTTCAAACTTTTGAGTTTTAATTCTTCTGTCAGGGTGACTCTTGACTCCAACTGGCTCCTATCCAACTTAATACCGTAAACCTATTCGATCGGTGTAGTATCGGCCGTTTGCAGAGCTGAAGTTGGAATTTTATCTTTGGCTCCTTGAGTTAGGATTAAAAGCAGGACCAAACAGGCTCCTTCTGCCTTCCAGTGATGACAGAGACCAAAATTTTCCATGCCAAAGATTTTGAAAATACAGTAACTACGATATGGGAAACTAATGTCTTGGGATGTTTTTTTTTTAGCTTTCCAGGTTGAGTTGTTTGCTTCTCTATTTACGCTTGAAGGGAGATCAGGCACATGGCAATGAACATGCTGGCTGCCCCCGTAGCCATTTGCATAGTTCCAGTTAGGCAACACAATGAAGAGAGCATCCATGCTGGTAATTGTATTATATGCCATAGGTTAATATTGAAGACCTGTAAAGAGCCATTGGTCAGGGGTGAAGAGGAATTCTCTCTGGCTGGGAAAGTATTGATAAAGTGAAAGGCAATTGGGTCTTTTAGAATTATTTCTTCCAGGCCATTCACAGGCTGGCTAGCCAATACCTTACTGTGCCTTATCCAGCACAGAAATCAATATGGCGCTGACTAATAAACAGTTTTGCTGGTTTGGTTGAGGTGCCAGCAGGGTGACTTTGGGCCAATCGCCGGGAGACCGTGAGTTCTTAGTCCCGCCTTAGGCATGAAAGGTAGCTGGGTGACCTTCTGCCAATGATCTTTTCTCAGTCTAGGAAGGAGTCAGTGGCGCTTTTGAAATGGAAGTAGTCCAGGCAGTTGCCAAAAGTCAACAGAGACTGGAAAGCCAACGCATTTACACAGAGAGAAAGAGAGAGAGGGAGGGAGGGAGAGAGAGAGAGAAAGGAAGGAAGGGAGGGAGAGAGAGAAAGGAAGGAAGGAAGGAAAGAAGACAGAGAGGGAGGGAGGGAGAGAAAGGAAGGAAGGAAGACAGGGAGGGAGAGAGAGAGGAAGGAAGACAAAAGGAGGGAGGGAGAGGGAGAGAAAGGAAGGAAGGAAGGAAGACAGAGTGGGAGGGAGAGAAAGGAAGGAAGGAAGAAGGAGGGAGGGAGAGAAAGGAAGGAAGACAGAGGGAGGGAGAGAGAGAGAAAGGAAGGAAGGAAGAAAGAAAAGGAGGGAGGGAGAGGGAGAGAAAGGAAGGAAGGAAGGCAGACAGAGGGAGGGAGAGAGAGAAAGGAAGGAAGGAAGGAAAGAAGACAGAGAGGGAGGGAGGGGGGGAGGGAGAGAAAGGAAGGAAGGAAGACAGGGAGGGAGAGAGAGAGGAAGGAAGGAAGGAAGACAAAAGGAGGGAGGGAGAGGGAGAGAAAGAAAGGAAGGAAGAAGACAGGGAGAGAGGGAGAGAAAGGAAGGAAGATGGAGGGAGGGAGAGAGAGAAAGGAAGGAAGACAGAAAAGGAGGGAGGGAGAGGGAGAGAAAGGAAGTTAGGAAGGAAGGAAGGAATGAAGGAAGACAGACAGAGGGAGGGAGAGAGAGGAGGGAAGGAAGGAAGGAAGACAGACAGAGAGAGGGAGAGAGAGAGAACATACCCCAGAGATGAGATGAGAAGTACCGCAACTCTTTAATGCTTATTAGAATTTATATAGAGCTGTGATCCACTGTGTTGAAGGAAACCAGATGAGAGAGAAGCAGCAGTATAACAGTCCCAATCTAGAAGTGCCAGTGCTTTGATCTGCCTCCTGTTACCAGCAAGAAAAAGCTATTGTATCGTTTGCTGGTGGGTTTCCCAATTCCCTCCGCCCCTCCCTCCCCCTTTTTTTTGGCAGCATCTGGAACCCTTTCTGACCACTGCTGTAAAAGAAAAAAGTGGTATAATTCCCCCCCCCCTTTTTTTTTGAGGCCAGAAATAAGTAATGTAAGCATTCCAACGACAGGCCTTCAAGTTTAAAAGTTTAAAAGCCTAAAAAAAGGGGGGGGGGGCGGGACCCGAAAGAAGAAAGCAAAAAAAGAAAAAGAAAAAGAAAAGCCCCAGCTCTGCCAACATGTGTTACACAGCCACATCTGTTGCAGCCTTTCAGTTTTCAAACGTTTCATGTGGTTTCTGGAGATCAAAAGGTTGCCCTCTTCTCGTGTTTTTTATTTCTTTTTTGGGGGGTGGGTGGGAGGAAAGTATCAAGGAAATACAGTTATCTGTTAAAAAGACCAGAACTGAGATATATACTGTCCTTTTTATTGGAAAAGGAGTGGACATTTCTCTCTCTCTGCATTGGGGGGGTGCATGCATGATGTGGGGGTAGGGGGCGGCATAGGGGTTCATTGCAGTACATTTATCCAATCCTCTGCAGGGGAATAACATGACTGGCAGCAGCACGATAGTACAGTTTCCTGTCAGGGCTGGATATTAAAGGTAGCTTTCTGGTATTGCCTCTTTTTTTTTTTTTTTTAATACTCGGTGTACGTGGGCTGCTGCATCTGAGTGTAAGCCAGCTGGAGCATCATACAGGACACGTGATTGTGCCAAGAGTGGTGCAATGAAGTCATGAGGAAGTGTTTATGTGGCTAAGTGTTTCTGGAGGATGAGAGCTCACCTATCTATTCTCCCCTTCACTTGGTGCAGCTCCAGGACTTACAACCGCTTCCTTCTTCCGGCTTCATAGTGAAAACAAAGCCAAACCTGTTTGCCAGCTGTGTGTGAGTGTGTGCTTGGGTGCATTTGCGTGCGCACACAGTTCTACATTTTAGCTGCACAGGTTGTCCTCGGCTTAACAACAGTCGGTTTGCTGACCGTTTGAAGTTACAACGGTATGGGAAAAAAGTGACTTGTGACCACTTTTCACACTTAACGACCTTCGTAGCATCCCCCGTGTGATCAAAATCCTGATGCTTGGCTGCTGGGTTCGTGCTTAATGACCGTTGCTGTGTCCCAGGGTCACATGATTCCCTTTAGAGACCTTTGGCAAGAAAGGTCATAAAAGGAGTTTTTATTTTTTGCAAAACGCACTTAACAAACGTCTCACTTAGCAACAGAAATTTGGGGCTCCACTGCGGTCCTAAGTTGAGGACGACCTGTAAAACGGAATTTGCTAATGCACAAGGCTTATTCTGGAAAGCCTGCTGTTGCTTGTGGAAAAAGATAAGCCACCGAAGGAAAAACCATTAACACAAAGTGGAGCCTTTCTAATAACGTGCGTGGCTCGCCTCCCCGCGCATATAAAATGCTCCAAAATGACAAGAATTTGGGAGTGAGTTGATGATGTATCCATCGTTGACTTAAGCTTGCCAAGCTGCTGATGTTCTCCAGGTATTCAATGCTATGGGGTTGACCACGGATTGTTCTCCAAATAGTCATCTGGCAATCCCCAAGGGTTGGGGGGGGGGTCCTTAGATCCGGCCCTCTGCTTCTGAGAAACCCCTCTCCCCAAATACATCATGTTCCCAAACTTATCAAAGCTATTCCTCTTAATAAGCTTCACATGTAAAGCACCAGATCTGGAGATCGATCTATCTACCTACCTACCTACCTACCTACCTACCTACCTATATACCTACCTACCTACCTGAATGGGATATGATATATAGCATGTTTGCCATTTATCTGGCTTTCTTCAGTCGTGCAGGCATGCTCTTCAGGAACACTGAATTCAGATCTTTAATCAGAGGGTTATTTGGGTTCCCGGAGTGAGAAGATTGTATGAAATTTATGCACCAAGGCGGTGTTTCTCAACCTTGGCCGCTGGATGATGTGTGGACTTCAACTCCCAGAATTCCCCAGCCAGCAGAGCTGGCTGGGGAATTCTGGGAATTGAAGTCCGCACATCATCCAGCGGCCAAGGTTGAGAAACACTGCTTCAAGGACATCCAGGTTCTACACACTGTTGTGTGTGCGTGCGGAGGGTGCCTCTGATGTGCTGAGGAAAGGGGTGCATAGTTGGGGAGAAGCTTAAAAGCTAAGGAATGGTACGGCATGTGCTTTTCTGATTCCTAAGGTTGGACTCCGGTTCCCCCCTTCAGCATCACATATGCAGGTTGCCGTCTCCCGGCAACTGGTAACCAAGACTACCGTCTCCCGGCTGCTCAGAGCCCCATCTCTATTTTTATCATCGATGGGAGGGATCTGATCCAGATTTTGTGTGTGTGTGTATGGGGGGTGTGTGTGTGACATTCTATATGGTTGCCTGTGGCTTTAACGTAAGAGAAGCGGGCTTGATTTCGGGAAACTCAATGCAAAGGTACCAGCTGACTTTACCACATCCTCACGTGGAGTGGACTCGCTTGTATATATTATTCCCCCTTGGCATCCATAGCAAAGATGTGTTTCCTGCGTGCGCTGCCTTGCCAGGAATGTGCACATGTTTTCGCCTGTGTGTATTTTCTACATATGATCCTTTTGTGAAGCAATTGGGAGTAAATTTAGGGGCTCTTGTGCACCCTGGTTCAATGTCCCCAGATGGAGTTCCATGCTATGTATGACTAACCCAGTGTTGTGGCCTGTCAGCCACCAGCCCCTCCAGCAGCCGAATCAAATGAGGAGGAGCTGGCATGGGAGTCAGGGATCAGCATCAAGGCAACCTGAGAGCTCCAAGGGGGAAGAGGGAATGGAGCTGTCAGAGAGAGAGAGAGAGAGAGGCGGAGCCTGGGCCGTCCGTCAGCCCTCAGATGGACAGTCAACAGCCTCCAGGTCTGGAGGTGGCGGTTGAGGAATAGGAAGAACAGCTGGGTCCAGTGCCTGATGCGCAGATGAGCAGAAGGCAGAGGAGAGGAGAGCAGTAGAAATCCGTGGGCCGGTCCTCGGGAGGGAAGAGCCACCGCTGCTAGTGAAGCCCCACCCTAGCTCTGGGGATAAAAGGCAGGGGACGGAGAATAGATGAACAGATGTGGCAGACAACTATTTATCTTCCAGACTTGTGAACACCCAGTTACAGGTAGTCCTCGACTTACCATGATTCATTTAATGGCCATTTGAAGTTACAATAGCACTGGAAAAAGTGACTTACAGCTGGTCCTCACACTTAAAACTGTCACAACAGCCCCACGGTCCCATGATCAAAATTTGGACACTGAGCAACGGTTCATGACTTTCCCAGTCAATGGGGGAAGCCAGATTCGCTTAACCGTATGATTCACATAATAACCCTGTCAAAACTGAGTTGTAAATTGTGTGGGACTCACTTGGTAATCCCCTTGTTTAGCAATGGAAACTCTGATCCCCATTGCGGTCGTAAGTGAAGGACTACTATAGAAAGCTGTAGCCAAGCGAGCCCATTTTGCAATATTTGAGATTTTAAAATATTAAAAGATACCGAAATTATGTCATCCTGTTTCCTCCAGTGCCTTATTTTGTTTTTAGGCATCCTATTACATTTTCCCTCAAAATAGGAAAGTGAGCAGGACTCTTGTGGTTTTGGAAGAAACTTGCAGATCAAGCTTCCATATTTAATTAATGTGTAAGACTATAAAACGGGCAGCGTTCAGACGGGCTGAAGAGAGAAAGCGAAGAGCAAAGTAACAAATACTTTGATGTTAAATCAAAATTCTTTAGAATTCTGGCTTCTCAGGACCATTAATACAAGCAGTTTTGGCCTTTGCTGACAGCTGGAAGCCTCTGACTTGGTCTTAAATGGTTTGATATATCAATGGTTTTGTTCTTTCCTGGCAAGTCAAAAATCACAAGCCAAGAATAAATCCTGCTTTATGCCACTGGCTTGTTAAGAGAGCAATAAGCTATCGGTCCCAGTTCAGTCGTAACTGTAAACCAAGGCTTGGCAACATTTTTAAGGTCAGTAACCACACTTGATCTTTAAATGGCGTGCCCAGGGGGTCATCCTCCAAAAAAGAGAGGATTTAATTACTTTTTACCAGTAATTAAATTCAGCTAATTAAATAGTTTGATTATTCTCTATGTCTTTAGTAATGCTCTTCTACTGTCCCTGATCACAATACAGGCAGTTCTCGACTTACAACAGTTTGCTTATAGTGACTGCTCGAAGTTGCAAAGGCACTGAAAAAAAGGGACATTTGTCACACTTTACGACCGCTGCATCGTCCCCAGAGTCACGTGATCAGAATTCAAAAGCTTGGCAACTGTCTCATATTTGTAACGGTTGCAAAGACCCCCGGGGGGGGGGTCACGTGATCACTTTTGCAATCTTCTGATGAGCAAAGCCAGATTCACTTAACAACCTTGTCACTTAACGATTGCACTGATCCGCTGAACAACCAGGGCAAGAAAGGTTGTAAACTCGGGCAAAATTCACTTTAACAGAGGTCTCGCTTAACAACATCAAATATTGGGCTCAGTTGTGGTCGTAAGTCGAGGTTTACCTGCATCTTCAGAAAGTGACAATGTGTGTGTATGAGGGAAAAAAGATAGAGATAGGGACAGAGACAGAGAGAGAGAGAGGGAGGGAGATGGAGGGAGGGAGAGAGAGATAGAGAGAGAGAGAGACGGAGATGGAGGAAGGGAGACAGGCGGGAGGGGGAGAGGAAGACTCCGGGAGAGAGAGGGAGGGGGAGGGTGGAGAGAGAGTGGGGGGAGGGAAAGAGGGAGAGAGAGACAGAGAGAGAGAGAGGGAGGGAGGGAGATGGAGGGAGGGAGAGAGATAGAGACAGAGGGAGGGAGGGAGCGAGAGAGACGGAGATAGAGGGAGGGAGACAGAGGCGGGAGGGGGAGGAAGACACTGGGAGGGAGAGGGAGAGAGAGTGAGGGGAGGGAAAGAGAGAGAGAGAGAGAGGGAGATGGAAGGAGAGAGAGATAGAGACAGAGAGAGAGGGAGGGACCGAGAGAGACGGAGATAGAGGGAGGGAGACAGAGGCGGGAGGAGGAGAGGAAGACACTGGGAGGGAGAGGGGGGAGAGAGTGGGGGGAGGGAAAGAGAGAGAGAGAGAGACAGAGAGAGAGATGATATTCATGTGATTAAAATTCAGAAGAGCTTGGAATAATTCCAGTTCTATGGCCTGGAACTTCTCTGGAGGGAGGATAGGTTACATAAACAACAGGCCTGAGACTAAAATAATGAATGAAGGAAGACACCGTAGCCAGCCACTTTTGGTCACACTGGTGAGACTGAAGGATGAGGTTGTGTCAGCTTGCCAAGGGCCTGTGACACTTCTCCCGCTGCAGTTTGGCAGCCTTCGCACATAGCTCCGTAGCAAACCTCATCCAGAAGACCAAATTGGTGCCTCCCTCCTTCGCTTTGGCTGATTCACACCTAACTGTTTTCTCCATCTGTCATTGATCATCTCTGGACACAACTCAACGGAGGGCCCTTCCTTATCCTCGGGGCCGTGCTTTGCTCTGAGAGGGGCAGAAACCATTTAGAAAATGCCACTTGGCTAACAAAATTAAGCCTCCCTGGGAGGCACATTAAAGAGTTTGTGTGCAGCACGGAGGTCTGCCATGTTTTATTGTGTGGGTGACCCTTGTAAATTCCCTGTCCTGTCTACGGGTAGTCCTCGACTTACAACGACAATTGCAAGTTGAATTTCTGACACTGGTTGCTAAGTCAGTCATGCTCGAATGTGTGACCTTTTTGACATGGTTGCTAAGCAATTCACGGCAGCCGTTAAATGAATCATACAGTCGTTAAGCGAATCTGGCTCCCCCCCCCATTGACGTTGCTTGTTGGAAGCAGTTTGGGAAGGTTGCAAATGGCAATCGCATGAACCTGTGTGCTAGAAGTGTTTATAAATACATGCCGGTTGTCAAAAGTCTGAATTTTAACCAGGCAACCATGGTGATATTGCGAGAGTTGTACATGCGAAGGCTGATCATAAGTCACTTTTTCAGTGTTGTAACACTGAATGGATATAAGTTGAGGTATACCTGTATATATGGTATCTTGCCAAACACAGATAGGTTAATCTGTATGCTTCTCTGTTGTGTGGATGGGATTTGAAAAGGACTAGGGGTGATATGATAGGAGTATTCCAATATTTGAGGGGCTGCCCCAAAGAAGATGGGATCAACCCAGTGGTGAAATGCTACCGGTTCACACTGGTTCGTGCGAATTGGTAGTAAAAAAAAAAAAGCTACCAGTTCCAAACCGGTATTTCCGACGATCAGCTGTGCCGCGTGATTTAAATTCGCTAGTAAGCAGGAAATTGCGCAGCACAGTTGTCCTCCCCCTCACTGTTCTACTTACTATGTTAAGCCTCCATTTTCTGCGTGAAGTGTACATTTGGCATGCATTGTGCATGCGTGCATTTGATGCGCACCACGCATGCACAATGTGCACCAAATGCACACTTTGCACGGAAAAAGGAGCATGTTTGGTGCGCACCGCCCATGCATGGGCAGTAAACCGGTGGCAACCCGCGGAGGATTTCACCACTGGGTCAACCTCTTCTCCAAAGCACCTGAAGGCAGGATGAGAAGCAATGGATGGAAACTAATCAAGGAGAGAACTAAGGACAAATTTCCTAACAGTTGGAACAATTAGCCAGTGGAACAACTTGCCTCCAGAAGTTGTGGGTGCTTCATCACTGGAGGTTTTTTTTAGAAAAGACTGGACAACCACTTGTCTGAAATGGTGCGTGAGCAGTGGGTTGGACTAGAGGACCTCCAAGATCCCTCCCAGCTGTATTCTGATTGATTGATTGATTGTGTGGCCATCTTGCAAGAAAGAGAAGGTTTCCATGAGTTGCCTCCATGCGGGCGGATGCACCTTGTGGAGCGTGAGCGAGTGTGGGTGTTGTTCTTTATACATAGTTGTCGTCCTCGCCCACCGAATCGTGTCCACTCTACCTCATTGTGTCCGGGGATAGTACAGTGCGTGCTGGGAGTGGTATGTTTGTGTGTCTCTTCCCCCACCCCCCAAACACTCCTTTAACAATGGGATTCTCGCCCAGGCCCAGCCTGATCTGGCCTGGCGCCCAGATGTAGTGTGTGCATGTGGGGGTGTTCCTTAGCGTCTCCTCGCTTCACCTCATTGTCTATTGGCTGCCTGCTGGGCACTGGGGGGGGGGGAAACGGGACGACGACTGGCTGTATCCCACCTACCCACCCACCCTGACATGAGCAGAAGTGGTATTTTGAGTCAGGCCTCGTGTAGGACAAGATTGTGATGCTAAGGGAGGAGGCGAGTGTGAGTCATAGGGAGAGCAGCACAAAGTGGCGGCTGCTTCTCTGGAAAAGGAGGCGGGGAGGGGCATGTATCACACAACCACACACAACGGTCCGGACACTGGCATTCAGACATTCACCCGTCCCCCATGCATACACTTCTCTTTCCTCGCCACCCTGCCCCAGGGTAGGCCGATTATCCCAGGAATGCATCAGTGCCGCAAGCTTTTAATCCCCAGCTGGGCTGCCTGCCAGCCACCAACTGCTTCGATATCTACCAGCCAGCAAGAAACAGGAGTGACTCTCAATTCAGTGGCACATTACAGGTGTGCATTGCACACTGGGGTTCCCATTTCAGGGTCTCTCCCTCCGCATGCCTGGCTGAACACAGCTGCGCTGAAGCCAGGTGTAAAGTAAGGATGCTGGCCTGCAGGAGGGGGTGTGTATGTGTGTGCGTGCACAGACAGCCTGGCGCTCACCTTAGCATGTACAGACAGCTTTGGGTATCAGCCGATCTGATGACCCCCGTCTCAACCTTCAACATAGGCGTGTAAACTTCAACAAGCCTTTATTCAGAAGTGTTATGAGCTGGTAAGAGAGACATAAAATTCTTTTTGACATGCAGAAACCCCACATAGAGAAAGGGAAGGAATGTGTGATGGGCTTGTATATTGTTCACATCATTGAATCTCTTCCCACGCCTCCCCTCAGCATTTTCCTCAGCTGGCTGGGTCCAGGAAGCATTTTGTTTTCCAAGTCAGATACAGGTAGTCCTCGACTTACAACCATGTCGTCTAGTGACTGTTTCTGAAGTTAAAACGGCACCGAAAAAAGCGACCAACTGTTTTTCACACACTGACGGCCCTTGCAACATCTCTGTGGTCACATGATTAAAATTCAGACAACTGGCGTATGTCTGTGGAGGTTGTTGCAAGACGGGGGTCAGGCGATCCCTTCTTGGGCGAACTTCTGACGAGCAAAGCAGGAAATGCTGCGCTCATCGTGCTCCCTATGGTCGACCTGTCAAGTTTTGGAAGTTGGGGAGGTGGTCTCGGTGGTGGTTCACATAAACCGCGATTGGATCTTAGACCGGCTTTGTACGTTGCACAACTCCAGGCTGCCTGGATTCTTTCATCTCCAAGCGGGCTGGGCCGCCCAGAAAAAGTGTTGTTTCGAGTCACCTGTTCGTGTGAACCTGGCTCCAACTCAACTCTGGAAGTTTTTAAGAAGCATTTGTCTGAAGTGGTGTAAGGTTTCCTGCCTAAGCAGGGGGTTGGACTAGAAGACCTCCAAGGTCCCTTCCGACTCTGTTATTCTAGTCATCCCCCCCTTCTGCTTTTCTGCAGCTTGTTCTGTTTTTCACCAATCTCTTCCCCCCCCCGCCGCCCCCCCGTGTGTGTGTGTGTGTGTGTGTCCCCCTCCTCTTGGGCCCCCCCAGCCTTCCCTTCATCCCCCCTTTTTCTTCACCACTCCCGAGTTGCTCTCCTCCTGCACCCCCCTCCTTCCTTCCCACGTTGCCCCCCCCACCTTTTTCTTTTTGCTGTCACGCGCCCCCCCCCTTTTCTTAGCCCCCTCCCTCTCTCTCCTCTTCCTCCCCTCTTTCAGGCGTCATCTTTCCCTCGCCCATTCCTTCCCCTCCTCCTCCCCCCCCTTTTCCCGGGCGTGGTCTCTCCCTCTCCCAGGGTTCTGACGAGCGAGTGAGTGAGCCCGAGGCGGTAGAGTAGAAAAGGCGAAAAGGGGGGAGGGGGGGGGCGGGTTGGAAGAAAGGGAGAAAGAGCTTGGAGTAAACCGCAAGCCAATAGGCTTCTCTTTGTCCCCGTGACCCGCTCTTGTTTTTGCATATGACTGACATTCCAGCGGCGGCCAATGGGAGGCCGCCTGGTTGCGCGCGTGTGACGGAGAGGGGAAAAAAAAAAAAGAAAGACCGGGGAGGGGTGAGGTGGGGGGGAAAGCTTCATTTGCATGTGAATGACCCGGCGTTGGAGGCAGCCAATAGCCTGCCGAGGGCTAATTGGGCATGCGTGACGGGGCTGGCGGTGCGCGCGCTCTGGTGTATCACACAGAGTGTGTGTGTATATGTGTGTGTGTGAGAGAGGGAGGGGTGAGGGTTCGGGCGGGGGGCCGCCCTTGTTCGTAACCCAGAGCGGCGGGGAAAAGAGGAGGAGGAGGAGGAGGAGGAAGAAGGAAGGCGGGAGAAGGCAGTGAATGGTGTTTGGTTACAACCGGAGGGGACGGCGCGACAGGCGGAGCGGCAGCGACAGCCTCCTCTCCTCCTCCTCCTCCTCCTTCTCTCTTCTCCCCCCTCCCTCCGCGACCAGCAACCGCCCGCCTGTCGCCGACAGCCCAAGCGAGAAGAGGAAGCGGAGGGGCGGCGGCGGCGGGACGGAACAGCCGGACAACTTGGAACCCTCGCCCTCCACCCCCTCCCCTCGCTTGCTCTCTCTCTCTCTCTCTCTCCTCCCCCCCCCCGCGCGCTTTCCTCCCTTTTCCCTGCGCGCGCCCTTTAATCCTGCCCGGCTACGGTCGCTGCTGCTGCTGCTGTTGGCGGGGGACGGAACAGGCGGACCGGCGGCTCTTCCCTCTGCCGCTGCTTTTCTCCTACCCCCCCTCCCTTTCCCCACTTTCTGTTTTTCTTTCCTGGGGAGGAGGAGGAGGAGGAGGAAGGGGGGCGGACCCTTTTCGCGGTGGACGAAGAGGGAAAGGGGTTTCTCCCCCCCCCCCACCGCGCCCCGCTGGACGGTCCTTTTGCACAGCTCGGTGTCCCCCTCCCCTCTGACCTTTGGAAAACTTGGGGGGTTGCCTGTGCATGCACACACCTTCCTCATCCTGCACACCCACACCCCTTGCACAACCAACCACCTGGCCTCTTTCTTCATCTCCTTTCCTCCCCCCCTCCCTCTTCCCCCAATATGCCTTCTGACTTGACCCCTGCTGCCGGCCAGGCTGAGACCCAGAGGTGCTCCACCTGCCAGGAGGATCTGAACAGGCCGTAGGAGGAGGAGAAGACAGTTGCCCCCCTTGCTGTTTTATTGCATGGTGATGATGATGGTGGTGGTGGTGGCTGATCTTTAGAAAGGTGGACTGGACCTCCAACCGGCCTGCTTTCCACATGGATCCAGATAAAGCGTGCCCCTGGTCCCGAGGAGGAGGAGTTCCAGCCTGCTGACCTCGCCACACACCTTTCAACCCGACATCTGAAGCGGATTTGCCTGGGCCACACCTCCTCCTCCTCGTTTCTGGGGAGGGAGAATGGTCTCCAGACAGGTTCGCTGAGAGACCTCAGTCGTCTTGCGCCTTCACGATGTTCTCCACAGAAAGACCCCCAGCAACGTTGCCCCCTTTGCCATCCAGGGGGTTAGGCATGTTCGGTTAGTGCCCTGTGGGGTGTATATATATATATATGTGTGTGTGTGTGTGCATGGAGAGAGCGGGAGGCGAGAGGGGCAGGGCGATCCCTGGGCTGAGATGCATCCCCGTTGAAATGCTCAGTGGTGTGATGTGAAGGTGATAAGAGCCCCCTTACCCCAAAAGGGATAACCTTTAACGTTGGTTGTATCAGGTCCTGGCTTGTCTGCTGTTTAATCTCATGCTGATTGGGGTTTGAGTTCCGTGCAGTAGAAGAAGTGGGAATTAGCCTCAAAATATCCTAGTCTTAATAAACATACAGTGAGATTCCCGTCTTTTCTAATTCATCCGTTAATACCAGATGCGAGCTTTGGATGTATTTTTGCTATCCCATGATGGATGTTGGGATCCTGTTACCCAGAAATTTCCCAGTTTAACTTTGGAGTGGAGATGTGATTTAATAGAAGTTATTAAATTCTAGTGTGTGTGTGGGGGGGGGGATGCTGTTAAAAGCGCTGTGGGGGAACTAAAGTGACAGTTCTGTTTGTGCACATGGCCATTCATAGTACGTCCTCATGGATGTGATGAGAAGTGGCAGGGCAGTTCGTTTACATGCGGTATTAGATATTGTTCCTCTCTATAGAAGCAGACGTGTCTGTAGATTGCAGGATATAGTTAACGGTTATATAATTTGTGACACGAGTGGGATTTGAATCCACATTTTTTTAGACCATTGCTTTGTGTGAAGAAAGCATTTGTAAACTCGGGTGGTTGTTCCAGCTGACCAGATGTGGAAGAGGGTGTTTACGGTACACCAGGACTCTTAAATCTTTTATTCAACTTGTATAGCTTCAAACTACTCCTCCTGTGTGCAGTTATTTCTCTCTTTTTTTTTGGTCACGTGTTTTTGGTAGTTTTTCTTCATTTGATGTGGCTTCAATCTCGGAAGCTGAATCTTTTAATTCTTTGCTTGGGATGGGAGGTAGTGCTAGGACTGCTGATAGCCTCTGGTTGTTAGATTTAAGATCCTTGTTTCTTGTTTTGCGGTGGGGGGGTGGGTTCTTAATGTTTCTGGTCCTTGTTTCTACTTTCCTCCTTCCTTCCCCCTTTAATCCTTCCTCCTCCTCCTGCATAGGGATGTGGTCACCAGCGGAGGACAGGAAGCGACTGAGCCAGCGCTTCCCGGCAGAGTCCGACCACGATGCACTCAGTGCTTTTAATAATTGAGTTAACTTTACACGCAAGTGCAGGAGGGGGGAGGGGGGAAGCAGTGTAGCTGATCCATTAAGGACTACAAAGAAGGGAAGAAGAAGGATGGGAAAAGAGGTATTTTGTTCGACAGGTAATGTGTCCCCTGTTGGAGCAGCTCTTCTTCATTCTCTCTGGGAGCAAAGTTTCTCCCCCACCCCCCAATATTTAATCACTACAAAGTTTTAGTTTTCAGCAAGTACATCAAAGGGGTTTTAACCCTCTCCCCCACCCCCCAAAACAAATCTGTAGCAAAGGTGATTTAAGTCCCTTCAGCCGCCAAGCTGCTTACCGGTATATCTCAGTCCCTGGCAGCAGGAAATGAAGGAATCATCTGCCCCATTATCTCTTTTGTGATCTTTTGAATGGGGATGCCGAGACACAGGCCTTCTTTACGCATGCAAAGTGGTTTGGGTTTGTTCCCAAACCTTCCCATTAACTAAAATGCTAAGGTGTTCTTGTGCTGGGGAGGCCTTTAACCCTTCCAACGCTCCCTTTTACGATCCTGTAATCTCTAACCCTCCAACAGTATTCTCTCTCTCTCTCTCTCTCTCTCTCTCTCTCTCTCTCTCTCTCTCTTTCTCTCTCTCTCTCTCTCTCTCTCTCTCTCTCTCTCTCTCTCTCTCTCTCCCCCCCCCCCCCCCCCAGCGGATTCTGGGAGTTGAGGTCCACCCATCTTCAAGCTACCAAGGTTGAGAAACACTGCCCTAGAGTGTAGCTAAAACGTGATTGTTTCAGGGATGCTGAATCTTTATCCATCTCTGGATATTCCTTGCAATGCTGTGTTATCCTGCGGTGGGACGATTGATACCAGTTGTGGCTCCTGCCCATCCTACTGAACGCTCTTCTTGCTTTTGACGATTGAAAGTCCATATGGCTGATCTGCACAGGCTACATGACAATCAGTGTTGGGTTAAGAGTTGTTGTTTTTTTGGTAAACATGACAGTCATATTCACACCTGTTGCTGTGTTAAGCTATGATTTCACAGAGTACAGGTAGTCCTCGACTTAACGACCTCAACGGAGCCCAAAGTTTCAGTTGTTCACGTGAGACATTTGTTAAGCGGGTTTTGCCCCATTTTACGACCTTTCTAGCCACAGGTGCTAAGTGAATCACTGCCGTCGCTAACTTAGAAACACGTTGGTTGAGTGAATCGGGCTTCCCCATTGACTTTGCTTGTCAGAGGGCCGCAAAAGGAGACCCCATCACCCCTTTTGGACACAGCAACGATCATAAAATATGGACCAGCGGCCAAACATCTGAGTTTTCCATCACTTGACCACGGGGGGTGGGGGGGATACAGCAGAGGCCATAACTGTGAAAAAAAGGGTGACAAGTACCGTTGTAACTTTGAACCGTCACGTAAATAAATTGTTGTAAGTCTGTATTGGCAAGGGAATGTCGCTTATGGGCAATTGGAGGTTGTTGTGAAATGTGGTTTTGAGGGTGCTGTAATATGTGTGTGTGTGTGTGTGTGTATTCAGGCCTGTCTTTTTTTTTTTTAAATTTGATTTATATGCCGCCCTTCTCCGGAGACTCAGGGCGGCGTACAATGCGTTAAGCAATAGCCTTCCTACTTTTGTATATTTTATACAAAGTCCGCTTATTGCCCCCACAAACTGGGTCCTCAATTGACCTACCTTAGAAAGGATGGAAGGCTGAGCCAACCTTGAGCCTGGTGAGATTCAGTCTTACAGTAATTGCAGACAGCTGGTCTTTAATCACAGTGCTTTTAGTCTGCTGAGCTATCCAGGCTCCTTATTTGTCCCTTTGTCTTGGCCTTTTCCTGGAGACCCCAAGAAGGAAGTATTGCTCAGCTTGATATGGGGGTAGCAGGAAGCGATGGGAGGGCAGGAGAATTTGCAAGTGCCCCCACAACATTCTTCATTTCGGCTCTAAATTGCCTGCAAGTAGGACCTGACCACCTCTGTTTACACAAAAGGAGCCCCCTCCCCAATCCCCGAAACCCCTGTATACAGCCTGGGTTGTGTTTGGCAATCGGTGCCCTGCACCGCTTGAGCTCCTGAGGATGCTCCCAAGCTTTCTAGTTGGGTGGAAGCCAAACGGCTTGGCTGCCCCAAGTGAGCGTGGGAGTCTGAGCAAGCGGGGCCCCTCAGCCTCTCCCTCTCCTTCCCCTCCTGCAGCTGTAAAATTCCTTTGCCTGGCTTCCAGCTGGGAAGGGCGGAGGACGGCCATGGTTGCTTCCTGGCAGGCGGAGAAGAAAATCTCTCTTTCCCCCCCCCCGGGGCCCCTTCCTCGGGGGGAGTGGGGGGACTCGAGTGACTAACCAGTGATAAGGCATGGCACCAATGGTGACTAGCAGGACCAAAAATTGTAGAAGGAAAAACAGGGCATCTCTTCCAGGGAAAGGGAGGGAAGTTTTAAAGGGAAGGGAAAGCAACGTAGTCCGAGTTCCCTAGTAACCCAACTCTCGTCAATTCTGGGCTCCTGTTCTTTGCCATGCAATTGAACCTCACTCTGTTTTTATTCTTGTCTTGTCTTTTTTTTTTCAAATTACCGGACTGAGTTGGCTGATGAAACATTTTGTGTGTGTGTGTGTGTGTTTTCTCCCCACCTCCTTCCAGTGTGGACAAATGTGGAGCCTCGATCGGTGGCCGTGTTCCCATGGCACTCACTAGTGCCCTTCCTGGCGCCAAGCCAGCCAGATTCCTCCGTGCAGCCTAGTGAAGGCCAGCAGCCCGTCAGTCATCCGTCCACATCCAATCAGAACAAAGGTAAGGTGGGCCAAGGGGAAAAAAAGAGAGCGCATACACAGATTTCCCTCTAAAGCAGGGCTCTCCAAACCTGGCAACTCAAAGACTTGCAGATGTCAACTCCCAGAATTCCTCAGCCAGCCATTGCTGCTGAGGAATTCTGGGAGTTGAAGTCCACAAGTCTTTTGAGTTGCCAAGTTTGGAGAGCCCTGCCCTAAAGTTTTTGGGTAGGAGAACTGTCGCTGAAGAGACACTCTGGGAGTGAAGTGATGCCTTTGCTTGCACAAACAAGTAAGGCAAAGTTTGTGATAACCCACCCCTGTGGAAACAGCCCCCTGATTCCAACCTTAGCGTTTATGTTTTCAGAACCTCCCGAATCGGCTGCTGTGGCCCACGAACTCCCCGGCTTGTCTTCAGAGGCCGATAGTGCAGGGAGGCCCACCCCCTCGCACCCCGACAGTCCCATTCCAGTGGGCCAACCTTCTACGGTGATCCCAGGAGGAAGCGGAGTTCCATCTCAGCATGATGATGACCTCCCAGGGCACCCACGCCTGGATAGCGAGACGGAGAGCGACCATGACGATGCGTGAGTATATATATCCCTGTTTTGGGTTGTTATATCTCTCATTAGGCTGCTCGGACAACCCACCAAACTCTTCGTAGCGGCGCTTCCCCCTGATTGATGATGTGGCAGCCTTTTGCGCGGTTCGCGTTTCGCACAGCGATCCTTTGCCGCTGGATTCCGGGAGGGCTGCTGGTTTGATTTGAAGCCTAGGGGGAATTGGACGTGCAGCTGGAGGCAACCCCTTGAGGGAATGAAATTGAGCCACGCCTAGGAAAGAACACCTTGGGAAGGAAATAGAAGCAGGAGTGAATGGAGGGTGTGGTCAAAAAAAGCCCAGATGCTGGTTGTGACAGAGAGATTGACCCCATCCCCATCTCCTTTTTCTTATGTGGGAAGGAAGGAATGACGGGAGGGAGGGAGGGAAGGAAGGGAGGAAGGACAGAAGGGAAGGAGGGAAGGAAGGAAGGAAGGAAGTGGGGAAGGGAAGGGAGGGAGGGAAGGAAGGACAGAAGGGAAGGAGGGAGGGAAGGAGGGAAGGAAGAAGGAAAAGTGGGGAAGGGAAGGAAGGAAGGAAGGAAGGGGTGTGGTGGCCAGAAGTGTTGAAAACTGCTGGGAGGTCTCTGGGAAAGGTGGCAGGAAATGGGGTTGCTTCCTTTGGGCCTTCATCTGATGTTTTCATACTTAGGTTCCTATCCATTTCATCTTCTGAGATCTCAATCCCACTACTGCCTGGCAAGCGGCGCACCCAATCTCTGAGCGCACTGCCGAAAGAGCGCGATTCCTCTTCCGAGAAGGATGGTCGCAGTCCAAACAAGGTGGGGGGGCTTTCTTCTTTTTCCCCCCCCTTCTCCTTTCCATTTCCTTAACCCGCTTTTGTAGGGACTATTCCAGGAGGAATTTTTTTTTTAAAAAAAGATTCTTCGGCCACCCCGTTGCTTTAACTTGCAAAAACGTTCTACCCAAATTCATTTTGTTCTGCCTTTGGGGTAAAGTAACTGTGGCTCTTTTTCTCCTACATTCCGTCTCTTCTCTTCTTTTTTGGTAGAGAGAAAAGGATCACATTCGGCGGCCCATGAACGCTTTCATGATATTCAGTAAGCGACACCGGGCCCTGGTGCATCAACGGCACCCCAACCAAGACAACCGTACCGTCAGCAAGATCCTGGGCGAGTGGTGGTACGCTTTGGGGCCCAAGGAGAAGCAGAAGTATCACGACTTGGCCTTCCAGGTAAAGCTGCCTACAGTGCCTTGGTCAGAAAGGTGAGGTCAAGGGTCCGAGCTCTGCTCAGGCGTGCCACTGTCTTATTAGCTCAGCTGGCACAGCTGGCGTAATTCAGGATCAGTGTTGTCCAGTGTTCCACCTCTTGAGAAGTGACTGCAGCTCATTTCCAAGAAAGGGAGGAAATACGATGACGGCTCGGATTGAATGAATCATCCAATATGGGCATTTCAGCAGAACTTTTCAGTTCCCAGAAAATCCTGGCTTTTGTGCAATTTTAAAAGATGAGCTTTATCTCCGGTGGCAACAATGATAAGAATGTAGATGAAGCTTAAGTGAAATCTCAGAATTGGCCAGAGAAGAGATCTCCAACGTTGGCCAGCAGGCCGTCATTGTCTTAAGACAGATTTAGATAGGAGACTGGCTTCAAACTGGGTGAAGCTGTGCAGATTGATGGGAATTACGCAGATATTCACGGATTTATAGAGGCTGTGGTTACATAGTGGTTGAGAATCTTCCACAGTGTGGAATCTTTGCAGCGGGAGCAATGACTGGTTCCAGCTGAGCCCTCAACATCTGGATCCTGTCTGCTTGCAGTCTCTCTCATTCTCCCCCCATCTTCCTTTCTGTCCTCACTGTTTTCTTCCCTCATCTTCTCTTCTCTCCCCTCAAAGGTGAAAGAAGCCCATTTTAAAGCACACCCCGACTGGAAGTGGTGTAACAAAGATCGGAAGAAGTCTAGTTCTGATATAAAATCTGCCGGGCCAGGCGGTTGCCCCAAAGAGATGCGTGAACGTAGCATGTCAGAGACAGGTACTGTTACTTTACATCAGAGGTCTTCAAACTTGGCAGCTTTAAGACTTGTGGACTTCAACTCCCAGAATTCTTTTCTATGCTGGCTGGAGAATTCTGGGAGTTGAAGTCCACAAGTCTTAAAGCTGCCAAGTTAGAAGACCTCTGCTTTACATGGAGAGGAGCTCTTTTTATGTCACCAGCTGCCCCTGGTGGGGCTCCTCTAAACTTTTCTTACTTTTTCCTCTTCCTTCCCCCCCTCCCCCCCTTTCATCAGTTGCTTCTGAAATGCTGTTGGGCCCAGATGTCAAGGCAGGTGTCATGGGATCCGGGCATTGCCACGGGGAGCGAATCCTGCCCTCAGCATCTGATGCTCAGCGTCCACGGGCCTTTTCTCACAGCGGTGTGCATGGCATGGACAGTGACCGGGACAACCAGGTGTTGCAAGAGCTTACCCAGGTAAGTCAGCACAAGGAACCACGGGGCAACGGGAATCGAAGAAGCTTATTATGGGATGGTTGGGCTGTGCTTGCCCTTAGAATTCAGGAGGCCTTGGGCCGCCATGGAGGGTAATGTTGCTCTTTGCAAACACTGTGACTTCTCTCTCAGCTGGGAAAGTATTTGATGGCCAGAGCAGAGCATCCTTAAGTTTTTGGAAATGGTGAGATCTACAGTGGGTGGAACAATGACACAAAGAAAGTGGAGCTACACTATACACACACGTGGTTCAGATTTATTTCCTAGATATTATAGACCGGCCTACTCTTCTCTTTTAACCTCATTGATTAAACCTAACGTGATTGGAGCAAAAGAGTTTGAAGGATGCAGGCTATCTTGGAATGTCAAGTTGTCCATCACAATTTAAGATTTATGTTCATCTGAGGGTTGCCCATTATGTCCTTCGATTGCAACCTCTGTCCTGCATCCATCTCTCTCTCTCTCTCTCTCTCTCTCTCTCTCTCTCTCTCTCTCTCTCTCTCTCATTCTCATACACACACACATAACATGAAATGGCAGAATGCAGCACAGAGTCGATACGCTAGACAACCCAAAAAAGGTGGAGCTTCTAACTTCTATCAACGTAATTTGATCAGCTGCACTTTTTCATTTCAGCCAGTTGTGGTCGGCGCAGCTGGTCTTGGAGCGCCTCACAGGTGCCAACCCATGAAGGCCTTCCTAGGCCACAACCAGGAACTTGAATTGTTCCTGGAAACAAATTGGCAGCCCTTTACAGGGCTTGGCATATCGGTGTTCTGTGTGCCCAGTGCAAACACCCCCCCCCCCCCAAGATTTTGTCTTCAACGACCATTAGAAGTTGCCTCTCCGTGTCTTTTAACCGTTGACTCTCTTGGTCTTTCAGATTTGCTCGGGACAGTCTCCGTATGCCAGCGGGAAGGGTCAGTATGGGGGGCTGGGCCCCTCAGGGTCCCCCTTTGCAACCCCAGGCGAGGGTCCCCGTCATTCCCTGCACCCACATTCCTCCCGTGCCTCTCGTTCTCAACGCACAACCAGTGAGGACATGACCAGCGACGAGGAACGCATGGTGATCTGTGAGGAGGAAGGGGACGATGATGTCATTGGTGAGGACCCCGTACCCGAACTGCTCCTGGGCTTTTTACAGCGTAGACCAGTGTTGGCAAACCTTTTTGGCAATGAATGCCGAAACGGAAGCGCTCACTGGGGGGGGGGGGGAGGAGCGCTGGAAACCGGAAGATGCCAGTTGTGTGGCATCTTACCTTCGGACAGTTGCAGCCAGGCCTCTCACACCTCGACCCATTTCTTCTGCAGCCGGCAAGATTTCTGTAGCCGGCAAGGACTCTGTAGCCGATAACAGATCTCCGGATCGATCTGGAGCTCTGTTATTGGCTTCAGAGGCCTTTAGGAAAGCCTTGCTGGCCAAAGAAGTTCCTGAAAGCCTCTGATAATGAAAAGGAGGCCAGGGGGGTGACGTGCACAAGTGTGGTGAATCAGTGGATGACATTTCCCCCCGCCCCCCCCCCCGCCCCCGAAAATAAGACCTGGTGCCTTTTTTGGTGGCAAAAAGTATATAAGACAGGGTCTTATTTTCGGGGAAACATGGTATGTGGACTGGAACACACATGCTTCCCTCCCGAATCCCTGTTCTAGTGAGCTTGCCTTTGCAGTCAGCGTATCTGCAGATCTGCAGTAACACTATCTCCTGGCAGCCACCCTCTCTGCCTCTCATCCTGGAGAGTTTTCATAGGGGAAGGGAGATGGGGAGACAGGATCTTGCTGACTCATTGCTTTCCTCCTGCAGCTGAAGATGGCTTCAATCCGTCTGACGTCGACTTGAAGTGCAAAGAACGAGTGACGGACAGCGATAGCGAAGGATCGTTAGGGGATGAATCTGACAGCAAGGTGTGTGAGTAGCAAGAGGCTGGTTAAGCACAAAAGCTTTTAAGTGCACCGATCAGTACAGAAATCTGTCCCAGCTCCTACCCCCCCTGGCAGTTTGAAAGCGTGCAAATGCAAATAGATCAATAGGTACCACTTTGGTGTTCCTGGAGCAGTGGTGATGTCAGTGGCTAATGCTTTCAACCCGGAAGCGCATTGGGAGATGCTCCCCACATGAATATAGTAGTAATAGTATGGTAGTAGCAGCAGCAGCAGTAGTAGTAATAGTAATAGTAAAACTGAAATGGGGGGCAGGGGTCACAAGTCAGTGGCATGAAAAGGCCATTCTGACTAGGGAGTTCTGTGTGAGCCCCTATGTATCATGTTTGGGAATATTCACCTTAACATTCACGTGTGTGCCGTTCTCGTGCATCTGATAGATTGAAGCTGGAGAAAATCTTGGAGTTATTCATCTCGATAGCACTAGCACTTAGACTTACATACCGCTTCACAGTGCTTTACAGCCCTCTCTAAGCAGTTTACCAAGTCAGCATATGGCCCCCACAGCAATCTAGGTCCTCATTTTACCGACCTCGGAAGGATGGAAGGCTGAGTCAACCTTGAGCCAGTCAGAATCGAACTGCCGGCAGTCAAGCAGAATTAGCTTGCAGTACTCCATTCTAACCACTGCGCCACCATGTCTCTTGATGAGACTCAATCTGGGACCCGATCCATTTCAAGGCTGGTCTTTGTTAGGCAGAACATCATGAGAAGGATTTCCCTGGGGCTGTTTTTTTTAAGAGCGTTCCCCTTTGCTTGTAGGACTTTGGACGGAAGCTCTTCGCCCCGGTGATCCGGTCAGCAGCCCTGCCTCCTTCTTCCGCCGCCTTTGCCCCATGCCGTCCACCACCTCCTCTCGACTTGGAGCCGCCTCCACCGCCCCCACCTCTCCCGCCACCTCACAGTCATCAGGAGCAGCCCCCATCCAAACCTTATAGTTCCTTCCAGATGTCCCCCAGCACCTTCAAATCCCAAGACTCGCACGCAGCTCTCCGTCCCCACAACACCCCAACCAAGCGTTTGGAGGCCCGCTTTGAGCCAGCGGCTGCCCCCTACAGGCGGAAGAGAGCGGACAGCGCAGGCGGTTCCCAGGGGCCTTCTGAGGCCGGGACGGCTCCCCTCTCTGTCCCCGCCCACTCCGTCATCTCTCCGCCCAGCGGGGCGGTGCAGACTCTGGTGCTTCCGGATTCGACCCGCTTGTCCACTGGCACCGTGCTGGTGACAGCCCCATCTCTCAGCACCCCGAACATGGGGGTGATCGGCTACAGCGGATCACCCAGCTTAGTCCGGACTGCATCCACCGTGGTCACCAACGTGGTCAAGCCGGTTAGCAGCACTCCTGTACCTATTGCCAGCAAACCTTTCCTGCGCGGAACGGGGGACGCGTTGCCGCTGGTCAGCCCCCCACCTTCCGACGGCAATGCGAAGCCCGAAGGGATTTCCGTCAGTCGACTCGGCTTGCTCTACGCCGATAAAAAGGTTCCACAGACCTCTGCCATGGCTGGGATCCAAGCCACCTCTCCTCACTTAGTAGCTGGACCGCTTCTTGGCCAAGGCTTGGCTGCTGTGGGGAAGTGCCCCCCGTCCCAAGGAAGCGTCGTGACCAATCTCCTGGTCGGAACTCAAGGTTACAGCCAAGCCAGCGGTGCCGGAGGAGCTGGCGTTCCCGTGACTGTTTTGCCCCCTGGGGCCATTGCCCAACAGCCTTCTGTCCAGTTCATTACCCAGAATCCCCCCGGACAGAATGGGCCGGTGCCACTTAGCATCCTGCAGCCCCAAGGTATTTTTTCAGGCACAGCAGGAAAGGCTGGGAGCATCACTCAGGTTCAGTACATCCTACCTACGTTGCCTCAGCAGTTACAGGTAGCCGGCGGGAAGATTCCAGCAGCAGCAGGCACGCCTGCAGCCGCCAGCATTCACTTCACTCTGCCTCCCCCCAACGGAAAAGTCATCACTGCCCCCCAAGCCATCCCCATCATCCAGCCTGCCCCGGGAAGCAACAGCAACAGTGTGACAGTCATGTCTTCGGCACCCAAAGGTAAGCTTTAGACCGGAGCTTGTCCAATCTCTGTAACTGTTAAGTCTTGTGGACTTCAATTCCCAGAATTCCCCCAGCCAGCATAGCTGGCTGGGGGAATTCTGGAAGTTGAAGTCCACAGGTGTTAAAATTGCCAAGGTTGGACACCCCTCAGTATTCTGGACCTTTTCATGGAATTGAAGCTTGGGCAACTTTTCTTAGGGACTAGACAATCCTTTTGGGACATCATTTCAAGAGAGATTTCCCTACCTACACAGAGAAACCGAATGACCAAGGGCCAAAAGGCAAGGAAAGCCAGAGCAACTTCCAACTTGATGTAAACTTGACTGCTGCTGACCCACCCACCCCACCCCACCCCCCACTCTGGCAGCCAATGGAAGGACCGATCTACCAGGTCTCCAGAAGGTTAGGGCAGGACTGGTGTACCGATCTCTAGCAGATGATAAAATAAGATATAGTGAATAAAGGAGCTTGAGAGTTAACGGGTACTAGACGAAGGAAGAGTTGTGTTCTGGCTTCTCAAAAGCACGAGACCGACTCCTTGTCCCGATAAAGCCCCTTTTATTTAGTTTAAAGGGAATTCTTTTTCCAGCAAAGTCCCGGCCGACAGTCTTTCAAGAGATTTCACAACTACAGTCCTTTATCAGGCTTGGAGAGCTGCCAGGCTGATACCTTCCAAACGCCATTCTGTAGCAGACAATACTTGGCAAGAAGTCAGGAATAGATCTTCACCCTAATGAATTGAACTAATTGTCTCCTGCAAACTCCCCTCCCCTTTCGCTCCTCTTCATTCCCTATGGGAGGGGCCATTCACCGTCCACCTGTTGCTTTACTCCTGAGTCGGCCCTTGTTCTTTAGCTGTTCCCTTCTCCTGGCAGCTCTGCACATGCGCACACTGGGAACAGGCTCCAGCTGTTCTTCTGCCCCACTGATATCCGACTCCGAAGGCAGCTGATAACTGTCAGACAGCCCTGGCCCTGTCACTGCCTCCGACGCAGAGCACTCATCAGAGGCTTCCTCAGACTCCAGGATTGGCCCATGTTCCTCCCCAATTTCCTCACTGTCTGAGTCTGCCGCCAGCTCCCCTGGTGGGCCACAACAGATTGGTCGACCCAGCCTCTGGAGAACTTGGGCAGGTCCGGTCTATTAAATGTCGAGGTGGCACCTCCAAAGTGAACACAAGCCTGCCAATTTTCAAATCCATGGAAATGATGGCTCCTGGATTTTGGACACGTTATATAAGTTAGCTCATACGAGGTACCCCGTTGGATAAAGCAGCAAATCTGGAGATAACAGGTAGTCCTGGACTTACAACCATTCGTTTAGTGAACGTTTGAAGTTACAACAGCACTGAAAAAAATTGGCCTATGACTTTGTCACGCTAGCGTTGCAGCATCCCTATGGACACTTGATCGGAATTCAGACCCTTGGCAAACTGAGTCACGTTTGTGACTGTTGCAGCATCCCGGGCTGATGTGTTCGATCCCCTTTTGTGACTTTCTGACAAAAGTCAATTGGGGAAGCCCGATTCACTTTGAACAGCTGTGTTACTAACTTAACTGCAGTGATTCCGTTAACCAAATGTGGCAAGAAAGGTTGGGAAATGGGCCAGAATTCACTTAAATGCCTTGCTTAGCCACAGGAATGTTGAGCTCAGTTGTGATGATAAGTCAGGGACTACCTGTACTTTTAGAAGGGGTTCGCTTGAAATTATGAATTTGAGGACTGCCTGCACAACTGTAGCCTCATCGTAATTTCAGCTGCAATTACATAACTGGCGGTTGATGGGCCAGATGTAGTCCAGTGAGATTTCTTCGACCCCGATGGGCAGCCTCCACCGAAGGTTTCTCGCAGAGTTACTTCCAAGCAAAATATTTGAATGCTTTGAACTTTTGAAGGCTGTGAAATAACTTTGGTCAGCCAGATCTTTTAGTTCTGTTGCTTTGTGGTGTCCATCTTGAGAGTAAAGGTTTTTGTGTGTGTGTGTGTGTAGTGTGTTGTTTTTAACTGTCTTCTTATTAAATTGTTTCACGTCTTTACACTGTGGTATCCTGCCCAGAGTGCAAATTTAAAAGAAAAAACAAAAACCAGTAAAATAAATACGCTTCTCCCCTCTTCCTTCTCCTTCCACCTTCTCCCCACAGTTCAGTCTGTGTCCCCTGTCCAGGCGCCATCTCCCAGCAATTCAGCCCACCTCGTGTCTGGGCAGGTGATGCCCCCCGCAGGGCTGCAAGTACAAGGCAAAGTCTTGGTGCCTATGGCAGCCTCTCAAGTGACAGTAAGGACCACCTCAGCTGCCCAGCTGCCTCTGGTTACTCCGCCATTCACTGTCCCGGTGCAAAATGGGAGTCAGCCAGCCAGCAAGGTCAGTATTTGCAGAACAGGATGAGGTAAGGAGGGAGAAGAGACCGCGTGGAAGAAAGGGAGAGTGATGTAAATCCCTTTAAATACATTCCAGTGATGGAATGTATTTCTTTACAACAAGTACAGTAGTATTCAGCCAGTAGATGGCAGTGTTTACAGGTTTGGATCTGTGATACATACTCTAAGCTCTTTTGTTCTAAGAAGAGTTTCCTTTTTTCAGTAAAACAGTTGAGCAGTAAAACACATGGTGACTGTACTCTGTGTTTGCTCTACGGTGCTTTATATAAACAAAATTTCTAACACAAACAGTTTTGTATGTTGCAAACTATAGATTTTGTGATTGGCAAGAAGTGCAGGATGGTCACAAATTGTATAGATGTAGCATGTAGCAGGTATACACAAAAAGTATGAAGGCTATTGCTTAAGGCATTGTAAGTCGCCCCGAGTCTCCGGAGAAGGGTGGCATATAAATCAAACCAATAAATAAATACATAAATAAATAAATAAATAAGTGCTATTGCTATTGCTAAAGAGAACTAGGGTCTGTCTTTGCTGGTGATCACCATTTCCTGCCCAGCTTGTACTTCCTCTCTGTTCTTCCCGGTTGCAGTAAAGGCAAACCCTATGTTGTGTCTCATGCGGAACTTAGTCATCTGTCTCCAGTTGTATTTGAATACTATCACTTGATAAATTTCTTTACCGTAACAGTACAGAATTGGTAAATGACGTTGAGGCTGAGTCTGGTTTTGATCCATTCTTTTTTTTTTTTTTTTTTTTTGCTCCTGAGGCTTATCTCCAGCCTAAGCCCCCATCCTCTTGGCTGCCTGTGCCAATTCAGTCTTCTTTCTGCCCTTTCAGATTATCCAGCTCACTCCAGTGCCAGTTGTCCAGCCTCAGTCCTCTTCCCAGAGCAATGCCACCTTGGTGCCCCCACTTAGCCCTGCTGCGCTCCAAGGCACCATGGCCACCGCTGTCATTGGTTCCCCAAGCCAGGCCCAGAAAGTCCTGTTGCCCTCCTCCTCAACCAGGTAGGACTTTGCTAATGTTGTTTTGTAGCACTGAGTCTTCGAGGCATGGAGAACATATGTGCCTGTAGCAATTGCCATAAAATAAACACTCTCTCTCTCTCTCTCTTGCTCTATCTCTCTCTGTCTCTCTCCCTCCCTCCAGGATCACCTATGTGCAGTCGGCAGCTGGACATGCTCTTTCCCTGGGCACCTCAACTTCTCATTCTCAACCCAGCATCCCCCCAGCTGCTCCTACCACCACCTACGTCCAGTCCCCAGTGGGGCCTGCTCCCATGGCCCTGGGTTTCACAGCTATTGGGCCACTGCTCTCGGGTAAGGCCAGGGAGACAGCTGTGGGACTGGGGGGGCGGGGGGGGGGGTCAAGTAGCCAGAATGCCAAGCTAACACATTGCTTGGCTGCTCTGGAAGAAGGGCCTGAGAACACAACATGGATAAAATCAACCCCAAAGAATAATGATTTGAAGTCTGCATTTGGTCTGTTTCCTTCAGGTCAGAATCCTGTGCTGGCTTCGGGACAAGTGGGGGTGTCCCCACTTCAGAGCCCTCAACTCCCAGTTTCCGGTGCTGGGCAAGGACAGGTCATCACTGCCGTCTACCCCACCCCCACAGGGACCAGTCCTGTTCAGTCCGCCAGTCACAGTGTGGTCTATTCGGTGGCCGCCACGGGCACTACCACAGTCTCCTCTCCCACAGCCATCCTGCCCAAGGGAGGCAGTGCCAGTCAAAGTGCTGGGAGTTCCAACCACAGCCTGATTTCCACAGGTAGGGGTTTGGAGTTGCAAAGGGAAAGAAAGTGGTGGTGGGAGTCGTGTCCCAGAGAGAAAAGGAAGACGGAACGAAGGCAGGGACTCAAAAGAACCTCTTCTGAGCTCTCCCTCAAAATGATATTCCTCATTCGGGGTGGGCTGCTGGGGGTTCACAGGGGTTCAGGAGAACCTCTAGCTAAGATTCTGTGTAGTTCGGAGAACCCCCAAATCCCACTTCTGGCTGGCCCCTCCCAGGAGTCCTCATGCAGCCTGTTTTGGATGCAGGTAAGTGCAGGGCGCACCCGGAGACTCGGAGGGTGAAAAACGGGCCTACGGGAAGGCCGGAAACAGGCTTGTTTCTGGCCTCCGGAGCCTGGGGAGGCTGTTTTTGCCCTCCTGGAAGCTCAAGAAAAGCCTCCGGAGCCCAGGGAGGGCAAAAACACTCCACTCCACCCCATCGTGGTGCAGGAGTCTGACTAAGCCACACCCCTCATGGCCACGCCCACCCAGCAACCAGGCAGAGAACCCCTTGCTAAAATTTTTGAACCCCACCCCTGTCCTCATTAAGCTTTTGCTGGTCATGAAGAAAAGGAAAAACAATGACATTCTCTCCCGGCTGTTGTCAATATTCTTGATGCCATGTTGGTTCGAGTTCAGCAGGTGTGATCCAGCTGTTTCCAAGCCAGGCTTCACAACTGGGGCTCCGTGCTGAGCTAAACCCTAAAACCAGGTTAGCCAAACGCTTCGTTGCCCAAATACGGGGGTGCCGAAGCAGTTGAATCGTATGATGATCATTACGGTGGCCTGGTTGGTAGAACCGGTTTCCCCACAACCCACCTGGACCATAAGGCCTCCGACCTCATTTGAATTTCACCTAGCCTAGTCCAGCAGCAGGAGGATTTTCCTTGCGTTTTCTTATTACGGGATTGAACGCAGATCCACAAGCGGAATTGAGAAGGGGAAAATGAATGGGAGGGGGAGTAATGGGAAAGGAGAGGTGGGCGTCTCTATTACAGGTAGTCCTTGGCTTATCATCATTTCGTTTAATGGCCGTTCAGAGTTAACAATGTTACCGAAGATACCGATGACCTTCTTTCACATGACCATGGCAGCATTCCCATGGCCACGTGATCGAAATTCAGACGCTTGGCAACTGCCGGATATGTTTGACGGTTGACGTCTCCTGGGGAGTCACGTGATCCCCTTTTCTGATCTTCTGCCGAGCAGTCAATGAGGGAGTCAGAGTCATTTAATCGTTGTTACTTACTTAGCAACTGCAGTGATTCACTTAACATCCGTGGCAAGAAAGGCCCTAAAATGGGGGCAAAACACACCCAAACACCTGCCTTGCTTAGCCATAGAAATTGCGTGGGCTCACTTGTGGTCGTAAGTGGAGGACTATCAGAATTATAAACAGGCTGTGCTGAACCTGTATCGCTCACGATCACCTCTTTCTGTTCTTCCCTCCCAGCCGCACAAGTGATTCCTTCGACGCCCACCCGGCCTCAGCGCCCACCCCTCAAGCCTCCCCAGAAAGTCAAAGCCACCATTGCCAACATCCCAGTTGGTTCTTACGAAGCCGTCTCCTCACCAGGCCCCGTCCGGCCTCCTGCGGGGCAGCAGCATGACTCTGGAGCAGCGCGATACCACCGGGAAACCGAAACCTTAGAACGGCCTTCGCGGGAGGCAGGGCCCCAAGACACCCCCTCTTCCCCTGCCTGCCATGGCGCCGCCGAAAAGAGTCCTGCCAAAGCTCAGGAGTTGAAGCGAGATTGCTGGGAGCCAATATCACCCCCGGCGTCTCAGCCCTCCCAAGTAACGGAGACCCCAGCCGCAGAAGTCGTCTGGAGCCAGCGGGAGATGGCAGCGGGGCCCAGCGAAGAGGGTGCTGTCCGTGAACCTCCACCGCCATCTCTGTTAGGCAGCAAAGGGACGGAAACGGTAAGAAAGCCAGACGGCATCGCTCAGCCTCTCTCCCTCTCCCCATAAGCCATCTTGGTGATTTCTGGCCACCATAACCATCTCCTGCAGCTCGCAGTGTACTAAGCAGCCTTTTTAAAATTTCACAACATATAGGCAGATTTAACCCTTGTTTCAATTGGGAAAATGTGACAATCTTAACCAGGCCAAGTCCAAAAATGCCAGGGGATTTTTAGAAGCCTGACACGCTGACAGATCAGCCATCAACAGACACATAGACATAAACAACATCTACATACAGTGCAAAAGAGACCATCAACCAGCCCAAAAGAGAACAGAAAGACCCCAGCACCTCTCCACCAGCAATCAACACCCAGGTCAGCATAGATTAACTGTAAGCAATACCCCAGTCGAGAAACTGCCAAGGAGCCATCAGTAAATAGCCCAACCATAGAATCTCTCAGATCACCTCCACCAACACCTACAGGGTGTTGAATGTAAACTAGACAGACACCAGAATATAAACTGACAGCAAACCCCACTCCCTTCTAGCCCTGATGATGTTACCTAGTTGGGTCCTGAAACATCTGCAAGAAAACAAGCAAGCTCAGAGAGCACCAAGGACCCCTCATGTCAACCCTGAGCTACAAATATTCTCCTTCGTTAGCCTTCTCCTGTTTTAGAAAGGTTTAGGGCGTGAGCCTATTAACAGAGCACAGGTAAGTCCTTGACTTACACCTATAAAGTAGCCCAGAATTTCCATCCTAATTCAGGATGGTCACAAGTTTTAGGCATCCACATGACAAGACTCCATTTTATGACCTAAACAAATGTGACAGTTGTAAAGCGAACACAGGGGTTATTAAGCAAGTCAGTACATTGCTACGAGCATTACCCGACCACATTGTGGGCTGCATCCGGCCTGCAGGCCTTGTGTTTGACATCTCTGTCTTACCCTGACGAATGAAGACGAATATATGCATCCCAGGATAATGTTGTAGGATCCAGCCTGGATCCCGGTGACGAGCCAGATTGGATCCTATCTTACCCTGGTTCTTAAACAAAGAGGATCTGCTTCCTGTTGGTATCTTGGCAATTTGCTGCTGTGTTCCTCACCATAGTTGGGAGTCCTCTCGTCCAAGCTGCTCACTAGCTTTCTCTCCTTGTCCAGGCCCCGAAATTCCCCAGCTCCCCTGACTGGAGAACAGCCGGTCCAGAGGCTCGTCCTGAGGCTTCGGCCACATCTGCAGCTCCCAATTCCTCCTCTTCGCTCAGTCCGAGCCCGTCAAACGCCGGAGAGGGCTCCAGAAGCGGCGCTTCAACTCTCCCCCCGTCAGCCGCCACCCCTTCAGCCGACGGCCTTGAGCCAAAGGAGGGTCCAGGTGGGAAGAAAGTGAAGGTCCGGCCTCCTCCCTTGAAGAAAACCTTCGATTCTGTTGACAAGTGAGTGATGGGGAGACGAGCGCGGACAGTGTCTGTGGCCAGAGTCCTCAAGATTCCCACTACGTGGATTGTATTTTTTGGGGGTGTGTGTGTGAGGTGGGTGGTGCAATAACGAGACTTCTTTGTGACTTTATCCTGGTGGTGATTTGCAGTTGTAGAAAAGTTGCAGCTCATCCAGTAGTCCTCCCGTCTGGACTACTGTAACACTCTCTACATGAGGCTCCCCTTGAAGGGCACCCGGAGGCTCCGGCTGGTCCAGAATGCGGTCGCGTGGGTGATTATGGGAGCGACACAGCGCTCCCATGTAACACCCCTCCTGTGCGAGCTGCACTGGCTCCCGGGGGTCTTCTGGGTGCGCTCCAAGGTGTTGGTTACCACCTTTAAAGCGCTCCATGGCTTAGGACCCGGATATTTACGGGCTCCCCTTCTGCCACCGATAGCCTCCCACCGACCAATGCGCTCCCACAGAGAGGGTCTCCTCAGGGTGCCGTCAGTCAAACAGTGTCGACTGGCGACCCCCAGGGAGAGAACCTTCTCTGTGGGGGCACCCACCCTTTGGAATGAATTGCCCCCGGGGTTGCGTCTGATTCCCGACCTGCGCACCTTCCCCCATGCCCTTAAGATCCTTTTATTCCAGCAAGCTGGCCTGGCCTAAGAAGGATTCACAATTGGGTATTTTTCATTGGTGGGTTTTAAATCTGGGGGCCAAATTGTTTAATTATTTTATTGTTTAAGTATTTTAAATTTTGTATCATGTTGTTTTATCATGGGTGTGCACCGCCCTGCGTCCTTCGAGGGAAGGGCGGTATAAAAAACTGAATAAATAAACAAAATAAATAAATCCAGCTGTATCCGTCTCTCCTCTTCGGCCGGCCATGCCAAGCTTTGTCGTGTTCTAAGAGGGCCTTCTGCTTAAATGCAAACGATATTGAACTTGGGGATGAACTGTGAATGCATGTTAAAAACTCTTCCCGAATCCTCTATTGATGGTCATTAGTTCCCTCACTGGCCTTAGAGCTTCCCTGGTGCAGGACTAAGAGAATATTTGCAAGACACGAACCCATGAAGAGATTCCTTTTCATCAGGAAACAGGCCCAGATTGGCTCGGAGGAAAGACGAAGAGATTCTGAGGGAAATATAAAAACTTAAGAGAGTCATTCCTATGTTATTTCATTTTATTATTTTGTTTTATTATTTATATCCCAACTTTATTATTTTTATAAATAACTCAAGGTGGCGAGCACAATACTCCTTCTCCCTTCTCTTTTCCCCTCAACAACCCCATGAGGTGGGTTGGACTGAGACAGTGACTACCTCAAAGTTACCCAGCTGGTTTTCATGGCTTAAGGCAGGACTAGAACTCACAATCTTCTGCTCTCTAGCCTGGTGCCTTAACCACTAAACTATTATTGCTTGGGCAACAAGCCAGTACTGGGAAGAGCCAAAGGTCCCTAACATGGACAGTTTTTACGTTGGTGCATATTTTGGCTACCTCCACAGGCTAACTTGGAAGCGTCTTTTAACACGCCGAAACAAACTTCCCACCTCTGTTTTCCTGTCCTGTGGTGGCTGTGTTGCAGGGTCGTATTTCCTGGCAGGATAGAGGCTGTTACCCGTATAATAGCAATAGCACTTAAGACTTATATACCGCTTCACAGCCCTCTGTAAGCGGTTTACAGAGTCAGCCTCTTGCCCCCAACAACAATCTGGGTCTTCATTTTACCCACCTCGGAATGACAGAAGGCTGAGTCAATTTTGAGCCTGTTGAGATTTGAACCGCCAGATTGCAGGCAGCCGGCAGTCAACAGGAGTAGCTGCAATACTGCACTCTCATCACTGCGCCACCAAGGCTCATAAGTTGTATTTAAAGCCACCTGGTATCCCCAGAAAAAGCCATATTCTCAGAGGGATTCCTGGAGCGATTGGGCAGCACAGCCGTATGGAGGGATGCCCAGGAAGCTGGCTTGGGAGCAGTTGGGAGAGTCTGTGGGAGGGGAGGCCATCCATCCGTCTGCCTTGCCTTGCCTTGCCTGACCCATACCTCCTCCCTGCCCTCCTCTCGCCCCAGCAGAGTTCTCTCTGAAGTGGATTTTGAGGAGCGCTTTGCCGAGTTGCCCGAGTTCAAGCCGGAAGAGGTCTTGCCTTCACCTACGCTGCAGTCCCTTGCCACCTCTCCACGGGCCATCCTGGGTAGCTACCGCAAGAAGCGCAAGAATTCCACCGGTAAGCGGGAAGGAGGCGGCCAGAGAAGCGCGTGAAGGTCGCTGAGTCTTGGGAGAGAGGATGGATGTCTTTAGTCCTGCTGCTGACAAGGTTCTAGGCAACTCTACAAGTCAAGGACCTAGGTTTACTGGAAAGTGATTTGAAAGTGTTTTTTTTTTAAAAAAAAAAACATAATGGAATGATTGATTTGAGTTAACCTGAAATAGACAGCGAAGTTTCTTCTTCACATGATTGAGGTAGTGCAGGAATTTGTTCACTTACCGTACTTTTTGGAGTATAAGATGCACTCCCCCCCACCCCAAAACAGGGTGGAAATGGTGTGTCTTATACACTGAATATATTTTTTACCTCCTGAAACCCCACCCCGTGCATCCCGTTTTTGCCAAAACCAGGCCCATTTTTGGCCTCCCAAACCTCCCACGCATCACGTTTTTGCCCTCCCCAGCCCCCAAGAGCAGTTTGCAGGCCTCCCAAACTCTCTGCGCATTCCGTTTTTGCGAAAAATGGGCCTGTTTTTTCCCAAAAATGGGACACGCAGAGGGTTTGGGAGGCCTGTAGAGTGCTCCTAGGGGCTGGGGAGGGCAAAAACTATTCTTTTTCTTGTTTTCCTCTTTGAAATTTTGGTGCATCTTATACTCCGGTGCGTCTTATAGTCTGAAAAATAAGGTATTTATTTGTATCTTGCCTTTTATTATTTTTACAAATAATTTAAGGCAGTGAGCCTGTCCAACACGCCTTCCTACTCCCAATTTTCCCCACAACAACCACCCTGTGAGGTTGGTTGAGTGAAGAGGAATGATTGGCCCAAAATCACCCAGTTAGTTTCCATGCTGAAGGTTGGTCTAGAACTCACTGCTTCCTGTGGTTGGCCTAAAGTCACCCAGTCATCCTGAAGCAAGACTAGAACTCACTATGTACGGTACTAATTTCTAGGCCAGCATCTTAACCACTTCATCAAACTGGCTCTCACTGAGAGTGGTGAGGGCCTTGGGCACCTTTTGGCATAGTATTTGGGACCTGGGAATACACTGTGGGGCCCCTCTCATGCTTCTGGATCCTTCTCCTTTCTTTACTCCCACGCTAGCCCCATCCCCTTTCCACTTGTAGAGCAATGTGCAAAACAAGCAGCATTAAAGTATGTTACTAATGTGATTTAATTTGAGTTTCATGTGGAGCAGGTTGCCCGAGCGTGAGCATCTCTTGTGTGTCTGCCTCCTAACCTGGAGTTCCTTTTTCAGACCTCGACTCCTCCACGGAAGACCCCATTTCCCCTAAACGGAAGATGCGCCGTCGCTCCAGTTGCAGTTCGGAGCCCAACACTCCCAAGAGCGCCAAGTGTGAAGGAGACATCTTCACTTTTGACAAAACAGGTAGATGAAAGCTGGAAGGAATCCCTGCCACAAGGGGTAGAAGGCTGCCAAGGGAGGGCCATTCTCTGCTCACTGAAGGAATTTATTTAAGAAAATGTATAAGTGATCCCAGCAGCTCACAAGGATAAGAGCCCAATATACAGTAGTGGCCAAAATTGTGGGAACCTTTTGGGAAAAGTGTGTTTTTGAGGTTTGATGGCTAATAACACCACTTTTTTTTTGGGGGGGGGGGGGGAGTTTCAAGAGAATCCTGTTCCACTGCTGAAATAGCCTGGGAATAGCCCAGACCTTCACCCAATTGAAAATCTATGGAGCCGACTCAAGAAACTTGTTAGTCAGAAGCCACCCAGCAATAAAACCCAGTTAATAGAAGCAATAATTCAATCTTGATTTCACATATAACAGCTGCAGAACTAAAAGACTTGGTTCACTCCATGGGAAGATGTTGGAAGGCCGTCATTCATGCTAAAGGTTACCCCAACTAAGGATTAACTGACGTGGGGATAATTTTTGTATACCTCATTTTTTCTACGTTTCACTTTTCTTTGTACTATAACTGCTATTCCAATAGCAAATCTTTCATAAAAGTTATTGCATTACATTCTTTTTTTTAAATTTTTTTAATTTTTTAAATTTATTTCTTTACAAACAAAATATATAACAACATATAGATCACGGTGAGAACCTAATTGCATTACATTCTTGATTACATTATCTTTCCATTGATATATAATTTTAAGGTACTATTCCCCCCCCCCCGCCCCCCCCCCCCAAAATGGTGTTATTAGCTGGTTTTAGAAAATACACTGATCCCAAAAGTTTTCCACAATTTTGGTCACTGCAATACTCCCTCCCATCCTCTGGCTGCAATAATCAAACGAACCATTTGATGGACTCCATCCCACTCTCGGGGAGCCCAGACCCATTGGCAGAACCACATCTTCAGGGCTTTTGGAAAGCGTGTCGAAGTGGGGAGACCAGTGTTATTTCCACAGCGATGATGTTCCACAGGGGAGGATGTCATCACGGAGAAGGTCCTTCTTCTCGGTCCTGCTAGATGGACCTCCTTAGAGATTGGCAAGTGTACGGTCTTTACAGACTCCCTCTCCTAGCCGTGTCCATCTCTCTTGTAGGCACAGACACGGATGACGTACTTGGAGAACTGGAGTACGAGAAGGTGCCCTACTCTTCACTCCGACGTACCCTGGATCAGAGGAGAGCTTTAGTCATGCAGCTCTTCCAGGATCATGGCTTCTTTCCTTCAGGTAGGAGTCAATTTTTGGGGCATAGAGTGGCCTTGGAGCGACCTGCTTTAAGACTCCCGATTCACTGCCTTGGCCCTGTCTGACTTTCAGCTGAATAGCCATCTTGAGTATCAATGATTTTCTAGAGCAGGAGTGTCAGACTCAATTTCATCGAGGGACGTATCAGGGTTGTGTTTGACCTCAAGGGGCTAGGTGGCCGTGGCTGGGGTGGGCATGGCCAGCTGGATGTCACTCATGTTGGCGCCTGGGGGGGGGGGAGATCCGCTTTCAGCTGCCATGGCCTTCTACAGCATGCTGCCAGTTGCCACTAGATTATAGATCAGCGCCCGGTTGGTCTGGGCCGGGCCAGGGCACCATGCCCCCCTGGTCCTTCACGGTTTCCAGGGTTTGCCCTATAGGCCAGATCTAAGCACCCTGCGAGCCACATCCAGTCTGCGGGCCTCGAGTTTGACACCCCTGTCCTCAAGTAACTCCAGCAGAGTCTTGATTGTGCTAAAGAAAATAGCAGCTTGCTTCTCTCTCTCTTTTTTTTTAAATGCTACAGTAGAAGCTTTTGGACTTGGCCGGGGAGGGAAGGGCTGTCTTGAAAGCTGCCGGCCAGAGCGTGCTCATTTCTGCGTGTTTCTGAATTGTTTGATTTGGTGGGGAAAAAAGGCTTTAAGGAATAACTCCATAAGGAATAAGGGCAGTGTTATTTATTTATTTATTTATTTATTTTATTCAATTTGTATACCGCCCTTCTCCTAGTGGACTCAGGGCGGTGCACAGCCAGAACTAAAACACATACCAATACAAAATTTTAAATTTTGAAAGAATTACATAACTTTGGTCCAAAATTGAAAACATTCAAACTAAAACCCATTGACAATTTAAAAAGCTTAAAGGGGGGGGGGGGGGAGGTTACGCCAGCCCTGCTTGTGATGGCAGGTTTCCCAAGCTTTGGCCACTTTAAAACTCACAGCAATGCTGGCTGGAGAATTCTGAGAGTTGAAGTCCACGCATCTTAAAGTGGCCAACATTGAGAAACTCTACAGCGGGGGTCTCCAACTTTGGCAACTTTAAGCCTGGAAGACTTCAACTCCCAGAATTCCCCAGCCAGCAAGGTTGGAGACCCCTGCTCCAGGGAAAAGATTTTCCTGTACAGGTAGTCCTGGACTTAGGCAGCCATTCATTTAATCACCATTCAAAGTAAGAAGGGCACTGAAAAAAAAATAACTTAACAACTCTTCTTCACGTATCCATTGCAGCTTCCCCGAAGATCAAACTTCAAATACTTGACAACTGACTCGTATTTATGACAGTTGCATTGTCCCTTGGGGGGGGGGGTGGGAGGGTCGTGGGATCCCCTTTTGCGACCTTCTGACAAGCAAAGCCAAGGGGGAAGCAAGATTCACTTACCAACCGGGTTACTCCCTTACTCAGCGGCAGGGCTTCGCTTCACAACTCTGCTGAGAAAGGTCGTAAAATGGGGCAAAACCCACGTAACCACTGACTTGCTTAGCCGCGGAAATATTGGGTTGAATGGTTATAAGTCGAGGACTACCTGTTAACAGGGAGCTGCTCCCTTACCCATCATTACCCATCCTTTTGTGTGAGCCTCGCTGAGTTCTTTATTTTTCCTCCTCCGTTTTCCACAGCCCAAGCCACTGCAGCTTTCCAAGCCCGCTACTCGGACATCTTCCCCACCAAGGTTTGCTTACAACTCAAGATCCGGGAAGTGAGGCAGAAGATTATGCAGGCAGCCACTCCTACGGAGCAAGCCCCCAGCACGCCGGAGCCCGGAGGCGCCCCGGGCAGCGTTGTGGGGGTCAGCGGTGCAGAGGGACAGCTGGCGGAGTTGAGCCTCCCGCAAGACTCCGCCCAGAGCACAGAGGCTGCCCCGCCAACAGCCAGCCCTTCTACCACACCCGCTGTCTGGGACTGTAGCCAGCAGTCTTCCCCAGGGACGGCCGGTAGCGGCACCTCCGCTGCCGCCACCAGCAGATGAAGAGCCGCCCCAACAGCAAGCAAGAAAAGCAGCTGCGTGGAGGGTGGGGGAGAGCCCCAGACCTTTACCCCCTCCCCCACACCCTTGCCCTGCTCCTCACCGGCGCCCCTCCCTTTGCTAACCTCACCTGCTCTCTTCTGTGACTGTACGGGAGAAGCTTCCGCAACCTGTAGACACTGCCTGGGCTCCTTGCAGGCCTCTTCAGCCATTCTGATCCGACATGGATGGGCCGTGGCCTTCCAACAGGTCCCTCAGCACCTTCCCTCCTCCCAAAAGAACTCAAGTGGTGGTGCTGACCTATCGACCATTCCAGGACGCAGGCCAGGAGACCTCTGGGGAAAGGTGGGGGGCTGCCAGAAGGCCCCCCCAGGTGCACCAACCAACCAACCAACCAACCAACCCCCTGTAAAATAAGACCTCGTGTTAATTTCCTCCCCACATACCCGCCCTCCCCCCGCACACACACACACTTATCTCCTTCGGATAATGTTATAAGTATTTGGAGATCCCGCCAACTTGTTGCTTCTGTGTCAAGTCATCGGGGTAGTGGGAGGGGGTGGGGGGGAAAGGGAGCCTTTTCCATCCATCCTTGCAGTGAGAAGAGTGGGAGGCTCGGGCCTCCCAGACAGGTGATCGCTTTGGTCATTTGGCAAGCTGGGTCACTTGGAGAAGCCAGAAGGAAGAAAAAAGGAGGAGGAGGAGGAAAGGGAAGTCGATCCAGGGCAAGGCTGGGCTCTGTGGAGTCTCACCAAGAGGGCCTTGCAAAGAAGGGAACGAGGACTTTTGTGTGTGGCGCAGCCTAAATCTGGACGGGAGTTTAAAAGAGGGGTCTTGGGAGAGAGGGAGCTGGCCTGGCGAGCTCCCCTCCCAAGTACGAGTGCCCTGGTGGCCACAGCCACATGTTGACCATGTGTAACCCCTTCTGTATTGGGGTGGCCCCACCTCACATACTATTAAAGCTCTTTAACAATCTGGTCTTGGTTGTAGGATTTCGGTTCCTGCCGAGAATTCGGTTCCTTCTGCATTCCTTTTCCTTTGCAGTGACGCTTTTCGGGGGTGTTCCTGCAGTTGTTTTGGCCGGCTCTGCTTTTCTCATCCTTGCAGGTGCCAAAATAATGCTTGAAATGTTTTGGTTAAGGTCTGTTGGGAGGGAAGGGGACTAAAGACATTCCTTGGGGCAGATTTTAAAGCTTTGTGGGGGCTAGTATCCCCCTTGTGGATTTGCAACGACAGTGAGAACACAAATCTTGTCTCCGGGCTTTGAAACAAAACGTTCCCTACAGCACCACAGTGCAGATTTCTAGAACTGTGTCTACAGGTAATCCTCGAACTTGCAGCCGTTCGTTTAGTGACAGTTCACAGTGACAAGGGCACGGGAAAGTCACGACCGTTGTTCACACTTTCGACTGCTGCAGCTTCCCTGTGGTCAGGTGATCGAAATTCTGACACTTGGCAACTGGTGTCACCTTTATGCGATGTCCTGGGGTCGCGTTATTCCCTTTTGCAACCTTACTGACAAAATGGAGAAACCAGATTCACTTAACAACCGTGTTCCTAACTTTTAACAACTGCAGGTCATAAAACAGGGCAAAATTCACATAAATGTCTCGCTTAACAACAGAAATGGGCTCAATTGTGGTCGTAAGCCGAGGACTACCTGTATTCCCACAAAGTTCCATCGAGAAGGAGAAAGCAAAGCAGCACAGCTATAAGCTTGATATTGTCTATAAAAGCTGGCTAAAAAAATCCCCCCGAAGCAGCCTCTCTTTTTTTTTTTTAGCTACAAGAAGATAAAACTTAAGGAATTCAGAAAGGGACCAACCAGAAAAACCATTTGCAGAGAGCAGGAACAAGATTTCTCCAAAATGTAAAGACTTCGCCTGCAAATTGTTGCTAATTGCTTCTGGGGGAAAACCTTTATTTTTTTTCCCCTTTAAAGTCAGGTGACCAGCCAAACGTAACAAATGACTTGCTCCATTAGGGCATTAGTTACCTGTCTGAAACTCCGTTAATAGGTAAAGAAACACAAAAATGTCTGCCCAGAAACTTCCAAGTTATTTTTATTACATAAAAACAGGCAGGGTCCCGTTAACTTGTCTTGCGCCATTTTTTTTTTTTAAATTTTTTTTAGGCCGCTGCAGGTCAGGGTGCCCATCATCCCCACCCCTTGCAAGAAAACAACCCACACGGAGGCTTATGGAGTTAGTAAAGGAGTGCCCAGTTTCAAATCCAAGGCAGAAGATGGGTGGGAAACACTATTGGCACTCTGGAGCAGGTTTCTTCAACCTTGGTATGTTTTAAGACAGGTGGACTTCAATTCCCAGAATTCAATTCTGGGAGTTGAAGTCCACTTACCTTACAGCCGGCATGGTTGAAAACAGCCAATCTGGAATCAACAGCAATCTAGCTTCTAAAGCCTCCGGCAGTCACTCAAACCAGCGACAAGCATCTTCCGTGTGATTCAAGGGCATCCATCAAGGTGTTTCAGCATGGCATTCTCCCAGTAGGTAGAGCAGCAAGCGGTGCAACCCAGGGCAGAGTCTGGCATAGCCGTTGCGGGTCAGGTGCAGGTAGTCGTACATGTCATGGTGACTTATAGTCCCGTCCGAATGCACAAAGCCCGGGTCGACATTGAGGAAGGAGGCATTGGGTAGCTGCGGCACCTTACTCTCCAGCAATTCGTTCACCCTCCTGTTCTTCTCTCGTAACGGGTTGGGGTTTTTGCCCCGTGGTAGCAAGCCCTGGGCAAGATACAGAAGAAAAAAAACCCTCCATGATCTTAAGTCACAAAGGGATTTGTTTCTAAGCTGAGTGAGCCATCAGCTGGGCTCAATGACCTGAGAAAGCAGTCTTCCTTTAGTACAGATAGCCCTCACTTAATGACCGTTCGACGTTCCGACACATCTCCCCAGGACTACTTTAAAAAAAAAACTGATTTTGGAGTTCCGATGGAGACCCACAGACCTACCGTCACGCAATCGTAATTTGGTTGCTTTGGCAACTGGCTTCCATTTGCAGCGCCCGTGGTCATGTGACTGATTTTTTCCAGGGGTTTTTTTTGGCCAGTTTTCTAGCATTTAATTCCAGTTCCCATCCAAAAATAAAAATAAAGCACCCATTGAAGAAAATAGCTTATTTTAACAACTGTTGTTTGCTTTATAAGCTCTGCAAAAGTCATAAACTCTAACACAGTGACCCACTTAATGACAGTCATGGCTTAGAACCGTAATACCAGGCTCAATGACAGCCGTAAGTCGAGGACCACAGCTTATAAGCTTCATAAATACGAAAATAACCATCTATTGCAAGCCACACCATTCTAGTTTCTTTGGCCAATATGATTCTGGCTGGCTTAGAGGGTGGCATTTTTTAAAGGCATTTTTTTTATCAGATGGAGTTGGAACTCACCAATACAACCACACGGGCCTGGGGTTGTTGCTGATTGATGACACGCACAATGGATTCTATGCCAGCAGCCACCTGTTCCGCAGTGTGTCCGTGGTTATTGGTGCCTACCCAGAGTACCACAATCTAGAACCAATGGAAGCAGGGGTGAGAGCGAAAGAATTGTTCATTCTCGATTGCTTGGCTGAAAGAAGTAATTAATGACACTGGTGCTTATACACAACTACCCATCTAACACCACGACAGGAAATCTGGCTATGGCAACACAACGCCCTCTTCGTGCGCAGGGAAAACCTGTTGCTATAAAAAGTGTACATTCTGGATCTTTAGATGGACAAGACTACAGAGTCTGAAAAGTAAAGACAAACTTATCTTGCAGCCTCAGCAACCCTCAAATTGAATGCTGCTCTGGGGTTTGTCTAGTTGGAGGAATCTCTGCACAACCGATAGAGCAGTGTTTCCCAACCATCGCAACTTGAAGATGTATGAGCTTCCAACTCCCAGAATTTCACACCCAGTCATAGAGAAACACTGCCACAGAGGTACCGTATAGCATTTTTAAAACTGAATGTTTTTAAGAAAAAGTTTCAAGTCTTTAAAGGTGCAATGAATCCCGGATAATCTCAGGCTGTTTGTTCTCCCTAATTATTAAGCAGTAAAATTAAAGGGGTGGAGTTGGAGAGAGCTAAATGGGTATATCTTTCAGATTGCATCCACTCTTAGGTTCCTTAACTTGCCCTTCTCTTTGATTCCCATTTGATGCTTCCATTAAGAAATAGTCCTTTCTGATGGAATACATTCTTCGCATTTCTGGCATCTCATGCCTTGCAGCTCCCCCTAATATATCTATCTATCTATCTATCATCTATCTATCTATCTATCCCGATTGAAGGGACTGGGGGTGGGAGGCACCGTTTTACGGTGGTTCTCCTCCTACCTCTCCGACCGGTCGCAATCTGTGTTGACAGGGGGGCAGCGGTCGACCCCGAGGTGCCTAGTGTGTGGGGTGCCGCAGGGATCGGTCCTCTCGCCCCTCCTGTTCAACATTTATGTAAAGCCGCTGGGTGAGATCATCCGTGGTTTTGGGGTGGAGTTCCATCAGTACGCTGATGATACGCAGCTGTACATTTCCACCCCAGACCACCCCAACGATGCCGTGGAAGTGATGTCCCAGTGCCTTGAAGCCGTGCGGGCCTGGATGGGGAGAAACAGGCTTCGACTCAACCCCTCCAAGACCGAGTGGCTGTGGCTGCCGGCGTCCCGATATAGCCAGCTGACACCATCACTGGTTATTGGGGGCGAATCATTGGCCCCCACGGAAAGGGTGCGCAACTTGGGCGTCCTCCTGGACCCACGGCTGTCTTTGGAAGATCACACGACAGCTGTGGCCAGGGGAGCTTTCTATCAGGTTCGCCTGATACGCCAGTTGCGGCCCTTTCTAGATCGGGACTCCCTACGCACAGTCACTCAGGCACTCGTCACCTCTCGCCTGGACTACTGCAATGCTCTCTACATGGGGCTCCCCTTGGGATGCACCTGGAGGCTCCAACTAGTGCAGAATGCGGCCGCGCGGGGGATTATGGGAGCGACGGGACGCTCCCATGTGACACCTCTCCTGCGCGAGCTGCATTGGCTACCTGTGGACTTCCGGGTGCGTTTCAAGGTGTTGGTGACCACCTTTAAAGCGCTCCATGGCTTAGGACCAGGGTACTTACGGGACCGCCTTCTGCCGCCAATAGCCTCCCACCGGTCTCCTCAGGGTGCCGTCAGCCAGACAATGCTGGCTGGCAACCCCCAGGGGGAGGGCCTTCTCTGTGGCAGCCCCTACCCTCTGGAACGATCTTCCTCCAAAACTGAGAACAATTGCTGACCTCCGGACTTTTCGTCGGGCCCTGAAAACTCATCTCTTTCAGCTTGCTGGTCTAGCCTGACCCCGCTGAATTTTTAAGATCTGTATTATAGGGTTGGGTATTTTAAATATTTAATGGTTAATGGTTTTAATTTTTAGCCAAAGTTATATGCTTTTTTAAAGAAATTGTTTAACTTTTGTGTACTATTTTATTTGGCTGTTCACCGCCCTGAGTCCGCAAGGAGAAGGGCGGTATACAAATCTAAACAAACAAACAAACAAACAAACAAACAAACAAACAAACAAACAAACAAACAAACAAATAAATAAATCTATCTATCTATCTATCTATCTATCTACCTACCTACCTACCTACCTACCTACCTACCTACCCACCCACCCACCCATCCACCCATATATATATGAGAGCCAGTTTGGTCTAGCAGTTAAGGCACCAGGCTAGAAAGTGAGAGACAATGAGTTCTAATTCCACCTTCACCATGAAAGCTGGCAGGGTGATTTTGGGATAATCACCAGGAGACGGTGAGTTCTAGTTCCGCCTTCGCCATGAAAGCTGGCTGGGTGAATTTGGGCCAATCACCAGGAGATGGCGAGTTCTAGTTCAGCCTTAGACATGAAAGCCCACAGGAGGACTTTAGGCCAGTCACTCTCGGTCCAACCCACCTCGCAGGATTGTTGTGGGGAAAACAGGAAGAGGAAGGTGTGTTGGATATATTCACTGTCTAGAGTTAGTTATAAAAATAATAAAGGCTGGATATAAATAAATATACAGGGAGCAGGCCTGGTTTTTCAGAACTGTAGGGAGATGATACTGGGCTTGAGGCCTATTTTATGAGCCGCCATCTTGTTACCTTTGGACGGATGTGCTGTAGTTCTCCGTTCTGCAGGCGCCAGAGCACGTGCTGCGTGGCATCGCCCCCGATGCCAAAGTTGAGGGCATGCAGCGGGGAGAAAAGCTCCCTCCAAATCTGGAGGGGAAGAGAGAGAAAGGCCAATGAGCAGATGATCAAACCAATGGATCCATTTGATGATTTTCCCCGGAGCCTTTTTCTGAGACACTTTACCTCAAACTGGTGCAGCAGCTGCACCAGGGAGTCCCCAATAAAGACGACTTCAGGTTCCTTGTCTTTGCTGTCGGCAATGAAACGGTGATGCTGCAGAAAGTGGAGAAAATTGGAGAGTTTTTAGAGGGGAAGCTGAGGAGAGACTAAATTTCTGGAAGCAGGGAAAACAGCAGAGGAATAGCACAGGAATTGGGATCCAAAGCCAAATTCAGTGGATTGAGACAGAGGATTTATGAGTGCTAACTCCCAAGATCTCTTACATATATATTGATATATTCCCATTTGGCTGTTCATGGAAATTAGTGAGTTGTGCCTCCAAAGGTAGACTATAGCCAAGTCAATTCAAAATTGCTACCAACATTTTGGGTCTTTCCTTTAAGTCAGGGGTCTCCAAAACTGGCAACTTTAAGACTTGTGGACTTCCAACTCTCAGAATTCTCCAGCCAGCATGGGAGAGTTAAACCCCAAGTTAAACAAATCAGTGGAACGACTTGCCTCCCAGAAGGGTGCTCCATCATTGGAATGTTTTTTATGAAGAAATTGGATGGCATTTGTCTGAAATGGTATAGAGTTTCTTCCTTGAACAGGGGGTTGGACTAGAAGAGGACTCCAAAGAATAAACTAGAATAACAGAGTTGGAAGGGACCTTGGAGGTCTTCTAGTCCAACCCCCGGCTTAGGCAGGAAACTCTTTACCATTTCAGACAAATGGTTGTCCAATCTCTTCTTCAAACCTTCCAGGGATGGAGCATTTACAACTTCTGGAGGCAAGCTGTTCCACTGGTTAATTGTTCTCACTGCCGGGAAATTTCTCCTTAGTTCTAAGTATATTTATTTATTTATTTATTGGTTCGATTTATATGCTGCCCTTCTCTGGAGACTCAGGGCGGCTTACAATGCATTAAGCAATAGACTTCATACTTTTGTATATATCTGCTTAGTAGGGCTTTCGGCCCCCCCCCCCCAAGCGGTGTCCTTTTATATACAAAATCAGTTTATTGCCCCCACAATCCGGGTCTTCATTTTACCTACCTCAGAAGGATGAAAGGCTGAGTCAACCTTGAGCCTGGTGAGATTTGAACTTGCAGTAATTGCAGGCAGCTAAATGCTATTTAACAGCATTTAGCGCCCACCCTGTGGGACCAACTTCCTGTGGGTCTTCGGTTGGCCCCCGACCTTCGTACATTCTGCCGTGAGCTTAAGACCTAGCTATTTGTACGCCCTAGCCAGGACTGATGGGGTCTATTGTTTTAAATTGGTTTTAGTATGTTTTAATCTGTATTTATTGGGACTTTTTCGTTTGATGTGAGCCACCCTGAGTCCTTTGGAGAGAGGATGGCATATAAATCCAATAAATAATAATAATAATAACTTTAGTCCGCTGTGCCACAAAGACTCTTTTTCGCTTCTCTCCTTGATTCGTTTCCACCCATTGCTTCTTGTCCTGCCCTCAGGTGTTTTGGAGAATAGCTTGACTCCCTCTTCTTGGGGCAGCCCCTGAGATATTGGAACACTGCTATCATGTCTCCCCTAGTCCTTCTTTTCATCAAACTAGACATTCCAGTTCCTGCAATCGTTCTTCACATGTTTTAGCCTCCAGTCCCCTCATCATCTTTGATGCTCTTCTCTGCACTCTTTCTAGAGTCTCAACATCTTTTTTTACATCGTGGCTTAAGGTCCCTTCCAACTCCGTTATTTAACAGAATATAAGGGGATCGGAGAGGCCATGCAGTTCCGGAGAGGGGGTGCCTCCCCTCCACCCCAAGACCCTCTTTGCAGCTGGATCCCTGCGGCCCAGCAAGCAGCTCACCAACGACATCCATCGTCCATCCCCTTGGACGTCGATGACCGGGGTTGGGGTGCTGGCGGGGTTCTTGTCACCATCACTCATGGTCCCTTGCAGATCCTACAGAGACAAAGCAGAGGAGAAGGGGATTCAATCCCTGGCTTAACAGCCTGCCCGCCCCGCAACTCCACAGCACATCCCACCATGGACCCCGTTTGCTCCCCATCCAGAGGGCAAAGCCAAGGAACAGCTGGACCTGCCGGTAAGGACTACTTCGCCCAGGAACAATACAGGCGGCGCCAGTCACCGTTCCTCCCTCGCCAATGGTTTCGTCCATTCATTCCCCCCTTCCACCGTACAAAGCTTTGGGCGGCACCATTCCTCAAAGAAGGGGGAAACGTAAACCTATTCTGTTGCAACCCCTGTAGGGCTGTCTGGTTGTTTTTTTTTTATTTTTATTTTTTTATGCGGCGCTAATAGCGCTAGAAGTAACGGCGAAGCTGTTCAGCCCTTCCCATTTCCACCCCGGCAAAAGACATTTCTCTGCAGCGTTTTGATATCACACCCATCCTTTGCACCAATTCCATCAAACCCGTATAGTAGTGGATCAATGCATCAATGCATGGGGGGGGGGCAGACGCGGAAAAGGATTACACACGCACGCACACCCCACCACATATAGTTCTTGATATGTGTCCCAGTCTCCTTTTTTTTAAAGCCTTCTAACGGATTAATAGTCTTTCCGTTTTCGGAGAGGAAATAAAAGTGGGGTTTTAATCCGTTTCCTCCTCCCCGGGGCACAATGGTTCATTCTCCCTGCAAGCTCTGACCGCTCGCAAAGAGCCGATACCATTAAAAAAAAGGGGGGGAACTACTCACGGTGTTAATCGGGGAAAAATAATAGTAATAAACCGGTCCCCCCGACCTTTCAGCTGCCGGAGAAACTGCTCGGGTCGGCCGGTTTCAGCTCCGCTTTGGAAGCGGTTTCCTGCCTGCCACCTGGGCGGAACCACCTGACCTAGGAAACAGAGGGGAGGAGGAGGAGGAGGCTCGTTTTGTCTCTCCCAACACCCTCCTGGTGAAGCAAATGGTATCGCCCACTCTAGTCCCATTCATCTTTCGCTTCTTGGCTCCGTCGACGACGTGGCTGCTTGAGAGCATCCCCGGTGGAACTGCGGCCTGGGAGAACCGTGTGCTCTGCGGTCCTATTATCCCTTTCTAGCCATCTGGTTCAGTCAGATTTACGGCTGAGATGGCCTGCATCTTATCTACTCGCTTTCTCCAACCTGGTGCCTTCCCGTTTGTTATTAAACTACATGTCCCAGCATCCTCCTTCTCGGGGTTAAATGGGAGTTTCTGTGTGCATAATAAAGTAGATAAGAGCTGATAGCTGGATAGTTTGTTTTCCTGTTTCATAAGACTCTGATCTGTGATTTATAGGTATATGTGTGTGTAGGTAGGTAGGTACAGAGAAGAGAGCAGAGTTAGAGTAGAGTAGAGTAGAGTAGAGTAGAGTAGAGTAGAGTAGAATTCTTTACTGGCCAAGTGTGATTGGACACACAAGGAATTTGTTTTTGGTGCATAAGCTCTCGGTGTACATAAAAGAAAAGATACGTTCATCAAGAATCTAAGGTACAATGAGGAACAGTGAGAAGATTAATAGCAATGCAGACTTAGTAAATAGTTTGACAGTGTTGAGGGAATTCTTTGTTTAGCAGAGTGAAAAAAAACTGTCCTTGGGTCTAGTTGTTCTGGTGTGCAGTGCCCTATATAACGTCGTTTTGAGGGTAGGAGTTGAAACAGTTTATGTCCAGGATGTGACGGGTCTGTAAATATTTTCACAGCCCTCTTTTTGATTCGTGCAGTATACAGGTTAGGGTTAGGGTTAGGGTTGTCAATGTCAATAAAGGTTATCTTATAACATGCTTTTGAGGCTCTGCATTTCTTTCAAGTCGTTTAATGAAGACTGTTTTGCCTTGTTCCACAGATAGATGTGCCATCCATTGTAGTTAAATAGGAACTAATAGGAACTAATACTAGGATAGTAATTGTTGCAGTCTCTCCAACAGCCACATGAGGGCGCCGGTTTCCTACAAATCTTCAAGCGAAAGGGATGGTTCCTAAGATCAGTACTGAAGGCAAGTTTGGGGGAATAACAGCTCACTTAAATTAGGATCACAGCCCTATCAGAAGGTGACATTTGCTAGCTAAGGGGGGAAATCTATCACGGATTAGCTGCACAGGGTGTTGCAGAAGTAGACGTGGTAAGAGAAATCTGATTTATGGAAATAAAACCAGAAATTCATAGAAAGGTTAAATAAAGTCATGCACAGAAGAGGGTTATACATGGTTGAATGTAAAATGGTTTTATGACTGCCATGTATTATTTAAATCATACATTTATAGCTATCATTCCTATCCTCAAAGGTATTTCTAGAGATTTTTCAAAGCAATATGCTTAATTTCTCAGTTCTCAGAATTCTGCTACCTTCAACATGGAGCTGAAAGTTTTCACATAAACCTAACAAAATACTTGGGAGTGCACACTGTAAGGATATTAGGTTAAAATCTAAAGAGTCCCGATTAAAGAATTATTTGTAAAACGTGACCAAATTCTAAAAGTCTTTGAAAACTGCAACCTTTTGATAAAAGACAGTAGAAATTCCAACAGTACTTCTCAACGTTTTATTAGCAGCAAACTTTCGGATCATGAATTCAACACTCGTTTCTTCTCCTGAATCAATAATATGCAAGATCCCATAAGTGGATCAAATTCCCAGTGCGTCTTAAACTTGTTTTTGCTTATCAATCATATCCCTCTGATTTGAGAAAATGATGGGAAAATACCCTTTTCAAAAAAGGAATGCAAACAAAGGGTGACTAAAAGTAAACTTCTTGTTGTCTAAAATATAACAATGGTTCAAGTCAAAACAAACTCGGCCTTCCATCGGGCACAGAACTAGTTAAAAATGAATTGACCGTGTTAAATGAGCTGGACTTGGTGCATTACGCCAATAAAAGGGACCAGCAATTGCAATAATTCAGTTGCAGGCAGAATGAAAAACAGGCCAAGGCTGCAACCTGGTGTAGAAGCCACCTCTCCTTTTCAAGGATTCCTGGCTTGGAATGGGGCCTTAATCAACGGAAGCCTCTCCCTTCCACTCAAAGATTTCTGCAGATGCAGTTGGGTGTATGCCAGCCTTGTCCTTTCCCAACCAGAAGACTTAACTGGGAAGGGATATGGAGCCCATTTGGCCGATGCTCAAAGACACCGAAGGGGAGCCGTTGGCCTGGTGGAGGTGGCTTGGCTGCTGGGGGTTTTCTGAGACCTGCTGAGCAGACTGGCTAGGCGCTTGTTTGGATGTCAGGCACTCGGGCCCTGCTGCGGCTGAATCTAAAAGGAACAGAGGAAGCCTGTTAGATCATTGACATTACATGTCACTGAGCTCCTATTGTCTCTATAGGAAGTTAGCGCCCTCCCCTCTCCTAGGAAAATATTTTAGGAAATATTAAAAGGGCAGAATATTTCCCCTAAAAGGGAGGCAGAAACTCAGCCCCCCATCACCTTTATCAATGGGCCAGGGCCAGTCTGTTCTACAGAACGAAGATCTACCTCCTTCAGGCAGAACCATAGTAGGAATTGCCCAAAGGCTTTTTATTACATCATCACCCAGCAGGAGTCAACCAAGCTTGGGATTCAAAAGACAACCTACAAAGTTACCACTGCATGGCCCCATGGGAGCCTGACAACCAATCAGAATACAAGCTCAAATTCAAATCCCAACAGAGGGTATAAATTTCTCTCTCTCTCCACTCTCTGTGCCCTTTTTGCCCAGGACCTCGAAACCATGTGGTCCTGTCCACTATTAAACCATATTTCCAAACAGCCACCATATTTCCAGTGTCTTTTTCCCCACTTGGAACTGAGCCCAGATGGACATTTCTTCCAACACCTCCTATATCACAATTCCACTGAATTTACAACAGCCATTCAGACACGGATTTTGGCAAAACGCTAGCTGTTAGGAACACCCTTCGAACGGTGTGGGAGTATGAACGGATTTCAGAAAAACTGCAGACTACAGGAACCATTTGCACTTTGGTTTGAGATGCAGCTCCATATCAATGATGGGTTGGGTGTAGATAATTATTGCTTCGCCTTGATTGGGTTACCAGTGTCATAAGTTGCTTGGTTGTTTTTAAATTTAAGAACTCTGGGGGGGGGGGGGCAGTGCCTAGAATGCAATATGGCAGGCCAACGCTGCCCACAGTCAGGGGTTCGAGTCTGACTCAGCCTTCCATCACTCTGAGGTTGGTAAAATTGTTGGGGGCAAGAGGCTGACTCTCTAAACTGCTTAGAGAGGGCTATAAAGCACTACGAAGCGGTATAGAAGTCTAAGTGCTATTGCTATTGATCTCTACTCGCTCCACAGGCTTTCTGAACAACTGCAAAGATCCATACATCAAACATCCACTGGGTATTATGGACCACACTTCTCATCTCGCAACCTCTGCCATACTGGTGAGGTGATGGGAGTTGCTTTACGTGCTTAATGCACGCAGGGGCAGCATTAACGTAACGTAAAATAACGAACTTCTGAGCAGCTGGCAGAAATCTGACCTTTTTCATCCTTGCTGTCGGGCACCTTATGGCTCTTGTTGTGCTCTTCTTCTTCGAGCCTTTTGCCGGAACACCTTCCTTCTTGGAACTGCTGGGGTTGGCACTGCTGAGACAGCTGCCCTGGGAGAAGTAAGGGGTCTGGGAAAGAGGGCTGAGCTAGAAGGCAGGGGCCGGGGTTCAGCAGAGACAAACTGGGAGGGAGCATGTGCAGATCCATCCCAACGGGGGATCCTGCTTGGAAGGGCATGGTGACCGAGACGTCCATGGGCGAGACGCAGAAAGGCATCAGTGGCGGATGGCCAGGAGCGGAGCTAGAGGGCGCAAGGACTTCAACGCTGGTCTCGGAAATCCAGCCGGCCTCCATGCTTTGGGGCAAGCAGACAGTCTTTTGCATGGAGCCCGAGGTGCTGTGGTAAGTCCTCAAGTTTGGGGCAAAATGGTAGTGGTGGCTGTAACTGGAAGCCGCCCCGAGGCTCGGTTTGACCGGTTGGATGCTGGAAACCATGAGAGAGGTGCCTACCTGAGCCCCTCGAGACGGAGCGACCGAGAACAGACGGACGTTTTTGTATTGCTGGGGATGAGGGCTACCGTGGAACAGTGGAAAGAAGAAGGGCCCTGGAACCTGTTCGGGGTGAGCACTGGCCGACTCTGGGGGTACGTGGGCTCGCTTCAAGGCTATGTCCCTCGAGGCCTTGATACCCTGTGGAACGTAGGGAGGCAGGAAGTATGAGGGATGTGGCTGGAAAGGACTGGGAAGGGCAGGGTTGGGAATGGCTTCTATAGGGTGGGAGAAACTCGGGGGGCCCATGAGGGCAGAGATGGTGTTGGCAGGGGGCAGGAGGCCCGAAGGGGAAAGCATGGGGCTAGACTGGGGGGCATTCCTTAACACCATCAAGGCTTCGGCGGCCTCTTTCTGGAGCTGTTGCTCAGAAAGGGGCGAGAAGAAAAACCCTCGGGTGGGCCAGACTGAAAGGTGAGCGGAAGAATTGGGCTGAAAGAGAGCAGGACACACAATTAACCTCAGGATCAATAAAGAGACATCAACAGGACCAAAATTAGGACAACGAGAGTTGGAAGGGGCCCTCTCCAACCCGCTGTTCAAGCAGTCCCCCACCCCCCACCCCAATATCATTCCAGACAAGTGGCTGTCCCATCATTTTTTCCAGCAAATAAGGAAACACTGTGAGGGCAGAGGAAACCTATCCTTCCTACTACCTCATCCTAAGATAACAGAGCAAAAGTATACAAGAGCCTAGGCTTTTTCTAGCTTTCGTTTCAATCGAGCCCAAGGCTGGTTTAGGAGGTGCCACGTGACCTTGGCTCTTCTTTTAGAGAACTTTCAATTTGAGCGGAATAAAGATAACGTGCTGGTCGTTTATGTAAGTACCCTGTGCGAAACACTGTCCCAGAAATTAGTCATTTGACCACCTGCCAGTGACAAAGAGCAAAACTGTTTGCTTTAATTAATCATTTTATGGATACGTTTTAGGCTGCCTTATCCCCCGGCTAGGCATTCTCTTTTACTCATTTTGCTTAATTCATGCATTCTGTAAGTTATTGCACGTTATTGCATCGTCTGCAGACATAAGATCCTTGCAAGAAAGAGATCTGTGCTAAACAGGAAGCAACCCCACAGAGCATGCCTGGCTTCGTGCAATGTACATACACTACAGCCACATTAACAACTTAATTGCCGTGCCTATATAAAAGGCCATGCCCAAAACAAATATTCCATATAAATGGTCTCTGTGGGGGTACCTGCCCTCTGGAACGAACTGCCCCCGGAGATACGGAGGATCCCTGCCCTACGCACCTTTCGCCGTGCCCTCAAGATACTATTATTCCAACAAGCAGGGCTGGCCTAGACATGATTTTTAATTGGGGTTTATTTTTAATGATTAGGCCAATGGTTTAATATGTTTTTAAAGTGTTTTTTAAATTTTGTATTTGGACTTGTTTTATTGTTGGCTGTGCACCACCCTGAATCCTTCAGGAGAAGGGCGGTATAGAAATTAAATAAAATTTAAATCTAAATGGCTTAATGGATTGGCCCAGTTCCCAAGAACTGCTAAAATGGGACTAGCTTCCCACAACATGGCACAACAATCACAAACCAGAGATGTCTGTGGCTAGCCACAATGATTTCAAGGTGCGTCACATGTTGCGATGTGCATTTTGCCATTTGCCCCTCCTGCAAATGCCTATGCCAGAAAGGGCCTGGGTATTTTAGCTTAACCTTGCGTGCTGTTTGAATTCAGCCAGTGGGTTATTTGGAAGGAATATGTTTTATCTATTCAAAAGTAGCACTGACGTGGGAAGCCTTGCACTTCTTTATGACAATACAGGTAGTCCTCGACTCGCAACCACATTTGGGACTTAAACTTCCCTGGTTAAGCAATGCAGTTGTTAACTGAGTCGCAGCCAATGTTACAAACTTTTTTTTTTTTTTTTTTACTGCCGTCGTTAAATAAATCCAGCTTCCCCATTGACGTTGCTTGTCAAAAGCCCCTCTGGGAATGTCGCCAATGATGATCATGCTTTCCCAGGGATGCTGCAACTGCCATAAATACATGCCTGTGCCTGTGACCATGGGACGTTGAGATGGTCATAACTGTGAGGGACCAGTTATAAGTCCCCTTTTCCCCCAGCGGTCGTAAATCGAGGACTTACTTCTATCCCACTCCTATCAGCTACTAACTGGAAATGGAGAGATCAAGAGAGACCCAATCAAATGACTCTCTTTTTGAGTCTGTCCCCGTATCAAACCCACAGATGAAATAATTATCTTTCACCATTTCATCGCAACTTCCCTCATGTTGGTTCCTTCTGAGGAGAGGAAACAGAATGACTCCAGTTCATGGGCTGAACACAGGTAAAACAAAATACCTGACCTCCCAGAGGTGGGGCCTTGGAACGTCGGCTCAAATCCATGTTGCCACTGATGGGGTTCAGGGCCATGCGGCTGGAAAAAGAGAAAGTGAGTGAGTGAGTGAGTGAGAGAGAGAGAGAGAGAGAGAGAGAGAGAGAGAGAGAGAGAGAGAGAGAGGTCTGTTTGTAACATTCTTAAGTGGCAGCTTGTCTCCCACTTGCCTTCTGTCCTTGCTAAAACACAAATTGTTGAGGGGGAAGAGACTACTACAGCTGTCATTCTTCCAAGTTCTCCTTACATATACACCCACAACTTGCTGTTTGGAGTAAATGTTTGTCAGTATAGACATCTGCCCCTGTACTCGGATCAGAAAATACAAGATGCCGAATCAGAAAATACAAGATACCAAATTTAAGGTGGCTATTCCGTTCACTGAAGTATTTTTTCCCTCCCAGAATATGGGGCTTAGCCTTAGACAGAACATAAAGACTGCTTGCAACATCGTTATTCCAGCAGTTTTGTTTTCTGTTTATCCAATTAATTCAGTCTCTCTGTTAACATTTGGTTCATGTTTTTGACTGCATGCTTCCACTATATTCTTCTGGTGGAAGGGTTCCATCCAACTAGAACTAAGTTAGTAGTTCCAACTAACTCTAGTCTGAACATTTTCTTTACCAGTATAACTTGGCATTTTAAAAAGTGTTAATTTTCTCTGCATTATTTCACACATTTCTATAATAAAACCTAGCTTGTTTTTTTGCGTTTATTTGTATCTAGGCTCTAGTGTAGCCCCTATATTATCTCATCTGGTTCAGATGGAATGAAGAATCAGGGTTGGGTATCTTTTTAAATAATTCTGCCAGAATTTCTTTTTATAAATCCGATAGGTTTTCATTCTTTTCATTAAAAACCTTCCTTCTCAAAACTGCAGGAATCGAGTATTTAAAACTTCTCATAGTTCATCCAACTGGCACAGCTTAAATTGCTTCTTGTAAATATATTCCTATAAACCCATTTCGGTTCACTTCATTTCTCCCTCAAGATAATCTTGACTCCTGTTGAGTTTTATTGTTAATTTATTTGGAACGTTTTCATGGCTGCCCAACTCAAACGTGACTCTGGGTGGCATACAAAAAATCATTAAACTAAAACACAGAAGAAAAATAACACACACCATTAAAGCAAACGAAAACAATTAAATGGCAATCAGGACTAAACAATCGACTAATAAATAAAACGCCACTATTAAATCGCAATCAGAATTAAATAGCTCCAACTGGGAGCTCTGCTCATCCTGACCCAAGTACTAGCAAAAGAGCCAGGCCTTAAATGCCTCTCTAGAAATCTGTAAGATCAGGGTCAATCTCTATCCCATTTATTTAGGGGGTCAATCCAACTTGATTTTTGCGAAGGTTACTTTTCAGCTTTCCAATCTTGTTCACAGCCTTGGGATTTCCTGATGGATTTCCTCCCATCCAAGTAATAACCGGATTGGACTCTGCTTGGCATTTCTGAAATCACCCAGAATCAGCTAGGTGCTGCTCACTCTGAAGTCTCTGCATGATCTTTCTCTGTGCAGAAATGATAAAGATGCCCACTGTAGCAGGATTCAATCTGAGTTAGTCATTGGGACCACAGGTTTATTCTTCTGAGCTTTTGGACTCGTGCTGGAGCCCATCCTCAAGGAGCTTCTCTCTCTACAAAATGTGTCACTTTTTGGAGAAAGAGAAGTTCCCTGAGGATGAAGTGAACCCTCTGAAGTGAACTCAAAAGATTCATTAGGAGCGCGGGCAGCCCTGGCAAAAGGTTTCTCTTTCACCTCAAGCTAACAAGCCTATCCAGCAGGAGAGATGAATACCGTATTTTTCAGAGTATAAGATGCACTGGAGTATAAGACACACCTTAGTTTTTGGGGAGGAAAATAAGAAAAAAGCTGATTGGCGAGTAGGGCCACCCGGAATACCCCCAATCAACTGTTCCCAGAGGTGAATTTTAGCAACAGGTTCCTTGGTTGTGAGCTCTGTGCCTTGCTTTTTTTTTGCTTTTTTTTTTCTGCCTCTGAAACTTCTGAAACTCTGTTTCAGAAAAAACTTTTTCCTGCCTCTGAAAGCCTCTGAAGTTCTGTTTGGGGGCTTCTTTTCTGAAGCTTCGTTTCTGATGCTTTTTTCAGCCTCTGAAATCTCAGTTTGAGGAGCTGGGCAGGGCTACATTCGGAGTATAAGACGCACCCAGATTTTGTCTTATACTCCGAAAAAATATGGTAGTTGTCTGCCATACCTATTCATCTCTGCCCCCTGCCTTTTATCTCCAGAGCTGGGGTGGGGCTTCACTAGCAGCGGTGGCTCTTCCTTCCCCAGGATCAGCCCATGGATTTCCACTGCTCTCCTCTCCTCTGCCTTTTGCGCATCCATGAGTCAGGCACTGGACCCAGCTGTTCCTCCTCTTCATCATCAGCTCTGGGGACTGCTGACTCTCCATCTGAGGGCTGACAGACAGCCCAGGATCCGCCTCTGTCTCTCTGCCAGCTCCATTCCCTCTTCCCCCGTGGAGCTCTCAGATTGCCTTGATGCTATGCCTCCTCCTCATCTGATTCAGCTGCTGGAGGGGCCAGTGGCCGATAGGCCACAATGGGTTTCAGGGCGAGTTTAAAAGCTTGGAAGAATAAACTTCTGGTCCCGGTGACTGATTCAAATTGGATCCTGCAACTGGGACAGTCCCAAAGGTGAAATAACCCAAAAGTTTCTTCTTTGAAGACATTTTGCTTCTCATCCAAGAAGCTTCTTGGATGAGAAGTGAAACATCTTCAAAGAAAAAACAGATAGTCCAGTTGCCTCTTGGAAAAGTAGCTTTGGGACAACCATGACCTGGATGCCTGTGAATCTCCATAGACATTTCTCCTGGGAATATTCTGCCTTCCTTCACAAGCCCAGTGTACCTCGATAGGTCAGTAGGTGGAGGTAGGCACCAGGGGACACCAGGCACCGGATGAAACATCTGCCCTGGAGCAGGCAGATAACTCTCTGGTGTGTATAAAGCTTCATTCCCATGGCAACCTGCAGAAAAAAAGAAAGTTGTAAGTGGCTGTTGTCAAGCCTGAGCAGGAAGGCCAATAAGAGGCTTACAGTATAAAAAGATTGTTTTATTATATGATTTCTATACATTATTATATATTGTATAAAAGGGTCGCGTTGGCTCAGTGGCTAAGACGCTGAGCGATCGAAAGGTGGGCAGTTCAGCGGTTCGAATCCCTAATGCTGCATAACAGGGTGAGCTCCCGTTCCTTGTCTCAGCTTCTGCCAACCTAGCAGTTCGAAAGCACATAAAAAATGCAAGTAGAAAAATAGGGACCACCTTTGGTGGGAAGGGAACAGCGTTCCGTGCGCCTTTGGTGTTGAGTCATGCCAGCCACGTGACCATGGAGACGTCTTCGGACAGTGCTTACCCTTTGGCTTTGAAATGGAGATGAGCACCCCCCCCCCCCCAGAGTCGGGAACAACTAGCACAGATGTGCGAGGGGAACCTTTACCTTTATATATTGTATATGCAGCCCAAGACAATTCCTCTTCACTCCATGCAGCCCAGGCAAGCCAAAAGCTTGGGCACTCATGCTAGCTTCAATGACTAAAATAATAGGTTACCTACCTTCCATACACGGAAGATTAAAGGAATGCTCCTGAGGCAGGAAAGGGGAGAAAGAGCTTGGGGGCATTGCAAGAGGAGGTGGGAACCAAGAAGGAGGGGCATGATGTCCTCCGAGAGCCCAGGGCAGCTCAGTCACTTTTGAACAAGGAGACAGAGGTAACCAGGAATTTTCCTAAAGGACAACATATAACATAAGTTAGTATAAGAAACATGTTGTAAATACTATACTGCTAAACATCTTACACGTTATTCTGTGACATCAATGAACTCCTTCCTCCCCACCCTCCAGAATCCATCTTACTGAAATTTATTTGCAGGAAATAATGTACCGTAATTTTAAAAGATAACTCTTATGAGGGTTTTTTGGAATTTTTAGGAAAGGTTACTTGAGCCACAAAATATGTTAGCTAGTTATCCTTAGAAAATCACTGCTGTATTTAGACTATTCATTACAGAGGTATTGACACATTTGTCTTAGGATCTTAGGAACACCAGAAGAAAACTTTGCCAATTGGGAAATCCTGTTTCAGTTTGTCAGAATTAATGGCCACATGGTGATTGCTGATAAAATACTGAGAGGTAAAAGTTTTTCCTACAAAATACTAAGACTTTCCGCATAAAAATCCTTGACTTACAACCGCAATTGAGCCCAACATTTCTGTTATTAAGCGAGTCATTTGTCAAGTGAATTTTGTCTCATTTTATGACTTTCTTACCATAATTGTTAAAACTTTTTAAAGGAATCTTTTTTTTAGGGAAGTATGATAGGTGAGGCGCTACATGAAATCTGCTGTTAAAATGACTTTGTCAATAAGAACTTCTTTTCTTACCTTCCTTGCAGTTCTCCGCCTTTGTCTTCGCAGGAGTCCTGAAGTTCCTCGGAGTCCATCTTCTGACTCGTTCATAGGTTCTTCATTTTCCTTCTTGTCTATCCAACCAAAGGGGAGAATGGGTCCAATATGAATCATTGTTTGGCCAATGGTCAAGATTCCCAGGCTGAACCACATCAGTTTCCTCAGTCGTGATGTGTCACGTCTTCTAGAACAAGTGTTTCTCGGTCTCAGCTACTTTTAAGATGTATGGACTTCAACTCCCAGAATTCCCCTGGGATCCACACAGTTGAAGTCCACACATCTTAAAAGTGGCTGAGACTGAGAAACACTTGTTCTAGAATCTAGATCAGGGGTGTCAAACTCGATTTCGTTGAGGGCCGCATCAGGGTTGTGTTTGACCTTGGGGGGGGGCTGGTCAGAGTAGGTGTGGCCAAGTCGACATCACTCATGGGGGGGGAACCTGTGGTGGCCCATGCACTCTGCAGTGAAAAGAGGCTCTTGAGCTCCATTTTCGGCTATGACGGCTTTCTGCAACCCTCTGCCAGTGAAAATGGGGCTGGGGAGGGCTGTGGTTGGCTCTCCTGAGCTCCATTTTTGCTGGCAGAGGCACCGTGGGCCGGTCCTTCACTATTTCTAGGGTGGCCCTTGGGCCAGATCTAAACACCCCACGGGCTGCTTGAGTTCGACACCCCTGATCTAGGTCTACTCATTGCTAAGCCACTGTAGCCTTTTTTTTTTTATTTTGGTATTCCATCAGATGCTAGAAATGGTTTTACCTGTCCCTCCCCTGCATGGTTTAATCGCTTTCAGCGGTTTGGCCAAGGGGAGGAAGTTTGGTGGCCCACTGTCTTGAAGCTGTAGCAAACCACTGGGAAAGTGTCGTTTCAGCTCCACTTCCTGTTGTCTACGAAGAGCCACTTGGGCGGCCATGACCCGGCGTCTTTGCCTAGAAGACCCAATATATATATATATATCTTTACAATCAAATAACAGAAGAAGTAAAGACAAAGCATTGTTTGCACTATTATTCTAATAATCCTTCCCATTGACTGCACGACAATGGCCCGATTGTCTCCAAGGCTAAATGAAGTAGTTCAATTGGTCAAAAGAAGCAAAGAGACTTTATTGCCTTGATTTTTAATTAACTTAACAGTAACAGAGTTGGAAGGGACCTTGGAGGTCATCTAGTCTAATCCCCTGGTATAGGAGATCTGTACTAGGGATTCGAACTGCCCAACTGCTGACCTTTCTGATTGACAAGCTCAGTGTCTTAGCCACTGAGCCACCTCACTGCTTACAGAACAGGATGTAAATCAGGAACTAAATACATTTCTGTACTTCTTCAATTTCACTTCCCTCTGATGTTCACCTGTCAGTTAATCCAATGGGGATATAGAGGCTTGTAAGTCAGGAATAGCTTCCTGGATCTGCTTTGGGCTCTATAAGGGATGTGTAATTAATACAGGTAGTTCTCGACTTACAGCCATTCATTTAGAGCCCATGTGAAGTTACAATGGTCCTGAAAAAAGTGGTTTATGACCGACATGACACTTATAGCATCCCCACGATCACGTGATCAAAATTTGGACCCTTGGCAACCCTTGGTTCGTATTTATGATGGTTGTAGCCTCCCGGGATCACATGATTACCTTTTGCAGCCTTCTGATGAGTAAAGTGGACCAAGAAGCCCAATTTCCTTCACAACCATGCCGTGATTCACTTAACAATTGTGGCAAGAAAGTCGTAAAATGGGGGCAAGGTCACTTAGCAACTGAAATGCTGGGCTCAATTGTGGTCGTAAGTCGATGACTACCTGCAATGTCCCCTCATGTTGTTCAAATGATGGCACAGTTGTTAGAATGCAGTATTGAAGGCGAATCCTGCCCACTGCCGGTAGTTCGATCTTGTCAAGATTGTGACTCAGCTTTCCATTCTTCCCAGACTGGTAAAACGAGGAACCAGACCAGATTGTTGGGGGAAAGATGCTGACTCTGTAAACCGCTCAGGGAGTGCTTTTAAAACACTGTGAAACGGTATACAAATCTAAGTGCTATTGCTATCTTCCCTTGGCAAAAGCAAATGGCACTTGTAATTTAGCCCAATCTAGAGGGCAATATTGTGTCTATCCCTGCTTTAAAAAACGACTTTAAGATGCTAGCATACAGTCATGTTCCTCTTATTAAAACAGAACACTTTCAAAATTGCTTTTCATTTTCAGAGCAAATTACTGGCCGAGAAGCTGTTAGTTCAACCAGAAGCGGCTGTTATTTGGAAACAAAAGCAGGCAATATCCTCCTGAACATGTTTCCAAGCTACCAAATTCCTGCAAGAGCAATTCAGTTCTTATTTACGCTTCCCACTGAGGCCCATCCGATACCGTCAGCTGCAGCACACCTAACAAGAACAGCAAAGCCCGCCATTTCATTTTCACCATGTTCCCCCCTCCCAGCTTACAGAATAAGGATGCATTTGTCACACTGGCAGTCCATGAATTGGCAACAGTTCTTGTGGCCTTTCAATGGCACCCTGATGCCATGATTACGGCAGCGGGCGCAGGTTGGAGAGCGTGCCATGGTGGGAAGTGAGTAGTCATCTTGCGTGGCACTGTTCTCCACAGAGGAGTCTGAAAGGCTGCTCTGAACATTTGAGGCCCCTGCAGCATCAAGATCCTCATTGTCCCCCATAACATGTGAACCTGAAAGAGAGGGAGGAAATATCTTTTGAAGAAATCATAAAGGCCCTTCCTCAGTCAGAGTACATCCAACCACAGAGTTAATTGGCTACTGTTTGGCAAATTGCATTTTTTCCCAATTCATCCCATGTTTTATACACATCAGAAACATTTCCCAGAGATTCAACCCTGCCATGCATCTTCTTTTTCCTTATTTGAAACACGCATTTCCCCTCTATATTTTGCAGTTGCTTTCCGACTTTAGAACAGCACTGTCAGAGAGAGATTAGCATGTACAGGAAACTAAATGAAAGTATTTTTTTTAAGTGAGCCAAATCTGTGCCCAGAAAAGTCATTTCTAAATAAGCAAAATATTGACTTGAGGCCACATAAAGATAACAATTAGAGGCCAGGAATAATACTAGAGTCTCTTCTGTGAAATGAGGGCCTTTATGGGAAAAGCCTAGTCTATTAGTTGCCACCATAAATTGCTTGGGGATATTTCCTGTTTTCCTGTGAGTCGTTTTGATATATGACTGAAATGATCATGCTGGAATTGGACAGAGTCCATCGAAGTTGGGCAGCTGTAATAAATGAAATTAAATGAAATAAACGAACTCCCAGGACAACAAAGGTTTGACAAAGGGTGCAGACTGGATCCCAGATGGCAGTCTTAAGAGGGCCCCCTCGCATGTGGCATCTTCTAAAAGGATCTCAGGTCACTCCAACTGCAATCAAGGCTTGACCTAAACCAGAGTTTGCTTAATCCTAGATTGCTGGCTCAAGCCCCAACTGGCTGGCTTCCCCTGTCCTGAAGCATAATAAGGCATGGTTTGCAAAGGCTGCAGGTCTCACAGGAGATCAAAACCAAAGACTTCACACAATTTCACACAATGGGGGAGAGCCCCATGTGGGAATCAGGATCCCGCAGCAAGCAGGGATGCAGCTGCACCCCAAAGTGCCCCCAAATTTTGGCTAGGAAAAAAAGAGATTTGCAGGGGTTTTAAGGCAGCCAGGCCTTTTCCAAAAACCTTTTTATATAAGCTTTTCAATCAAGAGGAGGAAAAGATTTAGAGGGGTCGACCTCAACCAGAATAGTTGTGAGGCAACAAGGGAGATCTTTGATCTCTTTGATAAGGTCACTCCCGGGGGACTAGGCAGTAACGTGCCACTCAAATATTGCATAATAAAGTATTATTTGTGCGTGGAGCGCCGAGGTAGAAAGAGAGGCACTTTACGGGCAAGAATTAAATCTGCATTTCTGAAACCTGTCTACACCCACCGCCACCCCATAAAACGGTCCCTGCAACAGCTCCCCGCCAAACAGCCAGTAGCAGCTTTCCTAACATCCTCCCTCGGCAAGGCGGGCCAATCAACGGCGGCCTGTTATTTTCCCTCAACCCCAGCGGCCAATCAGGATCCTCCTGATTGGCCTGCTTTCGATCGGGATTTATAAACTGTCGCTTTTTCAGGCTGGGGAAATACAAAAAGCCAATGGACTGGGGCACGCGCCGGTGGGGTGGAGGGTGGCGGCCGCTCAGACATTTGGGAAGGAGGGAACGAGCAGCAGTTGGGCCGAACCATTGCAACATCATGGGGGGTGGGGGGAGAGTCAAAGACAGGGTAAAAGGGGTGGGTGTCACCTCTTTTATATAAGGCAAATAAAAAAAGTTTTTTTGAAGGAGCATATTTCTCTCTCTCTCTCTCTCTCTCTCTCTCACACACACACACACACACACACACTCTCTGAATTCTAAATTCAGTGGGTTGTTTAGATACATGCAATTAACTAATCCAAGTTATAACTAAACGAGGATGGAGAAATGCAGATTAACGTTAGATGCACGGAGTATAAATATTGAAGAGAAACATTGATAAGGATATAATAAATAATACTAGAATATGATATACTGGTATACTAGATTCTGTAACCATTAGGTTCCTGTAATACTTCTATGTCATTGTATTTGTATCACATATATTATGCCTTTATATTTGTATCTCCTGTTACAAACACATTCTGTTATTAGGCCTCTGTAATGTATCTGGCATTTGTCAAACATATGTTCCTGCCATTTGATCTGAACCCATATCAATCTTCTTCCTGTTTTTCTTGTGCCATCTAAGAGAATGGTACTTATCTCAGTTGGAACTGCAGACATAATTTACATTTCAGCTCTAATTTACACCTTTGATCTGTATAAACTCCTTCCTTGCAGAACCAGGGGGCCAAATGAGCAATTGGGAGAACAAAGGAATGCTCAAGGAAAAGATAACACTAATTGAGAGGCTTCAATTCCTTTGTAGGGCAACAAGGAATAAACTAGAAGGCCAGAATTGGGTACTATGTCTCTGTGGGTATAAAAAGGATGCCATACCTTCCCAGAGGTGTGGCTATCTCCTCACATGCATTGTATCTGTATGTTCTGGATATTGTCCCACCCAGTATTTTGGTTTTGGCTATAAATAAAATCTGCTTTTTTTTTGCAAGCCTGGTCTTGAGTCTCTCTCTTTGGCATTAAGGTGACTCAAGTATATTTTGAGACCTTACAAATATTTATCCTTTCAGTGGAGTTTGTTGATCTCTCTTTGTCACCATTAATATTTTAGAAACGCTAATGAATATTGTATCAGCTTCTTTTTATCTTTAAAAGTTTAAATAGGAGAGCAAAAATCATCTTAATCAATATTCTACAAATGTCCCTGTGCTCAAATAATATAAGGTACTACTTGTGTTTTACAGATAGTTCTTAACTTACAACCACAATGGAGCCCAAAATTTCTGTTGCTAAGCGAGACATCTGTTAAGTGAACTTTGCCCCATTTTATGACTTGTCCTGCCACCGTTAAGTGAATCACTGCAGTTGTTAAGTTAGTAACACGATTGTTAAGTGAATCTAGCTCCCCAATGACTTTGCTAATCATAAGATTGCAAAAGGGGATCACATGACCCCAGGATACTGTAACCGTCATAAATGTGAACTGATTGCAAATTTTGATTCATGACCATGGGGATGCTGTGACTGTCATAAGTGTGGAAAATGGTCATAAGTCACTTTTTCAGTGACTGTAACAGTGAACAGCCACTAAAAGAAGTGTTGTAAGTCGAGGACCACCTGGTACAAGAAAACAAACAATGACAAAATAAAAGGATTGTTGGGGAAAGACCAACGGACAGTCCTTCAACAAAGGGAAAATATAGTTCGCCTTCCAGATGTAAACAACATTTAATTTTCTAGGACTTGCTGATTTCCTTGAGCAATTTTTCCAAAGCTGGAGATCTAAAAAAAGAAAAATTGAGTGGGGGGGGGGGGAGTGAAGGGGTGATATGGCAAAGTCAAAAAAAGTGAGGGTGTTGGTCATGGCAGTGCAACTGAAGGCCTGTCTCTGTTCTAACATATTAGCACTCCATGGAAGTGGTCCTTGATTTACAATTATTCATTTAGAGCAGGGGTACCAAACTTGATTTCATTGAGGGCTGCATCAGGGTTGTATCTGACTCTGTGTGTGTGTGTGTGTGTGTGTATGTCTGTCTGTCTGTCTGTCTGTGTGTGGCCAGGGTGGGCGTGGCCAGTTTGGCATCACTTGTGTCTGGGGTGCCTGTGGGGGTCCCAAGTGCTCTCTGCCAGCGAAAATGGACTCCCAATCTCAGTTTTCAGCTGAGTCAGCCTCCTGCAACGCCCTCTAAAAGGATGCCTACTATCCTGTCAGAGCTGAAGAAGCTCCTTGGAGGAGAAATGAAACCTCTTCAAAAGAAAAAAATCAAGAAAGCCAGTTGCCTCCCGAAAAAAAAGCACCTGGGGGACAACCACGACCTGGATGACTGAGAATCTCTGCAGACTTTTCGCTATGCAATTTGGGACGGACGCCCTTGGGATGGTGTGGGAATAGGGATGGATTTCCAGAGGAAAAAGTTGCAGACTGCAGGAACCAGGGGGAAAAACGAATAAAACTTGATTCAAAAAAAAAAGAAAAAGAAAAAGAAAAAGAGAGAGAGAGAGAGAGAGAGAGAGAGAGATGCTTAACTCTCCTGGAGAAAAATCAGCCGATTTCGGGGAAGCGAAGGGACCCTCCACCTCCAGCCTTCGCTTTCAGTTTCGGCTGCTGTTTTATAAAACCTCCGACCGAGGTGAGCGCAAGGAGGGGAGAGAGATCGCTGCAGGCTGCAAAGAGACCCGGCGGCCGATCCACTGATTTCCTTTGCAAAGACGGTAAACGGGAGAGAACCCGGGAAGGGGGGGGCGACTCTTCCCCCCCCCCCCCAGTTTCCCCCTCCGGCCCTTCGCCGTAGCGGCAGGGGCTTTCTGAACTTGGGGGTCCTCCGGCGAGGCTGGGTGGGTGGGTCCCCCTTGCCGGCTCTAGCCGAGCAATTGCGGAGGATCCGAGAAGCAGAGACGCTCCCCAAAACCGGGGTGGGGGGAGGGAAGGGCTGGCAGGAGGATCCTTCGGGGGGCCAGAAGGGTTTTCTGGCGAGAGGTTGTGGGGGGGGGGGCTCCTGGGCAGAAATGCTTCTGGGGAAGCTGCGGGGTAGGTGGCCCCCTTCGGCCCATCACTGCCTTTCAACAGGTCTGCCATTAGGAGCTGGGTTGGCTCTGGAGACCCACTGCCCTTCAACTGAGTGGCTTCTGGAACTCTGGGGGAAAGATGGCTTGAGAAGGGATCTGGGATGACAAAGCCCATGTGCTCATTGACCTGGGATGGGCCATGTCACCATGAGGCCATGAACTTGGGGGAAGGGTCTTTTATAGTTCTTCTTTGGGAAGAAAGTTCCCGCAGCTGCCACATCTTCTCTGCAGCTGCATCTTCTCCACAAGGCTGATGGAGGCTCCCGTGTGCCTGATTGAGAACAGGCCAGATGGCCTCCATGCCTCTCCAGAGGCCCTTCGGTTGCTCTCAAACATCCGGAAGCCGGTGGTGGTGGTGTCCATCGTGGGACTGTATCGCACAGGCAAGTCCTACCTGATGAACAAGCTGGCTGGCAAAAATTCAGGTGAGAAGGACTGAGATGAACGAGGGCAATATGGACCAGGGCAAAACCTGGGTGGGAAAAGGAACATCCCCAAATCCGGGGTTTTCTGCTGCGATGGACAGGTGTGGAGTCCAGGACTGTAACTTTCCCCAAATTCTTACTATGAATGATCATCATCTGGTGACAAGGAACCCTTTGGATCAATGTTAATTTGCAAAATTGTATCATAGTTTTTTATTGGCTTCATGGGGCAACCCAGACAGGAAACCACATCAGCTAATCTGTATTATAAAGCTGCCTTGACAGAATCTTGCAAGTATGAAAGATAATTCTCCACTCATCTCCTTTACTATTATTAAATTTGCAGTTGATACTACAGTGGTGGGACTCATCTCGGGGGGTGGGGGTGGAGATGAGTCTGCCTATTTCGAGATGAGGTGGATCAGTGGCTTTTCTGGTGTGCAGACAATAACTTGGTCCTTAACACCAATAAGACCAAGGAGCTTATACAAGGAATAGATCAGACATCCAGGCTTTGGCTATCAATGGAGATCGAGTGGAGCAAGTGGCCAGTTTTAAGCTTCTGGATGTTATCATAAAAAGAGGACCTCACATTGCAACACTTGTCAAAAGGGCCCAGCAGAGATTATACTACCCAAGACTTCTCAGGAAACAACAACTGAATGAAAAACTGCTGGTGGCCTTCTACCACTGCACCATAGAAAGTATTTTTTTAACTTGCCGCACTTGTGTATGGTTTGCCAATTGCACAGTGGTAGATAGGACAGTGCTCCAGACGGTCAACATCATTGCCCAGAGGATCATTGGTTGCCCCCTCCCCTCTTTGGAAGAGCTTTATAGCCCCTGCTGCCTTAAGAAAGTTCAAAACATTCTCAAAGATCCGTCTCATCCTGGGCACCTTCTTTTTTTTTTTTGAACTATTACCATCTGGCAGGTGGTACAGGATAATAAAAACAAGGACAAATAGGCTGAAAAACAGCTTCTATCCCAGGGCAGAGACTGAGCAGCACCAATCTTATTGTACATATGTTGTGCAGTGACAATAAAGGTTATTATTATTATACTGATTTCTGCTGTATAGTGCAATATTAATGCAATGTCAGCGGTTTTTAATTCAATTGTATAGAACGTGAAGGATTTGTGTTTGTGTTTTATTTTTAAAGTTACAATGTACACTGAAGACAGCATTGAATTTTGTTGTACAAGGTGCAATGACAATAAAGTAGCTAAACTAAACTTCTTTCTCCCCTTTTCTTTGAGGATTCTTCTGTTCACCATGATATATGTTTGATAAGCATTTTCATCTGGGAAATGGCACCCTTGCATAACTTCCTGTTTCAAGGGGTTAATAAAGACAGTAAACAACCAGAAAAACTGGTGGTGAAAACCTGTGTCTTATTATTAACTGTGACTTACATATTACAAGATGACCGTTTGGGATCTAAAGTATATCACATTTTCCCCATTTGTAGGTTTCTGTTTGGGCTCCACAGTGCAAGCTAAAACGAAAGGAATCTGGATGTGGTGCGTTCCCTATCCGGACAGGCCTAACCAAACCCTTGTCCTTCTGGATACTGAGGGGTTAGGTGATGTGGAAAAGGTGAGCTTGTATTTGTATATTCCTTTTTACAAAAGAATGCCATTACACGTAGTCCTCGACTTACAACAGTTACATGATCAAAACTGGGAACTGGAATGTATTTAGGATAGTTGGAATGTCCCTGGATCATGTGTGATTGCCATTTGTGACCTTCCCAGCTGGCTTCCAACAAGCAAAATCAACTGGGCAAATTTTGGATTATTTCAACAACCATGTGATTCATGTAACAAGTACAGTCATTCACTTAATAACTATGGCAAAAAAAAGTTGTAAAAGTAGGTAAGTCTCACTTAAAAACCATCTTGCTTGACAATGGAAGTTCTGGTCCCAATTGGAATCATAAGTTGAGGACTATTTGCACTAAATATGACTTTCCAGAAAGAAGATTTCAATATTAATATCAAGGGTCAGGCCTAATATACCTCTACTAAATCCAAATATAAAATCTAAAGGCTTCGAATTGTCCCTGAACTACAACTCCCAGCATCCTGTGTAGATGAATGATTTATGAATGAATTACGGATTGGTGAATGCATGCTATCTCATTCTCCTAAGAAGTTGCCTCCTAGCGAACATGTGGCTGTTCCAACACTAGAGATTTTAAAGAAGACCTTGGACAACCATGTGTCTGAAATGGGTTTGCTTTCGAGCAGAGGGTTGGACTAGAAGATTTACAAGGTTCCTTCCAATTCTGTTATTTTGCTATATATTCAGAAGAAGTCAGAAAGAGATCATAACTACTACTTCTTCTTTCTTAGGGCAATAATCAAAATGATGCCTGGATCTTCGCTTTGGCCGTGTTGCTGAGCAGCACCCTGGTCTACAACAGTATGGGGACTATTGATCAGACCGCCCTGGACAAGCTTTAGTATCCTTCTCAAGGATAGCTCCCTTGTTCTATGTCAGAGGTGGGGAAGTATAGCTGGCACAGGAATTCTGTGAATTGAAGTCCACAGGTCATAAAAGGGCCATAGTTCCCCATCCGTTTTTGAAAATTATTATTATATAAAATACAAAAAAAGAAAAAAAATAAGAAATTAAGGGCAGGAAAGGGAACAGGGGTGGGGAATACAAGGGGGAAGAGAAAAAGAAAGAAAAAAGGGGAATTACCTTCCAGCTCTTCCTAGCTCAGGACAAGATAAACAAACACACTCCAGCCTCAACTTCTTGCTTTTGCACATTAATATATAACTAGCTATTTCTATAACACCGAATCTTTCTAATTAACAAAACGAAGATCGAAGTTTCATTTTTTTCCTTCAGAGGTACAAATCCCAGAAGTGATATCCAAATAAGAACCTATTTTCCTCTTTAAATAAAGTAATCAAGTTAACCATTCCTACTTTATTTTCCTTGCTATGGAAATAACGTGTATTTCTAATTGCACCTAGTGATCTTTATAAACTCTCACCATTTTTATTTACAAAGTTCTTTCAAATTCTTTGGCCTAAAAAAGGGGGCTGGGAATCCTTCTCCCCCCCCTTTCCCCCTCCTTTTTTCCCTTTAAAGGTAAAAAATTTACCTTTACCTTTTATTTTTTAAATAAAAATGACACTTTTTTTCTTGTAAATCAAAACTTTCTAATACATCTTATTCTTTAACATAGAAGCTTTAAATTTCAATATTCTATATAGCTCCCTCCCTCCAAACTACCCTTATAGAATAATTATTTTTTTCTTTTATAAACATCCTTTTATAAAGGATGTTTATAAAATGTTTATAAAAACTGAGTTTTTCTTTAAACTGATATATCATTTTCTTTTACTTTCACTTAATACAGACATTCTCAAATACATTTTCAATAACTCTTGCCTACTTTAAAAGTTGCTTAAGCGTTTTATATATATGTATATGTTTTTTAAAAAAAATACAACTCTGATGTTCCTCACCTCTTGTCTATGCAGTCAGTTTTGGAGTGAGGCAGCTCTCAGAAACATCCTTGCCTATGTAATTTCCAAATTCATCCCCTGCATTTTCCCAGCATGCTAAACTTGATTGATTGAATATTGACTGGTTACATTTGAGTTATTATGCAGATGCAGAAAAAATTTGAATCCCACCACTGGCCTCCAAATTTTTTTACTACCGGTTCTGTGGACATAGCTTGGCTTGGTGGGCGTGGCTTGGTGGGTGTGGCAGGGGAAGGATACTGCAAAATCCCCATTCCCACCCCACTCCAGGGGAAGGATACTGCAAAATCCCCATTCCCGCCCCACCCCACTAACCTGCTTTCCATCTCCATTCTCCTGTGCAGGGCAACAAAAGAAGACCCAGCCGATCAGCTGAGACCCAATCAGCTAAGACTCAGGAGGCAGCGAATAGACAGGGGGTGGGGCCAGCCAGAGGTGGTATTTGCCAGCTCTCCGAACTACTCAAAATTTCCGCTACCGATTCGTGAGAACCGGTCAGAACCGGCTGAAAACCACTTCTGGTTGAGGCAAAGAATAGATGACGCTTGTTATTAGAACCTTGCTATTCAACAGGGATAATTTCACTTTCATTTTGAGAGCTATAATGTTGTGTCAGTTATTTGACAATTGCCGTGGTAGCAGATCTTCTCTCTACCCTTCCAGGCCACCCTCTTTACTCACTTCTCAGGTACATGTACATGTATTGATTCCTAAACTGGGCCAACAGTTTTGTGACGGAGCTGTCGGAACATATCAAGGCAAAAGCTTCCTCCACTCCTGGAGATACAGATGACTCTTCTGAATTTGTCGGCTTCTTCCCAATCTTTGTCTGGTCGGTGCGAGATTTCACATTGCAGCTGGAACGGAATGGGCAACCCATCACGGAGGATGATTATCTTGAACATGCTCTGGAATTAAAGAAAGGTATTGATGAAGGATGCAGTGTGAAGATCTATGTGGTCATTTGTATAAGGAAAAGGAGCTGTTGGGCCTAACTTTTCCTTCTTCAGGGAGAAGCAAAACAGACCTCAGTTATTAGTGATAAGAGTCTCTTGAGCCAGTTTAATTTTTCTCTTTGATCTCCCTGTTTGAAGTCACCAGGCTAGAAACCAGGAGATGGTGAGTTCTAGTCCCACCTTAGCCATGAAAGCTGGTTGGGTGGCTTGGGCCAATCCCTAGGAGACTGTGAGTTCTAGGCCCGCCTTTCCCAATGAAATGTCCACTAGCAGATGCAATTCAGACTCGCCTTCAAGATGGACATGTTGCTTTCTAGGGAATACCCAAAAGGATGAAATATTCAACCTGCCACGCAAATGCATCCGGCTGTTCTTCCCCACCCGGAAGTGTTTCATCTTTGATTGCCCTACTAAAAGGAAGAAGTTACCTTATCTAGAGCAGATGGAGGAAAGTGAGCTGGAGCCTGAATTTGTGGAACAAGCGAAGACGTTCTGTCGTTTCATCTATTGGGCTTCTCGAGAGAAGACTCTTCCAGGCAGGCACATTGTCACGGGAAACTGTAAGTGCCCCAGTTCTAACTATTACTACAGGTACTCCTCAGGACCATAACTGAGCCCAGAATTTCTGTTGCTAAGCAAGACAGTTGTTAAGTGAGGTTTGCCCGATGTTACAATCTTTCTAGTCACAGTTCTTAAGTGAATTTCTGCCGTTGTTTAGTAACACTCTGGTTAAGTGAATCTGGTTTCCTCATTGACTTTGCTTTGTCAGAACATTGCAAAAGATGACCAACCACATGATGCCAGGTCACTGCCACCATCATAAATACATGCCAGTTGCCAAGCACCTGAATTTTGATCATGTGATCGCAGCCTTTGTTGACTATGGACCACCAGACTCAAGAATCTAAGGCACGGGTGCCAAACTCGCTGCGCCATGTTGCTGTCAACGTGATGTTTCGTGAACTTTTTTCCATTCGTGGAGCTGGGATGGGCGTAGCCTGCGTGTGTCGCATCTGGCCCGCGGGCCGCCAGTTTGACACCCCTGATCTAAGGCATTGTGCCACAAGTTGCTTTCCAATCTGGATGGATGCCGACTGCCGTATTTTCCCAGCCTGGGTGGCTTTCTGGAGGAGGCTTCATTCAAGAGAATGAGGGATAAGGAGTTCAAATCTTCAGCTTCTCCCTGACTTATAATAATAATAAAAGTAGTTCTCAATTTCTACTATTCATTTAGTGACTGTTTGGATTTTAGCCACAAGAGATGGGAATGCCACAATGGTTGTTAAGTCTGAAAAATGGTCATAGGTTACTTTTTTTCAGTGCACTGTACAGTGGCATCCCCATCTCTTGTGGTTAAAACTCAGAAGCTTGGCAACTGTCTCATATTTATGACGGTTGCACTGTCCCAGGGTCATGAGAGAGTCAATGGGGAAGCCAGATTCACTTATCAACCGTGTTATTAAGTTAACCGCTCCAGTGATTCACTGAGCATCTATGGCAAGACAGATTATAAAATGGGGCCAAACTCACTTAACCAGTGTCTTGCTTAGGATCAGAGATGTTGCGCTCAGTTGTGGTTGTCAGTCTAGACTACACCCATATATGCAGCTGATGCTCCAACAATCTATTATGTTTGTCTATGCAGTGTTGGCAAAGTTGGTTGAGACCTATGTGGATACTATCTCCAGTGGGAACGTTCCCTGCCTGGAGAATACAGTCTTGGCCTTGGCAGAGATTGAGAACAGGGCAGCCTTGCAGGAAGCTGTTGCTCACTATGTGCAACTGATGGAGCAAAGCTTGCAGCTACCCACTGAGACTCTCCAGGAACTTCTGGACGTACACAAAAAATGTGAGGAACAAGCCCTCAGGAAGTTCATGGCTCGTGCTTTCAAGGATGATAAACGTCATTTCCAGGCTGAATTCATGGTAGGTAATCATAAGCTACCAACCTTCATAGACAATGTTTGTTTATTCCTGTCAGAAGCCTCACAATTAAAATAAGGCATATTATGCCACATAAAATTTAAAATATAAGATACAAGATTAAAATATGTACAAGTTAAACAGTTCTTTCCCAGAAACTAGGAACATTGTGGTCTGTCGCGCTGCCATGAAGTTCTGAAGTGTGCATAGATTGGGACACAAAGGGCAGATGTACATATGTGTTGTTGTATGTATGTCACCACAGTCTCAAAGGGCAGAGGCCAATGGATAGCCCCATTTGTTCAGAGCATCTCTGGATCTTGTTGAATCCATGTGCAGTTTATTCCAGATTTCCATCCTGTTCAACTTTCTCCAGACCCAGGTGCCAGATCCAACCACCCAGTGTTGGTTCTTTATAGTTTTCCATAGGCCCTCCATTCATAGATGGTATTTAAGGCTTATGGGTCCTTGGGATCTGGTATCTTCTGTATAAGAATGGGTACATAGAATAAATGTTACGTTTTATTCCTAACAGAAAACTATGGAGAGCAAAAAGGAAGAATACTGCAGCAAAAATGAGCTGAAATCTTCTGAAATCTGTTCAGCTTTATTGAGCTCACTCTCTGAGAACCTGGAGCAAAATATCAAGAACGGAAGCTACTCCCGACCTGGTGGCCACCAGGAATTTCTAAATGACCTCCAAAAAGTGGAGAAAGAATTCTTGGAGGCACCTAAGAAAGGAATAATGGTAAAAAATGATGAGGGTTGCTAAATTAATACTCATTTTGTCACGCACTTGAGAGCTGTGCCATCCTCCAGGGAGATTATTCGGTGGTTTACTTTGGCAAAGCTTCCTTTTCATTGTTGGCAACTCTATATTGCTCCAGATTATTCTCTTTTTCCCCCCTTCAATCAGGCAGGGAAAATCCTGAAAGAATTCCTCCAGAGCAAAGAAAACATCAGCAAGGCCATCCTTCAAAGTGATGTGAGCCTTCAAGAGAAGGAGAAGGAAATAGCAGGTAAAGTATTAACAAGCTATCAGATGATGCTGGGACTGTGACATCGCACTTAATGATGTGACACTGTAACTGCCATCATTAAGCATCCCAGTCACGTGATGTTGTGTCTTATTCCGGTCCCAATTACTACAGTTGAGCAAGGGCTGCCTGAAAGGCAGATCTATTTACTTATCACATTATTTGCATACTACCAAATCTAGCCATCTTGCACACCACCTGCAGGAGTTTGCCCTTTTTTTACCCCCTGGTTTAGATGGAAAAATGAAGGCCAAGGCCAAAGAACTAGAGCAAGAGCTCCAGAAGCAGGAAATAGAAATGCTCAAACAGAAGTTGGAGGACCAGAAACAGAGTTATGAGATGAATCATCAGAAGCTAAAGGAGAAGATGGAGGAAGAAAGGAAAATGATAAAGGAAGAGAACGAAAAGATGATCCAAAGCAAACTCAAGGTAACACTATTATCTCAGCAATGGTTTGTTGTAATTGGGAACACGGGTATTAATAAATATGCAGACTTTCCAGGTGCACTCAATCGCTTTATTAACTTAACAACTGCAGTGATTCACTCTAACAGTGGCAAGTATGTTCGTAAAAGGAGGCAAAGCTCACTTAACAAATGTCTCGCTTAGCAACAGAAGTGAGGGACTCTATTTTGGTCGTAAGATGAGGACCACTTGTATTGACAGTGAAGATATTAAAGGGGTGAATAGCTTCTGCCTTTAAGGAACCAACCATCAATAGTGAAAGAAAAAACAAAAACCCAGCAGTCAGGAAACATGCTCTAACGGTTTAGCACTTGGAAGAGGCAGCAAAGGCCTTGGAAAAGAACTGTCTCTACTTATAAAGATCATTTGATTTATTTTCATTTCATTTCTAAGTTCCAACTGATCTTCACACAGGCTGGATAGGGACCTCCAAAGGGCTGGGTGTGGCCCAGGGCTGGGGAGGTGAGGGGCGTAAAATGGCCAGGTCGGTACTTGACCTTGGTCTGCAAAGCTCATCACGTGTTTCTTTTCAGTCTAATAAGGTTGACGTTTGCTCTGTCTGCAGGAACAGAGGGCTTTATTGGAAGAAGGTTTCGGGAAGGAAGCGAGTCAACTGAATGAGGAGATCCAGCAGCTGAAAAAGAAAAACGAAGCCGTGGAAGAACCGAATTGGATCGCCTCAGCTTTTGCAGCCCTGGGAAAAGCACTTGTTGACATAATGCCTCTACTTGTGGACAAACTTGTTGGGGTATTTGCTAAATCGATTAAACCTTTCTAATCCAGAACTTCTGCAGGGATTTTTTAAAAAGATGTCCCCACTTTAAGAATTGTATAACCTTTCAGGAGTCAGTTTTTTTTTTTTTAAGTGAAAAACTTAAAGTGGGCTGGAAGAGAAAAACAAGATAGTTAGGACAATAATTAGTATTTTCTAAATTGATTTTCTAATCCAGATAATCTTATTTCAAGTGAAATTTCTCTCCCAGGAAGTGCCTTTACTTCCTAGATTTAAATTCATGGCGTCAAAATCATTCTCGGACCTTAGGGATTTCTTTAAGAAGCTTGAGTTTTGATTTCAAAGCTTCATGAAAGGCTTCCTGGGGTGTCCGATGTCGAATTCAGGCTTCATGTTAAGCTCCTCCTACAATCTTGATCAAATCAAGATCACGTGACATGTTAATACCACTTTATAATGCCCTGGTAAGGCCACACTTGGAATACTGCATCCAGTTTTGGTCAGCATGATGTAAAAAAGGTGTTGAGACTCTAGAAAGAGCGCAGAGAAGAGCAACACAGAGGATTAGGGGATGGGAGGCTTAAAACATACAAAGAATAGTTGCTGGAACTGTGTGTCAACCCTGAAGCTGGCCTGGCTGAAGCCCTCTTGGAGCTTCAGCGCTGTCACACTGGAGCGGAGGTTAGGGAGGGGGGTTGGAAATAGCTGGGGTTTTGTAGCCATAATAAAATACTTTCTCTTGTGAACCAAGGTCTTACTCACACCTGGCCAAAGAGAGGAGGAGGAGGAGGAGGAGGAGTATGGTCACCAGGCAACTAGACATCATCCTGATTGGACTGAAAGGATATATTGACACGAATCAATCTAAACTTTGCTGTATGCTTCTGTTAAAGTGGTTGCTTGTACTATTTTGCTGTGGTTAGGGATCATTTGTTGGGAATTCATTCTGTAAGAGAGTTGTATCCTTTTCTGTCTGGTTTCTCGCTTCTGTCATTTGCTTCAGAGCTAGGCACATCCTTGGAAAGAGTTCCCGGAACATCCTGCTCCATAGATAAGGCGGTGGGGAGCTGCCTAGGAGCCCAAAAACACAAGGACAAGGGATACTCTGTAAGATAGCAAAGCATGGACAAGACAGGAGCCTGAACAGAGAACAGTTTATTTTTTAAAAAATTTTTTAAAGAAATATTTTTTCTTGTTTTATATCAAACATTCCATTTCTATGTTGAGCAGTGCCTTCTCTAGGTGTCCATGGTGTTAACATACAAACATCATCATCGTCTCTGTAATCGTACATATATATAAACAAATATGCAATAATGTATACACAAATATGCGATATTACCAATCAACTTTAAAACATATACTATCTTCCTTCAATGTATCGTGTCAACTTGCAAAGCTTTCAAGTTGCCATGAGCAGGAGGGAGTGAGGACTGATAGAGCTGATTGATTTCCCTAACTGAAGTTACATTCCATACATGCTTCCTGACCGCAGTCAGAAGGAGGGTGTTGGATTTCACAGCCAGCCAAAGTGGTTAATTGGAGAATATGATTTATGACATGGCCAGGGAGGAGGGGAGAGACAGGGTCATAGGGGAACATAAATCTACATGGGATTAGTTCTAACTGCATCCGAATATTGCCAAAATGGTGCTCCTAATAAATGACTATTTCTTTTGAATTTTGGCTCATGGCTCATGAATTAATTAGGGCATCTTTCGGAAACTTCACATATCGATTATAATTTTAACTGTTTTTCTTTCTAATGTAGACCATATTTCATCCAATTCCAGGCCTCTAACCTCAATATCTACCGTTTAACCACTTGTAAAATGGATCCCATGTTATAAAATAATCCGAATCTTCTTTTCCTTTAATTTTTAGGGTTAACCTGTCCATCTCTGCACACTCTAGAATTTTTTTAATAATCAAATCATCTGCAGGGGTTTCTGGGTTTTTCCAACATTGTGCATATACAATCCTAGATGCTGTTAGGATATGTAAAAGCAAATATGTGTTACCCTTACTATAGTTTCTTGAAAGCACGCCCAACAAAAATGTCTCAGGTTTCAAATCTACGTGTTGCCATGTGATATTTTCCAGCCACATGCGTATTTTCTTCCAGGTTTTTTTTTTTGCTTTGGGACATGTCCACCACATATGATGATATGAGCCTGGTGTCTGTTTGCACTTCCAACATTTAACAGACCTGTTTTTAGACATGTCTGATAATTTTGCAGGTGAATAATGCCATCTATAAAACATTTTATAGAGGTTTTCTTTGTATGCTATTGACATAATGATTTCTGTTCCATAATTTCTGCTACCTGTCCAAATCTATTGTGTAACCAAAATTCTTAGCCCAAATTATCATTGCTTCCTTTACTTGTTCCTCCTCCCACTTGTAAGTCAATAAAGAACTGTATAAAGTCAGCTTATTGCCCCCACAAACTGGGCCCTCAATTTACCTACCTTAGAAAGGATGGAAGGCTGAGTCAACCTTGAGCCTGGTGAGATTCGAACTTACAGTAATTGCAGACAGCTGGTATTAATGGTTTTAGTCTGCTGAGCTACCAATATTTTTAGGATATTTTCCCTTAATAATCCCCAGAAGAAACAGTTCAGGCTTCAATTCTATTTGGCAATGTGCAATTTCTTTTAACCATTTTTGTATTTTAATCCAGTATTTTTTGATTTCTGGGCAAAGCCACCATATGTGAAAAAAGGTACCTTGTGCTTTTTGACGTTTCCAGCAGTTAGGGTTTAGATTGGGATACATTTGTAATACTGCTCATAACAAAATACACTATGCCACCAGACTTGAAATTCTGGGTTTAGAAAATTTAGAACTACACCGCCTTCAGTATGACCTAAGTGTAGCTCATAAAATCATCTGCTACAATGTCCTACCTATCAATGACTACTTCAGCTTCAACCACAACAATACACGCGCACACAATAGATGCAAACTTAAAGTGAACCGCTCCAGACTCGATTGCAGAAAATATGACTTCAGTAACAGAGTTGTAAATGCCTGGAATGCACTACGAGACTGTGTGGTCTCATCCCTAAACCCCCAAAACTTTAACTTAAAACTGTCTAAGAGGTCTGTAAGGCATACATAAGAGCACAAGTGTACCTACCATCCCTGTCCTAATGTTTTCTTTGACTGTACTCATTTTATGTATTCAATTCATGCTTATACTTATATATATTATCCAATATGTACTCGACAAAATAAATAAATGAAATTTTTGTAAGTCTTGTTGGGGCTAAGTGCCACCGATAGAACATTTTATATTGATTTTCTTCATATGCGGCAGATTTGGTAATGTATAATTTTTCTTCCAAATTCTTTCCCAATCTTTTAACTCAATATTATGTCCCACATTTTTAGCCCAAGCTGTCATTGACCCCTTTACGATTTCTTCTTCCAAATCAAAATTGAATAAATAATTATATATTTTAAATAATAATTTCTCTTCTGGGACCTGTTAATAATTTGTTAAATTCGGTTCAGATCCAAATTCCTCTAAATCTTTTTTTAATCTCAATTGTAGCTGGAGATAGGGCCACCAATCTATAATTATTCCCTGCTACTTTAATTCTTGGTTGGAGTTTAATCTTCCCCCATTATCCAAAATTTGGTTATATTTTACCATTTTACCAATGTCTAATGCTGTGATGGTGAACCTATGGCACGCGTGAAATAATGTACCGTAATTTTAAAAGATAACTCTTATGGGGGTTTTTTGGAATTTTTAGGAAAGGTTACTTGAGCCACAAAATATGTTAGCTAGTTATCCTTAGAAAATCACTGCTGTATTTAGACTATTCATTACAGAGGTATTGACACATTTGTCTTAGGATCTTAGGAACACCAGAAGAAAACTTTGCCAATTGGGAAATCCTGTTTCAGTTTGTCAGAATTAATGGCCACATGGTGATTGCTGATAAAATACTGAGGTAAATGTTTTCCCTACAAAACACTAAGATTTTCTGCATAAAAATCCTCAATTTATGACCACAATTGAGCTCAACATATTAAGCAAGTCATTTGTCAAGAGAATTTTGCCTCATTTTATGATTTTTCTTACCATAATTGTTAAGCGAATCACTGCAGTTGTTAAATTAGTAACACGGTTGTTAAGTGAATCTGGCTTCCTCATTAATTTTGCTTGTCGGAAGGTCACAAAAGGGAGTCACGTGACCCCCGAGGCACTGCAACTGTCATAAGTATGAGCTGGTTGCCAAGGGTCTGAATTTTGACCAGGTCACTACAGGGATGCTGCAACGGTCGTAAGTATGAAAAACGGCCATAACTCACTTTTTTCAGTGATGTTGTAACTTTGAATGGTCACTAAATGAACTGTTGTGAGTCGAAGACTACCTGTACTATACTGGTCAAATGTGGACCCTTGGCAACCGGTTCGTATTTATGATGGTTGCAGCCTCTTGCACCCTTCTGACGAGTAAAGTCAATGGAGAAGCCTAATTCTCTTAGCAACCATGCCGTGATTCACTTAACAACTGTGGCAAGAAAAGTGGTAAAATGGGGGTAAACTCACTTAGCAACTGAAATGCTGGAATTGGACAAGTCCATCAAAGTTGGGCAGCTGTAATAAATGAAATCAAATGAAATAAACGAACTCCCAGGACAACAAAGGTTTGACAAAGGGTGCAGACTGGATCCCAGCTGGCAGTCTTAAGAGGAGCCCTTCACATGTGGCATCTTCTAAAAGGATCTCAGGTCGCTCCGACTGCAATCATGGCTTGACCTAAGCCAGAGTTTGCTTAATCCTAGATTGCTGGCTCAAGCCCCAACTGGCTGGCTTCCCCTATCCTGAAGCATAATAAGGCATGGTTTGCAAAGGCTGCAAGTGTCACAGGAGATCAAAACTAAAGACCCAAAGGCTGCACACAATTTCACACAATGGGGGACAGCCCCATGTGGGAATCAGGATCCTGCAGCAAGCAGGGATGCAGCTGCACCCCGAAGTGCCCCCAAATTTTGGCTAGGAAAAAAAGAGATTTTCAGGGGTTTTAAGACAACCAGGCCTTTTCCAAAAACTTTTTTTATATAAGCTTTTCAATCAGAAGGAGGAAAAGATTTAGACGGATCGACCTCAACCAGAATAATTGAATAATAATCTCTCACTCACTCACACACACACACACACACACACAGAGACAGCACTGACTTCTAAACTCAGTGGGTTTAGATACACGCAATGAACAAGTTATAACTAATCAAGGATGGAGAAATCAGCTATGCAGATGATGTTAGATGCATGGAATATAAATATTTATCCTTTCAGTGGTTTTCCCCCGTTACTTGAAAGGGCAGGAGACAGGGGGTTTAAAAATGTGCTAACTCTGGCTTCAATTCTCTTCCAGACCTCAGTGTGTCTCTTTCAAGTCCTGGCGGGATTTAGGGGTCCTTATTCATAAGGGTGCCCCTGTTGGAGGCAAAGGGAACTGCGCTGTCCTTTCACCCCCTCCTCAAAGCAGAGGGTGGGGGGGGGGAGTTAACATCTTCAAAGAAAAACCAGAAAGTCCAGTTGCCTCTTGAAAAAAGCACCAACGGGATATGGGACCCCATGCACCCCTATGTAAAATGCTCGGGTCGATTATATTTGCACAAAGGGATGGCATGTATGTAGAAGGCCGGACTCCCCTAGTCTCCAAAGGACAGTGCAAAAAATCAGAGTCGGGGTTACTAAGACTCTTTAAAGCCCTAGTAAGACCACACCTAGAGTGTTGCATCCAGTTTTGGTCAACACACTATAAAAAAAGATGTTGAGACTTTAGGAAAAGTGCAGAGAAGAGCAACCGGGATGATTAGGGGACTGGAGGCTAAAACATATAAAGAAAGGTTGCAGAAAGTGGGCCTGGCTAGTTTAGTGAAGAGAAGATGCTACACAATAGCATCTTCCAATATTTGAGGGGCTGCCACAGACAGGAGCGGGACAAGCTGTTTTCCAAAGCACCCGAAGGCCGGACAAGGAATAATGGATGGAAAGTGACCAAGGAGAAATTCAACCTGGAAATAAGGAGAAATTTGCTGACAGTGAGAACAATCAACCCATGGAACAGAAGTTGCCTTCGGAAGTGGTGGGAGCTTCATCACTGGACCTTTTCAAGAACAGACTGGACTGCCATCTGTCAGAAATGGTGCAGAGTCTCCTGCTTGAGCCTGTGTGTGTGTGTGTGTGTGTGTGTGTGTGTGTGTGTGTGTGTGTGTGTGTGTTGGACTAGATGACCTACAGGATCCCCTCCGACTCTGTTAATCTGTCTCCACCCTATAGCCTTCTGGTGGACCATCCTGGCACAGACTCTACCCTTCAAACAAAGTCAGCCGATTTCGGTGAAGCGAAGGGACTCTCCACCTCCACCCTTCGCTTTCACTTTCGGCTGCTGTTTTATAAAACCTCCGACCGAGGTGAGCGCAAGGAGGGGAGAGAGATCGCTGCAGGCTGCAAAGAGACCCGGCGGCCGATCCACTGATTTCCTTTGCAAAGACGGTAAACGGGAGAGAACCCGGGAAGGGGGGGGGGCGACGCTTCCCCCCCCCCCAGTTTTCCCCTCCGGCCCTTCGCCGTAGCGGCAGGGGCTTTCTGAACTTGGGGGTCCTCCGGCGAGGCTGGGTGGGTGGGTCCCCCTTGCCGGCTCTAGCCGAGCAATTGCGGAGGATCCGAGAAGCAGAGACGCTCCCCAAAACCGGGGAGGGAAGGGCTGGCAGGAGGGTCCATTGGGGGGCCGGAAGGGTTTTCTGGCGAGAGGTTGTGGGGGGGGGGGTTCCTGGGCAGAAATGCTTCTGGGGAAGCTGCGGGGTAGGTGGTCCTCTTTGGCCCGTCACTGCCTTTCAACAGGTCTGCCATTAGGAGCTGGGTTGGCTCTGGAGACCCACTGCCCTTCAGCTGAGTGGCTTCTGGAACTCTGGGGGGAAGATGGCTTGAGAAGGGATCTGGGATGACAAAGCCCATGTGCTCATTGACCTGGGATGGGCCATGTCACTATGAGGCCATGAACTTGGGGGAAGGGTCTTTTATAGTTCTTCTTTGGGAAGAAAGTTCCCGCAGCTGCCACATCTTCTCTGCAGCTGCATCTTCTCCACAAGGCTGATGGAGGCTCCCGTGTGCCTGATTGAGAACAGGCCAGATGGCCTCCATGTCTCTCCAGAGGCCCTTCAATTGCTCTCCGAAATCCAGAAGCCGGTGGTGGTGGTATCCATCGTGGGACTGTATCGCACGGGCAAGTCCTACATGATGAACAGGGTGGCTGGCAAAACTACAGGTGAGAACATCTGAGATGAACCAGGGCAATATCCCCAAGGTGAAAACCTGGGTAGGAAAATGAAAATCCCCAATTCCGGGTTTTTCTGCTCCAATGGACAGATGTGGATGCAATTTTCCCAAATGCTCACTATGAATGGTCATCATCTGGTGACAAGGAACCCTTTGGACCAATTTTAGCTTGCAGAATTTTATCATAGTTTTTACGATTTTTTAAAAAAATTTGATTTATATGCCGCCCTTCTCTGGAGACTCAGGGCAGCTTACAATGCGTTAAGCAATAGCCTTCATACTTTTGTATATTTTATACAAAGTCAGCTTATTGCCCCCACAAACTGGGTCCTCATTTTACCTACCTTAGAAAGGATGGAAGGCTGAGTCAACCTTGAGCCTGGGGAGATTCGAATTTACAGTAGTCGCAGACAGCTGGTGTTACTCACAATCCTTTAGTCTGTTCAGCCACCAGACCCAGTGGGTTATTATTATTACTTCATTGGGCAAACCAGACAGGAAATAAAATCTACAAATCTACTGTATTGTAAAGCTGCCTTGACAGAATCTTGCAAGTATGAAAGTACAATTCTCCACTCATCTCCTTTACCACCAGAGAAACTAGGGAGGGTCTCTTCAGAGCCTCTTGCTCCTCCCACTATCCATCTGCAGGTTGAGCTGTCTCTTGTCCAACCATTTTTTAGGCAGTGTCTCCTTGCCTAGATGCCCAAGGTCTTTCCCACATACTGTTTAAATTGATGATTTAATCAATGCATATTTATGCTTCTGCTCCTGAGTTTCTATTTGGCTTCTGAGAAATGTAGCCCCTTCCCCTTTTCTTTGAGGATTTTTCTGTTCAACATGATATATGTTTGATAAGCATTTTCATCTGGGAAAACTGTACTCTTGCATAACTTCCTGTTTCAAGGGGTCAATAAAGACAGTAAACAACCAGAAAAACTGGTGGTGAAAACCTGTGTCTTATTATTAACCGTGACTTACATATTACAAGATGACCATTTGGGATCTAAAGTATATCACATTTTTTCCATTTGTAGGTTTCTGTTTGGGCTCCACAGTGCAAGCAAAAACGAAAGGAATCTGGATGTGGTGCATTCCCTATCCGGACAGGCCTAACCAAACCCTTGTGCTGCTGGATACTGAAGGATTAGGTGACATAGGAAAGGTGAGTTTGTATTTGTATATTTCTTTTTACAAAAGAATGCCATTACACGTAGTCCTCGACTTACAACAGTCACATGATCAAAACCGGGAACTGGCATGTATTTAGGATAGTTGGAATGTCCCTGGATCATGTGTGATTGCCATTTGTGACTTTCCCAGCTGGGAAAGTCCCAAGCAAAGACAACGGGGTAAAGTTTGGATTATTTCAACAACTGTGTGATTCATGTATCAACTGCATCCATTCACTTAACAACTATGGCAAAAAAAAAAAGACTGGCAAAAAAAAGGTTGTAAAAGTAGGTAAGACTCGCTTAAAAACCAGCTTGCTTGACAATGGAAGTTCTGGTCCCAATTCGGATCATATGTTGAGGACTATTTGCACTAAATATGATTTTCCAGAAAGAAGATTTCAATATTAATATCAAGGGTCGGGGCTAATATACCAGAGGTGGGTTTCAGCAGGTTCTGACCAGTTCTGGAGAACCGGTAGCAGAGATTTTGAGTAGTTCGGAGAACCAGTAAATACCACCTCTGACTGGCCCCGTCCCCATCTATTCTCTGTCTCCTGATCAGGAGGAAATTGAGATTCCTGCCACACCCACCAAGCCATGCCATGCCCACCAAGCCACACTCACAGTACCGGTAGTAAATTTTTTGCATTCCACCACTGTAATATACCCCTACCAAATCCAAAGATACAAATCTAAAGGCTTCTAATTGTCCCTGAACTACAACTCTCAGCACCCTGTATAGATGAATGATTTAGTGAATGAATTATGGACTGGTGAATGAATGCTATCTCATTCTCCTAAGAAGTTGCCTCCTAGCGAACATGTGGCTGTTCCAAAACTAGAGATTTTAAAGAAGACCTTGGACAACCATGTGTCTGAAATGGGTTTCCTGTTCGAGCAGAGGGTTGGACTAGAAGATTTACAAGGTTCCTTACAATTCTGTTATTTTGCTATATATTCAGAAGAAGTCAGAAAGAGATCATAACTACTACTTCTTCTTTCTTAGGACAATAATCAAAATGATGCCTGGATCTTCGCTTTGGCCGTGTTGCTGAGCAGCACCCTGGTCTACAACAGTGTGGGGACCATTGATCAGATCGCCCTGGACAAGCTTCAGTATCCTTCTCAAGGATAGCTCCCTTGTTCTATGTCAGAGGTGGGGAAGTATAGCTGGCTCAGGAATTCTGCGAATTGAAGTCCACAGGTCATAAAAGGGCCGTAGTTCCCCACCCATTTTTGAAAATTATTATTATATAAAATACAAAAAAAGAAAAAAAATAAGAAATTAAGGGCAGGAAAGGGAACAGGGGTGTGGAATACAAGGGGGAAGAGAAAAAGAAAGAAAAAAGGGGAAATAACTTCCAGCTCTTCCTAGCTCAGGACAAGATAAACAAACACACTCCAGCCTCAACTTTTTGCTTTTGCACATTAATATATAACTAGCCATTTCTATAACACCAAATCTTTCTAATTAATAAAACCAAGGTCGAAGTTTCATTTTTTTCCTTCACAGGCACAAATCCCAGAAGTGATATCCAAATAACCTATTTTCCTCTTTAAATAAAGTAATCAAGTTAACCATTCCTGCTTTATTTTCCTTGCTATGGAAATAACGTGTATTTCTAATTGTACCTAGTGATCTTTATAAACTCTCACCATTTTTATTTACAAAGTTTATTATATTCTTTCAAATTATTTGGCCTAAAAGGGGGGATCTTTCTCTCCCCCCCTTTCCCCCTCCTTTTTCCCTTTAAAGGTACTAAACTTTTTTTAAAATTAAAATGACACTTTTTTTCTTGTAAGTGAAAACCTTCTAATACATCTTATTCTTTAACATGCAAGCTTTAAACTTCAATATTCTATTTAGCTCCCTCCCTCCAACGCTTATAGAATAATTATTATTTTCTTTTATAAACATCCTTTTTTTCTTTAAACTGATATATATATTTTTTTACTTTCTCTTAATACAGACACTCTCAAACACATTTTCAATAACTCTTGCCTACTTTAAGAGTTGCTTAGGCATTATATGTATATATGTCTTTTAAAAAATACAACTCTGAAGTTCCCCACCCCTGTTCTATGCAATCAGATTTGGAGTGAGGCAGCTTTCAGAAACATCCTTGCCTATGTAATTTCCAAATTCATCCATGCTTTTTCCCAGCATGCTAAACTTGATTGATTGAATATTGACTGGTTACATTTGGGATATTGTGTAGAAGCAGAAAATGGGTTAAGGCAATAAATAGGTGAAGCCTGTTATTAGGGCTCTTCATCAGGGATAATTTCACTTCCATTTTGAGAGCTATAATGTTGTGTCATTTATTTGACAATTGCCATGGTAGCTGATCTTCTCTCTACCCTTCCAGGCCACCCTCTTTACTCACTTCTCAGGTACATGTACATGTATTGATTCCTAAACTGGGCCAACAGTTTTGTGACGGAGCTATCTAAACATATCAAGGCAAAGGCTTCCTCCACTCCTGGAGATACAGAAGACTCTTCTGAATTTGTCGGCTTCTTCCCAACCTTTGTCTGGGCCGTGCGAGATTTTACACTGCAGCTGGAAGAGAATGGGCAACCCATCACGGAGGATGAATATCTTGAACATGCTCTGGAATTAAAGAAAGGTACTGATGAAGGATGCAGTGTGAAGATCTATGGGGTTATTCAGATAAGGAATAGGAGCTATTGGGCCTAACTTTTCCTTCTTCAGGGAGAAGCAAAGCAGACCTCAGTTATTAGTGAAAAGAGTCTCTTGAGCCAGTTTAATTTTTTTCTTTGATCTCCCTGTTTGAAGTCACCAGGCTAGAAACCAGGAGATGGTGAGTTCTAGTCCCACCTTAGCCATGAAAGCTGGTTGGGTGATTTTGGGCCAATCATCAGGAGATGGTGAGTTCTAGTCCATTTTAGCCTTGAAAGCTGGTTGGGTGGCTTGGGCCAATCCCTAGGAGACTGTGAGTTGTAGTCCTGCTTTCTCCAATGAAATGTCCACTACCAGATGCAATTCAGACTCACCTTCAAGATGGACATGTTGCTTTCTAGGGAATACCCAAAAGGATGAAATATTCAACCTGCCACGCAAATGCATCCGGCTGTTCTTCCCCACCCGGAAGTGTTTCATCTTTGATTGCCCTACTAAAAGGAAGAAGTTACCTTATCTAGAGCAGATGGAGGACAGTGAGCTGGAGCCTGAATTTGTGGAACAAGCGAAGACGTTCTGTCATTTCGTCTATGGGGCTTCTCGAGAGAAGACTCTTCCGGGCGGGCACATTGTCACTGGCAACTGTAAGTGCCTCTAGTTCTACTATTGCTATAGGTACTCCTCAACTTACGACCATAACTGAGCCGAGAATTTCTGTTGCTAAGCAAGACAGTTGTTAAGGTTTGCCTGATGTTACGATCTTTCTTGTCACAGTTAAGTGTTAAGTGAATCTGGTTTCCCCATTGACTTTGTTTTGTCAGAACATTGCAAAAGATGATTACATCACCCCAGGACCAGTGGTGGGATTCAGCCTATTTGGGCGAACCGGATGTTAATTTTTATCTGGTTCACCAAACTGGATGGTCCAAGGACTGGCTGACCCAATCCTCCCCACCTAGGAGTCTCCATGCAACCCGTTTTGGATGCCAGGTAAATGCAGGGCATGTGCAGAGGCTCTGGGAGAGCGAAAAACGGACCTATTGGAAGTCTCTGGAGCCCAGCGGTGGCCGTTTTCACCCTCCTAGAAGCTCGAGAAAATCCTTCAGAGCCTGGGGAGTGCGAAAATGCTCCGCTACCATGGTGCAGGAAGCCAAGTAGGCCACGCCTCCATGCAACCGGGCAGCAAATCCGTTGCTGAAATTTTTCAATTCCATCCCTGCGCGGGACACTGCAACCCTCATAAATACCTTTATTTATGCCAGGCACCTGAATTTTGAACATGTGACCACAGCCTTTGTTGGCTATGGACTATGGACCACTCGTTGCATCATGTTGCTGTCACGTGATGTTTCCCAAACTTTTTTCCATTTGTGGAGCTGGGCTGGGTGTGGCCACGGGCTGCCAGTTTGACACCCCTTATCTAAGGCATTATGCCACAAGTTGCTTTCCAATCTGAATGGATACCGACTGCCATATTTTCCCAGCCTGGGTGGCTTTCTGGAGGAGGCTTCATTCAAGAGAATGAGGGATAAGGAGTTCAAATCTTCAGCTTCTCCCTGACTTATAATAATAATAAAATAAAACTCAGAAGCTTGGCAACTGTCTCATATTTATGACAGTTGCACTGTCCCAGGGTCATGAGAGAGTCAATGGGGAAGCCAGATTCACTTATCAACCGTGTTATTAAGTTAACCACTCCAGTGATTCACTGAGCATCTATGGCAAGACAGATTATAAAATGGGGCCAAACTCACTTAACCAGTGTCTTGCTTAGGATCAGAGATGTTGCGCTCAGTTGTGGTTGTAAGTCTAGACTACACCCATATATGCAGCTGATGCTCGAACAATCTGTTATGTTTGTCTATGCAGTGTTGGCAAAGTTAATCAAGGTCTATGTGGATACTATCTCCAGTGGGAACGTTCCCTGCCTGGAGAATGCAGTGTTGGCCTTGGCTGAGATTGAGAACAGGGCAGCCTTGCAGGAAGCTGTTGCTCACTATGTGCAACTGATGGAGCAAAGCTTGCAGCTACCCACTGAGACTCTCCAGGAACTTCTGGACGTACACAAAAAATGTGAGGAACAAGCCCTCGAGAAGTTCATGGCTCGTACCTTTAAGGATGATACACGTCAGTTCCAGGCTGAATTCATGGTAGGTACTGTATTTTTCGGAGTATAAAATGCTCTGGTTTATATGATGCACCCACCTTTCTTGGGGAGGAAAATAAGAAAAAAAATATTGCTGCCTCCCAGAAATTTGCCTCCTTGCAGCAAACAACCCGTTTCAGCTTGAGCCTGATTAGCACAAGCAAGTGCTAATCGAAGATTACCCTAACCCGAAAATCAGCCATTTCAGGCTGCAAGGATTGCCATAGCCTATTGCCCCCTCCGCATGCCCCATTTTCTGAGGGGCCGGCATGTGGGTGGGGCTACATTCAGTGTCTAAGACGCACCCAAATTTTCACCCTCTTTTAAGGGGGAAAAAGTGCGTCTTATACTCTGAAAAATACAGTAATTATAAGTTACCAACCTTCGTAGATGATGTTTGCTTATTCGTGTCAGAAGCATCACAATTAAAATAAGGCATATAATGCCACATAAAATTTAAAATATAAGATACAAGATTTAAATGTGTACAAGTTAAATAGATCTTGCCCAGAAACTAGGAACATTGTGGTCTGTCACGCTGCCATGAGGTTCTGAAGTGTGCACAGATTTGGACACAAAGGGCAGATGTACATATGTGGTGTTGTCTGCATGTCACCCCAATCGCAAAGGGCAGAGGCCAATGGATAGCCCCATTTGTTCAGAGCGTCTCTGGATCTTATTGTATCCGTTTGCAGTTTATTCAAGACTAGCTGGACGCCCGTGCTTCGCTACGAAACTATGTGCTCGGGCTTGATAAATTGACACAGCCTGAAACTTAATGTAGAATCTGTAACTTCGTAGCATCAGAGTGTATTAATATAATGGAACTGGCAGTTGGAATAGAGGGAGAGGGGGAGTAGAATGTCCCAACCCACAGCATCCATTGGTATTCATCTGGCTAGCATCCTGTCAGTGTGTGAGAGAGTTGATGGGTGTTTGGAAACTCAAACAGTATTTGTTGTATGAGCAAGAAGAAGACAGGAAGGAGGCTGGGCATGGCTTAGCTCAACTGTTCTGAATTAAAGCTGCTTCTGCTGTGAAAGTAAAACTGAAAGTGAAACTCCTCTCCTCTGCATGTGTTTGCCATTTGGAACAGATTTCTTTTCAGGTGGGGAGGGGGAGTAGAAGAGCATGTTAATAATAATATAGGAAATACTAATGCTCTGATGGTCATTTCAAAAAATCCTTTCTTAGTGAGCACCTAGAAGCCAAGAGAAACATATGTGGCAAATTTCAAGGTTGTAGGCTTTACAGTTCTGGAGATTTAGTGATTACGGCTTGAGTGCTTTTCGCTTTTATATATATATATAGATTTCCATCCTGCTCAACTTTCTCCAGACCCAGGTGCCAGATCCAACCATCTAGTGTTGGTTCTTTATAGTATTCCATAGGCCCTCCATTCATAGATAGTATTTAAGGTTTATGGGTCCTTGGGATCTGGTATCTTCTGTATAAGAATGGGTACATAGAATAAATGTTATGTTTTATTCCTAACAGAAAACTATGGAGAGCAAAAAGGAAGAATACTGCAGCAAAAATGAGCTGAAATCTTCCGAAATCTGTTCAGCTTTATTGAGCTCATTCTCTGAAAATCTGGAGCAGAACATCATGAACGGAAGCTACTCCCGACCTGGTGGCCACCAGGAATTTCTAAATGATCTCCAAACAATGGAGAAACAATTCTTGGAGACACCTAAGAAAGGAATAATGGTACTAAATGATGAGGGTTGCTAAACTAATTCTCATTTTGTCACCCACTTGAGAGCTGTGCCATCCTCCAGGGAGATTATTCGGTGGTTTACTTTAGCAAAGCTTCCTTCTCATTGCTGGTAACACTATATCGCTCCAAATTATTCTCCTTTCCCCCCCTTCAATCAGGCAGGGAAAATCCTGAAAGAATTCCTCCAGAGCAAGGAAAACATCAGCAAAATCATCCTTCAAAGTGATGTGAGCCTTCAAGAGAAGGAGAAGGAAATAGCAGGTAAAGGTGTTAACAAGTTGCCAGATGATGCTGGGACTGTGACATCACACTTAATGATGTGATGCCGGAACTGCCATCATTAAGCATCTCAGTCACGTGATGTTGTGTCTTATTCCGGTCCCAGTTACTACAGTTGAGCAAGGGCTGCCTGAAAGGCAGATCTATTGACTTATCACATTATTTGCAAGCTACCAAATCTTGCCACCTTGACCACCAGCTGCAGGAGTTTGTTCTTTTTCCCCCGCTGGTTTAGATGAAAAAATGAAGGCCAAAGCCAAAGAACTAGAGCAAGAGCTCCAGAAGCAGGAAATAGAAATGCTCAAACAGAAGTTGGAGGACCAGAAGCAGAGGCTTGAGATGAACTATCAGAAGCTAAAGGAGAAGATGGAGGAAGAAAGGAAAATGATAAAGGAAGAGAACGAAAAGATGATCCAAAGCAAACTCAAGGTAACACTATTATCTCAGCAATGGTTTGTTGTAATTGGGAACACGGGTATTAATAAATATGCAGACTTTCAAAACTGAAAAGCAATAGATTTAGAACAGGTACGTATACCACAAGTGCTTCTTTCTTTATTTTTGTCACCTCCTCTCCATTTATTTTTATTTATTTTTATTTTTAATTTGATTTATATGCCGCCCTTCTCCGGAAACTCAGGGCAGCTTACAATGTGTTAAGCAATAGCCTTTTGTATATTTATACAAAGTCAGCTTATTGCCCCCACAAACTGGGTCCTCATTTTACCCACCTTAGAAAGGATGGAAGGCTGAGTCGACCTTGAGCCTGGCTAGGATTGAACTCAGAGAAATTACAGGCAGCTGGTGTTAATTGCTGCCTTTAGTAGGAGGCATTAGTCCCCTACGCTACACAGGCTCCTTTTAATGTCATGTTGATAATATTACAATACATTTATTTGCGTGGGTAAAATTTAAAGTCGGTGGGACCATATAAGAAAAGCAAATTGTATAATCGGTGGAAAAGGGAGCATCCGAAAGCTTTCTAGTGCTCAGAAGGAGGTGCTGTGAAACAAGCAAAGAAGAAAAAAACTAGTCACCACAATTATATCACTTACAGAGTTACACAAGTAGTAAAGAAAGTCAAGGAACAGGGTGAAAATACAGAACTGTGATTAAATATAGAGAGGGCCAATCTAATGAAAATAGGTGTAGCCACTTGGCTTACAACAGTTCTTTTAGTCGCCATTTAAATGACAATGACACTGCAAAAAGTGACTTTCGACCTTTTTTCACACTTAAAATCCTGAGGGTGGAGGTTCGTCCTCTGAGATTGTGGGTCGGATTCCGAATATTTCGTTACCAGGCTGATAACCTGTAGCCTGATAACCTGTAGCCTGATAACCTGTAGCCTGTTCAGTAGGTTATCAGCCTACTGAACAGGCTGATAACCTGTTCAGTAGACTTTAGGGGATGTCATTGTCACTGTTCCTCTGACATAGTATTTATTTATTTATTGAATTTATATTGCCGCCTATTTGCATATGGCGACTCAAGGCGGCTTACAGAATATAAAACATCATTTAAAACAGTAAAACTAATTAAAAAAGAATCAAATATATTAATATAATATAAAAAAATCATCCCCCACCTCCAATCCCACCATCCTAACCTGATCTGCAAAGCTTGTGGCGGGTTTGTTTTCAGTCTAATAATGTTGACGTTTGCTCTGTCTGCAGGAACAGAGGGCTTTAGATGAAATGGGTTTCCTGAAGGAGGCGAGCCAACTGAACGAGGAGATCCAGCGGCTCAAAAAGAAATGGGAAGCCATGGAAGATCCAGATTGGATCACCTCAATTTTTGGAAAACTGAAAATAGCACTCATCTGCGCAATGCCCCATATTATGGGCAAATTTATGTTGGTATGGGTTAAATTGATTAAGCTTTTGTAATCCAGAACTTCTGCATGGATTTTTTAAAAAGATGTCCCCGCTTTAAGAGTTGTATAACCTTTCAGGAATCAGTTTTTTTTTTAAAAAAAGAAGAAGTAAGAAACTCAAAGTGGGCTGGAAGAGAAAAACAAGATAATTAGGATAATAATTAGTATTTTCTAAATCAATTTTCTAATCCAGATAATCTGATTTCAAGTGAAATTTCTCTCCCAGGAAGTGCCTCTATTTCCTAGAAAGGACCCAGCTGTGTTCAGGCAACAGTTACTTTAGATTCATTCCGTTGATTTACATTCATGGGGTACAAAATCATTCTTGGACCTTCTTCTTCTTCTTGTGCCATATCCGTCACCAGAGATCATGTTGGCAATCCTGTTTTTGTCAACAGCCATATGAAAAAGTGTTGCTGAGTTTTGTCCAAACCAGTCACTTAGGCTTTGAAGCCATGATGTTTTTCTTCTGCCTGGGCCTTGTTTGCTTTCAATCTTTCCCTGGAGGATTAAGTGAAGGATGCCGTATTTTTCTGGGTGTCGCATCACATGTCCAAAATATTCTAACTTTTGGGGGGGTTTTTTATGGCTTTGATGATTTCCCTTTGCTTTCCCAGGCAACTTATCACCTCCTCATTTCTGATTTTGTTAACCGAGTTTATATGTAACACTTGTCTGTAAATCCATATTTCAAATGCTTCAAACTTCTTCCCCCCCACCCCCCAAAAATGAACATAATTTAGAGACCCTGAGTTCCAATCCCACTTTAGGCATGAAACCAGTTGGATATTCTTGAGCCAGTCCCTCTCTCTCAGTTCCAGGAGGGAGGCAATGGCAAACCATGTGTAAACAATCTCACAAGGAAACTGCAGGGATTAGTTGGGGAAGTCGCCAGGGGTCAACAATGATTCCAAGGGACAAAAAAATAAATATGAAATTGAAAAGTAAAACAAGACTCCAAAATTCCTGTCCTGCACTGCCCTCTGCTGGCTGCAGATCAGTTGGTAATGGTGACTATTATATACCTAGATCAGGGGTCTACAACCTTAAACACTCAAAGAGCCATTTGGACCCATTTCCCACAGAAAAGAAAACACCAGGAGCCAGAAAACCCTTCCCGTGCCTGACTATTTCTTGAGCGGCCACAAAACTAGCATATGTCGTTGAATTAAACATTCTATTTTCTTCTGAAACTTTTCTTTTGTTGGATTTATCTATGGTTGGCCTACCAGGGGTTGAAAAACTCAATAAATCACGTGCTGGTGGGTGTCGCACATTGACAGTTGTGACGCATATTTTGAAAGACAGGGAGCTGCAGCAGAGGGGTGAAAGAGCCACATGCGGCTCCAGAGCCGCAGGTTGCTGACCCCTGACCTAGACATAAACTACTGTAGAGTTGTTTCAAAGATAGTTATTATCTCTTTAAGGCTGCTTCCTCCCTATTGATACTCTCTGCATGGGCTGGATTTCAATGCCAGTAAAAATTGTAATCCAAAATCTCTTAAGGGCAGAAGGTCGCCTGCAAGAAATATCATATTGGATCATGGGACAATCTATCACGTGACAATTCCCCTGGGGGCAGGGATGGGCTTCAAAATTTTTAGCAAGGTGTTCTCTGACCGGTTGCTGGGTAGGCGTGGCCATGGTAGGTGTGGCCTAGTTGGCCTCCTGCACCGGGTGGGGAGGGGAGGGACATTTTTGCCCTCCCTGGGCTCCGGAGGCTTTCTTTCTTTTCTGTCGAACTTCCAGTAGGCTGGTTTTTCATCCTCCCCGAGCCTCTACGCACACTCTGCACTTATCTGCATCCAAAATGGGCTGCGTGGGGACTCCTGGGAGGGGGGGGGGTGGGAGAGGCCAGCCAGGAGTTGAATTTGGGATTCTCCAAACTGCACAGAATCTTAGCTAGAGATTCTCCCGAACCTCTGTGAACCCCCAGGAACCCACCCCTGCCTGTGGGGAGGGAGATTGTAGTTTTGGATTGTTACCTCTGAACCTATTTGATGTCAAATTTGTCCACCTTTTGAAGCATAACCTTGATTGCATGTCAGGATACTCTGGGAGTTGAAATCCACCTTTCTGGAAGGTGCTCCGGTCGAGAAAGAGTGGTGTAAATCCTTAGATAGGCTCATCACAGTTTTTGACAAAGCCTTCCTCAAAGTCCTCCGCATCTCCAAAAGGGAACAATCAGAAAACCTATAATAGCATGTGGGAAAGACCTTGGGAGAAAGAGTCAAGAAAATCTCTCTAGGGAATAACCAGATAAGGGACACCATAGGCCACAGCTGCATAGTGGGCAGAGCAAGTTGCTTAGAAGGGACCCTCCCTAATTTCTTGGACTCTAAAGGAGGAGACAGGACAATTGTCCTTTCAGGCTTGCAAGATTCTGTAGCTTTGCAATAAAACAAAATTAGGACATCTGGTTATGTTTCCTGTCTGCTGTATCTAGTAAGGCTAACAAACTCCCAGTGTTGTACATCACCAGTTGTGGGTCAATTCTGTTCCACTGCAGCCCTCTATATCCCAAATACAATCATGCCGAAGAGAAGATGGTTATCTCTGATTTTCCCCTTTCCTGCTGGTTTTAAGTTTTCCTGCCCTTTAAATGCATAGAAAGTTGACAGCCCAGGGGTTCGAGACCCGAGCGCCACAAGATGGGGTGAGCTCCCATTACTTGCCTCAGCTGCTGTTCTCCTAACAGTTTGAAAGCATGCAAATGCAAGTAGATAAATAGGTACCCTTTTGGTGGGAAAATTACAGCATTTCATGCACCTTGGCTATAGCCATGCTGTACTCATGATCATGGAAACGTCGTCAGACAACTTTGACTCCCTCAGCTATGAAATAGAGATGAGCACTGGCCCCTAAAACCAGACACGACTGGACAGGGCAATCTTTTATCTTTAAATGCATAGATATCGTATAGTCCATAATTCCTTGTCATTTTAGTGCTGTCTGCACAGCTCATAACTGAGAAAGGTAGCCCAGCTTTTTAAAGTCCCAGCCTTTCTCTACCGCAGGAAAAAGCAAACTGGAACAGTTCCAGTCTATTATAACTTATCATCTACAGTAAGCCACCAGTGACATGGAGATTATACACACATATATATTTCCCTTATCCACACAGCTTGCAAAGAAAATCTCCAGAGAACTGCTGCTATTATTTGTAGAGCATGCAAGAAGGTCTTCGCCACATTAAATCCTAACATATTAACGATGAAGCAATAGGGGATTATGGAGAAATTCTTTCCCCCGCTCCATTCTTTTCACTGCCAATTTTGGCCATGGGATTATCCGTCCGATTCTAATCGGACTCCTGATTCTCGGAAGGGCAGTTAGCAATCTGCACAGACCTGTCCGCATCCAGAATCTTCCTAACAAGCTTGCCTTAGATTTGAGAGCGTGTTTTCCCCGATGAGCTGTATTTTCCCTTCCATAATTAGGAAAAGAGCCAGATTGCATGGGGTTTCCAATTTAGGTAGGCACCTGATGCAGGGAACAGCCATTAGGGACGTACGGAATTTATTCGTGGAATGGAAGGCTTGCCAATTCAGATTGTCCATTTCCGCAGTCTGTGTCTACGTACTAAAAATTAAGCAATTAACCTGAATCTGATGAGAGAAAAAATAGAAACTCATTACACCTGGAGACTGCTGTTAAGCAACATGCTACGGTACAAATGAAAGGCGGTGGGGGCAGGAAAAATGAACGGCTTCATCAGACAAGGAGCCTCTAGACCGGCCTTTGCTCCCACAAGACCAGCAAGTTGCTTCTGGTGAAACCACAGCTGGTTGTTGATTTTTGATTTCTGCATCTTTCTTTTGCAGAAGTTGATTTTTATTCGGCAGGAATGGGGTATTTCTAGTTTAACGAAAAGAAGGAAAAGGACTAGGGGTGACATGGTAGCAGTGTTCCAATATTTCACGGGTTGCCACATAGAAGAGGGAGGTCAACCATCAACCTATTCTCCAAAGCCCCTGAGGGGCAGGACAAGAAGCAATGGGTGGAAACTAATCAAGGAGAGAAGCAACTTGGAACCAAGGAGACATTTCCTGACAGTGAGAACAATTAACCAGTGGAACAATTTTGCCTCCAGAAGTTGTGAATGCTCCAATACTGGAAGTTTTTAAGAAGAGACTGGACAGCCACTTGTCTGAAATTGTATGGGGTTTCCTGCTTGAGGAGGGGGATGGTCTAGAAGATCTCCAAGGTCCCTTCCAATTTGGTTACTCTGTTATTCAGTTTCATAAAAATAGATGTTAAGCTAATTGATATCCTGGACACTTTCTGGATTCCACATATGCCTTCCCTCAGTGGGTGTTATTCTGATAGTTTTCACTCCTCATTTACAAAAGACAAACTGATTATGTATGTATGTATGTATGTATGTATGTATGTATGTATGTATGCATATATTTTCTCAGAAGAGAATCCAAAGCTGGTAAAGGAATGAAGAGTTAAAAAGGGGGGAGGAGGAAGGGAGGTAGATGAAGGGGAGATTAGATTTATTCTTTTTTAATCCTGCCTTTATAAGTTTTGTAAACAACTCAAGGTAGCAAGCATGCCTAACAGCTAACACTCCTTCCTTCTCCTATTTTCCCCACAACAACAACAACCCTGTGAGGTGGGATGGACTGAGAGAGAGAGAGGGAGGGACTGGGTCAAAGTCACCCAACCAGTTTTCATGCCTTAAGGTGGGACTAGAACTCACCATCTCCAAGTAATTGGTCCAAAATCACCCAGATGGATTTGGACTAGAACTCCCAGTTTCTAGCCTGGTCTCTTAACGTCTAGACCAAGGGTGCCAAGTTGGATTTCTTCGAGGGCCGGATCAACATTGTAGTTCTCCTCCAGGGCTGGCTGGGGGTGGGGTGGGGTGGGGGTGCAGAGTGGGGGAGGGAGACAGGATGGATGCCTCCTGCAGCAACCTGCTGGTCACAAGAGGAGCCTTGGTGGCGCAGCGGACTAAAACTGCTGTTAAAGTAGCACTTAGCTGCCAGCTGCCTGCAATTACTGCGAGTTCAATTCTCACCAGGCTCAAGGTTGACTCAGCCTTCCATCCTTTCGAGGTAGGTAAAATGAGGACCCGGATTGTGGGGGCAATAAGCTGACTTTGTATAAAATAGAACACCGCTCAGGGGGGGCCGAAAGCCCTACTAAGCAGGTATATACAAAAGTATGAAGGCTATTGCTTAACGCATTGTAAGCCCTGAGTCTCCGGAGAAGGGCGGCATATAAATCGAATAAATAAATAAATAAATAAATGGGGCATGGGGGGCCTGGTGCGCCCCATTTTTGGCCTGGACGGCCTCCTGCAGCACTTTGCTGGCCAAAGTGGATGGGAGGAGGGCCTCTCGCGCCCCCTCCCCCACGGACTGTTTTCGGCCTGGACAGCCTCCTGCAGCACTCTGCAGGCTGAAAATGGGATGTGCAGGGGCCTCACGAGCCCCCACCCCAATGCCCATTTTGGGTGGTAGAGGAACCACAAGCCAGTCCTTTGATATTTCCAGGCCAGCCCTGTGGGCCAGATCTAAGCACCCCATAGCTTGAGTTTGATACCCCTGCTCTAGACCAAGCTGCCTCTTAGAAATAAATAGACAAAAGATGGTGGTAAAGGTAAGACTAGTTAGGAAAAAGAGATAATGGCATGGAACAATAGGGACTAAAAAGAAAGGTCTACCAAGCCAAAATGCTCTTCCTATTTTTATGTGTTGTATATAAATAGGAGGAGCTTAGATCAGTGGTGAAATTCAATTTTTTTTATTGCCGGTTCTGTGGGCGTGGTGTGGCTTGGCGGGCGTGGCAAGGAAGGATGCTGCAAAATCCCCATTCCCTCCCCACTCCTGGGAAAAGGACATTGAAAAATCTTCATTCCTCCCCACTCCTTGGGGAAGGATATTGCAAAATCTCCATTCCGACCCCACCCTGGGGCCAGCCAGAGGTGGTATTTGCCGGTTCTCTGAAAACTACTCAAAATTTCCCTTGCCGGTTTTCCAGAACCTGTCAGAACCTGCTGGATTTCACCCCTGGCTTAGATCACATCATGGTGGCTTCCATCTTGACTTTTTGGACCCCATCTTCCAGATGCCCCTTGATTGGAGGACGCCTATCACTGTGTGGAAATAACATGAAGGTGGTAGTAAGTCAAATAATGTCAGGATTAATTAATTCCTATATGGTTTTCCAATCTTGATAACTGGGCCACTGAACAAGGCAGCTACTGAACTATTTTGTGCTTATTTACACACTCACACCCACAATTTAATTGTAATTTTACTCTATTTTTCTCTTTGGCTATATTTGAAAGGTAGACGTTTAATACAAGGGATATTGTAATCCGAGAATTGACATGATAACCTCCCCCTGCGAATTATATCCTTCAGTTCAGCTTGTTTTATTATCTCTAGCTCTGCCTACCCCAATTCACTTAAGCTCTTACATTGATTGGTTTACTCTGGAAATACATCTTCTAATACATGGACGTTAATGCACTATCTGACATAAAAAGTTATCTCGTGTCCATGACATGCCTGATCTATGTGTTGGCAATGCGCTAAGCAAACAGAGATAGGTCCCTGTTATTGGTCATGGAAAGCCAGGAGCTAAGATTTCACGCTGCAGAAGTCAGAGAAATAGTTGGATGTTGAGGTGCCTTTTGGATTTAAGATATTTGGCTGGAAGAGATCAAGTTCAGGCAGATTTTTCTCTGGAAGAAGAAGTGACTTTTCCGTCAGATGATCTCCAAGAACAAGAGCCACCATGGATTTTGGTTTTGTGGTCCTTGAGAGCATCCTAGCCATGGCCATCATCACAATCAACCTGCTGGTGTGTGTCACCATCTACTTGCACAAGGAACTGAGATGTATCACCAACTACTTGATTGTCTCCTTGGCGGTGGCTGACTTTGGCGTGGGCGCTCTAGCCATCCCCTTCTCCATGGTGCTCAGCATGGAGTACACCTTGTATTTCTACACTTGTCTCTTCCTCACTTGCTTCCCACTGGTCACCACCCAGTTCTCCATCCTCCTCTTGTTGGTGATAGCCATCCATACCCACCTGAAGATCAAGCTACCCAACAGGCAAGTCGTGTTCTTGGATCGGAATCCAGAGTGTGAAGTTTGAATGTGTGTGTGTGAGAGAGAAAGAAAGAGAGAGATTATTCATAATCACAGCCATCTGGGTGGTACTCAGAGGTTCTGCAGATGCCAGTGGGACATGTTTCAATCAATCAATCAAAATAGAGTTGGAAGAGACCCTGGAGGTCTTCTAGTCCAACACCTTGCTCAAGCAGGAGACCCCATGCCATTCCAGACACTGGCTGTCCAGGCTCTTTTTAAAAAAAACCTTCAGTGATGAAGCACCCACAACTTCTGTTCCACTGGTTAATTGTTCTCACTTATAGGACATTTCTCTTTAGTTCTAGGTTGCTTCTCTCCCTGATTAGTTTCCATCCATTGTTTCTTGTCCTGCCTTCTGGTGCTTTGGAAAATAAGTTGAATTCCTTTGTGGCAGCCCCTTAAATCCGGGAATACTGCTATCATGTCACCCCTTGTCCTTCTTTTCTCTAGACTGATCATACCCAGTTCCTACAACCGTTCTTCATATGTTTTCAAGAACGTACGTTCTTCCTATCTTTTTACTTGAACTAATGTTCAAATAAAGAAGACAGGGAATAGCCATTGGAGAGACTTGACGCTTCTGCAGAATAGAGTACAGGTAGTCCTCAACTTACAACGGTTCAATTAGTGACCATAGTTACAATGGCACTGAACAAAATGACTTACGACCATTTTTCACACTTATGATCATTGCATGGTCACGTGATCAAAATGGCAACTGACCTGTACTTATGACGGTTGCAGTGTCTCGGGGCCAATTTTCTGACCAGCAAAGTCAATGGGAAAGCCAGACCATGTTACTAACTTAGCAATTGCAGTGATTCACTTAGCGACTGTGGCAAGAAAAGTTGTAAAATGGGGCAAAATTCACTTAACAAGTGTCTCGCTTAGCAATGGAAATTTTGGGCTTAATTGTGGTCATAAGTTGTGGATATACATACACACACACACACACACACACTGTGTTTCCCTGAAAATAAGACCCTGCTTATATTTTTTTGAATCCCAAAATATGAGCTTGGCTTTATTTTCGGGGGGGGGGGGTGTCTTATTATTTTTGGGTTATGTGGAGAAAGACAGGGATCCTCTTGCCATCTTACCTGATTTCCAGCTCTGTCTCCCTAACCCTAACCAGAGGAAATGGTGGGGACCAGCTGCACATGCATTTTAATATTTTCAGGGAGGGTTTATTTTGGGGGGGGAAGGCTTATTCTTGGGAGAGGTTTTATTTTTGGCGGAGGGCTTGTTTTCGGGAAAATGTGGTATTTCACAATTATAATGAATCACCTGTCTCTTTCTGTTTAGAGAATTAAGGGCAGCCTGCAGTGCTGGTGGATAATTCATCCTTGTTTGGTTGTTTCACACCTGAGATAATATTGTGTGATGAAAGAAGGATGGGTGTACACAAAGAATATCTGGTCTCAAATCAGTTCTCTCTTTAACAGCGCCAGTTCTATGTTTTATCATCTTGTATTTTGGAGGCAATAACAAGATTGCCCTTTTTTTCAGGATGAACTGTCTTGAGGTTGGGAAAAAGCTCTTATCCACCCAGAAAACATCATCTGTTTTCCAGCCGGTTAAATTGCTCGCTTAGCTATTTTATCAGGTTCCTGCCTGGTTTGTAATTGCAGAGAAAAGCTAATGGTGTACAACAGTGATAAAAACCTACAAAACCAAGTTTGGTCTTCGAAGTGGCTCTCCTTCGGACAACCGTGTTCTTGTTTTAATTTAAGAGAAGGCAAGAAGTGAACTATTTCTCAGCAGTGATTCAGACATTACATCATCTAACCATGGTTTATTAACGATATCACAAGTGGCTGGAGGACCAGTGGTTGGAAGTTGAAGTCCCTTGTGGACTTCAACTTCCAGAATTCCCCAGCCAGCCATGCTGGCTGGGGAATTCTGGGAGTTGAAGTCCACAAAGGATATTGGATGAGCTAAGTGCTAAATATTATAGCATCCTCTTGCATGAATTTGCTGATGATTTGCTGGCTGGGGAATTCTGGGAGTTGAAGTCCATAAGTCTTAAAGTTGGCAAGGTTGGATACCCCTACCGTAAATCATGGCTTAGAAACCACAGTGGCCATGCTTGAACAATATGCTTAGCCAAAAATAAACCACAGTCCTCATTGCAGTGTGTGAATCCATTTGAGAGATATTGGATGAGCTAGAAGTGGTAGATATTATAGCCTCCATATAGAAGTGGTAGATATTATGCATGAATTTGCTGATTATTTTTTTTCATCCCAGCAAATTATGTTCCAATGGCGATTCTCCTTAGAAGAAACCATAGTAGTTTTGACTTCAGCAACAACTCAAATTTAATTTAAACATTGTACACGAGGCCTTTAGACGTTTATCTGAGCTATATCTATGTTTATGCTTGGATAATCTACACTAGAACTAGTAGTATTTGCATTATTCAACTTCTAAACAAAGACTTCGGAATTGAGCAGAGGGTTGGATTAGAACAGCGGTCCTCAATCATTCCACCTTGGAGGCCCTGTCCAGCATGGGGGGTGTGAGGCTTGTGAGTGGCAGGCACACATACACACCAGTAGTGGGTTTCAAAATTTTTTACTGCCAGTTCTGTGGGTGTGTCTTGGGCGTGGCAGGGGAAGGATACTGTAAAATCTCCATTCCCACCCCAATCCAGAGGAAGGTTACTGCAAAATCCCCATATTCTCCCGATCAGGCTGGCACTTGGAGGCAAAGAATAGATGGGGGTGGGGCAAGTCAGAATTTTAATTACCGGTTCTCCGAACTACTCAAAATTTCTGCTACCGGTTCTGCAGAACTGGTCCGAACCTGCTGAAACCCACCTCTGAGACACACACAGACATACACACTCCACTCGTATGAATGGAGTTTCACGCATCTGCACTCTTGTGCCCATCGCTCACATAGCTTTGTACTAGGCTGCGGCCTGAGGGTTGGGGGCATCTGGATTAGAAGACCTCCAAGGTCCCTTCCAACTCAGTTCGTCTGTTCTTCTGCTTTCTCTCCGTCCAAAGATACTAATGAATGTCTTTCATTGGGCAGCTACCCCCTACGTGTGAAAAAACTCTGGGTGATGTTCATCGTGGCTTTCTGCTGGTTGCTGTCCCTCTTGATCGGCCTCTCCCCTATGATGGGGTGGAACCGATTCCAGCAATACGGAGAGACCAGAAACAAGTCAAAGGCGATCAACTTCCAGAGAGCTGTCTTCGTTTTCGTATTCCGGGATAAACCTCCCAGAGACCACCTCCCTCAAGCCTACCAAGATCCAGAGATTCTCAGCTACAGTCACGGCCCAGTCGAACATCTGGGTCGGTGTTCGTTCACCTCCATCTTTAGTCCTGAGTTTTTGGTTTATTTCATTTTCTTAATCTGCACTTTGCTGCCCTTGGCAGCCATGCTGGGTATTTATGGCGACATCTTCCGAGTCGTCCATGACCATTTCCGCTCACAGCCACTTTGGCCAGCCAAGAGGAAGGAAATGCAGATGGCTTGCACCCTTCTTCTCCTGGTGGGCGTCTTCTTTATCTGCTGGATGCCTCTGCATATGATCTACTGCATCCAGCTGCTGTGTCCCAGCTGTGAACAATACGAGTCTCTGGAACATCTGGCGGTGTTGCTTTCTCATCTGAACTCTTTGGCCAACCCGCTGGTCTATGCTTTGAGGAAGAAAAACTTAGGACTGGCCCTCCGGTCCGTGTTCCTCTATCGAATCTTGCGCTGGCCTTCCATGAAGACCTGCTGTGGTCCTAACCCCAAAATCCATCCTCAGGCCGAAGTGAGAAAGCATCGTTCTTAAATGACTCTTCATGGATGCACAAACAGCTTGGTTGAATTCCATGCATTGGTTCTACAGTGAAACAAGAAAAGGGTTACTGGAGGACCCTAGAGAGGTCCAGACCATGGTGGGTTGCTCCCGATTCAGCCAAGCCAGTAGTGGTGACGATGTGACATCACCGAACCAGTTCTCTTTGACTGGGAGCTGGGCCCTCCCGCCCGCCCCTGGTTTATTCCTACCTTTAGTTCTTGTTTTTTAGCCCAGCTGATAGGCGCGGCAGAGTGGATTGCCGCACCTCAGCTGGGCAGAAACCTAACGTGTTTGCGTGTGCGCGAAGAGAACTGGTGGTAACTCTGGTTGGAACCCACCACTGTTCCAGACCTACCTACCGAAACAGATAAAACAAAGCTAATTTGGTCTATTGGTGGCCTAGAAACCAGGAGACTATGAGTTCTAGTCCTGCCTTAGGCATCAGAACTATCTGGGTGACTTTGGGCAGTGGTGGGTTTCAAAATGTTTTACTACCAGTTCTGTGGGTGTGGCTTGGTGGGCATGGCCTGGCTTGGTGGGGGGGCAGGGAAAGGATACTCCATTCCCACCCCACTCCAGGGGAAGGTTACTGCAAAATCCCCATTTCCTCCTGATCAGCTGTGACGTGGGAGGCAGAGAATAGATGGGGGCGGGGCCAGTCAGAATTTTTACTACCGGTTCTCCGAACTACTCAAAATGTCCGCTACCGGTTCTCCAGAACTGGTCAGAACCTGCTGAAATCCACCTCTGACTTTGGGCCAATTACCAGGTGTTGAGTTCTAGTCCCGCCTTAGACATGATAGCCCCATTGGACAACTTTGGACCAATCACCAGGAGACAGTGAGTTCTAGCCCCACTTTAGGAGTGAAAGCTGGCTGGATGACTTTGTGCCAATCCTCCTCATCACAGGGCTGTTGTGGGGAAAATAGGAGGAAGGAGTATTATGCATGTTTACCACCTTGGAGTTACTTATAGTAGTAAAGGCAGAATAAAAATCAAATAAACAAGCAAGCAAGCAAGCAAGCAAACAAATAAACCTAATAAATTCAATCCATATGAAACATCTAGTTCCTTCCAGAAACTTCAGCAACCGATGCTTGCCCATTGGAACATACATGTTTAATTGTCACGAAACACACAGTATCCACTGGAAAAGAAAAGAAAAATGGGGAATTCTGAACAGGTAGTCCTGGATTTACGACCACAATGGCATCCAAAATTTCTGTGGCTAAGTGAGACATTTGTTAAGTGAGTTTCGCTCCATGTTACAACCTTTCTTGCTTTGTTGTTAAGTGAATCACTGCAGTTGTTAAGTTAATAACAGGGTTGTTAAGTGACTCCGGCTTCCCCATGGACTTTGCTTTGTCAGAACATAACAAACGGGGAACACATAACCCTGGGACACTGCAACCGTCATAAATACAAGCCAGTTGCCAAGCATCTCCATTTTGATCACGTGACCATGGGGATGCTGCAACGGTCATAAGTGTGAAGAATGCTCATAAATCCTTTTTTTTCAATGCCCTTGTAACTTTGAACTGGCACTAAATGAACTGTTGTAAGTCGAGGACTACCTGCGTGTGTTTATGAGTGTGAAATCCTAGAGGAGAGTGTGTTGTGTGAAATCTTGAACAAAAGCACTCCTGGTAGGGAGTGACAATACACCACAACACGTGTTTTATAACTGCTATCCTAATTATCTAACCAGGACAAAATTCATCTTGAAAAAGCCAAGGTCGATAATCTGCATTAATTAATCAATATGATTAATTGTTAATTAATTAATTAAACGTTGCAGGAACTGGGCATGGCTAGTCTAGGGAAGAGAAGGACCAGGGGAGACATGATAGCAGTCTTCCAATATTTGAGGGGCTGCCACAGAGAGGAAGGGGAGGTCAAGCTATTTTCCAAAGCACCTAAAGGCCAGACAAGGAATAATGGATGGAAACTAAACAAGGAGAGATTCAACCTGGAAATAAGGAGAAATTTTCTGATACTGAGGACAATCAACCGATGGAGCAGAAGTTGCCTTCAAAAGTTGTGGGAGCTTCATCACTGGACGCTTTCAAGAAGAGACTGGACCGCCATCTATCAAAAATGGTGTAGGGTCTGCCTGGGTGGGGGGTTGGATTAGATGACGTACCCTGTTTCCCCTAAAATAAGACATCCCCTAATTATAAGCCCAATTGGGCTTTTGAGCGCATGCGCTAAAAAAACCCCTCCCCGAAAATAACCCCTCCTCGAAAATATTTAAACGCATGTGCAGCCAGTCCCGGCCATTTCCTCTAGTTAGGGTTAGGGAGACAGAGCTGGAAATCAGCTAAGATGGTAAGAGGACCTCCATCTTGCTCCACGCGCCCCAAAATAATAAGACCTCCCTGAAAATAAGGCCAAGCACTTATTTCTGGGTTCAAAAGAATATAAGACAGGGTCTTATTTTCGGGGAAACACAGTAAAAGGTGCCTTCCAATTCTGTTAATCTGTATCCGTATCTGCATGATGATGACCTGAGGTTTTACTGTGAAATGTGAAATAGCGGGAGGATCAAAGAATTAAATTCATTCTGGTTTTCCCCATCCCTGTTCTCACTCATTGGCAGCATCTGATGGGAAGGGAGAAACTCAGAGCATAATACTCAACCGACTTGTTTTGCTGAGCAGAAATAAGGACAAGGCGTAGAACAGCCTAAAATATTTGCAGCGTTCAACGATAATTGAAAAAAGAGGCAGATCAGCAATCCCTTGAAAGCCCAATTAAGCCTGAAAAATATTTATTTGTTTCATTCATTAGAAACAATTACATTGACCAATTAACTAAATGAAAACAAATAACAATAAGGTACATCAGATCCAAATCATTTTTGCTTATGGGGTGTAATATCTCTTAACTGTTGCTAGCCAGATGAATTCTGACCTTATTTCTTTGGGGGGTCAAGCTATAAATTACGCTAAATATGTGGTCGCTGTGTAGCTAGCAGATAGACCCACTGGACTAATAGAAATATTGCCTGTTTCTCTCTTGAAAAAAAAGCAAGATTTATAAGCAATAGATCAATCTAGTGCTGATTAAATTTTTGGGGAAAGGCTTGTTCTCTGCCTCTTGACCCTAGGATGGCCTTGCTTGCCCAGCAAATTGAGGACACAGTAAGTGATTGGTTCTTCTCCTAATTCTTACGGAAGCAAGTTTAGGTAGTCCTCCACTTATGACCAATTACTTAATGACTGATCAAAGTTATGACAAACTCAGGGGTGAAATGCTCCCGTTTTGGACCGGATCACCCGATCCGGTAGTGATGGAGGCAGGTGGTTCTAAGAACCGGTACCAAAAATCCCTGCCCCATGCTCAGCTGAGCCACACAATCATTAGAGGCTTTTTTTTTACTTTTAAAAGCATTTTTTCTACAACCCCTTCGGCTGAAAAAAATGCTTTTAAAAGTAAAAAAAAAAAGCTTCTGATGATCGCGTGGCTCAGCTGGGATCGTCAGAGCCTTTGGAAAGCATTTTTTTTTTACAAAATTGTAGAAAAAATGGTTTTAAAAATAAAAAAAAAATGGCCATGCCCACCCAGTCACATTACCACCACCCTCACCAAGCCACACCCACAGAACCGGTAGTAACAAATATTAGATTTCACCACTGGACAAACCCCAAAAAAGTTACTTATAACCCACTATTACGGTTTGAACAGCTGGTTCCCCCCCGCATGGTCACATGAGTATTTAGGGTGCAGCCTGCATGTATGGCCATTTGCAGTGTCCCATTGGCATTCGACTGCGATTTGTAACATTTTTTCCCGGAAACCAGAGTTTACTTCTGGGAAAAAAGCTCCCCATAGTGACCAGTGGGTTTGCTTAACAACTGTGGCCTTCGTTTAATGATCAAGGTATTCGCGTCAACCTGTTGACTTAATGACAGTGACAAAAAGTGTAAAATTGGGTGCAAGAACATGATGACTCACTCACTTAATGATTGTCACAACTTAGGACAACTGTGGGCTTAATTATGGTTGTAATTCGAGGACAACTTGTAAACAGAGCTACAGCAAAAAAAAGAGGAAGAGAATGTACATTGCTTGAAATTTCCTGACAGTGACCACAATTAACCAATGGAAAAGCTTGCCTTCAGGAGTTGTGGGCGCTCCAACATTGGAGGTTTTGAAGAAGAGATTGGACAGGCGTTCGTTTGTAATGATAGAGTTTCCTGCTTGACCAGGGGGTTGGCCTAGAAGACCTCCAAGGTCCCTTCTGTTATTCGGTTATTCTGAATAGACCTGATGCTGATGCCCATTGACGCTAGCTCTGAATAAGCTAACGAAGACAAAATAGCCCCACTTTTCTAATGGTGCAGAATGGATAATTTGGCTACCCCTCCTTTACTCGTTTCTATTTGTGTGCTTTGTCCGCTTCTGGGTGTCGTCAGCTGAATGCAATAGACCGAGGCCCATTTAAGACAGCAACAGGAAAATCGCTTCCACCCACAAAGCAATTATTGAAAATGAGGGAGTTGAACTGCACAAAGCTATTGAATATTGCGACATTAAGGCACATAATGGACATCAGTGAATGTCGATAAGGCCATTATTTAAACAAAGGTGGTAGGTTGGCCCCTATTTTTAAACCCTTAAATAAAGAGATGAGATTGATTTGGTTTAAAATTCAGCGCAATAAATCTTATTGTTATCTTGGGGAGGGAGGGAGGGAGGGATGAAGGAAGGAAGGAAGGAAGGAAGGAAGGAAGGAAGGAAGGAAGGAGAAATTAGTGCCAGAAAACGTGGGTTTGAGTTATTGATCTCTGGTTCTTATAATTCTCGGGATACCCAACAACTTTCATTCTACAGATAATTTACCTCCAGGGTTCTTGGCTTGTGATGATGTTCTCCCTATTAACTTTCTACCAACAGAGGCTGTGTGCCCCCCAGGGCTAACTAGCAGACGTAAATCAATAATGGAACTTTAGCTGGCAAGATTTGCCTATCGATTTCCATCTGTTGCAGCTGTCCTTAATAAAGCTGGTTCCAGGCAGTTGCTAGGAAAAGCCATCAATCCTCAGTACTTCCATTTCAGCCTCAATAGCATTGGATACTTCTGGCTGCAGGTAATTCATGGGGCCTTTCAGATAACTCAACCACTCCAATTTCTAGCTTTCCAATCTTGGAACGAGGTGTTTACATATGACTGGGCAGCTTACTGCAAGATCCTCTGCTTCGTAAAACAGTCCAAATGTGTCTCTCATCCTCTCCCTACCCCTATTAAAGTAAATATCCACTGCACTGTTCAGACACCTTCATGCCTGCCTTAGTGGTTATAGGTAGTCCTCGACTTACAACAGTTCGTTTGGTGACCATTCAAAGTTACAATGGCTCTGAAAAAAGTGTCTTATGACCCTTTTTTCACAGTTACGACTTTTGCAGCATCCCCATGATCCTGTGATCAAAATTCAGATGCTTGGCAACTGCTTCACACTTATAACCGTTGCTGTGTCCCAGTTAGAATTAGAATTCTTTATTGACCAAGTGTGTGATTGGACACACAAGGAATTTGTCTTTGGTGCCTATGCTCTCAGTGTACATAAAAGGAAAAGATACATTCGTCAAGAATCATAAGGTACAACACTTAATGATAGTCATAGGGTATAAATAAGCAATCGAAACAATCAATATAAATTGTAAGGATACAGCAACAAGTTACAGTCATACAGTTGTAAGTGGGAGGAGATGGGTGATAGGAATGATGAGAAGAATAATAGTAATAGTAATGCAGACTTAGTGAATAGTTTGACAGTGTTGAAGGAATTATTTGTTTAGCGGAGTGATGGTGTTCAGAAAAAAATGTTATTGTGTCTAGTTGTTTTGGTGTGCAGTGCTCTATAGCGTCATTTTGAAGGTAGGAGTTGAAACAGTTTATGTCCAGGTTGTGAGGGGTCTGTAAATATTTTCACAGCCCTCTTTTTGACTCCTGCAGTATACAGGTCCTCAGTGGAAGGCAGGTGGGTAGCAATTGTTTTTTCTGCAGGTCTAATTATCCTCTGAAACCTGTGTCTTTCTTATTGGGTTGCAGAACCAAACCAGACAGTTATAAAAGTGCAGATGACAGACTCAATAATTCCTCTGTAGAATTGTCCACATGGTCCACATGATCAGCTTTTGAGACCTTCTGACATGCAAAGTCAACGAGGGAAACCCCCTGGGAAGACTGAAAACGGCAATCACATGTCCTTGGGAGGCTGCAACCTTCACAAATACATGCTGGTTGCTAAGTGTGCAAATTTTGATCAGGTGATGCATGCTGCTGCAATGGTTAGAAGTCCCTTTTTCAGTGCCATCATAAACTTCAGTTGTTAAAAGAATGGATATAAGCCGAGGACTACCTGTAATTCATAGAACCCTTCGAAGAAGGTATGACACTCCATGGTTTAGGAGGGCTCAGGGTTCACGCTCAAAGATATGGCAATCAAATCATAATCCTCTGCTGTTTCTAATCTGTAGTTTAAGGCAAAGTTCTGAGTCTGTACCAAGGAAATGCCAACGCATTTAACAAACAGAATCAAGAAGCTTATTATAGAATAGTATAACAGAGTTGGAAGGGACCTTGGAGGTCTTCTAGTCCAGCCCTCTGCTTAGGCAGGAAACCCTAGATCTCTCTCTCTCTCTCTGTATGTATATATATATATATAGATAGATAGATAGATAGATAGATAGATAGATAGGGATGGATGGATGGATGGATGGATGGATGGATGGATGGATGGATAGATAGATAGATAGATATAGATAAATAGATAGATTAATAGATAGATTAATAGATAGATATAGATAGATAGATAGATAGATAGATAGAGATAGAGATAGAGATAAATAGATAAATAATTATCAAAAGAAGAAATGTCAAGAACATAAACAAGAAAGTCCAGTAGCCTCCTGAAAAAGCACCTTTGGGACAACCCTGCCTGGATGTCTGAGCATCTCTATACACCTATTATCATGGTTAAGAAAACAAGAAGAAAAAGAAAAGTGAACCGACTTCCGCCCTTTGGTGGGCAAATTGCCTCCTCAACTTCCGTCTTAGCAAACCCGTTCACGTCGTTTGGCGGGAAGTCGCGCGATGCCTGCCTCTTCCCTCCCTCCCTCCCTCCCTCCGAGTAACGATTGGGCGAGGTCCAGATCTCGCGAAGGACCATTGGTCGAGACAAACCTCGCGACGCTTGGAGCCTTGCGAGGAGCGGGTGGGGAGCCCCGTGCGTTCTTTTTCCTGCCCGGTAGCGCTGAGGCGGCAACACGGTGAGCGAGGTGGCAGCTCGTGGGGAGGCAGGCCGGGAGTCCGGCTGATCCCGGAGGGGCTGACTCCGGCTTTCCTAATTTTTCTCGGTGCTCTGGCCTAGCCTCCCTTGGGTCTGGCTTGCCGGGCCAGGCCAGGCCAGGCCAGGCCATGTGGTGCCGTGGGAGGGAAGCGGCTCTCGTGGAATAAGCGGGTGGAAAGGAAGAAAATATATGTGGGGAAGACAAGAATAAAAACTATTGTTTGACTGGATTTATTATACCTCAGTTATAGTTTATTACGTTTCAGCGTAACTGAAGGAAAGATGCATATTCATATATATATATATATATATATATATATATATATATATATATATATATATATATTAATATTTAATATTGATATTTAATATTGATACTCATTTTTTTAAAAAAATAGCGAAGCTTACCATCTTAAATATCACCATTGTTCCTATTGGTTATTTCTATTTTTAATTTTTTTAAATTTTTACTATACAAAGAAAGCAACAGTTTCACTGTCTATATAAACAGTGTGTTGGTTTTTTGCTTTGAAGCCTTTGCTTGGAAGAAAAATACATTTATATCCATTGATAGTAGTACTCGATGCCTGGATCCTTTGAGGATCCTTAAAAAGCTAGCAAAACAAGGGCCTTCTCAATGAAATGCAGCTGGTAGGCAGAAGCTGTGAAAGACAAATTATTATTAAAATCCGATGTTTTGCAGTATCTTATAAAACATCCCTAAGGGAACTGTGAAGTTTATATTTCTGATTAAAAAGTTGTACAAGAGATACTTAACAGAAATTGGAACCAGAAATTGAGGGACCTGGAGAATCTTTAACAATCACCAACATCATATTTTATGATGCGGTACTTGGTTTTCTTTGAGAAGGAACAGGAACAGATACGATTTTTGATAGTGGTGACAATATGATCTGCTATAGAGTAAAGAAAAAAGATCTTGTTCCATAGAAATTCTATAGGTATTAAATACTAATAGAAAACACTAATACTAAAATATTCACCATTATTACAGATACTGAAAACATACAATGATCCTTGCCTGTAAACTCAGTGTAATAATTGTTCTACTTATTAATTCCAGTAACAGCAATTGTAAGATTCAGGATTACAAACATTGAGTATTGCAATCCTTGGTCACCTGTGCAAAATATTTCTCCCTTTTTCTCGGAAGGCAATTGCCTCAAAGTGAGGTTTCTGGGAAAAGCAAACATATTCCTTTTCTGGACCATAGAATAGAATAAAATATATTTTTTTATTGGCCAAGTGTGATTGGACACACAAGGAATATGTCTTGGTGCATCTCAGTATACATAAAAGAAACGGTGAATAATAAAGTACAGCACTTAATGATAGTCATAAGGTACAAATAAGCAATCGGGAAACAATATCAACATAAATCTTAAGGATACAAGCAATAAAGTTATAGTCATAAGTGGAAGGAGATAGGTGGTGGGAACGATGAGAAGATTAATAGTGCAGACTTAGTAAATAGTTTGACAGTGTTGAGGGAATTATTTGTTTAGCAGAGTGATGGCGTAGGGAATAAGACTAGACACTCTTCTTGTGTCTAGTTGTTCTGGTATGCAGTGCTCTATAGCGTTGTTTTGAGGGTAGGAGTAGAAACAGTTTATGTCCAGGACGTGAGGGGTCATTAGGTGGGACAATATGGGTTTTCTCCTGTTGTGGAATCTTCTGGCAATAGAGCTGTCTTATTTTTGCTTGACTTCAATAGTTATTACTTGTATATTATATTGTTTATTGGGTATGCTTTATTTCTGCTGCTGGGGGTCCTTAAGAAAAATAATGATAATATTAATAAACAGGTAATAAATAAATGAATAAATATCGTAAAGAGAGGGATGCTCTCCTGGCCTCTCCTTGGCAGTGCTGGTTCAGTTCCCAGAAGTATGAAACTATGATTAATTTTTCTAAATTGGTGAGATTACATATTTTCCCCCCTCTGCAGATGCCTGGAGTAACTGTAAAAGACGTCAACCAGCAGGAGTTTGTACGGGCCCTTGCAGCCTTTCTCAAAAAGTAAGTTGTGTGAAAAATTAATTAGCACATACAAATTGGACTTTTGATGTAGTGAGTAGTATTTTCCCAAAAGGTAGCACTCTTTTCTGAGCCTATGCTAATATATAAAGCATTTTTGATTAGTATATTTTAATGATTTTGGCAGAAAATAACACATAAATAAAAGACAAATTCCCTTTGCAGTAGTAATATTTCAGGAAATAAAGATGAGTGTTAAAAACTATGATTCCTGTAAATCCAGGCAGGAAATGAATAGGGAGTTAAAAGCACCGTATTATTTTGGTTGCTTAATAATAAGATAGTTTGAAGTATATTCCTTCTCACTGGAATCAGCTTTATGAATGGTTAGAAATATACTTCCATGCAACTAATCATGCTAGAATGGAGTTGGTGTGCGAATGCGAATTTGTGTCCCATTAAGATACTGTGGGATCTGCACCTATTATTACCAAATAAATTAGTTTTTATAAATTTGATTTTATAAAATCAAATTATAGGAATGTGTAGGAATGTGTCCAAAATGGAAATTCTTCATAACTCCCAACACAACATATCCTTATATCCTTCCCTTTCCTGCTTCTCAACCACATTGCTGATACCCTAAAATGGCATGTCTCATCAGTCAAAAATCTATTCAGTTCCTTCCCTCCGCTCAGTGGCTACTGTCAGTTCTCAGCACAGCATATTCTATTAATCTAGCTTCCCCCCAATCTTCTTGATGCCTCTCTTCCTTCTTCTTAATTGCCATTGCTGATGTTCCTGGAATTTTCTTCCCCTTCCTCTCTCATCACCACTTCTTCCCAAAATAGTTCATGTTTCAGGGTAGAAGTTAGATTTGAGTCCTGTTTCATTTGGTTTCTGTACCAAACCATATATGCTTCATTTTGGAGAGGAACCACCAGAAGTAGCTGTTTCATGTTTGGAATAATTCACGTTTCATGTATAGAATAGTTCATGCACAAACAGTTTTGCACTTCTCTAATATACTGATAGCTGCCTTAAGTACTTCCTGGATAATAATACGGGGTACAAATCGCATATATGTATGTGAATTAATTATTTGAGGTTCAATAAATAGTGATGCAGTAAGGTGTATAGCTAAACAGGGATTTAAACCAAAGCATCTTTTATTTTTTAAAAATCTGGGGTACCTAGTGTGTACTGCCATTGATATTTCAAACCACAAAACGTTCTCTCAATCTGGGGTTTGATTGGTGAGGGTGGCAGGTGCCATACAAGTTGAGTAATTCAAATTTTAAAAAATCCTACCTTAGATCAGGACTGTTTTTTCTTCCAAGTAGTGCTTTGTAGCTTTAGTAGATCTGTGCTTCAGCTGTTTTCCCTTTGAATTATTTCATGAATATATTTGGATTAATCAGTTGCCTAAATTTTAAGACGCTTATTGTATCTCTCTGCAATCCTTTAAAACAGTCCTCTGAAGTCACTGTGTGATCCCAGAAAAATGCCAGCTGCTTGAAAGAGTTACAGTGTTGTGTTTGTATCCCATTTGCTTTGAACCACCTTTTTGGAAATGACTAGGAAGCAATTCACAGTCCTCATAACTGATTCTTGAATTGTTTTGCAGGTCAGGTAAACTAAAGGTACCTGAATGGGTGGACACAGTCAAACTAGCCAAGCACAAAGAATTGGCTCCATATGATGAAAATTGGTTTTATACCAGAGCTGGTAAGGAATGAATTTCAGTGCTATACTAATTGTAATTTTTCTATAACGTATTCTTTGGGTAAGAGGGGCCAAAATGAATATTGTTTTATTGAAATTACCTATAGGTAGATATTGTATTGTGCTTCTTCTTGGGCAATGTTGGCTCAGGAATTCTGGGAGTTGAAGTCCACAGATTATAAAGTTGCACACCCTGCATTAGTACCTATGGATGAAAGTAAGTTCATCCTCCTAAGAAGCTTACAATGGGAAGGGGAAGGGCAGTAGAAGAAGAGATGAAAATAGGCAAATGTAGTAAACATTCATGGCTTAGTTACAATAGCTGGTTAACATGCAATTACAGGCCATACTGTAATTCGTTTGGTTTTGACTAAGGGTGGTATGCATATTAGCCATTGCAGATTTTAAAATAAGGTTTGGTTCCTTAGCATTTTGTATGGATATGTGGTAGAGAGTCATGTTCAAAACTCCGTGAGGGAGACAAGGTTTTTCCAAATTTGATAGAAGATAATACTGCCTTTCTTGTTTTGTATAGGTGAAATGCTCAGTGTCTATGTGGGTGGCTATAAATAAAATCAAAATAAACCATGATTGTGATCAAAATCATGGCTTACTGCAATTTAATACATCAGTTGTCTGTTAAAATGAACCAGTGCTACTCGCAACATTGCTGGGGAGAGTTGCTGAGGCTGTTTGAGGGGTGATGCTTGTTTTTGTGTGTTCCAATCTTGACTCCTGGTAGTTGCCTGGATGAATCTCTGCAATTCTCTTGGCAACATTTTCAGAAGTCGTTTGCTCTTGCCTTCTCTCTAGGCCTGAGAGACAGTGTGACTGGCCAAGGTCACTCAGCAGACTTTGTGCCTAAGACAGGATTAGAACTCGAGATCTCCTGACTTCTAGCCTGGTGCCTTAGACATTATACCAAACTGGCTTTATAGTGTTAGCTTTTATTTGTGTTAAGGAACAACAGTGATTTACGTATTGTTGCTAGAGTAAGTCTATAGATAATGGGTTTTGAAGACACTTTGCTGGACAGAATGCTGCAATTCCTACTTTTCTAATCCAACCCCTGACAACCTGGGAAGTGTCTTTTTCTGCCTCTGCGTTCTGATGACACTGCATGGTTTAAAACAACTCTGCTTTTAAAGAAGAGTGTGTCTTTTGGGACAACGGATAGTCCTCTGTGTCACAACTGTCCTGTTTAGACTCTGGTCTGTGCATGTCCTGAGAGGGACTTGACGTTCAATGAAAAGAACAGAATCCTTTCTCATTTTCCCAGGAAATAGCCACCAGCACCAAGATACACATGAAGTAATGGCTGTAGCTTTGCTATAAACTCTGTGGTTGGCTAGCAATTGGAGACTTTGGTAATGTTATCAATCAAGAAGATAATTGACTTCTCTGCCCATAATTATAAAGCATTTATATCTTGGGGACCAATCAGAAGCACAGATGCTTTGTTGCCCAGCTCTTTAATATGACGTCTCATTAAAAGCCTCAGTTAATTCTAAAATATCTTTTGTGGCTTGTCTTTCTGTCAGCCCTCTAATCTATTACAAATCGCTGCTAGATACTTTGGACAATCACCATCCGCGGTCGAGTGGGCAGCACTCCTGGCCAGTATGGAAATCATTTTTTCCAACAGGCCTCAAACCCTTTGCATTTGATTTGCCTGCCTATAAAACAGCGGATGCAAGCAACCGCTTGGCTGTCTACCAATAGTCTGTTGGCTGCCTCCATCTCGCCCCTACGCAAGATGGCTTTATTCGTGACTTCAGATGGTTGGAGAGCCCTGGAGATGCTCTTCATGGAGATCTTGATCTATTATTTCACAGGGAACCAAAATGCCCTGTTGCATCTGTTTGTATTCACAGTAAATGACAGCTAACCAATATTCTTGCTTTTTCAAATGGGTCTCTGCTGTGGCAAGAGTTTTGTAGATGCCCTGAAGTCCGAACCCTGCTTCCCCCTTCCGTTGTTGCTGTCAGGATGGCTGTTCAGCCTGGTTAACTTGCTCTTGTCACTGCTGAAGTGAAATGTAAGAGAGGGAAGTAGGTTTCTGACTTGCAGGAATATAGCCTCAGGGTTTCTCCTTTTGTCTGGGCCAGTGGAGTAGCCTCAAAGGAGAAGGCAGGCAGTGCGTAGAAAAGCTGCCTGCTGGTGAAATAGCACAACTACTCTGCTTCTGCAGAACTCCGTTCCAGGTGAAAATTGAGGGTTTTCATGCAGTTTACTTGTTTGTCTCCAAGCGATGCCATGCTGACACTTCTTCAGTTGGAGGCGGCATTGGACTGAAAGCAGTTGAGGGTACTGTGCTCGTTAATTTTAATTACTTTCTTTGGGGCCTTTTCATTGAAGGAGGATAATTTACTTATGCAACATCTTGGCATAAATGGAAAGTTCTTGTCTTTAGCAACCTTCAATAGGAGAAGATAGGTTTGGCTGTTTTGAAGATGTCTTTTTGGCATGACGTGGTTCACGTCTATAGATTTGCCCAGGGTGGTCATTTTGGGGGGGGGGGGGGAGAGGCACTGGCAAACCACTTGTGAATTGTTACCAAGAAAATTGTACTCCTGAGCAGTCAAGCTTGGTTCTTTAAGGAAGTGGTAAGATACATTCAAGTCCTGTGAAACTTCGGAAGCGGCTCCGTCTTTCTCGTGCCAGAAGGCTGTGGTTGAAATGACCAGTTAGAAGGTCATAAAGTGATGGTTTCTTTTTGTTTGCAGCATCCACAGCCCGCCACCTTTATCTTCGGGGTGGTGCTGGAGTTGGCTCCATGACCAAGATCTATGGAGGGCGCCAGCGCAATGGTGTGATGCCCAGTCACTTCAGCCGGGGTTCCAAAAGTGTTGCCAGGAGGGTGCTCCAGGCTTTGGAAGGGCTCAAAATGGTGGAGAAGGACCAGGATGGGTGAGTTCCTACCTGATGCAGAGAACATAGAAGCCTAAGTAAATAAATGCGTATTGTGGAAGTTCACAAAAGCACAGTTGGGCACAACACATTGGATACCATCTGTGGGAACCTGTTTATAAAGACCATACTGGAAGCTCTGCGTTCAGAGGCAGTGTGACTTTGAATATATATTGCAGGACAGTTACAGAAGTCTTTTGCCTTCGTGGCTTACGTGAGGGTTTCCAAAGATTGTGGAAACAATATTAGAGTATTGTGGCCAAGTCATAATAAAGGAGGGACGTGGTGGCTCAGTGGCTAAGGTGCTGAGCTTGTCGATCGAAAGGTCGGCAGTTCAGCGGTTCGAATCCCTCATGCCGCGTAACGGGGTGAGCTTCCATTACTTGTCCCAGCTTCTGCCAACCTAGTAGTTCGAAAGCACATAAAAAATGCAAGTAGAAAAATAGGGACCACCTTTGGTGGGAAGATAACAGCGTTCCGTGCACCTATGGCATTGAGTCATGCCGGCCACATGACCACGGAGACGTCTTCAGACAATGCTGGCTCTTCGGCTTTGAAATGGAAATGAGCATCACCCCCTAGAGTCAGGAACGACTAGCACATATGTGCGAGGGGATCCTTTTCCTTTACCTTATGGCCAAATCTTCCCTATGACATGAGTATGTGTGATAGAATGTCTTCTTGACTACTGATACTGTTGGTTGCATTGCCTCGGTGGGTATCTTTGGACAATGATCTTTCATTCAAATATGTTCCATCTTAATGAAGAGGAGCAAGATTGTTATGGGATTCTATGGTACTTCTATATTGTTGAACTGTAGCTTCCTGTGTTCTTCACTGGCTAGAATTCCTGAAGGTTACAATTAAGCAACATCTCCATGGCCTGTATTTGTCCCCAAGTAGTGTTAAAGCCTTGGGAAACTTCAAAAACTCATACATGTGTGAAAAAACAGTAGTCCTTGAAGAATGATTTTAATTTAGGAATATACGGAAATGGCAATGTGAAGACATGTTTTGCAAAAAACTTTCATGTGATAGTACATCAGCTTTAAGATGTTCTTAGCAGGTGTTGGATGTAAGACCGTGTGCTTTGAATCACATCTTTTCCAGAGCGCTGCTCCCACTATCCATGAATGGGTTAATCCTCAGCCTTTGGCAAACAACTGAGAGAAAAAAGAAAAAACAAGGGACCTTCCCCTTTCCCTACTGTAGCCACACCCCTTACTCCCATGAAACCCCAGTCTTCTCTCAGTTGTTGGCAAACGCTGAGGTATTTCCCTGGAGCTCCGCTCATTCAGGTAATTTCACTTTAAAAGTTTTTCTTTCTTTCTGTTGGGACCAAATTCTTTAAGTTCTCCCCTTTCCTTTTCCCCTTTGAGGGGCTTCTAGTTTTGTTTTATTTTTGATTAGTGCTTTTATTTTCGGGCAATTCTTCTGTTTTCCGAGCGCCACGTGGAGGAGCGCTCATCAGCTGGCCGGGGGATTCCCCAAGCCGCCCACGCAGCTGCAAGCAAGCGGAGCTTCTTTATAGCTCCGCTGCCTTCGGAAGCCGTTTTTTAAAGCCTTTAAAGGCTGCAAAGGGCTAAGAGGAGAGGGAGGCTTCCCTGGGAGCGCAGCTCACCACCCACCCTCAGGGGCAGCTCCCACAAGCCCAGGCACAGCCGCGCAGCGCTCCTACGCTACAGAAATAAAAGCGGCGGCCATTTTGGACTGGAGCCAGCCACCCACGTGGCAACGAGCAGCGCTTCCGCCCTACACTACGGAAAATTAAGGGAGGCCATTAGCGGGGCGCGGGTCTCAAACCCCCCCCCCACCACCCCCAGCGCTGCACAGCGGGAGCACCAACGCCTGCTCCAATTTGGAACGCCCCCCCCACCTGCAGAAGAGACCGCGGGGGGGGCTATTTAGCCCGGCATCTGGCTGGACCCTAGGGCCACCAGTACAAGCCCGAGGCTAGTGTCCCAGCGCGAAGCACGTGCTGCGGACAAGGCTCCAAGCGTGGCACCTGGTAGGACCTTCGGGCCGCCAGCTTAAGTCCGCTGCTATTGGCCACCACAGCTTGACCACACCCAGTGGTAGCTACCCCAGGTAGGCCTCCAGAACCGCTCCCACCACTGGGACTGCTTCAGAGCACTAAACGGCCAACTGCTGCCTACACCACAGTCAATTGCTCACCCCAAGCAGAGCCAAGGAGGCAGTGGCCCTCATTGGTGCAAACGTCCATTCAGACATGGCAGATTCTTCTTTATCTTCTGACCTGGAACTCGACCTAAGTCCTGTGCGCAAGTCAACCAGGTCGGGGACGAAGGGTAAGACATCCAGCAGAGCGGACAACCGCTCTTCCAAGTCAGACAGGCCATCCACAGTCATGGACAGGGACGCCCTAAGCCGTCACAAAGCACTGGAGCGGCAGTGCGACAAGACACAAAAGGCAGCCAACGTCTCGCCAGCCAGGGTGCCATCCGTGGCTCAGGGAGAGACAGAACGGGGCATTGCAAGCCTCTCAGAGTTGGCCAGGACACCAACGACTCCCCCGCAGACCTTATCGGGCCAGACTTCCTCAAGGCGCGAGGCACAACCTGGACAGGTGCCACAGGGCCAAGGGATTCCGAGTCCCTTCCAGACACACAGCCGTTTCCAGGGATCCGCCGCCCCAGCTACCACAGCTACGACAGCTCAGGCGGGGCTTCAACCACCCTTTCCTATGGACTTCCAAACAATGTTTTCTTCGGCTCTTTCGACATTCCTCGCCACAAGCTGGCAACAGGCTGCACAGCAACAGCCCCTTCCACAACAACCGCAGGCGCATCACCGTAACCAACTACCACATCACCACCACCCCCAGGAGTTACCATCCTCGTCGGAGGACTCGGACCAAGCGGAGGAAGGGCCTGAAGACATGGAGTTCTCAGAGGATGAGGGGCTACCGCCTGACACCCCAACTTTCACCGGCCTATTCAGGCCAGCACTCTTCAAGTCACTGCTCCATAAGGCCCGGCTTACGACCAACCTGGGGCTACCAGGTGATGTGGGGCCCCCTGCACAATCATCAACAGCGGGGCCCCATGACGCTCTATTCAAGGCGTCTAAACCGGAAAAGGACTGTATTCCGTGCCCACAGCTGTTCACGGAGGTCATCCAAAACCCCTGGAGCCAACCAGCAGCTTCAACAGCGCCTAGCAGCCTAGACAAAAAACTTTTTTGTTCAGCGCCGGAGCTGGAGGACCTACTAGCCCTTCCAGCAATCGACCAACCAGTAGCCTCACTGTCCTCACCGTCACTCATCTCTACAGATGCCCTTGACGGTCTCAAAGCAGAGGACAAAAGAATGGAGGGGGCCTTCCGCAAGACGCACCAGGCGGCTGGCTGGGCGATCAGGACGGCGACGGCATCTTCGTTCTTTAGCAGAGCAGCCCTAATTTGGCTCCGCCAAATGCAGGAGCGGCTCCCCCCTGGGGATACCAGGTTGCACCAGGACGTCCACAAAATAATTGCAGCTACAGAATACACAGCAGATGCATCCCTTAATTCCGCCAAGTTCGCTTCCAGATCTCTGGCGTCCACCATCACTGCTCGAAGACTATTCTGGCTGCGCCCCTGGAAGGCTGATCTCAAAGCGAAGTGGAGACTGGCGGCAGCACCTTACAAGGCTCCAGACCTCTTTGGGGCGGCCCTTGATCCAGTACTTGTAGAGGACAAGGACAAGAGGAAAGTGCTACCCTCGGCTTACCGTCGCAGAGAACGCAGGTACTCTCCTTACCCGCTACAGGCGCCCTTTCGTACCGGCGCGGGCCCCAGGGGGCCCTCCTCACATCGCCCTCAATACCAAGGGGGGGAGAGATACCACGACAGACAACAGTTCCGGGACCGGGGTCGAAACCAACAACCCAAACGCCCCTTCCGAGGGGCTGGATTCAAATCAAACAAGAGGGGGAGGTGACTCCAGGCTCCGGGGGCCCATAGGAGGAAGACTCCGCCTCTTCCACCACCAATGGGCCCAGTCAACCTCGGACGCCTGGGTATCGCACACGATTTCTGCTGGGCTTTATATCGAATTTTTGGGCCCTCCCCCACATCGGTTTGTGCGGTGCCCTGTCCCTCACTCCAAAGAGCTCCAAGCCCTGATGTTGCAGGAGATCCACCACCTATTGCAGGTCAATGCAATCGAACCAGTCCCATTGACCCAGCGGGGTTTGGGATTCTACTCAAGCCTCTTCCTGGTGCCCAAAAACTCAGGGGGCTGGAGAGCCATCTTGAACTTAAAACATCTGAACCGGTCGGTCCGCTACCGCAGGTTCAAGATGCACTCCCTCCGTTCAATCCTGGAGGGAGTCAGACGGGGGGACCTCCTCCAGTCAGTGGATCTGCGGGAGGCATATCTCCATGTTCCAATTCACCCGCACCAACGACAGTTTCTCAGGTTCGAGTATGGGGGCCGACACTGCCAGTACCGAGCCATGCCCTTTGGCCTGTCATCAGCTCCCCGCACCTTCACCAAATTGGTAGCGGTAGTGGCAGCCAGCCTAAGGACCATTCCCGTGAGAATTCTCTGCTACCTCGACGACATCCTGATCCTCTCGTCGTCACGAGATCAGGCGGCCAGAGACAGGGAGAGCGTCCTGAGAGCCTTCCAGGCCCACGGGTTTACCATCAACCACGAGAAAAGCCACCTCCAGCCCACCACTCAAATTCTACATCTGGGGGCTGTGATAGACTCTGCGCGAGGCCAGGTGTCCCTGTCTCCGGAGAGAACCCAGAGCCTCCAGAGCCTGGCGCGCCAAGTGCTGTCAGCAAGGAAGGTACCACTAGTCCAACTGGCGTGCCTCCTTGGCAAAATGGTCTCCTGCTACGGTATTGTTCCGTGGGCACGCAGACATTCGAGAGTCTTACAATGGTTCCTCCTGCCTTACCAACGCTCAGGGGCGGCCAACTCTCGACAGAAAGTCCGACCCTCTCTGCGGCTCCGCAACTCCCTCAAGTGGTGGACATCCAACTCCCTGCTCAGGGGTTCAGAGTTCCTAGTACAGGACAGGAGAGCCCTCACGACAGATGCCAGTCTGCGAGGTTGGGGAGCCCACCTGAGCAACCTGGTAGCACAAGGTCAGTGGGCCAGCCAGGAACAACTCTGCAGCATCAACCTCCTCGAGCTGCGAGCAATAAGGCTGGCTCTGCAGCACTTCCAAGAACAAATACAAGGACGCCACGTGCTAGTGCTGACCGACAACATCTCAGCAAAAGCACACGTCAACAGACAGGGGGGCACACGGTCCCGGTCCCTGATGGCGGAATCCGAGGCACTGTTCGACTGGGCAGAGAGACATCTCCTATCGATCAGGGCAGATCACATCTCCGGGTCAACCAACGTCAGAGCAGACTGGCTGAGCCGGGAGACAATAAGTCAGGCGGAATGGCAACTCCATCCAAGCCTGTTCCAAGAGATCATAGTCCGGTTCGGACAGCCGGAGGTGGACCTCTTCGCCTCCCCGGCCAACGCACAACTTCCCCGGTTCATAACCAGATACCCAGCTCCCCAAGCGGAAGCGCACAACGCCCTTCGGTGCAAATGGCCAGGGGGCCTACTCTATGCATTTCCCCCGATTCCCCTACTTCCAAGACTGGTCAAGAAGCTGCTCCTCGAGAGGGCCAACCTGCTCCTGGTGGCCCCAAATTGGCCCAGAAGGGCGTGGTATGCCGACCTCGTGTCTCTTTCAGTAGACCAACCGTGGCTGATCCCCCCCCACAAGGTAGTGCTACGCCAGGGAGAGGTACTCCATCCCGATCCGCAGTGGCTCCAATTAGCCGTGTGGCACTTGAGAGGATAGTCTTAAGGAAAGGCAACTTACCAGACAGCGTGGTCAGCACAATTCAAGCAGCCAGACGGCCTTCGACAACCCGTATTTACGAGGCATCCTGGCGGGCATTCTGTCGCTGGGCTTCTCGACAACATACTGACCCCACAACAGCCTCGGTACGGGAGGTGTTGCTGTTTTTACAGGCGGGGTTGGACAAAGGCCTAGCCCCAGCCACTTTGAAGAGACAAACAGCTGCATTGTCCACAGTTATCAAGTGCCCTCCTTTTCGAACGCTCTCTCACCATCCACTAGTCAAGGACTTCTTACATGGGGCCACGAACATGCGCCCCCCAACAGTACACCGCTATCCGTCCTGGGACTTACATCTGGTGCTGAAAACGTTGACAGGTCCGCCTTTTGAACCACTGGAGACAGTCGGCCTCAAGTTCCTATCCTTTAAGGTCACCTTCCTCCTGGCCATCACATCAGCTAGGCGGGTCTCAGAAATAGCTGCTCTCTCCATCCGCAAGGACTTATGCATCTTCCGAGATTCCACGGTCGTCTTGCGCCTCGACCCAGCCTTTCTCCCAAAGGTGAACTCCTGGTTCCATCGTGCCCAGGAGCTCGTCCTACCAGACTTCTGCCCGTCGCCGCGTGACGAGAGGGAGAGACGTTGGCACACCCTCGATGTTCGCCGTGCCCTGCACCTGTACATCAGCAGAACGGCCTCGTTCCGCCGCACAGAAGCGCTTCTTGTCTCTTTCAACCCCTCATCCCTTGGTCAAAAGATTTCGGCGTCCACAGTGAGTAGATGGATCAAGGCTTGCATAGCCCTGACATACGAATCAAACTCTAGACCGAAACCGGCCAGAATCCTTCCACACTCCACCAGAAGCGCGGCCACATCAGCAGCCTGGGCCACACAGGCGTCGGTGCTGGACATTTGCAGAGCAGCCACCTGGTCGTCTCTGTCGCCTTTCATCAGACACTATAAGATAGACGTCTATGCGTCTGCCGAGGCGGCCTTCGGTCGCACAGTCCTCCAAAGAGTCCTGGCGGACGAAGATGCGGAGGACAGTCAGCCTCCCACCCGTAGTAGTTAGCTTGGGTACATCCCATTCATGGATAGTGGGAGCAGCGCTCTGGAAAATGGACGTTGACTTACCTGAACGTCCCTTTTCAGGGCGCTGCGTACACTATCCATACCCTCCCTGGCTGAACTGGCTGACTGCTGAGGGGGGAAGGGCACTCCCCTGACTTTTACTTTGTCTTGCTGTTGTGTTGATTGTTAATAAAGTTATGAGTTGTTTCACCTAACAGCCGTTTTTATTCTCTACTCCTTCGTTCAGACTGGGGTTTCATGGGAGTAAGGGGTGTGGCTACAGTAGGGAAAGGGGAAGGTCCCTTGTTTTTTCTTTTTTCTCTCAGTTGTTTGCCAAAGGCTGAGGATTAACCCATTCATGGATAGTGTACGCAGCGCCCTGAAAAGGGACGTTCAGGTAAGTCAACGTCCATTCTCTTTTGAATTGTGATCTTTGCACTGCTATATTGCTTGTAACCAAATCTGGGAATGATCAGTGTGTGTTAGTAGTTTAATTTTAGAAGAGGCTGATCTTTGATGCTGGTTTCTTTCAGAGGTCGCAAGCTTACTCCTCAGGGACAGAGAGACCTGGACAGGATTGCTGGACAGGTAAAATCTACAATTGCATATGGAGAAATTTGACAAGCGGCTTGGGGGTGGGGTGTTACTGCATCAGACCATTAATCTTGCCCCTTAATGCAGATTTAGAAGTGACAGCTTTCTTGTGGCATTTAAAATGGCAATCCGGAAACTTAAAGTAGCCATGTTTCCCTTCTCCCTCCTTAAAATCACAAATAGCCTAATCATTCATGGGCAGACTGAATAAAAGATATCTATTCTTTGCAGAGAATGGACTGATGGCGCATTCTCATTAATGACAATTATGCATTGATCGTATTCTACAAATGACTTCATTATGTAAATAATGTGAATTGTCATGAGTGAATACTCTCCAATTTAAGGGGCATTCATTAATAAGCATGCCTCCCGTTAATCTTTTAAAATGAGTTTTCACTTATATTGGAAGTACTGTTAGGTTAAATCATTCGATGCGGTAAATTTTAACATAGAAAATCCTGCATTTAGGCACAGGTGTTGGGAGATGGGTTTTAAAAAGTGAGAAAAAAAGGGACACGAAAGAAAAAACAGCAAAGGGGAAAAGCACAAAAACAACCCAACTGGAATTGCCTGAAGGCTTCTTATCCATGTCCCCATCTATGTAAATTGTTACACTGTAAAGTTAGCAGAGGATGACTATGTTTCATTGTAATCATCCATACATAAATCTGTTGTCTTAAAGCAACTCTTTCATCTGTTGCAAGAAACACCAGGTCTTCAATCCACTAAATAACAGGCCTTGAGTCTAGTTTAATGAAAAGAAGGAGTAGGGGGTGACATGATAGCCGTGTTCCGATATCTATGAGGCTGTCACAAAGAAGAGGGGGTCAAGCTATTCTCCAAAGCACCTGGGGGAAGGATAAGAAGCAACAGGTGGAAACTAATTAAGGAGGGAAGCAACCGAGAACTAAGGAGAAATTCCCTGACGGTGAGAACAATTAATCAGTGGAACGACTTGCCTCCAGAAGTTGTGAATGCTCCAACACTGGAAGTTTTTAAGGAGAGATTGGACAACCATTTGTCTGAAGTGATTTAGGGTTTCCTGCCTAAGCAGAGGGTTGGACTAGAAGACCTCCAAGGTCCCTTCCAACTCTGTTCTTACTCTGTTACTGTGATGATCTAATGTAAATGTGATTTTATTTATTTATTTATTAAATTTATATGCCGCCCTTCTCCCGAAGGACTCAGGGCGGTGTACAGCCAAAATAAAAACCAACAATATAAAAGTTTTTTTTTAAAAAAAAATGATCATTACATACCTGCATTTAATACAGGTTTTGCATCGTGACAAAAAATGGCTTTTAACCCTTGGCCTGTTTTCTTCTTCCATTACCACAATGTTACACTCTTGGTTGTATATTGCAGGATGGGGTGAAATAGGTCTCTGTACTTTTGATTTAGATGAGGCAGAAGATGAGGATAAGAGGAAGAATTCTCGAAATTAACCCTGTTATATTTTCTCATTTACCTTGATTTAAAGCAGGGATTTTGCCTACTTGAGAATTCATCAGGATTTTTTGGTATATACATTCTATAGAGTTGGGTTTTTTAAAAAAAAAACATCAGAAAGGATGTCTGGAACTCACACAGGAACTAAAAATCAATAACACTTGAAAGGCAGCAGATTGCTCTCTCCCCCCCTCCCCCCTCCCCCAATGATCTTAACTTCCTTAAGAATCGGACAGCCTTGCTTTTAAAGCTGTGCAAGCAAAAGCAAAATAGATAATAAATGAGAGTTGGAATCAGCAACTTGTAGGAGTATTTCCGAGCAGCCTTTTTGCTGGGGCCTAAATGTACCCCTAAAGACCCCACTCTATGAATCTCATTAGAAAGAGCTGCATATTGCATCACCGTTTTGCTGTTAAAACTTGTTCTTGATCATCTGTCCCTCCATAAAATTCTTTTTAACAGCCCCATCGCCGTTTGATAAAGTGCCGAGGTGATTGCACGTTAACTAGGTCTGTGTACTGTACAATGTACTGTTGGCGAGTTATTTCTTAACAAATTACTCCCTTTACGATTGCACAGAGCGTGTCCAACAAACACCAGAATAAAGATCGTGCATCTCTCGCGCTTAACAGCTTTTTCCTCACTGCTAATTGTCAAGCTGAAATGTGAATCAAGTCAAACATCTTGATGCTTTCTTGATCACTCCTGAAAATGCCTGTAGCAGCCCATATAAAGATCTGTTGTGGGTTCCTTTAGTGGACAAGGCAAATGAGCCTTTGCAGGAAAGAAAGGATGTTTACCTGCCCTAAGAATGCTTGTCTTTCTCTCCAGTAACACAAGGTTTCACAAGTGACTCCAAGGTTGACATCAGACCGACATCAAGTAAATTATACTCCAGTCGAGGAATTGCCAAACAAACCAATAGTAAACAGCCCAACCAAAGAACCTCTAAGATCACCCCCACCAACACTGAAAGGGCAAGCTACTAGAATATAAACTGAGACCAAACTCAAAGAGCCTGAGTAGTGTAGGGCAGTGTTTCCCAAACTTGGCTATTTTTAGGTGCATGGACTTCAACTCCCAGAATTTCCCAGACAGTATGGCTGGTTGAGGAATGCTGGGAGTTGAAGTCCATACATCTTCAAAGGGTCAAGTTTGGGAAACACTGGTGTAGGGGAGTAATGCCTCCTACAAAGGCAGCATTTAAGATCCAGCTGCTGCAATTACTTGCGAGTTCAATCCCAGGCAGGCTCAAGGTCGACTCAGCCTTCCATCCTTTATAAGGTGGGTAAATTGAGGACCCAGTTTGTTGGAGGCAATAAGCTGACTTTGTATAAATATAAATATACAAAAGTATGAAGGCTATTGCTTAACGCATTGTAAGCTGCCCTGAGTCTCCGGAGAAGGGCGGCATATAAATCAATTTTTTAAAAAAAAACCCACTCCTTACTAGGGGTGTTACCTTGTTTGGGTAATAAAATGTCTGCAAGAAAATGGTTAAGCTCAGAGAAGGACCCTTCAACACAAAGCCAGAATATAATTGGTTCACCGTGGCTTGTTCAACAAAGAGCACGATTCAAATACTTGCTTTGAAGCAAGGTGTAACCGGTATACATAGTTAAGACTCCTTTACCTATCTTGATAAATTGTGTTGGAAGCTGGTGGGTGATGACCATGAGTTAAGGTGTTCTTAGCCTGTGGACACATTTTTCTATTTTCCCAGCAGTAAATTGCCTGAAATGCGATGTTTGTGACCTTTTTGTCAAACTGTTAATCAAAAGCAAGGGGACATAAAAACCAGATTGGAATTAAAGCATTCATGCTATAGGTGGATGGTATTTGAATTAAGGCAGTTGCGGAAATGGTCCTTTGAATACTGGGAAGTTGTGCACGGGTTTTTATATTTGTTCATAAATCATTTGAATATGTAAATACATTTAAAATAGCTTTTTTCTTCTTTCCTAGGTGGCAGCTGCGAGCAAGAAACATTAAAATGGAGTTCAGTTTAAAAATAAAGTTCTTTATATGCTGAAGCTGAATGTTTTCTTTTTTGTGAAAGACTATTTATCCTCATCCCTTACTAACCCTATCATTTTCTATATAATTAAGGTGTAATTATAAATGGCCTTCCTCTGTTCACATATTTATTTGACACCACAAGGACAAAAAACTTAGAATTCAGAATATATATATATATATATTGTTAGCTATGAATTCTCTGTATTTACACAAACAATTGTAGCTTTGTGCGAGTATTTACTGCTCTTTTTAAAATAATTGCCTCCTTGGTAACCTGTGAGTTGAGCGCACTTCTGTGCCGTAATCTTTAATTGGTAGATTAACAGATAAATTGTTTGCCAGTCAATCTTAACTGGAGAGGGCAAAATCTAATTGGAACTTTGGCTTAAAAGATTTCTGTTTTTAAGGGCTACTTTCAAAAAGGCCTGGAAAATAAAGCTGGTCTTTCTGCACTCAAAACAAGCCAGGTCAATATTTTCTTCCATCTCGCAGATCTAAACATCGATCAGGAATCAGAAGACTTATAACTTTTTAGTTGAAAATCCTATTTCTGAGCATCGTTTCTCAACCTTGACAATATTTAAGATGTGTGGACTTCAACACCCATAATTCCCCTGGAATGGGGGGAATTCTGGAAGTTGAAGTCCACACATCTTAATATTGACTTAAAAAACACTGTTTCTGGTGGTTCTGTATATTGCTCTGTTTGGAAAACTGATACCTAAGTGGCTTTATTAAATCATTTTCAAATGGCATCTCTATTCCACCATGCAGTTCTCATTTTGTTTGCATAATCTTTTTTTTTTTTTTTTTTTTTTTGCTGCAGGGGGAAAAAATTATTTTGTCAACAGCTTTTTACATCACCCAGTGTGACAGTCCTCTCTGACGGCCGATTTTATCATTTCTGTCTTCTGCTTTTACCTATCTTTAGTTTGTCAGCTTTCGTTTTTTTCAAAATAGGGACCCTAAATGTCAAGAGCACAAGAGCGCCTTGTGCTCTTCCTTAATTTCACCCCCTCTAAATGCAGCACATCTGTATATTCTTAACAAAAACCACTGGCTTGGAGAACACTGGATAAGATACTGTTTTGGATTTTTTTAAAAAAAAAACACGGTTTCATTTTTCCTCTGGGCCTTCCAAAGAAAAATATCAGCTTTCAATATCTGTTTTCGTATCCCATCTTTACAGAACAGCTCTGGCACTGGCTCTTTCAAAGAACATAAATTACCTTCCCTTGGAGACTGCACGAGGGGGGGGGGGGCTAACCCCTGGGGTTTTCTTCCCCCTCAAGCTGATGAATGATTTAAGAGATCTGATTCTGGAATCAAAACGGCCTCTTCTCAGCCTTAACTGTAGCTTTAAGGATGGGGCTGAAGCTGCCCCACTCCCCCCCGAGTGTTCTCCGTAGCTTGATGCTAATGCGTTCTTTCAGAATCTCTCAAGAGCTCAGCATTTTACAAACTCAATTAAGAATTTGTGCCACTCCTGGGAAAAACGGAGATATCTCAAGATGCCGTGCAGTCGAGATGAGGACACAACGGAGAAATTGGGTCATGTACACAAAGCTTGCTCAACTTACAGCCATTCATTTAGTGACCATTGGAAGCTACACAACAATTTCTAAGGAAAACTCCAGGGGATTGGAGTCTGCTGATACAAAAACCACAATTTCCTGTACTAGAAAAAAAGGCAAACGGATTTACCACTGGTTTTGTGTACATCTACTCCTCAATTTACAACCATTTGCTTAGTGACTTCAAAGTCACAATGGGGCTGTAAAAAGTGACAACAGGTTTTTTCACAACCATTGCAGCATCCCCATGGTCAATGATCAACTATTAGGATGCTTGGCAACTGGCATGTACTTATGACGGTTGCAGGGTTCTGAGGTCATGTGACCCCCTTTTGTAACTTTCCTAGCTGGCTTCTGACAAGCAAAGTCAACGAGGAAAGCCCGATTTACTTAACTGCATGATTCACTTAACTGCAGTGATTCATTTAATAACTGGAAAAAAGTGTGTAAAATGGGACCTGAATTGTCTTGCTTTGCAATGGAAATTTTGGGCTCAATTGTGGTCGTAAGTCAAGGGCTATCTATATCTTTTATAGCCTTTGGATGCTTGATAAACAGCCCATGGAGAAACAGATCAGATTTTTCTCATTTAAATGTTTCCTTCTGCAGAACTGGATATTTCCACTATTGGAACCATCCTTCCATTTTGGAGAAGTTTCTAGCACTCTGGCAGCAACCCTAATCTTAATGGTTGGTAAAGGTTCCCCTTGCACATATGTGCTGGTCGTTCCCGACTCTAGGGGACAGTGCTCATCTCCGTTTCAAAGCTGAAGAGCCAGGACTGTCCAAAGATGTTTCTGTGGTCATGTGGCTGGCATGACTCAACGCCATAGGTGCACGGAATGCTGCTACCTTCCCACCAACCATTAAGGGATGCGGTGGCTCCGTGGCTAAGATGCTGTCCCTATTTTTCTACTTGCATTTTTTATGCGCTTTCGAACTGCTAGGTTGGCAGAAACTGGGACAAGTAATGGGAGCTCACCCCTTTACGCACACTAGGGATTCGAACCGCTGAACTGCCGACCTTTCGATCGACAAGCTCAGCGTCTTAGCCACGGAGCCACCGCATCCCATAATGGTTGGTAGACTGAGCCTATTAGATGCTCCGTTCTTTAAACTTGATGGGAAAGGAGACGATACTTCATACCCACTTGGAATTCTTCTGATGTCTACAGAGAACAAAGTGTGTAAATCGATACTTACTTCACTCTAGAGGTTGGTGGTCATAACTTCAAACACAAAGTAGCAGGTGGTAACCCCTCTCAGCATTGCTGATTTTGAAAAAGCTAAGCAGGGTCAGCCATGGCTTGTAGTTGCATGGGTTTCTCCCCCCACCCCACTCCCCATTTGGAATTACATTTTTAAAACTCCAATTAATTGATCGGAGCAGTGTTTTTCAACCTTAGCAACTTGAAGATAATTGAATTTCTGGGGGTTAAGATACTTTCACATTCCTTAAAGTTGCTATGGTAGTAAAATGCTGGATCAGAGAGATGAGTAAGCGTCTTCCGGATGATTGGGATATACTTCGTGTCTAAAGTATCCTAGCTTATCGAAGAGGGATTGTTGGCATGCTTAGGAGCGCACGTGAGGCACGGCGTGAGGATCTCAGTTAATGGCAGAGTTCATGAGCCACCGTCATTATAACTGTTTAGTAATGAATGCCACCGTTTTCAGTCATGGAGGGTCACAGGGTAACTGGGCAAAACAGCTGAACATTCCTCGGAATTTGGAGAAAACATTGGAGGAGAAACGTTCCGTATCTACTAAGTAATTGTACACAGCTAGTAGGTTAACTCCCCATTTAACATTTACAAAGTGCAATTTAGGAATAACCTCTGGAGGTCCGTGAGACTACAATAGAATTCCTTGTGATACTGGGTCTCGGCTTTTGCACCCTTGTTCAATAGGATAGGATTGTGATTCTACAGCGATTAGGTAGCTTGCAAGGGAATTTTTTTTTAAAAAATAAGGTTGGTAATGGGTAAGGTTATTTACCAATAAGTGCACATCTAAGCATTACATGTATGGCATTAGATAATAGCTGAGCATAATTCTGCATTAATAGAAATCTGGGCTCCAGATATGGGAACACGGGCTGCATAAATGTTTTAGTAATGATGGCCTTACTCTTAACATCTCTTATCCTTTCAAAGCCAAAACAATTTGGGAGGAGGGGGGAATGCAAAGATGCTCAGATTTCTGTACTGTCTTTCAGTGGAATAATTCTTGGTCTGGTTTTGGGTGACGAGAGAAGCAGAGATGATATTCAGCTGGTTCAGACTGGTTCACCAGAGCCAGTAGTGGAAATCGTGGGTGGGGTATTTATTTTTGTATTTGGGACTTCTGAACGTTTCCCAAGAAAGGCCTTTGGCAGTTTGCCTAATTGGACCAAGGTTTGCGATAGGACTGTGGAATTTGTGTTGGGAGGAATTTGCTTTAACTTAGTTGAATGACGCTGGGAATGAAGTCATTCTCAGCTGTTCGAATAAAGTTCATTTTTTCGCTGACTGATTTTCCTACTACTTACTTGGGCCTGGGTCACAACAGTTCTGACCAGTTCTGGAGAACCGGTAGCAGAAATTTTGAGTAGTTCGGAGAACTGGTAGTAAAAATTCTGACTGGTCCCACCCCCATCTATTCTCTGCTTCCTGAGTCCCAGCTGATCGGGAAGAAATGGGGATTTTGCAGTATCCTTCCCCTGGATTGTGGAGGGAATGGAGACTTTACAGTATCCTTCCCCTACCACGCCCATTCAGCCATGCCCACCAAGCCACACCCACAGAACCGGTAGTAAAAAATTTTGAAACCCACCACTGGGCTGGGCACATGTGTGGAAGGTGGGTGCGTGTGAGAACTGGGTGCGCGTGGGACAAACCAATAGTAACAACTTGTTACTATTGGTTCGTCCTGCGCACGCCCAGTTCTGCTGGAGAGAAGCCAGAAGAAAAAAACAAAATCAGGTTCAGAAATGGGCTGGATCCTGACAGAGAGTGAAGTGGGAAAAAAAATTCCCAAATTTTACCAATGAATTCCTGCAGAGGAAGAATTGGGCATCAACTTAAAATACTACCAACCGCTCCATTATAAGCCTCCCTTCCTCTTGGTCATGGGATCTAGAGCAGAGCTACGATTATATTCCTTTTTTATGACCCTGTAATCCCTTAATTCAGGGTAGAGTCAGAGAGATAGAGAGATAAGAGCTGAGCATTTGCTGACCAGATGCCCTTCCTGACACCTACACAGAGTCTGCAGCACATGTTTTTTCTTGGCGCCCTAGGAGACAAACATCTTAATTTATAGGGAAAATTCAGGGCAGTTAGATGGAGCTGAGCATTTATTGACTGGATGCCCTTCCTGACACCTACACAGAGTCTGCAGCAAATATTTTTTTCTTGGGGCCCTAGGAGAGAAACATCTGCTGCTACCTAGGATTGAATTCTCAACCTTCTGAGTTGGGAGGGGAGCATCTCCACCACTAGGCCACCACTAGAGCAGAGCTCCATCACTCTAGGCCCCTAGAGCAGAGCTATGATTAAAGAGTGGGGAAAAAATCTACATGATTGCTTTCTGCAACCTTTTCTGATTCTTGTTTGACTCCTACACTTTGGCTAAAAAGGATTCCCTCGTTGGTCTTCAAGGATGCCACTAAAACTTTTTCTGGCTAAGACAGTTGACAAGCGGGGCAGAAGGAACCAGAAATGTCAGGAATGTGCGGGTATAGGAGCCCCAGTTCTGCAGCTTTGCAGCTAAACTGACTAGCAAAGCGTCAAGAGGAGAGGAGGAAGGAACTGAGCTTCTTGTTATTAGGTGTTTGTCATTTGTTTCCGTCAAAGACCGCCGAAGATAGACTTCTGATCTTGACATAGCTAATGAGTAGAGCTCTGGTGAAGCCAGGGTTTAGCCTCCTGGCTAAAAGGGTTCTCAGTTAAAAGCACTTTGGGTTGCATGAAAAATTGGTTCTCAGAAGCCTGGACAAGACCTGCTTGCTAAACGCTGAACGGGATCTCTCGGCAAGCAAGTCCGGAGATGCTTGCGCACGGGAGTGAGGGGAAATTGTGTGGAACGGGTTTTTTTTAAATATGCTGCAGCCTCTCCTCGGCCGCCTTTGGAGAGAGAGAGAGCCCCTTCTGGAAATAATTAGAGCTGCTAAGAATGGTTAATTCAATATACCTAGCAGCGGGGGGCCCGATAGGCCTTTCCCCCCCCCACCTGTCGCTCCTTCGCAACCCGTAAAGAGGCATGAAAATGGGGAGATTTACAGCCTTCAGCATGGAGGAGCATTGCAAATATTTTTAAAATGGCGCCTTCCTCCAGCTACGGCAACAAAGCCGTTGCCTTGCGAATACAGTTGCAGGGGATCTGGAAACAGACCGCATGCAGCAGCTGTTGTTTACCACTGCATGGCTTGTGTGTGTGCGTGCGGGGGGGGGGGAAGGGACACGACTGTTGCGGGTGAGATTTATGTGGGGTGGCAAAAGAGTTCTGCAGGGGCCTTCTGGGTGCTGCCTTTTAATGATACCCTATAAATCTGGGGAAGAGATGCAGTGGCTCAGTGGCTAAGATGCTGAGCTTGTCGATCGAAAGATTGGCAGTTCAGCGGTTCAAATCCCTAGTGCCGTGTAACAGGGTGAGCTCCCGTTACTTATCCCAGCTTCTGCCAACCTAGCAGTTCGAAAGCACGTAAAAAATGCAAGTAGAAAAAAAGGGACCACCTTTGATGGGAAGGTAACAGCGTTCCGTACACCTTTGGCGTTGAGTCATGCCGGCCACATGACCATGGAGACGTCTTCGGACAGCGCTGGCTCTTCGACTTTGAAACAGAGATGAGCACCGACCCCTAGAGTCGGGAACGACTACCACATATGTGCGAGGGGAACCTTTACCTTTATCTTTATAACTCTGGGGTGGGTCTTGGATTGACAAGGTGGCTGCCTCTTTGCCTTCCATTTAAATCAGACCTGGGGCATTTTATGCCCCTCTGGCCCTTTGGCTCTTTCTGTCCAGATCACGTGAGGTCAGTCAGAAACTAGAAATCAAATGTTAATACAGGTAGTCCTCAACTTACAACAGTACATTTAGTGACCAAAGTTGCAACAACGGCACAGAAAAAAGTGAACAACGGCACAGAAAAAAGTGACTTATGATCGTTTTTCACACTTGCGACTGCTGTAGCATCCCCAGGTGATCAAAATTCAGATATTTGGCAACTGACTCCTATTTATGACGGTTGCAGTGTCTCCCTGGTTGTGTGATCCTCTTTTGTGACCAACTGACAAGCAACGTCAATGCGGAAGCCCAGATTCATTTAACAACCATGTTACTAACTTAACAACTGCAGTGATTCACTTTACAACTCTGGCAAACTAAAACCGGGCAGAATTGATTCAGCAAATGTCCCTCAGCGACAGAAATTTTGGGTTGAATTGTGCTCATGTCGAGGATTACCTGTTAAGTGTACGCCACGTATACAATATAACAGCATTGCTTTTAATTTGCAAGCAACTGCTATTTTTTTCCCCAGTTCACATATGTACATGTATGCATTCCATGAACCTTCACAGCCCTACAGGTTTGGCCCGCCACAACAGTCCCAGTTTTTGATGTGGCGGCCCGTTGGGAAAATTAATTGCCTGCCCCCGATTTAAATAATTAGAGCTGGAAAGAAGGAACAAGGAAACAGGGATAAATCTTCATCAACAAGGCAGGATCATGATTCATTCTGTAGTTGTAGCCATCATCAACACACGGCATGATTGAGTAAATGGCTCCAATGATGTTTTGAACATCATTATGGTTTCATTGGGATTAGTCTGGCTTAAATACCAAGGTGGGAAGGATGCAGGAGAGATTTCAAATGAGCAGATCTTCTTGCCAACGGAGCTCGGGCAAAAAAATCGGGGTTGCTTCCTGCATTTGGATTGGGGAGACGCTCCCTTCCCAGTTTTAAAATATCACCAGGCTGAAAAGTTTGGTTCCTCGTGATTAGGAACTCAATGCTCAGCCAAAAGAAGACATTAAGGCACGAGCGTTCCTTCTTCCGCTCAGAAAGACATGGTTTTTTAATTTGACTTTCAAATTGTCATGTTCAAGGCCCAAAATGTGTGCTGCTTGAACCTACAGGCTTCTGATTTTCCGACGGAGCTGACATTTAATAAGAGTGAGCATGACATACGTAGAGTTGGTACAAGCTAGCTTGTGAAGGGGGCATGGTTGATTTTCAAGACAATTCCCTCCGTAGAGATTGAAGACTGTGGGGTTTGAGGTGATCCACCAGGTGGCAGTCGAGTGAATCTTTTTGGGTCTGTTTACCCCCATAAGGAGATTTTAACCCCCTAGGGTTTAGGGCAGTTCTTCCGGCTGTGGGGTCTTTCAGTAGCTTGCAATCAACCATGAGAGAAAGCTGTCTCCACAACTTCTGCTGCTTGGTATCTAGCAATGAGAAAGAACCTCCATCAAAAAGGAGATTTGCTATCTAGAGCAAAGCTTTAGAAAGATGTCGCTCCTTGGAAGTCATCTGAGTAAAAACGATCCTTGAATTTTTGTCGCCTGAGGCTGAGTTTAGGGAGCGGGGGGTGGGGGGGAGACTCTGAAAATAGACATTTAGTTGGGTTGAACTCAGCTAGGGAAAAACTGGAGGCTGTGCACAGCCACGAATGATGGAGACTTGAGGGATGAATTCATCTTGACATAGTAAAAGTAAAGGTAAAGGTTCCCCTCGCACATATGTGCTAGTCGTTCCTGACTCTAGGGGGTGGTGCTCATCTCCGTTTCAAAGCCGAAGAGCCAGCGCTGTCCGAAGACGTCTCCGTGGTCATGTGGCCGGCATGACTAAACGCCAAAGGCACACGGAACACTGTTACCTTCCCACCAAAGGTGGTCCCTATTTTTCAACTTGCATTTTTTTTTACATGCTTTCGAACTGCTAGGTTGGCAGAAGCTGGGACTAGGAACGGGAGCTCACCCCATTACGCAGCACTAGGGATTCGAACCGCTGAACTGCTGACTTTTTGATCGATAAGCTAAGTGCCTTAGAGAAGATAGCCAAAGATAGCAATACTTTCAAGAGTTTGGGGCCAGCCCTAACATTAGGAATAGCAACAGCACTTAGACTTATATACTGCTTCACAGCCCTCTCTAAGCGGCTTACAGAGTCAGCATGAGGCTCCCAACAATCTGGGTCCTCATTTTACCGACCTCAGAAGGATGGAAGGCTGAGTCAACCTTGAGCCGGTCAGGATTGAACTACTGGCAGTGGGTAGAGTTAGCCTGCAATACTGCGTTCTAACCACTGCGCCACCACGGCTCATGATTAGGCAGGACACGGCAGCTACTCCACATGGCAGGGGCTGCATGGTTGTTCACAACCGTAAGAGGAGACTCCCAAATCTGTCCTGCATCAGTTGTTCATGTCCAACAATAACTAAAGGTGGCCCTCAATTTACGAACATTCATTTGAATGTTAAAACAGCACTGAAAAAAGTGATTTATTACCATTTTTCACACTTATGACTAGAGTAGCTCCGCATGATCAAAATGTGGATGTTTAGCAACTGGCATGTATTTATGATCAGTGGTGGGATTCAGCCAGTTCGCACCTATTCGGGAGAACCGGTTGTTAGCTTTCTAAGCAGTTCGGAGAACCGATTGTTGGAAGAAATCTTATTTTGTTTTTTTCCACTTTACGGGACTAATCCTGTAAGGAAGGCAGGAAGGAAACATTCTGGTGTTGTTTCCAGCCTAATCTTTATTGCCCCACTTACAGAAACTGCCTCTCTGGTTTACCCTTATTACATTGTAATAGCTAAGGCGAAGCGCCCATCGACGTGAATAATGTTGAGTTGGCCATGCCCACAGTCACATGACCACCGAGCCACGCCTACCCAGGTGGTCATTAGGCAGAGAACCAGTTGTTAAATTATTTGAATCCCACCACTGTTTATGATGGTTGCAGCGTGATCTTCTGACAAGCAAAGTCAATGGAGAAGCCAGATTCGTTTAACCACCGTGTGACTAACTTAACAGCTGTGGTGACTCATTTAACAACGGTGGCAAGAAAGGTTGTAAAATGGGGCAAAACTCCCTTAATGACTGTCTTGCTTGGCAAAGGTAATTTTGGGCTCCATTTTGGTCATAGGTCGATATAAAATTAATGAACTAAAATGTATAAATGAAATAAAATTTAGTTGCTTTAGTCCACCTGGTTGTTGTATTTGGCATGGACAAAGGAACTTGTCCTTGTCCTTGGTCCACAAAATTTCTTCAGCCAGCTCATTCAGACCCTCACATTCATGAACTAATTGTAATCTTTACTATATCCCCAGGAGATAAATCTGTAATATTATCTCCTCCATGGTAAGAAACACTCATTTGTATTAATATATGCATGCTTTGTTTAATTATTCTTGAGAGTTTTTTTGCTATGGTAGTTAGACCTCATTTTTGAATATGTATAATTTATTCAAAGAGTGCTGTATGAATTTTGTGTTTTCAATTGATCGCTTAGAGGATTCCCCTGAGGACGGAGCCAAAATGATATTCATAGTTAATAAATATTAATTAATACATTTAATATTAAATAATAATATTATTAGTTGGTATTTTTGGAGAGCTGGTTTCTCCTCCTTTCTGGAGGGGGTTGCATTTTCTCTTCTATTTGTTATATACATTTTAAGAATTATTTATTAATGGCAGAGGTGGGTTTCAGCAGGTTCTGACCAGTTCTGGAGAACTGGTAGCGGAAATTTTGAGTAGCTCAGAGAACCAGTAGTAAAAATTCTGAATGGCCCCTCCCCAATCTATTCTCTGCCTCCCAAGTCCCAGATGAACAGGAGGAAATGGAGATTTTACAGTATCCTTCCCCTGGAGTGGGGTGGGAATGGAGATTTTACAGTAGCCTTCCCATGCCATGCCCACTAAGCCATGCCACGGCTACCAAGCCACACCCACAGAAGCGGTAATTTAAAAATTTGAAACCCACCACTGATTAATGGGGATTCTTCCGCAACTTTGAAAACTAAATACCCTTCTCTGTTGCGAGCGGGCGGTGTTTGTGTTGAATGTGTTATCTGTCATGCTGCCGACAGAAAGATACTTCGGTTCTCTCTCCTTTCCTTTTGTTTAGCGATTTCTCCTTGTAGAAAGCTTTGCTAATAATGGTGACATTTTTCCTCTAAATTTTTTCTCAGCGGATTGAAGAGCATGTCAGCCTAATTTTTTAAAAAGCATTTTTCTATTCATGCCGCCCGTCCATGACTATGCAGTCTGATATCTTGAACGTACAGTCTTTAAATCTGAAAAAGCGAGATAATGGCGCTTCTCACAAGTACTTTGGTAGATTTGAAAACCCTGAAATTAGACCTTGTAAGAGCTGTGATAGTCACGGTTATATCTTTAAAAGGAGAGGGGGCGAAAATACACACAGACACACTGGATACTTCTTAAGACTTTCAGATGCTTCTAAGCCCCTCAATGTTATGCATTTAATGCACTCCCGGTCATAGAATATTATAAAATGTATGTCCATAACTTGGGGAAAGACTTGGGTTTTGAGAGAAGACGTTTCTTCACGTTGGCTGCTGAGCGTAATTTTAAAGATGCACATAATTTATAAAGCCCACACAAAGGTAATCTGAAAGACGCAAAGTCCTTCGGAAGAAGTCCTTTGGGATAATCACCAACCTTTATCTCCTTTGATACCCTGCCAAAGGCCTTACTTGGCAAAGCCCCATGAAGTTCACAAACAAACAAGAGATGCTGACTGGAAACAGAGTTAGCAACGTTGCTTTCCTGCAAAAAGGCTCAAGTGCCTTTGTTTCTCTTTTAAAGCCTTATGGGGGGGGGGGGAGCAATCATCTCCTGGCCTTACTCTGAGTCGTCCCTTTTGTTTTAGCTGTTCTTGCCTTCTGGCAGCACTGCGCATGCGTGCACTAGGAACAGACTCCTCCTGTTCCTCTGCCTCTCTGCTGTCCGACTCTGGGGGCTCCGGAGTCCGTGCATCACTCCCAGATGGCCCTGGCCCAAGGGTGAAATGCTCCCAGTTCGGACCAGCTCGGGCAAGTAGGTAGCGATGGTGGGCAGTTCGGAGAACCGGTAGCAAAAATCCCTGCCCCTGCCCCCCCACCCCTGTCCAGCTGATCGCGCAACCATCACAGCCTTTTTTTTTCTTTTAAATGGCTCTGACGAGCCAAATTTTAGATTTCACCCCTGCCCTGGCCCCATCTCTGCCTCAGGCGCAGAGCCCTTATCCAGGCCTTCCCCAGACTTCAGGACTGGCCCATGTTCCTCCCCAGCCTCCTCACTGTCCGACTCCACTGCCAGCTCTGCAGGCTGCTGGGGGCCACAACAGAAAACTTCACTAACTCTGAACAGAAAGGAGAACATTCTCTGTGTCTATCATATCTATCATTCTAATCCAGGACTGATTCCTTTTGTGATCAAATACTTGCAAGAAGCTATATAAGAAGAGACAATGTGCCCATAGATTGATGTTCTGTTTCATCAGTGCCATTACTATGTAACTGGTAAACTTGTCCTTTTTCCACGTCATCTAAACAGAATTCTTTCTCAGCCAAGTGTGATTGGACACACAAGGAATTTGTCTTTGGTGCTTATGCTCTCAGTGTACATAAAGAAAAAATAAAATATATTTGCCAAGAATCGTAAGATACGACAGTGATAGTCATAAGATACTAAATAAGCAATCAAATCATACTAGGAAACAATAAAAACAATATAAGTTGTAAAGATACAAGCAACATGGATATAGCCATAAGTGGGAAGAGATAGGTACTAATACGGATGAGAAGAAGAATAGTAATAGTAGTTAATTTAGTAGTTAACTTAGTAGTTAAATGACGGGTCTCTTGGCAATTTTAAGAATTGTGGACTACTCAGAATTCTGGGAATTCTTGGAGTTTATAGTGCACAGGTCTTAAAGCTGCCAAGTTTGGAGACCCCTGATCTAAATCAAGCTTTCTCAATTCACTTCAATTCCCAGAATTCCCCAGCCAGCCAGGATTCTGGGACTTGCTCTCCACTCACCTTAAAGCAGCTGAGATTGAGAAACACTGACATTATTATTATTATTATTTTATTATTATTTATTAAATTTATATACCGCCCTTCTCCTAGTGGACTCAGGGCGGTGTACAGCCAAGAATAAAAGCACTCCAATACAAAATTTAAAATATTAATAAAAAACATAAACTACTAGTCTTCATCATATTCTATGACAATAAAAGGCACGGTGCGTTTTAAAGAATTCTGGGAGTTGAAGTCCACACATCTTAAAGTCTTAAAGAACTTAAAGTTTAGGTTGAGAAACAGCGTGATACTGGACTTTAAAATGGCTCAGGGAAGGCCCTTGCAATAATGGAAGGTTCTGGAAAAAGTGTCGTCATGGTACCGAGTGTCCGGAAAAAAACAGGAATGGGCTTCTCTGGTTTGACGTTAGTACAGAATAGACTGTCCTTTTTAGTCCGGGGGTGGGGTGGGGTGAGGGTGGGGTGGACTCACCCTGGCTTGACTTTTGCATTTTTGTATTTTCAGTTTTGCATTTTTGCAGACACACAGGTTTGGGGTTGTTTACATTTTGTACCCCGTCATGGGGTCTGATTGGTTCTTCTGCCTGCCTGCTGTGTGCGGATTGGTGGAAATTGGAAATTTTAATTCATGGAAGAGCACGTGACAGAGGGGAAAAAAGTAATAATAAAAGGAACTGTCCGCACACACAACGAGAGAGGAACTAATATCTTCACGCTCTTGGTTTACATCTGTTTTTATTTGTTTGGCTGGCACGAGCGCACTCTCCGTGCTGCTCAGGGGTGGATTAATGATCTTGTAAGCACACAGACTGTTCAGTTCGTACAACCGGCGCGGTAAAAAGTGTTAAAACAAATGCCACCTTTCCCACCCACTTCCTGAATTTACGCTTATACCTGCACGCTAATCCTCCGAGATGCCTCGGAATTGAATTATTCTAGCCTAAACTGTGTAGGCGGCTTGTCCTGCTCAACCCCTTGGCTGTCATGTTCAGGAGAAGACAGGACGGAGTGGCCGTCTCGTCTTGGAGCAGCTACTGTGTCCGTACGCCCTGCGCACGGTCACTCACGCCCTTATCATGTCCCGTCTAGACTACTGTAACGCTCTCTACATGGGACTCTCCTTGAAGAGCACTCGGAGGCTCCAACTGGTCCAGAACACGGCCGCGTGGGTGATTATGGGAGCGACTCGATGCACCCACGTGACACCTCTCCTGCGTGAGCTGCACTGGCTCCCAGTGGTCTTCCGGGTGCGGTTCAAGGTGTTGGTTACCATCTTTAAAGCGCTCCAGCGCTTAGGACCTGGATACTTATGGGATCGCCTTCTGCCACCGATAGCCTCCCACCGACCAATGCGCTCCCACAGAGAGGGGCTCCTCAGGGTGCCGTCGGTTAAACAATGTAGACTGGCGACCCCCAGGGGGAGAGCCTTCTCTGTGGGGGCACTCGCCCTCTGGAATGAACTGCCCCTGGGGATACGTATGAGTCCCAACCTGCATACCTTTCGCCGTGCCCTTAAGACTCTGCTATTCCACAGGCTGGACGGGCTTAATAAGAATTCAGATGGAGTGTTTTAAACTTGTGGGTTTTTAACTGAAGGGCCAAAATTATTTAATTTGTCTTAAATTGCTTTTAAATTTTGTATCTCATATTGTTTTATCGTGGCTGTATACCGCCCTGAGTCCTTCAGGAGAAGGGTGGTATAAAATTTTTAATAATAATAATAATAAAAATAAAAAAAATACTGAAAGGTATGAAATGAGGTAAATACCAAAATACAGATAGTCACAGACTTAAAATTGAGCGCAAATATTCCATGGCTAAGCAAGACAGCGTCAAGGAGACAGGTCAAGGGAGAGTTGTCGTCTCTGTTTTACCACTTGTTACTTCACTTGTTAAGTGAACCTGGCTCCCTCATTGATGTTGCTTGTCAGAAGGCCGCAAAAGGGAATCGCCTGACCCCCAGGACATTGCAACCGTCATAAATATGAGTCAAAATTGCCAAGCGTCTGAATTTTGATCATGTGACTGTGGGGATGCTGCAACAGTCATCAGTGTGAAAAATGGTCCTAAGGGTCACTTTTTTCAGCGCTGCTGTAATTGCAAGCAGTCACTAAATGAATGGTTGTAAGTCGAGGACTACCTATAGGCCAGGGATGGCTAACCTTTTTGCCATCGCGTGCCAAAAGTGGGGGTCGGGGGGGGGTTGCATGCACATGGGTCCACACCCATAATTCTATGCGCCCTGCACCCCTCCCAGTGCATGCACATGTGACCCCCCCGCGCAACCCCCACTTTTGGCACGTGATGGCACGGTTGGCCAGTTTTTTGCCCTCCCCAGGCTCCAAAGGCTTTCTAGGAGCCTGGGGAGGGCGAAAACAGCCTTCCACATCACACCCCAGAAGCCCTCTGGAGGCCGGAAACAGCCTGTTTCCTGACTTCCGGTGGACCCATAATATATATATTCCTCTCTCTCTCCCCTCCTCCCCTCTCTCTCCCTCCCTCCTCCTCCCTCTCTCTCTCTCCCTCCTCCTCCCCTCTCTCTCCATCTCTCTTCCTCTCCCTCTCTCTCCCACTCCCACTCCCTCTCTCTCTCCTTCTCCTTCTCTCCCTCTCTCCCACCCACCCACCCTCCCTCCTCCTCCCTCTCTCTCTCTCCCTCCTCCTCCCCTCTCTCTCCATCTCTCTTCCTCTTCCTCTCCCTCTCTCTCCCACTCCCACTCCCTCTCTCTCTCCTTCTCCTTCTCTCCCTGTCTCTCCCTCTCTCCCACCCTCCCTCCCTTTCCCTCTCCTTCTCTCTCCCTCCCTCTCCCTCTCCCTCACACTCTCTCTCCCTCTCTCTCTCTCCCTCCTTCTCTCTCCATCTTCCTCTCTCTCCCTCTCCCCCTCTCCCTCCCCCTCTCTTTTCCTCCCCTTTCCTCTCTCCCCCTCTCTCTCCCTCTCCCTCTCTCCCTCTCTCTTGTCCCTTTGACCACCTGTCAATTATCAGGTCTCCAGGACAGGGTGACCTCTAGCGTGATTGCCAAGGACAGCCATTAGGACAGTTGGCAAGCTGATTTCACAAAATGGCCGTCCTCTTGGCAACCCGGGGGATCTTTCCCCAGCCCTGAGATCTCACTTGGCCCTTCAGTGTGTCTGGAGTGCAGTGTGTCATCAGTGCTCTGCGCTGGCCTGCAGGAGATTTAAGACTCTCATTTGCAATTAGAGGCATTGAACCTATACTCAATACAGAGGACAAACTTTGCTCTCGTAATGGCTTTCTAAATAGGCTTTCATATCGAGAAAGCCACCGCTTATGTGCCAGGAAATGGGGTCCCCAGCGGGCTGTGCATATGGCTGGAAATGGCTCCGGTGAGAAGCTGACGACAAACCTTGTAAAAGGATCAGAACGGTGGCTGATTCCAGCTTTCAGAATATTTTTCTAACAAGAGCTTTATATGTAGAAAGAGTGCAGAGAAGAGCAACAAAGATGTTTAGGGGACTGGAGGCTAAAACATACGAAGAACAGTTGCAGGAACTGGGTATGTCTAGTTTAATGAAAAGAAGGACTAGGGGAGACATGATAGCAGTGTTCCAATATCTCAGGGGCTGCCCCAAAGAAGAGGGAGTCAAGCTATTCTGAGGGCAGGACAAGAAGCAATGGGTGGAAACTAATCAAGGAGAGAAGCAACTTAGAACTAAGGAGAAATTTCCTGACAGTTAGAACAATTCATCAGAAGTTGTGAATGCTCCAACACTGGAAGTTTTTAAGAAGATGTTGGATAACCATTTGTCTGAAGTGGTGTAGGGTTTCCTGCCTGGGCAGGGGGTTGGACTAGAAGACCTCCAAGGTCCCTTCCAACTCTGTTATTCTATTCTAGTATATGTTTATCCTTTACCCCTGAATAAAGGATAAAGGCAGGTCCATTAACTATGTCTCCTGTATTCCTTACAGACCATAGAGAAAGCGAACCAGACCCTGGGTTTGGAGGTCGTCCTCGATTTACGACTGCGATCAAAGCCAAAATTTCTGTTGCTAAGTAAGAGAGTTTGTTAAGCCAATTTCCCCTCATTTTACGACTTTTCTTGCCACGGTGTTAAGTGAACCATTGCAGTCGTTAAATAAATTTGGCATCCCTACTGACTTTGAGGAAGTCATGACCCTGGGACATTGCAACGGTCACTGCTTTCTGTTGGGGCCCTAATATGAGGCAGATCATATTAGTGGTCCACGGGGTTTAAAATTATGAATTTAGTGATCCCTGAGGTCCAGGTGAGCCCTGGACTAGAAAGTCTCTTCCAGCTCTATTCTGATTGATTGTAGATAGCTGCAGAAAGTAACCATTTGGATTGGAAGGAAAACCCCCTCCCACCCCCAACAATAAAAACCAAATCCAGTTAAATGGAAAGCTAGCTTTCCGACCACAACTGGGGGAAGAAAACAAGGCTACTCACCAGGTGAAAATTAAGTTATGCCGAATCTCAAATAGTAGCGAGAGTCCGGATGACCTTGCTCTAACCCTGTCAATACATCCTGCACCAAGTCCAAGCACAAGTGAAGGAAAATAGCAGATCTCCCGACATTTAATTTATAAATATAGGAACATACCTGCGAATAAGGCCTCTTCTCATGCCAGGGCATATAGCTTGAGGCTTCTATTTTCTCCTCTAATTATACACCGATGGAGTTCTTTGCCATCTGTTCTTATTTATTTATTCTTCAAGAGGCAGCGCTGCAGTTTTTACAACTAGGATATGTACTCTTTCACTTAAAGTTTATGCTGGAGGAGGAAAATAAATAAATAAATAAATAAATAAAACACCCCGGCACAATTCCTCAACAGCAAACAAATCAAGAGCAGACATGGCAGTTCAACTTCCTATGCAGGAATAAGGAGTGTTTTTAACCAGTAGCTGGGTGACTGAGAATCTCCATAGAAAACAGCTGGAGACACACCAAGTTCTCAGTGAGATACAAATACCTTAAGCGTGATATAGGAAGGATGGCTTAAGGACGGCGGGAATCTCCAGGTTAAGGAGTGGTTTATCTCTCAAGAGTAGGGTTGCCAGTTCTGCTTCCAAAAAATAGCGGACAAGTGGGGGGGGGGGGGTTTTAAGTAGTAAAAAAAAAAATTCAATTAAATTATATATTTTCTTACAAACATTTTAACACGTATTAAAATAATCACTTCAAAACTTTACTTAACATTCAAAACATCAAATATATTATAATAATATGTAAAATATTAAATTGCATTTTACTTTGCTGTCGTGTGTTTTTTTAATTTGACTGCGCAGCTTTGATTAATTCTTTGTGTTTAAGGAATAATTCTTTAATTTCAGTACAACGTTGAGAAATATTAAAAAATATACAAAGTTCACTTTGAACTGATGGTACAAACAGTCGGTTACGTTTGTCAGTCCACAAATTTCCCATGACGCTGAAAATTCTTTCAACGTTTGCATTTGATACCGGAATTGATGCACAATACTGGAACGGTTTCAGTAAACTTGGAGTGGCTCTTTCTTGAAAAAGTACGTCCACTTATCAAGGGATGAATCGCCCTGCAGATGAACATAAACTTCTTCTAAGGCAGAAATTTCATCGAAGAGAGTGTTGGGTGGAAGTCCTTCTCGCCATGGTGATAATAACTAGATGTTTGTCATTTCTTCTAAAGTTGGAGGATTATTGCGATCAATTAGATTGAAACAACTTAGCGTTCAATGGATATTCGATCTTTGTCTCATTCTAACTTATGAAAAAAAAGACAAAACGCGATTCTCCTATCCTTATTCTCTTAGACTGTACAGCTTTAGATTACGTACCATTTCATCATAACGCTTTTGAATAAAAAAGATGTCCGCTATTTTGTGAAAAAAAAAAATAGTGAACATAATGTGAAAAAAGTGGACTGTCCGCTTAAATAGTGGACACCTGGCAACTCTACAAGAGCTATACATCTCATCGATATAACTTGCGATTAACTTAGCTGGGCTAGATACAGGTAGTTCTCATGTTCACAATTGAGCTATAATTGAGTTAGCCATGAAAGCCAGCTGGGTGACTTTGGACCAGTGGTGGGTTGCTACCGGTTTCGCCCTGGTTTGGGCAAATCAGTAGTAGCAGCGGTGGGAGGCTCCACCCACCCATCCGGATGTCGTCATAGATGATCTGTGTATGCGTGATCCCGTTGCGAACCGGTAGTAAAAGTAAGTAGAACCCTGTATGTATATATGTCTGACACAGACATATATACATACATATACTCAGAACTACAAATACCGTATTTCTCAGAGTATAAGACACACCTTTTTCCCCCAGAAAAGAGGGTGAAAATCTGGGTGCATCTTATACTCCAAATGTAGCCCCGCCCAGCTTCTCAAATGGAGGTTTCAGAGGCTGAAAGCTTCAGAAAAAAAGCCTCCCAAACAGAGTTTCAGAGGCTTTTTTTTCTGAAGCTCTCTTTTGGATGCTTTCAGAGGCAGAAAAAAAAGCAAGGCACAGAGCTTACAACCAAGGAACCTGTTGCTAAAATTCATCTCTGGGAACAGCTGATCGGGGGTATTCTGGGAGGCCAATCCACCCACCAATCAGCTTTTTTCTTATTTTCCTCCCCAAAAACTAAGGTGTGTCTTATACTCCAAAAAATACGGTACCATCTTAAAATAATGCCATACGTGTAACGTGATGTGCCTTGTGAAGAGCACATCTAAGCAGTAACACTCTGCACCCAGAGCCCTGATTCCAATTCTAATACTAAGGTTCTCATTTGGTTAAAGATAAAACAACACAACGTTAATTGGCTTTAGGCTAGGAGCAGTTCAGAAATACACTTCAAAAGGAAAAGTGCATTAATCCTTCAGAGCTACAATCCATCTTCTTTGTATAATCGGAACTCCAAGCAGCATTTACTGAATGCCACTCGGTGGGCAGGAGGCTTCCCACTCAGTATTTACCAGACCCCAACCTGATTAAGATGGCCACGCAATCCTGTGTCATTTCACACAAGGCCTGGGGTTGCGGTTGAAATGGCAAGCTCGGTCACGGTCTTCACGAGCATTTAATTTGATAGAGATTTAATTCTAAAGGCCTTGGAGAAGAAGCTTAATCCTCAGTGGCAACCCGGACATTTTGTACTGGTACATTTTCGAAAAGGCAAAAAAATTGAGTTTTTTTTTTTAAAAAAAGAACAATAATATAAAAGTCTGTCTGGATTTAGGAGCATGTCTGTCTAAAGGTAGTTTGTAGCATCCTTAACCAGATTGCTATTATTAGTTTCTTGGCAGTTTGTGGCTAGAGACGTATGGCCGTAGAAATAGCCAAAAAAGCAAAATCAATAATGCTAAAAAGATTTACAGTAGGGGATCCAATCTTGTCAACTTTAAAGCCTGTGGACTTCAACTTCCAGAATTCCCCAGCCAGCCTCGCCAAGATTAGATGCCCCTGATTTACAGTACTGAATTAGCAAACCCATCTCAAATTCCTCAAATGTGTTATAAATACATCCTTAGTTTTTGGGAACTATCATTTTTGTCTAAAGCAAGTACACAATACAGGTAGTCCTTGTTTAGCAACTGCCTTGTTTAACCACCATTCAGCTACGACCGTGATGACAAAGTAGCCTCATGACAATCCTCGCATTTACAACCTTCACCGATCCGTAAAGCAATGGAAAGCCGAAGTTGGATTGTAAACAGATTAGTGATTTCACTTAGCGACTGCTTTAACCTAATGACTGAGTTACCAATTGCGGTTACTAAACAAGGATTACCTGTATGTGCTTTAAATCTGGTCTTCTGGAATGTCTTCAAAAGTAAAATAGAGAACATTTGATTTGTTTGTATAAAACAACAGATTAAAAGTTTTCTTTTCAGCTATACTTTGAGGGCAGCTGGACAAGATGTCATTAGCAATCCCGGGTTTTCATTTCCAGTAGAAAGGAAATCGGAACTGAATCTCAGCTGCAAAGATGTGACAACAGCCTCACCTGCTTTTTGCAGTATTGTCAATGTTTCACACCCTGCATTCACACCAAAGAAAGGGTATTGTTGCAGAAATATAACATCAAAGGCAAACACCCTTCAGTGATCCAAGGAGTTCCGTTCAGTGTATAAACTGCTTCCTGTGAGACACACAGGGACAATTTATGCCAATTTATTTAATGACCATTTGTAACCAGGGATGGGATTCAAAAATTTTAGCAAGGGGTTCTTTTCCCAGTTGCTGAGTGGGAGTGGCCATGGTGGGCGTGGCTTACTTGGCCTCCTGCACGATGGGGGGGGCACTTTCACCCTCCCCAAGCTCCGGAGGCTTTTCTTGAGCCTCCGGGAGAGCGAAAATAGCCTCCCGCAGGCTCCAGAGGCCCTCAGGAGGCCAGAAACAGGCCCATTTCCAGAGCTCTGGGAGGCCTGTTTTTTGCTGGCATCCAAAACAGGCCACGTGGAGACTTCTGGGAGGGGAGGGGCGGGGTGGGAGGGACCAGCCAATCCTTGCAACTACCATTTCAGCCAACCAGATGTAAAATTAGCATCTCACCCCTGTTTATAACCCAAGTTACAACAACACTGGAAAAAGCAACATATGTCCGGTCCTCTCACTTATGACCTTGACAATATCCCTGCAGTCATGCGATCAAAATCCAGGCGCTTGGCAATTGGCATATATTTACGATGGTTTGCAGCATCCCTGGATCACATGATCGTCATTTGTGATCTCCCCAGCTGGCTTCATACGAGCAATAGTCAGTAGAGGTGGGTGGATTTGCTTAACAACCACACGATTCCCTTAACAGCCACAGCAAAAGCTGCGAAATCAGCCTCAACGATGGAAGTTCCGGTGCTAATTCTGGCTGTAAGTCAAAAAGATTTCCTGCATTTAAAAGTACAGTGAATGTTTAAACTTTAATTAACCAGGAGCTCTTAATCTCCCTTCTCAATCTGTCTTGCCCCCCCCCCCTCCCTTAAACCTTCTACAAGGAAGAATGTCTTGAGAATTACAGGGGAAAAAATGAGCCTGTGAATCAGGATGCTAGACTGTATGGGGTCGAATTGGCAGAGCATAGTCAAATAATTCCCAGGCAAGAGTTAAAAATGGTCATGATAGCAGGGATGACATGATAGCAGTGTTCCAATATTTGAGGGGCTGCCCCAAAGAAGAGAGGGTCAACCTGTTCTTCAAAGCACCTGAAGGCAGGACAAGAAGAATGGGTGGCAACTAATCAAGAAGAGAAACAACCTAGAAATGAGAAATAGATAGATAGATAGTTATCTAACAGATAGTTAGAACAATTAATCAGTAGAATAACTTGCTTCCAGAAGTGGTGGGTATCCATCACTGGAGGTTTTAAGAAGTGATTGGGCAACCATTTGTCTGAAAAGTATAGGGCTTTCTGCTTAGCAGGAGGTTGGACTAGAACCGTGATGGTGAACCTATGGCACGGGTGCCACAGGTGGCATGCGGAGCCATATCAGTGGGCACGCAAGCTCAGCTCCGATACGCATGCATGCGCCAGCCAGCTGGTTTTCGGGCCTTCTGGGCCTACCAGAAGTCAGGAAACACACTGTTTCCGGCCTCCGGAGGGCCTCTGGGGGGGGGGAGGCTGTTTTTGCCCTCCCCAGGCTCCTAGAAAGGCTCTGGAGCCTGGAAAGAGCAAAAAATGGGCCTATTGAGCCCACTGTGCCATCACGTGTCAAAAGTGGGGGGAGCACGGGGGGGGCAGATCACAGAGTTATGGATGTGGGCACAGGTGCGTGTGACCCCACCACGCTCCCCCCGCTTTTGGCACGGAATGGCAAAAAGGTTAGCCATCACTGGACTAGAAGATCTCCAAGATCCCTTCCAACTCTGTTATGCTGTTATTCTGTCATCAAGTAGCCCATGAACCAGCATCTTGCCACACCGGTTAAATGTGAGTGTGCCGGCATGATGCTTGTGTTCCTGATGTCCTTACATCTGAGAACACATTCTCTGTTTCACCCATCCTCCCTTCGCAGTAATAAAAGCTTTCAGGCCACTGAACACAGCAGAGGGAGAGAAGAAAAATTAATATCTGGAACTTCAGCCAAGTGAATCTTATTGAATTCTTGTTACTGGGCTTATTGAAGAGCGTTTTCAGGGTTGACACAGTTGGTAATGCTGCAGCCTGCAAGAAGATGGATTGGAGTGTTGCTGAGCCAGTTGTGCGATTGTGCGATTGGAGATCTATAGAAAAATAGCAGGCAGCCGTGACCTAAAAACCCAGGTGGGCCAAGATCCTATTTATCTCTTTAGGGCCGGAATATGGGATCTGGCAATTCTGATATTTTTTTATTGATTTCTTTGTATTCCACCTTCATTATGTTTACAAATTGCTCAAGGCATAGAACACATCCCTCTTCAGGCAAGAAAAACCAAATGCACAGGTATGGTATAGGTCAGGGGTCAGCAACCTGCCGAGTTTTGGCAAAAATGTTGTAAATCATGGTTACATGATCTTGGGATGCTGCCCAGGTGGCCATGGGGATAGAAAGCCTGACCATCAGAACTTCGTAACCGGCTCACGGGTACTTTTGGGGCATGGAAATCAGAGGTGGATTCTAGCAGGTTCTGACCAGTTCTGGAGAACCAGTAGTGGAAAATTTGTGTAGTTCGGAGAACCGGTAAATATCACCTCTGACTGGCTCCGTCCCCATCTATTCTCTGCCTCCTGAGTCCCAGCTGATCGGGAGGAAATGGGGATTTTGCAGTAATCTTCCCTTGGAATGGGGTGGGAATGAGGATTTTGCAGTATTCTTCCCCTGCCACGCCCACCAAGCCACACCACGCCCAACAATCCCTGCCCACAGAACTGGTAGTAAAAAAAAAATTTGAATCCCATCACTGGTGGAAATCTATCATAACCTTGAACCGTCACAAGTCAAGGACTACCTGTACAGAGCAATTTGTTCTGCATATCTGTCCAATAAGTACAGTTATAGAACTCTCCTTGTTATAGAAATTTCTCAACTTGGCAGCTTTAAGATGTCTGGATTTCAGAACCTCAGAATTCCCCAGCCGTTGCTTTATCTATCTTGTTTCGTGTACTGCTTCAAGCCTGGCTAATCGTGTGAGTGAAAAGTGTGCAAAATCAGCATCATAGCAGTAAATTCCCAATTGTTTCCCCCTCACTTTTAATTGAGGTTTACCGCTGGCTTCCTGCGACGTTTAAACCAGAATCAACTGCTAGTTTGGGTTGCCGTTATGAGCAGCACTACGGAGTCTCCATTCTGCAGTGGCTGAGAGGGCGGCCATTTGGCGTTATAACGAATCAGTAACCTGGAAACCTCAATTAAAAACCTGGGAATAGCAGCTAAACGGGCATCTGCACATATGCTGAAGGCATCGCCATGCAAACTGAGTCAGGAAGGACTTCAATTTGCTGTTATATTGAGCTATAAATCCACTTGTCCTTCATGAATTTAGCCATGAGAGTCAGCTTCTAGTGGCCAAGAAACCAGGAGGCAGTGAGTTCTAATCCCACCCTGTAGTGGGTTCCACATACTTTCGCTACCGGTTCAGAATTGTGAGCTCTTGCGCACATGTGCAGAGCGTCCGTGATGACATCCGGGTGGGTGGGTAGAGCCTCCTGCTACTGTCACTACCGGTTTGCCCAAAACGGGGCAAGCCGATAGAAACCCACCACTGGTCTCACATTACACATGAAAGCCGACTGGGTGACTTCGGGCCAATCACCAGGAGATGGTGAGTTCTAGTCCTGCTTTAGGCATGAAAGCCGATTGGGTGACTTCGGGCCAAACACCAGGAGATGGTGAGTTCTAATCCTGCTTTAGGCATGAAAGCCGATTGGGTGACTTCGGGCCAATCACCAGGAGATGGTGAGTTTTAGTCCTGCTTTAGGCATGAAAGCCGATTGGGTGACTTCGGGCCAATCACCAGGAGATGGTGAGTTCTAGTCCTGCTTTAGGCATGAAAGCCGATTGGGTGACTTCGGGCCAATCACCAGGAGATGGTGAGTTCTAGTCCTGCTTTAGGCATGAAAGCCGATTGGGTGACTTCGGGCCAATCACCAGGAGATGGTGAGTTTTAGTTTTGCCTTAGGCATGAAAGCCGATTGGGTGACTTCGGGCCAAACACCAGGAGATGGTGAGTTCTAATCCTGCTTTAGGCATAACAGCCGATTGGGTGACTTCGGGCCAATCACCAGGAGATGGTGAGTTTTAGTTTTGCCTTAGGCATGAAAGCCGATTGGGTGACTTCGGGCCAATCATCAGGAGATGGTGAGTTCTAGTCCTGCCTTAGGCATGAAAGCCGATTGGGTGGCTTTGGGCCAATCATCCCCTCAACCCAACCTACCTCATAGGGTTGTTGTTGTGGGGAAAATATGAGGAGACAGGAGCATGAGGTATGTTCACTGCCTTGAGTTACTTATACAAAGTAATAATGGTAGGATAAACATCTAATAAATAAACAAACAAACAATTCATGAACAAGAACGGCGCTTAGCTGAATGGAGAACTGCCACGAAGAGTGTAAGGTCTTTTTTTCACACTGTGGGGTTGATAAAACAAATAATTTTTAAGCTGAGGGGAGAGAACAGAGACTGTAAGAGTGAGTGATGTTTGAGGCCAACAGGGCCATCAAACTGACTGGTACCCACCTGGTACATAATAATTAGCACAGTAATTAGCAGACTAGGAGCATATTACGGAAGTATTTCCCATTGTACTGGGTGAGATGAGGCATATCTCAGTTCTCCTGTCCATAAAGCACTCAAGCTTTGAATTGCTTTCCTGCAAAATCCAATTCTGACAGAATGCTGTCGTCGCCATCTTGACTTTTTTGACCCCTTCCCTGAGGACCTTGCTTGGGAGGGGGGGGGAACTATGTGATGGGAATTCATGCCAGCCCTGATGTCGGTTCACCATGTAATTCCCAAAAGAGGTGAAACAGTTTCTTCAAAAACTTTATTTTGCATTTTTGGAGGGGTATTCCTTCCTCTGTTGGCTGTCCGGAGGGACAAAATGAGTATATGCCCCTTGACAGTAGAATCCCAAGGAGAAAATTTACCTCAGACTGACAATCTTCCCCTTTGGAGCATCGTCTTCTTTCCCTTTCCTCGGCGGGAGCTGTGCACTCAAGGAGCGAAGAAAATATTTAAGTGAAGTTTTATGAGGGATCCCCTCCTGCGCATTCGCTTAATTTGATATGGAATGGCAGTCTGCAAAGATACACATTACCAGTTGGCATCTGCTATTATGCGGCTGAATGTTTCTCGCTAGGTTGGTTCGCCTGCTTTACAGGCAGAGAGCAAATCAAGAGGGAAGTCAGAATAACAGAGTTGGAAGGGACCTTGGAGGTCTTCTAGTCCAACCCCCTGCTCAAAACCCTATACCAGTGATGGTTAACCTTTTTTTGGTGCCGAGGGCCCAAAGTGCACACGTGTGCGTGCCCAAACCCTTAAATCTCTTCTTTAAAAACCTCAAGTGCTGGAGCACCCACAACTTACTGGAGGGGAGCTGTTCCACTGATTAATTGTTCTCACTGTCAGGAAATTTCTCCTTAGTTCTAAGTTGCTTCTCTCCTTGGTTAGTTTCCACCCATTGCTTTTTTTCCTGCCCTCAGGTGCTTTGGAGAACAGCTTGACTCCCTCTTCTTTGTGGCAGCCCCTGCTATCATGTGTCTGCTTTTATACCATTTAACACTTCTCTATTAATTAATCTGGCTGTCCATTTCTGGAAGCAGCGGTGAAATCCAATTTTTTTTTACTACCGGTTCTGTGGGCGTGGCTTGGGGGGGCGTGGTATAGCTTGCTGGGCATGCCTTGGTGGGTGTGGCAGGGGAAGGATACTGCAGAATCCCCATTCCCACCCCACTCCAGGGGAAGGATCCTGCAAAATTCCTATTCCCACCCCACTCCTGGGGGAAGGATATTGCAATATCTCCATTCCCACCCCACTCTGGGGCCAGCCAGAGGTGGTATTTGCCAATTCTCCGAACTACTCAAAATTTCCACTATTGGTTCTCCGAACTACTCAAAATATCTGCTACCGGTTCTCCAGAACCTGCTGGATTTCACCCCTGGGTGAAAGTGAAGGATAACAAGATAACTACTGGTATTAACACTTTGCGTGATCTTTATCTTAAATCTCTGTTAATGCAGCCTAGTTGGGGTACTTACATTGGGGTATTGCTGTTTTAAGACTTTTTTTGGGAGGGGGTGCATCTGGTTTTGCTTCGGGATCAAAAGGAAAATGGAGGAATATTTTAGCTAAAGGGAGAATCCCAGCTCCCCTGGACAGGCCTAAAGAACATAACGGGTTGTAAATGTAACCACAGTTGGACATACTCAGGGACCTTGGCATGGAGTAAGATCAATAGAGTCTTAACCACAGCTAGGCATTATAAGTTAATTATTCCAAACAAATAATATCTTTAGAAGTTTCCAGTTTGTTTTTGGTTGTAGTTCAAGAGCCTCAGTGGTGGCTTGAAGATGCAGTAAATTAAGATTTTAATTCCTCATCTGTGATCATCTACAGCAGGATGACCAAGGCCCGCGGGATGTTTACATCAGTTGTGGGTTGCCCCCGGTTCGGATTGGTTCACAAGAACCGGTAGTAAAACTGGCGGGACGCCCCCCCCACTGCCCTGGATGTCGTCATCAGCGATCTGTCCATGCGCATACGCAGAAGCACACATGCGAGCATGTGAGTGAAGCAAGCACACATGTGCAATCCCGTTGCAAACTGGTAGTAAAGGTAAGTAGAACCCACCCCTGGTTTACATCTGGCCCGCAGGGCTGCCCTGGAAACAGCGAAAGAATGGCCCACAGTGCCTCTGCCAGTGAAAATGGAGCTCAGGAGGACAGCCTTCCCGAGCTCGGTTTTCGCTGGCAGAGGGTTGCAGGAGGCTGTCGCAGCCAAAACCAGAGCTTGGGAGCCCATTTGCTGGCTGAGCACTCAGGCCATCACAGGCATCCCCGACACGAGTGACATCGAGCTAGCCACTGCCACGACCACTCCAGCCCTTCGAGGTCAAATACAACTCTGATGCGGCCCTCAATGAAATCGAGTTTGATACCCCTGATCTACAACATTGGCCTCCAAACTTTTGGGCACCCAGGATCGGTTCCGTGCAGAGACGTTTTTCCATGGACCAGAAGGAATGTGGTTTTGCGTGCTGCCTGCATCCTGCAGATGGGGCTTTGCTTGTTTGCACAGCCTGGTTTCTGGCATGCCGCGGCCTGGTACTGCTCCATGGACTGGAGTCTGGGGACCCCTAATCTACAGAAATCTTCCTTCAGCATTTTGGCAATCTGAGATGGAGATCTCAGAAAAACCTCCTAAGAATTCATCCTCATTTAAACCCTGTCTTAATCTGCAAGCTTTGCCATTTACATCTGTTTTAAGGTTTTTGCACGATCAGGCAAAACTCCTTTTCACATTCAGTGCCTTTTCTTTTTGCAACTTAAATCTCTACCCCGTGTATTGTGCAGTGTTTTAATGTTGCTTTTTTTAACCTGCTGATATGTTCAAAGGTTTCTTTGATCTGCTGTACCTTTGTATGATTTTTTTCCTCCTGTTTCCTAATGGGCTGCTTGACTGAATTCTTCCCTGTGACGGTCAACTGATTTTATTTTCTTTACATTGGTTGCAGGACAATAATTACTGGGCCGGTCCTAAATTAAAAAAGCAAATAAACATAAATGCCACTTATTTTTCCTGACGGGAAAAACCTAGAGGGCATAGAAGCGATGAAAGGAAAGAGGGGCAGGTAAGAGGCCCCAGGAGGAATCTGCTAATCTTTGATACTCCTTCAGGATCTGAAGACCACCTTTTTAGAAGCCCCCTAAAAGGTCTCTGTTGTGTGGTTTCTACTCAGGATGCAAAAATAACCAAGATTAGTCCTGAAACACCAGAGGTTCGTGCTTTGCATCTTAAAGGTTCACATTATGTGGACTTTAGAGGCCACAGTGGCTCATTTTAAGAGTCTAGAATTGAGAGAGATGTTGGCAGGAGGCAAAGCCTTTCTGAATCTCCTATTGACAGAAGTGCCCCCCCTCCCCAGCCTTCAGCACCCCCGTTTCAGCTCTTTTCAGCACCATTGCCTCGGATAATTTTAGGAAAACAGAAACACTCCGTGAACAGCGCTTAGAATTAAGTCCCAATTCCTTGCTTCCTCCTTTGCTTTGCTTTCCTCCATAGGCTCTCCTCGCCTCTGTGAGGAAGCCTGGTGCTCTTTCACTGCTTCACCTTAACCCTTCCATACTACACTACACAACACACACACACACACACAAAGTTCTCAGCTTCTAAGGCTCTGAGTGCATTAACTAGCCGCTTGCCAGAAAGAAAACCAAGAGCTGGTTTATTCCCTGTTTTTTTGCTTGCAACTCCGGGAATGGAGGACTTTGGGTAGCCCAGCCCAACCTGATATAATGCATTAGCTGATGATATACAGGATCAGGATTCTTAAAAAATTGATGTACCTCTGATTTACAGCCACGGTTGTGGATTTCCCCCCACCCCTGCACACACACTTTCTTTGTCCTGTGCTAGGATTATGCTCCTTGATGAATGAGAATATGCAAGACTGATGCATTTCGCTCTCATGAAGGGGATGACAGAGAAGGATAAATGGAACATGTGTTCCTTATCCCACAAAATGGCTTTTCAGCTCTGTTTTTTTTAGCTTTCCTCTAAAAAGGAGGATGTGATTTTTCTCCTCCCTCCTGCCCTACCTCTTCTAGGCCACCCAGCTTTTTTACCCATGGCTGCCTTTCAGTGGTAGGTTTCACATTTTGTTACTACCAGTTCGCTGTGTGCATCTGCCTTCTGTGTATGCGCCCGGCCATAAGAACATCCCTAAATAGGATGGCATAGAGCTGGGGCAGGTGGGCGGGGGTGGGGCAGGTGGGCGGGTGGGGGGAAGTGGGTGGGGGTGGACCACCCATGATTTCTGCTACCAGTTTCTCCAAACCGGTTGAATACCACTTCTGCTGCCTTTGCAGAGAGTGCAATCTCTGAGTAACGAACAAGGAACTTATAAATGACCCTGATTATACTGAGTGGGTGATAAGAACAGTAACATGTGTATTTACTTTATTTTACTTGTATGACATCTATTCCTGGAAGCTCTGGGCATCTCAGCATAAAATATAATAATATCTCCAAAGAGCCCCTGTACAAAAAATAATGAAGCGGTGATCCTATAAAAGGGGAGAGTAACAAGTGTCCCCAATAAAATGTAGGACTGTGGTGGTATATTAGCATATTTTGTACATTGGGCTTTGCTGTGGGGGCTAGAAACTATAGGCTTGTTTGGGGGCACGTCTTAAGTGCCCCCCACCCATTCAATTTCGGCTAAGCTGGAGAGCAACGAGCATATTTTGCTTCCAACAAGGATGTAGGGATTCCATCAAATTAATTGGAATATTTAGGAAGGAATGCCCTGGCTTGGACGAAGGCTATAGAATATTGGTCCAATTATCTTAGGATTGTTTTATCATCCTGATTTTCTACATCCTCAAATTAATGTCCTACCTGAAGATGCTCTGGGAAATGAACCTTGTTGGATGCAAACGAATAGTTCTCTTTCTGATTCATTTTGGTTCAATGCTCTGGAACAAAATGAATATTTACCATAATCCTTATGTCACCAGATCAGTGAAAGATGAGGAAGGCTAGTTAACGTGGTGGGAAAAAAAGAGAAGGATGAAACAGAAATGGCCCAGAAATGCAGTAGATTGATAACTCCCAAGATCAGGGGTGGGTTCTACTTACCTTTACTACCGGTTTGCAACGGGATCGCACATGCGTGCATGCTTCGGTCACATGTGTGGCTTGCTTCTGCACATGCGCAGTTCGCTGATAATGACATCCGGGGCAGTGGGTGGGGCCTCTCACCAGATTTACTACCGGTTCTTGCGAACCGGTCTGAACCGGGGGCAACCCACCACTGCCCAAGATGCAAAGCCTGTTTTATCTCAGGGTAGGAAACCTCTGGAATTGGCTTCTGTCCTTTAATCAAGGGGTCCCCAACCTTTCTGATTCTGTGGATCCGTGACGGTGGCGGTGGTGGTTTTGGCAGTTTAAATCCTGCACATGCGCAAATGAAACTTCACTCGCCACTTTGGGAGCCTCGTTCGTTCCCAACAGTCCGTGGCCTGTTAGCGGTCTGTGGCCCAGGGATTGGGGACCTTTGCTTTAACCCTTCCCCCATGAAAATGGTGGCTGTAGGTCTCCTGGCATTTTCCTTTTGGTGAGAAGACCTCCATTCCATTGAGCTTGGTTGGGGGAATGTTTCTTCAGCATCTTGTGTCAGGCTTGCAAATTCGGAACTGCCCCATCCCTCCTCTGGCTAGGAGTGGAGAGGAAAAAGGAGGTTGTCCCTCATTGCAATTCATGTGGCATGGAAGAGAATCAGTCTCATGAATGTCCTCACAGAAATGGGTCCATTTGGGAGGCAGAACCTGACCACGAGTTCATTCCTGCCAGCCTTTGACATCAATATTTGTAAACTTGAAAAATATAGCAAAGTTCCCCGCCTTTTGTTTTGCTTACTTCTGATTTTTTATGACCTTAAAAATGGCATTCAGGAGGGTTAGAGTCTTCCCTATGAAATTCTGTGGATTTTAGAAATCCACCTGCCATTTTGTAGTACTTTTTGTGGATCCATTTTGTGGATCAAGGAATATGCAGCCCATTCTACATTTGAAGCCTGACTTTATCTATCAAGAATAACTCCCTTTTATGGCTCTGTATTCCCTTAATTTAGGGAAGATTCAAGGCTGTTAGGTGGAGCTGAGCGTTTATTGACTGGATGCCCTTCCTGACACCTATGTGGAGTTCACAGTAGATATTTTTTCTGTGCGAGAGGAGAGAAGTATCTGCTGCTGCCTAGGACTGAACTCTCAGTCTTGTGGATAGGAGGCGAGCGTCTTCATTGCTAGACCATCACAAGGCTCGTTTTACTTATCAAGAATATTTGTCTAGAAATAAGGTTGTCTCAGAGCAGGAGATTGGGCTAGGTGAATATTAGGGGTTTTAAAATACTCTGAGATGAGAAACCAGGAGTAGAATTTTGTGCCTTACTGTGCCAAACTATGATTATTATTGTAATTTCATCAATGTCTGTATTTTGAAAATTGTCCAGCAACTTCAATCCATTATTCGCTGCTGCCTTTATGTAGTTACTACTGATGAAGCTTGATTTTATGGCCAAATAGCTTTATGGGCTCCAATTTTGTATGCTGAGCCTACTGTTCATGACTACTTTTCAAATAGACGCCTTCTCATTTCTTCTTTAGTTGTATAATAAAGTTGGCATATTAATGTGCACAGATTGATAGAAGCGCAGCGTTCGTGCCCATAAAAAGAAACAAGAGATGTTATCTCCTAAGTTCCAATTTTGCCACCCTTCATTTGAATTTGCATAGGTTTCTCTAAAAGATTTGGCAATTGTTGAGCACCAAAACATGGAGTAGTATAACTTCATTGTCATTGTACGTATATACACAGTATACCCATACAACGAAATTCACATAACACCCAAGGACCAGGCCCAACACACATAATAATCCCCAAACACACCGCACCATCACCACAAATTCCCCACCCTTAACCACCCAAACATCCACACAGCAGACCAAGTAATGCTGTCCATGTTGTGGCCCCGTCCTCTGAGCCTATCCCTTTGGAGGAAGGCAGCTCTGAGCAGGAGGAAGAGGAGCCAGCCAGATCTCCCAGCCCTCCCCCTCTGGCACCGGCTCAGGTGCCAGCTGAAAGAGAGCCAAGTAGTGGGGAAACAGGTGTCTCAGATGAGAGTGAGGGAGAGACGTCATTCCTGGACGCACGCCAAAGAAGGCGAGAGAAAAGGGTACTGCAGCTGCGGCGTATGAGGAAATCCTGAGTCATTGGATTGGAGTCACAGGATCAATGACTCACTGGACCACACCCAGAAACATATCTATATAAGACAGTACAGTGGGTCACGAAGTTCGTGACGAACAAAGCTAAACAAACGGAGCAACCTCGTAGTCTTGGAAGCTGGATGAACGGCAAAGCTACGTAGGTGATTTTCTTGTTTGTGTAAACCAATAAAGTCCTTGGCAGACGGTGTGCATATCGCTGCCAAGGTTGAGATAAGAACTGCGGAGTGTGCCAAGTGATTCTTAACCCTCGGCTGGCTGTGTTTTTGTGGGTCTCTGAAGGGGGGGGACAGATCAGTCCAACAGCTCATTGACGGTGGCCCTTTAGTTCATTGTTGAGTACAATTATAGCTCTGGCATAAAAAACTATTCAGAAAACGTGTGGTCCGAGTTCTAATTGTTTTGTATCTTCTGCCAGAAGGCAACAGTCCAAAAAGATTGTAAGCAGGATGGGAAGAGTCTCTGAGAATGTTGTGCAACTTCCTCAAAATGGAGGATGGAGTAGGATGGAGAAGATGGTGCAAGGGAACATGCTAGATTTAGTAGGGCAATCTTGCCAAGCTGGTATTTTTCAGGTATGTTGGTTTTCAATCCCTAATTAGGACCAAGTTAGCTGAGAATAATAAATAAAAATGGTGGACAGCGTATCTGGACACATCAGGTTGGAGAAGCAGTTTCATTCTGAGGGGTGCTCTCTGAGTTTGCTTGTTTTATTGCAGATGTTTCATTACGAAACCAGGTAACATCATCAGTGCTAGAAGGAAGTGGCATTTGCTCTCATTTTATATACTAGTGACTTTCCTTATCAATATTGGTGGCAGTGGTCTTGGTGGTTCCTTGATTAGGCTGTTGTTTATTGTTAACTTGTTTATCTGAGTTGATCGTTCCTTGATTGGGTTGTTGTGACCTAGGCTTACTGAGTAATTACAATACACAATTAGTCCCAAACAAACCTATTTTATTGTAACAGCTGAGAATTACGTTCATTCCCAGCTGCGTCTCAATTAGTTGCAAAACAAATCATTCGGAAGAAGTCCTTCGGGAGTATCACCAACCTTTATCTTCTTTGATACCCTGCCAAAGGCCTTACTTGGCAAAGCCCCACGAAGTTCAGAAACAAACAAGAGATGCCAACTGGAAACAGAGTTAGCAACGTTGCTTTCCTGCAAAAAGGCCCAAGTGCCTCTGTTTCTCTTTTAAGCCTTATGGGAAGGGCCAATCATTCAAATTCAAAGTTTATTCAAATTTGTATACCACCCTACTCCCCGAAGGGACTCAATCATCTCCTGGCCTTACCCCCAAGTTGTCCCTTTTGCTTTAGCTGCTCTTGCCTTCTGGCAGCTCTGCGCATGCGTGCACTAGGAATAGGCTCCTCCTGTTCCCTTGCCTCTCTGCTGTCCAACTCTGGGGGCTCCAGAGTCCATGCATCACTACCAGATGGCCCTGGCCCCATCTCTGCCTCTGACGCAGAACCCTTGTCCGAGCCTTCCCCAGACTCCAGGACTGGCCCATAGTCCTCCCCAGCCTCCTCACTGTCCGACTCCGCTGCCAGCTCCACAGGCTGCTGGCAGACCACAACAGGGGTATTGTTTATTTTATGATGGTTGGTCTCATGTTATCTTGGTCCATCTGGGTGTTGATTGTTAATGAGGAGGTCTTTGGGTCTTTTTCTTTCCATTTTCAATTATTTCTTTTGAATGGTGTGTAGATGTTGTTTATTTTGTGTGCCTGTTGATGGCCAATTTGTCTGAGTGCCAAGCTTCCAGGAATTCTGTTTTTTTCGGACTTGGCTTGGTCGAGGATGCTTCCCATTTGAAACTAGGGTTAAATTTGTGTTGTGAAAAATGTGTTGCAAAATTTTGTTCCATTTTGTACCACGCCGGTGTGGATTTAAAGCCTTGCTCAGCCCCAAAGACAGATGACAGGACACTTTAGGAGATTGAAATCTCTACAGCTAAGCCCTGATGCAGAACTTCACAGTGGTGTCAGCTAAAAGGAGAAGTTTCTCAGTTCAATGATTCAGACCATCCTATTGTCCCTCTACACATCCCATTGAGCCGTACTCATAGACGGTACAGAGGACTGTACCAATTCACGTTACAGATGTGGGGAACACATGCCTTTTAAAGAAACTCTGCAATATAAATGCATCTTCTTTTTTTTTTAAAAAAAAATACAAATATAAAAAAGTAGACAAGAGGAAGAGGCTGAATTACACGTTTCCTGCCTGTAGGACTGCATTGCTGTGTGCAGGGAAGCATTTGGTTTGAATGCATGGGGGCTTTCAAAGAGATGCCCCTCTACCTGCAGTTTGAGTGAGGATTTTGCTCCTTTCTTCGGCTTCAACCTCACCCCCCTTCAGGGAGATACCAAGGGATATAATGTCCAGGAACTGGCTATAATAGGACTCAGTTTAGGATGTTTTTTCCCTCCCTGCCATTTTCCACAGAGACTGAAATCTTGAAATCTGAAGTGTTGTTGCCTTTCCTCTGTAAAACACATACACACACACACACACACAGAGAAATACAGATGCACACACACACATATATATGAATACATATACATATATACATAAAACACCGCACTTCAAATGAAATACTGCCTACTAACCAATGTGGGCTTTGTCTTTTCTTTGTGGGATTTATTTTTAATAGGTCTAATTTAAATGCCACCATTTTTTTAGTCTAAAAAAACAAGCCCTTAATTGTTTTTAAAGGACCTTTTCTTTAAGCAGACAAATACTTTATTGCAGGATCCAATATAACAAATACTTTTTATTTATTATAAAAAAATACTTTATTTTCTCTTCCTCCCTCTCTCCTCCCTTCCTCCTCCCTCCCTCTCTCCATTCTTCCTCTTCCCACCCTCTCTCCCTTCTCCCTTCTCCTCCCCTCCTCTCCCCCTCCTCATCCTTCCCTCCTTCTCCCTCCTTCTCCCTCCCTCCCTTCTTCCTCCTCTTCCTCCCTCTCCCCCTCCTCTTCCCTCCCCTCTCCCTCTCTCCTCCCCTCCTCCTCCCTCTCTCCTCCTCCCTCTCTCCCTCCTCCTCCCTTCCTCCTCCCTCCCTCTCTCCATTCTTCCTCTTCCCACCCTCTCTCCCTTCTCCCTTCTCCTCCCCTCCTCTCCCCCTCCTCATCCTTCCCTCCTTCTCCCTCTCTCCCTTCTTCCTCCTCTTCCTCCCTTTCCCCCTCCTCTTCCCTCCCCTCTCCCTCTCTCCTCCCCTCTCCCTCCCTCTCTCCTCCCTCCCTCCCTCTCTCCCTTCCCCTCCCCTCTTCCTCCTCCCCCCTCCTCCTCCCTCTCTCCTCCCTCCCTCCCTCCCTCTCTCCCTTCCCCTCCCCTCCTCCTCCTCCTCCTGCTGTTATCTTTCCTTTAAAAAGTTTGGGGGAGGGGGGAACGTATTTTAAAATAATACGAAGGGCCACTTTACAAAGGCCTCTCCGAAGCCTCTCTTCCCTTCTGCCCCCTCCCCACCTTTTCTTTCAACTGCATCTGTGCCTTGCTCTGGGCAACTGTTGATTTCTTTTCCATGCTGTGTGGCCCTGTGTAGAAATGTGGCTTCCTGCCTTGTTTACTGTTTATTTGTGCTCCAGAATGATTTATGGAGTCGGCATAGCGGTCAGCTTTAGGGAAACCGATGGCCTGGGCAAGTTGCGAGCTCTCGGTTCTGCTAAATGCGCACATTTGCTGGTGAGGAAACTGCTCTTTCTCGTAGAGGGTTGGGGTGGTTTATTTTCCTCCCGAGCCACTCTTCCTTGTTGCCTTTTTCTTCTTTTCAACCTCTTCTCTGACCTGCAGGAACTGGCCTTTGAGTCAAGCATCAGAGATTCCCTGAATCAATTATCTCAGCACGCTTCTATCTTAGCCGCCGGTGATCAGACGGAAGGAGCTCTTCTCTGTGGCTGGCATAGAAGACCGAAGACCCAATGCCGTCCCCAGTGAGTTCTTCTGAGCGGCTCTTGGCTGATTCATGTCTGAAGGGCCTATAATAACCACGGGGACTCATGTGCCTCCTGCGTTTTTATGCTTTTACATCTGCCCAGGTTTTTGGTTTCACAGATAATTGGGCCTGACCACCAAGACTGCACAGTGAAACTGCGAAGAAGAAAGGAAAAAAAAAAAGAAAAGAAAAGAATCAGGGATTGAAGAAGAGTCAGAGGAAAAGAAAGACGAAGAAAAGAAATCAGCAGGTGCCAGTTATTACTTTTAAGGCTACCTCTTCTTTTCAGGTGGTATCTCTACGATACAGGAAACATCTCTTCTGCAGGAGCCTTCTGGTGGCAGCATTGATGGAGTCTAATTGCCTCTTGTCAATTGAGGCCACTTTAATATGGTACTGTTACTGGTATCCCCAAACCTTCAGTTTCTGACTTGAAATGGTGAGCACAAGGACCAGCAGCACAACTTAGATAAATCCTGCTGAGGGAGACCCCAAGACATCCTCCTAGCATCTGGAAGGAAGGAAGGAAGGAAGGAAGGAAGGAAGGGAAAGGGGAGGGAGGAAGAAGAAAGAGGAGGAGAAGGAGAAGAAAAGAAGAAGGACCAGGGGAGACATGACAGCAGTTTTCCAATATCTCAGGATCTGCCACAAAGAAGAGGGAGTCAAGCTATTCTCCAAAGCATCTGAGGGCAGGACAAGAAGCAATGGTTGGAAATTAATCAAGGAGAGAAGCAACTTGAGGAGAAAATTCCTGACAGTGAGAACAACTAATCAGTGGAACCATTTACCTCCAGAAGTTGTGAATGCTCCAACACTGGAAGTTTTTAAGAAGATGTTGGATAACCATTTGTCGGAAGTGGTGTGGGGCTTCCTGCCTAAGCAGGGGGTTAGGCTAGAAGATCTCCAAGGTCCCTTCCAACTCTGTTATTCAGAGAAGAAGAAGAAGAAGAAGCAGAAGAAGCAGAAGCAGAAGCAGAAGCAGAAGAAGGAGAAGAAGGAGAAGAAGGAGAAGAAGGAGAAGAAATGAGAGAAGAAGATGGGTTTTTTTGCTAATTTACAAGCCCTAGTTCCCTGTTGAAGCTACTTGCTTCATTCCTCCCTGGCTTGGCAAGTGAAGGGAAATTCCACGTCCTTTGGACTTATAGAATTTGTTAGTAGAAAAGAGTTTGAGGTTTGGAGAAGACTTGATGTTCCTTCCAATGGGTAGAGTAAAAGTCACAGAACAACTACCTAGCAGAAGTTTCAGGTACATCACAGCTAAACTGGAAATAGATTGGCTTGGCTCTCCAGCATGGTTGATATTATGCATACAGAGAAGTGACTTCCTATTGGCATACAATTTTTTGGAAATTACTTTATTGTGGACTATGGTGTCAGAATCAGACATAAATTCAGAGTTCTCTTTATCAAGATTTATTATGATGAAAGAATAACGGTACAAGAATTCTAGCAAGGGAATTAGTTTTCTATTTAGAACCAATCTACTTCAGTACATATTAAGGTGGAGACTTTCTGAGATTTTTTTTCTCTCCTGGTTTTAAGCTGTATCAGTGGGTTCTGTTTGGGAGATCTATAGCTGGTGGTTTATTACCAGGAATCTATCTGACCGAGAACCAGATCTTTGTTGTTGTTAGTTGCAAAGTCATGTCCGACCCATCACGACCCCATGGACAATGTTCCTCCAGGCCTTCCTGTCCTCTAACATCCCCCAGAGTCCATTTAAGCTCAGACCGACTGCTTCAGTGACTCCATCCAGCGACCTTGTTCTCTGCCATCCCTTTCTTCTTTTGCCCTCAATCGTTCCCAGCATTAGGCTCTTCTCCAGGGAGTCCTTCCTTCTCATTAAGTGGCCAAAGTATTTGAGTTTCATCTTCAGGATCTGGCCTTCTAAAGAGTTGATCTCCTCTAGGACTGACCGGTTTGATTGCCTTGCAATCCAAGGGACTCGCAGGAGTCTTCTCCAGCACCAGATCTTATAAGTCATTTTTTCCCAACCCCAAGCATCTCATGTCGGGCCCTTTTTGCTGCCAGTACAGATTCTGCCTCCTGCCAAAAGCTAGACGGGTAGCAGAATTTGGCCACCACTTCAGAAAATCCACCTTGATCCCAATACGTGATCTTGCTGTGGCTGACCCACACCTGGTGAGGGTGATGATTTGAACCAAACATATCACCTTGCTATTTAATGAAGCAAAGATAACAAAATTGGAAGCTACCTCAGACTTGGAAATCAATGCCGCTCGGCTTAAACCGGTTTTTTTTTTTGCTAAGGGAGGTTTGTGTGCCTTATCTCACAGTAAAAGTTGGAAAAGCTGTAAAAAAAAAGAAAAAGAAAAGAAAGAAAAGGCAGCCCCTAATGTCTTGCAGGGCCAATTGCGGTCCATAGTGAGGGGAAAGCAACAGTGGTATTTCATTTTCATTGATCAGAAGGCCCAGTCAGCAGCTCCAGCCCCAAACAGGATTGCAATACAGCGATTGCCCATGGCTGCTGAAGGGTTTCGTTATCTATGTGCTCCAGAAAGAAATTAACAACAACAGGTGGTATGATTTAATAACTCCTGTGTAATAACATCTGTCAAAAAAAGGGGTTGAGCATATTTGGCCAATGTTGTGAAGTACTGCTTTAATACCGCTTTACAGTTGGCAAGAGCAGCCAGGATTTCCAGCTCTGAATTTCAGAGAGAACATTATTTTCCTTGCTAGAGCAAGAAACAGCAGAACAGCTGTCCAGATGTATAGAGGTTCATCTTTTTGAATTACTGGCAGAGCTGGAAATGATAGAAGGTCGTTGGAGAGCTCTAAGTGGAAAAGCTTGCTAAAATTTGGCTTTTTCTCCCCATCTGCTTGTGCCTTTGTAAAATGGTTGGTTTCGAAATCTTTCTTTGAAGACAAGCAGGAGAGGGAGGAGGCAGACTAACAGAACAGGATAACGGAAGGGACCTTGGAGGTCTTCTAGTCCAACCCTCTGCTTAAAGTCCTATACCAGGGTGAAATCCAGCAGGTTCTGGAGAACTGGTAGCGGCAATTTTGAGTAGTTCGGAGAACCGGAAAATACCACCTCTGGCTGGCCCCAAAGTGGGGAGGGAATGGAGATTTTGCAATATCCTTCCCTCAGGAGTGGGGAGGGAATGGGGATTTTGCAGCATCCTTCCCCTGCCACACCCACCAAGCCATGCCCACCAAGCCACGCCCACAGAACTGGTAGTAAAAATAAATAAATTTCAACACTGTCTTATACCATTTAATGCCGTCTCACTCTTGAGAAGAGAAGAGAAGAGAAGAGAAGAGAAGAGAAGAGAAGAGAAGAGAAGAGACAAAGTTGGCAAAGCCCCACAAAGTTCAGAAACAAACAAGAGATGCCAACTGGAAACAGAGTTAGCAACGTTGCTTTCCTGCAAAAAGGCCCAAGTGCCTCTGTTTCTCTTTTAAGCCTTATGGGAGGGGCCAATCCAACTCCCTGCTCAGACAGGGCACCCTATACCATTTTGGACAAATGGCTGTCCAGTCTCATATTAAAAACCTCCAGTGATGGAACACCCACAACTTGTGGCAAACTGTTCCACTGGTTAATTGTTCTCATTGTCAGGAAATTTCTCCTTAGTTCTAGGTTGATTCTCTCCTCGATTAGTTTCCACCCATTGCTTCTTGTCCTGCTCTCAGGTGCTTTGGAAAATAGCTTGACTCCCTCTTCTTTGTGGCAACTCCTGAGATATTGGAAAACTGCTATCATGTCTCCCCTGGTCCTTCTTTTCATCAAACTAGACCTACCCAGTTCATCATATGTTTTAGCTTCCAGTCCCCTAATCATCTTTGTTGCTCTTCTCTGCACTCTTTCTAGAGTCTCAACATCTTTTTTACATCATGGCAACCAAAACTGGATGCAGTATTCCACGCGTGGCCTTACCAAGGCCTTATAAAGTGGTATTAACACTTCACGTGATCTTGATTCTATCCCTCTGTTTATGCAGCCTTTCAGGCAAATCTCTTCTTAAAAACCACCAGTGATGGAGCAGCCACAACTTCTGGAGGCAAGCCATTCCATTGGTTAATGGTTCTCACTGTTAGGAAATTTCTCCTTAGTTCTAGCTTGTTTTTCTCCTTGATTAGTTTAGCATGGATTTCCATCTTGGATTCAAAGCCCCACATTAACGAGCAGGTTTGCATATCACGGTGAGCCATGTTTTGGTGTAACTTAAGATTTGCTCAAGCTGAAATGTCTGGTTCACTGATGATAAACCATAAATCATAGCTAACAAACTGCAAAAGCTGGAGCCACACACAGCATTTCACTCAGACCAGGCAAACTCCTGGACAGCTTTGGAGGAGTTTGGATTCACTATCCTCCAGTGCATGCCAGCTCCGAGTTTTAATCATGCTGAAATATCTACCTTTATTGTAATGAAAATCCATGACTTGTTTGCTCCCGAATGGAATTGTCCAATCTGTGATCCAACAGATGTCCCAAGGATGGTCAAAGCCAGATCATTTCTGCCTAGAGGCATTTTTTTTCAAATGATTGTGACAAATGTGATCCTTTGTGTGTTTTTCTCCCTCTACTACAAAGTGAACATTTCTGCTTTAGCTGTTTCTTCTTTTTTTCTGAAATAGTTTTAAATCAATCAATTCTGCACTCATATGGCCCATTCTTCCACTGAAGCATGAAGAACTGATGTTTCCCCAGTACTTTTAAACTCCACTGCGCCTTTTATTTGCTCCCTTCCAATTCTTATTTTGCAAAAAAAATAATAAAAAATTTCTGATGTTACTATTGTTTGGAATAATCTGTTTACGAGCTACTCGAGCTATCCTATCCGCAATGCAAAAACCTGATCAGCCACTGGAGGGCAGCAAAAGGAGTTCTACAAAAAGCCTGGCTTTGCTGCCCTCTAGTGGTCTCCCAGAATTTTGCACTCTTTCTGTAATAGCCCTAATAGAAATTCTTTTATCCCCTACAAATATTTATTTTACAAACAAATTGTTTCCATTGGCACTGTCAGAGTTGTTGAGTTAATGTGCCCCTTGCTTCAAGAAAAGTGTGCAGTACGGGGGGGGTGGGGAGCGCGTACCAAAAGCTTGTGCAAAAATCTTTGAGATTTGTGTGAAAGTGTACAAAATTGTGAATGAGTTCAATGGAGCCCAGTTCCACTTAGATGGCTGGAATACTGCAGGCATAAAAAGTCAGTTTGATGTTTCTGTGCGTGCTTTTGGAATGTGTGGCTCCCTTGATAGTTGGTCACATACAGGTAGTCCTTGACTTACGACCACAATTGAGCTTAGAATTTATGTTGCTAAGTGAGAAATTTGTTGTGTGAGTTTCACCCCATTTTATGATTTTCCTTGCCACATTTGTTAAACGAATGAATGCAAGTTGTTAAGTTAGTAACATGGTTGTTAAGTGAATCTGGCTTCCCGATTGCCTTTGCTTGTCAAAAGGTCACAAAAGGGGGATAACATGACCCCGGGACACTGCAACCGTCATAAATATGAGCCAGTTGCCAAGCATCTGAATTTTGATCATGTGACTGTGGGGAGGATGCCACCATCGTTAAGTGTGAAAAATGGTCATAGATCACCTTTTTCAGTGACATTGTAACTTCAAACGGTCACTAAACAAACTGCTGTAATTCGAGGACTACATATATTTATTTTGTACGGCTCATTTCCCAATTCTAGGAGGGTAAGTAACAGAGGTGGGATTCAGAAGGTTCGTACTGATTCGCCTGAACTGGTAGCGGAAATCGCTGGTGGGTCTGCCCACCCATCCTGGCTCTATGCCTATCTATCCTATTTAGGCATATTTTTGAGGCCGGGCGGATGCGTGGAAGATCCGTGCGCCAGCAAAGCACATGCGTGGAAGGCAGGGCACATGTGTGGACAGGATGTGTGTGAGCGAAACGAGTGTGGACGCACAGGCGTTCACCTTTACGAACCGGTCGGGAAAGTAAGTGAAGACCAACCCTGGTAAGTAACCCCCTTTTAAACACAGGGAAGAGAAACCTGGCAGGTGTCACTAAAGGAGTCAGCTTGACACCTTTATAAACTACCTTCCGTCTCTGGTGGTGGCAGGAGAAGGAAAGGACAGGGCTGGTCAAGATGGTAACAGCCTGGCACATTTGCTGTCTCAGATGAGGTAAATGGAGTGAGGCCGTCAGAACGCTGGCAGCGTGAATCTATTTTACAGTGAGCAGTTGCAGAGATGGTCATTAGTACCCATTATCTGCATGCCTGGATGTTCTACCTTTGGAGCAGCTCAGGCGAAGCAGCAGGAGTTCTGCTTCAGTGCCATGGACAGGCTGGCATTTCTGACGGAGAAAGCGGGCAAAAAACAAACAACGACAACAACAAAAAAAAAAACCCCAGCGTTAAACCATCCTGAATCCCAATCTCTCAAGATTGCCTGGAAGGCATCATTCTGGCAGACAGACTTGATCAAAAATTGACTTTTCCCTCCCTCTTCCTGGGAAACATATATTAACGTGAACTTCAGCGTGTCCTTTCTGATTATTTATTTATTTATTTATTTATTGAATTTCTATACTGCCTTTCTCCCAAAGGACTCAGGGCGGTGAACAGATTAAGATTTCATATATATATATATATATATATATATATATATGTAGGTCTTTGGTTATTCGGGTGTTCTCCCGCATAGAATTGGATGTGTCTTGGCGACGTTTCGATGAAGTCTCATTCGTCATCTTCAGGCTGGTGTTCTCAGCTTCGTGCTTCCAGGAGCAATTGTGACTTGATGGGTGTGGCAGGAAAGGATACTGCAAAATTCCCATTTCCTCCCCATCCTGGTGGAAGGATATTGCAAAATCTGAATTCCCACCACTTTGGGATAGACAGAGGTGGTATTTGCCGGTTCTCTGAACTACACAACATTTCCGCTACCGGTTCTCCAAACTGCTGAAAATTTCCGCTACTGGTTCTTTGAACTGCTCAAAATTTCCGCTACTAGTTCTCCAGAACCTGTTATAACCTGCTGGTTTTACCCCTGCCTCTAGTCCTTCTCTTTGTTAGACTAGACATACCCAGTTCTAGATATGCAGCCGTTCATCATATGTTTTAGCCCCCATATAGATAGGAGTGGTGTGGTGACCTAGAGGTGGAGCTCTCGCCTCACAATCAGGAGGCTGTGAGTTCGATCCTAGGTAGAGGCAGATATTTCTCTCTCTGGACACAATGAGAATATATCTGCTGAACAAAACTCCATATTGGCGACAGGAAAGGCATCCGGCCATTAAAACACTCTGCTAGCTCCATTCAGTTGCCCAGGCTCCACCCCGGAAGGGATTATGGGGTCGTTAAAAGATGATGACGATGGATTGTCTTTCAGGTGAATGGAGTTTGGAGTGGATCAAACTTCCCCTGGAGGATCAGATCCATCAGGTACGGAGACCCTCTGGGTTCCTCTTCAGAATGACGGATCCTTTCTGTCATTCCTCAATTTCTCAGCTCTCCTGTACAGAGTGCTTTCTTAGAAAGTGTGGTCTGGCATCTATTGAATATCTTTTTGGCATCTGAGATTGGCTCTCAAAAACATTCACAGCATTTTGACCCTATATTTTACTATGTTTTAGTCGCACTGTTTTACTCTTGGAATAATTTCAGAAAAGATACATTACTTGGTACTCGGTTTAATTTGTCTTCAGCTTTCCTCTCTGTTCCGTAGGGGTATTTTTAGGGCTGTTTCGTTGTCTGGAAAAGGAGGATAAAACTGCCTCCTGTAAATAAACTGTTTCCAAAAGCAGCACATTTTCAGGAAAGCGTTGTGTTGCTTGAAGATTGGGGCTGCCATGTGTTTTCCAGGCGTCAGTATCTAGAAAGGTCAACCTGGGTAGGCACAACGACGTTAATGACTTTTTTAAGGGTATGAATAATTTTTAAGAATCACAGCATTTGAAAACAAATGCGAGCAAACTGTTAAGTTGTCGTGAATGCCGAAAAAAGCAAATGAACAAAAAAAATCCTAACCCCAAGCCCACCCCTAAAATGAAAGATGTCGTGAGCAAATCTAGCATTTATTTCCTAACTTAGAAATAGATTTAAAATACCAGTTTTTTAAAAATCTGAATAGATTGTAATAGGTGATAACCTACACCTGTAGTCCTTGATTTACGACAGGTCTCTTAGCGAATGAACTGACCCCTCCCAAAGAAGTTATTTAGGATATATGACCCAGGTTTGAGATTCTGCCAACCCCCTGACCACATTTTGGGCTCTCAGCAACTGGCCAACATTTATTGTCCTCTGCGGTGTCGCAGACTCACAAAATCATGATTGATGTTTATTTTGCGAAACTGAGGTTTATTTTCTGTTTTGGGTAAAATGCCTCACAGCAAACTTAACAACCGCTGAATTCACTTAACAATTATGAAAAAAGTTGTGAAATTGAGAATGGTTACACGATGACCCACTTAATGACCATCCTGGCTTACAACTGTAATTGTGAGTCTCTTCTTCTTCTTCTTCTTCTTCTTCTTCTTCTTCTTCTTCTTCTTCTTCTTCTTCTTCTTCTTCTTCTTCTTCTTCTTCTTCTTCCTCTTCTTCTTCAACTGTAATTGTGAGTCTCCTCCTCTTCTTCTTCTTCTTCTTCAACTGTAATTGTGAGTCTCCTCCTCCTCCTCCTCTTCTTCTTCTTCTTCTTCTTCTTCTTCTTCTTCTTCTTCTTCTTCTTCTTCTTCTTCTTCTTCTTCTTCAACTGTAATTGTGAGTCTCCTCTCCTCCTCCTCCTCCTCCTCCTCCTCCTCCTCCTCCTCCTCCTCCTCCTCCTCCTCCTCCTTCTTCTTCTTCTTCTTCTTCTTCGTTTGATTTATATGCCACCCTTCTCCGGAGACTCAGGGCAGCTTACAATGCATTAAGCAATTGTAAGTTGTAACTTAAAGATAGTCCTCAACTTACAACCACAATTGAGTCCAAATGCTACGTGAGACAGTTGCTAAGTGAATTTTGCCCCATTTTACGTTTCTGGACACAATTGTTAAGTGAATCACTACAGTTGTCCAGTTAGTAATATGGATGTTAACCGAATCTGGCTTCCCCATTGATTCTGCTTGTCAAAAGGTCACAAAAGGGGAATCACATGACCCCGGGACACTGCAACCGTCATAAATATGAGTCAGTTGCCCAGTGTCTAAATTTTGATCACATGACCATGGGGATGCTGCAAAGGTTGTGTCAAAAATGGTCATAAGATACCGTGTTTCCCCGAAAAGAAACCCTTCCCCGTAAATAAGCCCTCCCTGAAAATATTTAAATGCATGCCCAGCCGGTCCCCGCCATTTCCTCTGGTTAGGGTTAGGGAGACAGAGCTGGAAATCAGATAAGATGGCAACAGGAGCCCCGTCTTGCTCCATGCACCCCAAAATAATACGACCTCCCTGAAAATAAGGCCAAGTGCTTATTTCGGGGTGCAAAAAATATAAGAGGATCTTATTTTCGGGGAAACATGGTACTTTTTCAGAGCCAGTGTAACTTTGGGTGTTAAGTGAATTTCGTTGTAAGGGTATACTGTGTATACACGTACAATGACAATGAAGTTATTTATTGATTCGAACAGTCACTAAATGAGCTGTTGTTAAGTCAAGTACTACCTATACCAGTGGTGGTGAACCTTTTCCTTACTGAGTGCTGAACAGGAATGCACTTTGCACACTGCATGCACTTGCGTGCCATCCGCAGTAATGCGCGGATCCTTCCCATGTGCTGCCCGCACAACCATGTGCAGGAGAGCTCTAAAGATTAGCTGGGTCCCCTGAATTGTGCGCATGCACACCAGAGGCCTGAACACCAGCTGGGGAGCGCGCGCATGCTCAGTTTCAGGTGAGCTAGGCGACGGCTCCCGTGCCCGGAAAAATGGCTCTGCGTGCCACTTCCGGCACATGTGCCATAGGTTTGCCAACATGGACCTATACTTAACATACAATAAGATCAGACAAAACGAACCACAATAGATATTACCGCAAAATGGGCCAACATTAGAATCTCACATTAATCTTATTACCCAACAAAAATAGAACAAGCATCAACACAAACATTTCCAATGAATCTAAAAGGACCATGGTCTGGCGAGAATTTATAAATAAAACATTGTTAGGCGTGAGATCAACTTCCCTTGTCAAAATTTGGCCTTGGTCCATTCTGTCGAAGCTAACTCATCCTTCTTTACGGACAACAGGCATATAGGTAGTTTTAGACTTACAACCATTTCCTTTAGTGACAGTTCCAAGTGAAAAAAGTGACTTATAACTGGTCTTCACATTTATACCCGTTGCAGCATCCCAGCGGTCAAATGATAAAAAATATGGGTGCTTGGCAACTGGCATGTATTTATGATAGTTGCAGCATCCTGGGATCATGTGATCACTTTTTTGCAACCTTCCCGGTAAGATCCTGACAAGTTAAGTCAACGAGGGAAGCTGGATTCACTTAATCATAACAGAATAATAAAGTTACAGAGTTGGAAGGGACCTTGGAGGTCTTCTAGTCCAACCCCCTGTTCAAAACCCTGTACCAATTCAGACAAATGGTTGCCCAATCTCTTCTTAAAAGCTTCCAGTGTTGGAGCATTTACAATTTCTGAAGGCAAGTGGTTCCACGGATTAATTGTTCTCACTATCAGGAAAGTTCTCCTTCATTCTAAGTTGCTTCTCTCCTTGATTAGTTTCCACCCATTGCTTCTTGTCCTGCCTTCAGGGTGCTCTGGAGAACAGTTTGACTCCCTCTTCTTTGTGGCAACCCCTGAGATATTGGAACGCTGCTATCATGTCACCCCAATGTGCAGTTGTTAATCATGACTGCACGATTCACTCAACAACTCAGGGGTGCTATTCAGCAGGTTCTGACAAGTTCTGGAGAACCGGTAGTGGAAATTTTGAGTAGTTCAGAGAACCAGCAAATACCACCTCTGGCTGGCTGCAGATTGGGGTGGGAATGGAGATTTTGCAATATCTTTCCCCCAGGAGAGGGGAAGGAGTGGAGATTTTGCAGTATCCTTCCCCTGCCACGTGCACCAAACCACACCACGCCCACCAAGCCATGCCCACAGAGCTGGTAGTAAAAAAAAATTGAATTCCACCACTGCAACAACTGCCATGATTCATTAACAACTCTGGCCAAAAAAAGGTCATAAAATTGTTCAGGACTCACTTAGCAGTGGAAAGTCTGGTTCCTATTGTGGCCATAAAATTGAGGAGTGCCTGTATCCTGAAGTCTGAATATCTTTCCTGGCTTTGCAAACTTGTGTTTCCTGCAAACATTTCTTTCCCTCCAACTTCCTGTGACTCTTAATGTTCTCACTGGAGGCTGCTGTATCTTCACAAGCAGTTGTAATCTTGCTCGCTTGAGCACTGGGGACCATACAAGTAGAGATATGGCCTTGTTAACTTGGTTGTTATTCTTTCTTTCTGTAGAGGCTTTCAACTGCAGGAAACATTTGTGGACAGTCATTAAAAAGAGTCTTCTGGCAAGAACGGCTGTGTGTCGTGACTTGTGCCCTGCTCACGGGGCTGCTGTCCCTCTTGAACCATCACTGGATGTGCCCTTCCTTTTCACAAGCTCCTGTCACACACCTACATCCCTCCCAGTTGAATTGAAGGGCTTCGGCGTGCTGGCTGCTGTACACCCCAGCTTAGAAAGCAGAACTCTCAAACATAACTCCATCCAATGTGTTGCTAAATATTTAAAGCATTAATAGGCTGCCTTGTTTCATGTCATGTCAGCCCGATCAAAGAACAAGTTAATTATAAAAAATACGTATGAGACTAACAAGGAATGTCAGGGTTTGAAAGATTGAAGAGGTTGGGGGGGGGGAGGGGAAGCCTGTTAAAAGGTGAATTTAAAAAAGGAAGCCATTTGCCTCCTTGTACAAAAAGCTGCAGGATTCAAACATGCAGCTTGTCCTTCTCTTACAGGCGTTCATTTAGTGACCATTTTAAAGTTACAAGGGCGCAGAAGACGGTGACTTATCATTGGTCCTCACGCTTGCAACTGCCACAGTATCCACCCCCCCCCTCATCCCCCATGTTAGGGTGTGTGTGCAAGTGTGTGTTGCTTTTGTAACGAGCAGAGCATAAACACACAGGAAGGAGAGTAACGTGCAGCTCGGGTGAAAAATAGTTTATATACAAAGTGATAAACAGTCTCGGATTAGTTAAATCAGTCCAGGGTCATAAACAGTAATATCGGTCCAGCAATACTATCTTCTCTTACTAAAGTAAACAGACTTCAGTAAGCTTTTGGTATACAGTACCAGATAACGTGGAGTCCAATAACAGTCCAGTCCAACGCCTCCACGGATTATCTAACAATCAGAGTAGTACACAGCACAACAGAGAAAACAGCGAGAATCAGCAGGAAGAAAGAACACTTCTCTGTGCTGCTATTTAAACACTAGAGCCTAATTACATGGTTCAGCAAGCCCTGATTACATGGCTCAGTTGTTCTTAAAGGAACAGATATATTGCCTGACCAACAAGTTAGGATTAAGCTACAACCTAACACCCCCCATGGTCATGTCTTCAAAAATTGGGCGCACGGCTGGTTGGGGAATTTGGGAGTTGAAATCCACACGTCTTAAAGTCGCCAAGGTTGAGAAACACTGCTCCAGAGACACCCAGTGGTGGGATTCAAATAATTTAACAACTGGTTCTCTGCCCTAATGACGGGCTGTGTGGGTATGGCCATGGTGGGTGCAGCCAGGGTTGTGACAGGCACCCCCTGCACCTCCCTGGGAGCAAAAATGGGCCGCAGAGGGGCCACACTGCCCCACCCCATGCCCCATTTTGGGCCTAGGAGGCCTCCTTGCACTTTCCTGGGAGCCAAAATGGGGCATGTGAGGACTCCTCCAGGGAAGGAGCCAGCCAGCAATTTAACTACTGGTTCGCCTGAATTGGCACAAACCGGCTGAATCCCACCACTGGAGACACTTGAAACTAGTCTCTCCTCCAGGGAGGAGTTGAGGGCAACGTCAGGGGGAGCCAGGAGAACAACAACAACGCATTGGTAGGATATATTTCTGCTTTGGCTTGGATACAAATGGTGATTTCCCTGAAGGTAAACTCCACGATCTGTGGTTCCTTTTTCAGGGTTTTGATTCTTGTTCTGCCTTGAGATTACAGGTATTTCTCCACTTAACAACAGTTCGTTTAGTGAATGTTCGAAGTTACGACAACACTGAAAAAAAGGGATATAGGATGATTTTTCACACAATTGTTGCAACATTCCCATGGTCATGTGATCAAAATTCAGATGCTAGACAACGGACTCATATTTATGATGGTTGCATTGTCCTGGGATAATATGATCCTCTTTTGTGATTTTTTTTTTTTTTTTTGCCATGAATTAACCTTTTCAGATACTTTTGGCCTGGATGATTCATTTACATGAAGTGTTGCTTTTCATTTCGGGGGGAAACTCCCTGCAGTCTGTGTGGAAAAGTTGGTTCTTACTACGATTCTCTGACTCTCTGCCTATCCGAATTTTCATTTTGACTGTAGTTACTTGGGTAAGTAACGAAACATCTCAGTTTTAATAAACTTTGATCCGGATGCCGTGATTTAACCTTTTTAGATACCTTCTGACAAGCAAAGTCAAAGGGGAAGCCAGATTCATTTAACGACCATGTTACTAATTTAGCAACTGCAGTGATTCACTTAACAACAATTGTGACAAGGAAGGTTGTAAAATGGGGCAAAATTTGCTTAACCAGTGTCTCGCTTAGCAACAGAAAATTTGGCCTCAACTGTGATCATAAGCCGAGAACTACCTGTACTTTGGAGGAGAATATTCAGTTCAATTTCTTTTTCATCACTCTCACCTGCCATCAGACAACATGGGACATTTTGGCCAGGAGTAGGCTTTAAAAATTTTAGCGAGGGATTCTCTACTTGGTTGCTGGGCATGGGCGGTTGCTGGGCATGGGCGTGGCCTAGTCGGCCACATGCACCATGGTGGGAAGGGGGCGTTTTTGCCCTCCCCGGGCTCCGGAGGCTTTCCTTGAGACCGAAAATGACCTCCCCAGGCTCCAGAAGCCCTCTGGAGGCTGGAAACGTGCCCGTTTCTGGTCTTCCCAAACTTCTGGTAGGCCTGTTTTTCACCCTCCCCGAGCCTCCATGCCCTGCACTTACCTGCATCCAAAACGGGCCGTGTGGGGACTCCTCGGAGGGGAGGGGCAGGGTGGGTGGGGCCAGCCAAGAGTGGGATTTGGGGGTTCTCCGAACTGCACAGAATCTTAGCTAGAGGTTCTCCTGAACCCCTGCGAACTCCCAGCAGCTCACCCTTGATTTTGGCTCCCCAGCATTTTTCAACAAGGACCACAGGTTCTCCACCAGGAGAGGACTTCTACTGAGACTTTCTCCTTTCCTGAAATGGGTTTCCAAATCCCAGTTATGGGGCACTCAAGTAAAACAGATTCTTTCCATTCTCTCTTCTTATTGGCAATATACCTTTTCCCCCTTTTGCCCCTGTGTAACTATTAACTCAGCTGAATCCATTTAGATCTTGCTGACTATCTCAGGCTTCCTATAACGGTGGACCATGATTAACGCACCAACACCAGGGCATCATTTATGTTCGCTGTTTGCATGCCTCTGGCTGGAAAACCTGCTGTTTTCTGGAAGATATCTGTTAGCTTTAATTTCACTCCAGTCCTAGGTTGCTAGTACATCCTTTCAGTTTTTGACAATTAGATAACAGGTTGCAAATACAGTAGGGATAGAAAACCTTCCTCATTCACCTTGGGGAGAATCGAAAGAATTTATTAGAAGCTTAGGGATCTCAGATAGCAGCTTTTAAAAGAGAAGTTCCTGACCTGCACGTTTTTAGAAATACAAAATAATAATAATCCGGCTGAAAATCTATATCAGTGCTTCGCAAGTTTGGCCGTTTAAGAGAGGTGGATTTCAAGAATTCCTCAGCCAACATGGAAAAGCCATAACCCAAACAAAGATCTGAGAAACTTCTAGTTTTAACAGAGTAACAGAGTTGGACTAGATGACCTTGTAGGTCATCTAGTCCAACCCCCTCCCAAACAGGAGACCCCACACTATTTCTGATAGATGGCAGTCCAGTCTCTTCTTGAAAGCTTCCAGGAATGAAGCTCTCACAACTTCTGAAGGCAACTTCTGTTCCATTGGTTGATTGTTCTCACTGTCAGAAAATTTATTCTTATTTCTAGGTTGAATCTCTCCTTGTTCAGTTTCCATTCATTATTCCTTGTCTGGCTTTCAGGTGCTTTGGGAAATAGCTTGACCCCCTCCTCTCTGTGACAGCCCCTCAAATATTGGAACAACTGCTATCATGTCTCCCCTGGTCCTTCTCTTCCCTAGACTAGCCATATCGAGTACTTGAAACCGTTCCTCGTATGTTTTAGCCTCCAGTCTCCTAATCATCTTGGTTGCTTTTCTCTGCACTTTTTCTAGAGTCTTAACAAGTCAGAAGATACAGCTGAGTCCAAAGCACAAATGGGAGTGGAGAAAACATCTCAGAATTGACCCTCCTTAATTCTCGGGAACGTAAAGAAAAGGAAAGGGGGAAGTCTTTCAGACTTGCACGATTCTGTTACTATAACCTTACAATCAGCAGTGGGTTTCACATATTCTTACCACTGGCTGGATGCATGTGTGCGCACCTTACACACATGCACCCAGCCTCGAAAATGTGGCTAAATACAATGGCATTATGCCAGGACGGGTGGCCGGTTCCACCCGCAGTTGCTGTTACCGAACCAGCTGAATATCCACCTCTGCTTTAAATAAAATATCAGCGTTCCTGATTTTGGTTTCCTGGTCTGGACTACCAGAGTTTTCTTTTTTTTTCCCCCCAGGGATCGTTTCATTTTCATTTTCATTTTTTATTTTTTGATTTTAAAAACAAAACTTTATTAAACATATAAAAGTAAAATACTATACTATGTATATACAAGATATATTAATACAAATGACAATACCTAAAAAGAAAAAGTGACTTTGGTCACACGTCCGTTATCTTATTAATGGTGCATATTTGTTAATTATTATTATCATACAAGATTTTTCATTTACTCTCATTTCTGCGAGTTATCCAATCATACTACATACTACATATTGCACGCTATATAACATTTTGAGTCTACCTTGTCCTTCATTTCAAATGTTAGTTTGTCCATTTCTGCGCAATTATAGATTTTTTGGATTATCAATTGATCTGTTGGCAGTTGGTCAGTTTTCCAATATTGGTCGAGCGCCAATCTGGCTGCAGTGATTATGTGTAATAGTAAATACTTTATTTCTTTCCTATAGTTTTCTTTAATCATCCCTAATAGGAAAATCTCTGGTTTAAGTTCTGTTTTTACCGATGTTATTTCTATTAGCCAAATTCTTACTTTTTCTCAGTACTTCCTATTTTTTGGGCAAAGCCACCAGATGTGAAAGAAAGTACCCTGTGCTTGTTTGTACTTCTAACAGGTTGGTCTTAAATTTGAATATGGACTACCAGAGTTTTCAATACAAGTAGTTCTTGGCTTATGACCACAATGGAGCCCAAAATGTCCTTTGCTAAGCAAGACAGTTGTTAAATGAATCCTGCCTCATTCTATGAACTTTCTCACCACAGTTGTTAAGGAAACCACTGTAGTGGTTAGGCAAATCATGTGAACATTAAGCAAATCTTGACTTTGCTTGTCAGAAGCTGGCTGGGAAGGTTGCATATGGCGATCGTGCAATTTTGGGATGCCCCAATTGTCCTATACATGCCAGTCGGCAAACAGCCAAATTTTGATCACGTGACCACAGGGACGCTGCGACAGTCGTAAGTGTGAATATCAGTCCACAGTCACTTTGTTCAGTGCCGTCGTAACTTTGAATGGACAATAATTTAATGGTTGTAAGCAGGGGTGAAATCCAGCAGGTTCTGACAGGTTCTGGAGAACCGGTAGCGGAAATTTTGAGTAGTTCGGAGAACCGGCAAATACCAGCTCTGGCTGGCCCCAGAGTGGGGTGGGAATGGAGATTTTGCAATATCCTTCCCCCTAAGGTGGGGTGAAAATGGAGATTTTGCAGTATCCTTCCCCTGCCACACCCACCAATCCACAGAACCGGTAGTAAAAAAAATTGAATCTCACCACTGGTTGTAACTCAAGGATTACTTTGCTGTGGGGAGGGGAGAAGCCATGGCGAAATAGAGACCCCACCTAAAGCCCTTCAAGACGTTCCTGAGAAATAACTAAAAGTCTATGGAGTTTCTCAGTCATCCAGGTCAGGGTTGTTCCAAAAGTGCTTTTCTCAGGTGGCAACTGGACTTCCTTGTTTTTTCTTTGAAGACATTTTGCTTCTCATCCAGGAGGCTTCTTCAGTTCTAACAGGACAGCTGGATGGAATCCTTCCATTCCCCACTGTCCTATCAGAGCTGAAGAAGCCTCTTGGATGAGAAGCAAAATGTCTTCAAAACAACAACAAGAAGAAGAAACAACAGTTGCCTCCTGAAAAAAAGCACCTTTGAGATTCCTGAGAAATATTTCCTGGCACTCAGTTTATATATTTAAATCTTTATTATTGGCTACTCTAAAAAAGGATCCCTTGCTTACCACTAGATCTGCAGAGGAAGAAATCAAGAAAAATCCCCCAAATTTAAATCAGTCCCTGAAACTGATATTCACCAGTCAGAAGGATACAATTTCTAAGATCTGTCAAATATTTAAATAAAGTAATATATTTTTCCCCCCTCTGGCACAGAACAGGCTATGGATGCAGCATGGGTGGCTTTCTGCCTGCACTGTCTATATTTAGAATATGCCAATAACTCATCAGTTTCTTCTTTCAACTCCCAGACCTTAATTCATCTCCGGAGTCTAATGTCCTTGGGGGTTCCTCCCCGCCCCCCACCATCCTTTTCCATTAGATTTACCAGATATACATCTGACCTGCCAGCAGAAAAATTCTATTTGCAACCTGATTGCAGATTGCAACTGGCGGCTTCTTTTCTTTATAAGATTCAATCTTTTTACAGAATTCTTTTCCTTTTTTTTTTTTTACAAGATTCAGTCGTTTTATACTTGCCCAATCCAATCCTCTAAACCAGAGATTCTCCTACCTGGGCAACTTTATCCCTTGTGGACTTCAGCTCCCAGAATTCTTCAGTCCTCTAAACCAGCTGTTTAGGAATTCTGGGAGTTGAAGTCCACCAGTCGTAACTTTGGAGACCCCTGCTCTAAACTTTATTGGCAGATATCTGGGTGGCCTTAAAGATGGCCACAATTTCCAATGTGAACAACAGCTCTGTCCCTGTTTGTGCTTTAGTGTGTTTTTTTGATAAGAAATGCTATTGTGAGTTTTATTTTTCTCCTTTTTTAGAAAGAGCTGTGTCATTCCGCCCCACCACCCTCCTTTGCCTCAAACCGGGTTGAGTTTTTGTCATGTTGGGTTTTTAAAAAAGTTTTTCTTCAAGGTTCTCTGACCATTTGGCAGTTGGAAAATAGAACTTAAAATTCTAGTTGCATCACAGCCCTGCCTGTCAGTTAGAAAAGGCTCTATCCATAAAGCGCTACTTCAGACGGAGGGTTGGGGTGACATTAACTGTTAATTAAAAGAATAAGAGCATATCTGATTTTGGGGGGCAGAACCCAGCAAATAGTACTCAGCTTGCCTATGTATGCCCCAGGCTGCATTGATTTTAAATTGAAGCAATTTTAAATAAAGTATTTCAATCGCCGAGGAAAAAAAAAAAAGAGGCCAATTTAAATAATTGATTCCAATCACATTTCCAGCTTCCTAATTCATTTGTTTACTGAGCAAGCAGGCAGATGAATTGACTGTCATCACATTCGAAACATACATGTCTGAAGCTGAGTGGGTTCTTCACGTTAATCGTACGGATATCTCCTCCCAGTTCAAGCTAAGTAGAATCCATGCTTTTTGCATGATGAAGTTCAAATTTGCTTAAGAAAGCAGCTATGAAATGAAAGACTTTGGGGGAAGGTCTCTGCATCTGTAAACCAGGTTAGTGTTCCTCAACCCTTGGCAAGTTTAAGATGGGTGTATTGTGTGCCAGCTCTGCTGGCAGCAGACTCGGATGATAAGGAATAGAATAGAATAACAGAGTTGGAAGGGACCTTGGAGGTCTTCTAGTCCAACCCTCTGCCCAGGCAGGAAACCCTACACCACTTCAGACAAATGGTTATCCAACCTCTTCTTAAAAACTTCCAGTGTTGGAGCATTCACAACTTCTGGAGGCAAGTTGTTTCACTTATTAATTGTTCTAATTGTCAGGAATTTTGTCCTTACTTCTAAGTTGCTTCTCTCCTTTATTAGTTTCCACCCATTGCTTCTTGTCCTGCCTTCAGGTGCTTTGGAGAAGAGCTTGACTCCGTCTTCTTTGGGGCAGCCCCTGAGATATTGGAACACTGCTATCATGTCTCCCCTAGTCCTTCTTTTCATTAAACTAGACATACCCAGTTCCTGCAACCGTTCTTTATATGTTTTAGCCGCCAGTCCCCTAATCGTCTTTGTTGCTCTTCTCTGCACTCTTTCTAGAGTCTCAACATCTTTTTCACATCGTGGCGACCAAATCTGAATGCAATATTCCAAGTGTGGTCTTACCAAGGCCTTATAAAGTGGTATTAACACTTCACGTGATCTTGATTCTATCCCACTGTTTATGCAGCCCAGAAGTGTGTTGTCTTTTTGGCAGCTGCTGCACGCTGCTGGCTCATATCTAGGAGGTTGGAGAAGAACTTGGGCCAGTTCTGGAGCCTGAGGAAGGCTCTGATGGATGCTCAGCGGACGCAGAGATAGAGCCAGGGCCGTCCGACATTTCCTAGCCACCGGAGAGGCAGCTGCCTTTGGAGTCAGAGATGAGTGAGGAGGAGGAACAGCTGGGGCCTTTTCCAGATGCACATATGCGCAGAGCTGTTAGGAGAGGAGAACAACTGAAGACAAGGAATTGACTCGGGAAGCAAGGCACATGTGGGTGCTGAATGCCCCTTCCCATCCTGGCTGGGGAATAAATAGAAGGAAAGGGGAGTGGCTTGGTTGTTTTAGGAGACAACAGTTCGCATTTCTGGAAAGTTTGCTCCTTGTGTGTTTCTTGTGACAAAGACAGCCTTGCTGGAACTGAGGTTTGTCTATTTCTCTGTTTGAACTGACTTAATTTGCAGCCTCCCAGCTGGGAGCTCAGGGCCTTGCATTTATCATAACAAGCTGATAAGGACTATTGGTCCTGTTAACTTCTTGCAGGACTCTTGCCTGTGTTGTGACCCAAGTAGTTAGTATTAAATACAAACAGTTTGAAAACAAACAGACTTTATTAGAACAGCTGAGAATTAACTCATTCTCAGCGTAGTCCAAACTAATTTTTTTTTAATTAGATTTATATGCCACCCTTCTCCGGAGTCTCAGGGCAGCTTACAATGCATTAAGCAATAGCCTCATACTTTTGTATATTTATACAAAGTCAGCTTATTGCCCCCACAAACTGGGTCCTCAATTTACCTACCTTAGGAAGGATGGAAGGCTGAGTCAACCTTGAGCCTCGAACTCGCATAATTGCAGACAGCTGGGTGTTAATAACAGGTTATCTAGCCCGTTGAGCTATCTGAGGCTCAAATTAAAGCAAATTCTTCAAAACACCATTCCTCAGTTTATCATTGACCTTGGTATAATTAGGCAAACTGCCAAAGGCTTTTCTTGGCAAAAGTTCAGAAGCAGAAGATGCCGACAAGAAATGAATACAGTGAAACAAGAAGCAATTCTCTCAATGTTGCTTTCCGGCAAAGAGACCAAGAGCCGTTGCTGGTCTTTTAAGCCTTATGGGAAGGGCCAATCATCTCTTGGCCCTACTCCCGACTCGTCCTCTTTGCTATAGCTGCTCCTGCCTTCTGGCAGCTCTTCTCCTACGTGCACTAGGAACAGGCTCCTCCTGTTACTCTGCCTCTCTATTGTCAGCCTCTGGAAGCTCCGAAGTCTGCACATCACTCCCCGATGGCCCTGGCCCCATCTCTGCTTCCGACGCAGAGCCTTCATCTGGGCCTTCCCCAGCCTCCAGGACTGGCCCATGTTCTTCCTCAGTCTCATCGCTGTCCGACTCCGCTACCAGCTCTGCAGGCTGCTGGCGGACCACAACAGCCTGGACTTTCTGTTAGTGAATGCAGTTAATTCCCAATTTGTAAATAAAGAGGGTTTTTTTTTTGCGGGAGTCTGTTTATTGCTTCTGCGAAGGCCGGGTCAGAACAGGAGGATTTCAACTCCCAGAATTCCCCAGCCAGGCCAAAGAATTCTGGGACTTGAAGTCCACCCATCTTAAACTTGCCAAGGTCGAGAAACACTGAACAAGGTAATTTCAGAAGCTCACTGCAGCTAAATGATTGCATTGTGTATGTATGCACATTGATGGAAGAATAATGATATTCCCACCATGGGGGAACGTCTTTGAAAATGTCAGAATCTGCAGAAATGGTAAAATTGACCTGTTTGGTCAAAGAACGAACAACATTTTTTTTTTTTTTGAGTGATTGCAAATCTTATACTGTATGGGCTTTTTGCCGAAAGAATAAGAAGAAAAATGAGTGGATGGTTTATGGATTTGAAGACTCCGAAAGAGGAGGATTAAAGGAGGGGGCGATAGAATTTGCAAAATGTTTAAGAAAGGGGAACGACAATAGGATTTTAATTGTCTGTTGAAGAGAAGGCTGGAAGTCATTTTTTAATATTTCTTAAATTCAGTTTTCTATGAAAACGCTTAATAAATATAAATAAATATTTATGCAAAGGGCATGGATGCTACAAAAGGCATGGAGGATATTTATATTATTAAATAAATATAAATATATAATTTAAATATCAATATATAATCAAAATAGTGATAATTTTAAAAGTTAGGGTTAATGGTCACTAAGCAGGCCTATTTTCTCTATGATGAGGAAATAAATCTACAAAGGCATCAGTGGATGTCTAAATATTCCTAATAGTAATATTCCTAATATTCCCAAATATTCCTAATTTTCACCCTAGGAAGTGCCTAGATTTGAATCAGATGGGTTTCTATTTGAAATCTGTGAGCTAGTGTGTGGTCTCTCTCTCTCTCTCTCTCTCTCTCTCTCTCTCTCTCTCTCTCTCTCTCTCTCTCTCTGTATACAAGTAGTCCTCAATTTACAGCCGTAATTGATGCCACAACGGTCATAAGTGTGAAAAAGGGTCATAGGTCACTTTTTTCATTGCCGTTGTAATTTCGAAAGCTCACTAAATGAACTGTTGTAAGTGGAGAAACTACCTGTACATTAGTACAGCCAGTGCATAACCTGAGATTTATTAAACAGCCTGTGGGCTTCCCTCCCACCCCCTGCCTTTTGGGGAGAGATAATCTCTAAAACGGGAAGCTTATTCGCCAGTTTTGCAGAAAGCGAACGATATTCAAATTGCAAAGCCGTTTGCATTTTCCACGCAGCCAGATTAATTATTTAAAATAATCACCCTTCTTTTAAAAGGCAATAGAAGATAATTAAAAGCCAGGCGGATTTGCAAAACCATGACAGCGGAAATTGTAGGGTCCAAGAAACTGCTTGTAGAAATACTTTCCAAGCTGCCATTCTGTAAAGAAGACAATCTTTTTATCCAGCTGCTCCTTTGAAAATCCAGAGGTTAACCCCAGGTAGCTTTTAGATACCTTAGATCCTGATTTGGCCAGGTCCCAACTGGATAAATCTGATATTCTTGGAGAGATGCAAATTCACACCTGCTGTTTCACCCTGAGCTCACTTTCTCCAATTGGTGTCTGGAGCAATGATCCATACTCTATTCCCAACTGCTCCCAATTTGTGTGCTGAGGCAAAAATAAAGAACAGTTAATGTGCCCGGAGGATTACATGGATGAAAGCTGGGGCAGCCAATCTTGTGTCCACCAGATGTTTTGGACTTTAAGCTCCCTTGCATCCTGACCGTTGGCCAATAGCTGGGGAATTCTGGGAATTTTATTCCCAACGCATCTGGAAAACGCCAAGTTGGGGCTGGTTGCCCTCTATTAAAACTATGTTAATGGGAGACTTATTTCAGAATCGGAGTGATGGTTAAGGAGCCAGTGTTAATATCCTTGAGGGGGAAAAAAAATAGATCTGTTTATTTTGTAGAATCACAACATTTTTTTTTCCTGGAATAAGCAAAGTGAAACTCAACCTGCCTTGATTGCTGGACTTGCAAAACCAAGGAGCGAGGATCCTGCTTTGCTTGTGAGTCACAGTATGAAAATGAAAGGTTAAAATATGGATGATTCACACAGAGACAATGAACGATGATGCCCTGTCTTGTAAAACAGGTTCTGACAATGCAACTAACTGAAGTGCAAACTGTTTTTGGGTCTGCACTATTCCCTAGCAGCTTGTCCAACAAGCCATGACTTGTTGGTTATTCAGAACTCCTAGATCAGTGCTTCTCAACTTTAAGATCGTTGGATTTCAACTTCCCTAGCCAGCTCTGGGAATTGAGGTCCATACATCTTAAAAGTTGCTAAAATTGTGAATTGCTAAAACTATCCTAAATATAAAAACTTTAATAGAAAACAAGGCTCAGTCCTTCCTGGAAATTAGATTGATTGATTTCCCATCCATCCATCCATCCATCCATCCATCCATCCATCCATCCTTCTCTCTCTTTCTTTCTTTCTCCCTCCCTCCCTCTCTCCTTTTCTGTTTGCACCTTTTTTATCCATGATACGGTTTTCCATTCCTGAACCAGAGTAACAGAATAACAATCCCTTGCCAGTAGCCTCAAGATGACCCATAATCCTCTTCTTCTGACCTTGGGACCCTGGATACAAAGAGTAAAGACTCATTCTGCTCCAAATGGCCACAGGTCGCCTTGCGTCTCCATACCTAAAAAAGAAATAAATTGCACCTGTCTGTTCGTAAGATAGAAAATCAAGGCGGTGTCAACGAGGGGAAACTGCAAAGCCAGCCAAGCTACCTTTCCTCTTGGAAGACCTGTTTGGACAGCTGAATCCCTGGTAGTCAAAGACAAGAATCTCAGTAATTGAGGAAACAGTTCCATGTGGCTGAGCCAGAAGCAAATCAGCTCAGCTCTTGGACATTGTTGGTGTCAAGGAGGTGAGTTTCTAACTCACGATAAATTGCGGCATGGCGGTTCAGAGCAAGTGACCTATCTGGCATACTTTTCGTAAGAGAAGGGAGCCAGGCGGTTATTAAAAGATTGCTTGGGTTTGAACCTTGCTTTCCATCAACTGTGAATTAATCTATAAATAGGGAAGAGAATTACTGCCAGGGCCAGGTGGCCCACGAGACCAGCCTGGGCAGATCCTGCTTCAGGTAGCATTTGAAGGGAGGCCAAAAGTCGTCACCTCTTAACCCTTGCCATTCTGGACAGCCGCTCTGCAAACAACAGAGCCCCACCTCTGGGGAACATTGCATTTTCGCAGTGCCAGTTTCCCATACATTTGTAGGTCGGCTGCCTGCTTCCTGCAACGGAGGGCAGAGGGGAACAGCTGCAGCTGCCAGACTGCAAAGAAATATCTCTGGCCCTGCAGTTAAAAAGATCATCCTACTGCCATGGCGCCTTCCAAGTTTCCCATTTTACTGTTTATTGAATGTCGAGGAGGAAGTTGATGGAGTATCTGGGTTGGTAAAGATTTTAGTGGATTTTACTCCCCTGGTATCCACGGTGGTTTTAAAGCTCCTGTGATTTGTAGGCGAATGACCAGATGGGTCATTTTGCTTTGTGCTGTTTTTTATTTTTATTTTTGTGTGTGTGTGCATGTTGGATTGTTGTGGTCTTATGCTTTATCTGATTTTGCCATTCACCTAAGGTCCAAGGGAATCTGTTTTATAAGGGAACTGATAAATTTCAATGTATAAATAAAGGTAGATAAATACATTAGAGCACGGATGGGTAACTGTGGTCCCTTTACAACCTATGGACTTCAACTCCCAGAACTCCTGAGCCATGTTTGTTCCTTGGGCTTCCTAACCATTCTAGTCAGTGGTGACATTAAAAAATTTTCCCTACCGGTTCTGTGGGCATGGCTTGGTGGGTGTGGCTTGGTGGTCATGTGACCGGGTGGGCATGGCTTGGTGGTCATGTGACCGGGAAAACCAGCTCTCACACTTTACACAAAAATAACACAAAAGCTACACAACTGACACACACAATGCAAAAGCAGCTGGACTTCACACAGAATGGCCCCTGCAACAAGCAGGATCCTCACAGAATCACAGAGACCTCAAAAACGAACTATCACACTTTACACAAAAATAATTTAAGCAATAGGTAGTAAAAAATGCTTTAAAAAGTAAAAAAAAAAGTTCCAACCATCACGCGGCACAGGTGATTGTCACAACTGATTGTTGGAACCTTTTTAAACTTTTTTTTAGTATTCTTTTACTACCTATTTCCCGAACTGGTAGTAAAAAAATGCTAACAAAAGAGTTTTAAAAAATGTTCAGATGATCAGCGTTGCCACATGATCGTCGGAACTTTTGTTTTACTTTTTAAAGCTTTTTTTTAACTACCGGTTCGGGTGAACCAGTAGTATTTTCACTTCTGGTTTGGGCGAATCGAACTGGTAGCATTTCACTCCTGATTCCAGTTGCTAGAAACCTTAGAATTGTCATTATTTTGATGCATTCTGAGGACACTTTTATTTGGATGGATAATCGATGGATAGATAGATGGATGTAGGTTTTTTTTTTTTAAAAAAAAAGCTCTTACAGGTAGTCCTTGACTTAGGACCGATCACTTAATGACTTTTTAAAGTTATGACGGACTTCAAGAAATTTACTTTTATTTATTTATTTATTTATTTATTTATTTATTTATTTATTTATTTATTTATTTATTTATTTATTATATTTCTATACCGCCTTTCTCCCGCAGGACTCAAGGCGGTGTACAGTCAAGAAAAAATAAAAGATACATAAACATCATAAAATTGATAATTAAAATTATAGCATAGTTTAGCCCAAATAAATAAAACCCAGAATTATATAATATTTTAATCATTCCCAGTTAACATGCTTAGCCCCGCCTGATTGAACATCAGGGTCTTGAGGGCACAGCGGAAAGCACAGAGATTAGGGATGTTTCGTATATCAGGGGGCAGTTCATTCCAAAGGGTTGGAGCCCTTACAGAGAAGGCCCTCCCCCTGGGACTTGACAGTTGGCACAATTTGACTGACGGTACCCTGAGTAGTCCCTCCCTGTGAGAACGAACTGGTTGGTGGGAGGCTATTGGTGTCAAAAGACGGTCTTGTAAGTACCCAGGCCCTAAGCCATGGAGCGCTTTAAAGGTGATAACTAACACCTTGAATTGCACCCGGAAGACCACCGGGAGCCAGTGCAGCTTGCGTAGGAGAGATGTTACATGGGCGCAACGAGATGCACCCATAATCACCCGTGTGGCTACATTCTGGACCAGTTGGAGCCTCCGGGTGCTTTTCAAGGGGAGCCCCATGTAGAGAGCATTCAGTAGTCCATACTTTTGACTTGTCCTTGAAGATATGACTGCCACAGACACAGAGACAAAGATCGTCACATGACTGCATTTCAGGTGCTTGGCAGCTAGTTTACATTTATGACTAATTGCAGCGTTCTGCCATCATGTGATCATGGTTTGTGACTTTTTTGTGTTTTCTGGCCGAGAATAGCAAATAATCATCCATTGGATATGCTGGATTCATTTCACGATCACATGACTTTTAAAAGAACATAGTGACTCACTTTACAACCATCATAAAGACAGTTGTAAAACCGAGTCCGGTCATATGGCGCCTTGACTTACGACTGCAGCAACTAACAGCCAAAATTCCAGGCTCCATTGTGGTCGTAAGTCGAGGACTAAACCATATATTCTTATCAGAGTTTTATCTTCTCTTCCTCTCTTCCTTCTCCGCTGAATGCAGAAAGACAATCAAAAATTCAGATCCCAGGAGTAAAACCTGGAGGAAATGGGCATGTTTGGTCTGGCGAAGTAGATATGTTGATTTTCTTTTTCGAGCATTTCCCTGCATTTCCCTTGTGTGACTCAACAGCACACTCAAAGGTATTACACAAAATCCTCTGAAATATAGACAGACTCTGCGGAGGACGTAAAAAGTGCTTCAGCGGAAAAACTGATGTAGCAACAGTTCTCCGCTGATAGAAAATGGGAAAACACAGGTAATCCTCATTTAATGACTGAACAGTCATATAACGACCAGTACAACAGGGATGAAAAAGCAGCTCGGTGACCAATGTCCACATCAATGAACTTTGCAGGTTCTGTAAAGCGAAGGAAAACTAAAGTCAGATCATAAGAACAGTTACGGTTTTGCCTTGCTTAACGGAGAGGCCTCTTTCTGCATTGTGTGTTAAAGTATAAAGAAGTAGTCCACACTTAGTGAGCACAATTAGATGGGAAATTCATTCGCTAAACACTGTGGTCGCTAAGTGGAAAACCATGGGACAGGCTAATGGCCTTACTTTCCCTGTGGTTGTTAACCGAAGCGCCTGTCAATCATTTCGTCAATCAATTTCGCAACTACTAAGATTGTTGGATGAGCAGGTACAAAAACAGCCAGGGAAGGGATTGAGTGCTGATTGGCCAACCAGTTTATCAAGTACTTTAGAAGGCAAGGACTGGGCAGCACAAGCAAAGGACAGCCAATGACTTAAAAGCCAGCTATTAACGCACCCCAATCAACACCTAAAAAGCCACACATACAACAGGCAGCAAATAAATACCACACACAGAACTGAACACACTCTGCTAGAGAGGAGTTCTTTGATGATATGCTCTAGCACGAGTCCGAAAACTTGGAAGACAAAACCTCTGGTCCCAGTGACCAACCCAGATTGGATCCTGCAGTCATCCTGGGACCACAATTTTACTTCTGCATTCCATCCAGCCCGTGGAATGTTTAGATCAAAGGACCAGCCTGTAGTGCTTCTGCTAGTGAAAATGGAGCTCGGGGTGAGGGGAGCTGTGCACTAAAAAGAAAACAGAAGGAGAAATGTTTCCCCTTCTGCATTTGAGAATGCAAGAAAGGACAGGAAAGGAGAAAGGGAAAGAGGAAAGAAAGAAAAAGATGGGAAGATGGGAAGAGAGCAAGGAAGGAAAAAGAAGGAAGGAGGGGAAGGAAGAAGAAAGGAGAATAAAGAAGGAAGGAAAAATAGAATAGAATTTCTTTATTGGCCAAGTGTGATTGGACACACAAGAAATTTGTCTTGGTGCATACACTCTCAGTGTACATAAAAGAAAAGATAACGTTCATCAAGAATCATAAGATACAACACCTAATGATAGTCATAGGGAACAAATAAGCAATCAGGAAACAATATCAATATAAATCGTAAGGATACAAGCAACAACATTAGTCATACAGTCATAAATGGGAGGAGATGGGTGATGGGAACGATGAGAAGATTAATAGTAGTGCAGACTAGTAAATAGTTTGACAGTGTTGAGGGAATTAATTGTTTAGCAGAGTGATGGCATTCGGGAAAAAACTGTCCTTGTGTCTAGTTGTTCTGGTGTGCAGTGCTCTATAGCGATGTTTTGAGGGTAGGAGTTGAAACAGTTTACGCCCAGGATTCGAGGGTTCTGTAAATATTTTCACAGCCCTCTTTTTGACTCGTGCAGTATACAGGTCCTCAATGGAAGGCAGGTTGGTAGCCATTGTTTTTTCTGCAGTTCTAATTATCCTCTGAAGTCCGTGTCTGTCTTGTTGGGTTGCAGAGCCAAACCAGACAGTTATAGAGGTGCAGATGACAGACTCAGTAATTCCTCTGTAGAACTGGATCAGCAGCTGTTTGGGCAGTTTGAGCTTTCTGAGTTGGCGCAGAAAGAACATTCTTTGTTGTGCTTTTTTGATGATGTTTTTGATATTAGTTGTCCATTTTAGATCTTGTGATATGGTAGAACCTAGAAATTTGAAAGTCTCTACGGTTGATACTGTGTTGTCTAGTATTGTAGGAAGTGGAAATATGGAAGAGTTTCTCCTAAAGTGTACCACCATTTAAAAAGAAGAAAAGGAAGGAAGGAAGGAAGGAAGGAAGGAAGGAAGGAAGGAAGGAAGGAAGGAAGGAAGGAGATTATAATGAGAGTGAGGGAGGGTCTCAGGGAAGTCCTGCCTTCTTCTTCTTCTTCCTGTTCTTCTTCCTCCTCCTCCTCCTCCTCCTCCTCCTCCTCCTCCTCCTCCTCCTCCTCCTCCTCCTCCTCCTCCTCTTCTTCTTCTTCTTCTTCTTCTTCTTCTTCTTCTTCTTCTTATTATTATTATTATTATTATTATTATTATTATTATTTATTTATTTATTCAATTTGTATACTGCCCTTAGCACTTGGCCACCACATGTCCCCCTGACACAAGTCCCGTGTAACGTTCACTATGACCACACCCACCACCAGCCATGCCTACCATGGCCACATCCCCCAGCCACGCCCCAGCCCCCCCCAAGTCAACGGGAAAGCCAGATTCACTTAATAACCATGTTAGTAATTTAACTGGAGCGACTCATTTAATAACGGTGGCAAGAAAGGTCATAAAATGGGGCAAAACTCACTTAACAACTGTCTCACTTAGCAACAGAAATTTTGTGGTGGTAAGCCGAGCGGTACCTGGGCTAGCATTAGAACCAACAATCCATCGGCTTGTTCAAATTCTACTCTTTTCTGGACCTGTCAATCTTATTATTGTTTGCAGCTGTGCTGGACAACCGGCAGGGCAGAGGCCAACCTTGGCAGATGTCAAGATATGACCGAAACATCTCGATCTTTACCCCTTTTTCGCTTTCACCGCTATTGCCTGTCAGCCTAGAGAGATTTCCCTCAAAGCTCCCTTCCATCCTTCTGGAAATTCTGATTTTGGGAGAGCTCCAGCAACAAAGGAAAGCTGCTCCAGCTGATGAGATTGATTTTAGCCGAGCGTCTCTGCGTGCTTACAGGAAACGTAGCTTACCTTTCCTGAGTTTCTCAGTTTTGCAATGAAGTGCATCTTTTGATGAATCCAGTTAAACGAGAGCAGCAAAATGGGCTGCACATAAATTTAATAAATGAATACTTTCCCTTATGAGGTGGCACAATCTGGTGTCACTCCGGAACATCCAACGAGCCTCAAAGGACCAGAAGATAGTTCCAGGAAACCAGAAGCAACATTAAAAAAAAAAAAAAAGTTAAGAATTCTCCCAGTGCGTCTGATGATGTGTTTCCCTTAAATGAAAACTGACGCGGTTTTCAAAGGCAAGAAGGTATGAAAGCTGGCTGGGTTTGAAGGCTGGCACAATGGAACAGACCCGTAAACAATCAAGCAGAAGATTACAGGAGAAGCTCCGGGGCTGTAGCTTTGAAAAGGTGATTTTCTTGAGTCGGTTCCAGCGACTTCTGCTCTGCAAAAAAACAAGGTTTTCAATAGTCTGATAGCAGAAATACACTCTCCCCCCTGCCCGCCCCCCCAGAATTAAATTGAAGACAGAAGGCAGAGTAAATGGAAATGGGCAGACTAGTTATGCGGTAGGTCCCCGGTTGAATTTCTAGCACTTTTAAAGTAGGCTGGGATAGATCCTTGTATCATATCCTAGAGATCTGCTTCTTGTCCATACAGGTGGTCCTTGACTTATGACGGGTTGCTTTAGCAACTGTTCAAAGTGATGATGGACCTCTAAAAGGGTATATACAACTCAGCTCTGAAGTTCTGAAGGCTGCATCTCCCATAATCACATCACCTGGTCCAGATTTATGGCCATTTGCAGCTTCCCATGGCCACATGACTGTAATTTACAGGTAGCCCTCAACATACGGCCACAATTGAGCCCAACATTTGTGTTCTTAAGTGAAACATTTGTAAAGTGAGTTTTGCCCCCATTTTACTTTTCTCGCCACATTTGTTAAGCGAATCACTGTGGTTTGTAAACTGCAACTGTCATATATGTGAGTGGTCAAGAAGCCAAATGTAAAATCACGTGACTATGGGGATGCTGTGAGTGTGTGAAACAAGTTCATAAGTCACTTTTTTTCAGTGCCGTTGTAACTTCGAAACGGTCACTAAATGAATCGAGGACTACCTGTATTCTGTTTTTGCCCCAAACCAACATTCACGTGGGGTTTCAGCAAAGCACTCCACAGCGAACAATTGGCTTAATGACTGTGGCATTTGCTTAATACCTGTTGTGTTTGCTTAACAACCACCGCAAAAAAGGTTATAAAATTAAGCTGATCAGGTGGGTGACCCGCTTTAAGACCAGGGATGGGCTGCTGGGGGTTTGCAGAGGTTCAGGAGAACCTCTAGCTAAGATTCTGTGCAGTTCAGAGAACCCCTAAATCCCATGCCTGGCTGGCCCCACCCACCCCTCCTCTCCCAGGAGTCCCCTTCCGGCCCGTTTTGGATGCAGGAAAGTGCAGGCCGTGTGCAGAGGCTCCGGAAGGGCGAAAAATGGGCTTACCGGAAGTTCCGTTTCCGGCCTCCAGAGGGCCTCCGAAGCCTGGGGAGGCTGTTTTCATCCTCATGGAGGCTCGAGGAAAGCCTCCGAAGCCCGGGGAGGACATAAAAGCCCCCCCACAAACGTGGTGCAGGAGGCTGACAAGGCCACGCCCATCCAGCAACCGGACAAAGAACCCCTTGCTAAAATTTTTGAAGCCCACCCCTGTTTAAGACCATCACGACTTACGACCTTAATAGGCAGGCTCCTTTTCGGTTACAAGTCGAGGACTACATGTAGTGAGACCCATCCTCGAGCAACTCTTCTCCGGGAACAGCGCAGGAACAACTGTCTCCCAAACATGACAAGACGTTGATTTCAAAGCGGGCTTGAGAACTTACTTGACACTGATCTGGCTTATGCTAAGCTATTGTTTGCTGATTAGGCTTTACTGAATAAACTTCGTTACTGTCTGGATTTGGACCACACACTGAATTACAAAACTTGATGGACAAGCCACTGTGTCTAGGTTCACAAATGCCATTAAGTAAGCCCCAAAGCAAACAAACTTGGAGGGAGGACGGCACCGAGAGATCGGACGGTGGGAGGAGGGAGTAGCCACTAATGGGTGGGGGGCTTTTGCCATCTGCTTAAAGCAGCGGTGGGTTTCAATTTTTTTTTACTACCGGTTCTGTGGGTGTGGCTTGGTGGGCATGGCTTGGTGGGCATAACAGGGGAAGGTTACTGCAAAATCCCCATTTCCTCCTGATGGGACTCGGGAGGCAGAAAATAGATGGGGGCAGGGCCAGTCTGACTTTTCACTACTGGTTTTTGATTTTTGATTTTGATTTTATTGAATTTATATACCGCCCTACTCTCGAAGGACTCAGGGCGGTGTACAGCCATAAAATAAAACATATAAATACAAAATTTAAAATAGACTAAAACGAAATTAAATAATTTGGCTGAAAAATTTAAAATCCCAATAATTTAAAACAAATTAAAATTCCCATTTAAAAGGGGGAAAAGACTTAGGTTAGGCCGGCTTGATGGAATAAGTGAGTCTTGAGCGCACGACGGAAGGTGCGCAGGTCCGGGATCCTCTATCTCCGGGGGGAGCTCGTTCCAGATGGTAGGTGCTCCCATAGAGAAGGCTCTCCCCCTGGGGGCCTCCAGCCGACATTGTTTGGCTGACGGCACCCGGAGGAGCCCCTCTCTATGGGAGCGTACTGGCCGCTGGGAGGCTATTGTAGTTCTCTAAACTACTCAAATTTTCCACTACCGGTTCTCTAGAACTGGTCAGAATCTTCTGAAACCCACCTCTAGCTTGAAGTCAGAATAACAAGAGTTAGAAGAGACCTTGTAGGTCATTTAGTCCAACCCCCTATTCAAGCAGGAGATCCTATGCCATTTCCAACAGATGGCTGTACTGTCTCTTCTTGAAACCTTCCAGTAATGAAGCTCCCACCACTTCTGAAGGCCAGACCCCTTCCACGGGTTGATTGTTCTCAAAGTCCAAGTGAAGCTTCACTCAGTGAGATGTTCCCGGACTTCTCTTCCACAAACAGTGCTCCCACCTCCTTCCAAGCGTGACCTATAGTATCTTCTGAGTAGATATTTCGGTGTAGAAGATGATATTCTTCTTCTCCGGCTATTTAGCTACTCTGGGTCCAATTTAGTTGCTCCTCGTAACTCAAGCTTCCCCCTTTTCTGATCTACAAAACGCCGTCCATTCATCTTTACTTTTCTGGTCCATTGCCCAGTTCAATTTGGTAGTTTCCCTGGCCTTTTATCCTCTCGCCCGGCTCAGCATAAGCATGCCTTCTTGTTAACCTGCCTCCCCTGATTTGCAACCCTCTCTTGGGGGGGTGGCTGAGATGTTCTCCTTTGCTAGCAGACCACTTAAAAACAAAATTGTCTTGCAAAAAAAAAAAGAAAAAAGAAAAAAGTGGGGGTGGGAGAAGAAGGGGTGGCAGAACAATGGCCCGTGTTCATCTTTCTGCCTTTTGGTAAAGAGGTAAAAAAAGAAAGAAATGGCATGTCAATATAAACGGAGAAGAAATAAGCAGAAATAGGCTGCAGACTATAAAGGTAGCATAAGACATATAAAGGTCGCCCTTGACTTACAAACAAATGGAACCAGAATGTCTGTGGCTGAGCGAGACACTTGTTAAGTAAGTTTCACCCCACTTTACGACCTCTTAAAAATCGTCAAGCCAGGATATTTTTTTAAAAAAGGAGTTGCACCCAAATTTACATCCTGGTTTTCCCACTGTTAAGTGATTCTGATTTCCCTCATTGATTTTGCTTGTCAGAAGCCAGGTGGGAAGTTGGCCATAATGGTTGACTGCAACCATTGTAAATGCATCTTGGATGCAAGCCCCAAAATTGTGATCACATGAGGATGGGGGATGCTGCATGGGGGATGATGCAACGATCATAAGTATGAGGTCATAAGTTACTTTTTTACAGTGCCCTGTAATTTTGAATGGTCACTAAATGAATGGTTATAAGTTACCAGTAGGCACTATCTGAATTCAGCTACCAGGACGTGCCAATCCCTTACAAAGATTAGAACTGGGCCGCCAATGGTTCTCCCTGTGAACTTCTATGGAAACCAAACTTGGACCTTGAAGAAACAGGATAGAAAGAACGTTGTCATTTTCAAACCTTGAAGTTGTATTTAATACTCCAATAAACCTTAATAAAACCTTAAAAAAAAAACCCCTGAAGTTGGAAAAGAGTCCTGAGAATACTCTGGATAGCCAACAAAACAGACAATAGATCGTGGAACCAATCAATGCGGAGTTTTCACTCAAGGCACAAATGATTGTATTTTGGATTTGTTATAGGAACTAATATGAAAAGTCTATAATGCTGGGAAAGATAGAAGGAACGAGGAGGAGAAGAGGATAAACAGCAGCAAGGCGGGCAGACGTGGGTACCACACAGGGGTGGGCTTCAAAAATTTTAGCAAAAGGTTCTCTGCCCGGTTGCTGGGTAGGCATGGCCATGGTGGGTATGACCTAGTTGGCATCCTGCACCATGGCGGCGGGGTGTGTGTTCCCTCCCCAGGCTCCAGAAGCTTTTCTCAAGCCTTCAGGAGTGCAAAAATGGCCTCCCCAGGCTCCGGAGGCCCTCTGGAGGCCAGAAACAGGCCCATTTCAGGCTTTCCCAAACTTCCGGTAGGCCCATTTTTTGCCCTTCCTGAGTCTCTGCGGATGCCCTGCGCTTACCTGCATCCAAAACAGGCCACGTGAGGACTCCTGGGAGGGGCAGGGTGGGGGGAGGCACGTCAGGAAGTCACAAAACGTATTTCACATGACCCCAGGACACAGCAACCGGTCATAAATACGAGTCAGTTGCCAGAGCCTCTGGATTTTGATCATGTGACCATGGAGATACCGCAGTGGTTGTAAGTGTGAAAATGGTCAAAAGTGCTGTTATAACTTCGAATGGTCACTATACAAACTGTTGTAAGTTGAGGACTATCTGTCTCTCTATTTTTTGATTCCCTCCTAGTTAGCACCCACACATTTTCCAAGAGCATATCTTGTATGCAATGAAATTTCATTTTAATGTATGCCAATTAGTGTACATTCAAAGCGACAATAAAGTTATTGTTCTGTTCTGTTCTGTTCTGTTCTGTTCTGTTCTGTTCTGTTCTGTCCTGATTTGTCCAGTCCTGTCCTGTCCTGATCTGTCCTGTCCTGTTCTGTCCAGTAATGTCCAGTACAGTCCTGTCCTGATCTGTCTTGTCCAGTCCTGATCTGTCCTGTCCTGTCCTGTCCTGATCTGTCCAGTCCTGATCTATCCTGTCCTGTCCTTTGCTTGTAGAGCCTTCAAAATGAAAAGGCCCTTCCAGAAACCACAGAATGGTAACCTGAGACAGTGACCCATTATTTAGCCAGGAGCTTAATTACCTAATTCCTTCATCTATTATGTATAATTCCTTCATCTATTCAAACGAAGAGTTACTTTTAATGGGTTACACTTCAACGAGGATTCAAATTTGAACACGGTAGGTAGGGATATTCTCCATCCTTTATTACTCCCGGTACGGAGGGTATTCTTACAATATGGAACCTGACAGGCAGACCATTAAAGGGTTTTCCCTTTTAAATCCCTTAAAATCTTCCCCCTGCTCTTGTCTCTTTCCAGTTTCTTCTTTGCCTGCTGATTTCTTTCCTGGATTGCAGCTGCTAAACTTCCAGAGTCATGCCGTACAAAGTGACAATTACCTTGTACGGTAATGAATTTTATCTTGTAGGCCTTGTAATTTTTAGGCAGTAGCTTTCTGCAAAGTTGAAGCTACGCAGTTTTCCATGGAGTGGTTTGCTTTTTTGGGGGGGTGTATGTGTGTGTCAATTAATTGAAGCTGTCATCCATTTGCTATCAAAGCATAATGTAACATGGGTACCAGTGGTGGGTTTCAAATTTTTTTACTACTGGTTCTGTGCGTGTGGCTTGGTGGGCGTGGCAGAGGAAGGATACTGTGAAATCTCCATTCCCACCCCAATCCAGGGGAAGGATACTGCAAAATCCCCATTTCCTCCTGATCAGCTGGGACTTGGGAGGCAGAGAATAGATGAGTCAGAATTTTTACTACCAGTTCTCCAAGCTATTTAAAATTTCCGCTACCGGTTCTCCAGAACTGGTCAGTACCTGCTGAAACCCACCTCTGATGGGTACCTTTTTACACCTGGAGGGAGCTTCATCCTCTTTTAACTTGGGGGTGTTTCATCTATAGGAATATCAGCTTGTTTATTAGAAGAAGGAGAACGTCACGGCAAAAGAAAAATCAAGATAAGGGTTATTACAATGAAATTAAATCCTGGTCCTCTTTTACAGGTATCAGAGTGCGGGGGGGGGGGCATGGCATTGATTATGTGTCTGTCGGCCACCATCCTGGCCTTTTTACACCTATCCAGGATGATATCCTGGGTTGCATGCTGTTCTACCATGCCACCTTTATTATTTTTATTTCTTTATATCCCACCTTTATTATTTTTATTAATAACTGAAGGCAGAAAACATACTTAATACTCTTTCCTCCTACTATTTTCCCTCACAACAATGACTCTGTGAGGTGGGTTGGGATGAGGGAGAGTGACAAGACAACTCAAAGACACCCAGCTGGCTTACCTGCCTAAGGCTGGACTAGAACTCACAGTCTCCTGGTGATTGGCCCAAAGTCACCCAGTGACTTTCATGCCTAAGGCTGGACTAGAACTCACAGTCTCCTGGTGATTGGCCCAAAGTCACCCAGTGACTTTCATGCCTAAAGCGGGATTAGAATTCCTAGTCTCCTGGTGATTGGCTCAAAGTCAACCAGCCAACTTTCATGCTTAAAGCAGGACTAGAACTCACAGTCTCCTGGTGATTGGCCCAAAGTCACCCATCCAGCTTATCTGCCTAAAGTGGGACTAGAACTCACTATCTCCTGGTTTCTAGGCCAGCATCTCCTCCAACCCACCAAACTGGCTCTGCTGAGTTCAGAACATTCAGTAGGTCTAGATTTGATTCCTGCCGTTGCCTCAAGGTAGATTTGCAGCCCTTCCACCCTGTAGTTCTCTCCTTCTGCAGCTAGTTGTGGTTCTTAAATGAAGGAACACACAAAAGATGTTTGATGGCTCCATCCTCTTTGAGAAATTGTACAGGCTGAATGAGAGCCAGCGGAACAAAGAGTAGCTACCTGCTTCTTTTGGCCTTCATGTTCCCTTCTTGGCTACTGTGGTGAGGTCAGTTTTTGAAAAGAGAAGATTGGCTTCGAGAGATCTTTAGTTGCCTGCGACTTGGGAACTCATACATGGCAGCTTGCCAAAGTTTGAATCTCAGCTTCTTGGAAGACGTGGCGGTATTAGCTGGCCTGGCATTTGGTAATGGGAATCCTCCATGGATTTGAAGACGGTGCATTTTCCTCTAGCAATCCTCTATTCACTTGGCTCATTGATCTCACAAAAGGCAGCTCCAGATGGCATGGTTTCCAATCCCGATTCATTCCAGGTGTATTAAAACTGACGGTGGAATCATCTTTATTTCTGTGATCTTCAATGGCTGGGAACAGACGCGGATCACAAACGTTCCCTCCAGCGGAGCAACTGAAGAGTGCAAAAGTGATCATGCAGGCATTCTCCTGTTTTCAGAGGAGCTTATGACAGCTTCTGGAGCAGAGATTCCTAACCTTGGCAGTTTGAAGATGTATGGACTTCAACTCCCAGTGGCTTTCATGCCTAAGGCGTAAGACTTTCAGCTGGCTGGGGAATTCTGGGAGTTGAAGTCCACACATCTTCAAGCTGTCAAGGTTGAACATCACTGAGGAACAGAAGTATCCTGTTATGTGCCTTGAAATGAAGTGCGGAAAATTCAGGGGTGGGATTCAGAAATGTTAGCAACCGTTTCTCTGTCCGGTTGCTGGTGGGCATAGGCATGGTGGTCGTAGCCTACTTGGCCTCCTGAACCACGGGGGTGGGGGTGGGGGGGATGTTTTCACCCTCCTCAGACTCCGGAGGCTTTCTTTGAGCCTCTGGGAGGGCAAAAGCAGCTTCCCCTGGGTTCCGGAGGCTTCTGGAACTTCCAGTAGGCCCTTTTTTCACCCTCCCAGAGTCTCCACGTGGGACCTGCATTTACCTGGCATCCAAAATGGGCTGCGTGGAGATTCCTGAGAGGGGTGGGGCGGGAAGGGTCAGCCAGTCCTTGAAACTACCGGTCTGATGAACCAGATTAAAATTAACATCCAGTTTGCCCGAACCGGTCCAAAGCAGCTGAATCCCACCCCTGGGAAAATGTTCTGTTTCTTTCCTCTCTGGCAGTCTGTAGAGATTCTCAATCATCCAGGCCCATGGTTATCCCAAAGGTGCTTTTTTCAGGAGGCAACTGGACTTTCTTGTTTTTTGTCTTTCGAAGACGTTTCGCTTCTCATCCGAGAAGCTTCCTCAGCTCTGACAGGAATGGATGGACTCCTTCCATCCCCCACTATCCTGTCGGAGCTGAAGAAGCAAAGTCAACAGGGAAGCCAGATTTGCTTAACAACCGTGTTGCTAATTTAACAACTGCAGTGATTCACTTAACAACTGTGGCAAGAGAGGTCCTAAAATGGGAAAAAAACTCACTTAACCACTTGCTTGCTTAGCAGTGGAAATTTTGGGCTCAGCTGTGGTTAGAAGGACTTCTTGTGCATTGCCTAAATAGGGAGTGATGTTAGTCTTCCTAGGTCAATGTCATCCTAGGTCAGTGATGTTGAACCAAACCGGAATGTACGTGTGGAAACTGCAGCCCTGGAAACTCGAAGACCACCTGGGCGGTGGGCATGTGAGCGCCAGCCACCCGGTCTTCTGGTTTCCGGCGTGTGCAGATGTCAGCCTCTCAAGTTGCATTTCATTCAGGGCTGACATAGTAAAGGGGGGGGGGTTAAATTCCTGTGAAACTGCGGTAGAATGATTTAGAGGATGACCAATAGAATAAGGGAGCAAGCCAGGAAAGGGAGGGAATTTGGAGCCATTTCCTGGCTACATATGAGTTCGTGAGGACGTTGTTCTAATAAATAAATGTTTTTTTTTCTTTATTATCAAAATGTGAGAGGCACTTTATTTCTTTTTAGACAACTCCGCTCGGACAGCATGTGCATCAGCCGACTGGTCTTTGCATGCACCGGAGCCCCAACAACCCCAAGACCAGCTGGCTGGCGAGCATGCATGCACCGGCCACCTGCTCTTCGAGTTTCTAGCAAATGCATGAGCACAGGCCAGCTGGCCTTTGAGTTTCTAGGGCTCTGGCATGCGCAAAGATCAGCTGGCTGGCGCATCAATGGTGGGTTGTCCCCAGTTCACACCAGTTCTATAGAACCGTAGTAAAACAGGCGGGAGGCTCCGCACACCAACCCTGACGTCACCAAAATGCTTCTGCGCTTGCGCAGAAGAGCACACGCGCGAGCAAAGCTTGCTTGTGTGGCCCCGTTGCGAACCAGTAGTAAAGGTAAGTAGAACCCACCTCTGTGGCGCATATGGGTGCACTGGAAACCAAAAGAGCAGCTGGCAACAGTGCGCTGCACTGCATGCCACTTTTGGCACATATTTATTTATTTATTTGTTTCAATTTATAAACCGCCCTTCTCCTTGCGGACTCAGGGAGGTGAACAGCCAGAATAAAACATGATATACAAAAATTAAAACAATTAAAAAATATTAAATATTTTCAGCCAACAATTAAAACAGTCTAATTTAAAATCAATTCCAATTTAAAACAGAGGATGGGATCAAACCAGCCCAGCTAGATGAAACAAGTGGGTTTTAAGGGCCTGACAAAAAGTCCGGAGGTCTGATATCCTGCGTATCTCCTATATGCCATAGGTTGACCATCACGGTCCTAAGTAAACACTGATTCTGATGCTGATCGAAGCCACGCCTGCCTTAAATTTTCTTTATACCAGTAACTGTTTTAGATCTTCCTACATATACTGGATGCCCCTGATCTGGGCCTGATTAAGGAAAAAGTGTAAGGGACAGTTCCACTATCTCTTATTTGGAATCGTAGATGCAGTAACCTTGCCTGAGGCCTGTCTAATCACCTGTTGCGGAAGAAAAGTCGTATTTTCACGGATGACGCCGGAGCTCGTAACCAGCTTCCTTCAAAGCTGCAATAACAGTTTAACAACTGCGAGGAAGAGCTTTTATTGTGGAAGCATTAAATGTTTTTTTGCCTAATGATCGAAAATAATAAAATCTTAGCCTTTGACGGTTAAGAGAGCATTAAAAGAAAATAGACTGGCTGGCATATAGGCAGGGGTCTCTTGTCCCAGAGGATCGACTGCGGTTTATTTCTATCATGCAGCTTTTGGAGACAAATCCAGTAGCTTTCCCGACTGATAAGATGGAAGCGTTTATCCCAAGCGCATAACCGCAAGGAAAGCCAGCCTTACACCTAAAATCATAGTTCTCCAAGTTGAAATCCAGGGTAATTCTCTGTCCTGACCAGTTTATAAGCAATCTTCCTTCAACGTGTGGTGAGCATTCGTTTTGCAATGTTTATTGTTGCAAGGATGCTTAAGGAGTACTGTAGGCAACTAATCCTTTACACCAGGGGTCTCCAACCTTGGCAACTTTAAGCCTGGCGGACTTCAACTCCCAGAATTCCCCAGCCAGCTTTGCTTTGCTGGCTGGGGAATTCTGGGAGTTGAAGTCCGCCAGGCTTAAAGTTGCCAAGGCTGAGACCCCTGCTTTACACTGTTTAGAGGTTTTCAACAAACCTCTAAACAATGGAGGTTTAGAGTGGAACAAACCTTCAAAAAAGGTGCAAAAACGGGTAACAATCTTCCGCTTCTGTGACATGAGCTTCTCTGCTAAGGAAAGGTTGGGAATATTGTTAAATCTCTCCTTTCCTAGAAGCTTAGAGTTAAAAGATTTGCTGAGGTCGCTAAATCCAAACATCTATGGTAGAGATTCTCGTTCTTGGTCATTTTTAAGATCTGTGGACTTCGACTCCCAGAATTCCCCAGCCAACATGCTGGCTGGGGAATTCCGGGAGATGAAGTCCATATATCTTAAAATGACCAAAATTGGAAAAAAAAGCTGTTCTATGGGAATATGCATGAAAATATCCCCAGCAGAACGTTGTCCAGTCACATCCAGCAAGAAGAATTCAGTAGTTCAGTTAGATTTATTTTAAATTGAGACCCTCTGGATATTTTGAATCTCCCCTAATTCTAGCTATTGGGGTTTACTGAGGTGGCAAAATATCTAGAGAATTTATATTCTAGTCTAGTCTAGTCTAGTCTAGTCTAGTCTAGTCTAGTCTAGTCTAGTCTAGTCTAAAATTAATGGTTGCCTACCCCAATTTAAACAAATTGGTTTCATGAACTAAAAAAACTCAGGTTTGTTTTAACTATGGTTTGTTGAATTTGTTACAGTTGTCTGGAACTACAAAATAGGCAACACCAACAATAGAGGTTCGAAATGACTGAGTTTGCACAACACACTAGGATAAAAGCTGGGTGCAAAAAGTAATATATAAAACAAAAAAATACACATTGTGGCTTAATGGGTAAACCAGGTTAGAGCGTAGCCTCCTTCTGCACAGCAAGAATGTAAAACAAACAGCGTTCAGAGTAGCACTGACATTTAAACTAAGGTGTTTAAGAAGAAATGAAAACAATTAAAGTAAGACAATAGAGGGAAGTCGTTATAGACTATTTTCATTGTTCTCTTTGTCTTTTTTTTGCAGGGAAAGTGTTGATTTTTTAAAAGAAAAGTAATAGATATCGTCTGGCAATCTAACTGCTCCCGTACAACTTTCCTCTAACACAATCTAGATGTGTCCCTAAACAGGAGCCAGTAAGTATTTGACGAAATGGGAGAATCATTTTTCCTCATTGAAAAATGGCTTTCAAGATTAGCTTGATGGATTGTGAAGAGGTGTACATGCTCATGTGCCATTTCTGGAGTTCTTCTGTTTAAAAATAGAGCCCAGTCCATTGTTAATGCTTAGTTACATAGCAAAGATGGGAGAGTGAATGAAAAAGCCATTAGCTTTGCATTTTGTCTAGGAAAAACTGGTATTTTTTTTTAAATAAAAAGACACCTCATCAAGAATTACACGTCTGGCAATCCTGAAAGACGGTTCCCAGGAGCATTTTCCCCTCTATGCCACGTGAAATATGTACTGCTTTGCAGTGCGTATTTTACCATTTTTAACACCCTTAATGTACCTTTAATTTACTGCTCGTCTTTCTTGTGATCTGCAATCTCCAACAGAGCACACGCATATTCATTCTAGTGACATACCGGCATGGTAAATAATAATAATAATAACAATAGCAACAATAACAACAAACAATACCCCGATTTATAAAAAAAAAGATTGCTCTTTTTAGGCTGATTTAAGGATTGATAGTGGTTTGGGGGAAATAGCCCTGACTGGAGCTGTGTGGCTCATCACCAAAATAGTTTTTATAGGATAGGATAGGATAGGATAGGATAGGGTAGGATAGGATAGAATAGAATACAGAATGGAACGGAACAGAACAGAACAGAACAGAACAGAATTCTGTATTGGCCAAGTGTGATTGGACACACAAGGAATTTGTCTTTGGTGCTTAAGCTCTCAATGTACATAAAAGAAAAGATACATTCATCAAGGATCATAAGGTACAACACTGAATGATAGTCATAGGGTACAAATAAGCAGTCAAATCATATTAGGAAACAGTCAATATAAATCATAAATGCATGCATAGATAAATAAATATTTTAAAAATATAAATATTATAAAAAAACCCCAAAAAAGTTTATGTGTGCAATAAATCTATTTATTTATTTATTTATTTAAAATAATGTATATAAGCCGCTTACAGATAAGAAAAACACGATGTAGAAAAAATTAAAATAATAATAAAATAATAATAATCATAAGCAGCCCCCTACACCCCACCCTTCCCAAAGTTCCCATCATTGTCAGTCTGGGTACCAATCCCGGTGGCGCTCCCGCCTCCCACTCCGAAGGGTGTATGTGTGTGTGTAAGAGCCCACCTCCCCTCTCCCTTGAAAGCCCCTCCCTCCGGCCCCTCTTCCCTCCCTCCCCCCTCCCTCCCTCTCCCGCATGGGAGTTGTAAACAGTTGCCACCCCTTTTTTTTCCCCCTTTTTTTTTTGCGGGCAGGCCCCGCCCCCTCCCGGGCCCCGCCGGCCCGGCCCCCCGCTCGCATCTCATTAGCATAGATTAACGCCGGGGGAGAGCCGGAGTGCAGGTGCGGAGCCGGCGAGAGGGGGAAGCGCGAGGCGGCAGAAGGGAGCGCGGCAGGATGCGGTCGGCGCGGAGCTGCAGGCACTCGCCTTTGGCGGCCGCGGCGGGGATTTTGCTGCTGTGCCTGGCGGGCCGAGGTAAGCGCGGCGGCGGCGGCAGCCGAGGCGGAGAGGCTGCTTCGTCTCTCGCCCTCCCCTTCAAAGCCTCGCCTCCTCCCCGGGTGCCTTGCGCCGCTTCCCTTATCCAACCTCGCCCGCTTGTCCTCTAACCACTAACCGGGGACGAAAGCGGGAGCGGGGCAGAACTGAGCCGAGCCCAAAGAAGCCTTCCCTCCTTTTTGCTCGCCGGCATCGCTCCGGCTCCAGCCGGGCAAAGGGACCCCTTTGCTTGGACCCGCCGGCGTGGCATCCTCCCGGGGCCGAGGATCTGGCGCTCACCCCCAAACCCCCCCCCCCTTTCTTTCTCCCCGCACCGGGGTGACCCTAACGTCCCCCCCCCCCGCCCCCAGCCCGCTGCAGCAGCAGCCGAAGGGGAGCGAACAATGACGGAGCGCTCGCTCGCTCGCTAGCTCTGCCGGGGCGCGCTGCAGGGGCCCGCGCTGCGCTGCGAGCTGCGCTTGAGCCGCCCCGGCGAGGCTTTGTTTGAGCGCGGGTTGGTGGGTGTTGGGGGCGCGCGCGCGTGGGCTGGTGTGTATCCCGTTCCCCACTCTGTCCGGCGAGCCACGCGTGGATGGCTTCGAGGGGGGTCCCTTTTCCCCCCGGTTCTCTCGTCCGCCGGACGATGCCCTGAGAGTGGAGGTGGACTGGGGGGGGGCTTTGCATTGGAAGACTCCCCCCCCCAGAAGTCCTTCCTTCCTTCCTTCCTTCCTTCCTTCCTTCCTTCCTTCCTTCCTTCCTTCCTTTCAACTCCTAAATTAGATTTCGGGGAGGGGGAACGACGACGTCTGGATTCCGTGCTGCTTGTTCCTATTGCGGAGTGGAAGTGTGTGTGTGTGTGTGTGAGAAAACCTCACAATGTCCTGAACCCCCCCCCCCCCTTCGTCGACCCGTTTTTTCCCTCTCGTCGACCCGTTTCGGTGTTTTCAACTCGGAGGCTGCTCTTGGTTCCAGTTGCGGGAAAGGGGGCTGGTTGAGTGGTCGCTTTTCTTTTGTTTCGTGAGTGCGGGGACTGGGCTTTTATTTCTGTTTTATTTTATTTTATTTTGCATCGCGCTCGCTCAGATGGATCGCGGTGCTAAAAAAAGGGCAGCTAAATAGCTACATCATCTCTCTTCCCCCCCTTCTCTCCCCCCCTCCACCTCCTTTCTTTTCCTTTTGCCCTCATTCTTCTCTCCCAGCAGCAGCAACCGGGTGCCACGAGTTCTTTTCCTTTTTTCCCCGTAGAAGGAACAAAAACAAAAAACAAAAAAAACGTGTGAAGGGGTCCAGCCTCAATTCCCATCCATTTCTAAGTCGATCCTCCTTTGTCACATTTTTTTCCATCCTCCCCCCCTCCCTTCCCTTCCCTTCCCTTCCCTGCAAGGCCATGAGGTGGCTGCTTGACCGCTGGAAACAGCCCCCCCCTTCTCCCTGCACCGACCTTCCTGAATGTGGCTCTGATCAATGGGGAGAATTGTACAAGGAAAAATGGCGTTTCCAAATCACATACCTCCCCCCCCACCCCATCCTGGGTATCAATTCCCATCTGATGCAGCAAGCACAGGGAAGGAGGGGAGGAAGGGGGGGGCGCTTGACGGGGAATAGAGAACAAAGCCCCAGGAAAGTAAGATTGGGGAAAACAAAAAAGAAGTGAAAAAATATTTTGATATTCAAGAGCAGCCTGGTCAGTTTGAATTTGAAATACAAGGGACGTGTCCCTTTGATTCCAGTTTTAAGTGTTCCCATTTAATGGCTTTGTAGAGGGTCTAGCTGCGAGCTGAGCCAAAAAAAGAGCCAGAAAAGAGGCTTGGGTGGGAAAATTCATACGAAAGGTCAGAATCCCCCAACTTTACAGAAGAGCGCTGAACTTTACTTTGTAAGTGGCTGGCCTCTCAATCAATCAATCAAATCAATGTATCCCGTTTTTCTCTTTGGAGAGGTCAAGCTTTTGTTCTGGGCAGAAGTTCCCTTGCAGTGTGGTGATGGTGGTGGTGGTGGTGGAGTCTGCAGTCTCTGTCAGGTGTGTGCGCCTTCCAGGCCGTTTTCTCTCTCGCTGTGATCTTTCCTTGCAAAGCCGTCCACCTCTCTTGTCCTTCACTGCTCAAGGATGCAATTATAAGGCAGGCCAGCAAATGGCTCGGACGAGAAATTGCGTGTGGCAGGAGGCAAATGGGGCTTGAAGCTGGGTTCCGGGTTCGCAAGCGTGCGCGGGTGACCTTTACATGTTCTCTTACCGAGCTTCTATCAGCTGGTTAGGTACTTTTCAGCTTAGGTAATTGGTTTATTTCATCACCATAATAAAATGTGCAGAGACCATAAAAGAATGCGTTCAGAGAGAGCTTCTGGGCTATTCTGGCTTGCTCTTCAGCTGGAAGGGCCAAGTCATTATCTATCTGTCTGTCTGTCTGTCTGTCTGTCTGTCTGTCTGTCTGTCTATCTATCTATCTATCTATCTATCTATCTATCTATCTATCTATCTATTAAATCCAACTTTGTGTAATAGTTTTGTGGCTGCGTCTGAGATTTGGCATTTTGCAGAACTGTTCGTGCATCATTTCCTAGTACGGGACCTGGGGTTTAGGATGATATACATCTTTAGGAAAGCGAACTTAAAAATGTAAAATGTTCTTGTTAAAGATACGTGTACATTTCATTAATTTTGAGAGCAAGCCTGTTAAAGCGTCTCCGATCCCTGGGAGACTTTATCTTCAGTAAATGTGGGCTGTATAGGGCAAAGCTTTTGGGAGCAAACATCCAAAATTGCCGATTGAAGTGAGAAAAAGCCATCGGTTTTTCAAGCATTGTCTTTCCAGTAAGCTTAGAGCCTGATTCTCCCGTTCCCCAGGACAGAGCAGCCTTGCAGATTTCAATTTCAATTTCAACCAGATTTTCAATTCCGCTGATTTGTTGATCCTTTTTATCATCGGGGCAGACCTAAAAGCCAGATTATTTATTTATTTATTTATTTATTTATTCTATGCTAGTGCTCCAGGCTCGGTGTTTCTTTTTCGTTCAGGCTGGAAAAGCAGCAGAAAAAAAGTGTGAATGCTGTGTAGATGCATGAGTCTCTCAAAATAAAACTGTTGGATGTTCCCTCTGTGTCTCCCATCGCTTGGTTTAAAAAAAAAAAAAGAATAACAGGGACAGAAGCTTTTCTGGCAACTGGAAGAGAGAGAGAGGGAGAGAGAGAGAAACCCACAAGTTTTAAAGCAGAGAAGGACGTTTGAAAGGCAGAAGCCCTGGCTGCTAAATGAAAGGGTTTTGCTCAGCTGAGATGGGAGATATGGTCAGTGTTAGATGGGCTCCGCGCAAGAGGGAGTGATGCTCAGCCGGCAGGGGAAGCAACAGCCAAAAGCGCCTGTGATAGGGGTGGAGAGGAGGGGGTGAGGATCTGGTTTGCAAAGGAAAATGGAACTGGTCTTGACTTTAATTTTGTGACTTTGCAACGAACTCTCTTCTGTTCCTTATCAGAGGCAGCAGGTCCCTGCACTGGGTAATTGCATTCTGCTTTAATCAATAGCTGGACTAAATCTACTTTCTAGGTCAGGGATGGGGAGGGTGTGTTTCTATCCCTCCTCTTTCTCCACGGCTCCTTCCCGTCCCTACTTTTACTCATCCTTCAGGCCGCAGAACTGGAATGAGGGTGTGGGCACCCCGGGATCAGAGGAATGACAGGGAAGTGTTTTCAAAACCAGCCTTTGGATGGGTGGCCGTTGTAATTAGAGGCGATTCTAGAGTTTTGGAAGGAAAGGGCTACAGTCCTCGGGTTTGTACAAGGCCTTGGGGCTGGTAGCCTCATTAGAGGTTTCTAAACATACATAATACTCCTTCCCTCCTCCCATTTTCCCCAACAGAGGTGGGCAACTATGGCCCTTTTATGACTTGTGGACTTCAATTCCCAGAATTCCTGAGCTAACATGGCTGGCTCAGGAATTCTGGGAGCTGAAGTCCACAAGTCATAAAAGGGCCATAGTTACCCAACCCTGCCCTACAATAACAACCCTGGGAGGTGGGTTGGGCTGAGAGAGAGGGAGTGGCCCAAAGTCACTCAGTCAGCTTCCATGGCCAATGCGGGACTAGAACTCACAGTCTCCTGGTGATTGGCCCAAAGTCACCAGCTGACTCTTTCAGTTAAGGTGGGACTAGAATTCAGCATCTTCTAGTGATTGGCCCACTCAACCAGCTTTCATGGCCAAGGCGGGACTAGAACTCATGGTCTCCTCGTAATTGGCCCAGAGTCCTCCAATCTTTCATGCCAAAAGCAGGTCTAGAACTCCCCTCTCCTAGTTTTTAATCTGGAGTCTTAACCATTGGACCAAGCTGGCTCTAAAATGTTGTATCCTTAATGTGGAAGCCATTCTTTCTCCCCGAAAGAGATGTATGCTTTCAGAATAAGACATTCTGCACATGGTTAAAAGTACTGTGTTTGGCATTTCCATTTCTATGTATAAAGCAAGTGACCAGCTCTGTTGGGTTCCCTTCCTCCTTCCTTCCTTCCTTCCATCCTTCCATCCTTCCTTCCTTCCTTCCCCAGGGACAATCCCTTAACACCAGTGTGAAATCTACTTACCTTCCTTACCAGATTGAAAGCGTGCCTGTCACATGCATGTACACACCTTCTATGCATGCGCAAAACTGACACCAGACGGCGATCGCTACCGGATCGCTGAACCACAGGGAAAAACCGCTACCGGATCGGGCGATCCGGTCTGATCCAGGAGCATTTCCCCCCTGCTTTAACACTGAAAATGAAAGTTCTCTGGCAACCAGGCTTATCAACCGAATAATTTCAGAATAAAAAGGCTTTCTAGAAAAGCAGGGTTTGAAATAAGACAGCAGTTATTTTTTATTTTTTTTATTTTTTTTTTACATAGCCTTGAAAAGAGAAAAGAAACAAGGGAGCATCTGCTATGTTCTATATAGATTTATGAGCTTCTGGTGGAAGGGGCAGTAACTCTGAAATAAAGAACCTTGGGAAGCAGCTGAAGTTCCTTAAAATGAGCAGTGATCCACATTTTGAAAACTCTCGTCCTCCTGGCCTGCTGGAACTCTGAAAAGAGGGCTGGGATTAAGAACATACCTGTGAAATGGAGAACTTCTGAGCATTGTGTAGAGTTTGCAGTTTGGCTACTGTTGAAAAGGAAGAGTCTCTCCTTCGTTTCCCCCCCTGTAATTGCTCATTAATATGCGCATTAGAACACCCAGCCGGTGCATCAGACCCCCCACGGTGGGGCACACTCCCAGGTCTGTATCCAAAGAGAACACACTCTGTGTGTGTGCGTGTAAGAGAAAAACACCGCCGTCCTGCAAAAAAAGAAAAAAAAAAAGAAAAGGGGTGTGTGTATGCAGTCCAGAGACAGCAACTGAGCCCTTTTATGCAAATGTGCTTACAAAACACTTCCTCTGTTTGATGCCAGAATTAATTGTTGCGAGAGCTTCTTCTTCTTTTTTTTTTAAATGCATAAAATAAGTGACTAGAATGCAGCAAGTGTGTTTCTCCCTCCCCCTTTCCCTTCATCCTGCTTGCCCTTCTTCTTTTTGGTAATTGCGAGGGTGGAATGTCGGGTGGAAGAGAAACAGATTTTCCAGTAGGCTAACTTTTGTGAGAGCTTGAATCTAGCGCTAGCTTGGACCATGTCGAGTGTAAAAAGATACCCTGAAGAATGCTAAGGCCTGCCCTTCCCTCAGTCCGTATTGCCTTTATTATATTGAGAATAACAAATCGGATCAAAGGAGAATGGATGCCTTTGAACTGTGGCGCTGGCGTAAATTACTGCATGTACCATGGACAGCAAGAATAACTAACAGAGAAGTGTGAAATGGTGTAAAAGCAGATACATGATAGCAGCGTTCCAATATTTGAGCGGCTCCCACAAACAAAAAGGGGAGGGGGCTTTGTCAATCTATTCTCCAAAGCACCTGAAGGCAGGACAAAAAACAATGGAGGAAAAATAAACAAGGGGAGAAACCAGGGGTGAAATCCAGCAGGCTCTGACAGGTTCTAAAGAACCGGTAGCGGAAATTTTGAGTAATTCGAAGAACTGGCAAATACCACCTCTGGCTGGCCCCAGAAGGGGGTGGGAATGGAGATTTTGCAATATGCTTCCCCCAGGAGTGGGGAGGGAATGGAGATTTTACAGTATCCTTCCCCTGCCATGCCCACCAAGCCACACCATGCCCACCAAGCCACACCATGCTCACCAAGCCACGCCCACAGAACCGGTAGTAAAAAAAATTTGGATTTCACCACCGGGAGAAACCAACCTAGGACTAAGGAGAAATTTCCTAACATTGAGAACAATTACCCAGTGGAATGCTTGCCTTCAGAAGTTGGGGGTGCTCCATCACTGGAAGTTTTGAAGAAGAGCTTGGACGACTATTTGTCTGCAATGGTGTAGGGTGCCCTGCTTGAGTAGCGGGTTGGAGTAGAAAACTTCCAAGGTCCCTTCTAACTCTCTGGTTTACTGTTCTACATCCCTGGAAGCCATATTCATAAGACAACATCGGATTTACTTGGGCCATGTTATGCGTGCGAATCCATTGGCAATGGTGCTAGGAATGGCCAGTGGAACAAGAAGAAGAGGCAAGCTGGCTTGAGAACATCAAATCTAATGCAAAGTTGAACATACAACAGTTGAAAGAAGCTGACAGGGTAACATGGAGAGCACTATAAATTCACCCAAGAGCCGGACTCGAATAAATGGTTAAAAACGACATACTATAACAAATCTAGGTCAGAAGGAGGGGAACGCAGGCTATCCTGGGCTTATGGATCCTTCCCTCTTTTAAGCAGGTGAAAGGTTGTTTAAAAAAAGAAAAAGAAAAAAATGAAGAAGAAAAACAGAGCCCCCCGTAGAACGCCTGGAAGCAAAGTTTCCTAAACTTTCACATTTAGCAGAATCCCAGGGAAGACAGAGTGAGTTTGGACCATGCTTCCCTCTAGTCCAGGGGTCGGCAACCTTAAACAAAGAGCCACAAAGGTCCTAACCGGAAGCCCCCGTTCAATTCTGGAGCCGATTAGAAGTCCGGTTCTCCCACCATAGAGTCTCCTCCTAGCATGACATCCTTTTTCCTCTGCCAACTGGAAGTCCATTCCCCCACCATAGAGTCTCCTTCTAGCACGGCATCCTTTTTCCTCTACCTGTCCTAACTGAAACCCCTACAATTGTGGAGCCAACCAGCAACAGGGAGCCGCCGCAGAGGGATGAAAGGGCCACATGCGGCTCCAGAGCTGCGGGTTGCTGACCCCGGCTCTAGTCTATATCTTAAAAAGCTTGGTCTGGTTGGTTCCCCCCCCCCACTTTTTAATGTGATCCCTCCAACTTGTCCTTTTGAGAAATTGCACCTTGAGGACCATGGACTGCTGAATCCTCTGAATTAAATGCTGGTTGAATATGGTATGTGGAATGTTGTCATTCCATAATGGAAGGCAATGAAACACTCCAGCGGCTTGAATGTGTGAAGGGGTGTTTCTGGGTTATGGGAGCAATTTTTTAGGGATATCCTAACCGATGACCTCGGACAGTGTTGGCGAACCTTTTCAGCACCGAGTGCCAAAACAGGAGTGTGCATGCATGCTGGAAACCGGAAGATGATCTTCCTGCATGTCCATCGGGCAGCTGCTCTTCCGGTTTCTGGCACATGTGTGAGTGAAGACCAACTGGCTGGTGCACATGCGCGTGCCAGAAACTGGAAGAGCATCCACCTGGAGTTCATGTGCGCGCTGGGAAGATCAACTTCCTGTTTCCAGCGCGCATATGCACCAGCCACCTAGTCTTCTGGTTTTTAGCATGCATGCGTGCACAGACCAGGTGTCCGGTGCTCATGCGCATGCCAGAAAATAGAAGATCATCTTCCCAGCACGCGCATGCGTGCTGGGTGGTTACTTGTCCAGCTTCCGGTGCTTCCTCTTGCATGACCAGCTGAGCATGCTGGAACCCAAAACAACACCGGGTGATGTCTGGCTTGTCCGGAGAGATAGTTCTGCGTGCCACTTCCGGCACGCGTGCCATAGGTTCGCCATCATGGACCTAGGACACTGTTTCTCAAGCTGGTTGGGGAATTCTGGAAATTGAAGTCCAGACATCTTAAATTCCTAAGATTGAAAAACACTGATTTTGCTATCCCTTTGAAACACACAAAGACAACTACTTGCCTTGGAAAGCAGAAAAGGAGCAGGAAGAGTGACGTTTTCTTCCCAGTTTTGGGGAAAGGGGGTGGGGGGAAAAAAAAGCAGCACACTGCCAGTTGCAGATGGCGAATTCAAAAGAGCGATCTGCAATTTGGCAATCACGGAGGATTTTAGCTTCAAATGGCAATTTCTTTATGCGTGTGTTCTTGTTCCTTGATTGGTTTTTGTGCGCATCTATAGTGTATGTGTGCTAGGAGGGGTTGATTTGCACGGTGCAGGACTGTGAGCAGAATGCGGGTTTGTTTGCACCCTGCTAAGTCACAGAGGGCTGGGGCAATGAGGGTGGGGGGGGGGGAGAAAATAGCCCTTTGTTATGGAGCAACTGCCTTTGTTTTGAAGAAACGGAGGATGGGAATTTGATTTTAAAACGGGAGGTAAAAACTGGAAATAGAAAACTGCTGGCCAGGCTGGGTGCATAACTTAGGTTTGCAGATGGTCCTTTGGGATCAGACTTTCCGTTGCTAAACAAGTCGATTGCTAAGGGAGTCTTGCCCAGTTTTACATGCTATTTGTCATGGTTGTTAAGTGAATCACTGCAGTCATTAAGCTGTTCTTAAGCAAGTCCAGTCCCTCCCTACTGACTTTGCTCGGCTAAAGCTGGCTAGGAAGATTGCGAAGAGTGATCACATGTCCCTGGGATGCATCCAAATTTTGATCATGTGACCATGGCGATGCTACAACAATTGTATGTGTGAGGACCGGGTATATAGGTCATTTTTTTTCAGGGCCGTTTGTAACTTCAAACAGTCGCTAAATGAATGATTGTAAGTCAAGGCTTCCTGTACGACATATAAGTGTCTTTCATGAATCTGCTTGAATCTTGCTTAAAGTTACGGGGGTGGAAGAGACCTGCTGGGGCAGCTTGTTCTGTGTTTTTCAACGAAGGAAGAGATCTTGCAATAGGAAATTAGTGGCCATTGGCTGGATCTAGACCCGTGACCCTCGAATCTTTTGGGGAGCAGGAACTGGTTCCGGAGAGAGAGTCCAGAGAGAGCGTGGTTTTGCATGCTGCCTGCATCCCACGGATGGGGCTTTGCTTGTTTGCGCAGACCGGTTTCTGGCATGCTATGGACCGGTAGTTTGGGATTCCTGATCTAGACTCTCAAATCTTATCTGTGAAGGAGGCGGATTCTGATCGTAACCCCACTCATGCGGTGGAGTTGTGCACTTCAGCCCCTTTTCTTCCAAACCGAGGCCCAAATTGCCTTGGATGGCAATTAGACATCTGGAATGTTGGCACTTGCACCTGCTGAAATCTTACATAAAATGGAACTGAAGTTGCTCTTTGGAAAAATCTCTTGATCAGGATTGCTCTCCATTCAGCTGCAGACGGGGAGAATAAAGCTTCTAGATGCAGGAAGATATTTGTAGGAGTGTGTGTGTGTATGTGTATACAAATAGTCCTTGACTTACAGACTTTTGTTTAGTGACTGTTCAAAGTTACTGCACCAATGGAAAAAGGTGAGATTACTGGTTTTCACACGACCATTGCAGCATCCCCACGGTCAAAATTTGGATGCTCGGCCATTTGGTTCATATTTAAGACTGGTAGCAATCTCCCAGAATCACGTAATTCCAGTTTTGCAATCTTCTGATAAGCAAAAGTCAATGGGGAAGCCAGAGTCACTTATCCACCCTATTGCTAACTTAACAACCGTAGTGGTTTGCTTAACAACGGTGGCAAGACGAGACAAAAAGTAAACTTAACAACTCTCTTGCGTAGCAGCAGAAATGTTGTGGTCGTAACTCGAGGACTACCTGGGTAGAGGAGATATTTTGGGACGCCTCATTTATGCAAACCTCTTTCACTCCTTAACACGGCTTCTTACCTTCAGCATGATAAAGAGCAGGTCTCTCTTTAAAAAAAAGAAATCAGGAATCTTGTCACCTTTAATTTAGTTGGAGATCCAGAAAAAGCCTCTGGGGTGTTTTTTTCCCCATCCGCATGGAGAATGCTAAAAGAGTTGGCTCTGCTTTTCTGATACTTTGGTGATTCCCTCTTGTGCACCAGCCAGGAGAAAGGGTGTGTGTGTGTGTGTGGGATGAATCTTACATGCATGATGCCAAAGCAGGACTTTGGGCTGGAGGCAGGAGTGGGCTGTTGTGGGTTCACAGGGGTTCGGGAGAACCTCTAGCTAGGATTCTGTGGAGTTCGGAGAACCCTCAAATCCCACTCCTGGCTGGTCCCGCCCACCCCGTCCGATGCAGATAAGTGCGCGTGCAGAGGCGCAGGGAGTTTGAAAAATAGGCCTACCGGAAGTTTGGGAAGGCTGGAAATGGACCTGTTTCCGCCTCCAGAGGGCCTCTTTTCGCCCTCCTGGAGGCTCAAGAAAAGCCTCCGGAGCCTGGGGAGGGCAAAATGCCCCCCCCTCCGGGTCCACAATGGTACAGGAGGCTGACTAGGCCACGCCCACCATGGCCACGCCCACCCAACAAATGGGCTGGCTAAAATTTTTGAAGTCCACCCCTGGCTGTAGGTATCAGCATCACGTCTGATGGCCCTGGGATGGCAAATGTAGTTGCTGCTACTTTGCACAAAAAAAAAATACACTCCAGAAATCAGCAAGCTTGGGTCTCAAATCAAAAGTCTCTTTGGTTTGGTTCTCCCAGTAGAAATCAGCTGGGTGGGGCGAGAGCTTTGAAGGCAAAATCAATGGTTCCCTTTGTGAAAGAAATGGGGGGGGGAGGGGCAAGAGAATGCCTCTGTGCAGCCTTTTTACATACCATGCATTTTCCCACCCGGTTTTATGGGCTGCATTGTCCACAATTAGCCTGCTACTCTTTAACCGAGGAGGTAAAAAAGCAAAAATCGGATTTACCTTTTTGGGCCTGGCCAGAATGTCTGTTTTTTTGGGTTTAGCTAAGCCAGATGTGCGAATCGGCTTTTGTGCACGTATAAACTCTTGAATTGTCACCTGGGTTTAGGTGTGAATCAAACCAGCGTGGGTTGTTCAATAAACCAGGATCATAAATAAATAACAAAGCAAAGTTGTCCTTTAATGCTATATGTGAGCACAGAATAGTGCAGCTTGGAGACCGCTGGGGGCCCAGCATTTGGGGATGGAGCCTAGGCTGAGATCTGCTCATTCTCAGGGAGGCCAAATGTCCTTCAGAAGTTGTGAGAACTGGCAGAGTTATGAACCGAAGTGACATTTCTGAGCTTGCAGACAGGGTTTGCGCCAGGCAGACCAAATCAAGACAGTCATTGGTTAACTGTCTCTTTAAAAGAGGAATCAGTCTAGGATCCCTTATGGAACCACCAATAGAATGCAAAAATGGAAGGACACTTCGATTCCCACAATGGATGAATGGCTGCAAAAGTTAATGGAGTTAGCAGAGGTGGCTAAATTGACTACTTTGATTAATGAAGAAAACCACAGTTATTTTCGTTTCTACTTTTGGACTTTGTCCTTGAGGTGGGGGGGAAAAATGAAACTTTGATTTTGGGTTTCACCGATTAGTTGGTTGTTATAGAGATGGCTAGTTTTAATTGCTATGAAAAAACAAAAAGTTGAGATTTGATGCTATTATCTTACTCTATTGCGCCAAAGGGAGTTGGAAGTCAGCACAATTTCTTCCCCTTTCCCTCCATTACTTTCCCACTATTTTCTTTTGTATCCTTTTGTATTTGATATTATAAACTAAAAATAATGATAATAAAAAATAGAATCCGTATGTAACCACAAACAGAATAACAGCATTTTCTTTCTGCTGAATCTACCTCACAAGGTTGTTTTTAGGACAATGTTTCTCAACCTTGGCCCACTTGAAGATGGATGGACTTCAACTCCCAGAAGACCTGGCTGGGAGAATTCTGGGAATTGAAGTCTATCCATCTTCTAATGAGAAACACTATTGTAGGAAATTAGAGAAGGCGATGGAGGGAGGGAGAACCTGAACATGGAGACCCTTTGAGAGCTGCATGCAATCTGCATACAATAAAAATTTATTTTTGCAAATTAGCATAAATTCAAAGTGACAGTAAAGTTAGTCTAAGTCAAAGCATCTTGGAGGGGGGGCATGCAAATGAACCGTGGTGGGGCAGTGATTAGACTGCAATACTGCAGGTGACTTCTGCTGACTGCCGGCTGCCAACAGTTTGAATCTCACCAGGCTCAAGGTTAACTCGGCTTTCTATCCTTCCGAGGTCGGTAAAATGAGAACCCAGATTGTTGGGAGCAATAGGCTGACTCTGTAAAACCGCTTAGAGAGGGCTGTAAAAGCACAGTAAAGCAGTATGTAAGTCTTAAGTGCTATTGCTATCTTGGATCAAAATTAGCCATTGCTGAGTCCTGCATCAGATAAATGTATTACAGATTAACAGAGTTGGAAGGGATCTTGTAGGTCATCTAGTCCAATCTCTCACCCAAGCAGGAGACACACTGAAGATGGCATTTAATTTTGTTGTACAAGGTTCAATGATAATAAACTAAACTAAACTAAACTAAACTAAACTAAACTAAACTAAACTAAACTAAACTAAACTAAACTAAACTAAACTAGTTGAGAGCTCCTGCATAAACAGAGGGTTGGACTACATGACCTCCAAGGTTCCTTCCAACCCTGTTACTGTTACACCTTGGACCCCTTTCATCTCCCTCTCTCCCCCAGTTAGCAAAGCCTTGCATCTCTCATCCTTGCCCTGGAGGCGTTTCTTCTTTTCCCCACCCAAGCAGGGCTCCTCCTGCGATCAGGAGTGGCGGGGCAGTAGGACCCGGCAGAAACAGTGGCGCGGCTCTCTTAGCATGCAGCTCACTCCTCGCTTCTCGCTTTCCTTCCATTCAGAAAATAGGAACTAAAAAAAAAACCCGATCGGGACCACACAAGGTCATCTATTTGGAGAGGACAGAGGGGGGGGGGCTGGGATAAGGGGGCGAGCAGCCAAGGGAGGCTGCGTTTTTGCCCTGCCACCCTTGAAATTTTTTGGGGGGGGGGCTTGCAAAAACAAACCCCCAAACCCAACCTGACACCTTCTCCTTTCTTTTTAATTGAGAGTGGGGTTGTGTTGCCCAGCTGCCTTCCCTTCCCCGGTTCCAGCGTCGGTGTCAGGGAGACAGTCACAGAACTAATTATGCAAGTTAATTAAGGTGATGCACATGTATTTAATTTGCCATAATCGGTGCTTCGCCTGGCATTTGAGGTTTGAGTAGGTGGTTGTTGGTTTTTTTTAAAAAAGAAATTATTCCAGAGGTGTGATGGGGTGGGGGGCTGGGGGAGAAGAGTGCGGTGAACTGCTTAATAGCAGTTGGCCTGCTTGTCCCAACCGCCAGGGAGATAGCAGCCGTGCCCGGCTCTTTGGCTGCCAAGGTGAAGGGTTTAGCCTTCTCTGCATGTTTATGTCTTCATTTCCACCGATGTTTTTTTTTTTCCTTCCACGGAAACTATTATTCCCTTACAGTATTTGTCGCAGACTTTAAATCCCTCCTTGGGAAAGGGCAGGAATGGCCTGTGTGTGGTAGAACAGGGCAACGGGTGAAATCCAGCAGGTTCTGGAGAATCGGTAGCGGAAATTTTGAGTAGTTTGGAGAACCGGCAAATGCCACCTCTGGCTGGCTCCACAGTGGGGAGGGAATGGGGATTTTGTAATTTCCTTCCCCCTGGAGTGGGCTGGAAATGGAGATTTTGCAGTATCTTTCCCCTGGAGTGGGGAGGGAATGGGGATTTTGCAGTATCCTTCCCTTGGAGTAGGGTGGGAATGGAGATTTTGCAGTATCCTTCCACTGGAATGGGGAGAGAATGGAGATTTTGCAGTATCCTTCCCCTGGAGTGGTGTGAGAATGGGGATTTTGCAGTATCCTTCCACTGGAATGGGGAGGGAATGGAGATTTTGCAGTATCCTTCCCCTGCCATGCCCACCAAGCTCCACCCATCAAGCCACACCAGGCGCACCAAGCCACACTCACAGAACGGTAGTAAAAAAAATGTGGATTTCACCACTGGAAGAGGGATCTCCCATCTTGGCAACTTTACGTCTCTTTACTTTACTTTATTGGAGAGTGAGTGTTATTTATACCCTCTCTTGGGCTTTGAACTTGAGCTTCCTGTTCCTGTGGCAAGGACAAGTGTCCTATTGGCTGTCAGACTCTCAGGGGGCGGGGGTCTTAGCTAACTCTATAGGCTGTCTGTGTCCCAGGCTTGGTTGAATCTTGCTGGCTGATGTAATGAAGGGACTTTGTGCAATTCCTACTGTGGCTGAGGGCTAATCCAACTTTGTTGGATCTTGGGTCCAACAAAGACCCAAGTATTTGCTTATGAATAGAGCTATCTTTATCTCTTCGGTGCTAACATCTACTGTGGACCATTGAGGAGGGTGAGGTCTATTAAGAGTGAGTCTGCTTCCTGCCTCAAAAAACATGTTTCTCCATTTCTCATCCCGGGGAATATAATATGCTGCTTTTTTAATATTTCCTAGAATATTTCATTCTTCTAGGAGAGAGGTGGGTGCTAACTCTCCAGAATGGTAAACCAGCAGGTATAGGTAGCGTTTCTCAATATCTCAGCATCTTAAAAGATGTATGGACGTCACCTCCCACAGTTCCCCAGGTGGCTGAGAGACGAAGTCCACGCATCTCCAGGTTGCCAAGAGTGAGAAACGCCAGCGTGTAGAATAGACTTCGGAACAAACTTGGTGAGTCGAACGCTAATTTCCACCGGAGGCTTTGTGATTATCTGATCTGTTCTGATTGAATGTTAGGAGGAAAAAAAGAGAAAAAAAAAACCCAGCTTCCTCCCAGCCAGAGCAATTTAATGGCGGAGGCAATTAGCCACAGAGGTGATGGGCTCCCTTTGCCGACTGCTTTCAAGCTGAGTCTTCATTGCCGTGGGCCGTAGAGGGTTTAATTTGGATTTTTTGCACTCTGAGGCCAACAATGGCTTCTTCCGAGCCGTTGCAATTGGTTTGCAAAAATTTCTAATTTCAGGAAATTAACTCTTCTTTGCTTGGGCTGGTCAGCTTTTAATCTTCTCCCCTCCTCTCTCTCCCACCTCCAAATCCCCATTCCTTCATGGTACAAGCCATCTTGCATGTCAGTTGGGTCAGTTACTCTCTCCCTTAAATCAATGTGTCCCCTCGCCAGCAGTTGGTTTTGCCCGAGCATTTTAGGAACTCTGCCACCGGGTTCTGTAATGAAGGAGGCAAATTAATATGAAGTCACCTTTCCTGCCCTCTGGGGTTGGGGGTCCAATTGAAGCAAGTCCCTACCAGCTTTGGCTCTGCCCACTCAGACTGGGAACAGTCTCAGTATCTGATGAATGAGGTGTGAATTGCTTAAGATAAAGCCTTCCTCAAGCTGTGTTTCTCACTTGTTCATCCTCAATTCTGGCTCTGCCACCCGGTTCTTGCCGAGAACTGCGAACATACTGGCAAAGCAGGGACCAAAATAGCATAAAAACGCTTGCCCCTTCGGAGACACTCAAAATCTCAAATCTCACATAGGCAGGTTTTCAGGATGGGCAGGGCAAAAAAAACCCCCTTGGAAATGGCTGGAAGAATTTCCTAGCCTCGGTTACAGGATAGGCCTTGATTTACGACCATTTGTTTAGTGACTGTTTGAAGTTACGGCTTGCTTGAAAAAAGCAAGACACAACCTGGCTGTGAAGTTCGGACCATCATCCTGTTCCTCCCAAGTCACATGACCTCACTCTGGGCACTTGGCAATATGGCTGCATTTACAGCCATTTGCAGCTTCCCACAAAAGCCAAACTTCTGGTTCTAGTGTCCATGTGCGCCAGACGATTAGCTGGCCGGCGTGCGTGCACAGGCCGGTTTTTGGCACTGCCACACGTGCGAAGGGATCACGCTCCAGAAAAGCTGAACTTCCAGGTTCTGGCACGCATGTGCACCCAACAATCAGCTGGCTGGCACCAATGCACACACCAGTTTTCGGCACTGCCACGCGCGCGAAGGACAGCTGATCATCGTGCACATATGCATGGCAGAAACCTGGAAGACAAACAGGCAAGGCCGCGTGTGCCAGGCGACATAGCTTTGTGTGCCACTTTGGGCACGTGTGCCATAGGTTCACCATCACAGTTTTAGGACAACTTGCTCAAAGCCGGCACTTCCAGTTTTCAGCAAAACTACCTACATGGAGAACCATTGGCTCGCTTAATGACTGCGGCGTTCGCTTAATGACCACCCTCGAAAGGGTTGTAAAATCAGGTCAGTCATGGAAGTGACCCCTGTAACCATCATGACGTACGATGGTAATGGGCAGGCTCTGTTACAGTCTTAACCCGAGGACTTTATGAGAAGCTCATTAAGAGGCAGTCTCTTGAAATGAGTTGAAATGCTTCTTCCCAGTTTCTCACCGTCTGGCTGAGTTGCATTTTTATGAAATACAGTAGTTCTCAATTTATAACCATTCATTTAGTGACGAAAGATACAATAAAACACTGAAAAAAGTGACTTATGACCATTTTCACACTTAACGGCCATTGCGGCAGGCCCCGTGATCAAAATTCCGACTGACTCATCTTTATGACGGTTGCAGTGTCCTGGGGGTGGTGGTCATGTGATCCCCTTTTGCGATCTTATCTGTTGAACGACAATGGGGAAGCCAGATTCACTTAACAACCACATTACTGACTTAACAACAGCTGAGATTCACTTACAAGCTGTGGCAAGAAAGACTGTAAAATGGGACAAAATTCACTTAACACAGAAATGTTGGCCCCAATGGTGGTCGTAAGTTGAGGACTATCAGCACTTGTAACCGGATCCATCGCTCTAACCCCCTTCAGCACAGAAGAGAGGCAGCAAGAGGATGCATAAAACAGTTGTGTAAGAACGGAGACAACGTGTACAGATGCCATCAAGAGGGTTTGAATAGAATGAATGAGCTGGAAGGGACCTTGGAGGTCTTCTAGTCCAGCCCCCGGCTCAAGCAGGAGTACCTATACTATTTCAGATAACTGACTGTCTAGTCTCTTCTTAGAAACATCCAGTGATGGTGTTGTGGACCGCCAGCAGCCTATGTGGATTGTTGCTGATCCCGATGAGGAGGAGGCTGGTGTGGTGCTGCGCCAGCAGCCTGTGCAGCCGGCGCTTGAGTCGGACGGCGAGGAGGCTGAAAAAGAGGTGGTGCCAGAGGCAGGGATTCAGCCAGGGCCTTCAGAACCTCCAGAGGCTCCTTTAAGTGAAGAGGATGAAGAGGAGGAGACTCTTCTCGATGCACGGGCACACAGAGCTGCCAAAAGGCAGGAGTGGTTCCTCAGAAGGAGGTCTCTTCGAGAGTAAGGCTTGGGGCTAATCAGCCACGCCTTTAGCCTATTTAAGAAAGAACACCGCTTGTAACAAGCTGCAGGAAACAACTTCATTTCACTAATCATTGCGTTGGGATTTCTCTGCAACCTTGCTTCTGGGCTTTCTGCCAACTCCAGTAAGACTCTGACTATCTTATCTGTGGAATTCTGGCAGGCTGTTAAGAATGCTTATTCACAGCCGGCATTTGCTAAAACTGCGTTATTTGAGTAAATTAAGTTTTGTTCAGAGTTTGTGTGTGCTGTGTTCTTTGGGATCCGTAGCTGGGGCAGAACGGATGGAGCACCCACAACTTCTGGAGGCAAGCTGTTCCACGGGTTAATTGTCCTAGCTGTTTTACGTTTGCTTGTGACAGAAAAGGTGTCAGAGATTGATAAGCCTAAACGGGGTAGGGCTGATCAGGCTACTGGTCCTCTTGAAGGTGACAGAAGGACAGAAGCCTTTGGGGATACGTTAGTTCTTTCTGGGCTACAAATCCCAAGACATGCCCTGTTCATTTGCTGTCAGCTTTACTTGGGTCGGCCCATCCATCATCGTGTAGTTATTAAAGGACAACATTAATGAAGAGATGGCAGCCAAAGAGGTGATTGGCCTGCTAGGACAGCCAAGAGAAGCCCGCTCTGGGCACGGTGCCTTGGTTCTGTCTTAGAAATGGAAGGGACCCATAAAGCTTTGACCTCCATTCGGCTGTGTGCTAGGTGTCTTCCGTTCCAGAGAGGAATTCCAGGTGCTCCAGGCTTTTGGCAGCCCACTAGGCAGTCTGTGTATCTGGGAACCTGTGAAGCTGTTTCATTCCAAACCAGAGAACTGGTCCATCTGGGCCACTGCCATGGACCCAGACTGGTGGCAACTCTCCAGGGGTGCAGCCAATGCATTTTCCCAGGCCCTGCCTCAAAATATTGGGGCCCAGGCAGGGGTGAAATCCAGCAGGTTCTGACAGGTTCTGGAGAACCGGTAGTGGAAATTTTGAGCCGTTCGGAGAACCGGTAAATACCAGTTGCCAGGGGTGGGAATGGAGATTTTGCAGTATCCTTCCCCTGGAGTGGGGAGGGAATGAGGATTTTACAGTATCATTCCCCTGCCATGCCCACCAAGCCACACCACACCCACTAAGCCATGCCCACAGAACCAGTAGTAAAAAAAAATTGAATTCCACCACTGTAGAAGGCCCTATACAACGCTCAACAAGCCACACCCATAGACCGGTAGTAAAAAAATTTGGATTTCATCTCTGGGTCCAGGGCTTCTCTGCGTAGTCCTCCAACTATCCATTTAGTCACTGCTTGAAGTTACGCAGCACTGAAATTATAACTCGGGACCTGTTCTCATCCTTACGACTCTTGTAGCTTCCCCACATTCATGTCTTCAGAATTGGGGGGGGGGGGGCTTGGCAACAAGCATACATTTACAACGGTTGCAACATCCTAGGGTTTGATTTGATTGTCATTTGTAACCTTCCCAGCCAGCCTCTGACAAGCAAAATGAATAGGGGAAGCCTGATTCACTTAACAACCTCCTGATTTGCTTAACAACTGCAGGGATTTGCTTAACAACAGTGGCAAAGGGGCCATAAAATGAGATACGGCTCACTTAACAAGCATTTTGCTTAGCTGGTGTAAGTCGAAGTGCAAAGTATACGCCCAATTATCAAGATGTGGAAATATTAAAAGGAAGACTGTTCTACCTAAGAACATAGAGTTGCCTTTTGCCAACTAGGACTTTTTAAAGTCAGAATAGTTTGCCTTGGCTGGTGGTAGCTCTCTAAGGTTTCGACTTGAGTTTTCATCAGCTTGATCTGGATCTCCAGATTCCTCCTTGTTTTGAGGTTCAGCTCTCCCACAATTGGTCCTTTTCAAATGCTACAGGTAATCCTGAGACCAATCACACCCTTTCTGCTAAGTTTATTTCAGGTTTTTGTAGCTGCTTTCAAATACACCTTCCTGTTCTAGACTGATAACGGACCTCTTATGGGATGAAATAGTCTCTGAGCCTTTGGTGTAGACCAGGGGGGTTTCCAAACTGGGCAACTTTAAGACTTGTGGACTTCAACTCCCAGAATTCCCCAGCCAGCCACACTAGCTGGGGAATTCTGGGAGTTGACGTCCCCAAGTCTTAAAGCTGTTAATTTTGGAGACCCCAGGGGTAGACTACCTTAATTGAGGATTTCACAAATACTCTGTTTGGTATTATCTGTATATTTCTGCATATTTTGAGATGGCGGGGGGGGGGGGGATTACGTACATTGGATGCCCTGATCAGAGCTGGTATTCAGCTGGTTTGGGAAAATCAGTAATAGCGACCTGCAGGTGGGCACCCACCCACCTGGGCACACCTATATCGCTGTGTTTTTGATGCTGCACAGATGTGTGGACAGCGCGTGCACGCAAATTGTTGTGTTGTTTGATGTCATGCTCATGTGCACGAGCAAAGCGAGTGTGCACGCACGCTCAAATTTCCGGTGTTGGGCGAACGGGTTGCTACATTCTGGGCCTGATGTTATTTTTCACACAAATGTGTAAACATGAGTTAGACTAAGCTGTGGTTACTACTGTCCCACAGTCTTGTTTTGAAGGATTCCAACTGGGCTTTCTCTAATCTAAGTTCAGAGAATACATTCTAGTCAGAGAGACTCCCAATTTCTGAGAATAGGTTTCTCTCTCCCGGCAAATGGGAGCTATTCCTTAGACCGAATGCCTCGGCAGACTGATCTTACATAAATAAAATAAAATAGATATGTGCTCTACAAATATATATGGGTCTCATTCTTCCTTATGGCTCCCTAGAGGAAAAACCTCCTTCACAGCAGTGTATTTTTCAAGATTTCTCTGCGGAGAAGTAAAAATTTAAACTGGCATCACTTTTGATGATTCAGACGCATGGATCTGCCTGTAACAGTACCAGAAAAGTCTTTTTTTGATGGAATCCTGGCTTCATAGCTATTCTGTGAAGGTTGCCTTTTATGGTTCCTATATTTATATGTCACCAGCCCTTCCTAAGAACTTAACCTGAGGTAAAATAAGACAGGTACGTGAGGTGATATATCGAGAGGATGAAAGGATGGTCCTCATGAGCCAAAGGTGCTGTTCCAAAAGGCAGCTGGTTTTTTCCTTGAAAACATTTTGCTTCTGATCCAAGAAGCTTCCTCAGTTCTCATCCAAGAAACTTCTTCAGGGAACTGGCGAAGCTTCTTGGATGAGAAGCGAGATGTTTTTGAAGAGGAAAAAAACCCAAGGGAAAAAAAAACAAGGAAGTCCAGTTGTCTTTTGGAAATCTTTGGGACAACCATGATCCAGATGATTGATAAGTTCCACAGAATGTCCCTCATGATTTCACTCTTGACTGTTTGATCTCCCGGAGCTGTCAGTAGTAGGATTTCCTTTTTTCTACGCTGTTGATCAGCCCCATTCATTCTTGATTTCTTGCTGTGTTGCAAAGTACTCTCTTGGGAAAAGACCCTTAGTTGAGGGAGCAGGCAGAGAATCCACTGTTCCTGTTGTTACTCTGCTGATATGAGGCATGCTGGTACCACTGCATTGCAGTATCTGTTTGAATAGAGGTATTTGCCAGGTGAAACAATTAGCAGGTAACATCTTAATGCCTAGAACGAGGAGTGGTGCGGTAGACTAGAGATTGCTCCCCTCGCAATCAAGTAGCTGCGAGTTCGATCCTAGGTAGAAGCAGATATTTCTCTCACTGGGCCCAATGAGAATATATCTGCTGAATAAAACTCTGGATTGGTGACAGGAAGGGCATCTGGCCAATAATCACTCAGCTCCATTCAGTTGCCCAGATTCCACCCAGCAAGGGATTATGGGGTTGTTAGGATGATCTTACGCCTAAAATGATGTGTAACAAATAGTTTGCCCAGTGTGCCCTAAGATCTGTTTGCAGGTGTAATGGATTACTTTATCCCCTCTCCAGAATCAACGTAAGTTTAGATTGTTTCTGTGTATACCCAGCTTTTTTTTTTTTTTTTAAGGAGGCATGCTATCATGTCTTTGGTAGCAAAATATCTTGGAATGACCAAGTCATGGAGACTTGGAACTGCCCAAAGCCCGAGTGGCTGGCCAAGTTCAAGTCTTCCTGGTTTGAATTCCTCTGTTGTCCATTGGATCACATTGTCAGTCTCTGGTTTTCAAAGGAAGGTTTGAGAACAAAGTTAACTTTAGGAAGTTAGTTTACCTGTCCGTGGTGCTGATTTGTTTATTACAAGTAGGTTTTCATTAGGACAAGACGGAATGGTGAAAGGGTGATGGTTTGGCCCAAAGGTGATTTTTCAGGAGGCAGCTAGACTTCCTTGGTTTTTTTTTCTTTTGAAGATGTTTCGCTTCTCCTCCAGGAAGGTTCTTCAACTCCGACAGGATAGTGGGGATATGGAAGGATTTTCCTTGCAGACAGCTGGTGGCAGTTTGGCCAGCCAACTTTCCTGGCTGGATTAGAAGTCGGGGATCCCAACTTGCAACATGTTTTACATTGCATCCTCTTTGGGAGCTGCGATTGTATCCCTCTTGTTTGGTTTCAATTGCTGAGCCTAATTGTTTTGCTGCCTCCCCTGTTATCTTGACTAAACATTGCCGTCTGTAATTCGGGGGGGGGGGTGTCTATTGCTAGCTCGGCACTTTTCTTTCAAGATGGTTTTCTTTCCTCTAGGCTACCAGGTTACGAAGACTGAGTGACCTAGGAAGTCAGCAAGGGGAGCTAATTATCTTAACGTACAGAGGATGCTTGCTAAGCTCATCCCTATGGAGTTCGTTCGAGCCAGCATTCTCTTTCTCTTGTGCGCAGAGCACATTGGGAGATTGTGAAGGCTGGATCCAGAGTGAAATAGAGGCCTCCGGGAATTGAGGCTGGCCTGTAGCTGCATTGAGCACTGATGGTGCGGAAGAATTAACAGGAGGCTACCTGACTTTCTGGGAGCAGCTTCCCATCTGTTTTAGGGCAGGGTTTGTTGGGATGCAGTAAAATAAAGTCTTACACTTAGGCAAGAAATTATAGACTGGGTGAAACCATGCTTAATAGCAGTGACTGTGAGAGGGATCCCGGAGTCTTAGTGGACAACCAGTTAAATATGAGCCAGCAGTTTGCAGCGGCAGGTAAAAAAGCCAACGCAATCCTAAATTGCATTAACAGAAGGATACAATCAAAATCAAGGGATGTACTAATACTACTCCATAAAGCCTTAGTAAGACCACACTTAGAATACTGCATCCAGTTTTAGTCACCAGGCTATATAAAAAATGTTGAGATTATGGAAAGAGTGCAGAGAAGAGCAGCCAAGATGATTAGGGGACTGGAGGCTAAAACATATGATGAACAGTTGCAGGAACTGGGCACGGGTAGTCTAGTGAAGAGAAGGACTAGGGGAAACAGAACAGTAACAGAGTTGGAAGGGACCTTGGAGGTCATCTAATCCGACTGTTCATGCAGGAGACCTGTAGTAGGGATTCGAACTGCTGAACTGCCGACCTTTCTGATCGACAAGCTCAGTGTTTTAGCCACTGAGCCACCTGGCCAGGACATGATAGCAGTGTTCCAATATTTGAGAGGCTGCCACATAGAGGAAGAGGTCAAGTATTCTCCAAAGCACCTGAAGGCCAGACAAGGAACAATGGATGGAAACTGAACAAGGAGAGATTCAATCTGGAAATAAGGGGAAATTTTCTGACAGTGAGACCCATCAGCCCATGGAACAGAAGTTGCCTTCAGAAGTTGTGTGGAGACTTTCAAGAAGAGACTGGACTGCCATTTGTCAGAAATGGGGTAGGGTCTCCTGCTTGGGTGGGGTGGTCGGACTAGATGACGTACAAGGTCCATTCCAACTTGGTTAATACAGATAAATGTGTGTGTGTGTGTGTGTGTGTGTGTGTGTGTGTGTGTGAATGACCTTGGGGAAAGAGATGCTGCTTAGGAAACGACCAGAGAAGAGAGGCAGGAGCCCCCAGCTGATCAACGGTTGGAGGAAGAAACTTAGGAAGGACCTGTCCTAGTGGATCAAGCAGTTAAAAGTGGTGGCAGGAAGTTTGTGCCTTCAGGTTTCCAGATTCTGTCAATGTAGCCTTACAAAGAAGTAGAATTAGTTCATCTAGTCCTGTTTCCTGACTGGCTTACCTGAGAGGGCTGACAGCCTTGTAGGTAGGAAAGGGTGTTCTTTGCATCATAAGTTACCGTATATACTTGTGGATAAGCCCATCTTTGGAGAAGCCGACCATTGAAATTCTTGTACGGTTTAATTTTCCCAAATGACTGATCTGTGGGTGGCCCATTTTTCATGATACCTTGTGTTCAAACTTATGAGGGTCAGTTTATTGACAGATAGGCGTATCCGCAAAGGAGCCTGGATAGCTCAGCAGACTAATGCATTGTAATTTAATTCCAGCTGTCTGCAATTAGTAAGTTTGAATCTCACCAGGCTCAAGGTTGACTCAGCCTTCCATCCTTTCTAAGGTAGGTAAATTGAGGACCCAGTTTGTGGGGGCAATAAGCTGTCTTTGTAAAATATACAAAAGTATGAAGGCTATTGCTTAACGCATTGTAAGCCGCCCTGAGTCTCTGGAGAAGGGCGGCATATAAATCAAATTAAAAAAAATAAAATAAATAAAGGTGGGTACTTTTCAAAAGTATTAAGGTAAGATTCTCGCAGGTAAGCCCATCCGCTGATCTGCTGAACTCCATGTTAGGAGTGTATTTTGGCACTAAAAACTCTTTGGCTTATGTGCAAGTATATACGGCAATATACACATGATCTTATGGTCAAAACAAGTCGATCATTTGGGAATAATTGGCAGGCTTCTACGCTTGAGCGATTTGAATTAATTTGTTCTGTAAATACCTTTCTGTGGGATGCAAATTATACAGGCTAGTTAACTCCTAAGATAGTTGTTCCTTCTTGGATTAATCTTTCCCAACTTCGGGCTCTCCTGATGTAATTAGGTCAGGCTAAGAATTGTGTTAGTTGAAATTCCAGAATTCCGTGATTCGTGGTTCATTGCAATGCATGACTTTGGCCAGGATGGCTGATTCAATATCCAACTTACAACCACAATTGGCAGCAGAATTCCTGTTGCTAAGCAAGCTGGTTGTTCAGTGAGTCATACCCAGTGTAATGACTTTATGAATTACGCAGCCATTAAGAGCCTTAGATAGCTCAACAGGCTAGATAGCCTGTTACTAACATTCAGCTGTCTGCAATTATTGCAAGTTCGAGGCTCAAGGTTGACTCAGCCTTCCATCCTTTCTAAGATAGGTAAATTGAGGACCCAGTTTGTGGGGGCAATAAGCTGACTTAACGTTCACAATGTTGGAGACCCCTGATCTGGATGACTGAGAATCTCCATAGACATTTTGCAATAGTTGTAAGCACTAGAACCAGTCCTAAATCATTCTTCTCCGTGTCGTCGTAACTTTGGTCGCTAAATGAATGACTGTAAATCGAGGACTACTTGCATTCCAGTTTGTCTCAACCACGGCTTGATCATGCACTATACGGGCCTATGTACCGAGAACTCTCTGAAACGCTTTTCCACTCATCGCGGTTTTTAAAAGTTCCGTGGCTTTGGGAGCATAGATTGTATAGCTTTCCGAGCAATACGCTACAAACTCAATTTCAAACCTATCATTTAGGGCAATCATTCAGTTAAAGAAACTTGATGTGGTTAATTGTAGGAGTTGTAATTAGATCTGAATAAATGCGTCTATGAATAAAACAATAGTTTTGATGGGAGGGAAAAATTCCCTTTTAGCTGCATGTCTGTGTCACAGCAGGTAAGTATCCGATCCAGCCAGTTTTTTTCTTGGTGGAAAGAAATATGCCTCTTCTAAAGAAATGTTCAGCGCTTTTTCAATTGGAAAGCATTTAAAAAAAAAAAAATTAGGAAAGCAGAATCTCGCCGAAGGAGAGCCGTATTTGTTACGAGGGGGAAAAAAATCCACCACATTTTTTTAGGGTGCCCACTGGTTTATGACTGGGTAAGGTTTTGTGCACTGTAGTCAATTTCCTCAGCTGCTTGAGCTCTGAGTTAGCATGCAGCAGTCCTCGGGGAGGAGGAGAATGAAGGAAAATTTAAGGAAAATAAAATGCCCAAACTGCCAGAAATGGCAATTGAACCATTAACAGTGACCATTCAGAAAACGGTCTGCTTGAAGTTATGTATACAGGCAGTCCTTATCTTTACAGAGTTACAAAGGTGGACTTAGGACCATGATTGAGGCCAAAATGTCTGTTCTTAAGCGAAACATTCGTTAAGTGAGTTTTGTCCCATTTTACGGCCTGACCCAGCTCCCAAACATGACAAACCTGCTGAATTTACCGGTAACTCAAAGATTCCTTTATTAGGAGCGCCAGCAGACCCGGCAAAAAGTTTCTCTCACCACAGGCTAACAAGTCCGTCTGTCTGGGAGATGAATAGTTGTCTGTCATATCTATTCATCTCCGCACCCTGCTTTTTATCCCCAGAGCTTTGCTAGCAGTGGTGGCTCTTCCATCCCAAGGACCGGCCCATGGATTTCCATTGCTCTCCTCTCCTCTGCCTTTTGCGCATCTGCGCATTAGGCACTGGACCCAGCTGTTCCTCCTCTTCCTCATCTGCCACCTCCAGATCTGGGGACTGTTGACTCTCCATCTGAGAGCTGACGGACGGCCCAGGCTCCGTCTCTGTCTCCGTCTCCGTCTCTCCCTCCCTCCCTCCTTCCCCCCCCCCTCTCTGACAGCTCCATTCCCTCTTCCCCCTCGGAGCTCTCAGGTTGCTTTGATGCTAACTCTGATTCCCATGCCTCCTCTGATTTGGCTGCTGGAGGGACAGGCGGCTGACAAGCCACAACACCTTTCTTGCCACACTTGTTAAGTGAATCACTGCCATTGATAAATTAGTAAACCGGTTGTTAAGCGAAATGGGCTTTCCCCACTGACTTTGCTTGTCAGAAGGATGCAAAGGGGGATCACACGACCTTGGGAACACAGCAACGGTCATAAGTGTGAACCAGTTGCCAAGCGTCTGAATTTTGATCGCACGATCATGGGGATGCTTCAACGGTCGTAAGTGTGAAAACAGTCCTAAGTCTCTTTTTTTCAGTGTGTTTGTAACTTCGAACTGTCACTAAATAAACATTTGTAAGTCGAGGACTACCTACAGATACAATAAGCAGTTCGCCCAAACAAGATTTTACCTGCTCTGAAACTCTCACATCTTGGATTAATAGGCATGTTTTTTATTATTCCAAGGATGACTACAAAATGTGTAAAAAACCTTTTTAAAAGCCTTCCCATCCCCAGTGGCTTTGCGTGTTGGTTTCAAAGACTCTCTCAACTGGCGTTCATTTCGTTCAGGTTGGGATCTCCGAAAATACCAGCTTTCGTATTAATATAGGAGCCTGGTTTAGCTCTGCAGACTAAAGCACCGTAATTAACATCCAGCTGTCTGCAATTACACCAGTTCGGATCTCCCCTGGCTCGAGCTTGACTCAGCCTTCCATCCTTTCTAAGGTGGGTAAATTGAGGACCCAGTTTGTGGAGGCAATAAACTGACTTTGTACAAATATACAAAAGTACGAAGGCTATTGCTTAATGCATTGTAAGCTGCCCTGAGTCTTCGGAGAAGGGCGGCATATAAATCAAATTAAAATATATATATATAAATGTATCGTTTTGCTTATTGGCACCCTGAATATTTGGGGTAGCTTTCAAAGCACTTTGATTTTTTCAGTTGTTGGATCAGAGGCGGTGGGTGGGCTGCTGGGGGTTTGCAGGGGTTCGAGAGAATCTCTAGCTAAGATTCTGTGCAGTTCGGAGAACCCCCAAATCCCACTCCTGGCTGGCCCCGCCCACCCTGCTCCTCCCCTCCCAGGAGTCCCGTTTTGGATGCAGGTAAGTGCAGGGCACACATGAAGGCTGGGGAGGGTGAAAAACGGGCCTACGGGAAGTTAGGGAAGGCCGGAAACAGGCCCGTTTCCAGCCTCCGGAGGGCTTCTGGAGCCTGGGGAGGCTATTTTCGCCTTCCCAGAGGCTTGAAGAAAGCCTCCAGAGCCTGGGGAGGGCAAAAATGCCCCCCCCACCATGGTGCAGGAGATTGACTAGGCCACGCCCACCCAGCAACTGGGCAGAGAATCCCTTGCTAAAATTTTTGACGCCCACCCCTGATCAAAGGGGTTTTCACACTTCGTGGCGCAGTGGTCCCTCTGTGAGGAGAACAGTTGACTTCACGGAGATTTTACTGAGGAAGAAATATACCTCTTTTAATAATTAAAATTTTAATCTAATATCGCAAGACTTCTTTTGTCTGGGCCCTCCCTCGGCCTTGCCCAGGCAAAAATGAGAACTACAGGCCAGGATATGTTTTGAGACAGCCCTTCCTCTCCTGGCTCTTTCCTTAAAAATGTTGGTTTTTCAACCATATGGATTGACCCAGACACTGAAAATCCAGCATCCAGGTAGTCCTTGACTTACAACTGTTCATTTAGTGGCCTTTGGAAGTTATAACAGCACCAAAGAGAATGACTTATGACTTGATTTTGTGCTTAGGGCTGTTGCAGCATCCCCATGGTCACGTGATCAGATTTCAGGCGCTTAGCAACCAGCATGTGTCCTGGTGTCATGTGATCATCATACATGATCATCCCAACCAGCATCCGACCAGCATTGGGGGAAGCCAGATTTGCCTAACGGCCACTTGATTCATAGACGATAGAATATTCACTTAACAACTGCAGTGATCCCCTGAACAACCCTCTCAAAAAGGTCATAAAATCGGGCACGATCCACGTCATCACGCCCTTGCTTAGCAACGGAAATTCTACTCCCAATTGTGGTTGCAGGTTGAGCCAAAGGTGCTTTTTTTTCAAGAGGCAACTGGACTTTCTGGTTCTTCTTAGAAGACGTTTTTGCTTCTCCTCCAGGATGCTTCTTCAGCTCTGAGTGGAGGGTAGAGAATGAAAGGATTTATACTCCTTGCAGACAGCTGGTCATTTGCATCCTTTTAGAGAGTCGTTGAGGCCACTTGGAGGTCACCTGAGGAGTGCAAATCAGCGTGGAGCCTTGGAACTGCTGAAAGGACTGTGTTGTAGAAGGCTCCACACCCATTTGCACTCCTCAGGTGACCCTGAGGACACAGATAAACTTCCAAATGGCCTCAACGACTCTCTAAAAAGAATTCAAATGACTAGCTGTCTGCTAGGAGTATAAAGCTGGCTGGGGAATTCTGGGAGCTGAAGTCCACAAGTCTTAAAGCTGCCAAGTTTGAAGACCTCCGCAAACTTATATTTGAGTAATCATGTTAAATTCATGCTGTCACTGTACCAGTTTCTAGGATTTGGATGGATTTCTGAGAGTCACCTCATCTGGTTTGGAGTACACGTACCGTGCTCTCTTGAATTTCCTCTTCCTCGTGCTCCGGCGCTCTGCCTTCTCGGGAAGACGGAGGAAGCATTCTGGAGAGCTGATGTTAATCTGTGCTGAGCAATCTTGAGAAAGCTTTGGGCTGATTCTAATCTGGAACGAAAGCCAAGGATTAAGATGGAACGGTTAGAGTGGCAGTTCTACAAATATGTTTCGGAGGAACCGGCCAGAGGTAGAGAGAGACTGGCAGTTCCTTTCAATCCAATGGTTTTATGACGTTGTATGAAAAATGGAGCTAGGGAAGGAGGTAGAGAGCGGCTCATGTTTTTTGCGATGGTGGTGGGGCAGCTCGCTGCGTGCTGTTTTAAAAATATCTCCATTCCATTCCATTGAAACGCCGGGTACAAAAAAACACACGCGCCATGCAAGACCAATAAATACAATTAGAGCCTTTGATATCACCAAAGCAGACAAGTTGCTTTCAAGATAAATGGCGTGTTAGGGCCGTACCAATTTCCTATAGAGCTTAGGGCAAGAGTTAACAGGCCTTGTTTCGTGGGGAGCCTGACATGCCCGCAAATGGGAAAAGGAATTTTGAAGCAAAACCTCATTTGCATTATTAGCTTTGCGCAGTTAAGTCACGTTGGGGTCCCAGAATGCGCTGTGGCATGGCCTAGCTGTGGGGGGCATAGGTACAATGGGTGCAGATTGGAATGCTGCTTTTGCCTGCAGTTGTTGTAAAAATGAGTCAACTTTTGCTCCCTCCTGCACCCCTCCAGAGAGCACCCTCAGCCCTCAAATGATGGGACAAAGATGGCTTGCTTTTTCCTGTGGTTTCATTGGATGAAATGAGGCTTCCTATGGGGGGCTGTTTTGCGCAAAGCGTGAGCTTGTCTTGGCTGGGAAGTGAGGTGGGCGTTTGAAGGAATGGGCTCGTGTGGGGAGATGTCTGCCCTTCTGCTAGTGTAGGTTGCGAGTTTGGATTTAGGCACGGTTGGAGGTCAACCCTCCCACTTGGGAGGTGGGCTCAAGGAATTAGTCTAGACTTGCTACATAAACACAAGAGGGCCAGATCTGACCTCCTACCCCTTGAATATCTTTGAGCCTTATCTGGTTTTTCTCAGGCGAAAGCTGCCAGGCTGGGGAGATTCCTGTAAAATAGGCATAGAACAATGAAGTACTGTAAAGAACTTTACATGTATGGATCTGATTGTTTGTGCCTGACAGCCACCCCATAACAGTACCAGAAGCAATGCTAGATACAAGTCAGTGCCTGCAGATGTATAAATGTATGCCTCACGTTTGATGGCACATAAGCCAATTCCCCATGGAAATGCATTTTCTGGGCACGATCAGGAATAATTTTTGTTATTCCTTCCAAAGAGGGTGGAAAGATGGAAGGTGGAGGCAGTGTGTGTGTGTGTCTGCTCCGGTGTGAAGCACAGTTCTACGTTTTCCTCCCCTTGGCAAACATCCACTTAAATGTATCCGCTACCTGATTATTTGAGAGCATCTGTCTAATCAATTTGATCATTCATCTGATTAATGATAATTATTCATTCATCAGATTGAGAGATAAACTTCAAAGGTATAGGAAGGAAGTCCTGTAGGGACTCACAATTTAAAACGATAAGTTGGCAGTGGGTTCTCCCCCCACCCCACCCCAGGGTATCTTTTTGTTTTTATTTCAGACACAGTCCCCAAAGTTGGTACTATCAAGCATCTTCCAAGGCCCTGGAGTTTTGCCCCTCCACCATCCTTCTGCCTTGATTTTTGCCAAGCCCTGCCCCTCCCCTCTACAAGCATACTGTACAAATAAAGAAAATCGTAGCAAAGAAAAGGGGCAGGAATCATTGATACTGTAGAAGAGCAGATAGAACTGTCGGTGTGGGTGGAGTTAAGTGAGGCATCAGCCTAGAATTGTTACATTCCCACAAACGGTCTAAGTGCAACTCCTCCTGTGTTCTGTTGACCCTTACCTGGCACCAATTTTTATTGCTCATTAGGGGACTAGATTTTTACGTATAGATAGGATTGAGTAAGAAATCTTCTAAACTGGAACTTATGTAGGATCCTGATCCTTCCTGCCTGAAGTTACCGGTCCGTGTTATGCTGGTAGGCCTATAAATTAGACCAGACGAAGAAACCAATGCTGCATAGGTCAGATCTATTTCATTGTTAACAGTTCTAGTACCAGAATTTTGCAAGTCTCTGTGCATTTCCTCCTTCCTCCACTTTCATGTAAACTAGGGAGAGTCAAGTCCGAGAGATTTTCTCAGATACTTTTCTGCTTTGGACTCAAATGTCTCTTCTCTGATTGTTGTCTTGGTTGTGGCTCTTCCTTCTGTTCCTTAAAATTATCCTCCCAGCCCATTGCAGACGGTGCTTCTTCTCATTATCTTGAAATCCACACATCTGAGGTTGAGAAACGTTGGGTTTCAGTGGGTTGGGACTCTCTTTGGCTCTTATCAAACCTGCTAATTTTCATGTTTTCCAAGTAGCATCAAGGAGAGAGAAACAACCTAGAACTAAGGAGAAATTTCCTGACAGTGAGAACAATTAATCAGTGAAACGACTTTCCTCCAGAAGTTGGGAATGATCCAACACTGGAGGTTTTTAAGAAGATGTTGGACAACCATTTGTCTGAAATGGTGTAGGGTTTCCTGCCTAAGCAGGGGGTTGGACTAGATGACCCCCAAGATCCCTCTCGACTCTGTTATTCTGTTATCAGTTTCTCTTCTCTCCCGATTTAGCCTTGTTGCCTGAGCATAAACCTCAAATCCCTCTTCTCTTGTGCGGGGGAAGGCTTGCCTTTTCTACTCTGGTAGCACCAGGCCCCCCTCCCATGTGGACCCCTTTCCCTAAGCCCATGCTGGTAAACTCCAGTTTATTACAGAGAGCCCCCCCACCCCCACCCTGGGGGTCTGGTGGTTTTACGGTGGTCTTTTTCAAATGAGCTCCTTTGGACTTAAAGGCAGAGAGGGGGGGAAAAAAACCCCACTTCCTTACTGGGATCTGGGACAGGATTTCCACGTGTGTCAGGGTATTTGGGAATAATTCCAGGATGTCTTAAAGGTTAGCACAGGCTGCTAGGAGCGGAGACTGGTTTTGAATGCTAAAAATTATTGTTGGGTTTTTGTTTTGTTTTTTAAAGCAGTTATTCATGAACACTCTCTAATTACTCTGCAATATTCCTGGCCTGAGCTAAGGAAAGGATTTCAATTTAAAAAGCCCTGGTGGGGGACATGTTTCTAAGGGGATGGGAACATCTAAACATGGGGAGGGGGAGCAACCATTTTGGGGTGCAAGGGCCACCTTGCTTGGTGCATCCGGGACTGCTAATTCACACGCAAGTCCACACTCCTCCAACCATCCCTTGACACACTAGACTTGTTCAGTACGCACGCACAACTGATACAAAAAAACACGCCTTTCCTTTTGAAAAACCGACCATCCGTTCTACATCGTGGGAAAGTAGGGATTTTAGATTCTGGAGGGAGCGGGTGGGTGGGTGGGTGGGGGGAATGAAAAGCCCCGTCCACCCTCTCCTCCTGCCATTTCCCCATATTCCTCCCAGGGATGGGGAAAAAACCGAACGGCTTAACTTCAATTTCTCCCCTAGCTGTTTATCGAACAGCCAGGAAAAAAAAACAAACCCAAAATCGTGGGTCTAATCTGATCAGAGTTTGCCTGCTTTTGTCTCCAGGCATATGTGTTCGCATTGCATTTGAGAATTGGGGCGTAACCTGGGTCAGCCCTAAGAAAAGCAGAAAGGGGGACCGGATGGCTGAAGATAGCAATTGTTTTATCCTAGAGATAAAACAGCCTGCAGCAGATGTCAAAGAAGCCCGTTGCGTCCCACAGAAATCAGGAATGGGGTACTTCAGCTCCCAGTTCTCTCTCTCTCTCTCTCTCTCTCTCTCTCTCTCTCTCTCTCTCTCTCTGTGAGTGTTTGTGTTTCAAAGATGGTTTGGATTCTGCAGGACAAAGGGGCAAAAAAAGCAGCCCTTTTAAGTTAATATTATATAACATGTCTGGCTTCTCTTCTTTGGAAGCAAATCTCTACCAGAGCAAAATCTTTGGTGCAGGATCCAATCTGGGTCGGTTAACCAGATCAGAGGTTTAGCCTTCTGAGCTTTTGGACTCGGGCTGGAGCCCTTCCTCAGGGAACTTCTCTTTCTCACCAGAATGTGGAAGAGAGTGAGAGACACCTTCTGATCGGGGTGGTATTCACTTACCTTCGCTACTGGTTCACAAATGTGAGCGTGAGCACGCTCCCTCCGATCGCACGTGTTACCTCTGTGCATGCACAGAGCCTTCCGCGCATGCGCAGAACATCCAAAATGGGACGTGATGACATCCGGGTGAGTGGGCGGAGCCTCCTGCAGCCGCCGCTACCAGTTTGCCTGAACTGGATAGAACCGGCTGAAGACCACCCTTGGTTCTGATGAGAGAGAAGTTCCCTGAGAATGGGTTCCAGCATGAGTCCGAAAGCTTGGAAGAATAAACCTCTGATCCTGGTGACCGACCCCGATTGGATCCCGCAACATTATCCTGGGACACGTATATTTACCTCCATTTGTAAATACCTTTGGTGCTCTCGATAGCTGGGATCTAACTTGGCCCTAGCACCATGCCTGGCATAGGGCCGTGATGGCAAACCTATGCCACACTTGCCAGAGGTGGCACACACAGCCTTCTGTGGGCACATGCACCATCACCAGCTGTTCTTCTATGGTGCAGCATGCACGCACGTGCAGCGGGCAGCTGCTCTTCCAGGTTCCGGTGCAAGCATGCACGCCAGCCAGCTGGTCTTCAGGCGAAGACCAGCTGGTGTGTGGGAACCCAGAAAAGAGCAGCTGGCTGGTGTGCATGCATGCACCAAAACCCGGAAGAGCAGCTGCTCTCTTCTGAGTTCCGGCACTCTGGTGCACATACGCGCGCTCCAATTTCAGCACTCACCATCTTTGGCATAGGGCCTCTGCCATTATCCTCTTCCAATAGTGGAAACAACCCCGGTTGATAGGAGCGGAAGGCTGCCATTTTTTGGTTTCCCTTCAACTGGATCATGAGATATCAAACAAGGCTGCCACTCAGCATTGACCACAAAGACAGATTCCAGGATACCTCTTGGATATTCCTGGCCCTGGGCATACTAGAGGGGATGGCACAGCCACGCTCATTGAATTGTGCGGCAACTGCATTGCTTGTCTTACACATCTGTCTTATTTATACGGAAGCAACAGCTGGAATTCAATTTTTAGTGGCGCCTTAGGCATGAAAGCCAACTGGGTGACATAGGGCCAATCACCCAGAGATGGTGAGTTCTAGTTCCACCTTAGGCATGAAAGTCAGCTGGTTGACTATGAGGCCGTCGCCCATTGATTGTGAGTTCTAGTCCCACTTTAGGCCTGAAAATCAGCTGTGTGACTTTTTTTTTTTTAATTTGATTTATATGCCGCCCTTCTCCGGAGACTCAGGGCGGCTTACAATGCGTTAAGCAATAGCCTTCATACTTTTGTATATTTATACAAAGTCAACTTAGAGCCAATCACCCAGAGATTGTGAGTTCTAGTTCTAATTCCACTTTAGGCATGAAAGCCATTCTGCCCCTTTGGGCCAATCACCAGGAGACGGTGAGTTCTAGTTCCTCCTTAGGCATGAAACTGGTGACTTTGACTCAATCTCTCTCCCTCCCTCCCTCTCTCTCTCTTTCTCTTTCTCTCTCTCTCTCTGTCTCTCTTTCTCTCTCTCTCCCTCCCTCCCTCCCTCCCTCTCTCAGCCCAACCCACCTCACAGGGTTGTCGTGGAGAAAAACAGGAGGAGGAAGGAGCGTTAGATACATTTGCTTACCTGGAGTTGTTTATAAAAAACAATAAAGTCAAGATACCAATAAACTAAACAGAATTGGAATTCTCCTTTGCTTCAGGTGCTTCTTACGCAGACTTAAACAGAGTTTGTGAAATGGCTTTGCTGCATCAACATCAGGCCTTGCGCTAAACAGCCACTGGCATTTGATAGGCTCTTTGCAGGGACAGTATAGGCCATGCCACACTTCGTCCACCCCTGTTTCTAATAATCAGAGAGGCCTGGGGTTGCACAGCAGGCTCTGTTGTTTGCCCGTGTGCGAAGGCAGGCAAATAACCGCCAACATCTCCATGTGCCCAGTTGGGTTTCTTTTTTGTAACGATCAATCTTTAATGATCTTTAATTCATCTGGAGCTTCTCCGGAGGAAGAAACACCAGGAAATGTCCCAGCTATGGCTGGAGGGAGAGACGGATCATCTTCTCGAGGATGCTTATTCAACCGATGGAGTTCAGGGGAAATAAGGCGCCTGGATTTCTGCCCCATTTGTCTGTCTGTGTGTGTGTGTGTGTGTGTGTGTGTGTGTGTGTGTGAAGCTCTGGATCTTTGGATTGAGGCTTCTTCTCCTTGCATTTTCAGCTCAATGGTTGTACACACAAACACACACATCACATTCTCGGGGTTGGGGAGCTTCTGTTGCACCCAATAGCTGGGTAGCATTATCATTTTGATGAAGGGAGTATAATAGTTTTAAGTAGGAAAAGATACATCAAGTTCGTGTCAAGTTGCTCTGTTTTTCAAATGTGGAGATGCTTTCCAAGTGTGGAGGACCCACCTCTGGTGTCTTGGTTTGCAGGCTGTGGATAATGGAAAGCTTAGTTCAACATGTCTGAAGGGAGACTTGTGAAATTCTTCTCTATTTTCCTTCCTTCCTTCCTTCCTTCTTTCCTTCCTTCTTTCCTTCCTTCCTTCCTTCCTTCCTTCCTTCCTTCCTTCCTTCCTTCCTTTCCCTTCCCTTCCCTTCCCTTCCCTTCCCTTCCCTTCCCTTCGCCCCTCCCTCCTTCCCTTCCCTTCCCCCCTCCCTCCCTCCCTCCCTCCCTCCCTCCCTCCTTCCCTTCCCTTCCCTTCCCTTCCCCCCTCCCTCCCTCCCTCCCTCCCGCCTACCTGCCATCCAGTGGGATGTTTCTGGGTAAATTAAACTGAGTACAAAATCCAGATTTCTTAAAATTCACATTTAGGACTTAAATCCTGAAACAGACTTCACAGAAAGAAAGTACAGGTTCTCCTCGACTTACGACCACAATGGAGTCCAACATTTCTGTTGCTAAATGAGACATTTGTTAACTGAATTTCTCCCTCCCCCCAATTTTATGACTTTTCTTGCCACAGTTGTTAAGTGAGTGACCCCATTGTTAAGTGAATCTGGCTTCCCCATTGACATTGACTGCTTATCCGAAGGTCGCAACAGGGGTTATCGCATGTCCCAGGGACGCTGCAACCATCAAAACTATGAACCGGTTGCCAAGTAGATCTGAATTTTGATCAGATGACCAGGAGGATGCTGCAACGGTCATAAGTGTGAAAAACAGTCGGAAGTCACTTTTTCCCCTGCTGTTGTAACTAAATAAAGCCAAGATTTTCCTTTGAGCCGCAGAAGGTGACTTTTTGCTGTGATTTATCATGTTGGCATTGGTATTAAGCACACACAGATGCCTGGGTTCAACTGTGCGTAATTTGAGTTTCGTTCCATAGTAGTTTTGTGATTATCTCTTATTTTTACCCAGTGGTTCAAGATTCCTCCAAGAATTGAGCTGGAGGGCAGCCGGCTCTCGTTTTATTTCCCTGCAGAACCTTCATTGTGCTACCCGACTGGTCCTTTTTTGATAACCACAAAGACTGTTCTCCCTTTTGTGCATGTGCATGCATGCACACACACACTCACACACACAAGGAGAGAGAGAGAGAGAGAGAGAGAGAGAGAGAGAGAGAGAGAGAGAGAGAGAGAAGAACGTTAGGTTTAGAAAACCATGCATTGGCCAAAAAAAGGAGGGTGGGAATAGCAGGAGAGAAATATTTAGCCGCATAAGCATTTGAGGGACCCAGAATATGTTGCGGTTAATGGCAAATAATTATATAAAGAAGCTTTGTTTCAGAAAGAAAGAAAGAAGGAAGGAAGGAAGGGAAAGAAGGAAGGAAGGAAGGAAAAGGGAGGGCGGGAGGGAGGAAGAAAGAAAAAGGAAGGAAGGAAGGAAGTAAGGGAGAGAGAGAGACAGAGAGAGAGAGAGAGAGAAAGAAAGAAAGAAAGAAAGAAAGAAAGAAGAAAGAGAAAGAAAGAAAGAGGGAGGTAGAGAGAGAAAGAAAGGAAGGGAAAGAAGGAAGGAAGGAAGGAAAAGGGAGGGAGGGAGGAAGGATGAAAAAGGAAAAAAGAAAAAGAAAGAAAAAGGGAGGGAGAGAGAAAGAAAAAGAGAGAGAGAGAGAAAGAGAGAAAGAAAGAAAGAAAAAAGGAAGGAAGGAAAAGGAAGGGAGGGAGGAAGGAAGAAGAAAGAAAGAAAGAAAGAAAAGGGAAAGAAGGAAGGAAGGAAAAGGGAGGGAGGGAGGGAGGAAGAAGAAAGAAAGAAAGGGAGGGAGAGAGAGAGAAAGAAAGAAAGAAAGAAAGAAAGAAAGAAAGAAAGAAAGAAAGAAAGAAAGATCTACTCATCAATTCAGGGCCAAAGATCTTTCTGGTTGCAGGAACAAAAGCAGGGCGGGATCACTGGACCCAGCGAAAGGGCAGACCAAACCCATACTTCCCTGCTTCTCCATAGGAGCTCTTATAAATAGCTCCTTATGGCCCTCTCTCTCCAACTTTAATGAGGCTGTCGTAAAATTAGCTTCTCCGGGAGCAGATCATGCTGAGATCTTCTCCAGATTCCCAAACATGCTGAGCAGCTTCTCCGAGGCAGAGCTTGGGTTTCACACCCTTGAGAGAGAGAGAGAAAGAAGGAGGCCCATCAAAATATTTGGGGCACCCGAGAGAATGGCTGGCTGGCCTGCCTTTTGTCTGTTTGCCCGTCAATCTTCCGAAAAACAGAGATGGGAAGGAGCATGTCGTGTGCCCACCCTGAGCTAACTTGGCTACCTCCCCCTTTCCCCATAATGCATGCGACAGATTTAAATAGCTGGAGGATAGAAAGTTAATTCCGTATTCCGACATGCACCTCCACTTCCCATGTTTCAACAATCTGGCTGCCTTATTTTATATTTCCATTTAAAGCTACAGTGGCACAGTTTACTTAGGGTGTTAAATCAGGCCCTTGTTTACGCTGCCTCTTCTTAATGTGTCCCCCCCCCCCAAGTCCTGTTGTCAGTGTGATACTTTTCTGATTTCGTCTCCAAATGGGTCTGTCCAGATAGATCAGGAGAAGCTGAGGCCATAGACCAGGGGTGCCAAACTCAAGGCCTGGGGGACTGATCCAGCCTGTGGGGTGCTTAGATCTGGCCCGTGGGGATGCCCTGGAAACAGCAAAGGACGATGGTGCCTCTGCCAGCGAAAATGGACCTCTGGAGGGTTGCGGGTGGAGAGTTGCAGGTAACTGTGGCAACCTAAAATGGAGCTCAGGAGGGCTGCAGGTAGAGGGTTGCAGGAAACTGTCGCAACCTAAAACGGAGCTCGGGATAGCTGCAGGTGGAGGGTTGCAGGAAACTGTCGCAACCTAGAACAGAGCACGGGAGAGTTGTGGGTGGAGGGTTGCAGGAAACTGTTGCAACCTAAAACAGCTTGGGAGAGCTGCGGGTGGAGGATTGCAGGAAACTGTCACAACCTAAAATAGCGCTCGGGAGAGCTGCAGGTGGCTCTCCTGAGTTCCATTTTCATTGAGAGAGGGTTGCAGGAGGCCGTCACAGCCGAAAATGGAGCTGAGGAGCCCGTTTTTACTGGCAAAGCGCTGGGCCACCACAGGCGCCCCCTGACACTAGTGATGTCGAGCTGCCACGCCCACCCTGGCCACGCTCACTCCGGCCCTCAATTTGACACCCCTGCCATAGACTAAGGGTCCCCAAGCCAGAGGCCGTGGCCTGCACACAAGGCAGGCGAACGTGTGTGTGTGGCTCCATTTTGCACAAGCAATGGGCACTCCGGCACGTGTGTGTAAAGCTCCATTTGTGCACGCCCGCTGCTCGCACAAATGCAGCAACGCACATGCACACGCAAATGCTGCGCGGTTGGAGACTAACTGCCCTAAACCATATATACATCTAAAAGAGAGGCTATACCTAAATCGGGACTTATTGCCCTTCCACCCTTAAGATTCCAGGCCAGGAAAATTTTAACTTATGCTTTCTTGTGAGTGATCGGCACCCGACAAGAACAACAGATGTTGCGAAGTTGTGCCTAAACGCCAGCTCTGTTTGCTGCAAGGAATCGGGAGGCCATTATTCTTGCTTTGCCTGCAGTAGTATTTCCAAATCTATTTTGTCTTGATTGTATGGATGTTTTTATCTTATACTCTGTCTGATCTATGATTGTTATAAATTTGTCATCCTCATTCCATTAAAGGTGGATGTATCCTTTTATCTTTTTTTTTCCATATATATTTAAAGCAACAGGCTCAGTTGAAAAGCAGACCTTTTTCTGAGGAAGGAAGCGGTGTGGTACAGGCAGTCCTCCACTTATGACCTGAACTGAGCCCACAATTTCTGCTGCTAAGCGAGACATTTGTTAAATGAGTTTTGTCCCATTTCACGACCTTTCTTGTTAAGTGAATCCCTGCAGTATTTTAAGTTAGTGACATGGTTGTTAAGTGAATCTGGCTTCCCCATGGACTTTGCTTGTCAGAATGTCGCAAAAGTTGATCCCATGATCACGGGATACTGCAACCGTCATCAATACATGCCAGTTGCCATCTGATTTTGATCACGGGACCATGGGAGTGCTGCAATGGTCATAAGTGCGAAAAACTCTCATAAGTCACTTCTTTCCAGTGCCGTTGTGACTTCAAATGGTCACTAAACAAAGAAGTTGTAAGTTGAGAACTATCGGTACCAAGTCGGTCCTAGGCACAGCCAAGTTCTCTTGTGGATGCCCCTGGAAGGGTTCTTTCTTCTTCATTCTGAAAAGGAAGAAAAGGAAGGAAGGAAGGAAAAGAAAGAAAGAGAGAGAGAGAAAGAGAGAAAAGGAAAGAAAGAAAGAGAAAAAGAGAAAGAGAAAGAAAGAGAAAGAAGGAAGGAAGGAAGAAAGGAAGAGGGAAGGAGGGAGGGATGCCCCTGAATGGGTTTCTCTCTTCTTCATTCTGAAAAGGAAGAAAAGGAAGGAAGGAAGAAAGGAAGGAAGGAAAAGAAAGAAAGAGAGAGAAAGAGAAAAGGAAAGAAAGAAAAAGAAAGAAAAAGAAAGAAAGAAAAGGAAGGAAGAAGGAAGGAAGGAAGGAAGAGGGAGGGAGGGAGGGAGGGATGCCCCTGAATGGGTTTCTCTCTTCTTTATTCTGAAAAGGAAGGAAGGAAGAAAGGAAGGAAGGAAAAGAAAGAAAGAGAGAGAAAGAGAGAAAAGGAAAGAAAGAGAAAGAGAAAAAGAAAGAAAGAGAAAGAAAAGGAAGGAAGGAAAGAAGGAAGGAAGGAAGGAAGAAAGAAAAAGAAAGAAAGTCAGACTGATGGCTGAGCAGCAAATTTGCTTTGACAGTAATTGGTGGCTGCATTTTGGGATGTGACTAATGATTTTACTAAGGCTGAGAAGGGAAATTATTTTACGTTCCTTCACATTACTGGAAAGTTGTCTGGTGGATTTTGCTGCCTGCCTTGTCATCTCCAATCTGATGGCTTTGTTTTTTGACGTGTCTTCCTTGCTCAGTCGGGGAGGGCTGGGCCATATGCAGACCCCATTCCGCACCCACGTTGCTTTCCTTGCAGGCGAGGTCTTTGGGGCGAGAGAGGTGATAAGGCGACAATTTTTAGGATTTAAAAACAGTAGAATCCTGGGCAGGGTGGGGGGGAGGGGCGGGAGAGAGAACCCCAATCGAAATACATTGCCAGGTTTTTGCCACAACAAAAATCTGCAGCAGGGTTATGAATAGCTTTGTCCTCGTGCTCCAAGCTCTGAAGATGCTACCCTCTTGGCATGGAATTATCTTTAATGGCGGTATTAGGCAACTCAACTCCATTCATCCATTGCACAGCAATTCCGAATCCCCAAAGTGCTATGCAAATGCAAATAAGTCTGCCAGGGCAAACAGTCCTACACACACACACACACGCACACACACACAATCTATCTACAACCCACATTTTACTGGTCTAGTGCGCACCCCTCCCTCTTTCGTGGGTACTGTGGGAATTATACTTTTCCTGAAAAAAAGCATCAGAAAAAATATGTATGGGCTGCTTAGCTGAGTTTTACCATTCCTAGGATTTCTTGGGGGCGAGCCTTCCCTTCTTAAAAATGTGACTTCAGTATGTGTCCAGCTGTTGCCACGCACGTCCAGTTTTATTCATCCAGGCTTTGTTATGTGTGTCGTTGCTACTGACCTTTAATACCAAATATTTGTCTTGCCTTTTGTCTATGGAGCTTGGCTCTCTGCTCTCCGGAGGGACAGATATTGCTTCGTTGCTAACAGTATATTTTGCTCCTAGCACCTTCCCAAGCAACATGCATCTGATAGGAATTTCACTATTATATTTTTTGTTAAAGAAAGGTGCAGGCATTGGGCCAAAAAGAGATAGATGTTCCCAAATTTGCCATCTTGGCATAGTTGCTAGCATCAAGTAGGAAAGGAAGACAATTTGGATACTTCATGACAAGAAGATGAAATGGGGTAGCACAATTGGTGGCAGGATTTTAAAAGACCTGGGGGGGTGGGGTTTGCGGGAGGAAATGGCCTACTTCTAGAATAACAGAGTTGGAAGGGACCTTGGAGGTCTTCTAGTCCAACCTCCTGCTTAGGCAGGAAACCCTACACCACTTCAGACAAATGGTTACCCAACATCTTCTTCAAAACTTCCAGTGTTGGAGCATTCACAACTTCTAGAGACAAAGTTGTTCCATTGATTAATTGTTCTCACTGTCAGGAAATTTCTCTGTTCTAAGTTGCTTCTCTCCTTGATTAGTTTCCACCCGTTGCTTCTTGTCCTGCCCTCAAGTGCTTTGGAGAATAGCTTGACTCCCTCTTCTTTGTGGCAGCCCCTGAGAATACTGCTATTATGTCTTCCCTAATCCTTCTTTTCATTAAACTAGACATATCCAGTTCCTGTAACCGTTCTTCATATGTTTTAGCCTCCAGTCCCCTAATCATCTTGGTTGCTCTTTTCTGCATTCTTTCTAGAGTCTCAACAAAGAAGATTAGTTCCCATCCATTCCTTCTTGTCCTGCCTTCGGGTGCTTTGGAAAATGAGTTGACTCCCTCTTCTTGGTGGCAGCCCCTGAGATATTGGAACACTGCTATCATGTCACCCCCTACTAGTCCCTCTTTTCATTAAACTAGACATATCCAGTTCCTGCAATCATTCTTAGTATATTTTATCCTCCAGGCCCCGTCATCATCTCTGTGGCTCTTCCCCAAAGCTCTTTCTAAAGCCTCGATACCTTTTTAATAAACACAAGCATAGAGGCAGGACAGAGCCATGTGGGGCTTCTTCAAGCTGGTGTGGCTGAGCACCATGTACCTTCCATGTGCTGTTTTTTGCTGCTTGCGGCTACAGCGAGGGCCCCTCCTGTGCTGCTCTCTGATTTTTTAATGGCATCGCTTGACGTGGTGACCAACCCTTGATTAACGTTACTTAGACCAGGCAGCAGGGTCTCATTGGAGGCAGAATAGGATGGCAATGTGGAAAAATGAGTTGGATGTCCTTGCTTTACTTTCGTGGTTTTTTTTTTTAAACAAAAACACCTGCAAGGACTCCTGGTTAGTTAGGGCCAGTAGTATTGCTAGTTTTTTTTTTTTTTAAATCCTGCAGATTGCTCTAAATCAGAGATGGTGAACCTTTCGGCACTGAGTGCTGAAAAGGGAGCACACAGACTAGTCTGGGATGCAACCCGGAAGGGGAGCTGCCCAGGGGGGCATGCACATGCCGGAAAATGCACTTCCAGTTTCCACCGGGTGCATGCATGCCAGCCAGCTAGACTTCCAGTTACTGGCACGCATGTGCGTGTGATGATCAGCTGGCCGGCATGCACGCTCACACTGGAAAACGGAAGACCAGCTCTGCCGCATGCATGAAGGCCGATCGTCGCGTCTGCATGTGAGCCAGAAACCCGGAAGAGGAACGGGTGACACCGCGTGTGCCAGGCAACATGGCTCCGCATGTCACTTCCGGTATGTGTGCTATATAGGTTTGCCATCACAGCTCTAAATCAACTCAACGCCCCCCTAAATAACTCTATTTTTCCTGCTGGGAAAAAAAAATACAGGCATCTGACTAATCCCCCCCCCCTCCTTCTGCTGCTAATAGCAGGTTTGGGGAGGAAGAGAATATTTTGAGCGAGGAAACAATAGGAAGAAACTTAGAAGGTGTACTGAGATCCTGAGTCACATCTGTTTCCATCCTCAGGCACCTTGCAAATGGAAGATTTCTAGTTTTCAGTAGACCCACAGTAGATATTGTTTGTTCCCCACCCCATCCCATGAGAGCAGTTTGGGTCCCTAAGGGCTGCATCGCAGGCTGGAGTTCAATGAGGATGGCATTCCTCCAAAATAATGACCAGAAGGATTTCTGTCTGCTGGACCTCCCATCAGGGCCAGCCAGCTGTTCCCAAGGGGTAGTTGGATTTATGAACTCAGTATCAAAAGGATGCATTGAGTGGATGCACGGAGAGCCAGTTTGGTCTAGTTAGTTAAGGCACCAGGCTAGAAAACAGGTGATTCTGAATTCAAATTCTGCCTTAGCTATGAAAGTTGGCTGGGTGACTTTGGGCCTATCGCTAGGAGACTGTGAGTTCTAGTCCTGCCCTAGGTAGGAAAGCCCGCTGGAGGACGTTGGGTCAATCACCAGGAAACTGTGAGTTCTAGCCTTGCCTTAGGAGTGAAAGCCAACTGGGTGACTATGCGCCTATCACCAGGAGACTGGGAGTTCTAGTCCCGCCTTAGGTATGAAAGCCAGCTGGAGGACTTTGGGCCAATTACCAGGAAACTGTGAGTTCTTATCCCGCTTTAGGAGTGAAAGCCAGTTGGGTGACTTTAGGCCTATCACCAGGAGACTGGGAGTTCTAGTCCTGCCATAGCAGTGAAAGCCAACTGGGTGATTTTGGGCCAATCACTCTCTGTCAGCCTAAACTGCTTCTCAGGGCTGTTGTGGGGAAACTAGGAGATGGAAGGTGTGTTGGACATGTTATTTGTAAAAAATAATCAAGGCAGGATGCCAATAAATGAACAAATAATAATAGGAATAGAGAAGGAATAGAGGAAGGACATTTCCGCATCCCATCTGATCTCTCTTCTCCTCTTCTGATTTCCTACGGAAGAAAAGGCTGCTTGAACAAAATTGCAGGTCTCAAAACTGCAGCCTGCCTAGCCTCCCCATCCTCAGCAATAAAACTGCGTTTGCCAATAAAACTGCAACCTTGAGACAGGTGTGGGAGGTGACATGTGGTTTGGAACTCTGCAGCCACCAGCCAACTAGAGACAGCAGCCAAAGGAGAGGCAGGGAACAAGTATAACCGACAAAGCACAATGTTAAGGAAAGGTGCAAGACACTGGCGATCAGAAGGAGGAGGAGGAGGAGGAAGAGGAGGAAGAAGAAGACAATGACAAGGAGGATGAGGACAAGGAAGAGGAAGAAGCGAAAGAAGGAGGAGGAGGAAGAGAAGGAGGAGGAAGTGGAAGAAGAGAAGAGGTGGAGGAAGAGGAAGGAGGAGAAGAGAAAGAAGAGAAGTGGAGGAGGAAGAGGAAGAGGAAGGAGAAGAGGAGGAGGAGGAAGAAGAGGAGAAGAGGTGGACGAAGAAGAGGAAGAGGAGGAAGAGGAGGAGGAAGAAGAAGAAGAAAAGGAGAAGAGGTGGACGAAGAGGAGGAGGAGGAGGAAGAAGTGGAAGAGGAAGAAGAGGAGAAGAGTTGGATGAAGAGGAGGAGGAAGAAGAGAAGAGATGGACGAAGAGGAGGAGGAAGAAGAAGAGAAGAGGTGAATGAAGAGGAGGAGGAAGAAGAAATTGAAGGAGGAGGAAGAAGAGAAAGAAGAGGAGAAGAGGTAGAGGAGGAAGAGGAAGAAGAGGAGGAGGAAGAGGAGAAGGGGAATTCAGAGTGAGTCGACTTAAAAGCAAACAGGCTTAAGAAAGACACGTTGATGTAGAATAGCAATAAGGCAGAACATCGTATATAGGTAATTATAATAAAGTAGTAGGAAATAGTCCAAACATTGGTATAGCAATAGTAATTGAAGAGTAATATGTATTGTAGTAGTAATTATCGCTTTAATTATCACAGGCTGGCTGGGGAATCCTGGGAGTGGAAGTCCACACATCCGAAAGCTGCCAAGGTTGAGAAACACTGAGATACGAATTACATTATATTTCTCTCTCTCTCTCTTTTTTTTTTACAAATTAACACGTCTCCCTAATCCTTACAGGGAGGTTTAAAAAGACTACCTGTTCAAGGCACGGAGAATCCTCAACGTACGACCACAACTGAGCCCAAAGTTTACCATTGCTAAGCCAGGCAGTCGGGAAACGAGTTGTGCCTCATTTTGCAACCTTTTTGCCACTGTGCTTAAGCAAACGGCTGCCGTTGTTAAGGGAATCCTGCGGACGTTAAGCGAATCTGGTTTCCCCCGTTGCCTTTGCTTGTCAGAAGCTGGCTGGGGAGGTGGCAAATGGCACCCAAATTTTGATCATGTGATCGCAGGGACCTAAGTATGAACACCAGTCATAATTCCCTTTTTTCCCCCAGTGCTGTTGCAACTTTGAAAGGTCACTAAACGAACAGTTGTAAGTCGAGGACTACCTGTGTAGCACTTTCTTGAGCCCAGGTCAATCCAATTGGGCCCAGTTTAAAAAAAAGACTTGAAAGAGCCACATGCAGGGCTGGGCTTCAAAAATGTTAGCAAGGGGTTCTCTGCCCATTTGCTGGGTGGGTGTGGCCATGGTGGGCGTGGCCTAGTCGGCCTCCTGCACCACAGCAGCAGGGGGCATTTTTGCCCTCCCCGGGCTCTGGAGGCTTTCCTTGAGCCTCTGGGAGGGTGAAAAGGGCCTTCCCAGCAGTGGTGGGTTCCAACCGATGTTACTACCGGTTCTCTTTGTGCACATGCTTTGCCTGCGATTGCCATGGGCGAGCTCACTTCGCTCGCACGCACGCCAATCTTGCACCCCGCGCAAGCACATTAGGTTTCTGGCCAGCTAAGGTGCGGCAATCCACTCTGCCGCGCCTACCAGCTGGGCTAAAAACCAAGATATAAAGGTAGGAATAAAGCAGGGGTGGGTGGGAGGGCCCAGCTCCCAGTCACAGACAACCGGTTTGGTGACGTCACATCGTCCCCGTCACCTGAACCAGGCCGAACCGGGAGCTCCGGAAGCCCTCTGGAGGCCGGCCTGAAACGGGCCATTTCCGGCCTTCCCAAACTGCCGGTAGGCCTGTTTTTTGCCGCTCCCAAGCTTCCATGCACATCCTGCATTTACCTGCATCCAAAATGGGACTCCTGGGAGGGGAGGAGCAGGGTGGGCGGGGCCAGCCAGGAGTGGGATTTGGGGGTTCTCCAAACTGCACAGAACCTTAGCTAGAGGTTCTCCCAAACCCCTAGGAACCCCCAGCAGCCCATCCCTGGTGCCACATATCAGGAGAGAGAAGAACTAGGATGTGAATTGGGTTGGTCTGCTTGATTCCCACAGGGTGCAAAGCTGTGTGTATGTGTGTGTGTGTGTGTGGGGGGGGGTGTTGCAGGAAAGCTTGCCGGGAAGAGAAATGCAGGTAGGTATCCAACCTGTCCCCTGCCAGATCACGGGGTCAACCTGGCCAAGCGCATGAGGAATTGAGATCCCAGCGGGCCAGAAGGAAGAGAGTAAGAAGGCCAAGCCGCTGCCAAGGGCAAGTGTGTGTAATTCATTCCTGTTTGTCAAGATTTAATGAAACTCTTTCTCTTCCCCGGAGCCCCCTGGTGCTCTCAGAAGCTGGATCGGAGTTTCTTAGGAGGCAGAAAGAGAAGGCTCAAAGGCTGCCGAGGGAAGGAAAGGGCTTTTAAAAGAACCACAGAGTCGGGAGGGACCTTGAAGGTCCTCTAGTCCAACCCTTTCCTCAAGCAGGAGACCTTAGACTAGGGGTGTCAAACTCGATTTCATTGAGGGCCACATCAGGGTTGTGTTTGACCTCGGAGGACCGGTGTGTGTGTGTGGCCGGGGGGAGGCATGACACGGGACTCCTCTCGGGAGGGGAGCACCTGTGGTGGCCAAGTGCTAAGGCTGGACTTCCCTGAGACCCTCCCTCCCTCTCATTATAATCTTCCTTCCTTCCTTCCTTCCTTCCTTCCTTCCTTCCTTCCTTCCTTCCTTCCTTCCTTCCCTTCTTTTTCCTTCCCTCTTCATTCTAATTTCTTCTTCCTTCCCCTCTTTCCTTCTTTTTCCTTCCTTGCTCTCTACCCATCTTTCCTTCTTTTTCATTGTCTTTCCTCTTTCTTTTCTTTCTCCTTTCCTGTTCCTTCTTGCATGCTCAAATGCAAAAGGGGAAACATTTCTCCTTTTTTTTTTTTTAGCTTTGATAGTCCTCTGCCAGCCAAAACGTTTTCAGCCTGGACGGCCTCCCGCAGCACTCTGCCAGCCAAAACGGGGTGCAGGGAGGCCGCGTGTAGTCCTCCCCCCTTCACACCCCATTTTCCCTAGCAGAGGCACCCTGGGCTGGTCCCTTCCTATTTCCAGGCCAGATCTAAGCACCCCTGCGGGCCAGAAGTGGCCCGTGGGCCTTGAGTTTGACACCCCTGCCTTAAAATGGCCATCCAGTCTCTTAAAAACTTCCAGTGTTGGAGCATTCACAACTTCTGGAGGCAAGTTGATTCCACTGGTTAGTTGTTCTCATTGTCAGTAAATTTCTCCTTAGTTTTAAGTTGCTTCTCTCCTTGATTAGTTTCCACCCGTTGCTTCTTATCCTGCCCTCAGGTGCTTTGAAGAATAGCTTGACTCCCTCTTCTTTGGGGCACCCCCCGAGATGTTGGAAGACTGCTACCATGTCACCCCAGTCCTTCTTTTCGTTAAACTAGACATACACAGTTCCTGCACAACGTTCATTGTACGTTTTAGCCTCCGGCCTTCCTTATCTTGAACCTCCTCGCCATATGCTAGATTGAAATCGCCTCCACCCAGTGAGGGTACAGCTCACTGCGTCTAATGGTCCCTTATTATGGTTATTGGGTTTTTTGGGGGGGAAATCTTGACTTGCAAATTCGGTTCAAAGTGGCGGCTTGCTTTCTCCAGCCTTCCAACATTTTTGTCAATCCTTCTTTGTCTGCCTGGCTGATTGGAGGGACAGGCAGTCATTTGAGAAGGCGTCAATCCATCCATATAATGGGTTGTTTTTTTTTCTGAATGCTCAGAAAAACAAGATGTTGAAAGAGGGACACCCCCCCCCCCCCGCCCCGCTTCCCAAAAGCCATTGAAATCAACCCACGGGTCTAAGAATAAGACCCTTGTCAAATAGATGGCATCCTTCCCTCCGTGGATTTGCCGGATTCAAACCGGTGCCTGCTCTGAGAAGCTGATGCAAAAGCCTAGAAGAAGCAGAAGGATCCAAGGGACAGAAGGGGGACCTTGGAGGTCTTCTAGTCCAACCCCTTGCTCGAGCAGGAAACCTTCTACCATTTCACATGCAGTCCTGGAGTACAATGTTCTCTTTTGTCACTAAACTGAGTATTAAGTGAGTGTATATCTTAAATCATGGCGCCAGCATGGAGGATTGCTGGTTTGTGCCCTATCCTTGGAAAGTTCTCTGGGAGGCTGAAGATGGCCCTGATTTGGTCTCCAGACATGCCTGTAGGATAGGGGTGAGGTTGGTGGTGGTGGTGGAGGTGCAAATAAATACAGTAATGACTTATTGATAGGATATTTGTACCCCAGGGTTGAACTTGCGTAATCCTTGGCGCTTTCTAAGCTTGGTTGTTTTATGGCAGATGTTTCATCACCCAACTAGGTAACATCCTCAGTGCTAGAAGGGAATGGGCTCTCATCAGCTTCTTGGTGCAGCCATTGGCCTGGTTTGGCTTGAGAGCAAAACCCACCCCTTTCTAGCACTGAGGATGTTACCTAATTGGGTAATAAAGTGTTTGCAAGACAAGATCCAACCTCCCAGAGCATCAAGGATTTCACAGTCCTCCTCTTCCTCCTCCTCCTCTTCTTTTTCGTCCTCCTTCTTTCTTCTCTTCCTCCTCCTTGTCGTTCTCCTCCTCTTCTTTCTCTTCTTCCTCTTCCTCTTCCTCCTCCCCCTCCCGCTGCAAACCTCACTAGCACTGCTGATGTCACCTACCATATTTTTCAGAGTATAAGACGCACCGGAATATAAGACGCACCTTAATTTTGGGGGAGGAAAACAAGAAAACAAGAATTCTACCTCTGCCTACCAGCATTTAAGGTGGCGTGCTTTATGCCGCCCTCCTCCTCCTCCTCTTGCAAGTCGGCTGGGAAAAAGAGGACGTTGATTACTGATAAGTTCTTTTCCAGAAAATTTATCAGGGGTCTCCTGATGGGGTTGTTCCTCAGGCTGTGCCCCAACCCAGATCCCCGCCGCCTGGAACTGCCCGAAAATGTCCGAAGGGTGGGGGCCGGTGGGTGGGCGGGGCTACATTCAGCATATAAGACGCACCCAGATTTTTGCAGATAAAAAGGTGCGTCTTATACTCCGAAAAATACGGTAGTTGGCTAAATGAAACCTTTGCAAGAAAAGTACCAAACACAATCTCCAAGGACCCTACATAGATGACCTAGCTGGGGTCACCCTTCGTTCCTGACTTTCCCAGTTAGAAAGCATCCATCTGGCTTCCCTTGGCGCATGGAAACCACTTGCTTGGCTTCCTCGAGAGGTCTCAATTATACGCCTTAATGAAATAATCCTTTGGCTGCTGCCCAACTGGTGGTGAATGCCACCCCACCACCGTTGTACTCTTCCCCCCTCCCCTTCCCAGATGCATATCTTCCTGAGTGTCCCCCTCCCCCTCCCACCTCTTGCCTACCGCCATGGCATTGGCTGGCACGGACCCTTGCAACCTTCTCTTGGCCCCTCCACTCCCTTCTCCTCCTTGTGCTTAGAAATGAATCAAGTCCTTGGAATGAGGCCTTAATAGATTGCTGGCGTTGGTGCCAAGTGCTAGCGAGGAGACCATCCCTGTGCCAAGAAGGGGCTATCTGATCACACACACAGGAGGGGAGGCGGGACTCTTGCTACTTGGCAGCAGAAACACCAGTGTCTGCAAATGGCCGTGGAGCAAGAGCTTCGAGCCCGGCCTGGCCCGGCCCAGCCCCTGGATTTCTTGGGGTGAGGAAAAGGCCTACAGTTGGGTTTCTTCTCAGAAGGATGGGTTCCTCTCTGACCACCATCTCCTTTCAGGAGTATGGTTCAGGAGAACGTTCCTAAAGCAAGAGGTATGGAGGACCTTCGGCCCTCCAGATGTTGTTGGTGCAGATCGGCCAATCGATCATCGCCAGTGGTTTCATGAGCCCTTGCGATCCAACCAGAGTTCCCTGGCCACACCTGGACGTAGCAGGGGGGAAGACTGTGAGTGCTTTTCAGGTTGCATTTGTGGTCTCCCAGCTTTTTGTGGGTTTTTGCTGTTTTTAACAGCTGTTGACCAGCTGGCGTTGCAGAGGCCAGGAAAACTGTGAAATGCTGAGCTTCCATGCCGAAGGAAGTCTACTGCTGGAGATGGTGCTCCAGATGGTTTTTGCATTGCATGGGCTTGCATGCCCCGTGTGCGTTTTTTCTGTCTGTGGAGGATTATATTCCGTACCCCACAGAGGGAGGCAGGCAGGCAGGCTGGATGGTTTTTTTTTTTTTGTTTTTTTCAAAAATGAGGGAAAACGATGAATGGGATAGATTTGACCGAAGGCCGTCTCAGCCCGTTCTGCAGGGAGACCTCCCCCACCCTTTCCCTGCCCTCCGAGTGTCCATCAATGAAATTGGGTGGACTGTGCTGATTTCTGTGGGTGCACAATGGTCCATTCTCTGCTCCCTGGCTGGGATAAGGGGCCCCCTGTGCAGAGATTGAAGGCACACAGAGCTGCCTCTCAGGCTTTTGTTCCCAGCCTGGAGGCCTGCTTTTCTTCCCCTCGTCTCCCTCCACCAGATGAGCCAGGAGCTGTCATCTCTGCCTGGCACTAGATGAAAAGGGAGGGGAAACAGCCCAGCAGCTCTCAGGAGAGAAACATCGACTTCCTTATTCGGGAGCCCTGGGGAGAGAGGGAGGTCGTGTGTTGTGGTTCTGATGCACCTCCAAGGGCAGGGGCACTCTATCTGGGGAGCCAGGTGGCTTGGAAAGAAGCACTCAGAAGCTGGGAGCTGATTCTGGGTTGGTAGCCTCAAGGTCCTGGGCTTGGTGAATTTACTTCTCCTTAAAAGGTAAAGGTAAAGGTTCCCCTCGCACATATGTGCTAGTTGTTCCAGACTCTAGGGGGCGGTGCTCATCTCTGTTTCAAAGTCAAAGAGCCAGCGCTGTTTGAAGATGTCTCCGTAGTCATGTGGCTGGCATGACTCAATGCCAAAGGTGCATGGAACGCTGTTACTTTCCCACCAAAGGTGGTCCCTATTTTTTACGTGCTTTCAAACTGCTAGGTTGGCAAAAGCTGGGACAAGTAATGGGAGCTCCCCCCGTTAGGTGGCACTAGGGATTCGAATCGCTGAACTGCTGAGCTTTCTGATCAACAAGCTCAGTGTCTTAGCCACTGAGCCACTGCGTCCCTTAACACCCTAACCCTTCTCCTTAAGATAACCTAAAATAGATCTGCTCTCACTTCAGGTAGTCCTTGACTTAGGACCCCAATTGGTAGCAGAAAATTCTTCATTGAGCCAACATTGATAAACGAGGCATCGCCTGGCCCCAATGTGCAATCTTTCCAGCCAGTTTCTCCATTGACTCTGTCGATGGTCAGGTGACTCTGAGATGCTTACAAACCATCATAAATAAAAGCCGGCTGCCGAAGCGCCCAAATTTTGATCACATTGTCATGAGGACGGTCCCACTGATTAATTGTCCTCATGGTTAGGACGTTTCTCCTTTATTCCAGGTTGCTTCTCCTCCTTGGTTATTGGTGTCTCCATTCCATGGTTTCTTTTCTTGCTTTGTGGTGCTTTGGGAAATAAATTGCCCCCCCCCCCCTAAGAAGTTAAGTCCAAAGCCATCATTCTTTTGAAAGCCAACCAGCCACAGTTGGTGAAAGGCGTGGAATCTTCGCTTTAACGTCCTCATCTGGAATTGCCAAGATACTCACTAGCGCTTCCCAGCCTCCAGCGCCTTGCCGCACAATAATTTGCATGACTACCGAAGCAATTCAGAACTGCTTCACCTCCGTTCTCGCCCGCAAGGTTCACCTGACCTTCTCCATCAGCATATCAGCAGGGTTCCCTTAGGGCTCCAGGTTCTCCTGCTGCTCCGGAGTGTGGGTCTGAATGTTGTGCGTATTTTCTCTCCAGGAAGCGCAAAAGACCAGAACCTGGGTGCTGCTTTTAAAGCCAAGCATCTGTGCATTACGTGGGAGCCAGCCTGTTCGGTGTTGGTCTGTTGCAACATATTGTTGCAACAGGCTAACATGGCCACCCATCTGGAAGCATATTTTGTGCGAGACGGGAATATCGTGGCTTTCTCCTATCTCTGACGATTCCTAGAAACCATGCCAGGGGCTGGTGGATCGCAGATGCGGCCCTGTCTGGGGCTGAGCCATGCCGGCTGCTTCCCATCGCTCAGCATGACCTTGATTTAAAACCATTCCTTTTTGGGGGCCTTTTGAAATGGCATTCTCATCACCTGGGCTGGGATAAAAAAAAACAAAAAACAAAACCCTCCGACTTACTCATCGGCACTCCGTGTTTACCTGGAGTTCCGACAGATAAATAACTGCTTTTTAAACATAGGAGGCTGTAAAATGTTGATAATTCCAGATGGAGTAAGCGACATTGTTAAAATAAAGGAGGTGCTTAAATTTGATGGAGGAGAATATTAAAACGAGCACCACCTCTCTTGTTTTCTTCATGATGGGATTGCGGAGGGAGCTGGCGAAATGTTCGCTCCCTGCTGAAGCTGCAGAATTTAAGAGGGTGTGGGGGGAGACAGACAATATTGTCTTGAAATAGCTAAAGGGGTTCCACCTTGAAGGTTTGAGCCACGAAGAGCATTTCTGGAGCCTTTGGAAGACTTTGAGCCCTGGGTCTCAAGGAGACGGGTTTGGGGTACCATGATGTGGCATCTTGACCAGAACATCCCCATGGCCCTTGGGCTGAGAGAGAAGGACGGGTCCAAGGTCACCCAGTGAACTTCTCTATGGCCGAAGAGGATCTAGAACCGTGATGGTGAACCTATGGCAATATGCCAGAAATGGCACGCAGCGCCCTCTGTGGGCACGTACACCATCGCCAGCTACTCTTCTGGTTTCTGGTGCGCATGATCTACGCTGGCACCAGAGTGCCTGAAAACAGCCAAAAACCAGGCCATTTCTGGAGCTTTTTCAGGCTGTTTTTGGCCTGAAAAACAGCCCAAAAAATGGCCTGAAAATGGCCAAAAAAACAGGCATGCATGCGGTGGACAGCTGGTTTTCGGGTTTCCGGTGCTCCGGCATGCGCACATGCACGCATATGCACAAGCATTCCGGTTTGGTCACTTGGTGCTGAAAAGGTTCGCCATCACTGTTCTAGAATCGGGATCTTCTAGCTCACAAGCTTTTGGGCCAAGAGAGAAGAATTAGATTGGCCCAAAGTCACTCCATGGCTGTGGGAAGACTAGAACGAGTCCACTCCAGGATCTCGGTGCTAGAGCACGCTGGATTGGGGTGGCTTGGCCCTTCTTGCTTCTTGCTTGGATGTTGCTGGTGAGATGAAGGCTATTCCTGAAGAACCCGTGTCAGTTGGCCTTTCTCTGTGGTAGCTAATATCCAGGGATGAAGGTTCAGAGACCAGGGAGAGCGTCCCCATATTCTGTACATTTCTCCGCCAATTCTGTACGATGCCTGGCTGGATCTGTCCTTGCTTTTAGAATCTCCTTCAGCTCAGCATAAAGGGCTCCACTGGATCCAATTCAGCCTTCATGAATGAGATCTTCTGGCTCTAAAGCAGGGGCGCCCAACTTTGCAACTTTTAAGTCCTGTAGACTTCGAGAATTCAAAATTCTGGGAGTTGAAAGTCCATCGCTCTTGAAGTTGCCCAGGTTGGACATCCCTGAGCTAAAGAGCTTCTCCTTCACGGCGCAGAGGAAGCTTTTCTTCTTTTGCCGGTTTTTGGCAAAAATGTCATCACTATCAAGTGTCCTAAATGTCATCAAACGTGGTCATGTGACTATAGAATGCTGCAAACAGCTGCTAACCTTTTCCAGACCGAGTGCCCAAAGCATTCATGCGCGTGCATGAACCCCCAAAATTCAATGCGCGTGTGGCCTCTCACGCATGCATTCCATCCCCCGTGCATGCATATGGCCCCCACATGTGCCCCACACATGTACATGTGCATGCACCCCAATTCCCATGCATGCATATGTACCCCCATATGCCCCATCCCCCATGCATGCATGCACGGCCCCCCACATGTGACCCCCTGCATGCACACCAGAGACCCAAAGACCAGCTGGCCGCAAGAGGTGCACACATGTGTGGCAGAGCTGAACTGGAGCGACAGCTTGCGTGCCCACAGAGACAGCGCTGCATGGCACCTTTGGCACGCACGCCATAAGTTCGCCATCACGGAGCTATACTATAAATCTGGCCCAAGCACCTGGACTCATGAACTTGCCTGGAGGCAACCATCAAGCTTCGAATCCGAGTCTTAAGTAATCCCCAGGTACGTCTGTAGTAACTTCGACTATAAGTTGACTATCTGTACAGGGAATCCTCGACTTACAGCAGTTCATTTAGTGACCGTCCAAAGTTACCATGGCGCTGCACAAAGTGAGTTACGCCTTTTTCTCCACACTTACGACGCCGCGTCCCCATGGTCGCGTGATTAAAATTCGGACCTTTGGCAACTGGCTGCTAACTATGATGATTACCATGTCCTGGGGTCATGTGATCTCCTTTTGTGACCTTCTCTCAAGTAAAATCAATGGGGAAGCCAAATTCACTTGATGACCGGGTTACTAACTTATCAACTGATGATTCCCTTAACAGCTGGTGCAAGAAAAGCTGTCAAATGGGGCAAAACTCACTTGGCAAATGTCTCACTTAGCGACATAAATGTTGGCTCCATTGTGGTTCGTAAATCAAGGACTACCTGTACTCCTTTTCCATCTTGGTGCATTCTAGATATCTACCATATCCATCATCCCAAGTCATGGGCCATGCTGTCCTGGGCCTGATGGGAACTGTAGTCCCAAAATGTCTGGAAGGAACTCAGGTTGTGGGGAAGGCTGGCATCCCAGCAGATAAATAGCTTCATTTTAACCTGGTCTTTGCTTTTTCGGTGACCCACTTTGGGCCTGATTTACGATCTGGTGATGCTAGTTGGCATCTGGGGATCTACATGACATGCCAGGGTGGAACATTGCGATCTCTAAAACCAAGACCTCTTTTGTTTGGGATCTTCCCTCACTGGGGTTTTTCTTTTGGGTGTGTGTGTGTGTGTGTGTGGCAGATCCTCAGATGGGAGAAGGTAATTTTTTAAAAAATGCTTGGAGACCCCAGTTCATTTAACAGTTTGTTCCGTTCCATTGTTTTAAAGCTCCTTTGGGCTCCTTCCCGTCCAAATGTAAAAAATAAAATAATCAGCCGCCAGCCAGCCAATCCAAAAGACTTGCTAAGAAAAAAACAAAACAAAAACCTGAATCCCCTTCGCTGGCATGCCTGTGTCAGAGGGACCGAATTTACATTTATTTCTCATTTTGCCTTGCTTTGGGTTTGGGCAGGACAGGTAAGATTAGGAGGCTGGCAGAGCATTGAAGCCGCAACCCAATCCTGGATGCTCAGATGCAGCTATTCCTGCCTTCCTGGTAGCTTTCGGCAAGGCTCCTCCCGCCCCTCCTTTGCAGTGGGGAAGCAGCTTTTCCTTTGATCATGGAAACAGATTCTCAGTGGGCTGAATTATGCCACTGGGAGCCTGCTTTGTACTCTGCCCCCACCCCAGTTCCCCCTTGGAGATTCTGCAGCATCGCGGTCTAGAAGCAACTTGATTTATAGGTCAAAAAACGGACGTCTGCAACGAGGGCTGCAAAAGCAGCGGTGGCCAACAATTCCAAGGGGGCAGAGCTAGGAAATACGGGTCCCATGCCGTGTTTTGGGCAGCTCTGCAAAAAAGGCGAGTTAAGATGATGGAGTGGAATTCCCCAGAATAGGTCTGGGGGGAGTCAGTGAGGCTTTGCAGCAAATTATCTCCCAGTTGTGGCATTCTTCCTCTTCCGTTCTTCCTCCTCCATTCTTCTTCCTCCACTTCTTCCTCCTCCATATGTCTTCCTCCTCCATTCTTCCTCCTCCATACGTCTTCCTCCTCCGTTTTTCCTCCTCCATTCTTCCTCCTCCTCTGTTTTTCCTCCTCCATTCTTCCTCCTCCATACGTCTTCCTCCTCCATTTTTCCTCCTCCATACCTCCTCCTCTGTTCTTTCTCCTCCATTCTTCCTCTTCCATACGTCTTCCTTCATACTTTCTCCTCCATATGTCTTCCTCCATTCTTCCTCCTCCGTTCTTCCTCCTCTGTTCTTCCTCCTCCATACCTCCTACTCTGTTCTTTCTCCTCTGTTCTTCCTCCTCCATTCTTCCTCTTCCATGCGACTTCCTTCATACATCTTCCTCCATACTTCCTCCTCCATATGTCTTCCTCCATACTTCCTCCTCCATACTTCCTCCTCCATTCTTTCTCCTCTGTTCTTCCTCCTTCATACTTCTTCCTCCACCAGGGCTATGCCAACTCAGCTCTCATCTCTCTGAAAGCAATGCCCATCTCGCTTCCCTCCAAGATAAGACAGAAAACTAATTTCGACCCTCTGAGAGCTGTTCCCCCTTGAGATGCTTCAGCAGGTAAATCCCTTATCTCAGCCTGCAGCTGGGATCTTCCCCTGGCTGCTAATGACACCTGCAGTTGGGTTTTCTGTGGCACCAGAAGGGCTACCCAAACAGGCGGGGAGGGGGCGAGCTCAGGCCCTGCTTCCCATTCCCTCAGTCTGGGCCAAGAGCTAGCAGGCATCCCGAGGGCCAGTTTTGTAAGAATGATGTAGAGCAGAGGTCTCCAATCCCTGGGCCATGGACTGACACCGGACGGCGGCATGCCAGAAACCGTATAAACAATCGGAGTTCCATCTGCGGGATAGAGGCAGCGTGGAAAACCACACTCTTTCCGGTCGGTGGAAAAACCTCTTTGTCAACGGATCCAGTTGCCAGTGTGCCCAATTACTGACATAGAATGAGATGTGGAGATAAGCATACACACATATGATTTTGGTGAAACAGGACTACTTGCAAGCTTGGTCATAGGTTTGTTTTTTAGCCAGCCTACCATGACACAATCATAGAATCATAGGGCTGGGGAAGGGACCTCCGAGGTCTTCTAGCCCAACCCCCCTTTGCCCAAGGCAGGAGTCCTTATATCATCCCGGACAAATAGTTTTGCAGCCTTTTCTTGAAAATCTCCATCATCAAGCGCCCACAGCTCGGGGAGGCAGGCTGTGTTCTATTGATTAATCATTCTCACCGACAGGAAATTCCTCTGTATTTCTGCTTGATTATTATGTCGCTAAAGCGCAACCCAAGAGACGGCGTGACACCCTTCGGTAAAAATCAAGCTAAAATACGGTGCATTTAGCCAGAATGCTGGTTTGTTTTGTTCTGAACAAGCTCTAGGCTGGTATGGATTTCTTCCCCATAACCAGCATGACTCTAAAACGGGGGATCAAACTGGATTTCTTCGAGGGCTGAATCAGCATTGTAGTTCTCCAATGGTTTAGAGGAACAGCATTGTTGCTCTAAACCAATGGTTCTCAACCTTGGAAGCTTGAAGATGGGTGGACTTCAACTCCCAGAATCCCCCAGCCAGCGCTGCTGGCTGGGGGATTCTGGGAGTTGAAGTCCACCCATCTTCAAGCTACCAAGGTTGAGAAACACTGCTCTAAACCAACAAGGAAGCTTTTCAAGGTTTTTTTGATGCAGAAACAGCCTGGTGTGGACAAAATGTGGGTCTTGACTTGTCAATCCTTCACAGTGAGGAGCAACAGCCTGCCTTACAACTTGGTGACACGCTTTAAAACCCTGAAACTTTTTGAACAGAACCGCAAGGGCAGACTATGGGAAGGAGGGAAAGAATTGGAGCCAGTTCTCATCAACTCACAAATTCAGATACCAAATGTGCAATACAGAGTTGGAATATTTTCCTTATGTCAATTTTGTCCCTTCCTCACACATGCTTAGCTACCTTGCAAACTCCATGACAGGTGGTGACACTCCCTGGTTTGATGGAACAAGCAGGGGCACATTTATTCTGGGGATTGTGCCGTCCTTGTCTGTTGCTACCATCATTTAATTTTTTTATTTTTTTTTATTTTTAATTTGATTTATATGCTGCCCTTCTCCGGAGACTCAGGGCGGCTTACAATGCGTTAAGCAATAGCCTTCATACTTTTGTATATTTATACAAAGTCAGCATATTGCCCCCACAAACTGGGTCCTCAATTTACCCACCTTAGAAAGGATGGAAGGCTGAGTCGACCTTGAGCCTGGCTAGGATTGAACTCAGAGAAATTACAGGCAGCTGGTGTTAATTGCTGCCTTTAGTAGGAGGCATTAGTCCCCTACGCTACACAGGCTCCTTAATGGAACTGAACTTTCCTATTCTTTAGCACTTACCTTCCTGAGCGCTAAGCTTTGAGGCTAGCTTTCCTTTTCATGGGGGTGAGTTTTCAGGAGAAATTCTCATGGGCCACAAAGAAACTGGCGGGGTGTACAGGCAAGCTTTGCACCCAAAACCTGTTCTAAGACAACACACTACGGACATCTTGCCGCAACCATCTTGCCATGGCCAACCCAGCCTGGCCATTTTGCCATGCGGCCAACTCACCACAGAACAAGTCACCATTGGAGAATCCACGCAGGATAAACTCAACACGATAAACCCAATTTTTGTCAGTGGAGATCATGTCAAAGCAACAGTGATGGAATAACACTTATCGCGTTGAGTTATCCCGCGTAGATTGTCCAGTGGTGAGTTGGCTGCGCCGAGTTATCCCATTCTGCACAGAGCCAGCAACTCTTGCCTACAATTAGCATCGGGTATGATCAGTCTGGAGAACAAAGAAAGCGTTTTCTCATTGCCAGATGTGGCCCGTCTCTTCCTTCCCGATGAAAACAACTCAGCTGTTAGATTTCAGTTCTGGAGGGTGAAATGATCTGGTTAGGAAGGCAAGTTATCTGTTTTAATCCATCCCTCCCTACATGGCAGCCAAGGAACAGTAGGAAAGGACACATGCCACAGATGAAAGTTTTGCACTTAGGCAAAATATTTTCACATTTCAAACACATCCAGATTGGTGCCAATGCAAGAGATGTCTCCTTTTGCCCAGTTTAAGCTGGCTCTTTGGCCTGCTCTTGCCTATGGCCCTGGCTTTAATCATGATTTTTGCCCCCCTCTATGCTGGAAGGTGGGCTATATCTGGATGGAAAGCAGATGTTTCCAGAGGGGCTTCTTGCCAGCAGAAGGTTGTGTGTGAAGTATGGAGAGAGAGAAAGAGAGAAGAGAGTATGAAATAAGAAGAATTGGTTAAGGGAACATCTAAATACAGCTTTGTCCAAACTGGGTTTTTTTTTTTTTTTTTGGTGGCTTGTTAGACTTTGGCTTCCAAAATTTCCACCCAACACGGCCAAAAAAAAAAAAAAAAAAAGAGGAAGAAAGAATTGTAAGGGTACAGATCCAAAAGGCATAGAGGGCACCTGCTTGGGAACCCCAACACGAATATAGCTAGACATTTGTCCCCCTTCTTTGGTATCACAGAATTGGAGCCCAGCTCTTGTGAAAGAACGGCCCTGCCTGATGAAGAGGAATGAGTCAACGGGCAGAACAAAAGACCCCCTTATCTATTTCTGTGGGCAGCTCTGACACTTCTGAGTTTCAGCTTGTGGCCTGCAAAGAATGCTGGGTCACGCTCCCTTTTCGTGGAGGGCGCCACTGAGTCACGGGCACCTTCAAAAGCGCTATTCTTTTTATCCACCCAGAGAAATTCCAGGAGGACGTGCTGAACCTCCTGTCTTGCAGCGCCAAACCTGGAATGTTCCCAGTTCCAGTATGCATTTCCCTCCTTTCCCCAATTAAAAAAAAGAGAGAGAGAGAGAAAGAGAGAAATTTAGGGGTTGGGTATCCTTCCCTACAGAAGCAGAGGGTAGATTGAATACCCAACCTTGATCTGAGCTCTGCCCTCTGATTTCAATAGGTCTCAAAATCAGAGGCTGAAAGGGATCCCAGTGATTCTCGGTTTTAGTCCAGGGGTCTCCAACAGTGGTGGGTTTCAAATTTTTTTTACTACCGGTTCTGTGGGTGTGGCTTGGTGGGCGTGGCATGGCTTGGTGGACAAGGTAGGGGAAGGATACTGTAATATCTCCATTCCTCCCCACTCCAGGGGAAGGTTACTGCAAAATCTCCATTTCCTTCTGATCAGCTGGGACTTGGGAGGCAGAGAATAGATGGGGGCAGGGCCAGTCAGAATTTTTACTACCAGTTCTCTGAACTACTCAAAATAGTACTCAAAATAGTACTCAAACTACTCAAAATAGAGGAGCCTGAGTGGCATAGGAAGCTAATGCCTCCTACTAAGGCAGCATGTAACATCCAGCTGCCTGCAATTACTGCGAGTTCAATCCTAGCCAGGCTCAAGGTCAACTCAGCCTTCCATCCTTTCTAAGGTGGGTCAATTGAGGACCCAGTTTGTGGGGGCAATAAGCTGACTTTGTATAAATATACAAAAGTATGAAGGCTATTGCTTAACGCAGGGTAAGCCGCCCTGAGTCTCCGGAGAAGGGCAGCATATAAATCAAATTAAAAAAAAAAAATCCGCTACCAGTTCTCCAGAACTGCTTAGAACCTGCTGAAACCCACCTCTGGTTTCCAACCTTGGCAACTTTAAGCCTGGCGGACTTCAACTCCCAGAATTCCACAGCCAGCCAGTGGAATTCTGGGAGTTGAAGTCCTATAGGCTTAAAGTTGCCAAGGTTGGAGACCCCTGGTCTAGTCAATTCTCTAGGATAAGAGTAGATTGAACGCCCTGACTGTCAAAGCCTTCTTCGTTGGCCGTGCAATGCTTTTCTTTCTTTCTTTGCTAACGGAAAAAGGATACCGTCCTAAGGGGAAGCGAGAGAGGGGCGCGGTGAGGGTCTTCCGGGAATTATGACGGCTGTCACTCCGCCAAGTGACGGCTGGTGATTGGCTGGGATCTGGGGGGGGAAATGCTGTATTACAGGAGGGATGGAAGTGTTGAACAACATGTAAAACGACATTTCATCGTATTAATCCAACACTTACAGAAGACTGTCAGGCCGCTTGGCTGGGAGCAGAGCAGAGACAGATGGGGAATGAGCGAGGCCTGTCGAAAGCGGACAGCAACACAAGGTTGCATGCCCTTCGTGCAATGCGGGGCCTCGGAAGGCAGCTGCCTGGCAGCAGACAACTTGGTTGGATGTAATTGCTGTACATGAAAACGCTGGCTTTTACTGAGAAATTGTGTTTGTGTGTGTGGGGGGGGGGGGGGGGGGGATATCCCAGGAGATGGAACCTATCACTCACCTGGTTATCTTTGTTATAAAGATGTTGAGACATTGGGGAAAAAAAGGTTCAGAGGAGAGCAACGAAGATGACCAAAGCTCTGGAGACTAAGCCATACAAAGAACAGTTGCAGGAACTGGGTATGTTTAGTTTGATGAAAAGAAGGACCAGGGGGGGTATGTTTAGTTTGATGAAAAGAAGGACCAGGGGGTGACATGATAGCAGTCTTCCAATATCTAAGGCAGGGGTCTCCAACCTTGGCGACTGTACGATATGTGGACTTCAACAAGAGCCTGTGTAGCGTAGGGGGCTAATGCCTCCTACTAAAGGCAGCAATTAACACCAGCTGCCTGTAATTTCTCTGAGTTCAATCCTAGCCAGGCTCAAGGTCGACTCAGCCTTCCGTCCTTTCTAAGGTGGGTAAATTGAGGACCCAGTTTGTGGGGGCAATAAGCTGACTTTATGTAAATATACAAAAGTATGAAGGCTATTGCTTAACGCATTGTAAGCCGCCCTGAGTCTCCAGAGAAGGGCGGCATATAAATCAAATTTAAAAAAAAACCAAAAACCTCCCAGAATTCCTCAGCCAGCATAGGTTCTAGAGTCTCCACACCTTTTTTACATTGTGGTGACCAAAACTGAATGCCGTATTCCAAGGGTGGCCTTACCAAGACATCATAAACTGGTGTTCACACTTCACATTTGTGCCACTCCTGCATCAGGTCCAGGCTGTCGGGATTACACGCTGTTGTCCTTGTTCACAACAGCTGATTTTTATTCCCCCCCCCCCCCGGCTCGGCTGCAGTTTCTGGAGCCTGTTTGCGATGGAAGCACAGAAACTCTGCCAGTGCTATTTTCCCACTGGTGGGGAGTCTTGTCTCATGCCGTTTCCTGGGCTTGAGCCGTTCCCTTGCAGGTCAGGCTTTCCAGAATAGATGAGAAAAATAGCAGAGGGATAGCAGCTTGGGAGCAAGAGTTCCCCTTGCGACTGGTCTTCGCACTTACAACCGATGCTACTATCTCCACCCTCATGCGATCTAAATTTGGGCTGGTTCGCTTAAACCAGGAGTCGGCAACCCATGGCTCTGGAGCCGCATGTGGCTCTTTCATCTCTGCTGCGGCTCCCTCTCACTAGTTGGTGCCACGATTTTGAGAGGAGCTTCCAGTTTGGGGGGGGGGGGGGAACCAGACTTCCAGTCGGCTCCAGAATTGAATGGGGACTTCTGGTTAGGACATTTGTGGCTCTTTGAGGGTTTAAGGTTGCCGACTCCAGGCTTAAACGTAAGCCAGTTTTTCGCTAAAAGACTCACTGCAAAAGATGGCTTCCAGGCCTGACACTCACAACTGCGGTGAAGTTGTCACCTAACAACTATGGCAAAAAGAAAAAAGAAAGGGTCTGTAAAACTGGGCGTGGCTCAATTAACAATCGCCTTCCTTAACAACAGACATTCTGGGTGTCAGTTGTGGTTGTAAGCCGAGGATGACCTGTAAGGGCTTGCCTCAAAGTCACCCAGGTGAGTCCATTGTCAGGTGGAGCTTTAACCTAGGTCTCGCGAACAATTTTTTAAAAAAAATAGATTTATATGCCGCCCTTCTCCGGAGACTCAGGGCGGCTTACAGTGCGTTAAGCAATAGCCTTCATACTTTTGTATATTTATACAAAGTCAGCTTATTGCCCCCACAAACTGGGTCCTCATTTTACCTGCCTTAGAAAAGATGGAAGGCGGAGTCAACCTTGAGCCTGGTGAGTTTCGAACTCACAGTAATTGCAGACAGCTGAATGTTAATAACAGGCTTTTAGTCTGTTGAGCTATCCAGGTTCCTATTTATTAGTTTGATTTATATGCCGCCCTTCTCTGGAGACTCAGGGCGGCTTACAATGAGTTAAGCAATAGCTTTCATCCTTTTGTATATTTTTATACAAAGTCAGCTTATTGCCCCCACAAACTGGGTCCTCAATTGACCTACCTTAGAAAGGATGGAAGGCTGAGTCAACCTTGAGCCTGGGGAGATTCGAACTTGCAGTAATTGCAGACAGCTGGATGTTAATAACAGGCTTTTCTTGCAGAACGCCAGGAATCTACCAGCAAGTCGAAGTCTTCTGCCCATCCCTTGGGTAGACCAAAGAATTCCAGAAGGCAAATTTAGGCACAATTGATTTCCAGAACAAGTAGCTGCAAGATAACAGAATAACCAAGCTAGAAGGGACCTTGGAGGTCTTCTAGTCCAACCCCTCTGCTCAAGTAGGAAACTCTATACCAGTGATGGCGAACCTTTTACTTACCGAGTGCCGAACAGGAACCCGCTTTGTGCGCTGCTCGCGCTCGCGTGCCATCCGCGGTAATGCACGGCCCCTCCCCATGTGCTGCATGTGCAACCGGATCATCTGTGCATGTGTGCAGCTTTCATGCATGTGCGCTAGCACTAATCTCATCATATGCACACGCGCACAGCTTTCGCGTGCACAATGCATGGCGCAAACGCTGTCTGCACACGCGTGCACAATCTTGTGTGCATGCACAAACACGCGTGCGCAGGGGAGCTTCAAAGACCAGCAGGGTCCCCTGAATTGCACGCATGTGCATCACCAGTCGGGGTGCACACACATGCACAGTTTCAGGTGAGCTTGGCGATGGCTCACGTGTCCGGAAAAATGGCTCTGTGTGCCACTTCCGGCACGCGTGCCATAAGTTCGCCAACACGGCTCTATACCATTTCAGACAAATGTTTGTGCCATCTCTTCTTAAACACCTTCAGTGATGGAGCACCCATAATTTCGGGAGGCAAGTTGTTCCCCTGACTAATTGTTCTAACTGTCAGGAAATTTCTCCTTAATTCCGGGTTGTTTCTTTCCTTGATTAGTTTCCATCTGTTGTTCTCACAGGTGGGTTTCACATCATTTGACAACCGGTTTGCCCAGAATCGAAAATGTGTGTGTACGCACACCTTGGTCACATGTGCACTGTGTAGAAAACACAGCGATTGTATAGGACGGGATAGCTTTGCTCGTGCACATGCCTTACACAAATGCGCACTGCGTCAAAAACACGCTGGGACGATGGAAAAGCGCCGGGGCAAGTGAGTGGGCCCAGCCACTGGCCCTAACTACCGATTCGGCCGAACCGGCTAAATCCCACCCCTGGTTCTTCTTGACCTGCCTTCCGGTGCTTAGGAGAACAGACGGACTCCCCCTTCTTTGTGGCAGCCCCTCCCTCAAATCTTGGAACACTGCGATCATGACACGTCTACTTCTTCTTTTCATTAAACTAGACATATGGACTGCTTCTCCCCCTCCCTTATTCCCATTTTAGAATAGCAGATGATTCAAAATTCTGATTGGGACATAATACCGAGTCACATTAAGAGGAATTGATAGGTCTCCTGTAACCCCTCAGGAAGTTAAGGTGGAAATATTACTCAGGATAATATATATGAATAATGTGGCACAAAATCAGGTGTCTGTGAGATTCCGTGTGCCTGGCCCGTATCAGCTGGAAATGATGGTGATGAGCCTATCCTGATGGGCAGCAGATTGAAAAAGGGTCACCCAAGTGAAAAATCAATATGCATTGGTAAATGAGAGGATTAACAAAGCAATAAGCTAATGGGAATTCATTGGGACTTCTTTAATTCAGCCTGCAATTTTTTTCTCCCAAGAATGGAATATATAATTGAAATCACTCATTATGCCTGGTCTCTTGCTTGCTGTGAGATTAAAAAAAAGAGAGAGAGAAGAAAATAGATAAAAATTTTCCTGTGATATCGTACCATCTTCTTCATCTGTCTTTTCCCCCTCCTCTCATGATTATGGGATGTCTTCCTCCGGTGCTCATAATTTGTGGCTTTATTTTTTTCTTTCTGAAGTTTGAAAACATTTTTTTTTTAATCTTTCATTTTTATCTCACTTTAATCTGCTGTTCTTTTGAATGTGCATGCCTGTGAAAGATTTATGGGGTGTTTTTTTCTTCTTCTTATGATGTAGATGCATTTCGAAGCCTTTGGGCTGTTGTGTGTGATTTGGAGAAGCGGAAAGAGAAAAAAAAAAACAAAAACTGTACCAGCGATGATCTCATTATCAAATTGGGCCATTGTTGTCTGTTAAAACTCTCACCCAGAGAGAGGAAAGCTTGGAAAGGTGTTTAAAATATTCTTTTAATGAAATAAATAAAATGTGGGCGGGCTGGAAAGGATGAAGCGAAAAACACAAGGTTTTTCGGAATCTTTGTCCAAAAGAGGGCGAGGGAGAATGTGGGTCCTTGATTTTGCTTTTGGGGGGCAACTGCACCCCCCAAACCTTCTTGTTTTGGGGACTGGATGCACAGGGGTATATTTGGGGTGGGGTGGGGGATCACTCCTGAATTTGCAGCTTTCCCCAAACCTGTTACCGATGCATAACAGATGCCGTTTGTATGCAAAGAAACCTCAACATGTGAATAATTAGTCAAACTAGCAAGAAAGGCAATGTTTTGCGGGAAGGCCTGTTCCCCTTCACATACGAAGAATGGTTGCAGGAATTGGGTATGTCTAGTTTGATGAAAAAAAGGACGAGGGGAGACATGATAGCAGTGTTCCAATATCTCAGGGGCTGCCCCAAAGAAGAGGGAGTCAAGCTCTTCTCCAAAGCACCTGAAGGCAGGACAAGAAGCAACAGGTGGAAACTAACCAAGGAGAGAAGCAACTTAGAACGAAGGAGAAATTTCCTGACATAGCATAGCATAGCATAGCATAGCATAGCATAGCATAGCATAGCATAGCATAGCATAGCATAGCATAGCATAGCATAGCATAGCATAGCATAGCATAGCATAACAGTTGGAAGGGACCTTGGAGGTCTTCTAATCCAACCCCCTGCTTAAGCAGGAAACCTTACACCACTTCAGACAAATGGTTATCCAACATCATAAAAACTTCCAGTGTTGGAGCATTCACAACTTCTGGAGGCAAGTTGTTCTACTGGTTAATTGTTCTCACTGTCAGGATACTTCTCCTTAGTTCTAAGTTGTTTCTCTCCTTGATTAGTTTCCACCCATTGCTTCTTGTCCTGAGATACTGGAACACTGCTATCATGTCACTCCCTAGTTCATCAAAGTAGACATTACCCAATACCAGCAACCGTTCCTCATACGTTGGTTGAGTTGTTGGTTGAGATGGATGAATTATGATCTTGACTTTATTGTTGACTCCCCCTTGCAAACAGTTCTGCTCCCATTTCATTTGGTCCTCCCATCTTTTGGACCATCCTTGGGCTGGTCATCCCTCCACTACTAAGATGTCTTTAGAAAGATGAGGTTCTCCTGGAAGTGGAGCGTTGATCTCAGTGAAATAGGACGCGTCTTCTTCCTCTCCTTTGGTTTTCTGAAGGAGGGAATTTCAGCAGAAGCAAATGTTTTCTCCTCCCCCCTGGTTCCTGGTTCAAAACATTTCAAGTCAAGGTGTGGAATCTCTAGAGCCACCAGGTTTACGTTGGCGCCTGAAGCAAAACCCCTTTAAGTATTTACCTCTGAAAGTCAAAGCAGAATCCAAACAAGCGAGTTAAAAATAGGAATGCTTTATGTAAGTTGGAAAGATCACCCATCCTCCCTCTCTCTTTCTCTCTCTCTCTCCCTCTCCCCACTTCCTTTCTCCATCCCTCCCTCTCTCTCTCTGCAAAATATCCCTCTTCTCCTCTCTCCTTCCCTTCCTGAGATGCTTTTCTATCTTTGTCCTTCTTATTTCCCTTCTTTCTAATGCGTCAATCCATTGTTTTTGTTAGAGGCGGAACAATTCCTTGCAGAATCAGAGGGAGGGCTGCCAATTGCTCACCGCTGCTCTGAAGTAAGAGATCTTGGATGAATGGCACAAAATGTTATGTCCAAGTAGTCCTTGACTTAAGAACCATTCGTTTAACGACCGCCCCCAAGTTACAATGGCACTGAAAAAAGTGACCGATGACTGGTCCTTCCACTTAAGGACCATTGGGACATCTCCAGGGCCACGGGGTCAAAATTCAAGTGCTTGACAATCAGCTTGTATTTATGAGGATTGCAGCATCTTAGAGTCATTCTCATCAACATTTGCAACCTTCCCAATCGGCTTCTGACAAGCAGTGTCTTTGGGGGAAGGTGAATTCTCTTAATGGCAGCGTGATTCGCTTAACAACTGCAGTGACTCGCACAACAGTCATGGCTGAGGTCACAAAATTGGGCACAAAAGTCCTTTAACAACCCCCTTGCTTCTTCTTCCTAGCGTTATTCCTGTGCTATGGCAGGGTCCGCTTCTCGCCATATCCTCCTCCATTTGTCTGGATCCAGGACACCTTTATGTGTGAGACACCCACCCATTTCACACCCTTCTTAATGTGACCCATCGACCGTTTCTTGGGTCTGCCCTGGGAAACAGTCACCTTGTTAATAACAGAAATTTTGGTTCCAAAATTGGTCATAATTCAAGGACTACCTGTAGCTTTTCCCCGTTCATCCTTCGGCTGTGTTCCCTTTCTCCCTCCCCAGAGGGGGTTGGCTGTGTTGAGTTAGAATGTGAATAATGGTAGTCCGGTACAGTGTTTCTCCACCTTAGTGGCTTGAAGATGTGCGGACTTCAGTTCCCAGAATTCCCTAGCTAGCATGGCTGACTGAGGGAATTCTGGGAGTTGAAGTGCCGTTGTCAGCTGCTCTTCTGATTTTTGGCGCATGCATGCATGCTGGTCCGCTGGTCTTCACACGCGCTGGCCAGCTGGTCTTCGGGTTTTCAACATGCTCACCAGCCAGCTGGTCTTCGGGTTTCCGGTGCTCCGGCACATGTGAAGACCAGGTGGCCGGCATGCGCATGCTCACCAACCAGCTGAGTCTTGGGTTTCCGGGGCTCCAGTGTGCATGTACATTCTGGTTTGGACACTCAGTGCCAAAAAGGTTTGCCATCACTGAACTAGGAAATATCCTTCCAATTTAACCTGGGTAAACTCTTTTTGGCTTCTGGATAAACAGCATCATTGGATCGTGTGAAACTGAACTCGGGCTGGAACAGAGAGATCAGGAGCTATTCCTTCTGCATTAGATTATCCTCCTCTCGGTGACTTCCCTTCCTCATGTCAGTTTCGGGGAAAGCCACACTGGGATCATTGATCCTGCTCCCATCCCGACCCACCACTGTCTGCGGAGAATGGTGTGCGGGGAGCGCTTTGATGTGTCTTCTCCCAGAGCGGCTCTTGGGCGACGTTTGGGGGAATGCTTGGAGATGTTCAGGGCCCTGTTTAGTCTCGAACGCATCACTTCTGAATGTTGTAAACGCGATCCGGAACGAAGGCGCGCACTTAAATTGAATGTGCATTCTAATCAATGTGGGTTCCCCCCCCCAATTTGCAGCTATGAGAAATTCAAATGCCCTTCTTAGTATCGTTTGCGAAAAGCACTCTGTTTATATAGCATGCATATCAACAAAGAGACTACAGCGTGTCTCTTTCCTCGCCCCCCCAACGCTCTCAAGCAGCTGAAAGTGCTTTCAAAAATGAAATAAAGGCATCGCACCTTAAGATACCTGTGTCCAATCCCACCAGCGCATCAGATCTTGGTATTCTTCCCAAATCTTTCAGAAGTGTTTCACTAGACGTGAGTCCTCTTGTAAACCACTTCAGTTCTCTTCAAAATTATAGTCCCCGGCTCTTATTTTTAGTGCCCTTTATATTTTAGTATTACTACTGTTTTCTTAGAAAGGGGAACTGAAGGCTGAAAAGTAGGGGAGGCGGCTCACACCAATCATTACATGTCAAAGGAGAATTTGAAATGCAAATTTCTCCACTTCTCCCGGCAAATATGTTCTTGCAACAGCAGATGGAGCAGGATTTTAGAACTAGCATAAACCCAGGAAGAACATCATGCAGGCCGTCCTTGATCTACCACTCTTCGTTAAGCGACTGTCCGAAGTTACAACGGCACTGTAAAAAGCGACTTATGACCGCTTTTCACACTTACGCAGCATCCATGTGGTCATGTGGTCAGAACTCAGATGTTTGGCAACTGGCTCCTATTTATGATGGTGGCACTGTCTCAGGGTCACATGATCCCCTTTTGGGAACAAAGTCAAGGGGCTTAACAACCCCTTGCTTTTGCTTAACAACCGTGTGACTAACTTAACAACTGCAGCGATTCACTCAACGACCGTGGCGAGAAAGGTTGTAAAATGGGGCAAGACTCACTGAACGACCGTCTCGCTTAAAGACAGAAATGTTGGCTCAATTGTAGTTATGAGGACTAGCTGTAATAGATTTCTTCCTGGCTGGGTACATAAGACTGAAGTTCAACAGGTTTGGATTGGACCATGTCAGGAATCCTGAGATTTTATTTCTCCTGGGTTTGCAGTCAAATTCTTGCTAATGAATAGAATAGAATAGAATAGAATAGAATAGAATAGAATAGAATAGAATAGAATAGAATAGAATAGAATAGAATAGAATAGAATAGAATAGAATAGAATAGAATAGAGAACAGAACAGAACAGAACAGAACAGAACAGAACAGAAATTCTTTATTGGCCAAGTGTGATTGGACACTCAAGGAATTTGTCTTTGGTGCTCTCAGTGTACATAAAGAAAAAATGAAATATATTGGTCAAGAATCATAACATACAACACTTAGTAATAGTCATAGGATACTAATAAGCAATCAAATCATACTAGGAAACAATAGAAACCATATAAGTTGTAAAGATACAAGCAACATGGATATAGCCATAAGTGGGAAGAGATAGGTACTAGTAAGGATGAGAAGAATAGTAATACAGTCTTAGTAAATAGTTCGAACAGTGTTGTGGGAATTAGTTGTTTAGCAGAGGGATGGCATACTGGGAAAAAACTGTCCTTGTGTCTAGTTGTTCTGGTGTGCAGTGCCCTATAGCGTCATTTTGAGGGTAAAAGTTGAAACCATTTATGAAATAGGGACTTGCCAATTGAAGGACTAGTTTCTTGCCTATCAGTTAATGATATTTTTCCCTAGTCTTTTGGGCAGTATTCTGTCTTTCCCTTCGTTGGGCTTTTTAAACTTGCATTCCCAAAGGGGGCTTCAAGTCTTCCATCAATTAATAGTTTTTCCCCTTTAGCTTAGCAACTTGTCTCCAACATTGTCAGCCGAAGATCCCGCACAGAGAGAGGAAATTATAAAGAGAACCTACCCCTCTTGCAGTTCTTAGTTAGACCAACAGCCTGGATCCATAGAAATAACCATGTCCATCAAGTAGAAAACAGAGACTGTCTGGACCAGTTTTTTACAACCATGGATGCTTTTAGGATGTGTCATGCACATCCTAAAAGCATCCATCATGCAAGCGGTATATAAGTCTAAGTGGAAGCGCAACACATCATGCGCTTCCACTTAGACTTATATACCGCTTCATGAGCTTTACAGCCCTCTCCAAGCGGTTTACAGAGTCAGCCTATGGCCCCCAACAATCTGAGTCCTCATTTTACCCACCTCAGAAGGATGAAAGGCTGAATCCAACCTTGAGCCTGGTGAGATTTGAACTGCCAAACTGCTGGCAGCCGGTGACCAGCAGAAGTAGCCTGCAGTACTGCACTCTAACCACTGCGCCACCGTGGCTCATATTATAGCGCCCAAGGTTGTAAAAACACTGGTCCAGGGGCTTTGAATGTGAAACACCCATCATCATCCTTGACCATTGATCATTCTGGTTGAGGTTGACGCAACGGTAGAGTTTACAGGTTGGCCTTCCGTGATACCGGAACGAACGGCCATCTTCCGGATCCTCTTTGCCAATCAAGACCTCCCGAAGTGCCCACATACAAGGAGGCCTGTCAAAGCCCCTCCGGATGACGAATCCTGCAGATTCGTTATGCATCAGGGGAAGGAATAATTTGGTCTTGTCCATCCTAAGCCGAGCTGTCAATCAGCTGGGTTGGCTGAGCTTGAATTCCAGCGCTTGAGAAGAGTATGAATAATTGCCCTCTTGTTCGCTCTCCGCTCTTCCAGGCCAAGCTTCTTATATTATGGAAGAGAGGCAGCGGCTTGGCACTTCTTCCCCTGGCACAGAGCAGGCGCAACGGGGAGAGGAGGACGCGAATGGCATTCGTGCCTTCCCTGGCAACCTGCCACGTCTCTTTGGGGAGGTTCTCCTTGATGCTATTTAAGAAACCCTTGTTAAAATGAGTCAGATAGGTTATGGTTTTTTCTCTCCTCTCCCCCCCTTTCAGATGAAGGGGCTGGAGTTAAGGTGGGGGCTGGAAAAGAGTCCGAAGACAGGTGCGTGGGAGGAAGGAAGGTGGCACAGGATAGCAAGGAGGGGCACGGTTGGGTGGCAGGGCCTTCTGCAGAGCTAAGCTTATTTTGGGGCAGTGGGTGGTTGACTTTGGCAGGACGGAGGATGACCTTGGCAGTTCGGGTTGGCTGTGCAGGAGATTCCAGGGAGGGGCGAAAGAGGGGGGGGGCGCGCGATAAAAGGAACGAGCTGACACAGCAATAACTTCAACCCCCCATCACCGTTCGCCACTAAGTCAGAGTTGTGGTACCTAGCAACAGCCAGTGGGGGTGTTGCTAAGGCAACCAGGCCAGGGATGGTGATGTAGCAGCATCTTGTGACATCAGCGGGGATGAAAGCAGCTGGATAACCTTCAGATGGGGGAGCATAACCACACTCCTATCTCAGTTTCGGGAGATTTGAGGGAGTCAGGGAGGAGGAAAGAGAGGAACCCTCTTGCTGTCGGCCAAACAGTGTCGGCTGGCAGCCCCCAAGAGGAGAGCCTTCTCTATGGGGGCATCTAACATCTGGAACGAGCTCCCCCCGGAGATACGGAGGATCCCGGACCTGCGCATGTTTCGACGTGCTCTCAAAACATTTCTATTTCAGCAGGCTGGCGTGGTTTAGCTCTCCCTTTTAAATTTTTAAAATTGTCAATCTGTTTTGTAATTGGGTGTTTTAAATTGTTTCGGCCAAAAATCATTAATAATTTTAATGGGTTTTAATGTTTGTACTATCTGTTTTTTATCCTGGCTGTGCACCGCCCTGAGTCCCCCCTGGGAGTAGGGCGGTATATAAATGTGATAAATAAATAAATAAATAAATAAACCCCTAAAAGGTTGACGTCATAGATGTGGCCTCCAGAAGGTCCAAATTGTCCCTGCTGGTCAGCACTTGTGTTCAGCTGCATTTCTACTCTGTTGAAGCTGTTACGCTGCAAGTGCGAGTATCGGTACATTGTAGGTGTCAGAGAGAAAGAGAGAGAGAAAGGTGTGTGTATGTGTGTGTGTGAGAGAGAGAGAGAGAAAGAGAGAGAGAGAGTACACAAGCGGATCCTCCGCTTGTGAGGTTTTGGATGCTTTCCCAGTAACCCGAGTTACCATATTTAAAATTTGCAGCCCTGTCCTATGCATATTTACCCAGGGAGAAAAAAAACCCCACTGCTAAGTTCAGTACAATTTATTTTCCTTTGTTAGGATTCTGACATTTAATTTGTAGAGAGGCATATCAGAACTCACCTAGGCTAGGTGTTCTGGCATCTGCCTTTAGAACAGAGGTGTGCAACTTCGGCACCTTTAAGTCCTATAGATTTTTAACTCCCAGAATTCCCCAGCCGGCAAAGCCAAGCCAAGCCAAGCCAAGCCAAGCCAAGCCAAGCCAAGCCAAGCCAAGCCAAGCCAAGCCAAGCCAAGCCAAGCCAAGCTAATCCCAAATTGGGCTGGGGAATTCTGGGAGTTGAAGCCCACAGGTCCTAAAGATGCCAAAGTTGGGCACTCTGCTTCCCTAACTGGGAAGTAGGGTTAAGATTACGGGGCACGGAAAGGAGGGAGGTTCTGAGCTTTGAGATATCCTTGCTTTGTTCTAACCAGCTGTCCAGTTGTATAAGTATCTGAGGGACGAGGAGGAACCCCAGCTGACCTCCTCCTCTTCTCCCCTCCAATATTTATTTCTGGTGGTTTTTTTCTGGGATGGTTATATAAGACAGGAGATAGAAATTACATCATATGTGAACAGGTCACTTGTCCATCAAGGGTGTCAGAGTATGAATATTCATAGACCGGAATGAATCAGCCAATGGGGGACTGTTTGGATAGACATGGTAACAGGTCAACCAATGGGGACTGTTTGGATAGACATGGCAACAGGTCAACCAATGGGACTGTTTGGATAGACATGGCAACAGGTCAACCAATGGGGACTGTTTGGATAGACTTGGCAACAGGTCAACCAATGGGACTGTTTGGATAGACATGGCAACAGGTCAACCAATGGGACTGTTTGGATAGACATGGCAACAGGTCAACCAATGGGGACTGTTAGAATAGACATGGCAACAGGTCAACCAATGGGGACTGTTTGGATAGACATGGCAACAGGTCAACCAATGGGGACTGTTTGGAAACTGAAACATAGTACTTGTTTGTATGGAGCCAGAAGAGACCGTTTGGAGTCTGGGCATGGCTTAGACTTGCTGAACTGTATATAAGAGTTGGTTTGGCCTCTGTAATGAGAGCCTCTGTACAATATATTAGCCTCTGTCTCAGGGGCGGTATTCACTTACCTTCGCTACTGGTTCGCAAATGTGAGCACGCATGCGCAGAACCTTCCGCGCTGTGCAGAGCTTCAAAAACGGGACGTGATTACATCCGGACATGTGGGTGTAGCCTCCCACAGTCGCCACTACCGGTTTGCCTGAACCGGATAGAGCCGGCTGTATACCACCACTGCTCTGTATCTCTCTACGCTATAATGACTGGCTTCTATGAATATGGCTTCTATGTTCCTGATATTGTATGCTGAATTCTCCTGCATGGTATTGTATATAAAGAAGTTTCTTAATTAATTTGAATCCTGCTGAATTTCATTTAATGGTGTTTGATTGTGTGTGCTGCAACAGACTCTGACAAAGGGCACCCCTGCATAAGCCTTGGCTCTGATCCAGAATCATTAATGCACCTGGACAAACTCCCACAATCCTCTCTGTTCAGAGTTAAACCCATACACAGGTGATCCTTGACCTACGGCCACAACTGAGCCCAGCATTTCCATTGCCAAGCAAGACATTCAGTTTTCTCCCATTTTACGACCTTCCTTGCCACACTCATCTGTTTTAAATTAGTAACAGTCATTAAGTGAACCAGGCTGCCTCGTTGACATTGCTTGTCAGAAGGTCGCAAAAGGAAATCACATGACCTCCAGGATTCTGCAACCGTCATAAATAGGACTCAGTTGTTGTCAAGCATCCATGTGTAAATTATATGACCAGGGAGTTTCTGTAAAGGTCGTAAGTATGAAAGATGGTCATAAATTACTTTTTTCAGCACTGTGGTAACTTCAAACTGTCACTTGGATGAATGGTTGTTGCAAGTCAAGGGCTACCTATATCTCTATCTCAGCGCACCGTGGCCAAGGGTACCCCAAAAAGTGTCATTTCCATCTCTGATATTGAAGCTCTACAGAGGTGACGGGGTTTTACTGCTCCATGGGCAGGAATTCGCATCTCCTTGGCTTAGTCCAGAGGTCTGCAACCATAAACACTCAAAAGAGCCATTTGGACCCATTTCCCACAGAAAAGAAAACGCCGGGAGCCACAAAACTTGGCTGGGCGTGGCCAACTCGACATCACTCACTTCCACCAGTCACATGACCCCCCTAGCCACGCCTACTCAGCTGGTCATTAGGACAGAGAATCGGTTCAAAAAAACACAGGGAACCACAAAACCCTTTGACATCTCTCTCCCACCCTCTCTCTCTGTATCTCTCTATGTCTCTGTCTCTGCCCCTCGCCCCTTCTTTGTATCTCTCTCTCTCTGCCCCATCTCCCACTGTCGTCTTTACCTTCTTGGACCAGGCGAGGGGCGGGGCCAGCCAGTGATGGGATCACCCGACAAGGAGCCACTGCAGAGAGCCCAAAGAGCCGCAGGTTGCTGATACCTGCTTTAGTAGCTCAATATGAAGAGCAGCTAATATAATTAAAGGCCTGGAGGCTAAAATGTATGAAGAATGGCTGCAGGATTTGGGTCTGGCTAGTCTAGAGAAAAGAAGGACTAGGGGTTACATGATAGCAGTATCCCAGTATTTGAGGAGCTGCCACAAAGACGAAGGGGTCAAATTATTCTCCAAAACACAAAAAACGATGGATGGAAACTACTCAAGGAGAGAAACAACCTGGAATTAAGGAGAAACTTCCTAACAGTGAGGACAATTAACCAGTGGATGGGCTTGCCTTCAACACTCACTGGAGGTTTCTAAGAGGAGACTAGGCAGTCACTTGTTTGAAATAGTATAGGTTCTCCTGCTTGAGTAGGGGGCTGGACTAGAAGACCTCCAAGGTCCCTTCCAGCTCATTCATTCTATTCAAATACCTCTCTTTCCTTTCCCTGCAGAGGTTCGACCATCTTAGGAGCCTCACATCTTTGTAAATTCTCCTTCTTTGTCTAAATGGGTTATTTCTTGGCAGTGGTGGGGGAATCACCCGACAAATGCATCCACAATGAACTAATTAACACGGCCAGCTGAAAGAAAGCTGAGCAGATTATGCTTTTCTTGGTGTTTGGAGGCTGATGGCAAGGAAGACGATAAAAGATCAGCTACAAATAGCTGTGAGGGATTGGGGAGTGGAAGTGTTCATTGTCAATTCTGACAGGCAGGGACTCTCCAGAAGAAGCTCTATTTTTCTATTTTTTTCCCCAGTTTTTTTTTTTATCCCACCATTATCATTTTATAAATGAGTCAAGGCGACGAACATGCATTATAGTCTTTCCACCTCAACAACAACAACCCTGCGAGTTGGGCTGGGATGAGAGACTGTGATTGGCCCAAAGTCACCCAGCCTGGCTTTCATGCCTAAGGAGGACTACAACTCACAGTCTCCTAGTGATTGGCCCAGCCTCACCCAGCCGGCTTTCATACCTAAGGTGGGACTAGAACTCACAGTCTCCTGGTAATTGGCCAATGTCTACAGCTCACCAGTTTCCTGGTGATTGGCCCAACGTCACCCAACCAGTTTTCACGTTAAGGCAGGACTAGAACTCTTTATCTCCCAGTTTCTAGGCCAGTGATTTAACCACTAGACCTCTGGCTTTCTATGTTCTTGATGCTTTTTTTAACAGCATTCCATCTCCGTTGCTGTAAACTGGGACCTGTTCTTACTCTTCTAATCAACAATTTCAATCTCTGAAGCTAAGGGAAACCCGTTTTCGTACCTGGGAAAACTGGAAAGGATTTCTGCAGAGCTTATTTTTAAAACACAAACTTTGCTCTTTACTTAAATATGCTTTCTTTGCATGCTGTGTGCATTAGTCTGATATCTTTATATTTGGAAGGGGAAAAAAACCAAAGAGATGGGAGAGGAGTAAAGGAGAGAAGAGGTGGGAAGAGAGAAGGAGAACCGGATGGAGAGTAAGAATTTCTTAAACTTCCTTCGAGTTGGAACCCTTCGTTTTCTTCCCTTCTTCCACATTCACTCCATGGGATCCTCTTCCATCTTGAGAAGTCCCTTCTTTCCATCCATTTCACAGGCAACCTGACAATATCTTGGCGAAAGGGGGAAACCGTTCAACCGAGGCTCATCATCTCCGGATTTTTATTTTTTCGCCCCATATAATTTATGCACTTCTCTGCTGCCAAATGTCAGTAACAGTCACCAGCTGGTGGCTGGCTTTGAAAACAAGATACAAGGCCACTTAATTGGAGGGGACGAGGGCTGCCGGAGATGATGATTTGAAGATGGCTTTCTGGAACTTGCATTGTCTGAGACCGTCCACTCCTGAATACCAATTGCCTTGGTTGAGAGAGGACGATGGGTTTAGCTTGGCCTTGGAAGCTCCTGCTAGGTAAGAGGAAAGTATGGCTTAAGGCAGGATTTGGTCCTCGGGGAGATGACCAGTTAAGATGCTTCGTTTTAATTAAGGGATGTGGGAAGAGAGGGGGGAGAAAATTCCTTTGTGGATAAGCAAAGATTTGCTAATGAAGAGCAGGTGTCTCCTAATCAGGGTTAGAATTGTGGAGCCAGTTCCAATTATGATTGAAGAATTAATTGCATGCAAGCAAAGCATAACATGGGCCACCAAGAAAACTCCCATATGTTCTATGCACATGGTTTACCGGTAGTCCTTTGACTTAACAACCATTCATTTAGCGATTTGCTCAAACGTACAGCAAAATAATGACTTTCGACTGCTCCTCAACCTTACGACCATCACAGCTCCCCTGTGGTTATGTGTATCCAAATTCAGGTGCTTGACAACAGGCAGGTACATATTTATGATGGTTGCAGCATCCCTGCTATTTGTGACTTTCCCAGCTGGCTTCAGACAAGCAAAGTCTTGAAGGCTATTGCTTAACGCATTGTAAGCCGCCCTGAGTCTCCAGAGAAGGGCGGCATATAAATTAAATTAAAAAAAAAAAGTCAACAAGAGAAGCTGAAGAACTGCCGCAATCTGCTTAACAACTGTGACCGAAAGGCCCATAAAATTAAAAATAAGTACGGATACATCATCACGCACTATGTAATTCTACGATGTTATGTGGTGGCGACGATAATTCACAATTGTTGAACAAACTGTATTCGTGTCATGGAAAAATCGAAGCGGACAGAAGCATTTTGAGCCAGTTTGGTCTCCCAAACTTGGCAACTGGGTAGACCTGGACAGCCTCGCAGGCCGGATCCGACCATACCATGGACCTGATCCAGCCCGTGGGCCTTGAGTTTCACACCCCTGCTCTAATGCTTTCTCCCAAGCTGGTTGCAGAACGAGAAGCCAGCTCCCCTGCTTAGGGAGACCCCCAGAGTTTCCAGGCCTGCTGACAGTTCCTGGGATTGCAAGTTGACTTCTCGGGCAGAGACAGATTGACAAATTGGAGGAAATTCGAGTGGAGTCACAGCGATGATGAATGCATCACTGTAAGGCAGTTTGGGAGAGATTTACTGGGCTGGAGACCTAGTTCTGCTGTTCCTCGGAGGCAGGGGGGGGGGATGTGAGATGGAACCGGGGTGGGTTATACATGGGCTCTCTCGGCTTGCAATTTGCAGGCATTCCTTGCCTTCCTGTTGGCAGCGGTAGAGACAGGATTTATAGATCTGCTGAAATCTTGGAAGAGGCTCTGCAAAATATTCCTCCCCCCCACCCCGAGATGGGTATATACGTTTGACAGGTGGAGGGTGTACATCAGGAGTGTTAAGCTCAATTTCATTGCGGGCTGCATCAGGGTTGTGTTTGATCCAGTGGTGAAATCCAATTTTTTTTACTACTGATTCTGTGGTCGTGGCTTGTTGGGCGTAGCTTGGTGAGCTTGGTAGGAGAAGGATATTGCAAAATCTCCATTCCCACCCCACCCTGGGGCCAGCCAGAGGTGGTATTTGCTGGTTCTCCGAACTACTCAAAATTTCTGCTACCAGTTCTCCAGAACCTGTCAGAACCTGCTGAATTTCACCCCTGGTTTGACTTCGAGGGGCTGGGAAGGCCAGCTCGATGTCATTCGTGTCAGGGATGCCTGTGGTGGCCCGAGTGCTCTGCCAGCAAAAATGGGCTCCCGAGTTCCGTTTTTGGCTTCGACGGCCTCCTGCAACCTTCTGCCAGTGAAAACGCGGTCCTCCCGAATCCGTTTTCATTGGCAGAGGCATCGCGGCCCGGTTCTTCACTGTTTCCAGGGCAGCCCCGCAGACCAGATCTAAGCACCCTGCAGGCCGGATCCAGCCCACGGGCCTTGAGTTTGACACCCCTGGTGTACATTGTACAGGTGGTCCTTGACTTACAGCTTTTCATTTGGTGACTGTCGAAAGTTGCAATGGCAGTGAAAAAAGCAGCCTTTGACAGTTCTTCACACTTACAACCTTTGTAGCATCCTCGTAGTCACATGATTTACATTTGGATTCTTGGCGTCCAACTCACATTTATGACGGTTGCAATGTCCCCCCCCCCGAGGTCACGTGATCCCCTTTTGCAATCTTCTGACCAGCAAAGTTATTGGGGAAGATCAGATTCATTTAACAGCCATGTTGCTAATTGAACAATTGCAATGGTTCACTTAACAAATGCGGCACGGAAAGTCGTAAAATGGGGCAAAACTCACTTAACAAATGTGTTACTTAACAACGTATATGTTGGGCTCAGTTGTCGTTGTAAATTGAGGACTACTTGTAGTCCTCAGCTTACAGCTACCCTATTTCCCCAAAAATAAGACATGCCCTGATAATAAGCCCCATCCGGCTTTTGAGCGCATGCACTAAAATAAGCCTCCCCCCGAAAATAAGCCCTCCCCAAAAATATTTAAACACAGAGCTGGAAATCAGGTAAGACGGCAAGAAGAGCCCCATCTTGCTCCACACACCCCAAAATAATAAGACCTCCCCGAAAATAAGGCCAAGGATTTATTTCACGGTTCCAAAAAATATAAGACAGGGTCTTATTTTTGGGGAAACACGGTATTCGTTTAGCGACCATTCAAAGTTAAAACAGCATGGAAAAATATGACTTATGACCGGTCCTCGCAGTTATGATCATTGCAGCATCCATTGATCAAAACTCTGGTCTACAATGATGCTGTTTGGAGCTTCATTCCCTAATATCCATCTTACGTCTGTCTCTTTTTTTAATTAAGGGAGGGCAACTGCTCTGTCTGTAAAGTTTTAATCCTTCTTTAAAATCATCTTAAGTAAGCAGTCTTTGCACATCTTAGGGTGATAAATTTTGCAAATTACTTCTAATCAGCTTTATTCGGTGACTCCCATGTTTTTGGTCTATTTGTTCAGAGCTGGGGGAGATCAGACCTCCTCTATTTATTCTCTTCACATCATTAATGGTTGCATTAAATATTTTCTTCTGCACACATCCTCATTACGAATTCAGGTAATTGAGAGGTTGAAACGGGAGAGGTGAAAACGTACACACTGGATTCACCTCCCAGGATCTCCCATTTCCACCTTTCAGGGCATTTCAGAAGAGCTGTTTCCAATAAAAACATATTTTCCTTTTCAATTAAGCGTTTTGTCACAATTTCCGCTCCAGGCCAAATTGTGGTTAACTATTTCTTACTGGTGGGAGAAAAGGCAGATTATGGCTTCTAATCCTAACTTTTCAACAAATCCTAGTCCAGGGGTCTGCAACCTTAAACACTCAAAGAGCCATTTGGACCAGTTTCCCGCAGAAAAGAAAACACTGGGAGCCACAAAACCTGGGTGGGCGTGTCCAACTGGATGTCACTCACTTCCACCAGTCACATGACACTCCCCTTAGCCACACCTACCCAGCCAGTCATTAGGAAAGAGAACCAGTTGTTAAAAAACACCGGGAACCACAAAATCCTTTTGACCTCTCTCTCTCTCTCTCTCCCCTCCCTTCCTCTCTCCCTCTCTGTGTATCTCTCTATGTCTCTCTCTCTCTCCCACTCTCTCTGTATCTCGCTGTCTCTGCCCTGGCTGCTTCTCCATCCGCCTACGTCACCCTTACATCCTCAGGCCAGGCGAGGAGTGACTGGGAGGGGAGGGCAAGGGGCGGGGCCAGCCAGCGATGGGATCACCTGACAGGGAGCCACAGCAGAGGGCCTAAAGAGCCTCATGTGGCTCCGGAGCCATAGGTTGCTGACCCCTGTCCTAGGATGTTCAACTAACCATGGTTTGGGCTGATTCAGTGATATAGGAAATATGGTTAGTTTAAACAAGAAAGTTCTTTTAACTTGTTAGTTTAAAGTTGTTAGTTTAAACAAGTTGAAAGTTATTTTGTGTGCCACAACTGGAGAGAAAAGTGGGATACGCTCAACTTGTCTTGCTTGTTCACACAATACCATTCTCCTGCCCCTCTTGTCCTCAAGATATATTGCAATCAAACTCCCATATTGCAAAGACAGTTATTGGAAATCATTAAGGTTGAAATCTTAACACATCTGGAAGGCGCAGACTGGAGGAAGATTTTCCTAAAGGTTATTTAGCTTGAAATACATTTATGTTTTCCTTTGGGATGTAGTAATCATCCTGCAATCAGCTTTGGATGTGAAGCCCAAGGTGGCCATTAGAGGGCAGCAAAGTACTAAGGGTTTTCCGTTCTCTCTGCTGCTCTCTAGTGGTCAGCCCCATTTTTGCAAGTCAGATCTGCAAAGGTTTTTCTGGAGCCCAATTGAAGGGGGTTAATGGTGTCACTCTGATAATTGAAAATGCGGATGATTTTGCAAGCTGTAGTAATGGAAGTCAAGGAACATGGTGAAAAAAAAATTGAGATCAGGATTAACCAAACCAATGATAGCAGGTACTGCAACCACCTTAGAATTGCCTATTGTCATGTGTAAAGAATCAGGAACACTTGCTGAATTCAAAGCATTGAAGAGTTTATTATTAATACTTATACACAAGACTCTAGTCACAAAGCTAAATTGGTGCTAGATACGGGTCAAAGGAATCCATGGAGGGCTGGGCTTGAGTCTCTTGGGGCTGCGCAGTGATTCCAGACTGATGATGCATTTAACTCCACCTTCCAGCCCCGCCTCTTTATCTGCTACACCCACAAAGACATTAAAATGGTCGATAGCGTCTGCCTTTTAGATCAACATTAAAGGAACCAGAAATCAAATAATTCGTGGCAGATTAGGACCTAAACAACCACGGCAAAAGCATATTGTAAAATTGGGATGATCACGTGATGACTTGCTTAATGACTGCATCGCTTCGTGGCAGAGGACTTAAGCTAGACTGACCGTGGCAAAAAAAAATATTGTAAAATTGGGATGATCACCTGACGACTCACTCAACGACTGCAGCGCTTAGTGGTGGAAGTTCCAATCTACTTGCAGTCGTAAATTGAGGACTATCTGTGCTGTTGATATGTACTGAGGTGTAGAAGGGAGGGATGAAGTATCATCAGCAAAGAAATCAGGCCGGTTTCTTACCTTTTGCAATGTTGAGATAGTGGGAGTGGGAGACACTTCATTTTGTTTTCCTTGCCTAAATGTAGAACCTTACTTTTTTCACCACTGAAGTTCATTTTGTAAACCTTTAGCAGGGAATCCTGCCATAATCCTGATCTTCCTCTCTAAAGGGAGCTCTGCTGAGAAAGGTAGAAAGAATGGGATTTTTGTTTGTAAGCTACTTTGGGGAGAAAAAAATATCCCACAAAAAGGCAGAATTATAGACCTGTACCCATAGAAGGAGCACCCCCCTTTTCTCAGCTGCCAGGGCAGTTTTCAAGATTCCCTTCGCTGAGCATCTGACATTTTTCGAGAGCGAAGGAAAGTTGCCTGCTGAGAACTGGCAGACGATCCTGATTTAGGTCCTAAAATTCTTTATTTGGATAATCAGCTATTCACACTACTCCAACAAATATGGGAAGCGTAGAATTGCCTATGTCTTATTCCACTCCAGAGTTGGTTACCTCCTTTTCTGAAAGGGTAACCTATCTATCTTTTTCTTAAAGAGTATTTAGGTAAAGGTAAAGGTTCCCCTTGCACGTATGTGCTAGTCGTTCCTGACTCTAGGGGGCGTCACGAAGATGTCTCCGTGGTCATGTGGCTGGCATGACTAAGTGCCAAAGGCGCACGGAACGCTGTTCCCTTCCCACCAAAGGTGGTCCCTATTTTTCTACTTGCATTTTTTACCTGCTTTCGAACTGCTAGGTTGGCAGAAGCTGGGACAAGGAACGGGAGCTCACCCCATTATGCAGCACTAGGGATTCGAACCTCTGAACTGCCGACCTTTTGATCGCCAAATTCAGTGTCTTAGCTACTGAGCCACCGCATACCCTAAAGAGTGTTTACTCAGCCGTAGTTTGGACTACGCTGAGAATGAGTTAATTCTCAGCTGTTCTAATAAAGTCTGTTTGTTTTTGAACTGTTTGCATTTAATACTAACTATTTGGGCCTGGGTCACATCAAACCAAGAGCTGCGAATTGTGATGCACAGGTGTGAGTGACGGCAAACTCTTTATGAGCTGATCGGAGCCCCAGCGCCCACTCAATCCATGAAGAATTGTGAAGAAATGAATTGATTGAATGAACTGGTGGTGAACACTTTTGAAAATCAATTCCAGAAAGCTTTTGAAGGAGATGTATTAAAAAATGTCTCCAGATTTATCACTTCCTGCAACACTAGTTCTAAGAAATAAATTGAAGAGCTCTCAAGTTATTGAGACAAATCTTCCGGATGGGCCTTTTCCTCCTTGGGTGGAAGCTGTTGTGGATGGCGATGAAAATACTGTCCCCGTGCCTACCGTCTCTGCCCACCATAGCCTGTTCTTCTCTTTTTTGGGGGGCAGTTCCTTCAGGTTTCTTCAGGTTTCAGCTCAAGCGTTACATTAGTCAATGGGCCACACAGCTTGTGCAACATCTTCCAGAATCTTGTTCGTGCTACTTGCGTGAGACTACAAAAGGAGGCTGGTGTGCGGACGTTTCAGTTGTGCGCGTAGGTAGTCCGTATCAGCAGTTGTACAATCTCCAATTGCAAGCATAATATACTTTAGGTGAAACATTGATTTTTTAAAAACATAACTTCACATTAGCCACTTTGAAAACAAGAAAAATAATAATGAGCCTCTAATCTGGATTTGAGCGGATGTTTTATACTCCAAATTAGCGGTGGGTTCTAACCGGCTTTACTACCGGTTCTCTTCGTGCGCGAGCTTCGCGCGCGGTCGGCTCTTTGGTCACGCACTTTGCGTGTGATCGCTGTGCGCAGGCTCGCTTTGCTGGCCTGCGTGCCAAACTTGCGCTTTGCCCAAGCGTGTTGCAAATCTGCCCAGCTGAGCTGAGGCAATCCGCTCTGCCACATCTCAGCTGGGTGAAAAAAGAAGAAATATAAAGTCGGTATAACGCCGGGGCAGGTGGGAGGGCCCAGCTCCCAAAGACAGAGAACAGGTTCGGTGATATCATATTGTCCCCGCTACAGGTTCTCACGAACTGGTGTGAACTGGGACAACCCACCACTGCCGCAAATGTCTAGTCTCGCTTTAGGCATGAAAGCCAGCTGGATGATTTTGGGCCAATCACCAGGAGACTCTGAGTTCTAGTTCCACCTTAGGCACGAAATTAGAGGAGTTTGAGTCCCGCCTTGAGCACGAAAGCCAGCTGGATGACTTTGGGCCAATCATCAGGAGACTAGGAGTTCTAGTTCCATCTTAGGCACGAAAGACAGCTGGGTGATTTGGGCCAATCACCAGGAGTTTCTGTGTGGTAGTCCCACCTTGAGCGCAAAAGCCAACTGGGTGATTTGGGCCAATCACCAGGAGATTAGGAATTCTAATCCCGCCTTGAGCACGAAAGCCAGCTGCGTGATTTGGGCCAATCACCAGGAGCCTCTGAGATCTAATCCTGCCTTAGTCATGAAAGCTGACTGGGTGACTTTGAGCCAGTCCTTCTGACTCAGCCCAACCCACCTCACAGGGTTGTTGTTGTGAGGAAAATAGGAGGAAGGTGTGTTGGATAGGTTTTGTCGTCTTCTGTTATTTGTAAAAACAATGCAGATAGTCCTTAACTTACAACCATGTGGATTTGCGATGGCACTGAAAAAAAGTGACTTATGACCAATCCATGCACTTGCAACAGTTTCATCATCCCCGTTGGTCACATGATCAAAATCCAGGCATTTGGCAAGCGGACCGTACTTATGATGGTTGCATCGTCTTACGATCGCCATTTTTGGCCTTCCCAGCCAGTTTCCAACAAGCAATGGGGAAACCGGATTTGCTTAATGCTGGCTGGGGAATTCTGGGAGTTGAAGTCCAGGAGGTCCTAAAGTTGCCAGGATTGGATAGCCCTGCTCTATGCAGTAATGATAATACATCCTTGAATTATGTCCACCCCTCAGTTAAAAGCCTTACTTCTCCAGAGCTCTGAGATGGGAAAAAAAAAAGCAAACAAACCATCATAGATGGTTTGATTGAGGTGAGCCTAGAAACAACAGCTTCTAATACATGTTGTTAAACTAGGAAACAGAGCCGTGTGCCTTGATCTATTTAAGGCTCTTTTTTCTCTCGAAAGTCTCTTTCAAAGATTCACTTTCAGGTCGGAGTAAATCCTAAATAGGATTATGCCATCCAGAACATGATTGCAAAGCCAAACCATAAATCCAGATTTATACGTTAAGGGTTTTTTTTTCCCCCTGTTCTCTGAATATATTATGCAAATGAAGCCAAATTTATTCTGGCTGTATTAATAGCTTAGGCTTGCATCAATATAGACACAAAAACCCCATGCAGGATATATACTTCGGGTAAAAAATGGGGGGGGGGGTTGGTCTCATTCTTCTATGCGTGCATTAAGAATGGTAAAAGCACGCATGTGTGCATTTTTTAAATTTGTTTTAAAATGGGTGAAATCCCTCAGGAGCGTTGAAATGTCCTGAGGTTCCTGCTTGTTGCAACAACTCAGATGAAACGTTGGCTGGGACTTTTATTTATTTTTACCCGCACCATTTCATGAGGTTATATAATGTTGCTCGCCAGTCGATAGTAAAATTGTTTTTTTTTTTGGTCCACCTGTGTCATAAAATTTTTAGCAGGCATAGCACTTTTTTTTTTTTTTGCACCTGGGAAGACTAAAATAGAGCATCTCTAAAATGTGATTTTTTTTCCCCCTCCCGTCATCGCTCAGAAATGGTTCTGGACCTCTCTGATCCCACAAAGTTGGCTGCGCTTGACAAAAATCGGTTTATTTCTGAGCGCAGTAGTCCTCGATGTACAACCGCCATTGAGCCCAGCATTCCTGTTGCTAAGCGAGTCAGTTATTAAAGGGAGTTATGCTCCGTTTTATGACAGGTTTTTTTTGCCACAGCTCTTAAGCCAACCCTTGCAGTTGTTAAGTGAATTGCACGGTTGTTAAACAAATCTGGCTTTTCCCAGTGACTTTGTCAGAAGCCAGCTGGGGAGGGTCTCAAATGGCGATCATGTGACTGTGTGTCATAAATACATGTGCGTTGCCAAGCACCCGAATTCTGATCACATGTGACCGTGGGGATGATACAATGGTCATACGTGTGAGAATTGTCGGTAGGTCACTTTTTCCAGTGCCATTACAACTTCCAACTAAATGAGAAGTTGTAAGTTGAGGACTACCTATAATTACACCATATTGGAAGCCGCAAAACATTTACACTTCAGAGAAAATGTTGTAACTCTCTCAGGAACTGGTGAGCAGTTTATTTACACATTTGCAAAACCTCTTGCCTCCCCCCCCCCCTCCCCATTCCTTGTGATTTCTACATCCCCACCTACAAATTGCTCCAATGTTGTTGCCTTGATTTTGTTTGGTTGTGGGTTTTTTGCGTAGTAGGACCAAACAAACGGATAATGAAAAGAATAGAGATAAAAGGGTCCTGCAAGCCATTTATTTTCCTTTTGTGTGGAGACAGGTGTGATGGGATTTTTGTTACTCAAACAGCTCGGGGCAGAGCAATAATTAAGTGAATTTCTTTGTCTCCCTATTTTCAGTGTTTCGGAGTCAAGCGAAATTAACACAATCGCTGATTTTGAGGGATTGGGGAATACAAAGAGTGGCCGTGGGGACGTTGAAGTAGAAGGAAATCCGGGGCAGGCATTAGGATAAATCAGATTGTCATGAAGCTTAATTCAGTGGATATTAGCAAATCCACCACTACTATGCTGCAGTCATGAAAGTAAGTAAGTCGAGAAAGACCATTGGTGGTATGCATCTGGTTCTATCCGGTTTGGGCGAATCGGCAGCGGCGGCTGCAGGAGGCTCCGCCCACCCACCCAGATGTCATCACGTCTCATTTTTGACACTCCGCGCATGCACGAGCGTGTTCACATTTGCGAACCGGTAGCGAAAGTAAGTGAATGCTACCCCTGAGGAAAACTTGCGGCCACGATTGAGCCCATCAGTTCTGTGGTTAAGTGAGACATAACGTTAAGTCTCACTTTGCCCCGTTTTACGACGTTCTTTGCCACAGTTTCTCAGTGAACCACTGCAGTTGATAAGTTAGAAATCTGGTTGTTAAGTGAATCTGGCTTTCCCGTTGAATTTTTTTGCTTGTCAGAAGGCGGTCATGTGACCTCGGGGACACAGCAACGGTCATAAGTATGACCCTGTGGCCGAGCAGCCAAATTCTAATTACGTGATCATGGGGGAAGGGGGGGGGCTTCAAAGATCGTAACTGAGAAAGCTGATCCTAAGTCACTTTTTTTCCAGTGCCATTGTGACTTTGAATGGTCACTAAATGAACTGTTGTAAATTGAGGACTACCTGTAGAGGTAAGTCCTCGACGTACAGGTCCAATTGGAACTAGAATTTCAGTTGCTGAGCAGGATGGTTGTTAAGTGATCCGGCTTGATTACGACCTTTTTGCCACCGTTGTTAAGCGAACCATTGCAATTAAGTGCGTCATTAAGCGAGTCTGGCTTCCCCCATTGTCTTTGTTTGTCGGAGGCCGGCTGGGAAGGTTGCGAAAGGCGATAAAATGACTGCAACCACTGTAAATATAGGTAGTCCTCGGCTTACGACCACTATTGCGTCCAAAATTTCTGCTGCTAAGTTGTTAAGTGAGTTTTGCCCCATTTTACATCCTTTCTTGCCACGGTTGTTAAGTGAATCACTGCCGTTGTTAAGTTAATAACACGGTTGTTAAGTGAATCCGGCTTCCCCATTGACTTTGCTTGTCAGAAGGCCACCAGAGGTGATCACATGACCCCCCCAGGACGCTGCAGCCGTCATAAATATGAATCAAGCGTCTGAATTTGGATTACGTGACCATGCGGAAGCTGCAATGGTCGTGTGAAAAATCGTCATAAGTGTGAAAAACAGAAGTCCCTTTTTTCAGTGCTGTTGTCACTTCGAGCAGTCTCTGAATGAACCGTTGTAAGTCAAGGACTGCCATGCTGATTGCCAAGTGCCGGCTTTTGATCACGTGACCCTGGGGTTGATCGATGCCACTGTCAGAAATGCGAGGATCACTTTTTTCAGTGACATTGTACGTTTGAACAGTCCCTGAATGAATGGTGGTAGGCAGGAGTCGGCTGCTGGGGGTTCGCAGGGGTTTGGGAGAACCTCTAGCTAAGATTCTGTGCAGTTTGGAGAACCCCCAAATCCCACTCCTGGCTGGCCCCACCCACTCTGCTCCTCCCTCCCAGGAGTCCCCATGCGGCCCGTTTTGGATGCACGTAAGTACAGGGCGTGCATGGAGGCTCGGAGACGGCGAAAAACGGGCCTACCGGAAGTTTGGGAAGGCCGGAAACGGGCTCATTTCCGGCCTCCAGAGGGCCTCCAGAGCCTGGGGAGGCTGTTTTCACCCTCCCAGAAGCTCAAGGAAAAGCCTCCAGAGCTCGGGGAGGGCAAAAATGCCCCCTCCCCGCCATGGTACAGGAGGCCGACTAGGCCACGCCCACCACTGACTGGGCCATGCCCACCACCGACTAGGCCACACCCACCCAGCAACCGGGGCAGAGAACCCTTTGCTAAAATTTTTGAAGCTCACCCCTGGTCATAGGTCAAGGAATTACCTATATTTCTTTTTCTTTTAAATTGTTATATCGGTGTCTTTCCTGTACAGATGTAAGAAATAGTAGGGCATTTTTATTCGCTTGGGTGCAGTGAGGATTCTAAATTCGTTTCAGCGGTTACGAATGCAAAACCTGGAGGTGGTGATTAAATAAATCCAAGGCTATCAAAAATAAAAAAAGCATATTCTTTTATGCTTCAAGGTGGGGAATAAGAGGGGAATATTTTTAGCATCTTTCAAGAGGAGAGATTTCCTTCTGTCAGGGTCCTTAAACTGTTGTCAGCCGAGTTCTTTTAAAAAATTATTATTATTTTTTTTGCTAATTCTCCCCCATCACAAAAATCTTTGTAGGCGGATTGCATGTCACAGATTATCCATACTAGTGCCACCTTGAATAGCTGGGGGTGGGGGTGGGGGGAAGGTGGAATAGGAATGAATGGTGAGTTTTAATTGCTATTTAAAGCATGGGACTAGCCCTTTGCCTTGGGCAAGGAGACACTCGGCATTAAAACGACTCTTCCCTCATTAAATATAGATGGGGTAGAGCAGGGATCATAGAGCAGAATTGTGCTTTCCGCCTGCAACTTTTGTGTGTTGCGTTGGTGCAGCCTACAGGTGTGTAGGACAAAATCTGAGCCAGATATGATATCATGTGCATGTTAAGAGACATGCATTGGTAAGGAAGAGAGAGAGAGGGATGGATGGATGGATGGATGGATGGAGACCAGGTCTACAGATGAAGATTTAATATAATTGATTTATTGCTAATCCTATCTATGCACAGGAATTTTCTCAGCACTTGGTTAGAATTACTCTGTTTCCCTAACAGAATAAGGCCCAACCAGAAAATAAACTCTAATGCATCTTTTGGAGCAAAAATTAATATAAGACCCGGTCTTATTTTTGCAGGAAACACAGTAGATAAGGGCCAGTGGCAGTCGAGGGGAGGGAGGGTTGGATTCAGTTTGTTTGTGAGTATGTAGTGATTTTAGGCTGATACCTCCTTTTCACCTTCCCCCTGGCTCTGCCACTCCTTTTCCGATGGATGGATGGGCGGATGGATTATGTAGATAGAACAAAATTTATAAGAAGCATCCTCTATTTCTATGGGTCCAACAAGCAAAATATTTGGATGGGAAAAAGTTCACCAGAGGCAACTGAGGGCTGCCTTTGAATAGCTAAGGCACAGGAGGAATTTTGGCAGACGGAGGGTGGGAGATTACTATTGCTACCGGGTCTGTGTGTGTGTCATTTCTTCCTTTTCCCCAACCCAAGAACTTGGTATTTCCCAGTTGCATTCCCCTATGGAACTCCCTGCCACCAGGTAGGCAAACAGCCCCTGGTTGAGAAGCTGCGCTTAAATGGAACGTCAGATTTCCAAGGCAGTAGACAAGTAGTTGCTTGTCTGCAGGGAGCAAGTAATAATTTAGGGGGTTAGTGACCCCTGAGGCAGAGTTTCCAATAGCTTTCATTGTCTGCTATGGATGCTGGGCTCTGTTGTCCTTTCCTGCAGTGCTGGGTCTCAGCTCTTGGGAAGAGAAGTAGCTGCCTCTTCCTTCCTTCCTTCCTTCCTTCCTTCCTTCCTTCCTTCCTTCCTTCCTTCCTTCCTTCCCCCATCCCCCCTCTCTCTCCCTCCCCCTTCCTCCCCTCTCCCTCCCTCCCTCCCTCCCTCCTTCCTTCCTTCCTTCCTTCCCTCCCCCTCCCTCCCTCCCTGTGGCTGCCCCTCCTTCCTTCCTTCCTTCCTTCCTTCCTTCCTTCCTTCCTTCCTTCCTTCCTCCATCCCTCTCTCTCTCTCCCTCCCCCTTCCTCCCCTCTCCCTCCCTCCCTCCTCCCTTCCTTCCTCCCTCCCTCCCTCCCTCCCTCCCTCCCTCCTTCCTTCCTTCCTTCCTTCCTTCCTTCCTTCCCCCCTCCCTTCCTCCCTCCCTTCCTCCCCTCTCCCTCCGCCCTCCTTCCCTCCCTCCCTCCTTCATTCCTTCCTTCCCTCCCCCTCCCTCCCTCCCTGTGTTTCTCCACCTTAGCATCTTGAAGAGGTCTGGACTTCAACTCCCAGAATTCCCCCAGCCTGCAAGAATTCTGGGAGTTGAAGTCCAGACCTCTTCAAGATGCCAAACTGTGCCCTCTCTTGCCCTCCAGCACCTCCTCCTTCCTTCGGCTAACGGGTGGGTTTCCCCTTCTAGCTGTCTGCACAGCTGGAAAAAGGAAAAAGGCTCCTGGAATATCAATCAGGCCCCGACGGAGAGGTCAGAGCCATGCGAGGGGAGAGCGGTTGGCTTTCAAGGCTGAGCAACCCGGCCACATTTCATGCTGCCTGCCTCCTTTCTCACCTCCCCCCCCCCCCCCACTTCCCGGATAGCAGAAGTCCTCGTGAGCAGAATCTCTGATTTGCTTGGATGCTGGCTCCTGGTGGAAGGAGACGCAAGGGAAGGATGGCACGTGGGGGTGGAGGAGATGTCAGGGTGCGCAGGCAGAAGTAGCAGCGAATTTAGGAAGGGGGGGGAGACCAGGCCTTTTTTAAAAAAAAGGACCCTGCAGGTAACACCTGAATTATGGAAGGAGACAAACAGAGCAGCTGGGAGCTGGGTAGAGTTAATTCAGGCACGTTTCTTTTGGCTTTTCTGCGTTGTGGGAAACAGGCAGCTGCATCTCGTGCAGCGGTGACAGCAGCAAAAAAATAAAAATAAAATAAAAATGGCCCTGTTCAATTTCACACACACACACACACACACACACACACACACACCCTTTCCTCGGCTGCTATTCAAGGGCTGGATTGATTTCTGAGTTCCATCTTCTTTTGAAAACGGCCACTTTTCCTTGGCCTGACCCTGCTCTGGCGACTTTCTCGGCAGCCTGACGTGTGCGTGCAAGGCTTTTCCTGTCTCCAAAAATGAAGTGGAACAATTGAAATATTATCTTTTTTTTTTTTTTTTCATTTGCTCCTAACTCAGGTCCCTTAAGAGGTGACTAATAGGTAAGTTTGAAGGTTCGGCAGAGTTGAAACGGTCACCTTCCTCTCCTGGTTGGCAGGGAAGTTGCCGTACAGGTAGTCCTCGAATTACAACCAAAATTGAGCCCAACGTTTCTGTGGCTAAAGCAAGACAGTTAAGTGAGTTAGGTCTCACTTTACGATGTGTCCTGCTGCCTGTTCTTAAGGGCTAGGGTCAATCTGACTTTCCCTACTGACTCGGCTTGTCAAAGAAGGCCTCAGAGGGTGAATCACGTGATCTGGTGGACATTGCAATCATCTTAAAAACATGGCCAGGCGTCAAACATCCAAATTTGGATCATGTGACCACGGGGATGCTGCAACGGTCGTCATCTTGAAAAACGGTCGTAAGTCACTTTTCTCAGTGCTGTTGTGATTTTGACTTGTCATTAAACAAATGGTTGTAACCAGGGGTGGGGCTCGGCGAACTGGATGCTAATTTTACATCTGATTCGCCGAACTGGTAGTTCCAAGGACTGACTAGCCCTGCCCCTCCCCTCCCAAGAGTCTCCATGCGGCCCATTTTGGATGCTCGGTAAGTGCAGCGCACAGGCAGAGGTTCTGGGAGGGCAAAAAACGGGCCTCCTGGAAATTCCAGAAGTCTGGAAATGGACCCATTTCCAGCCTCCGGAGGGCTTCCATAGCCCGGGGGAGGTCATTTTCACCTTCCTGGAGGCTCAAGAAAAGCCTCTGGAGTTTGGGGAGGGTGAAAATCCCCCCCATCCCCGCCGTGGTTCAGGAGGCTGAGTGGCCACGCCCACCATGGCCACGCCCACCCAGGAACCAGGCAGAAAACAGGTTGCTAAAATTTTTGAATCCCACTCCTGGTTCAGTGATGGGTTGCTCCCAGTAGTAAAATCGGAGGGAGGCTCCACCCACTGACCCGGACGTCATCATAGGTGAACTGTGCATACGCAGAAGCTTCTGTGCATGTGCAGAAGAGCGTGCCGGTGCGCAAGCGAAGCAAGAGCGTGCAAACCGGTAGTAAAGGTGAGTAGAACCCACCCCTGCCCTGGTTGTAACTCAAGAGCTACGTGTTCATACTCCAAAGGGTGTCTTCTTGTAGAGTTCCTTTTAGAAAAGGCATTCCCTGTAAAGTGAAACTGTATGAATATATAAATCTTTTAAGGTGGCACTTAATGTAGAAACCCTTTTTACTGTATCATAGAACTCGAGAGGGACCCTCTGGGTCATCTGGTCTAACACACTGAAATGTGCAGAAAAAAACAAATTAAGCCATCCATGAGAAGGGACTGGCCAGCCTCTTCTTAAAACCTTCCAGAGATGGAGAACTCAGAATCTCCAGCAATTCCACTGTTGTGTAGATCTTGTTAAGGGGAAACATTCCCTTTTTATTCAAATGAAATCGAGGCAAATTGATACCCCTTATTTCTGATCTTAGTTGTTGTCACCACAGTAAAGAGTTCTCTTGTCCATCTGCTTTGGAATCATCTCTTTGTGCATCGCAACACAGCTTTCCTGCCTCTGTCCTTCTTAAGTTTTCTTTTCTTTAGGTTGAACATCCCAAAAGTGGACATTAGGAAAGGTGAGGGTTTTTTTGTAATAGTAGAGTAAGAGATAATGTTGTAATTATATTTGCTGCAAAGGAAATCAGAGCCTTCCTTCCTTCCTTCCTTCCTTCCTTCCTTCCTTCCTTCCTTCCTTCCTTCCTTCCTTCCTTCCTTCCTTCCTTCCTTCCTTCCTTCCATACATCCTGCCGGCCTGCCAGCCTGCCTCCCTTCTCCTCTTCTTCCTCCCTCCTTTTCTCCTTCCATTTCTTCCTTCTCCTCCCTCCCTTCCTCCCTTCTTACTTACTTTCTTTCTTTCTTTTTTCTCTCTCTCTCTTTCTCTTTTCTCTCTCTCCTTCCTTCCCTCTTTCTTTTCTTTCTCTTCATTTTTTTCTTTTTCTTCTTTCTTCCATTCTCTACTGCTTTTACTCTTCATTAGTTTCTGTTAGCTTTTATGTCCTCTGCAAAACTTTTAATAACGATTTGTAAAAAAATTTAAATGGGACATCCCGACAACAATTCATTTGTTTAAAAAGTAAATAAATATTGCCTGATTAATTGTGGATACCACTCGCAGTCATAAAAAACATTTAACTGATCCGAAGTGGAAATCTGTTTTCTTTGGGAATGCTTAAAAAATAGTAATAATAATAATAATAATAAACAGAGGTGGGTAATCTGAAAAGAGGCTAAGCTGCCAGTTTTCTCATTCACGCAGTTAAATGCATTTCCGATTCATCTTTTACACTTTTCTCCTGAACGCTCTCTGTTTTGCTTTTAGTCATTTTTTTTTTTGACCTACTTTTGTTTTAGGATTGCATCAACCTCTCTCATTGCTTGCAAGCTTGTTATTTTTTTGTTTTCCTTCCCTTTTAAATGCTTCCTAATGGGCTCTGGCTCCCTTCAAACTCCAATTGTTTTTTTTAAAAAAACAGGAGATTAAATTGTTTACCACCTGGATATGTGGTTCTCTTTGGAGACAGACGCGCGTTGAGATATATTGAGATGCTTTGGCAGATGAGTTTGACTTCTACTTGTTGCTCGGGGGCCTAGAGGTCCATTCATAAAACCATTTTGACATGCGAGGGGCAGGCTGCCAGAATCAAAACCTACTCCGTGTTGGGGTGTGTGTGTGTGCCCTCCACTCAAGAGCATAGTGTGTCTCTCCAATGCCCTGACTCAAGCTCTCATTGCGCTAATGAACTATGATCGCAGCGTGTCAGTTGGTACATTCAGAGAAGCAGGGCATCTGCCAAACATGGCAACGGATGGCGTAATTGATCCAAGCTGATTTCCATATGTAGCATTTGTGAATTAATTATTTTTCCCGGCTAAGACTTTGTAAATCACCAATTGGATGAGGATTGTGTCCTCCCCATCCTGTAATCTCTTTGGTTAAGCAGAGATTTACGTTTCTTAAAAAGTCTGGCAAGAGATTTTTTTTTTTTTATTACTGGCATTAACGTTGGTATCGGTTGGTCTTGCTTCGCTCTCAAATCCTCAAGAGTTTTGTAAAGGAAGCATTCCTTTTCCTTAACGTACAGGGAGTCCTTGACTTACAACCGTTCACTTAGCAATGGTACAGGGGATCCTCGATTTACAATGGTTCGTTCAGTGAACATTCAATGTTACGGCACTGGAAAAAGTGACTTACAACCGCTTTTCACAGTTACGACCTTCGTAGCGGGCCCCATGATCGTGGGATCAAAATTCAGATGCTGGGCCACTGGTTCATACTTATGACCGTGTCAGTGCCTGGATATGACCCCTTTTGCGACCTTCTGACAGGCAAAATCAATGGGGAAGCCAGAGTCACTCAACAACTGGGTTTTACTAACTTATCAAAGGCAGTGATTCGCATAACAACTGTGGCAAGAAAAATCGTAAGATAGGGCGGAATTCGTTTAACAACTGTCTCACTTAACAGCAGAAAAGTTGGACTCAACTGTGGTCATAAATCATGGACTACCTGTAGACCTTTCAGCTCTGGATCCAAGGATTGCTTTCAACGTTTGGATGCAGAAGACATTCAGGGACCTTCTTCCTGGAGACATTTTTTGGCGCAAAGCAATTTTAATGAGTGCTTTCTGATCGGACTCAGAAGTATGGTCGAATTTCGCCCCAGCTCTTCCACTGATGAAATCCACCAGAGCAATTGACCACGCAGTAGAGGCCGCAGCGACTTCGCTTGAAGTGGGTGCTTTGCGCCGGTGGGATCGGTTTAATTACATTTCTCCCAGCACACCAGCAGTTCCTCTGCAGCACTGCAGCGCACACAATTGTGGAATTTATGTTTTAAAACCATGGCGCTAAGTGGGAGATGTTACACCCCTGGCTTCTCCCATCGATTCTGTCCCTAGCTCTTTTCTCTCTCTCTGCTCGTTCCTGCTACCTGTTACGTGCCATTGAGTCCCGCTAACGAAGAATGCGACGGGCAGAACCAGAACAAATGGGCTGAGAAAGGAATGCATGGATTTTCACATGCGACAAAGCTTAAAAAAAAACTTTGGAGTGTGATTCATATTTTAATACAGAAAATTCTGAAAACGGAGATAAAAATGAAACTGGAATTTTTCCTTTTGGGTCTAATGGAAAAAGAACTGGAGATAAAATCTGGAACTTTGTTACTATAGATATCGACAGGAGCAAGACCATTGTACACGCAAAAATGGAAGGACGCTTCGATTCCTACTGTGGAAGAATGGCTGCAGAAGTTGATGGGAGTTGGCTGAAATGGCAAAACTGACCACTTTGATTAAAGAAAAGAGCATAAGTACTTTTGTGTTCACATGGAAACCACTTCTGAACTTCGTGCTTGATGTGGCAAAGAATGAAACTCTGACTTTGGGCTTTACAGATTAGACTGAAAGATCAATCAATCAATAAACTAATTAACTTTATCTTTATCTTTATCTTTTATTAGATTTATATACCGCCCTTCTCCTTTCGGACTCAGGGCGGTGAACAGCCAGAGTAAAAACATTTGTACACAAAAGTTAAAATAATTTTAAAAGTAATTGAATAAATTTGGCCCATAATTTAAAACATTTCAATTAAAATCAGTATCAAACTTTAAAATCAACATAAAATCAGGCCAGCCCAACTAACTAACTAACTAACTAACTAACTAACTAACTAACTAACTAACTAACTAACTAACCTTATTGTCATTGTACGTGTATACACAATATACCCATACAACGAAATTCACTTAACACCCAAAGACCAGGTCCAACACACATAACAATCCCCAAACACACTCCCACCACCACAATTCCCCACCCCTAAACCACCCTTAAAGAGATGATTGGAAAATTCCCCGCCCTTAAACCACACTTTATAGAGATGATTGGAAAAGCAAAAAGCTGTGATTGATGTTAATCGGGGTGAAATCCAGCAGCTTCCGACAGGTTCTGGAGAACTGGTAGCGGAAATTTTGAGTAGTTTGGAGGACTAGCAAATACCACCTCTGGCTGGCCTCAGAGTGGGGTGCGAATGGAGATTTTGCAATATCCTTCCACCTGGAGCGGGGAGGGAATGGGGATTTTACAGCAGAGAGATAAATCAGTGTGGAAATGGTGTTATGCAGGAAGAGGGTGCAGGCAGACAACAAACCCCCCTCTGCCCCCCCTCCCCCAGTCATTTACCAGGTATATCTAATAGTTATGCAGATCGTTGCTTGAGTCTGGCAAGATTAATGTCAGGCCCAAGGAGCCAAGAACAACGCAGGGAGTTCGTTCGGAGTAGTTTCTTTATATTTGCTGTGGTAGACAGGACTCAGCTCGTGAATTATATCCCATTCAAACATTGCAGGCCATGGAACCCGTTAACCAAAATCAATTAGTCCCAGATTATGAGGCCAGGCTCTACAGAAGAATGTTGGGTATGTTGGAGTGATGTTTTGCCCCCCCCCCCGCCTCAAAAATGTTTCTTGTAGAGTCTGTAGGAATTGAAGCATTCTGCACAATGTAGTTTGAAAAAAATCTGAATTATACAGAATACGCAACTCAGATCAAAGGAGGGTTCTCCCTTCTTCCTTCCTTCCTTCCTTCCTTCCTTCCTTCCTTCCTTCCTTCCCTCCCTCCCTCCCTCCCCCTCTTCTCTTCCTTCCACTCTTTTCCTTCCTCCCTTCCTATCTTCCTTCTCCTCTCTTCGTCTCTTCCTTCCTTCCCGCCCTCCCTCTTCTCCTTCCTTCTCCTTTCCTTCCTTCCTCCTTCCTTCCTTCATTCCCTCCCTCTCTCTTTTCCTTCCTCCCTTCCTCTTTCTTTCCCTTCCTCCCTCCCTCTTTCCTTCCTTCTCCTCTCCTCCTCTCTCCTTCCCTCCCTCTTCCTTCCTTTCCTCTCTCCCCTTCTTCTTCCTTCTCTTCTTTTCCTTCCTTCCTTCCTTCCTTCCTTCCTTCCTTCCTTCCTTCCTTCCTTCCTTCCTTCCTTCCTTCCTTCCTTCCTCCCTCCCTCCCTCCCTCCCTCCCTCCCTCTTCCTTCCTTCCTTCCTTCCTCCCTCCCTCCCTCCCTCCCCACAAAGATTCAAAATTAACGTATTTGTCATGTCATAAAACCACCCCTCATTGATTAGAGGGCCAGAATCTTGGTGTCATCTCTTTGAGGGGAGGTTAGGAGAGGCTGATGGCAACTTTAATGGCTGCAGCTTCCTTTACCTGCTGCATCCGCTGCGTTGGAAGTCTCAGGGTGCTGAAAGGGTGAGGAAAAATTATTGTCTGGCATCCATATTCATAGGGGAGTCTTGTGGTTGCTGGTATTTCTGTAAATAATCCTTGAATGGTTGCACTGCAAGTATGAACTGAACGGATCAACTTCCTTCTACCTCGGATGTCACATTCGTTTTTTGTTCCTTATATTTGATGACCCGTTATCAAGAACCGATAAAATAGCTTTTACAGAGATACCTAAAAGAGCAAAGGAAGAACTCCGTTTTTTTAAAAAAAATGAAATAATAATAATTGCAGTAAAACCTGCATTTAAACATTAGGAAAAACAGTTGGTACCAAAGGAAGAATGAAGAGTAGCATTGTTGAGGATCAGAGGGAAGGTTAAATAACGGCTATGTGAAGACATGCACATGCATCCTCAAAAGAAGATATAAAATTGAGGTGCACGAACGCTATTTAAACGGAAGGGCAGAAAGTAATGTTCCATCATAGGTCATGCATTTATTAGTCTGCATGAGTGAGCTGCATAAACGGGGCAAAAGTTAGCCAAAACCCCTCCAACACTGGAGGATTTTTAAGAAGAGACTGGACAATCATTTGTCTGAAATGATATAGGGCTTAGCCTGTCTGAACGGGGAAGGGGTGGGGGGGTTGGACTAGAACAGGGGTCTCCAACCTTGGCAACTTTAAGCCTGGTGGACTTCAACTCCCAGAATTCCACCAGGCTTAAAGTTGCCAAGGTTGGAGACCCCTGGACTACAAGATCTCCAAGGTCTCTTCCAAATCTGTTATTCTCTTAATGTGACAAGAGATTTCCTCTGTGTATTTCTGTGCAAAATAGACCCCTGAGTGCTTCAAAACCCACCACCCTTCATGCAAGCCTATTAAAACCTCCCGGAAATTGTAATTTATTCTAGGAACGGGGAAAATATTTTTGAACAGAACACCTATGCTCTTGGTAGCAGGAGGAGGAGAGCCTATAAAGGGTCTCTCTCTCTCTCCCCCCCCCCTCCTTCCCCCCCTTCCCCCACTTCATAGGCCCCCATTGGAAGCGAGACCCAGCATGGCATGATGCCAGGGCTACGCAAATGGTTGGTCGGCATGGCAACGGGTATCAGCTGCAGATGAATAGAGGCAGGAGGGTGGCTTAGGGTCCCCTCAAAACCACGGTGCTCTTTTCTTCCCCATCAGGGTTAGTCTGGCGTTCGCACCGTCTTCCTGTAAGGGGCTCCTGGCGCAGCTGGTTGGGTTCAGAAGCCTTCCAAGCAATTTGAAGATATGTTAATAAGGGAGGCGTAATAAGGAAAGGAAGATAAGAAGCGGAATGGTGCAGTTCGTCTTTTACCTGGGTAAGGGTCGTCGGGGCTCAGTTCCTGGCTTCTTCAGATTGGACCAGAAAAAGTCCTGAGCATCAAAGCCCAGGAAAATTGAACCTGGTCCGGGGTCATTGGGTTGGGAGCTGAGCTGTATAGATGACTCATAAAATTCGATATGTTTATTAGATTTTTTTCCCCTCTGTCTTACTTACAAGTAACTCAGGCAAGAAACATACAATACATAAAGCTTCTTCGTCGTCCTCTTTTGCCCCCTACCTAGCTCAGTGAGATAGGCTGGGCTGAGAGAGAAAGTGGGGGGGGGGGGGGGGGAGGGGGAGCAGGCCCAAAGCCAGTTTTTAATGCCTGAGGCAGGACTAGAACTAGATGTCCCAAAGTCACATCTAACTTTTACACTTAAGGCACAATTAGAACTCCCAGTCTCCTGGTGATTGGCCCAAAGTCGCCCAGCTGGCTTTCATGCCTAAGGCAGGACTAGAACTCACAGTCTCCTAGTGATTGGCCCAAAGTCACCCAACCAGCTTTCATGCCTAAGGCAGGACTAGAACTCATAATGTTTGGCCCAAAATCACCATCTGACTTTTATACTTAAGGCAGGACTAGAACTCCCAGTCTCTTGGTAATTGCCCCAAAGTCAGCCAACCAGGTTTTATGCCTTAGGTGGGACTAGAACTCACTGTGTCCTGGTTTCTGGGCCAGCATCTTAACCATTACACCAAACTAGCTCTTCAATATTGCTCTGTAGAAATCCTTAAGAAAGATATTTTCATCCGTCAGTTTTAGCAAACCTTCTGAGTATTGCTTTTGTTGCTTTCTGCAGCTTGGGTACAATGCACATCACACTTCTTCAACGGGGTGCCCTCCAGAAGTTCTGGATCCATTTCTAATTGTTTGCATCATTAAACTGCTCACTGTGATCAATCTGTTTATCTTCCACCCCTCCTGTGGCACACACTAAACAAAAATCCTCAATTTTAGTCTTGTAGGCACGTCATAACATCTGGAAGCACACTATGAGCATCTCAAAACATAGCTGCTCAGACAGGGTTTGAGTCTCAGCCACAGAATGGTAGACCTGGCCAAACCTAATTCACTCACTCCTCTACCCATGGGAAAAACACTGAATGTGAAAGAAAAATGTAATAACCCACCAAATATCTGAAGAGATATACTTTTTAAGGGACGCGGTGGCTCAGTGGCTAAGATGCTGAGCTTGTCGATCAAAAGGTTGGCAGTTCAGCAGTTCGAATCCCTAATGCCGCCTAACGGGGTGAGCTCCTGTTCCTTGTCCCAGCTTCTGCCAACCTAGCAGTTCAAAAGCCCGTAAAAAAAATGCAATAGAAAAATAGGAACCACCTTTGGTGGGAAGGTAACAGCGTTCCATGCGCCTTTGGCGTTGAGTCGTGCCAGCCGTATGACCAGGGAGACGTCTTTGGACAGCACTGGCTCTTCGGCTTTGAAACGGAGATGAGCACCGCCCCCAAGAGTCGGGAATGACTAGCACAGATGTGCAAGGGGAACCTTTACCTTACACTTACCCTACACTAGCATAGAATCTAAAAGCAATTTTTAGACTGGGAACTTGAAGAGCACCGAAGGGATTGATTATGGATATATTTGTGTCCCTCGGTGCCACATGTTTGACCCCAAGGCAAGGATTTTAAAACCTTGAGAAGCGGGCCTCTAATTTTTGTTTTCTATTTTATTAACGGAAATGTCTTTGGGAGATCAAATTTGACTGAACATTAAGATAACAATGGAATAAAAGTAACCAGCCACCGTAGGCCTGTTTCTAATAGCAGTAAGATTTGCATCCATTAGCAAATCATAATGTTTATCCCTGGGCTGTGAAAAGCTTCACTCAGTGATTTTGGCACATCAGGCTGCTGTTAAAAGCAGAAATCACAGACATAAAATGTCTTCCCCCCCCCCCTGTTTGGTTGATGGAGCTACCCAGAGGTAGATGCAGTCAGGTTCCAGTCAGGTTCTCCAGCTGTTCACAATCAACATCTGTCATACTTATAGTGACCCAACATCCTTTATTACTGTTGGAAAAAATGTTCCATGTGGGGAGAAAGACACTGGAAATATGGCTGATTGGAAAGATGGTTTTTTATGGTGGACAGGACCACGTGGTTTGAGGTCCTGGGCAAAAAATCACATAGGAGAGATAGATAGATAAATTTATACTCTCTCTTGGGCCCCACCTTAGAGCTTCCTGTTCCTGTACAAGAAATGTATCCCATTAGTTGTCAGACTCCCAGGAGGGGCAGGGGTAACTTTGTAGGTTGTCTGTGTCCCAGGCTTGGTTGAGCCTTGCTGGGTGATGATGTAATGAAAGGGCTTTGGGCCATTCTTACTATGGCTCTGCCTGAAGGAGGTAGATCTTCGTTATGTAGAATGGACTAGCCCAGGCCTTAATGGCCCATTGACAAAGGTGGAGGCGGGGCTGAGTTTCTGCCTCTCTTTTAGGGGAAATATTTTTCCCTTTTAATATTTCCTAAAATATCTCATTTTCCTAGGAGAGGAGAGGAGTGGGTGCTAACTTCCTACATTACAAAAGATCCGTCCTTTCTTTTAGAAAGCTGCCAATCGGACCGATTTCATTTAATTATGTATTTTCTTGGTTTGTGCTCTTGAATTTTCCGTTGTAACAAAGAAAGTCATAAACATAACAATTTATTCCTTTTTTTTAAAAAAATCCTTATGAACCTCTTTCAGATTTGCAACTTTTTTCAGGTTTGCCCTTAATTTTTTCCCCAAGAAAATGTGGTTACTGCAGATACTCAGCTGATATTCAGGATTATGGAATTAAAGACCTCCAAAAACAAGCCATGTTAGTGTTTCATTGGTATTAGATTAGCATAATATGCTAATCTAGTCTTTGTAGTTTGAAACATGGTTTGTCAGCCAAAGAATAGGAGTGGTGGATGTAATGCACAACGATATATTGTAAATATGTAAATAGTATCTTTTTCTTCTGTCATGCAGTGGCATCTCCTTAGCAATACTCTGTCCTCCTATTTTCCCCACTACAGCCACCCAGTCAGGTATGTGGGGCTAGAAGAGAACAACCTACCCAATGTCAGCCAGCCAACTTTCATCCTCATGGGACTAGAACTCCCAATCTCCTGGTGACTGGCCCAAAGTCATCTAGCCAGCTTTCATGCTCAAGGCGGGACTAGAACTCACTAGTCTCCTGTTGATTGATTCAAAGTTATCCATCCAGCTTTCATGCTCAAGGCTGGACTAGAATTCCCAGTATCCAGGTAATTGGCCCAAATTTATCCAGCCAGCTTTCATGCTAAAGGCGGGACTAGAACTCCCAGTCTAGGGAGCCCAAAATCATCCAGCCAGCTTTCTTTTTTTTTTTAAATTTAATTTAATTTATATGCTGCCCTTCTCCGGAGACTCAGGGCGGCTTACAATGCGTTAAGCAATGCATTAAGCTTTCATGGTCAAGGCAGAACTAGAACTCCCAGTCTCCAAGTGATTGGCCCAAAGTCATCCAGCCAGCTTTTATGCTCAAGGCGGAACTAGAACTCCCAGTCTCCTGCTGATTGGCCCAAAGTTATCCAGTCAGCTTTCATGCTCAAGGCGGAACTAGAACTCATTTGTCTCCTGCTGATTGGTTCAAAGTCACCCAGTTGATTTTCATGCCTTAAAACAGAACTAGAACTCACTGGTCTGCTAGTTTCTAGGCAGCGCCTTCCCCATTACACCAAACTGGCTTTGCTTTTCTGCATGGAGACAGAACGGTAACTGTACTGTATATAAACACTTCCTCGTTGTGACATCCCAAGTTTTTACAGGATCAAGTGATTGACAGACGAACAATAGCAGATCAGGCATTTACGTTTAGAATGGTTGGCAGCAGTAACTGTCTTGCAGCCTAAGGCACTTTTACAAGAAATCTCGCAATCTATTTGAAAGGTGCGATTTGGGAGAGGGTGTTTCTTGCAATGGAGGAAACAGGTAAAGCTGAGATAATGGCAGATATGCCACCTTTGGCAAACCGCGTCTATTTTTGGTTGGCACTTGCTGATTTCATTATAAATGTGTGCGGAGGTAAAATTGCCCATCGCTTGGCGATGCAATTGACATTTCTTTTTAAAGCTGGTAATTTTGTAATGGGGGCGGGGGGGGGGGAATCAAAACAGTTCAAAATCATCCCTGTGTTAAATGCAGATGGAAAGCCCAAACAGAGGTGAGGAATTCACAGTTCAAGGGCTCTAGAATTTAATCAACTAGTAGCAAAATAAAGTCGGGCAAATCAATAGAGAAAGATTTATAGTAATATGAAAAACAGAGTCTAGACCAGAGGTGTCCAACTTTGGCAACCTGTGAATTTCAACTCCCAGAATTCCCCAGACCCAGCCATGTCTGTCTTTACTTCAGAGTATTAAAGCATTATTTTTATTTGCGTTAGTGCACGGGTGGGCAACTGTGGCCCTTTTCCAACCTCTGGACTTCAACTTCCAGAATTCCTGAGCCAGCTTGGCTGTCTCAGGAATTCTGGGATTTGAAGTCCACAGGTCATAAAGGGGCCATATTTGCCCATCTCTGCCTTAGTGGATTGATGGAGATGAAGCTTTTTTGCCTGAGGTGCATCAACATCATATTTACAGGCAGTCCTCAATGTACGACCACTATGGAGCCCAACGGTTCTGTTGCTAAGCAAGCAGGTGAATTGTGCTCCATTTCATGACCTTTTTTTGGCTACAATTGATAAATGAATCGTGTGGTCCTTAAGCAAATCTGCTTCCCCCCCATTGACTTTGTCAGAAGCTGATTGGGAGATGATGATCATATGACCCTGGGACAACGCAACCATCATAAATACATGCCAGTTGCCAAGCAACCCGAATTTGGATCATGTAATTACGGGGATGCTGCAACAGTCATAAGTTTGAAATGAAAAGTGGTCATAAGTCATTTTTTTCAGTGCTGTTGCAACTTTGGTCACTAAACTCGGCCGTGTAGGGGATTATGGGAGCGACGGGGCACTTCCACGTGACACCTCTCCTGCGTGAGCTGCATTGGCTTCCGGTGGACTTCCGGGTGCGCTTCAAGGTGTTGGTGACCACCTTTAAAGCGCTCCATGGCTTAGCACCGGGGTACTTACAGGACTGCCTTCTGCCACCAATTGCCTCCCACCGGCCGGTTCGCTCCCACAGAGAGGGCCTCCCCAGGGTGCCGTCAGCCAGACAATGCCGGCTGGCGACCCCCAGGGGGAGAGCCTTCTCTGTGGTAGCCCCCTACCCTCTGGAACGAACTACCCCCAGAGTTAAGAACGATCTCAGAACTCCAGACTTTTCGTTGGGCCCTAAAAACTTACTTCTTTCAGCTAGCCGGGCTGGCCTGATTCTATGATAATTTTAAAGTTTGATACCAATTTTAAATTGAAATGTTTTAAATTATGGGCCAAAACTTTATTTAGTTACTTTTAAAATTATTTTAACTTTTCTGTACAAATGTTTTTACTTCTGGCTGTTCACCGCCCTGAGTCCGTAAGGAGAAAGGCGGTATATAAATCTAATAAAACTAAACTAAACTAAACTAAACTAAACTAAACTAAACTAAACTAAACTAAACTAAACTAAACTAAACTAAACTAAACTAAACTAAACGAAGGGCTGTAAGTAGAGGAACTACCAGTAATCTGTTTTGACGAGGGCAAAATTCACAAGCCTGCCTCTTTGAGTAAATTCTGATGACAACATAAGATGTGCATCATATGGAGATTCTCAGACATCCAGGTTTTCAAAAAGCAGCTGGAGGTTTTCCTTGAAGATATTTCATTTCTCATCCAAGAAGCTTCTTCAGTTCTGAACTGAAGAAATGAACTGAACATCCAGGAAGCATCCTGGATGAGAAGCAAAACGTCTTCAAGGAAAACCAAAGAAAGTCCACTTGCCTTTTGAAAAAAAGCACCTTTGGGGCAATTAGATCAGGGGTGAAATCCAGCAGGTTCTGACAGGTTCTGGAGAACCGGTAGCGGAAATTTTTAGTAGTTCAGAGAACCGACAAATGCTACCTCTGGATGGCCACAGAGTGGGGTGGGAATGGGGCTATCCTTCCCCCAGGAGTGGGGAGGGAATGGGGATTTTGCAGTATTCTTCCCCTGGAGTGGGGTGGAAATGGGTATTTTGCAATATCCTTCCCCTGGAGTGGGGTGGGAATGGGGATTTTGCAGTATCCTTCCCCTGAAGTGGAGTGGGAATGGAGATTTTGCAGTATCCTTCCCCCAGGAGTGGGGAGGGAATGGGGACTTTGCAGTATTCTTCCCCTGGAGTGGGGGTGGGAATGGAGATTTTGCAGTATCCTTCCCCTGGAGTGGGGTGGGAATGGGTATTTTGCAGTATCCTTCCCCCAGGAGTGGGGAGGGAATGGGGATTTTGCAGTATTCTTCCCCTGGAGTGTGGTGGGAAAGAGTATATATACTCTTTCCTGTGTCGCTTGTTTGATCGGAATCTCTTTATTCCCTAAAAGGACTTCGTTGAAGCTCTGATCTCACTATAGTCCACGTTAGATTACCTCTACAGTAATTGCATGGAATTCACAAACTTCCTATTGCTCTCAAGCCAAAAACCAAGAAAATCACATTTATGTCGATCAAGGTTCAGTGAGCACAGCCATGGTGGATGGTGAGCCATGTTTTATAATTGAACGCAATGTGTGAATCCAACCATTTGCGACTGATTGATTGATTGATGTGCTATCAAGCTGGTGGTTACTCTTAGCAAACACAGATAGATTTTCTCTCTGAGTCTCTTTTCCCAACCTGCTCCTTCAGGTCTCCTAATTATTTATTCACTGCTATTGTAACTGAGTCTGTCCACCTTGCTGCTAGTTGTCCTCTTCTCTTCTCTTCTCTTCTCTTCTCTTCTCTTCTCTTCTCTTCTCTTCTCTTCTCTTCTCTTCTCTTCTCTTCTCTTCTCTTCTATTCTATTCTATTCTATTCTATTCTATTCTATTCTATTCTATTCTTGTGCACCAAAGACAAATTCCTTGTGTGTCCAATCATACTTGGCCAATAAAGAATTCTCTTCTCTTCTCTTCTCTTCTCTTCTCTTCTCTTCTCTTCTCTTCTCTTCTCTTCTCTTCTCTTCTCTTCTCTTCTCTTCTCTTCTCTTCTCTTCTCTTCTCTTCTCTTCTCTTCTTGTGCACCAAAGACAAATTCCTTTATTGGCCAATCACACTTGGCCAATAAAGAATTCAATTCTCTCTTCTCTTCTCTTCTCTTCTCTTCTCTTCTCTTCTCTTCTCTTCTATTCTATTCTATTCTATTCTATTCTATTCTATTCTATTCTATTCTATTCTATTCTATTCTATTCTATTCTATTCTATTCTATTCTATTCTATTCTATTCTTGTGCACCAAAGACAAATTCCTTGTGTGTCCAATCATACTTGGCCAATAAAGAATTCTCTTCTCTTCTCTTCTCTTCTCTTCTCTTCTCTTCTCTTCTCTTCTCTTCTCTTCTCTTCTCTTCTCTTCTCTTCTCTTCTCTTCTTGTGCACCAAAGACAAATTCCTTTTGTGTCCAATCACACTTGGCCAATAAAGAATTCAATTCAATTCTCTTCTCTTCTCTTCTCTTCTCTTCTCTTCTCTTCTCTTCTCTTCTCTTCTCTTCTCTTCTCTTCTCTTCTCTTCTATTCTATTCTATTCTATTCTATTCTATTCTATTCTATTCTATTCTATTCTATTCTTGTGCACCAAAGACAAATTTCTTGTGTGTCCAATCATACTTGGCCAATAAAGAATTCTCTTCTCTTCTCTTCTCTTCTCTTCTCTTCTCTTCTCTTCTCTTCTCTTCTCTTCTCTTCTCTTCTCTTCCCTTCCCTTCCCTTCCCTTCCCTTCCCTTCTTCCCTCTCCTCCCCTCCCCTCTTCTCTTCCTTCCCCTCCCCTCCTCTCTTCCCTTCTCTCTTCTCTCCTCTCCTCTCCTCTCCTCTCCTCTCCTTCTCTTTCTTTTTTCCTTTTTTCTTTCTCTACTTTAATGAAAAGAAGGACTAGTCTTCCAATATCCAAGAGGCGGCCACAAAAAATTCTCCCAAAGCACCTAAAGGCAGGACAAGAAGCAAGGGATGAAAACTAATGAAGGAGAGAAACAACCTAGAACTAAGGAGAAATTTCTTGACAGTGAGAACCATTAAGGTCTTGCCTCCAGAAGTTATGGGGACTCCAATACGGGAGATTTTGACGAAGAGATTGGACAAGCATCTGTTTGAAATGCTATAGGGCAGTGACGGCTAATCTTTTCTGAACTAAATGCCCAAAGCATCTGCACGCGCGTGCCTGAACCCCCAACATGCCATGTGCATGCTGCCCCCATGCATGCTCCCTGCCCCCGTGCATGCGTGTGTGGCTCCTGCATCCCCCCCCCCACATGAACCCCGCCCCCCACATGACAGATCAGCTGTCCGGTGGGAGGCTTGCGCATGCACAGGGGAACTGAACTGGGGAGACGGCTCACATGCCATCAGAGATGGCGCTGCATGCCACAGGTTCGCCATCAGGCTATGGGGTCTCCTGCTTAAGCAGGGGGTTGGACTAGAAGACCTCCAAAGTCCCTCCCAATTCCGTTATTCTGTTATTCTTTCCTTTAACTTTTCCCGCTTCTCGTAATGTATCCAAAGTAGGCGTCTGTGGAGCTTCTCAGACATCCTGGTCATGGTTGTCCCAAAGGTGCTTTTTTCAAGAGGCAACTGGACTTTTGGGTTTTTCTTTGAAGATGAGCTTCTTGAGATGAGAAGCGAAACATCTTCAAAGAAAAACAAGAAAGTCCAGTTGCCTCTTGAAAAAAGCACCTTCGGGATATTATCCAAAGTGGGATAAGTTGAGGCTGGTTGTTTCTATATTCCCCAGTTTCCCACAATGCTATCAGGATTAGGGTTTCTTTCCCTCCACACGTGTCTCATGTTAACATTTATTGTTCTTAGAAATGTAGAAGTAAAAGATAAGTGGAGATATTTTTATAAAGATGAAACGTTTGAAGTTCCCTAGAGGTAGAACTTCATTGGCTTTTCAGTTTGAAAAGTCAGTCTTTTTACATCTGTTTACAGCTAACTCCAGGTAGAAAATCCGTGATCTCCTTTGAGCCATTATAAATGCTGAAGTGACATTTTTCACCCCCTGATCTACATACAGATAATCCTCGCTGAAAGACTGTTCACTTAGCAACTGTTCAAAATTACAACAGAGCCTTTCTAAAACTACTTATGACCTAGTTCCAGAGTTCTGACAGCTGCAGACAGATACCACCCCTGTCCCATGACTGCACTTCAGGGCCTTGGCAACCAGCTCACCTGTATAGCCAGTAATAACAATCTCGTGACTGCAATTTATACATTTTTTCCCCCAGTTTCCAGTCTTTTCAACTGTTAGCAGCAAAAAAACACCCAGAGGAACATATGGATTTGCTTATAACGACCATAGTGCTCAGCGGTTGCCACAAAGAAGAGGGAGTCAAGCTCTTCTCCAAAGCCCCTAAGGGGCAGGACAAAAAGCAATGGGTGGAAACTAATCAAGGAGAGAAGCAGCCTAGAACTAAGGAGAAATTTCCTCCTTAGCAAATTTAATTGACAGAGCAATTAATCAGTGAGACCACTTGCCTCCAGAAGTTATGAATGCTCCAATACTTGAAGTTTTTAAGAAGACATTGGACAATCATTTGTCTGAAATGGTATAGGGTCGTGATGGCGAACCTATGGCACGCGTGACACAGGTGACACACGGAGCCATATTGGTGGACACACAAGCTCAGCTCGGGTGCACATGTGCACGCTGGCCAGCTAATTTTCGGGCCTTCTGGGCCACCGGAAGTAGGGAAACAGGAAGGCCCGTTTTTTGCTCTTCTCAGGCTCCAGAGCCTTTCTAGGAGCCTGGGGAGGGTGAAAACGGCCTCTCCCCCTCACTGAGGCCCCCCGGAGGCTGGAAATGGCCTGTTTCCAGCCTCCGGAGGGCCTCGGGGGGTGGGGGCAGGCCGTTTTCATCCTCCCCAGGCTCCTAGAAAGGCTCTGGAGCCTGGGGAGAGCAAAAAAAGGGGCCTACTGGGCCCACCGTGCCAAAAGCAGGGAGAGTGCATAGAATTATGGGTGTGGCACGTGTGCGATCTTCCCCCCCCCCCACGCTCCCCACGCTTTTGACACGTGATGGCAAAAAGGTTAGCCATCACTGCCTAAGCAGGAGGTTATTAGAAGACCTCAAGGTCCTTTCCAACTCTATTATTCTATTCTATTCTAAAGATCAATGCAGAAAAGTCATAAAATCGAGCCCAGTTGCGTGGGTACCCTGACTTATGACTTATGGTGGAAATTTGGGCTCCTTTACAGTTCGACTCTCTGTCTCCTCATGAACGAAGGCGAATGTACGTGTCCCAGGATAACGTTGCAGAATCCCATCTGAGTCGGTCACCGTGACGCGAGTTTTTGTCTTCCGAGCTTTCAGACTCTTGCTGGAGCCCATCCTCAGAATGCAGGAATATCTGTATTCTGCCTCATCTCCAAATTTTCAAAAGCGATTTCAGATTATTCCCCCCCCCCCCCCCCAGTTCTTTTTGCGGATGAAAAATCGGCTGGCAAACTGTCTACCAAAACAGCGATAGGAAGATCGCAGCATTGTTTCTAAACAGGCTGGCGCGGCGCAGATGCAGCCACTTTCTGAATCTAGAGCAGAACGGGATGAATTTTGCTCCGGTGCTCATGATAGGATAAACCCAGTAATTATAGCGGAGATCTTCTCGCTTGTCTTAGAAAAATGAGTAAGCAATATTTATCCGGGGGGCCCTTTGTTAACCGCATTCCCCAGTGACGGATTGAATGTGAGTTTTGGGGGGACAAAGAACGGGGGAATAAAATGTTGGTAGGAAGGTTGAATATATTCTTGTGCGTAAGTGTTCCTTTTTCTTTTCTTTTCTTTTCTTTTCTTTTTTTTTTTTTTTTGCCAATTGCACTATCAAGTTGCATGTGGAAATTAGTGGACAAAAACCCCAGGTGTTGTTTTCCAGCGTTTGCTTTCAGTCACAATCAAGCGAGCTTGTGTCTCAGCCTTTCTGGTTGTAATTATATTTGGGCGCCATCTGCATCACCTCCTTTCGTTCCATGTTAATTCAAGGAGGGAGGGAATAAACTATTTCACTTTAGTTCTTGGGGGTTTATTAGCATGGAATTTGTTTGGATGACATCCCAAGCCAACTGTCGCACTTCTTCCGAGGGCCAGAATTAGGACCTTACGGGTGTGATGTTAGGAAACATTAGCAAAGTACGGTCACCATAGGAAGATAATATTTGTAGCTCGGGGTTGAACTGTGAGATCCTTGGGGTTCGGTGAGCTTGGTGGTTTTCTTGCGTGTTTCATTACCCAGCTAGGTAACATGATTATGCTAGGAAGGAGGAGGAAGAGGAGGAGGAGGAGGAGGGCAATAACAACTGTGGAGGCCTTTGTGCTTTCTGAGCTTGGTCGTTTTTCTTGCAGATGTTTCACTGCCCACTGCCAGGAGTTCGATCCTGACTGTCTCAAGGTCAACTCAGCCTCCCATCCTTCCGAGGTGGGCAAAATGAGGATCCAGATTGTTGGGGGCCATAGGCTGTAAACCACTGTAACCTCTGTAAACCACTGTAGGCTGTAAACCACTGTAACCTCTGTAAATCACTTAGAGAGGGCTGTAAATACACTGTAAAGCAGTATATGAGTCTAAGGGCTATTGCTATCTTCCTTCCTTCCTTCCTTCCTTCCTTCCTTCCTTCCTTCCTTCCTTCCTTCCTTCCTTCCTTCCCAGTGGTTAGAATGCAGTATTGCAGGCTGACTCTGCCCACTGCCAGGAGTTCGATCCTGACCGTCTCAAGGTCAACTCAGCCTCCCATCCTGCCGAGGTGGGTAAACTGAGGGCCTAGATCGTTGGAGGCAAAGAGGCTGACTCTGTAAACCACTCAGAGAGGGCTGTAAAAGCACTGTAAAACGGTACACGAGTCTAATTGCTCTCGCTAAGTGCTAAAATAACAATGAAAGATCTGCAACGAAACGGCCAAGCTCAGAGAGCACCAAGGATCCCGAAGTACGATCAATTAGGGTCTGAGAGTTCTCCTTCCTTTCCTTTAACATCCCAGGAGGTGGCCAGCCCACCCTTTCTGAGGGTTTAAAAATGTTTCTGTAAAAAATAACATGGAAGCAATGCAATGAGCTGCTGGGCTTTCAGCCACCCCAGATGAGATGGCGGAAGGCGGAACCTCTTTCTTGTTCCACCCACTGAGCTTCATCTGCACCCAACAATTGGCAAAAATTTGGACGATGTTTATCTGAAATGATATAGGGTAGTGATCGCTAACCTTTTTGCCGTCACGTGCCAAAAGCGTGCCAAAAGGAGCCTGAGTAGCGTAGGGGAGTAATGCCTCCTACAAAGGCAGCATTTAAGATCCAGCTGCTGCAATTACTTGCGAGTTCAATCCCAGGCAGGCTCAAGGTCGACTCAGCCTTCCATCCTTTATAAGGTGGGTAAATTGAGGACCCAGTTTGTTGGGGGCAATAAGCTGACTTTGTATAAATATAAATATACAAAAGTATGAAGGCTATTGCTTAACGCCTTGTAAACCGCCCTGAGTCTCCAGAGAAGGGCGGCATATAAATCAAATTAAAAAAAAAAAAGCGGGGGGAGCGGGGGGGGGCCAGCACGTGTGCCCACACCCATAATTCTATGTGCCCTGTCCCCACGCATGCACACACAAACTCCCTCCTGCACATGCGTGCATGTCCCCCCCCACACTCCCCCCGCTTTTGTTATGCAATGGCATGGTGGGCCACCAGACTTCCGGTGAAACCGGAAGTTGGGAAACGGTCCGTTTCCGGCCTCTGGAGGACCTCCAGGGGGCTGGGGAAGGCTGTTTTTGCCCTCCCCAGGCTCCTAGAAAGGCTCTGGAGCCTGGGGGAGTGAAAAACGGGCCTTCCTCACACACACTCTCCCGAGACAACCCAGAGGCCAGAAACAGCGTGTTTCCTGACTTCTGTGGTCCCAGAAGGCCTGAAAATCAGCTGGCCGGTGCACACATGCGCACCGGAGCTCAGCTTGAGTGCCCACCAATATGTCTCCGTGTGCTACAGGTGGCACCCGTGCCATAGATTCGCCATCCTGAATATAGAGTCTCCTGCTTAAGCAGAGGGTTGAAGACCTCCAAGGTCCCTCCCAACTTTGTTATATTCTGTGAAACAGAGGAGTCAAAATCAGGAAGAGACAAAATGCTGGAATTGGAACATCTCATTTCTCTCTCATCCTTCTCTGGAGGCTGAAAGGAACATGCTGTATCGATTAACCCCAGGTCTCAGTTCAGAAGAGACGCTGAATTGTGGCTTAGAGGAGTTCACCAAGGCCCTGCTCCTTAGCCACAATTTAACCCACGGTCTGAGCTCAGACAACATGCCACGGCTAGCCAAAACATGGCCTGTATGTTGTGTGAATCAAGAATACACAAAGCGATAGAAACGTAGAAGGCCACAATAGCTGCTTTCCCTCACAAACGTATTTGGAAGTACAGAGAGTTAGTCCTCGACCTATATGACCATACCGGAGCCTGCCCATCGTGGCTGTATGTCCTAACAATCATAAAGCAGGTCAGCCTCTTTTATGATCGTCTTTGTGACGGTCGTTGCATGGAAGCCACGGTCTTTAAGCGGACCAGCGGTTTGTTATGGGTGCAGTTTTGCCAAAATTGGAATAAGTGCCAGGTTTTGGCAAAACTCTTTCCGAAAAAATGGTGGGACACCAATGTGGGACATTACAAATGGGGTTGTATTGCCAAGAGCTTGAAGTTTTGTCACGACGGAAGGGACCGGACCATCAGAACTTCAAATCCAAGTCATAAAGTCCCTTCTTTCAGGTTGGTTATGACTTTGAATGGTCGCTAAGCAACCGGTTATAAGTCAAGGACTATCTGTAACCAAATTTTAGCTCCTACACCAGCTGTATTGATTTGGCTCTTCACAAAAGGTCCAGTTTCAGGCTCTTTGGCTCTTGGGAAAATTAATTAAAAGCCTGACTAGGTGGCTCAGTGACTAAGACACTGAGCTTGACAATTAGAAAGGTTGGCAGTTCGGCGGTTCGAATCCCTAGTACAGGTTTCCTCCGTGAGCAGGGGGTTGGACTAGATGACCTCCAAGGTCCCTTCCAACTACGTTACTGTTAATTGCCCATCCCTCATCTATCATAAGCCTCTGAACACTGTCTCTCTCTCTCTCTCTCTCTCTCTCTCTCTTCAGAACATCCAAAGCATACTAGAATCAACGCCATCTTTCATATTCAGATACTCCCATTTCTGTTTTCAGATTTTGTTTCATGGAATAGAATACTTTGGGAAAGTAACGCTCCTTTTACCACGGTCGCTCAGCAGTTTGAGAGAATATCAGCTGCTCTCTGCGGAGCATTTAAATGTGACTTTCCCACAGTAGATTCCAAAGTTCAGGAAGTGTGAAAAAATTGATAGTGTTCCAGAGTGAAGAAAGATTTAGGCCAGGGACGGCGGTCGAACTTTGGCAAATTTAAGATTGGGGATTTCAAATCCCAGAATTCCCCAGCCAGTCATTCTGGGGAATTCTGGGAGTTGAAATCCACAATTCTTAAAAGTTGCCAAGATCAGACTGTGCAGTCTTTGTCATTCCTACACAAGGGATTAGCGTTGAGGGAAAAGCAGTAAAGAACATGTCAGAAATAGATGAGATTGGAGAAGGGAAACAGATTTAAGGAATGGGGAGGGTTCCCCAAAAGAGCTTTTTCCCACAGGAATATAATTGATGGATGGCGATGAAAGTTTGCACATTTCTGTCTCACACTCTTTCCGTTGTACACATCCCATCCTGGTTTTTTTGGGGGGGGGGGGAGGTCTCTTTAACATCTGTGGTGATGCCGCAGAGATGGAAGGACTAGGAAATTTTTAAAGCCATTTGCACATGTGGAAAACAGCTGCATCAGAGGTGTTGAAAGAAACCAAGGGTGAAAATTTTGATTCTGCAGAATTCCAAGCAAGTCACTTCTTCTGACTGGCCTGTGTCCTGAGATTTCCCTTCTTGTCTTTTTTTTTATTATTATTGCATTTTATTCCACCGACTGGGTTAATTTCTGAAGGCATTCTGTGTTTTGCAGAAAACTTAACTGGATCCTTTCAGGCCCAGATTTTTAGCACACCAGAGGCTTTATATTAACCAAACTGGACTTTACGTGATATAGGAGGAAGGATTATTAAATATGCAATTCTCTTTGAATTGTTATAAAAATAATAAAGGTGGGATAAAAATGAAATAAATATAATGGTCAGAAGCCACAGAAACCAAAACGGCTGTTATCCATTTAAGCTATCCAGTTTGGGCTTCTGCTTATCCTTTTCCTAGTGCAAGGCTGAAAATTAATCTCCTGTTTGCTATGTAAAACCTCCTCTTTTTTTCCTGGGATTCTCAAGGAACCTGTGTACGTTTGCTTAAGCAGTAAGACTTAGATTTCTGTAAAGCCTCTTTTGAGTACTCTAAAGCTCCTCCAGTAAATTCATGGACAGATCTGTGTTGGGTTTTTTTGGCAGTTGTATGGACGTGAGTTTCCATTGTATTTTCTATTATGATTCGTTACACAGTGAGCCAGATAAAGTGTTTCTCAACCTTTAAGACATGTGGACTTCAACTCCCAGAATTCCCTAATCAGCTTTGCTTTTCTGGCTGGGGAATTCTGGGAGTTGAAGTCCACACGTCTTATAGAGACCCAGGTTGAGAAACACTGAGGAGGAGGAGAGGGAGGAGGAGTATTCACTTCTCAATCAAATCTATACCTTGATATGTTCTCCTGCGTCCCCCCCTCCAATTCAGGTATGAGTCAGTCCCACACTGTTTACTTTGGATCAGCCAAGGTTAACTGGATACTACCTAGCCAGGCAATATTTGCAACTTTTAAAATAAAAGTGCTATTATTTATTGATTGATTGATTCGATTTTTATTCCTACTTTATTACTTTAAAGTAACTCAGGATGGTGAACAAGCATAACACTCCTTCCTCCTTCTGTTTCCCCCACAGCAGCAGCCCTGGCAGGTGGTTGGGCTAAGAGAATGTGACTGGCCCAAAGTCATCCAGCTGGCTTTCGTGCCTAAGGCAGGACTAGAACTCCCAGTCTCCTGGTAATTGGCCCAAAATTACCCAGCTGGCTTTCGTACCTAAGGCGGGATTTAACTTCCTTTGTCTCAGAAGATCTTGGAGATTGCATCCCTTTGCACACTTACCTCCAAATAACACATTAGTTACATTAATACTACCAGTACCTATTAACCTCTAAAGTTAATCAAAAAGCAAAGTATACACTATGCCCAAACGATTCATCTTAATATTGTGATCTGGTACAAATAGCATCATAAGACAACGTCTTATGTTTCTGAGTCTCCTGGTAATTGGCCCAAAGTTACCCAGCTGGCTTTCATGCCCAAGGCGGGATTTAACCTCCTTTATCCAGAAAGATCTTGGAGATTGCATCCCTTTGCACACTTACCTCCAAATGACACATTAGTTGCATTAATACTACTGGTACTTACTAACCTCTAAAGTTAACTCCAGTTAATCAAAAAGCAAAGTATAGGCTATGCCCAGACGAATCATCTTAATGTTGTGGTCTGGTACTAACAGCATCACCAGACAATCTTCTCATATTCTGCAACCCTTTAATATAGCATGGTGTGTGAATCCAGCCAATGGGACTTCCCATTACATATGATTTGTGCTTGGACTTCGCCTTGTGCTTAGCATACTTCACGCTAATTAAGGCAGCAATCCCAAATTGCACTAGGGAGTCAGTTCCATTAAACTTGTTGGGTTTCCTCTTGAGAGTAACATGCTTAGCTTTGCCATTCAGATTTGCATACCCCATCGTTTGAAGCCTGTTAGGGGATTGTTATAAAATGCAAACCTGGGCCCAGTGCTGACTCCAGAATTCTGGGAGTTGAAGTCCACAAGTCACAAAGGGGCCATAATTCCTCACCTTTATGTACCATAAGGCCTCTTCACTTCTGCTCATCCCCATTCCTATCTAGATCCAGTCTGAAAAAGCGAAAAATCCCGGAAAGGGTGGCTGGTCTTAATGAACGGTCGCTTGTCTTAATTGGTGTGATTGCTTTCCTATGGCTTTTGGCCTTGGTTTATTTATTTAATGGACGAACTGGGCTGCTGGTTGATAGTTAAGCTCTCGAGCAGATTAGCTGGGTTTCTCCACTACCCATTTACATATAGTCCTTACCAGAGTGGCATGAGTGTTTTGAGTCACAGGTTTTCAGTTCCAATCCATAGGTGACGTTGCCCCCCCCCCCCAAAAATGCAAAGGAAGGAAATGGCGGATGTTTATTTCGATGAATAACAGAGTGGGAAGGAACTTTGGAAGCCTTCTAGTCCAACCCACAGTGGAAGAGAGATAATCCTGGTTTGTTCTGGAGATTTTCTAGCTCCTTGATGGCGAACCTATGGCCTGCGTGCCCGAAGTGCCTGTTCCTCTTCCGGGTTTGTGGCAATACTGGAAACCGGAAAAGCTGGTCTTCCATTTTCCAGCGTGCGCATGCATGCCGGCCAGCTAATCGGTGCATGGGCATGCATGGCAGTAACAGGAAGACTTGCTGGCCTGCGCACATGTGCACACCAGAAACCGGAAGTACCTTATCTGGCGTGCACATGCCTCCTGGGCAGCTCCTCTTCCTGGTAGCGGCCCTGATGAGCACACATGCGTGCACAAAGTGCTCCCTTTTCGGCAGTCGGTGCCAAAAAGTTTCGCCATCACTGTTCTGGCTGATATGGAAGAAATCAGTATGAGAGAGAGAGAATGGCTGTCTCTGCAAGCAAATTCAGAATATCAGAATAAGAGAGATGGAAGGGACCTTGGAGGTCTTCTAGTCCAACCCCTCTTCTCAAAAGCCTCCAGCAATGGAGCACCTACTAGCTGCTCCATCGGTCAGCTTCTCTCACCACTAGGAAATCTCTCCCAAGTTCCAGGCTTCCTCCCTCCCTCCCCAGCCAGCCAGCCAGCCACCAACCAACCGCCAATATAAAAAGTTTCTTGTCTTTTTTTATCCTCTGCCATCAAGTCTTCTGCAGGTCCCAGAAGCTCCCCAGGTTTTGAAAAGTAATTTAGGTAAGAATAGTCTCTTTCAAAAAAATAAAATAAAAATTGACAGTAGCTATTTAAAGAGAAAAAAAAATTCAACAAGTAGAAATATCCATGTGTTATGGTTGGTGGGGCTAAAATTGGGCTATCTGAGCCCCACATCATTCTTATCTTCCACCACCCCCTCTTCAGGAGAGCCAAACCCCACCTCACCCCCCCCCCCCCCGTCCCCTCACCCCCCAACCTGCACACTTTCTGTCTACAAATGCATCAAGCTCATTAATGCTATTCCCATGGCAACTCATTACGATGTCAAAGGAGGAGGGAGAAATTGCCAAGAGATTTAAAGGAACAAAGTGTTCCATGGATGATACCTCTCCTGCCAGGCCCCCCACCCCATCTGCTTTGCCCAGGAGCTCCCCTTCCCTCTCCCCCCCCCCCCAAATCTTAATTCAGTGTTTCTCAACCTTGGCAACTTGAAGATTGGTGACTTCAACTCTCAGAATTCTGCGAGTTGAAGTCCACCAACCTTCAGCTGCCAAGGTTGAGAAGCATTGTCTTAATTGTTACGTATTGACTTGGTAGGAATGACAAGTAGTGCTCAACTTAAAACAGTTTCTTTCTTTCTTTCTTTCTTTCTTTCTTTCTTTCTTTCTCTCTCTCTCTCTCTCTCTCTCTCTCTTTCTTCCTCCCTCCCTTCCTCTCTCTCTTGTTTCTTTTTACTTTCCTTCTCCCTTTCTCCTTTTTGTCTCTCTCTTTTCTCCTTTCTTTCTTTCCTCCTTTTCTTTCCTTTCTTTTCCTTTCCTTTCCTCTCTTCTTCTCTTTTTTTTTCACTTTCTTTCTCTCTGTCTCTCTCCTTCTTTCCTTCCTTCCCTTCCTCCCTCCCTCCCTCCCTCCTTCCTTCCTTCCTTCCTTCCTTTCTTTCTGTCTCTCTGTCTCTCTCTTTCTTTCTCTCCTTCCTCCCTCCCTCCCTCCCTCCCCCATCTACACAACCGAGGAACAGGGCCCCTAAAAAGAGAGACTGGTCTGAGCTTCTCCTAACCTGAATCCAGAGCCTGCCTCTTTCCTCCCCTCCCCTCCCCTCCCCTCCCCTCCCCTGGCAGCCTTGAAATCGGGGTCTCCCTTCCAGCCCCAGGGGGATGGCTGCCAAACCGAGTCAGAGATGCCAAGGGAGAAAAGAACAGCCTGGCCTGCTCAGCACTTTGAACGGAGTTGGTGAGCGCCAGCCAGCTCAGGAAGTTTTTGTGGCGTGAAGCAAAACACGATGATCTGCTAATTGCTCCACATTGAGCTTCTGCTCAAAGGAGACTTACGTACTCAAAGGTTGGGAACCCTCAAGTGAAGAATCCTGGAGTGGAAGTGAGGAAAGGAAGGAAGGAAGGAAGGAAGGAAGGAAGGAAGGAAGGAACGTAGGTATGTACAAGAAAGCAGGCAAAGGAAGGAAGGTTTGTTTAGGAAAATGTCTTAACTGCAGGTAGTCCTTGAGTTACAAACCACAATTCAGCCCAAAATTGATGTCGCTAAGTGAAACACTTGTTAAGTGAGTTTTGCTCCATTTTGCGACTTTTCTTGCCACGTTTGTTAAGTGAATCGCTGCAGCTGTTAAAATTAGTAACCCGGTTGTTAAGTGAATCTGGCTTCCCCATTGACTTTGCTGGTCAGAAGGTCACAAAAGGAGATCGCATGACCTGGGGATGCAGCAACGGCCGTAAATATGAAACCAGTTGCCAACAGCATCTGAATGTTGATCGCGTGACCGTGGGGGATGCTGTAACGGCCGTAAGTGTGAAAAAATGGTCCCAACTCCCTTTTCTCGGTGCCGTTGGTAACCTCGAATGGTCACTAAACGGACTGTGGTAAGTTGAGGACTATGGCTAATTTAACAACCGCAGGGATTCACTCAACGACGGTTGGCCAGGAAAGTCGTAAAATGGGCAAAGCTCACTTCACAAATGTCTCACTGAACATCAGAGGTTTTGGGCTCGCTTGTGGCCATAAATCGAAGACTACCTGTAACCCCACATTTCAAAGGAGCTTTGTGGTTGCATTCTGAATCGGGGTGCTTCCTCATCAGAGGTGGTTTTCTGAATAGTTTTTATCCCAGAGCTATAATTGCACTCAACAATGAACTAAGAGCCTTGGTGGCGCAGCAGACTAAAGTGCTGTTGACTAGCACCAGCTGCCTGCAATTACTGCAAGTTCAAATCTCACCAGGCTCAAGGTTGACTCAGCCTTCCATCCTTCCAAGGTAGGTAAAATGAGGACCCAGATTGTGGGGGCAATAAGCTGACTTTGTATAAAAAAGAACACCGCTGGGGGGGGGGCGCGAGAGCCCTACTAAGCAGGTATATACAAAAGTATGAAGGCTATTGCTTAACGCATTGTAAGGCGCTCTCAGTCTCCGGAGAAGGGCGGCATATAAATTGAACTAATAAATAAATAAATAAATAAATAAACTAAAGGGTTTCAGTGAGCTGTTGGACAGCATTGCTCGGTCTGTTGTGTGGATGTTTGGGTGGTTTAGGGATGGAGAATTGTGGTGGGTGGGTGTGGTGTGTTTGGGGATTGTTATATGTGTTGGACCTGGTCTTTGGGTATTAAATGAATTTCGTTGTATGGGCATACTGTGTATACACGTACAATGACAATACAGTTATTTATTTATTCATTTATTTATCCGGTTTGGTCCGGTTCGGGAAAACTGGTAGTGGAAATCGCGAGTGGGCCCGCTCACCCGCCCCAGCGCTATGCCATCCTATTTAGGCATGTTTTTGAGGCTGGGTGCATGTGAGGAAGGCGCGCATGTTAGCAAAGCGTATGCGCGGAAGGCCAGGTGCATGTGGGGAAGGTGTGCACCCGCGGCGAACCGGTGTTAACAAAATATGAAACCCACCACTGTTCCTGATGCATGCTTTGGGGAGACACCGATCTTAGCTCAACATGCAGCTTGTTCTATCATCCATTCCCATCAAAAAAAAAATAATTCTGCGGAAACAGAGCCGGTTTTGCAAATGGAAGCGGATTCCCCTTAAGAGGGAAGATGAAGCAGATCAGATCGCACGGCAAACACCGGTCTCTGGAAAGCAAAAAAAAATCAGAAAGAGGCCAGAAGGCTCCGGATAGGTTTGTCTGGCAGCTAAGCTCATTAAAGAGAGTTAAGAATGTGTTAAATGGCATCCAGATCTTTTATCCTGGGCCCTTCCTTTCACGATTATTGTTTTACTTGGGTGGTTTTTAAATTGCGGCTTGCTGGAGATGAAGCACGATAGGAGCATCGACAATAAATAATTGCATTTCTTTTAAAAAGAAGAAAAAAGAGAAGGGGACAATAGGAGCCCCCTGATTGATTTGAACAAAAAAAAAAAAACCCAACAACAACAGAAAGGATTAGCAAAAAGCCTCACAGACCCACAGCGCACGGCCCTGCTCGCACACGTCCAGCGTGTGCATGCATCTTACGAGAGTAAACAAAAAAAACAACACAAAAGACCGAGCTAAATGCTGGGGAGAAGTTAAACAGTTCCTTGGTTTGAATGCAGGCAAGTGAATCTAATGGAAAATAATTACAGGACCCTGTCAATCCTGTACAGAAAAATAAGAACCGATTAAGGTAAACGTAAATTACTCTGTCTGCTAATAATCCACCCTTCCTTACTCAATTACTCTCCCAGTCTCACTGGGAGAGACGGGGAGGGCAAAACTTGGTTAAACGGAAGGCAATACAAATCTGTGCATCGTTTGGGGTGGATAAGATCCGAAGGAATCGCTTCTTGCTTGCTTGCTTGCTTGCTTTTCTTTCTTTCCCACTTTGAAACCTTTATAATTGTCGCTTTCATCTCCCTTTCTTAAAGGGTTTCTTTAACAGGATTCTTGAAAGGGAAATGGATCGGAACTGTGCACAAAGCACTTCTTGCTTCCCTGGGTTTTGAGAAAAAGCACTTCTTCAAGCTTGGGTTCTCTTTTGCTTTTCATCCCCGCATGGCCAAGGTCTTGGTTTTTTTTTTTTTGTTTGTTTCCCTTTCATGCCCAAGCTGTGTCCGGCAAATTGCAGAGTGCTCGCAAAGGCACAACTCTTGTTTAAGTGGTTTTGGCGCACCCAGGATGTGTTTCTGCAGCTAGGTGAAATCCTGAGCAGAGATCTCGGCAGGCAGGATAACAGAATAACAGAAGAACTGGAAGGGAGCTTAGAGGTCCTCTAGGCCAACCCGGCAGGAAGCCCTATACCAGAGGTGTCAAACTCAAGGCCCGCGGGTCAGATATGGCCTCTGGGGTGCTTAGATCTGGCCTGCAGGACCACCTGGGAAACAGCAAAAGACTGGCTCGCGGTGCTTCCGTCAACGAAAATAGAGCTCAGGAGGGCCGTACGCAGCCCTCACACGCTCCATTTTTAGCCAGCCTCCTGCGAATCACAGCCCCCTGCAAGTGAAAACATGCACCCCTCCCCAAGCTTTGTTTTCACTGACAGAGGGATGCAATGAGGCCGTCCCAGCTGAAAACAGGGGCCGCGTACAGCCCCACTGAGCTTCATTTTCGCTGGCAGAGGGCCACGCCCACCCTGGCCCGGCCATGCCCCCCCCCCGCCCCCCCGTGCCCCTGAGATCAAACACAACCCAGATGCGGCCCTCAATGAAATCAAGTTTGATACCCCTGCCCTATGCCATTTCCGACATGTGGTTGTCCAATCTCTTCTTTAAAAACCTTTAAAATGTTGGCGGGTCCACAACTAAGGAGCCTGGATAGCTCTGCAGACTAAGCAACGGAATTAACATCCAACTGTCTGCAATTACACCAGTTCAAATCTCCCCAGGCTCAAGGTTGATTCAGCCTTCCATCCTTTCTAAGGCGGGTAAATTGAGGACCCAGTTTGTGGGGGCAATAAGCTGACTTTGTATAAATATACAAAAGTATGAAGGCTATTGCTTAACGCATTATAAGCCGCCCTGAGACTCCGGAGAAGGGCGGCATATAAATCAAATTAAAAAAAAAAAACTTCTGGAGGCAAGTCGTTCCACTGATTAATATTTCTCCCTGTCAGGAAATTTCTCCCTGCCTAGTTCCAGGTTACTTAATGTCTGTGGAGATTCTCAGTCATCCAGGTCATGGCTGTCCGAAAGGTGCTTTTTCAACAAGCAACTGGACTTTCTGGTTTGAGCTGAAGAAGTTACTTGGAACGAGAAGCAAAACCGTCTTCAAAGAAAAACCAGAAAGTCCAGTTGCTTCTTCAAGGACCTTCAAACGCACCTTCACGACTTCAAGGTGGTTTCTCTCCTTGATCAGTGCCCATCGTTTGCTTCTTGTTCTACCTTCAGGGCACTGGTGAAATCCAATTTTCTTTACTACCAGTTCTGTGGGCGTGGCTTGGTGGGCACGGTGTGGCTTGGTGGGTGTGGCAAGGGAAGGATACTGCAAAATCCCCATTCCCACCCCACTCTGAGGCCAGCCAGAGGTGGTATTTGCTGGTTCTCTGAACTACTCAAAATTTCCACTACCGGTTCTCCAGAACCTGTCAGAACCTGCTGGATTTCACCCCTGCTTCAGGGGCCTTGGAGAATAGGTTGGCTCCCTCTTCTTTGTGGCAGCCCCTCGAATATTGGAACACTGCTGTCATGTCACCCCTTAGTCCTTCTGTTCAGTAAACTAGACATACTCAGTGGTGGGCTGCTACCAGTTTGGACTGGTTTGAGCGAACCAGTAGTTCCAACCAGCATCTGATACCGCACACATGTGCTCACATTTTTGGTTCTGGACGAACCGGTTGTTATAATTTGTGACGCCCACCTCTGGACATACTCCATTCCTGCAACGGTTCTTTATATGTTTTAGCCTCCAGTCTCCTAATGATCTCGGTTGCTCTTCTCTGCACTCTTTCTGGAGTCTCAAGGAGAAGCTCGGAGGAAGATCTGAACTCTTCCCTTACCCCTTGCTGACCTGGATCATGGTGTCTAACGTTTTGCACGGTTGCATAAGGGTTTTTGTTCCCTCTGTATCTTGTAAGAGCTTCCTAGGCTCTTTGTGGATCAGTGACCCTGGACGACAGAGACAGCCTCTGCTGTAGAGCCCCGTTTTGATGTACCCGGAGTCTCAGCTCAGCTGCCTTGCAACCTCACATGGGGAAAAAAGAATAGCAAAAGTTACAATCAGATGGTGTCATTATTTTGCACACGGGAGAGAAAAAATTGGAAGTCAGCGGACAAAGCAGCAGGCAAAAATCCTGAATTTCCGAGGAGTAGGATTATCCAGAGAAGGACTCCAGTTAGTCTTGTTCAATCGGCAAGCAGCACTAGCTGCATTCCTCTAACTGGGACATAAATCCTGGAGAATATAACTACTCTAATTCTTGATGGAAACCAGCAGTTTTCTCCATGAGGACGCAATGGTGGGTACAGACAGAACGCAGCGCAACCAGCTTCAGAGTTAAATTATTCCAGGCTTGGCTTCAGAGTGAAATTGTTTGTCCCAGTTCGGTTGCAGTTTTGTCACGAGTTCAGCTGGAGAAGGCACCTGCGTATTCCTTGGACAGCAAAGGTGACTACAAGCAGATACAGGAGCTCATAACCCCAGATATGTCACTGCAAGGGCAAATCACAAAACTGCATCTCATTTATTTTGCGGGGGGGATTCACTGGAGAAAGTCCCGAAGCTGTGATCTTTTTCAAAAATCAACTGGATTTTCTTTGTTTTTTCCTTGAAGATCTTTCACTGTTCATCCAAGAAGCTTCTTCAGTTGGGATAAGGTGGATAAGCCTCTGAAGGAATTGCTGCTTTATTTTTTCCCTTTGAAATCTTTAGAACTGAAGAAGCTTCTTGGACGAGAAGCGAAACATCTTCCAAGGAAAAACAAAGGAAGTCCAGTTGCCTTTTGAAAAAGCACCTTTGGGAAAACTCTGACCTGGATGATGGAGAATCTCCATAATCACTGGAAAAAGCAATGATGTTAAGAAGATTTAGCAGTAAAAGGAAACCAGACTGCCAAAGAACACAGGATACCATCAAAGCTAACAGCCAGAGCATAGAAAAACTCAAAGAAATAGTGCAAAATCAGAAGATGTGGAAAGACTTGGCTTGTAGAATCGCCAAAAGTTGGACATGACTGAATGGATATCATCGTCATCGTTAACTTCAAAGCGAAATTGTTATACTCCAGTTTGGTTGCTGTGGTCAAGGGGATTCTGGGATTTGTAGTTCAGCACCTCTGAAGGTTGGGAAGGATAAATCAGACAACTATTATTTTGGGAAAAAGCTTAGGTTTCATAGTCTATCTTTGGCCGATATTTAAAATTTAGAGAGCCAGTTTGGTGTAGTGGTGAATGTGCTGGACTAGAACTCAGGAAGCTCTGAGTTCTAGTCCTTCCTTAAGCGTGGAAAGCAGCTGGGTGATTTTGGGCCAGTTCAGAGGTGGGTCTCAGAAGGTTCTGACCAGTTCTGGAGAACCGGTAGCGGAAATTTTGAGTAGTTCGGAGAACTGGTAGTAAAAATTCTGACTGGCCCCACCCCCATCTATTCTCTGCCTCCCAAGTCCCAGCTGATCAGGAGGAAATGGGGATTTTGCAGTATTCTTCCCCTGGAGTGGGGAGGGAATGGAGATTTTACAGTATCCTTCCCCTGCCACGCCCACCAAGCCATGCCATGCCCACCAAGCCACACCCACAGATTCGGTAGTAAAATTTTTTGAAACCCATCACTGGGCCAGTTGCTCTCTTCTTGTTGTGCGGTAAACAGGAGAAGGGAGCATTGGGTAAAGCACCTTAAGTACAGGTAGTCCTCGACTTACAACCGTTCATTTACTGACTGTCTGAAGTTTTAACACTGAAAAAAATGTGTTATGTCCATTTTTCACACAACTGTTGCACATCCCCATAGTCACGTGATCAAAATTTGGATCCTTGGCAAGTGGCTCCTTTTCGGTGGTGAAATCCAAATTTTTTTACTACCAGTTCTGTGGGTGTGACTTGGTGGGCATGGCAGGGGAAGGATACTGCAAAATCTCCATTCCCACCCCACTCCAGAGTAAGGATATTGCAAAATCTCCATTCCCACCCCACTCTGGGGCCAGCCAGAGGTGGTATTTGCCGGTTCTCTGAACTGCTCAAAATTTCCACTACTGGTTCTCCAGAATCTGTCAGAACCTGCTGGATTTCACCCCTGCTCCTATTTATGATGGCCCTGGGATCATGTGATCATTTTTTGTGACCTTTTGACAAGCAAAGTCAATGGGGAAGCCGGATTCACTTAACAACCGTATTAACAGCTGCGGTGATTTACTTAACAATGGTGGCAAGCAAGGCTGCAAAATGGGGCAAAACTCCATGAACAGCTGTCTCGCTTACCAACGGAAATTTTGAGCTCAATTGTGGTTGTAACTTGAGGACTACCGTAGTACAAAATTACAAGTGGAATGCAGTTCTGATAAATGAAGAAATATAAGCTAAATAGATTGTCCTCTCTCCTCCATCTGGCAATTTCCACTGATGGATGCATGAATTTTAAGATTGTTTACAACATAGATTAAAAAAAACAAAAAACAAATGAGTGAGGAACAGAGCACCCACGAGAAAAGCTGGTAATGAAGGGTTGCTTATGTAATAAGTTCATTAACAGAAGTCTGTAAGACAGCCAATTTGAGGTAGCGATTAAAGGTATCAAGCCAGACACCAGGAGACTGTGAATTCTAGTACTGCCATAGGCCTGGACATCTGTCGGTGACTTTGGGCCAGTCACTCAGTCCTAGGAAAAAGACAAGGCCAAACCACTTCCTAAAATCTTGCCAAGAAAACTGCATGAATTGGTCCACATCAGGGTTGGACAAATATTGCCTCTTTACAACTTGTGGACTTTGACTCCCACAATTCCTGAGAGTTGGAATCCACAAGCCACAAAGGAGCCATAGTTGCCCACCCCTGGCCCAGGCAGTCATTAGGAATCACGATTGATTTATAGGCACACATAAACATTCACACACACAAGCGCACAAAATAGATGCTGCTGGCTCCCACTGTTAAAGCCCAGTGCGGCTTAGGACCTGGATATCTAGAACAACATTTCTCAAACTTGACAACATGCTGACTGGGGAACTCTGGAAGTTGCAGTCTTCATGTCTTAAATCATGTTGGCTGGGGGATTCTGGGAGCTGAAGTCCACACATCTTAAATTTGCTTAAGACTGAGAAACTGTAATGTAGAAAATTGGCTTCTCCCAGTGGATACTTCCCACCCAATAAGATGAGGAATGCCAAATTCCCTCTGAATCTCTTCTCCTATGGAATGTCATCTTTAGGGAATCCCAGGGGAGGCCCTCTAGAGTCATGTGTTCCACCCACCCATCTTCTTTGGAGCAGCAATCCTTCCATGCTTAAACTGGCTCCCAATTTATTGGATTTTTCAAAAAGCCATCGAGAAAGCTATTCAAGAGAGGGTTCAAAGTAGATAGATGATTGTGTGGGGGACCTCTTGTTATGGATCTGGATGTTGTTACCTGTTTCTTGGGCTGCACTGGGGTGGTTTTAAACTTTGTTTTGTTGCTGATGTTATTTTCACATCTGGTATAATGTAAGCATCATATAAATGGGACTCAGACAGTAAATAAGAAGTCGTAGTGGTGAGAAGTAATGGACTAGGCGCTGGGAGATCGTGACTTCTAATCTTGCTTTGGGCATGGATGTGTAAGGAAGAAAAATTGAGGTCCAGTTCCAAGCTGGGAGAAAGGCGCTGGAACTAAAATGGAGGCTGATTGGGAAGAAGGATTCTGTTTATAGATGAACGGAACCACCAACAGCATTCTGGTCAGCTGGGGCAGCTGACCAGAATGGTTGAATAAGTGGATTGAACTTTATAGGTCTTTATGTGATTCTGAAGTTTGAACTGTTCTAGGGATTGTGCAATGAAGGGGCTTTTATGTCTTTTGCTAAACGGTGGTGGGTTAATCTCATTAAGTCCTAAAATGTCACATCATGTTCTTGGAATTTGGGTGAAGGAGAATATAAATTTTAACCCTATCGCTGGAGGCAAAGGTCTTTGGTTTGTGAATAGGCTTGCCCAGTCTTTCTTAAGAAAGTCTGGGGCTGCTTTCCATCTTTAAGAGCATGTTTCTCCATATTCTGCCTCTTTTACTGTCCCCCAAAATATTTCATTCTCTGGTGGGGGAAGAGAGGAAGGCTTCCAGAGGTGGGTTTCATATATTGTTGTCACTGGTTCCAGAGGTGGGTTTCAGCAGATTCTGACCAGTTCTGGAGAACCGGTAGCGGAAATTTTGGGTAGTTCGGAGAACCGGTAGTAAAAATTCTGACTGGCCCCGCCCCCATCTATTCTCTGTCTCCCAAATCCCAGCTGATCGGGAGGAAATGAGGATTTTGCAGTAACCTTCCCCTGAATTGGTAAAGGAATGGAAATTTTACAGTATCCTTCCCCTGCCATGCCCACCAAGCCATGCCACGCCCACCAAGCCACACCCACAATTTTTTTTTTAGTAAAAAAAATTGAAACCCATCACTGACTGGTTTGCCATGTGTGGGCGCCTGGCTTTCCACGCATGTGCTTTACTCTCTCGCACGCTTTCTGTGCATGTGCCCGGCCTAAAAAACATGCAGTTTGCTACAAACCGGCTGGAGGCTTCCCACAGACGTCAGTTGGAGCCTTGGGCCAATCCCTTTCTCTCAGCCCCTAGGAAGAAAGCAGTGGCAAACTGCTTCTAAACTCCTTGGCAAGAAAAATCCAGGGATTTATTGAAAGGCAAGAAAGCAAGCAAACAAACGAAAGCAGTGGTAATAAAACGCAGGAGGGTTCCCAAATGAAGTTTGACTTTTTATAGATCGCGCGAACAGGGCCCAGCAGTTCTAGAAGAAATCCATGTTTGGAAGCAGCTTCAATGCCAACCTGAAGCTGCCTTCTCTAACATGCTGGCTTCTTTTGCCGAAACGCTGGGGAAGTGGTGCTTCAACTGCAACCAGCACTCCCCCCACCCCTCCCGCGTCAAACTCTCTCGAGTTCTATTTATTGGGCTTGGAAAACCACAGGCAAGGAGGGTGGCTGTGAAAACCTACCGAGTGCAGGTGTTATTTACACGCCCAATTTTCTTGTGGTTGATTGTAGATCGCTATGCGGCCCGTCCGAGGCGATGAGCCATGTTTGAATGGCTTTGGAGTTGTTTTGCTCTTTGCCGTCCTTTAATTTTGCGACCTCCAAGGGGAAGCATTGTTAGGGAAAAACGACGACGTTTTAGATCGAACGGTGAATCGTAACTCGGTGAGAGGGGTGGTTGAACACTGGCATTTCCTCTTCTTTTTGTTTTGATGATGCCGTATTTGCATATTATATGCGGTGGTGGGAATGTTCCTGTGCAATGATGGCGCTAATGTGGGGAAGTCAATTGGCTTTGTCCTATTAAACCAGCCGAGCCCTTCCGCCCACAAACAACTTAACCTGCTTATGAACCTTCAACCTCATTTGCAGGTGCTAGAATGTGGCCCCGTTGTCCCCTCATTAAGGACAATGGCCTTTTAGCAGGTGCAGAGGGCTCTTCTCACACGACAGAGGAACTGACACCATTGATTGCCTGCTGATGTTCACGTCCAGTTAGTGAGTCTTTGCAATCAATCCTTTTGCGGCAAACCTGCCCCAGGTGAACCCTACATTTTTAAGTGGGGAGGTGAAGAGAGAGTCCGATTCTAGCTTAGGCTCTTAGCTTTGTCGATGGTGGATTTTTGTCAAGCTCCAAAACCCAAGAAAGACAGAGTTACCTCTGAGTGGTTCCTTGCCTACGGACAGAAATCTCCGCCAACTAAAGCAATTACAGGCGTAATCCTCGACTTAAACAACAGTTTGTTTAGGGGGGGGGGTTCAAAGTTACAATGGCACTAAAAAAACGTGACTTATGACCATTTTTTGCACTTAACAACCGTTGCAGTATCCCCCGTGGTCACGTGACTTACATTCAGAGGTTCTTCTTCCCCAGCTACGGACCCCAAAGAACGCAGCACACACAAAGTCTGTACAAACCTTAGTTTACTAAATTAAATCAGTCTTTTTCAAACAAAGGCTGTTAATTAACTTTCTTAACAGCCTACAAGAATCCGAAGAGTAAATAATCGTAATCTTACCATGGTTGGCAGAAAGCACAGAAGCAATTTGCAGGAAACTGATAAGAGAACTAAGATCAAGACGCGAAGGAGAGTGAATGAAGTTGTTCCCTGCAAATTGACTCAGTCGTTGTCCTTCCTTAAATAGGCTAAGGGAGTGGCCAATTAGCCCCAAGCCTTACTCTCGAGGAGACCTCCTCCTGAAGAGCTACTCCTTCCTTTTGGCAGCTCTGCGCGCCCGTGCATCGAGAAGAGGCTCCTCCTCTTCTTCCTCTTCACTTATGGCAGCTTCTGGAGGTTCTGAAGGCCCTGGCTGAATCCCTGCCTCTGGCACCACATCTTCTCCAGCCTCCTCATTGTCTGACTCCAGTGTCAGCTGCACAGGCTGCTGGCGCAGCACCACACCAGCCTCCTCGCTGTCGGAATCAGCTACTAGCTGCACAAGCCACTGAAAGGCCACAACAGAGGTCTGACAGACGACTCACATTTATGACCGTTGTAGCATCCCGGAGTTATGTGATTACCTTTTGCGACATTCTGACGAGCAAAGCCAGCAGGAAAACCATTTCACTTAACAACCATGTTACTAATTTAACAGCAGTAGTGGTTCACTGTGGCAAGACAGGTCGTAAAATGGGGCAAAACTCACTTAACACATTTCTCGCTTAGCAATATAAATTTTGGGGTCAATTGTGATCATACGTTGAAGGCTACATGTACTTGCTTCATAAAAGATATAATCTGAGAACTTGATGGTCTTCCTCCCAACCAAACTATCTAAACTTAGCTGTCTCTTGGTCCTCAGGAATGCAGCCCCTCCCACCTTCATACAGGCAGTCCTTGAGTTATAACAGTTTTAAGGGACTGTTTGAAGTTACAACGGCACTGGGAAAAGTGATTTATGACCACTTTTCACACTTACGACCGCTGCAGTACCCCATAGTCACGTGATTAAAAGTCAACTGCCAACTATTTATAAGGCTGCGACCTCCTGAGAAGCATGGTCAACGGAGAAATCAGATTCATTTAACAAGTGTTAGTGACTTTTAATAACGGTGGTGATTCACTTAACAACTGTGGCAAGAAAGGACGTAACATGGGGCACCGTTCATTTAACAACTTTGTGTTACTTAGCGACAGAGGTTTGGGGGCTCGATTGTGGTCGTATATCAAGGACTACAAGTAGACACATTTCATCACAGTAGAATAGAATAGGATAGGATAGGATAGGATAGGATAGGATAGGATAGGATAGGATAGGATAGGATAGGATAGGATAGGATAGCAGAGTTGGAAGGGACCTTGGAGGTCTTCTAGTCCAACCCCCTGCCCAGGCAGCAAACCCTACACCACTTCAGACAAATGGTTATCCAACATCCTCTTAAAAGCTTCCAGTGTTGTTCTGTCAGGAAATTCCTCCTTCGTTCTAGGTTGCTTCTCTCCTTGATTAGTTTTCACCCATTGCTTCTCATCCTACCCTCAGGTGCTTTGGAGAATAGCTTGACTCCCTCTTCTTTGTGGCAGCCCCTGAGATATTGGAACACTGCTATCATGTCTCCTCTAGTCCTTCTTTTCATCAAACTAGACATACCCAGTTCCTGCAAGCGTTCTTCATTTAGCCTCCAGTCCGCTAATCACCTTTGTTGCTCTTCTCTGCACTTTTTCCAGAGTCTCCACATCTTTTTTACATCGTGGCAACCAAAATTCACTTAACAACTTAACAACTTGGCAAGAAAGGTCGTAAAATGGGGGCACCGTTCATTTAACAACTTCGTTTGGCTTAGCAACAGAGCTTTGGGGCTCAATTTGTGGTCGTATCTCAAAGGACAACCAGTAGACCCATTCCATCACAGTAGACACCAGGAAGTATTTCTCCTCTTCTTTCTTATGGGGTCCTTCCTTCGCACCTGTCCCTGCTGGGTGTGCCCCATGAATCCTGGTGGCTTCCATCTAAAGCTTGTTGAGTGCCAGATCTCTTGGCCAAGGACAACAGATGGTCTTAATCCAGGGAAATTTCCAAGGCCCATTAAAGCCGAAGGATTCCTGCCAGGTCTTTATAGGCATGGCATATCCCAGAGACAGCTGTTGAATGGTCTATAGAGCTAGGGATGCTACTGCACTTCGGTGCTGCTGCAGCCAAAATATTGAAAAAGATGTGTTTGGCCTGCCTCATTTTCTCCAACTGGATTCACACATTTTTGATCCTGCCATGCTCGTTGCTCGCCCCCCCCCCAGCCTGCTCTCCCCCCCTCCCACCCCCACGAAAGACCAGGAAGAGCTATAGAACAGCAGGCAGCCTGTGAATCTCTTCCAGTTGTGCCACTGAAAAAGCAGAGGCTTAATTTTGCTTAGACTTAGTTACCGTATTTTTCAGACTATAAGACGCTCCTAAATTTAGAAGAGGAAATCAACAAAAAAAAGTTTTGGCCTCCGCACGCCCCATTTTTGGGCCTTTTTTGGGGCCTTTTCCAGCCTTTTTGCTGCCCGTTTTCTAGGCTTTTTTCAGCCCATTTTCGGGGCTCTTTGGCCCATTTTTGAGGCTTTTTTCAGCCCATTTTCAAGGCTTCTTTTGGTCCATTTATGAGGCTTTCGTTTGGCCCATTTTTGAGGCTTTTTTGCCCATTTTCAAGGCTTTTTTCAGCCAATTTTTGAGGCTTTTTTCGCCCGTTATTGAGGCTTTTTTCAGGCCATTTTTTTTCTGGAAAAAATTGGCCAAAAACGGGCTGATAAAAGCCGCAAAAATGGGCCACAAAAAGGTCTGAAAAAGGCCAAAAAAAAAGACTGAAAAATGGGCATGTGGAGGCAAAAAAAACAGCTGGTGGGTGCGTGGGGCTTCTGCAATATTCGGTCTATAAGACACACAGACATTTTCACCCCCTTTTGGTAGATAAAAAAGTGCCTCTCATAGTCTGAAAAATAGGGTATATATTTTTTTTAAAAAAGGGTCCTCTTCTCTCAATCAGAGCAAATTCCCCAGAAAATCTCAGTCCTGCTGGGTTCGGCTTGTCTGCGTCATATTTGGCCTCACCTGTAAAGTGATTTTTCTCAGGCGTACTGGCTGTGGAATTCTGGGAGTTGAAGTCCGCCCATTTTAAAGTTGCCAAAGTTGAAGATTCCTGCTGTAGGAGATCAGGTGCCAAAAATAGTTTTCAGAAGACATCACTGCAGGTCAAGTGGAAGGACATTTTGGGGCTCTTTGGTGTATCCGAGTTGCCTTCGGAACATAAAATGCACAGTACATCCAAGGAGTGAGTTGCAGGAGAGTGTTGAGTTTGGTGCCAGGGTGTGCCCCGGCAGTGACTATGATGCCAGCTGCCCAAGCAACATTTCCAGTGATGGATGGAGCCGAGGGTCAGAAAAAGAACAGGACCCATTGTTCCCCTTGGAATCAGAACGAGAGCTACAAACAGTGTTGTTCTACTCTTCCTTCTCCTTCAAACATTGTTCTTTTTCGTGCATTGATTGAGATTGTTTTGATGTCTGGTTTGCGGTGACCTGAAGTCTTAGGCCAAGTTCACGAGTTGCAGAGAGCAGAAGAAAGATCAGTAGATCTTTCTGTTTTCTTCAGCCCTGTACTTGTTCATTTACTGCCCGGCATTAAGCCAGCAGATATATAGGGTTGAGAGAAAAAAAATCTAACCCTCCATTCTTGGAAAACTAATCCAGCAGAGAAGCAATCTAGAACTAAGGAGAAATTTCCTAATGGTGAGAACAATTAATCAGTGGAACAGCTTGCCACAAGTAGTTGTAAATGCTCCAACATTGGAAGTTTTCAAGAAGCGATTGGACAACCATTTGCCTGAAATGGTATAGGGCAGGGGTGTCAAACTCAAGGGATGGGGGACGGGGACAGCTTAGATCTGGAAGCAGTGAAGGACTGTCCCACGGTACCTCTGCCACACGCAGTCTCCCCGAGCTCTATTTTTGCTAGCAGAGGACTACAGGAGGCCATAGCGGCCTGAAATGGAGCCTTGACGAGTGATGTTGAGCTGGCCACGTCCATCCCAGCCATGCCCATCCTGGCCACGCCTACCCCATCCCCCAGGTCAAACACAACTCTGATGCGGCCCTCAATGAAATTAAGTTTGACACCCCCGGTGTAGGGTCTCCTGCCTAAGCAGGGGGTTGGACTAGAAGACCTCCAAGGTCCCTTCCAACTCTTGTTATTGTGATATTCTGACTCCGAGGTGAGCCTTGCACACAACCTTCTCTCCATCTTATATCGAAAGCAGGAGGTGGTGGATGTTGTGACAGGCGGAATGTTGGAGGCTTTGAGCTGTGCAGGGTTGGAACTGAGTTTGCGTCTTCTGCCGTTTCTGCTTTTTGTTCTGCGTAGCATAAAACCTCTGATGCCGTTCCTACTTGATACGACCCAAGAGAGAAAGAAAACAAATATTAAATGGCAGATGCCCTTGCCTTGGAGGAACTGTTTACCCATCAGCCTATTCCCCTGCATAAATCCCGACGGAATTCATTGTCTTGGATGACGTTTTAACCGTTGCTTTGCTAAATTACTGGGGTTGTTTTCATATCTGTTGAAAACCGCCAGAATTCCTTTGGGATCACAGCAGTGTACACAACAAATGAATAATTGCTTTATTTTTAATTTTATTTTTTAAAGTTAAAGCCTTTGTAGGCACTTCCCTCTGCTCAGACCAGGTAACTGCCCATTTCTGTGGGATGGTGCTCATTTCTGGGGAGTTTTTTTCAGGCCTATCTTTTGGTCTCATTGAATAAGCCCTACTGCGCAGCAGTGGGTTTCACATTTTGTTGTCACTGGTTCGCCGTGCACGCTCATTTCACACTTGCACCTTCTATGAATGTGCCTGGCCTTATGTGCATGCGCTTTGCTCACACACACTCCTATCCATTCACCCAGCCTCAATCCTCTGCCTAAATAGGACGGCATAGAGCAGTGATGGCTAACCTTTTTCCTGCTGTGTGCCAAAAGCAGGGGGAGTGCGGGGGTTCATTTGCGCACGTGCTCACACCTATAATTCAATGCGCCCTGCCCCCATGCGCAACCTCCCCACGTTCCCACGCTTTTGTCAAGCGATGGCACAGTGGGCCTGGTAAGCCTGTTTTTTTTGCCCTCCCCAGGCTCCAGAGGCTTCTCTGGAGCCTGGGGAGGGTTAAAACGGCCTTCTCCACCCCCAGAGGCCCTCCGGAGACCAGAAACAGCCCGTTTCCCAACTTCCGGTGGGCCTGGAAGGCCCGAAAATGAGGTGGCCAGCATGCACATGCGCGCTGGAGCTGAGCTAGGGCAACGCTCACGTGCCCACAAATATAACTCCGCGTGCCACCTGTGGCTCAAGTGCCGTAGGTTCGCCATCATGGGCATAGAGCCTGGGCGGTCCCACCCACGATCTCCGCTACTGAACCAGTACGAACCGGCTGAATACTACCTCTGCTACTGCATCTTTTGGAGCAAAAGACCTTCTGACAAGCAAAGTCAATGGAGAGAACAGATTCACTTAACAACCCTGTTACTAATTTAAGAATGCAGTGATGGACTTAACAACGGTGGCCAGAAAGGTCGTACAATGGGGCAGAACTCACTTAACCATCTTGCTTAGCAGCGGAAATCTGGGGTTCAGTTGCGGTTGTAAGTCGAGGAATAGCTGCATCTGATGGTGTCACTTCATCTTGCCTGATTGAGGGTGGAGGCCTCGGTTTTCAGAAAACAAAGTACGACGTGAAACTAAAGAAAGATAGAAAAATCAACATTTGAAATGTCTTTTTTTTTTAATTGCACCAATACAGGTAGTCTCAACTTACACCATTTATTTAGTGACTGTTTGAAGTTTGAAGTTGAAAAAAGTGATTTACAATCAATCCTGGCACTTACAAATGTCAGAGCATCTCCATGGTCATCTGATCAAAATTTGGGCCCATGGGAACCAGCCATGTACAGCAGTGGCCAAAATTGTGGAAACCTTTTGGGAAAAGTGTGTTTTTGAGGTTTGATGGCTGATAACACCACTTTTTGCGGAGGGGGAGTTTCAAGATAATCTTATTCCACTGCTGGAATGGCCTGGGAATAGCCCAGTTCTTCCCCCAATTAAAAATCTATGGAGCCGACTAAAGAAACTTCTTAATCAGAAGCGACCCAGCAATAAAACCCAATGAATCATTCAATCTTGGTTTCACATTATAACAGCTGCAGAACTAAAAGGCTTGGTTCACTCCATGGGAAGACGTTGTAAGGCTGTAATTCATGCTAAAGGTTACCCCAACTAAGAATTAATTGACATGGTGATAATTCTTGTATATCTCTTTTTTTTTTTTATGGTGATAATCTTTGTATATCTCATTTTTTCTACGTGTTTCACTTTTCTTCTTTATACTGTAACTGCTATTCTAATAGCAAATCCTTCATAAAAGTTATTGCATTATATTCTTGATTAAATTATCTTTCCATTGATATATAATTTTATGGTACTACTCGGAAAAAAAATGGTGTTATTAGCTAATTTAAAAAAAAAAACTTCTCCCAAAGGTTTTCACAATTTTGGCCACAACTGTAGGTATTTATAAAATCGATTTGCCTCCCACCTCTTAACCTCTTAAAATGGTCATATAATTTGTGACTTGTCTATCTGAATTCTGATAAGCAAAATCAATGAAAGTTAAATGAATCACTTAACAACCATGTGACTCACTTAAGAACTGCAGTGATTCGCTTAACAGCCATGGCAAAAGTTGTAAAACAAGATACCACTTGCTTAACAACTGCCTTGTTTGACAATGGAAATTCTCCCTATTGTGGTCGTAAGTCGAAAATCAGCTGTGACCTTAACATTAGAAAGTGGAGAAGTCAGGATCCCCTGTGATGCAAAAGAATTGAGAAAACTCAAACAGGAACTAGCTGGGTATAAGGCTTGTGTCAGAAAAATCCAATTGGTCCTATGGGTATCTTTCTCTCAATGAATGCAACATTTATGGGGTTCTTAGCATTATTGACATGAAGTTGTAGTCTAAGCTGAGCTTAAACTACATTAACTTGGTCAAGGGTCTGTTTTACTCCATGCTTTGCTCATCATTCATTCTTTCCCCATAAAAGTGAAGAAGAGTTCTTCAAAGTGACATTAATGAAACAAATCGCTTCCTATTCTTCATCGAGTCTGCATATTTTACCATTAAATCAACTAACAGATTAACAGAGTTGGAAGGGACCTTGTAGGTCATCTAGTCCAACCCTTTACCCAAGCAGGAGACCCTACACCATTTCTGACCAATGGCAATCCAGTCTCTTTTTGAAATTATCCGTCCTTACGAATCTTCCCATCGTTTGCTGGTGCTATTTGAGGTTATGCCTGCTGCCCTGAGTTTTTCAAACTTTGCACCTTTAAAGACGGGTGGACTTCAGCTCCCAGAATCCCCCATCCAGCCAGCCATGCAAATACGCAAATTTCCCAACTATGGCTTTGCTGGCTAGGGGAATTCTGGGAATCGAAGTCCACCCATCTTAAAGTTGCAGAACACTGATCTAGAAGATTTTTTTTAATCTTATTGGATCTGATTGGAACCCCGGGGGAACTGGACAAAGGACGGAGAGGTTCCCTTCCTTTCTAGACCTGAGAACAGAATCCAGGCTCCTGAGAGCCAACATTGCTATCTGAAGAACGTGACCCTTGTCAACTCTGGAAGGGAAGAATGCATTAAGCAGCCGGCGGAGGGACTGAGCTGAATAGGGCTCCTGAAAAAGGAGAGGGGTGGGTGGCAGTGCGAGTGTAGGGAAGGATATTTTCAACGCTCAGCTCCTTCTCATTGGTTGGCGTTGAATTATGGCCGTCCGCCAAGGACATTGCTCTGTCCCCTCTTCGTTTGGGCGCACTCCCTCCCAGTGGCAGCCTCGTTTTTTTCCCCATCAATCAGCTCTGGAGATTGCAATAGGGATTGTTGGATTGGGAGAAACCCATGGAGACAGAGCAACAGAGCAGGTGAGTCTTTGTCTTGGTAAAAGGGTTAAGAGCAGGCGTGTTCCTTAGCTTGTCAGGAAGCAGCACCCATGGATACCTTGGAGATGCTTACAGGTTGCCATGGATGGAGAGAAGACGAGGGCTCTTGTTTTTAAATCCCTTCCAACCAGTGGAGGTTCAAATTTTTTTACTACTGGTTCTGTGAGTGTGTGGCGTGGCTTGGTGGGCATGGCAGGGGAACGATACTGTAAAATCTCCATTCCCTCCCCACTCCAGCGGAAGGTTACTGCAAAATCCCCATTTCCTCCCGATTAGTTGGGACTCAGGAGGCAGAGAATAGATGGGGGTGGAGCCAGTCAGAGGTCTTGTCTATAGTGGGACTGGAACTCCCATTCTCCTGGTGATTGGCCCAAAGTCACCCAATTAGCTTTTTTGTCTAAGGTGGGACTGGAACTCGCAGTCTCCTGGTGATTGGCCCAAAGTCACCCAATTAGCTTTCTCATCAAAGGTGGGACTGGAACTCCCAGTCTCCTGGTGATTGGTCCAAAGTCACCCAATTAGCTTTCTTGTCTAAGGTGGGACTGGAACTCGCAGCCTTCTGATGATTGGCCCAAAGTCACCCAATTAGCTTTCTCATCTAAGGTGGGACTGGAACTCCCAGTCTCCTGGTGATTGGCCCAAAGTCACCCAATTAGCTTTCTCGTCTAAGGTGGGACTGGAACTTCCAGTCTCCTGGTGATTGGTCCAAAGTCACCCAATTAGCTTTCTCATCTAAGGTGGGACTGGAACTCCCAGTCTCCTTGTGTTTGGCCCAAAGTAACCCAATTAGCTTTCTCGTCTAAAGTGGGACTGGAACTCCCAGTCTCCTGGTTTTTAGCCTGACGCCTTAACCATTAGATTAAATTGGTTTACCAAGAATAAAAATAAACATCCCCTAGAATGGCTTATGGTTTAATGAAAATTCACAGCACTCCTTTCCTCAGACTAACGCTCTAAACATTCACAACCCAAAAAGGAAAATAAGATGAGGAGAACAAAGGGGGGTGGGGGGAAGGGACCTGCTTTTGGGAAAAATAAAAAAAATTGCAGTCTGTCAAAATTGTGTTAAACCTATTCAGGATGAATAAACAAACTTTTTTTTTTTTTTAAAAAAAACAGAGTTCGCATTGATAGGGTTGTTGTTCTTTTTCCTTCTTCAGTTTTTGGCAAGGAAAAGGGGAGGCATTATTTGAACCGAATTTCTGTGAAAAGAAGCTGTGTTGATTGGTATCTTGCTCACTCTTAGATATAAATGAAGAAGAAATAAACAAAGGTATCTATCTGTGCGACTGATGAATCATTTGTGTGGCACTGATGGACTTCTGTGCCTCTTGCTTCAAGAGGAGCAGAAAATTTCTGTTGTTGAACATGCTGTAAAAGGGAGGCTTTACCTTCATTGAGAAATAGCATTTTTAAAAGCATCTTCGATTTAAAACAGCTGGTTTAGCAACTGTTCAAAGTTACGACGGCGCTGAAAAAAAGCGACGTGTGTTTTTCACACTTACGACCGTTGCAGGATCGCCACAGTCACGTGATCGAAATTTAGACCTTTCGCAACTGACTCATGACGGTTGCAGTATCCCGGTGTGTGTGTGTGTGTGTCACGTGATCCCTTTTTGTGACCTTCTGACAAGCAAAATCAATGGGGAAGCCCAATTCACTTAACAACCGTGTGACTGACGTAACAACTGCCGTGATTCACTTAACAACGGTGGCAAGAAAGGTTGCAAAACGGAGCAAAATTCGTTTTCGTCTCGCGTAGCAATAGAAAATTAGGGGCTCAGATTGCATTCGTAAATCAAGGACTATCTGTATTCTCATCTTTATGCGTGGAAACAAAAAATAAATAAATAAGTGAACCCTGCAGCATTTGATGGAAAAAGCGCCATGAAATCTGCATGCTTTCCCGCCTTCTGCCCTTCTCTCCTATCAAATCCATCCCTGCTGTTTTTAATTTCTGTCTCCGCTTTTTCCGATTTATTCTCCCGTCATGCTATTAAGTGGACAAAAGGCCAGTCTATTTCCCACATGCCTAAGTTGGGTTATCTTGTGGCTTGACATTTGGTTGGCCAAGGATGGCGACCTCGGGGGAGGGGGGTGCCCGGCGGAATGAAAGAATATTCCTTTTTATTTTTATTATTTTTTTTTTGAACAAGGACATTTCCGCCTCGTTGCTCGGAAGGCCGTTCTTTTCTCTCTTCAGGAGGTCCGGCAAGTTAGCCGCATTGAACGCAGCCGCAGGCGAGCGTTCTCCGCTGGCGTAGCTCAGCCAGAACCGTCGTGAATGAATTGTTGCCCTGCTGTTGCGGTATGGAGCGTGCGTTGATCAAGACCGCTTAAAATCAGCCTGAGAAATTTGACAGATTTATTAGTTCAGGTAATGGAGCTGTATTTGCCGGATGCGTTTGCCTTGCAGTGAGGTTCATGCCGCAAGAACTCAGCACTCCAGATGTTTCCTGGAGGGAGTTTGACAGTCCGGCTAAGAAAATCATCCCTCTGCTCCCGCGTGGGCTTATTCCAAAGGCAGAGATAATGTAGACATATTACTTGAATAGAGCCACTCGCCTCCCCTACCAGCCCCCTACGCTTCGGTCTCCTTTTTTTTTTTTTTTTCCTGACACAACAGATTAGCGTATTTCTTCGAGAGGCGCAATCCTTTGGACGTTTTTCTCTTCTGAAGTTCCCTTAAAAATGGATGTGCGCGTCTTTACCCGAGCTGGCCCCGAGCGCTCGGGGACAGATCAGAGGGGAAATGGTACTCATGAATAATGATTTCTTGCTTCTCTTCTGGGTCTTGTTATTTGGGGCAAAGTTGCTTGGAAAAAAAAGAAGGGACTCCGCAGAGGAGGCCTCAGATCAAACCTATTAGTCACTGGCTGGCATTCTGCAAAGTTGGTTGGTCCAGATTGGGCAACCAGACTCTGGGCATCATTGTCCGAAACTGATGCCCAGTTTTGTGAGAAGTCAAAAGAGAGTTGAGTCTTGGTGGTCCTGGTCTTTGGTCTGGATTTGTTGCCATCCCTTCCAGTTGGCTGGCTGGGAATTCTGGGAGTTGAAGTCCGCCAGGCTTAAAGTTGCCAAGGTTGGAGACCCCTGCTCTAGAAGATCCTTTGCGGCAGCCGGGTTAATTCCTTTGTCTCTGGCATGGTGCCCTGTTGAATGGATCGGCATTTTCTAGTCTTAACTTTTAGCAAGAAGCATATGGTGGGAATGTCTCCCCAGGAATTCCAGGCAGGCTGTGAACGTTGGACATTGGAAGGAGGTGATGGAGACAACGATTGGGAGAGGAAGAGGATGCTTTACACTAGAGTAGAACCTCCGCATTGCTTCTCTTCAAAGAGATTCATGTCTATGGAGATTCTCATTCATCCAGGTCATGGTTGTCCCAAAAGTACTTTTTTCAAGAGGCAACTGGACTTTCTCTTTTTTTTTTTCTTTTGAAGATGTTTTGCTTCTCATCCAAGAAGCTTCTTCAGCTCTGACTGGATGGCGGGGAATGGAAGGTTTTATATTCTTTGCAGACAGCTGGACATTTGCATCCTTTTATAGGGCTGTTGAAGCACTTGATAGATCTTCTAAGTCCACTTCAGGGACCCTCCAAAAGGATGCAAATGTCCAGCTGTCTGAAAGGAATATAAATCCTTCCATTCTCCACCATCCAGTCGGAGCTGAAGAAGCTTCTTGGATGAGAAGCAAAACATCTTCAAAACAAAAAACTCAGAAAGTCCACAGAGATACCTTTCACCTCTTCCTTCCATTCTTCCACCCACCCACCACCCTTTAATTCTCTCTTTTTGTTTCATTTATTTATTAAAAGATAACGGTGCCTTTTTCTCAGGGATGTTCAACAGAGCTTTACCTTTCTACAAATCTCTTTTAGGCAAGTGGGTTTATGTCCAAATACAGGTAGTTATCGACTTATAGCTATTTGTTTAGCCACTGTTCAAAGTTATGATGGTGCTTAGGAGGGTCCTCACACTTACGTATCCCCCCCCCATGGTTATGTGGTTAAAATTTGGGCACTTGGCAACTGGTAAATATTTATTATGATTGTAAGCAGGGAGTAGAAATTAAGGCCTGGGAAGCAACAGGAACATAAGAAGATGGTGAAAAGCGGGGTTTTTTTTCATAGCCCCAGAAACTAGATCCAGAAATAACAAATGTAAGTTTGCAGCGACCTGAATTTCCTTCAAATCGCAGAAAAAAAACTTCCTGGCACTGAGAATCTCATTCAAAGCGGAATAGTCTTAGCTCCTCTATCTCTGGCAGCCTCTTCTCACAGAGGGTTTAATTGGTTTTCCTACACGTTGCAAAGGATTGGTTTAGATAATCTTGGGATCCCTTCCAACTCTATAATTCTGTGAAAAATCAAAGGAATTGGGGATGCTGCTCAGACTTGAGAAGAGAAGATCCCGGGGGGAATATGGTAATGAAACCTTATAAAAAGATGTCAGATTAAAAGAAAAAGGTAAGATCTGTGCCGTATCATTTCAAAGCGTGGCCTATAACACAACGGTCCCCAACCTTTCCAGCTTGGCGTCCTGGTCCGGTGTGTGTGTGAGTGTGTTTGAGAGAGAGGGAGAGTATGAGTGGCAGTCGCACACTCGTGCGAACCTTCATTCGAGCGAGCGAATGGAGTGCCTCCCGTGCTTGTCCACCACTCTTGCAAGTGGAGCTTCATGCGTGTGTTCTTGCCCATTTCTCTCGCGGCCCAGTTTCAAACAGGCCATGGCCCAGGAATGGGTCCCAGTCAGGGGTGAAATGCTCCTGGTTCGGACCGGATCACCCGATCCGGTAGCGATGCCGGTGGGTGGCTCGTAGAACCGGTAGCAAAAATCCCTACGTGCCCCCCCCCCCATGTCCAGCTGAGCCCCACGATCATCAGAGGCTTTTTTTTTAACTTTTAAAAGCATTTTTTCTACAACTTCTTCTGCCGAAAAAATGCTTTTAAAAGTTAAAAAAAAAAGCCTCTGATGATGGCGCGCCTTAGCTGGGATCTCAGAGGCTTTTCAAAGCATTTTTTAAACCACCTCTTCCGCTGAAGAGGTAGCAGAAAAAAATGCTTTAAAAGCCTCTCTGACAATCCCAGCTGAGTTGCCTGATCGTCAGAGAGACTTTTCAAAGCATTTTTTAAAAAACAATCAGGCAACTCAGCTGGGATCATCAGACAGACTTTTAAAACATTCTTTTCTGCAACCTCTTCAGTGGAAAAAGGGTTTAAAAATGCTTTGAAAAGGTTCTGACGATCCCAGCTGTGTTCCTGATCAGCAGAGGCTTTTCAAAGCATTTTTTTGCATTTGCAAAAATGCATTTTTTGCATTTGCAGAAAAAATGCTTTGAAAAGTTAAAAAAAAAAAGTTGGCCACGCCCACCCAGTCACATTACCTCTACCACCACCAAGCCACGCCCACAGAACTGGTAGTAACAAATTTTACATTTCACCTCTGAAATGGTCCCCTCATAGTTGGGGACCCCTGCTATAACATACAGATAGTCCTTGATTTATGATTAGACTTGGGACCAGAATTTTTGTTGTTAAGCTAAGTGGTTGTTTAATGAGTATAATCTTTTTAACAAGCTGTGGTTGTTAAATCACTAAACCTCACCCAAGATAGTACAGGTAGTCCTTGACTTACGACCACGGTTGAGTCCAAAATTTGTGTTGCCAAGTGAGACATTTGTTGAGTGAGTTTTGCCCCCATTTTACGAACCTTTCTTGTCACAATTGTTAAGTGAATCCCGCTTTCCCTCTGCTTATCGGAAGGCCGCCAAAAGTGATCACATGACTCCGGTTGTAAGTAGGAGTCAGTTGCTAAGCACTTGAATTTTGATCACGTGAACATGAGGATGCTGCAGCGGTTGGAGGTGTGAAAAACAGTGTGAATAAGTCACTTTTGTTTTCCCCAGTGCCGTTGTAACTTTTAATGGTCACTAAATGAACTGTCGTAAGTCAAGAACTACCTGTAGTTTGCTGGCAAGGAGTGCATCGTCCACCTGCTGCCCATCTGCAGGGTGGAGAGGTGGGAGAGCAGCGTGGGTACCACCACCATGTGGTATCCTGGAATTGCTGGAGACAACGACAAAAATTTACACCCTCATAATCTGGGCTATGGTTAGTGTGGTGCAGTAGCCTAGAGGTGGAGCTCTCATCTCACAATTGGGAGGTTGTGAGTTCGATCCTAGGTAGAGGAAGATATTTCTCTCTCTGGGCACAATGAGAATATATCTGCTGAACAAAACTCTGCATTGGCGACAGGAAAGGCATCTGGCCATTAAATGCTTTGCTATGTTCTGCCCCAGCTCTGGATTCCCGAGGATATTGACACACACCAACGATCCTTATCAAATTTATTAAGTAGCAAGAATAAACCAAAGTCCGACAAAGGTTGGCAACCAGCCCAGAAAACAAGATACGATTTTTCCAAAAATGCTCTGATGATAATTACAGGTTGTTTCCAGCAAGAAACTTACTAATGGCCTGTGACTTAAATAGGCTAAGGGAGTGGCCAATTATCCTCAAGCCTTACTCTGGAGGAGACCTCCTCCTCCTGAGTAGCCACTCCTGTCTTTTGGCAGCCCTGTGTGCTTGAGCATTGAGAAGACGCTCCTCCACTTCGCTCTCTCCACTTGAAGGAGCCTCTGCAGGTTCTGAGGGCCCTGGCTGAGTCTCTGCCTCTGGCACCACATCCTCTTCAGCCTCCTCGCTGTCCGATATGAGCGCCGGCTGCGCCGGCTGCTGGCATGACACCACACCAGCCTCCTCGTCATTAGGATCAGCCACAATCCGTGCAGGCCGCTGGCAGGCCACAACATGCTAGCTCCATGCAGTTGCCCGGACTCCACCCCATAAGGGATTACAGGGTCATTAAATGATGATGATGATAATCTGGGCTATGGTTGAAGAGAGACACAGACCTTTTCTGGAGAGATTTCCTGTCCATGTTTGCCTGTGTGCTCTTTTGTCCTTGCACCTGTGAGATGTTTGTGAGGCTTTTGTTCACATCTCTGTATTGCTCTGAGACCTCCCTGAACACAAAAACAACATTCACAAAGTGGAGGTGGCAAGGCCAGAATCGGAATGGGGTGCCCTTCAGGTGTCTTGGACCAGCATTGATTGTTGTCTTCGGGTGTACCCAGATGGTGATGGGTACTACGGATGCTTTTTAGACTTTTAATTCTGTGGTTGAACGGCGCGGCGATGTGATACAGGGTGAAACGAGGGAGGAATAATCGACAACCGTGTAATCATTTTAAAGTGAGGAACTTTGCCACTCGGATGCATAATTTATGCATAACCTGGAAAAAAAAAAGTCCTTCTGAATGACAAGAGGGGATTGTCTTCAGGCAGACATTTTTGTGTGTAGTTTTGAGATGCCGGATAAACACTTTTGGTGGGGCCACTTTCATATGGCCGGATGGCCCCCGATCTCCGCATCTTCCGCGCCGACCTAAAGACATGGCTCTTTCAGCAACTTAAAGCAATGCCGCTTTACAGTGTTTTACAGCCCTCTCTAAGTGGTTTAAAGAGTCAGCCTGTTGCCCCCAACAAACTGGGTCCTCATCTTACCCACCTCGGAAGGATGGAAGGCTTAGTCAGCCTTGAGCCTGGTGAGATTTGAACTGCCAAATTGCAGGCAGCTGGCAGTCAGCAGAAGTAGCCTGCACTACTGCACTCTAACTACTGCGCCACTGCGTTGCATAGGGTAGCATTGCGTAAAGTAGAGTAGAACACAGAACAGAACAATAAAATAGAAATTAGAGTAGTGTAGTGTAGTGTAGTGTAGTGTAGAGTAGAGTAGAGTAGAGTAGAGTAGAGTAGAGTAGAATAGAATAGAATAGAATAGAATAGAATAGAATAGAATAGAATAGAATAGAATAGAATAGAATAGATCAGCTCTTCTACTATTCTATTCCTTTTTAATTAACACAAACCCTCTCCCCATTTCAAAATGCCCGGAGTGGAAAGCGATGCAGTGAAGGCTGCGGCTAAGTCACAAGTTTAAAGCTCAGTTTATGTCGTGCTTGTCTTGTGCAGGGTTGTGTACAGTGCCTCTTGGCGTTTAGCATGGATAATAGCGGCGAACCTTGGAATCGCGCTAAGCCTATTAGCAGGGAGGTTTCCACTACTTAGCATTTATTTAACATGGCTGAAGCATGCTGTGGGAAGAACACGGCGCTAACACTGACCTGGGGCCCTTTTGTCTCTATGTTGTTTATAAAAAGGGTTTTAATATTTTGCATGTTGTCCTACAGGCAGGGGAAAAGGGGGGGTTGTTAAGAGGTATAAATAAATACCTGTATGGCACCCGTCAGGACTGGGTTCACCGAAGCGCTGTGTATTTTCCTAGGATTGCACGCAGTCCCTGAAATGCCTACACGAGGCCATGCAACCTGCTATTTTATTTTATTTTTTTATGCCTTGTAATCCACACACCCGGGATGAGGCTGTTCCTATAAGGAATTCTCCAGCAACACCTGTCATGCCCTTCTCTTTTCACATTTTTACTTTACCGGGTTTTTTTGTGTTACTCCGATGTCTTCTTGTTTACGCCTCTGTGGAATAATAGCTAACTTGTGAGGATGGGAAGGACGATTAGTTAAGCTTCAAAGGACGAGAGGGAGATCGCCCGGATTTCCCTCCAGCTCTTAGCTGCTCGGCAAAGCTCTCCACCCGCTGACCACTGACCATTATCGTTCAGATTATAGTCTGCATAAACCAGTTAGGCAGATGAATAGTTCTAGATGGCCTCACATAAAACAAGCCAAAATTATAATAAGGGATCCTTGATGCTCTCTGAGCTTGGTTTGCTTTCCTGCAAATTTTTCATTATCCAGACTCGGTAACATTATCAGTGCTAATCACAGCACTAGCATCAAGGAGCCCTCGGCATAACCCTGAGCTATAAATACTCTCCTTTATTGGGACAAAATTATAATAAACACACACTCACTCACACACACTCACACTCAAACAAACCTCAATAGTGAGGCTAGACCCATGATGGCGAACTTATGGCATGCGTGCCCAAAGTGGCATGCGAAGCCGTGTTGCCCGGAACGCACAGCCTTGCCTGTTTGTCTTCCGAGTTTCTGGCACATGTGCGCGTGTTATGATCAGCTGTCCTTTGTGTGCACGGCAGTGCTGAAAAGCAGTGAGCACATGTGCGCCAGCCAGCTGATTGTGGGTGCGCATGCGTGCCAGAACCTGGAAGTTTGGCTTTTCCAGAGCGCGATCCATTCGCATGCGTGGCAGTGCCGAAAACTGGCCTGCACATGCTCGCTCGCTGGCCAGCTGATTGTCAGGTGTGCATGAACCCAGAAATTCGGCTTTTCTAGAGCACGGCCCCAAAGAGCGTGTGCGTGCATGCGTGACCTTTCCACGGGACCTTTTCAACACTCGGTGCCGAAAAGGTTCGCCATCACTGGGCTAGGCCAATCATATTTGGGCAAAATGACGATTACTGGATAAACACTAGGTAATAGCAAAGAACTCTTGCTCTCTCTTGCCATCTAATGGTCAGGGGGAGTTTTGCAACCCAGGTATGGCAGCCAAAGTTGGGGAGCAGCATGGTTTTCTTGACTCATTTTCTGACCTCTGGGGTTTGCTTGGAGAACACTCTTGAAGTGGCAGTAAGTCATTTCTTAGGGATGTAGCTTGCTCATCCTTATTTTGAGTTGGTTCTCACCGACATGGAATTTCCAAAGCTACCTTGAAGTCCATCAACTTTGCAAGAAGCTGGTTTTGATAAGGATAGGTCCACCCAGTAAACAGACTTCCTTGATGATGACCAGGTGTCCTTTCTCCAGGAAATAAGGCTGGTAACCCCTTCTCTCTTTTTCTCCATCCTAGCTAGAGCTCAGGAGGTCCAAGCCGAGAATGTGACGGTAGCAGAAGGCGGACAGGCTGAGATCAATTGCAAACTGCACCAATATGATGGCTCCATCGTGGTGATCCAGAATCCATCTCGGCAGACGCTCTTCTTCAACGGCACACGAGGTAACCTTGTTTCTAAGGCTTCAAGGTGTCAAATAGTGGGCTGGAGATAGGATCTCCATTTGAGCTAAAGAGCCACAAAGCATGTGGAAGTTGGGTCATCTACTTCCTTGATGTTCCTTTGTCTTGATGTCCAGGACCAGAGACCAGGAATGTTCAGAACCATGACTGTGACTTGTTGTGACCTGGGAGATGAAGATGATCCTTATTTGTTTTATTGGCCCATAACTGACGCTTTTCCCTTCTGCTCCTTACAGCCTTGAAGGATGAACGTTTCCAGTTGGTGGAGTTCACCCAAAAACAAGTCCGCATTGTGCTCTCCAACGCCCGTCTGGAAGATGAAGGTGGATACTATTGCCAGCTGTACACAGAAGACACTCATCATCAGATTGCCATCCTTACAGTCCTGGGTAGGCGTCACCCTGCTAAGCAACTGGCTGGCTAGGGAATTCTGGGAGTTGAAGTCCAATAAATCTTAAAGTTGCCAAGGTTGGACACCCATAGTTTAGTCTTTTAAGCTGAATACCCCTCCCCCCACATACACTCACCACCACTCACCACCAAAATGGGGCTGCTCCAGATTAAAAGCAGCAGTCTGCTGGTATCATCCCTTGAGTTTACAATACTCAATTGCTTGATAATGTGCATGGGGGAACCATTTGTCTCCCCCAATGAGTTAGAAGGCCTGTTCAGTGTGTATGTGTTGCTCTGATTTCATACCCTGCAATCTGGCAAAGGGGTTTTCACCCATTTCCTAAAACTCATCTCTCTAATGTTCACCCTTCTAAGCAGTGGTGGGATTCAACCGGTGTAAGAACTGGTTTGCTGAGCGCGCGCTTTGCTCACACATGCTTGCTTCACTTGTAAGTGCTCCAAACACACGCTTTGTACACACACACAGTGCTTTTGAAAACAGCTATAAAACTTACCTTCAATAATAATAATAATAATAATAATAATAATAATAATAATAATAATTTTATTGTCATTGTACGTGTATACATAGTATACCTATACAACAAAATTCACTTAACACCCAAAGTCCAGGTCCAACACACATAACAATCCCCAATCACACTCCCACCCACCACAGTTCCCCACCCCTAAACCACCCAAACATCCACACAACAGACCAAGTAATGCTGTCCAACAGCTCACTGATGGTGGCCCTTTAGTTCATGGTTGAGTGCAATTATAGCTCTGGGATAAAAACTATTCAGAAAACGTGTGGCCTGAGTTTTAATTGTTCTGTATCTTCTGCCTGAAGGCAACAGTCCAAAAAGATTGTAAGCAGGATGGGGAAGAGTCTCTGAGAATGTTATGCAACTTTCTCGAACAGCGAGATTCGAAGATGTCGTCCAGGGCTGGTAGCTGGAGTCCGATGATATTCTGGACAGTTTTAATGATTCTCTGTAGAGCTTTTTTGTCCGCTGCAGAGCTGCTCCCATACCATGCAAGAATGCCATATGTCAGGACACTCTCACTGGTGCTGCGATAGTAGGAGAGAAGTAGATGCTGAGATAGATTTATCTTCCTGAGCATTCTCAGGAAGTACAGCTTTCTACTGCAGCCCCAGTGAGTAAAACAGCTGAGGCAAGGCAATCCACTCTGCCGCGCCTATCAGCTGGGCTTCAAACAAAGGAAACATAGGTCAGAATAGCACAGAAGCGGGCGGGCGGGCCCAGCTGATCATCGGAGTGAACCAGTTCATTCTCAGCTGATCCTCGGAGCTACCGGTTCACCCGAACTGGTCCGAACCAGCTGAATCTCACCCCTGCCTCTATGTCTGACTGCAGCTGACCCAAAGGCGGGAAAAAAATCAGGTATGTTTTGAAGCTGCCGGTGCAAAGGACATTCTGGCAATACGATTGTCTAGACGGGCTTCAACGGCTGTCCACAATTTCAGACCTGTCTGCTTTATTCCCCCTCAGGAGAGCTCAGAGATTGAACCTAAGATCTTTAGCGTGCTGAACATGTGCTTTGATGCTGAGCTGTAGCCTTTCTGAAAGTCATACTTTCGAGACTCTACCTAACCTGCCAGACAAAAGACTATTAGAAGACATGATCGTTTCTCAAGGTCAGCCTTTGGCAGTAGGGGAGCAGATAATCTTCAGAGAGTGAGAGTGAGAGAGAGGAGATTTGGATTCGTCCTTAGGAGAACATCAGTGGAAGCATTGATGCAAATGAAACAAAAGCTATACCTCCTTTAAAAAAAATATATCTTATTTTGCAAGCAAGAAATGTTGGAAGGAACAAATAGAGGTCAAGGGATTTAGCAAACCCTTGTAATCTTCAGAAATTCATGCCCATCCCTTGGGTCTCTCTTTGTTTTTCTTCTTTGCTTCATTTTAGAAGGCTAAGTCCTTGTTTTCCTTCCTAAAATGACCTTCTCCGAATTGAGAAGCTTGGGTGAAGACATCTCCTCCCAACTATCACTAACCGTTGAAATATTAATTAAGACAGTTGCCACATTGGAGGCGGTTCAGGTACTGAGGTGAAGGATTCAGCCATGGGATGTGAGATGAAGGAGGGGATGACTAATTATCTGCCTGGTTTTTCTTCTTCCAGTTCCCCCGGACAGTCCTTTAGTGGAGGTAAAGGAACAGGCGGTAGAAGGAGGAGAAGTTGAACTTACCTGCAGTGTTCCCAGGTCACGTCCTGCGGCCACTCTGCGCTGGTACCGAGATCGGAAAGAGATAAAAGGTGTCATTCCAAATGCTGAATTGGGCCCCTGTGGAATATATTTCCTGGGAAGTGGGATCCAGGCACCACTTCTGTTGGCGTTTAGGCCAAAGTCAACCTATTCTTCCACTTGACATCCTCCAGATAGATGCCTTGAGTGGTGAGAGGATACGTCTGCCTTACATGTCTATGGAGATTCTCTGTCATCCAGGTCATAGTTGTCTCAAAAGTGCTTAAAAGGTAACTGGACTGTAGTTTCGCTTCTCATCCAAGGAGCTCCATCCATGATGAAGCTTCTTGGATGAGAAGTGGAACTCCTCCTTCTTCCCCCCTCCTTCTTTTTCTTCTTCTTATTCCTCCTCCTCCTCCTCCTCTTCCTCTTCTTCTTCCTTCTCCTCCTCCTCCTCCTCCTCCTCCTCTTCTTCTCCTCCTCCTCTTCTTCCTCCTCCTCCTTCTTCCTCCTCCTCTTCTTCTTCCTTCTTTTCCTCCTCCTCTTCTTCTTTCTTCTTCTTCTTCCTCCTCCTCCTCTTCTTCCTTCTCCTCCTCTTCCTCTCCTCCTCTTCGCCCTCCTCCTAAAAAACAATCCAGGTGACTTTTCTTTTTTTTAATAAAAAAAGCACTTTGGAGTTCCCGCCTGGCAATTTCGGATGGACAACAACTATTTCTCCAATAAAGAAACAGGGTTTTTTTCCCCCCCAAGCCTAGGGCATCAAAGTTGTGGTCTCTTCAAACTCTTCTTAGTTAGGCTAGTGATTTCGGTTGATGCTGCTTGGCCGTTGTGTATGTTAATTTTTGTAACATTTTAAATTGTTTTTATTTTCAGTCCAACCAGAGTCAGTTGTTGACATTATCCATATAATACAGAGGTGTCCAACTCAAGGCCCACGGGCCACATCCGGGCTGTGATGTGATTGGATCCGGCCTGTGGGGCCATCCTGGGAAATGTAAGGGGCTGACCTGTGCTGCTTAGGCCTGGTCTATACCCAGTGTGAAGTGGCAACATCAGGCGAGCGTGGCTTCGGCCTGGCCTACCTAATGTGAAGAGGAAACATGCCAGCAGTTTGGGGAGTGGTGTCAAGCTGGTCATACCCACCCAGTCGGCCACACCCACTCAGTCATACCACCCACCCCCAAGTCAACCACAGCCCTGATGCAGCCCTCACTGAAATTGGGTTTTTTTTTTTGTTTTTTGTTTTAATTAGATTTATATGCCGCCCTTCTCCGGAGACTCAGGGCGGCTTACAATGCGTTAAGCAATAGCCTTCATACTTTTGTATATTTATATTTTTATACAAAGTCAGCTTATTGCCCCCACAAACTGGGTCCTCAATTTACCCACCTTAGAAAGGATGGAAGGCTGAGTCGACCTTGAGCCTGGCTAGGATTGAACTCAGAGAAATTACAGGCAGCTGGTGTTAATTGCTGCCTTTAGTAGGAGGCATTAGCCCTCTACGCTACACAAGCTCTATTTGACACCCCTGATATAAATACCCTGTTTCCCCGAAAATAAGACCTCCGCAGATAATAAACTCAATCCAGTTTTTGAGTGCATGCGCTAAAATAAGCTCCCCCTCCTGGAAAATAAGCCCTCCCTGAAAATATTTAAATGCGCAGCTGGTCCTCGCCATTTTCCTCTGGTTATGGTTAGGGAGACAGAGCTGGAAATCAGGTAAGATGGCAAGAGGATCTCCATCTTGCTTCATGCGCCCCAAAATAATAAGACCTCCTCGAAAATAAGGCCAACCACTTATTTCAAGATTCAAAAAAAAAATAAGACAGGGTCTTATTTTTGGGGAAACATGGTACATATCTGGGAGTTGAAGTGCACAGATCTTAAAAGTTGCCAAGGTCAGACACCCTTGATTTAAACGGGAGTTGTTAACTGCTCGCTGGGGTTATCTGATGGATGTAGATAACCCTACATTTGTGTGTATTTCAGGAACAAGCAGCAAGCAAGAAAATGGGAAAGTATTCAGCATCACCAGCATGGTGCGTTTCCGGGTGGATCGCAAGGACCACAGCAGCATTGTGACGTGCGAAGCCATCCACCCCGCGCTGCGTGGTCAGCGGAAGCAGACGCAGTACGTGCTAGATGTACAGTGTAAGTGACCGCTGGAGCTCCCTAGGGAGGGAGGGGGGGCAGGAGAGGTAGAAAGATTTTGTAAGCCGGGGTCAGTTCAGCGAAATCGAGAAATGGAGCCATGTTGCATTTTGCATCCTGGTTGCCCTTTTTTCCTCCCCTTATTGGAATGAAGGAGGCAACAATTATGAACCCTCAGTGGCTTATTGGTCAGAGGAAAAAATTAAGCAAGGATCTGACCTAACAGACAGGCTGTTAAAAAGTCTAAAGTACTTTCAGGCTTGCAAAATTCTATTAAAGTAGAATTAGTTAATCTAGTCAATTAATCAGTTAGAACAATTAATCAGTGGAACAACTTGCCTGCAGAAGTTGTGAATGCTCCAACACTGGAAATTTTTAAGAAGATATTGGATAACCATTTTTCTGAAGTGCTGTAGGGTTTCCTGTCTAAGCAGGGGGTTGGACTAGAAGACCTCCAAGGTGCCTTCCAACCATTCTACTCTACTCTACTCTACTCTACTCTACTCTACTCTACTCTACTCTACTCTACTCTACTCTACTCTTCTATTCGTGTTTCCTGTTTGGTTTATCTATGGGGGGCTGACAAATACCCCAAAGTGATGGACAGATATTCCAACAATATTTCATTCTGACCACTATTTGTCCTTTACTTCAGCCCCACCAACTAATTGGCATGGGGTCCAGGAAGATGATTCCTAAGGAAAAACACTTTTAATAGGGTCACCTGTTTACCTGATTAGATTCTGTACAATTCCAGATTCTTGTACCCACTTCATTCTTTAAGTCTTTCCCATGAATTGCGTATTTCCCCCCTCCCCCCCACTCACATATCGATATTAATTCTTGGCTTATTATTTTAAAATATTTTATTTAGCTGCTCCGCTTTGGGAGCTGTGCTTGAAAACAGCTTCTACTACGTTACACACTCATTTTGAATTTTTTTTTTATTCTGCTTTTTTCTGCCTACTAGCAGGTTTCCAAGGTTGTTGACAATAAATAAAGTGTAGGGTTTTTTTAAAAGGCATTAATGATGGATGAAGTTGCTGAGGGGGATAGTGATGTAAAACGTTCACACTTCTGGCTATAGAAGTTACTGGTTTACAAATCCAGCATGTAAAGAAAGCAAATATATATGTGTGTGTGTGTGTGTGTGTGTGTGTGTGTGTGTGTGTGTAGGTCTTTGGTTATTCGGGTCTTCTCCTGCGTAAAATTGGAAGTGTCTTGGCGACGTTTCGACAAAGTCTCATTTGTCATCTTCAGGCTAGTGTTCTCGGCTTCGTGAAACGTCGCCAAGACAGTTCCAATTTTACGCGGGAGAAGACCCGAATAACCAAAGACCTACATACAAACACCCGTGAAAACCTCAGAAAACATATATATATATATATAGATTGCTCCTGGAAGCATGAAGCCGAGAACACCAGCCTGAAGATGACGAATGAGACTTTGTCGAAACGTCGCCAAGACACTTCCAATTTTACGCGGGAGAAGACCTGAATAACCAAAGACCTACATACAAACACCCGCGAAAACCTCAGAAAACATATATATATATAGCTAGATTGCTCCTGGAAGCACAAAGCCGAGAACACCAGCCTGAAGATGACGAATGAGACTTCGTCGAAACGTCGCCAAGACACTTCCAATTTTACGCGGGAGAAGACCCGAATAACCAAAGACCTACATACAAACACCCACGAAAACCTCAGAAAACATATATATATATAGCTAGATTGCTCCTGGAAGCACAAAGCCGAGAACACCAGCCTGAAGATGATGAATGAGACTTTGTCGAAACGTCGCCAAGACACTTCCAATTTTACCCGGGAGAAGACCCGAATAACCAAAGACCTACATACAAACACCCGCGAAAACCTCAGAAAACATATATATATATAGCTAGATTGCTCCTGGAAGCACGAAGCCGAGAACACCAGCCTGAAGATGACGAATGAGACTTCGTTGAAACGTCGCCAAGATACTTCCAATTTTACGCGGGAGAAGACCCGAATAACCAAAGACCTACATACAAACACCCGCGAAAACCTCAGAAAACATATATATATATAGCTAGATTGCTCCTGGAAGCACAAAGCCGAGAACACCAGCCTGAAGATGACGAATGAGACTTCGTCGAAACGTCGCCAAGATACTTCCAATTTTACGCGGGAGAAGACCCGAATAACCAAAGACCTACATACAAACACCCGCGAAAACCTCAGAAAACATATATATATATAGCTAGATTGCTCCTGGAAGAACAAAGCCGAGAACACCAGCCTGAAGATGACGAATGAGACTTCGTCGAAACGTCGCCAAGATACTTCCAATTTTACGCGGGAGAAGACCCGAATAACCAAAGACCTACATACAAACACCCGCGAAAACCTCAGAAAACATATATATATATATATAGATAGATTGCTCCTGGAAGCACGAAGCCGAGAACACCAGCCTGAAGATGACGAATGAGACTTTGTCGAAATGTCGCCAAGACACTTCCAATTTTACGCGGGAGAAGACCCGAATAACCAAAGACCTACATACAAACACCCGCGAAAACCTCAGAAAACATATATATATATAGCTAGATTGCTCCTGGAAGCACAAAGCCGAGAACACCAGCCTGAAGATGATGAATGAGACTTCGTCGAAACATCGCCAAGATACTTCCAATTTTACACGGGAGAAGACCCGAATAACCAAAGACCTACATACAAACACCCGCGAAAACCTCAGAAAACATATACATATAGATAGATAGATTGCTCCTGGAAGCACGAAGCCGAGAACACCAGCCTGAAGATGACGAATGAGACTTTGTCGAAACGTCGCCAAGACACTTCCAATTTTACGCGGGAGAAGACCCGAATAACCAAAGACCTACATACAAACACCCGCGAAAACCTCAGAAAACATATATATATAGATAGATAGATAGATTGCTCCTGGAAGCACGAAGTCGAGAACACCAGCCTGAAGATGATGAATGAGACTTCGCCGAAACGTCGCCAAGACACTTCCAATTTTACGTGGGAGAAGACCCGAATAACCAAAGACCTACGTACAAACACCCGCGAAAACCTCAGAAAACATATATATAGATAGATAGATTGCTCCTGGAAGCACGAAGCCGAGAACACCAGCCTGAAGATGACGAATGAGACTTTGTCGAAACGTCGCCAAGACACTTCCAATTTTACGCGGGAGAAGACCTGAATAACCAAAGACCTACATACAAACACCCGCGAAAACCTCAGAAAACATATACATATAGATAGATAGATTGCTCCTGGAAGCACGAAGCCGAGAACACCAGCCTGAAGATGACGAATGAGACTTTGTCGAAACGTCGCCAAGACACTTCCAATTTTACGCGGGAGAAGACCCGAATAACCAAAGACCTACATACAAACACCCGCGAAAACCTCAGAAAACATATATATATATATAGATAGATAGATTGCTCCTGGAAGCACGAAGTCGAGAACACCAGCCTGAAGATGATGAATGAGACTTCGCCGAAACGTCGCCAAGACACTTCCAATTTTACGTGGGAGAAGACCCGAATAACCAAAGACCTACGTACAAACACCCGCGAAAACCTCAGAAAACATATATATAGATAGATAGATTGCTCCTGGAAGCACGAAGCCGAGAACACCAGCCTGAAGATGACGAATGAGACTTTGTCGAAACGTCGCCAAGACACTTCCAATTTTACGCGGGAGAAGACCTGAATAACCAAAGACCTACATACAAACACCCGCGAAAACCTCAGAAAATATATATATATATATATATATATATATATATATATATATATATATATATATATATATATATATATATATATATATATATATATATATATATATATATATATATTTGTCTGTGTAAGTTTTCACGGGTATATATGTGTGTACAGGTGATATCTCGGGTTTCTTCCCGTGTAATTGCAAACATATCTTTGGAAGTATTGCAGCGACGTTTCGATGAAATCTCATTCATCATCTTCTGGCTGATGTTCTCGGCTTGGTGCCTATGGGCAAACTGTATATATATATATATATATATATATATATATATATATATATATATATATATATATATATATATATAAAATGTTATATATGTATATTTTAAACTCCCTTCTCACTGCTATGGGTGGCGTGTATCTTCCTCAATCTCAGGGTTCCTGCCAGAGCCTGGGTGTTGAAGAGGTTCTGTGCTGTATTTTGGATATATATAAAAAACCAGTAGTAGTAAAATAAAATAGAATAACAGAGTCGGAAAGGATCTTGGAGGCCTTCTATTCCCGTGATAGGGAGACGCGTGCATGCAGAGCCCTCTCTGCGGGAACACAAGCAGTCGCCCATCTCAGCTCCACCCCTTATACGCGCACCTCCTGCCAGCCAACTGATTTTCAGATCTCTGCCTACCCCTGGGGGGTGGGTCGCGTGCGCATGTGCGGAGGGGGGGGGGCGGGGGGGGTCATGCGCACATACGCAGGGGGGCGGTGGGAGCGTGGGGTTGCAGTGCCCCCCCCGTGGCCCATTTTGGGCCTACCATGCCTCCCTGCATTTCCTGGGACCAAAAATGGCCCCCCTGTGGTTCGTTTTTGATCCCAGGAGGCTGTAGGGAGGCCTGTGTGTGTGGGTGTCGTGCGTGCGTTGCATTATGGAAGCAGGCACGCGGTGACATAAAGGTTAGCAATCACTGTTGTAGTCCAACCCCCTGTTTAGGCAGGAAACCCTCCACCACTTCAGACAAATGGTTGTCCAACCTCTTCTTAAAAACTTCCAGTGTTGGAGCATTCACAACTTCTGGTGGCAAGCTGTTCCACTGATTAATTGTTCTCACTGTCAGGAAATTTCTCCTTAGTTCTAAGTTGCTTCTCTCCTTGATTAGTGTCCACCCGTTGCTTCTTGTCCTGCCCTCAGGTGCTTTTGGAGAATAGCTTTAAACCGGAGAACAAAGAGCGAGAGCAGCTTTCCTAGATCAGATTAAAAACTCATCTAGTCCAATGTCCTGTTTTCCCATCGATCAACCAGATGCCGCGGTGAAGCCCAGAAGCAGCATTTGAACAAGTACACTCTACCATAGTCTGATTAGCAAAGTACTTAAGTATAGGCTGGGTGATGTGACATGAAGTAGACAGATAGCTAGCTTGAAAATCTTAGGTCAAAGTGTGCGGAGAAGGTTCTTCATCAGAGTGGGGAGCAAAGATGCATCACGGTTCAGCCCCGGCTCTCCAGCATTTTAATGACTTTTGATGAGGGAGCAGAGAGAATGCTGATCATTTGTGGATGACCCTTGGCTTGGCAGGTTAGCTAATATTCTAAGGAGGCAGAAATAAAATTTGAATCGGTCTTGATCAGCTGGGAAAAGGGGCAGGAAGGTAACGGGGAGGTTGGACACATTGTCAAATGCAAAGTTAATATTTTAGGAAAACGGATCAATGGCACCATTGCAGAGCGCAGAATTTCTGGTTTGACTCTGCCTCTTTTCCGGAGAAGAACTTGCAGGGATAGCGTATTAAGAGACAGCCGCCTGAGACAGCCGTGTGATATGAGTCAAAAAAAGAAAAGAAAAGAAAAAGGAGAGGGGGGGGGGAAAGGCAATCTGGAACTAGTTCAGACAAGTGTGAGAAGACGGTCAGAGAGTGGAAACTAAATCTTGTGAAGAGAGATTAAAGGAACAAGGATAGCAACTCGTCAAAAAAATCTGAAAGCCTGTCACACGGAGACGAATGCCAGGATTCCTTCCAGAGATCAGAAGGAAACCAGGAGCACCTTTTCCGACTCACACACCGGATTCAAAAGCTCACAAAAGCTGCAGCTCCCTCAAGTTTCTGCCTTTGATTCAAATTGGTATGTCGGAATAAGGGCGACCGGGCTCTGATATTTCTTTGCTTCCGTGAGTTCCCTCCTACAATGGCTACAAAGGGACTCCTTCAGTGAGCTGTCAGAAACATTTTGAACCAACCTGAATGTGTTTGACGGAAGCCAAATGTCTGCCTCTGTCTTTTAATTCGACAGTCCTTGTTAAAGAAAAGCTACCGAGGGGAATGCAGCTAGTCTTTGACTTATGACGTAGTGATAAGTTGCAACAGGACTCAAAAAGGGGATTTACGACCCAAATCCAAAGTTCCAACAGTTGTCCCTAGTGTCTGACTAGATGGCTCAGTGGCACTGAGCTTATCGATAAGAAAGTTCGGCGGTTCAAATTCCTAGTACAGGTCTTCTGCATGAGCAGGGGGTTGGACTAGATGACCTCCAAGGTCCCTTCCAATTCTTGTTACTTGTTACCCAATCCTATTACCTCAGATGCTCGACAACTTGGCTGCATTTATAGCATCCCATGAAGGGACCCAGTGGCTCAGCGGCTAAGATGCTGATCTTGTCGATCGAAAGGTTGGCAGTTCAGCGGTTCGAATCCCTCATCCCACGTAACGGGGTGAGCTCCCGTGACTTGTCCCAGCTTCTGCCAACCTAGCAGTTTGAAAGCACGCAAAAAATGCAAGTAGAAAAGTAGGGACCACCTTTGGTTGGAAGGTAACAGCGTTCCTTGCGCCTTTGGCGTTTAGTCATGCCGGCCACATGGCCACGGAGATGTCTTCAGACAGCGCTGGCTCTTCGGCTTTGAAATGAAGATGAGCACTGTCCCCTAGAGTTGGGAACAATTAGCACATATGTGCGAGGAGAACCTTTACCTTTTAGCATCCCATAATATATGCCCCAAACTGGCACTTAAAATAGATTTGCTTAATGACCAACACGGCATTTGCTCAGTGACCTCTGTATTCACTTTCTACCACCACGTTATCTTAACTAGCACTGCAACGGAGGTCAAAAAATCGGGTTGGTGTTGTGGCTGATCCATTTTATGACTCTTACGGCTTAAAACTATGATGGGCATGTTCCATTAAGGCCGTAACTCGAGGGCTACCTGCAATTAATTCTAAACTTGCTGTGGCATCAGATCAGGCTGACGGCATTCCTACATTCGGATTGGTTCTATAATTTGCATCTTCTTGTTCTTGAAGAGTTTGTGTATTTTTAAGCCAAGAAAAGGTGGGAATCTCCAGGGTCTTTTGAGAATACAAATTTTGTATTTATATTTTGTATTGGCTACAAATTGTTAGTAGGATATTGTTATTATTTCGGTTCTTTTTTCTCTCTGTCTCTCTTTTTCTAGATTCACCCACAGCGAGAATTCATCCCCCTCAAGGAGTCATGAGGGAAGGAGACACCTTAATTTTGACTTGTGCTGTAAATGGCAACCCACTGTAAGTCCTTCTTCTGGATGGGAAAAAGCATATTTTGGACTTATTTTGGTGGCAGCAGGAAAGAACCTTGTGCAGAAAACCTGGGAAAAGGAAGTACTGTATTTTTCAGAGTAAAAGACGTACCTTTCCCCCCCAAAAGGGGGTGAAAATTTAGGTGCATCTTATATACTGAATGTAGCCCCGCCCACCCACTAGCTCCCACCCTTTGGCCTCTGCCTCACAGCAGTTACCTCCTTCTAAGCAAACAGCAAGAAAAAACAGCTCCTATCAGCTTCAGCACATCCTAATTAGCATAAGTTGATTGGATCGGCCTCCCAACTCTCAACTGATTTGCTCTCAGCTGTTTTGCTCAGGATCTTCTGCTTGCTGCAAAGAGGTAAATTGCTGGAGCAGATTTTTTTTTTTCCTTGTGGTAATCAAACTATGCTGAAAACGAAAATGAAAGTAAAGCAGGCTGTTTGCTGTTTGCAAAATTGCTCAGAGGCAGAGGGAGATTTCTTTTTCTTCTTTTCCTCACCAGAAAAGGTAGGTGCGTTTTATACTCTGAAAAATACGGTACATGGTTGTGGCAGCCGTTACCCTGTTCTTTTTTTTTTAAAAAAAGAACGATTTTTACTGACATTTATTAAAACCCAAATCTGGTGCTGAGAAAAGCTGAAATTGGCGACCCCTAACAAATGAGAGCTGTCAAGTAAGATATTGGAATATTTTGGGCTTCGTCAACCAAGGGTATTGATTATTGGACCAAATCTGCCTCTGTCTGCATTTTAACTAAAACAATAGATCAAAACCCCATCTTTTCACAAAAAGCCTTTTTGCTTTTGGGTCTCTTGATGGGGGAAGCAGTTCCTGGAGAGCAGCTGATCAGCCAGCCTGGGAACCTCAGAGAGAACTTGCAGATTTCTATTGTCAGCCAGCGTGGCCAATGGGGGTGTGCGTGGAATTCTGGAGCAATGTTTCTGAACCTTAGCAACTTTAAGCTGTGCGGACTTCAGCTCCCAGAATCCCCCAGACAGTATGCTGGGAAGAGTGTGAGTTCTACTTCTGCCTTAAGCGTGAAAGCCGACTGGGTGAGCCAATCACCAAGAGACAGTGAGTTCTAGTCCCACCTTAGGCATGAAAACTGAGTGACTTTAAACCAATCACCAGGAGACAGTGAGTTCTAGTCCCATTTTAGCCATGAAAACTGAGTGACTTTAAACCAATCACCAGGAGACAGTGAGTTCTAATCCCACTTTAGGCATGAAAGTCGACTGCGTGACTTTGAGCCAATCACCAGGAGATAATGAGTTCTAGTTCCACCTTAGGCATGAATACCAGCAGGGGGCGTTGAGCCAGTCTCTCTAGCTCTTAGTCCAACCTAACTCACAGGTTGGTTTGAGGAAAATAGGAGGAAGAAGGAGTATTAGTTATGGTTGCTGCCTTGAGTTATTTATAAAAATAGTAAAAGCGGGATAAACATCTAATAAATAAATTTCTCACCCTACCTGTAGCCCAGGGTACAGGATGCTTCAGAAAAGAACTAGGCAGATTTTAAGTTTGAAGGTTCTGCTTTTTTTTTTTTTTTTTAATAAGATTTCAAGGTCCACTAACTGATTCCATTTCATTTTTGAGGGCTTGAGGGGCAGAACCAAATACGAAATGGAGGCCAGAGTTTAAAGTTACTGGAGTGGAATGCCATAAAATAGTGTTTCTTAACCTTGACCATTGAAAATCGTGGACTTCAACTCCCAGAATTCCCCAGCCAGCATGATGATGATGATGAACTTCAAGACTCATTGACTCCTGCCCCTCCCAACCATGCAAATCTAAATCTTAATTTCTACAATTGGATTGGTCCAGTCTGATGATAGGGGAGCCCTATTTTTTTTTTTTTTTTTTGCCACTACATACTGTGTATACACGTACAATGGCAATAAAGTTATTATTATTATAAACCAACTGAGAACCTTTTTGATCCAGCACAAATTATCCCATTCTCTTCCGGGAGATGTTGATTTCAATTTTGACTTCTCTCTGTTTTGGAGCATCAGCTGTTTCAAAAACGGTGTGTGCGTGCATGTGTGAAAAATGAGACATGGGAGACAGTTTTCACAGCCAATGGCAGTTTAGAAGAGGAATAGCTGTTGGTGGCACATGCACATTTGAGTCACTTTTCTCCTCCGACGGTTGGGTTTGGCGTGTCGTTGTATAACCTTGGTGAAGGAGACGCAGTTTGGGGGGAAAAAAAGAATATGCAAAAATAGGACAGGAAACAAACCCTTGCTTGCTCCTGGCTCATTGTGTCAACAGTTCTGGTCTGTCTTTCATCTCTGTATTTTGCCACTAATGCCAACAGGCACAAGGATAGGATAGGATAGGATAGGATAGGATAGGATAGGATAGGATAGGATAGGATAGGATAGGATAACAGAGTTGGAAGAGACCTTGGAGGTCTTCTAGTCCAACCCCTGCTTAGGCAAGAAACCCTACACCACTTCAGACAAATGGCTGTCCAATCTCTTCTTGAAAATCTCCAGTGTTGGAGCATTCACAACTTCTGGAGGCAAGCTGTTCCACTGATTCATTGTTCTAACTGTCAGGAAAGTTCTCCTTAGTTCTAAATTGCTTCTCTCCTTGATTAGTTTCCACCCATTGCTTCTTGTCCTGCCTTCAGGTGCCTTGGAGAATAGCTTGACTCCCTCTTCTTTGTGGCAGCCCCTGAGATATTGGAACACTGCTATCATGTCTCCCCTAATCCTTCTTTTCATTAAACTAGACATATCCAGTTCCTACAATTGTTCTTAGTATGTTTTAGCCTCCAATCCCCTAATCATCTTTGTTGCTCTTCTCTGCACAAGAAGGGGCAGGATTTCTGTCCTGGGTAGATTGGCTTTGAAAATTGGATTTATTGTATTTAACCAATCAGCCACTAATAATTGCTAGACACGATTATCGGATCCGGGATCAATTAGGCTTAATTTTGGGGGATGATATTGGATTGAAGCATGTGGTAAATTTTCTACAAGTCAATTACCATAACAGTTGGTTAACAGAAGGTTTGGGTGATTTTAATCTTGCCCCCTTTTTTTCCTTTTCATTATTACGGATAATCTTTATTGTTTTTATATCTTTGTATATTATTTGTATCACTATTGTCTTCCCTCTTAACTATTTTGTTATTGATATAAAATTCTTTTGGCCTGTTTTGTCAGGGGTGGGAGATTCACAGAGTTGTATTATATTAATCAGCATCCAGCCAGGAAGGATGCTACTCTATGTATATATGTGTTAATCTTTTTTTTAAAAAGGCACTTTTTAATGTCTTCTTTATGAAAAAGTATTCCTGTCTTGGCCGTGGCTACCATCAATATAATAAAGTCAGCCATTTTGCCTAAATGTCTGCCTGTCCCATTAGGGTTTGTTGGAAGAAATGTCCATCTGGGTTCAGTTCCAAGTGGGGAGAAAGACACTGGAAACGTGGAGACTGCTTGAAAAGATGTTTTAATGGTGGACAGGACCACATGGTGTTGAGGTCCTGGGCAAAAAAGACACATGGGTGAGAGACAGATAGAGAAAGAGAGAGAGATTTATACCCTCTGTTGGGCTTTGAATTTGAACTTGTATTCTGATTGGTTGTCAGACTTCCATGGGGCCATGCAGGGGTAACTTTGTAAGTTGTCTTTTGAGTCCCAGGCTTGGTTGAGCCTTGCTGGGTGATGCAATCTCCCCAGGTGCCACGTGATGAGTTCTGTTGCTAGAAGGGTAGAGGACTAAGCCTACCCTTATTGGATCTTGGGTTGAGGGCATTTGCTTATGGATAGACCTAGCTATCTTTTTATCTCTGAAGTGCTGACATCTGTGGGCTATTGAGGAGGGTGTGGGCTATGAAGAGTGAGTCTTCTTCCTGCCTCAAAAACATGTTTCTCCATTTCTCATCCAGGGAGGTATAATATTTTGCCTTTTTAATATTTCCTAGGATATTTCATTCTTCTAGGAGAGGGGTGGGTGCTACCTTCCTACAGGTCCCGAGACCCGATCCTCAATTTTTTTTCTCCCACCCTTTTGTGAACTAGCTGTCCTTGCCTCTCTCCCTGACCCGCCTGACTGATGGGTACAATTCCTGAGCAGAGTTATTACTCGAGTGCCCCTTGATCCAGCCACTGCCTCACGTGTCCATCCATCACCTGGTCTGGCAGCGGATAACCTTGAAGAGAAAAGAGCTGCTTTTTCGAAAGTGTGTGTGTGGAGGTGGAAAGGATGCTGTGCCGGTGGCCAGGAGGCGGCACCGGCAAAGGAGGGCGGGGTTGAGGCACGGGCTAATGGATTCTTTTGGGTGCCCCTTTCAGGCCCAGAGACATTAAATGGAGCCGAGCGAACGACACATTGCCCGAGCGAGCCCTGATAGAGGGTGAAGTCCTGACCATCCCCAGCCTCAGCATGCTGGATAACGGCACCTACTCGTGCCAAGTGGCCAATAAACATGGACGGTCCTCGGACCAGTACGTTCTGGTGGTATATGGTAAGTCAAAGCAAAATTTTTGCAGCCTCACTCGGCTTCTGCCCCAACGATCCCGATCTTCTGGCAGTTGTTCCTTTTGGTCTTTGTGGTCCCAGATCCAGCCCTCGCACTTGGGTCTAGGACAGTGATGGCTAATCTTTTTGCCGTTGCGTGCCAAAAGCAGGGGGGCACGGGGGGGGGGTCGTGCGCGTGCATTCCCACACCCATAATGCAGTGCCCCCCAGCGCACCCAGCCCTGGTTGTAAAAATCAGGCATGAGTCGTTTAGCAATCAACTTGATTAGCACTGGAAATTCTGGTCCCAATATTTAACTTTGGACAGTGGCTGAGTAGAGTAGACACCCCTGGTGTAGACAGTGTCTGTCTACACCAGGGGTGTCAAACTCGATTTCATTGAGGGCTGCATCAAGATTGTGTTTGACCTCAGGTGTGTGTGTGTGAGAGAGAGAGGGAGGCATGGCCAGCACGATGTCACTTGTTTCACGGGTGCCTGTGGTGGCCCGAGCGCTTTGCCAGAGAAAACAGGCTCCTGAGCTCCGTTTTCGGCTGTGATGGCCTCCTGCAACCCTCTGCCAGTGAAAATGGAGCCTGGGAGAGCTGCCCATAGCCCTCGCGAGCTCCGTTTTCACTGTGGGCTGGTTCTTCGCTGTTTCCAGGATGGCCCCGCAAGCCAGATCGAAGCACCCTGTGGGCCGGCTCCAGCTCCCGGGCCTTGAGTTTGACATCCCTGATCTACACTAAACCTCCCTCTTCTTTCCACTCCCTGCCCAATGCCTTTCATGTAAAACTAGCATAAAATGGCAGCCACCAGATGGAGATGGAGCCCCTTTCATTCTGGGTCAGCCATCTGTTGGTGAGAACCAACTGCAAAGCTCATCCTTCCAGGTGTCAAGGTGAAATCCAACAGTGCTTTTATTTCAAGAGGACACTGGACTTCCTTGTTTTCCTTTAAAGACGTTTCGCTTCTCATCCAAGAAGCTTCTTCAGCTCTGAAGGAGGACTCTTCTCTTCTGAAGAACTGAAGATGCTTCTTGGATGAGAAGTGAAATGTCTTCAAAGAAAAACAAGAAAGTCCAGTGGCCTCTGGGGAAAAACAAAACAAAACATGGGACAACTACGACCTGGATGACTTGAGAATCTCCACAGAAGTCAAGGTGAAATGTTTTCTGCTGAGGCCTGGGGTGGAAATGGCTCCCTGTTGGCTGCGGGCCCTTGGCTCCCCTCTGCCAAGAGGGAGGATCGCCAGAAATAGGAAAAATGGAGGAGACCCTTCCTTCCCCCTTTCCTTTTGCAAAGCAGCGCAATTCTTGCCAGAGACGTTTTCACCTTCATTTCGTGTCTTCAGCACCTTCTTTCTCCTTTGCAGATCCTGGGGCTATTGTAGAGGCCCAGACTTCAGTGCCCTATGCCATTGTGGGGGGCATCCTGGCTCTCCTCGTCTTTCTCGTCATCTGCGTACTCATCGTCATGGTGTGGTGCTCCATCCGGCAGAAAGGTTAGTGAGGGGAACCCAGGAGGGTCTCTTTAAGTAACCTCATCTCTCACCTCTGACCAATGAATAGGAACCTGGTGTTCTTTTTCGGATTGCTTCTAAGTAGGCATTGCAAGCATGTACTGTATTTTTGGACTATAAGACGCACCGGAGTATAAGACGCACCAAGATTTCGAAGAGGCAAAGAAGAAAAAAAATATGACGCATGGGGGGTTTGGGAGGCCAAAAATGGGCCCTATTTTTCTTCTTGCATTTTTTACTTGCTTTCAGACTGCTGGGTTGGCAGAAGCTGGGACAAGTAACGGGAGCTCACCCCGTTACGCAGCACTAGGGATTCAAACCGCTGAACTGCCGACCTTTCGATCGACAAGCTCAGCGTCTTAGCCACTGAGCCATCGCGTGCCCTCAGTATCTCAGCAGGCTATTCTAAATGTCTGGGGTGGCTACAGAGAAGGTGTGCCTCCCCATAGAACCTCTATTCTATCTGACCTGGTGGGATGAGCAGATACCTTCAGCCTCACAAATAACTTGGCCTTGTACATACCTTAAATAATGTGCCAGAGCTAACAGCATGTAGGTGTGTGAGTTGGATTGAAATATGATGGCACTTGACATGATCTATGAGTGTCATGGTTTGCTGGTTCTCCTGTGGCTTGCAAGAGTTATTATTGTCTGCCTTCCTGGACTGAAGCTGCTGTTTTTTTGGCATCCAGTCGAATGGGAATTGGGATGGGTTTGTGATTCACCCTGATGGGCTGTGATCTCACTTGTAATTCTTAAACACGAGTCTTCCAGGCAAAGCGGTCCCGCCTTAGAGCCACAGCTGTAAGACTTCTGTTGCAGCCACACAGCCACGATGTCTCTTGTGGCTGGTGGGATGACGGTCACAACCTCTGAAAGGCACTGGATTGAAAAAGGCTGCCCAAACCATAAAGCCAGATGCCCGGTTGGCTCTTCCTTATCGTCTTTGTTCTGTTACCCAGAGAATACCCTGTTTCCCCGAAAATAAGACCCAACCAGGAAATAAACCCTAGCATGATTTTTCAGGATGCTTGTAATATAAACCCTACCCCAAGAATAAGCCCCAGTTAAGATCATCAGCAGACGGAGGCATTTAGTACTGTATTTTTCCCCAAAATAAGACCTAACTGGAAAATAAGCCATAATATGTCTTTTGAAGCAAAATTAATATAAGACTTGGTTTTATTTTGGGAGAAACACGATAGTAACAAAGTTATTATTCCAACCTTGATAAACCTGGGGCATTGGGGAATGTTGCATGACACGATCCAGTCATATGGGTTAAATTTATTAGTGAAAGGCCAGTCCAGTTTCTTTTCCTTTTTGTGAAAGGGCGGTCTCTAGAGTTTGAGTGTCTTCCCTCAACTCTTGCTTCTTATTCTTCTTATTCTTCTTATTCTTATTCTTCCAACCATCCTGATCGCCCCTTCAAGTCCAGTCAGAGTGGCATTCTGGGTGGATTGGTTGGTTGAATCAACCTGTATAGCCATCTCAACCAGTGACTGTTGAAACGAATTAAAAAAAGACGGTTCCTCAGAAGGCAATCATTTTATCCCTTGGAATAAAGTCTTGTCATGCAGCCAAAGCTCGTCTGACCAATTCCACCGATGTCAGTGTGGAGAACAGCCATCGTGTTTAATCCTTCAGCTTCCTTACCTTCCAATTCACTGAGGAGCAAAGCTGATTTTCATTTCTTTCCCCCCTGCTTAAGATATTTAAAGAGCGGCAGAATGCGAAGGGAACCTTCTGTTCAACCAATAACAATTGTGCCAGAAAGCTGTAGGAGAGAGACAGGACAGATTATACAGAGAATAAAGATTCTAAACTGATGCCCCATTTGACTCCTTCCCCAGAGCCACGGGGGGAGGAGTCAAGCCGGGCATCAGTTTAGAATCTTTATGCCGTCACAACAGGACAAAATGTAACCCCTCCCAAACACCATTGACCCTTATTTAATTCTACCCATGTGCAAACCGATAGTCTGAGACAATTCCTATTTACCAAGTTTTTATTTTATTTTATATTATTTATACATATCAATGCGTGAACAGTGTGGTTCCTGGGTATCATACATTTTAATTCAAATAGACATAATATTATTACTCATAGTTATTACATTTCATTTTCATCATTTTGTATTGTTTAAACATGCCTGATACTACCGCCTTTCAATTTCTAAACCTCCCTCTTATTATTACATATATCTTGTTATATTAATATATATATATTAATATAGTATAATATATATATAATAGTATATATATATATACTATTATTTCCCTCTTATTTCTATCTCTATTTTAACTTTTTTGTTCAGGTTACAGTAATATTCAAAGATGTTTCTTTTCTATCTTCCATCTTTCACCTGCTTTGTTATTCATATTTCCCTTATTGGGCTCTTCACATCTATTTATATTAAAGTTTCATCCTCCGTCTTTCAATGTACACTTCTAGTACCAAGCACAATCATTTTAAACATATAGAGTAAATCTATTCATGTTCTTTCCAATCATCCAATCCGTGTAATCCTACTGGTAATACACATGCTTACATTAAAATATATTCTACGCATAGGCTTGAGTGATAAATCAGTAATTTTAGTATGGACCTGGTTGTTTGCACTTGACACCAATTTAAGGATGAACTAGACCAGGGGTCTCCAACCTTAGCAAGTTTAAGAATTGTAGACTTGTCCACAATTCTTAAAGTTGCCAAGGTTGGAGACAGTGGTGGGATTCAACTGGTGTAACAACCGGTTTGCTGAGCGCATATGCGCCAAAGACGCGCTCCGCATGCGCACAGGGCATTTAAAAACAGCTCTAAAACTTACCTTCTACTGCAGCCCCGGTGACTAAGACAGCCGAAGCGCCGCAATCTGCTCTGCCGCGCCTATCAACTGGGCTTCAAACAAAGGAAATATAGATCGGTATAGCGCAGGGGCACGTGGGCCCGCCAGCTGATCATTGGAGCTAACTGTTTGCTTGAACCGGCTGAATCCCACCCCTGGTTGGAGACCCCTGAACTAGACAAGAGTGGAGCCAGTTTGGGGACACACTTAATCCACTCCCTCTCTCTCTTCCCCCCCCCCTCTTTTCTGCCCTCACAGGTTCCTACTTGACGCACGAGGCCAGCGGTCTGGATGAGCACGGAGAAGCCCGCGAGGCTTTTCTGAATGGCGGAGATGGTCATAAACGCAAGGAGGAGTTTTTCATCTAAGCCGGGGGAAAGAAGAGGAGGAGGAGGAGAAGGGGGGGAAAGGGGTGTTGGGTGCTGTGTGGGGAGAAGCTGGCAAAGGAAGCGTGCTGGAAAAGGGGAGAGAGGATTGGAGAAAAGCCAGCTGGGGGAGGGTGGGGAGGGCTGGCTTCAAAAAGGGAAAAAAACCGAATGAAAAGATGCTTTAAGGAATACAAAAAAAACACCCCATCATGTACAAAACTGACCACCGGCAGCTGCCACTCTTTTCCCGGTTTGATTTTTGAAACCGAGGACTTTTTAACCCCTCCCCTTATCCAGGAAGCTCCACCCCCTCCCCTCTGCCTTCAGATGCCTCTTTCCACCAAAACCTTTTCATCCCCACCCTGTTAATTTGGTAGGGCTGGGTAGGCATGCTTAGCTCTGTCCCCCACCCCCTCAAAAAAAACAAAAAAGCGGGATGGGGGGGGCAGAGCTGCTGCATATTTTTTTTCCCCTTTGGGGTGGAATCAGTACTTTTGAGGGAGGGGGGGAAGGGGCTGTTTGTATATAAAGTCCAAATGGGAGGTGGAAGGCCCATGGGATGTTGAAGGTGAGGGACGTCCAGTGCCTCCTCCCACCTTCCAATTGCTTGTTATATCCGACCTTCCCAGGTATTAGCACTGAGATTCACAGTATCTGGGGAGGGAGGGCAGAGCTAATAGGGGTAGCTTTGGGGGCCACCCCGATCTTCTGGATGGATGGAGAACCCTTGACCTTGAGTTCCGGGTTCTGGATGACCATGTAGACCTTGTGTCTGTGTCCCTCGCCCTCCGCCATCCCGCCATTCAGGAGGGCCGGCATGATGGCCGCCTGCCCCGAGAGGCGTCTTGGGGATGTCTTTGGGGGGGGGAGGGGTGTCTCTTCAGGGTGGGGGGAAATCCTTTTCGGCTGCATGCTTTTCCCGGTCAGGGCCGGGCTGCTCGAGAACTCTTGGGCTGTCAGAAGCAGGTTTTATTTCTTCAAAGCCATGATAGTTTTGGGGAGGGCGAGGGAGGGCGAGGGAGGGAGGAAGAGGACGGGGAGGGGGGGGTGTCTGTCCGTCTGTCCGTCTGTCTGTCTGTCTCATCCTTGTTATTGTGACATTCTTGGCCGGAGGGCAGGAAATGGGACCCACAAAGGCCACCTGAGCATCCAGTTCCCACATCATGTTCACCCCTCGTCATCCGTCCATCTGGACAGCAGCACAGCTTTGTCAGGCCAGCTTCTGCGGAAGGTGGAAGACGTGGCTATTTTTTTATTGTTATGTTTTTAAGTCCGGCCGGCTTAAATATATTGGTGAATGCAGATTACTTATCTCCAGCTCCTCCTCCCTCCCTCCCTCCCTCCCTTCCTCTTGTGTAGGTGCTGATGACCATCCTGCTCTCTGACCCAAGACCCCAAGGTAGCTTAGGCCAGGGGTCTTCAACCTTGGCAACTTTAAGACTTGTGGACTTCCAACTCCCAGAATTCTTTCAGCCAGCTTTCTGGGAGTTGAAGTCCACAAGTCTTAAAAGTTGCCAAGGTTGGAGACCCCTGGCCTAGATTAACCTCTCCTCTTCCTCTTCCTCTTCTTCTTTCCTTCTCTCTTCCCCCCTCCTCTTTCTCTTCCTCCTTTCCTTCTTCTCTTTTCCTCTCCTCCTCGTCCTTTTCCCTTCTTTCTCTTCCTTCTCCTCCTCCTCCTCCTCCTCCTCCTCCTCCTCCTCCTCCTCCTCCTCTCCCCGGTCCATCTCCTTCAGAAGAAGCTGATTTTGGTTGCTCTGCAAAATGAAACAAACAAACAAACAGAACCAGAATGTTAGAGACCACTCAGCCCCAGGCTTGGATCCTGTTTCAATGAACTTCACCTTCTAAGATGCAGCTGTGGTAGAAGATGGGTTCAGGAGCCATTCTTAAAAACATCTGCTTTGCCCCAGGGACAATTGCAATGGACTGCTGTGGATTTAAAAAATAATAATAATAATGCCTGGAATAGCTGAATTTCGGGGAACTTTCTCTTGGAACGCCTTTCCTATCTCACCATTCCCAAGGCAGCTGCCGTTCCCCAGCCCCCTTCTTATGCTTCTCCCCGGTCTACCCCTCCCACCCCCCACCCCCAGGGGCATTTCCAACACATTCTCTCAACGTCCTAACGCCTGGTGATTCCCAATGGTTCCTTCCAGGATCTTTGCCAACTTTTCTCATTTGTGCCAGTAAATGCCCACCCTTCCCCTCTTCCCTGCCGTTCTCTCTGCAAATCTCTCCCCCCACACCTCTCCCCACACCCCTTCCCCCTTTGTCTCTTATCTGGGGAGAAAACTTGCAAACAAAAAACAGAAGAAGAAACTGACCGTGTGATTCTGTGTCCGTCTCTGGCTCGCAGTTTTTTTATTTTATATTGTTTGTGTCTTGGAAAGAAGGGGAGATTAAAAAAAAAAGGAAAAATATAATAATTAATATATAACTGGGGATTGGGATGTGTATAGAGGGGCTTATTCCTCTACAGCCCAAGACTGTTTCCCCCGTGCCCGAAAGTTAATATATATGTAAATATCTATGTCTGCCTTTTAACCACCTTTGATACTTCAATAAATCCCCCTGATTAATTCTTTTAACACCAGTGGTTGTGCGATCCTTGTTCATGAGCGTGCACAAGCCTGCAGTGAAGGTTGCAGAACCAAGGAGGTGGAGGGGGGCAACCTGCACATAATGGGATACATCCACTAGGCCAGAAGTTGGGAAAATGGCACTTTTATAACTTGTGGACTTCAACTCCCAGAATCCTGGGAGTTGAAATCCACAGGTCATAAAATGGCCATAATTCCCCATACTGGCTGAGGAATTCTGGGAGTTGAAGTCACAGGTCATAAAGCGCCCATAGTTCCCCATACTGGCTGAGGAATTCTGGGAGCTGAAGTCCACATCATAAAAGGGCCATAGTTCCCTATACTGGCTGAGAAATTCTGGAAGTTGTAGTCCACAGGTCATAAAAGGCCCATAATTCCCCAACCCCCTACACTAGACTATTTTCAATTTCAGACTTCACAGGTGCCCACAGTAAACAAAGCAAAGGGGTCGTGTGGCACTTGGAAGGCCAGTCTCTGCCCAGCCTGATGCCCTCGGAAAGAGCCATCGCTGAATGGGGCATTTGACTGCTGCTCTCTTGTGGAAGAGGAGACAGCTTTGAAGGGACATGAATCCCTTTGAAGTACAGGTAGTCCTCATCTTACAACCGCAATTGAGCCCAAAATTTCTGTGGCTAAGTAAGACATCTGTTAAATGAGTTTTCCCCCCATTGTACGACTTTTATTGCCCCATTTTGTCAAAACGAATTACTGCAGTTGTTACGCCAGCAACACGGTGGCTGTGCCAATCCGGCTTCCCCGGATCCTGACTATGCTTGTCAGAAGGTTGCAAAAAGGCTCTCACAGGACCCCAAGGTACCGTGCAACTGTCATAAATTGACAGTTAAGTAAGATAAATTGACATAAACTGTTTATAAATTGAAATAATAATAATAATAATAATAATAATAATAATAATAATAATAATAATAATAATAATAATAATAATAAATACGAGTCAAGTTGCCAAGCCTCTGGACTTCCATCACGTGAGCATGTAAGGGTCGTAAGTGTGAAAAAACCGGTCGTAAGTCACGTTTTCAATGCCGCTGGAATTTTGAACCGTCACCTAAGCCGAGATCGACCTGTTAGTAGGAAGACACTGCAACCATTTGGAAGAGGTTGACATTGTTACACACAACTCTGCAATACCCCCGAGGACTTAGAAAGCATTGGGACTACCTATAAACAATTAATGACAGCTGGCCTACAAACTCCAGCATCATTGGTACCTTATCCATAATTAGACATTACATTTATGCTTGTCGAGTCCTACAGTAAGGTTTTAGTAGTGGAAATAAATAAATAAATAAAGCAGGAACATCAGCTGTGCCAGATGAGTCACACCCTTCATATTGGGCTGTTTCTAGAGATTAGTGCTATTTTCAGAAAGGGAAATGAGAGATTTGCTTACTTCCCCAAGCATCCACATGGGAGGGGTAGATCACACAGCAGAAGTAGATCAGTCTAGATCAGGGGTGTCAAACCCCAGGCCCAGGGGCCGGAACTGGCCGGTGCTTAGATGTGATCTGTGGGGAAACAGCAAAGAACTGACCTATGATGCCCTCCTGAGCTCCATTTTCGCTGGCAGAGGTTTACAGGAATCCGTCACAGCCCCGTTTATGCTGGCAGAGGGTTGCAGGATGCTGTCACAGCCAAAAATGGAGTTGGGGAGCCCATTTTCTCTGGCAAAGTGCTCGGGCTGCCACAGGTGCCTCTGACACAAGTGACACTGAGCTGGCCATGCCCATCCCAGCCATGTCCACCCCACCCCCCGAGGTGAAATGCAACCCTGATTCAACCCCTAGATCCTTTTTTGCTCCCCGAAGCACCTTCCTGCGCTTTCCCTTAATAACCTTGCAAGGGAGTTTGGATGAGTAGCAAGCTGTGTTCCTGAGGAGGGATTCAAATGAGGCCTCCACCACAGGTAATCCTTCATTTAGTGACTATAAGTTACAACAGCACTGAAGAAATAGAATGACTTAGGACCATTTTTCCCGCTTAATGACCATTGCAGCATCCTCATAATCATGTGATCAGAATTCGGACATTTGGCAACTGGCTCGTATTTATGACAGTTGCAGTGTCCTAAGGTCACGTGGTCCCCTTTTGGCGACCTTCTGACTAGCAAAGTTAACGGGGGAGGACAAATTCATTTAACAACTGTAGCAAGAAAGGTTGTAAAATGGGGCAAAACTATAAGTACTTTCTTGCTTAGCAACAAGAATTTGGGGCTCAGTTGTAAGTGGAGGACGGCCTGTAGTATTCTTGGCGGGTCCTTTCCCTGCAACCGCCATGAATGTGCTCTTTGCTCAGACTTTACTCGAGGTCCTCATGTCCTCGCAGCTCCGTCTCATCATCTTGTGGCCTTTGTCGCTCCCCACACCCTGTGCCCACATTTTGTGCTGCTGTTGGTTCAGCCAAAGTCTTGCAACAAAATATTTGAAGTCCGATTCTGCTGGAAATAGAGCTGACATTCTGGCACTTCGCGCTTTCCACCGCCTTCCGTTTCTTTTCCTTTGCTCTGATTTTTATTACCCCAGAGGGTTCCTTCCCAGCGTTCCCATCTGTCATCCTGTACAAAACTCTCTTCTGCTGGAAAATATTTCAGCTGGGAACTCCCAGGAAAAAAATATTTTAAAACAATCGGAGAAGTGGGTGGGTGGGTGGGGATTTAATGTTAAACAAGATGGTATAAATTCTACGGTTTGCAGCTCTTTCTATGGAAGCAACAATGGCGCTGAAATACTGGGGGCAAAGCGTGCTTCACTGATGTTGCAACTATCGTTTCCCCACCAGAATTAGGTTCAAACGTCTTTGGCTGAATGTCCGTTCTTTGGATTATATCATCATCACAATTTTCCTCTCGATTTTCATTCTAGATAAGTCTGGGCCCTTCCAACTACCGTGTTTCTCTGAAAGTAAGACCTGTCTTATATATTTTTTTCCACCAAAAAGACACCAGGTCTTATTTTTGAGGGAGATGCTGTCCACTGACTCACCTCATTTGCGTGCATCACTCCCGGCCTCCTTTTCACTGTCAGAGGCCTTACACCCATTTCTTCTACAGAAGGCCTCTGCAGCTGATAACAGTCTCTTATCAGCTGTAGAGGTCTTCAGGAAAGTCTTGCCGGCCTTGTTGGCTGCAGAAGAAATGGGCCAGCAAGACAGGTGTCGGGGTGCGTGAGGCCTGGCTGCACCTGTCTGAAGGTAAGTAATAGGGCAGCTCCATCCCCCCCATCCTCACCCTAACTTAAATTTTACCCATGCACCCTGGAGTGGGCAGGTTCTTAATTAGGGCTTATTCTGGGGGGTAGGGCTTACCGTATTTTTCGGAGTATAAGACACACCTTTTTCTCCCAAAAAAAAAGGGTGAAAATCTGGGTGTGTTTTATACTCCAAATCTATCCCCGCCCAGCTCCTCAAATGGAGGTTTCAAAGGCTGAAAAAAAAAGCATCAGAAACAAAGCTTCAGAAAAGAATCCCCCAATCAGAGCGTCAGAGACTTTTTTTCTAAAGCTCTGTTTCGAAGGCTTTTAGAGGCAGGAAAAAAAAGTTTTTTTCTGAAACGGAATTTCAGAAGTTTTAGAAGCAGAAAAACAAAGCAAAAAAAAAAAAAGTAAGGCACAGAGCTCACAACCAAGGAACCTGTTGCTAAAATTCACCTCTGGGAACAGCTGATTGGGGATATCAGGGAGGCCGATCCATCTGCCAATCAGCTTGTTTCTTATTTTCCTCCTCAAAAACTGAGGTTTGTCTTATACTCGGGTGCATCTTATACTCCGGAAAATACAGTATATTGGGCACACATGTAAAAATCAAGTTAGGACTTACTTTCGGAATAGGTTGTATTTTCAGGGAAACACGGTAGTATTCCATGAACATCATCATTTCAAGTGAATCTACTATAAACATTACAGAATTACAGAATAATTGAGTTGGAAGGAATCTTGGAAGCCTTCTAGTCAAAATCTCCCAAAGCAGGAAACCCTGTACCAGTCTGGACAAATGGCTGTTCAATCGCTTCTCAACCTCACACTCTTCTTTAATAGAACTTTATATACCCAACTCCCAGTTGTCAACCATCTTGATAAAAAAAAATCTATCTAACTTTCCCAAGTGATATTCCTTGTAAGTTTTTTCCTTTCCAACTTTCATCAGTCCTAGTCAATGCCAATAGCCCACCTGCAGATGGGAACTGTAGTCCAAGCAATCTGGAAGGCATTGTGTCAGGGAACGCTGCAGTAGCAATAGCAATATTTTTAGATTTATATGCTGCTTCACAGGGCTTTTACAGCCCTCTCTAAGCAGTTTACAGAGTTAGCATATTGCCCCCAACAATCTGGGTCCTCATTTTACCCACCTTGGAAGGATGGAAAGCTGAGCCAACCTTGAACCGGTCAGGGTCGAACTGCTGGCTGTGAGCAGAATTAGCCTGCAGTACTGCATTTAACCACTGCACCACCTGGACTCCGCATCCTTAGTTCTCATCTGGGATTCACAGACTGTGGGTTCCTATTTTTGCTGCTTGCCAGTAAATTTATCTCAGTTTTATAAACTGTTATACACACCATATTGGAGAGGAAGAGCAGCTTTTCTAAATGGTTATTTTAGATGATCACTAAAAAAATAAATGCCAGAAGGATAGAAATGGATCCATCCTCCCTGCCCTTGTAGTGGCCTTTTGATTTGCAATGATTTCCCAGGTTTCTGGTCCCATTTTGCTCTCCTGCCCTTTTCTGAATCAAAACCAATGGGCCCGTCTGTCCCTAATGCTAAAAATTATGGCAGCTGCCAGAGCGAAGATGGATGGTGTCTGCTCACTGGGGCAGCAAAACTCATCTTAAGAAGGAAATTGTTCTTAACGAATCTCATTTCACTCATTAACAGGTAAGCATCTTTGCAGCCTTCTGCTCTTTGGCTTCATTGGTTTGCCTAATCCAATCTACCGCCAACCTTTCGGGAGGGCGGGGGTGAAGCCCCCAACATCAAATTGTGGAGTACGGGAGGCTTTCCTATCTAAACATGGGCCTCTTCTCTATGAATCCTCATCAGCTCACTTGTGCCAAGCTTGTGGGCATGGCCGTGGCAGAGGTATTGTAGAACCATTTGCTCTACCTCTTGTCATCCAGGATTAAAGGGCGAGGTTGAAACAAGAATTAAATTAAGCAGAGAGGTAGGTTGGCATCAGGGAGATGAAATGCCAGTTTGGCCTGGCCTAGAAACCAAGAGATGGTGAGTTCTAGTCCCACCTTAGGCACGAAAGATGACTGGGTGATTTTTCGCTAAGCACCAGGACTGTGAGTTCAAGTTCCACTTTCAGGATCAAAATCAGCTGGGTGACTTCGAGCTAACCATCAGCAGATAGTAAGTTCTAGTCTGTGTTAGGCAAGAGAAGTGGCTGGGTGGGCCAATCACTGGAAGACAGTGAATTCTAGTCCCATCTTAAGACATGAAAACCGGCTGTGTGATTTTGGGTCAATCACTGGGAGATGGTGAGTTCTAGTCCTTTTTTAGGCATGAAAACCAGCTGGGTAACTTTGAGCCAATGATCAGGAGATAGTGAGTTCTAGTCTTGCTTTAGATATGAAAACTGGCTGGGTGACTTTGGGCCAAACACCGGGAGACGGTGAGTTCTAGTCCCCTCTTAGGGATGATTGGAGATTTTAGGCCAATCACCAGGAGACAGTGAGTTCTAGTCCTGCTTCAGGCATGAAAGCCAGCTGGGTGTCTGGCCTAATCATCAAAAGGCAGAGAATTCTAGTCCCTCTCTAGGTATGAAAACTGGATGAGTGACTTTGGGCCAATCACCAGGAGACGGTGAGTTCTAGTCCTGCCTTAGGCATTAAAGCCAGCTGGGTGATTTGGGCCAAACACAGATGGGTGGATGGTGAGTTTTCTTCTTGGTGGCTTCCTAACAAGATTGGTTGGGGATATATTTCTGAAAAATATATATTCAATCTTAGGGTATTCATTCCTGTTGGGAAGCTGAATAGAGGCATGTCGTATGTCTTCAGAACAGATCCAGAGTACAAGATGGGAACTGAAGGAGGAGCTGAGGGACCTTGGCTACATCTTCTTTCCAGGTGAGGAAGGGAAGCCTGGCAGATGGATTTGCTCAGGATGGCCTCATGTACGACCCATTCTTAAGTGCCAATTTTGCCAGCTACTATTCTAGCTTCACGGTTTGAGAGGACATCCAGGTGGAGGGCGGAGACGAGCCCAGGTGGCAAGGAACTTGCAATTTCGAGGCGCACCCGTTTCTCTGAATCTGTGGATGTAACCACCGCCTCTTAAAATGCATTGCTCTTTTAAGATCTAATCTTTTATACATCCGAGAGGACATTGACCCAGGCTGTCAATCTTGGCTGTTGAAACCATGCCCACCTCCCTCCCCTGAAAGCTGAAAGGATGCCCTGTTGGAGAAAGGAATTTGGCTGCGTTCCATTTCCAGATGACAAGCATGACATGCAAATCTGGTGCAGAAAACATACACACACACTTAACTGGCTTCATTACTGCTAGTATAGAGCTGTCAAAGCACAGGGGCCTTGATAAAGGCGGATAACGTAAATTTCACAATATCCTAGGATAAGCTAAATGAAGACTGGGTCGTTTATGACTCAGCATTGTGGAAATCCAACATGTTGTCTTGTCCTCACATGTTTTACGAACCGGGTTATCCCTTTATGTCAGAACGCGGTTGATTTCTCTGGCCGTTTCTCTTTTTATAGCCCAAATATCATGGCAGTTATCAACTCCCTAATAGACCCACATTTCTCCAGCTCAACAACTTTCAGAGGTGTGGACTTCAACAATGCTGGAATGCTGGCTAGGGAGTTCAGCTCCATGCATGATGGCTGGAGAATGCTAGGAGTTGAAGTCCATGTGTGGGTGACGGGAAATTCTGGGAGTTGAAGTCCACACGTAATGAGTGGGGAATTCTGGGAGTTGAAATCCGCCTGAGATGCCTGGGGAATTCTGGGAGTTGAAATTCACCCATGATGGCTGGGAAATTCTGGGAGTTGAAGTCCACACGTGATGGCTGGGGAATTCTGGGAGCTGAAGTCTGCCTGTCATGGCTGGGGAATTCTGGGAGTTGAAGTTCACACGTGATGGCTGGGGAATTCTGGGAGTTGAAGTCTGCCTGTCATGGCTGGGGAATTCTGGGAGCTGAAGTCTGCCTGTGATAGCTGGGGAACTCTGGGAGTTGAAGTTCACATGTGAAGGCTGGGGAATTCTGGGAGTTGAAATTCACACGTGAAGGCTGGGGAATTCTGGGAGCTGAAGTCTGCCTGTGATAGCTGGGGAACTCTGGGAGTTGAAGTTCACATGTGAAGGCTGGGGAATTCTGGGAGTTGAAATTCACACGTGAAGGCTGGGGAATTCTGGGAGCTGAAGTCTGCCTGTGATAGCTGGGGAACTCTGGGAGTTGAAGTTCACATGTGAAGGCTGGGGAATTCTGGGAGTTGAAATTCACACGTGAAGGCTGGGGAATTCTGGGAGCTGAACTCTGCCTGTGATAGCTGGGGAACTCTGGGAGTTGAAGTTCACATGTGAAGGCTGGGGAATTCTGGGAGTTGAAATTCACACGTGAAGGCTGGGGAATTCTGGGAGCTGAAATCTGCCTGTCATGGCTGGGGAATTCTGGGAGTTGAAATTCACACGATGGCTGGGGAAAATCTGGGAGTTGAAGTTCACACGTGATGGCTGGGGAATTCTGGGAGCTGAAATCTGCCTGTCATGGCTAGGGAATTCTGGGAGTTGAAGTTCACACGTGATGGCTGGGGAATTCTGGGAGTTGAAGTCTGTCTGTCTTGGCTGGGGAATTCTGGGAGTTGAAGTTCACACATGACAGCTGGGGAATTCTGGGAGCTGAAGTCTGCCTGCCATAGCTGGGGAATTCTGGGAGTTTAAAGTGGCTCGGATTGAGAAACACTGCAACAGTATATAAGACCCTACTCTGCTTATTATATTCCATGTTAACTTTCACAGGTTCCCTCTTCCCTGGGGATAAGACCCTTCTTAAAACCGGAGTTCATTTTGTTTTAACTATATTGGAAAAGCAAGCAATAGCTCTCCCCCCCCCCCTAAAAAAAAAAAAAGAACAAGAACATAAATTCTGAAAGGCATCCCAGTTATCCTGGATCTTCTATGGATAACTAAGGCTTACGGTAGTCCAGGTGCCATACCTTGCCATAAAGAGGAGTGTCTCTAGGGAAGATGCAAAACAACCCCTAACCGTAATCACCCCATTGCCCGATTTGTTCTCCCTGATAATGGGAGTACCGCTGATTTGGCATGATGGAGAGGCCCAGCTTTTGACGTACCCAGAGATGGAAGAGACGGTGCGGGTTTTTTACGAGGACTGAATATCCAACGGAGGCCTTTTATGATTGGTTTCGGTAGAAGTTGGGGGAAACACCGCTCTGCGCTGTCTTTGGCTCGGCCTGGTTTATAGCCCCCTGGGGCGCCGTAGACAATGCGGGTGATAAAAGGGTGGGGGGGGGGAAACCCTGTTGCCACTCGCTCCGAACTGCTATCATGGCAAGATTCTGTTATTTTTTATTTTGATGAAAGGAAGTGCCGGATGGGGGGACATTTAAACTACATAGTGCGGAGACAGCATGATATATGCTGGGTCCTCCGTACACCAATTGCCCTCCCCTTCCTCTGCATGCGCTTGTATGCAAATAATAGCAAAACACCGCTGAAATTCAAGGCGTTATCACCTTAAGACTGAACGCAAAGCTCTAACAAAAACACCCCTCTGGGTCGTGGATGCAGAGCTGCAGGACGACTCTGGATCACGGCAAGAGTCTAAAAGGAGAACTATAACTATATAATGAGGGCTTATAAGGACGAAATAGATCTATCTTAGTCTCCCAATGGGCAGCAGAGGGTCTGCTGGCTGCCAGAAAAAAAAGCCTAGAAACTAGTGGACTGTGATTTCACTGAACTAGGGCTGCATAAAAATCTTGGTTTACGTAGGAAGAACCTGGCTAAAGAGAAACACACACACACACATATATACACGGCAAGAGTCTAAAAGGAGAAACATACACACACACACACACACACATATATATATATATGTTTTCTTTCCTTTTCGTAGGCTTTATGTGTATTTCTCTTTAGCCAGGTTCTTCCTTTGTAAACAAAGATTTTTATGCAGCCTTAGTTCAGTGAAATCACAATCCACTACGTATGTATTTATGTATGTATGTATGTATGTATGTATATTTTAAAACCCAAACGAGTTAGATGTTAGACTGAACCACAGGCCAAAGGGAGGGAAGACCTTTTGCGAGGTTCGCAAAATAATAAGCAATTGTTTTATATCCCTCCGTGTTTCCAATGCTGCGTTTTGCAGAAAAGGTGAGAATATATTTGCAGTCTCTTGCAAAGGGATTTACCGAGGACCATGAATGAAATTGAGGAGACGGGGTGCAGAATACACTCCAAACAAGAAAAAACAAAACACCATGATGTGGATACAGTGTTAATCTGCCTCCCCTTCCACACCCCCACCATTTTTAGAGGGTCTGATCCTCCTCTTGGTTATGGAATGTCTTTCATAATCAGAGTTTTCCTGTCTTTGATAGGATTCGTTGTTGTTTTTTTAAAAAATAATAATCTCTCTTTTATTACAAATTTTCTTCTCCTGGAGAACAAGCACGATTGTAAAAAAGAGCCAATGTTTGTTTATTTTCAACAAACAAAATGTATAATATCCCAGTGCCTTATTCCTCAATCATTGACTCGAAGTTAAAAAGTAAAAATATTAAAGAGTCAGCATGTGTCCAAACTTGAAAGAAGTAATGCTGGCCAGGGTAGATATTGGCCAAATGAGCCACAGGAAAAAAAACCAATAGTATTTTAGCCTAAAAAGGGTAACAGAATGGCAGGCAAAGAGCAGCTAATGTAGCTGGAAAGGAGAGATTCATAGGAACCCCAATATCACTGCTGCCCCCCCCCTCAATTCTTCCAAACAGATCCCCCCAAAAAGTCAAGATAACAATTCCCCCAAATATACACAAAAACAACCAGTTACTGTACACCAAAGATATTGCCGCCAGTCCAAATTCAATACAGGAAGAAAAGTTGGATCTTGAAAAAGTTCATTTCATCCTATCAAAAAGGGAGAAAAAAAAGTTAACACAGCTGGTAGTTGTTGCAAAGGATACTTTAACTCCGTGTTTTTCCAAATTTGACAACTTTTAAGGTGTGTGTGTGTGGACTTCAACTCCCAGAATTCCCCAGTCAGTGTGGAGGTTCTGGAAGATGGAAGTTCACACATCTTAAAGTTGTCAGGTTTGAAAAATCTGATTTAGAGGGATCCTAAATGTTTAATGAACAGTCCCCAGCTTGATATTCTCCAGATATATTATATCATGCTCAATCCTCCAGTTCAGTATTTCTGAATCTTGGCCACTGTAAAATACGTGGACTTGAATGTCCAGATTTCTGCACTGGCTGGGGAATTCTGGGAGTTGAAGTCCACATGACTTAAAAGTTGCCAAGGTTGAAAAACCCTGCTCCAGTTAGTTCCGACTGGTCTAAGAAACCCAACCAACTCCATGAGGAAACCCTAATTGGTTCCAGCAACAGCACCTCACTGCTGCAACTTGTACAGTGCTGCTTAAAAATAGGTGAATCCTTTGGAACATTCTAATATTCCTGCATAAAGATCACCTAAAATGCAATCCGTTCTCTATATGTTCTAAAACAAGATATAAAAAGGTAAAGAAAGATTCCCCTGCACATGCGTGATAAGTCATTTTCCAGCTCTAGGGGGCGGTGCTCATCTCCATTTCAAAGCCAAAGAGCCAGCGGTGTCTGAAGATGTCTCCGTGGTCATGTGGCCGGCATGATTCAATGCCGAAGGTGCATGGAACACTGTTACCTTCCCACCAAAGAAGGTCCCTATTTTTCTACTTGCATTTTTTATGTGTCTGCTTCACATCACCAGAGGCTGGGTATCTCCTGCAACGGAAGGCACAGAGTCGAGGCTGCCTTTGTAAATGGGGGTTCGCTGGCCAGATTCCTCCCTATGAAGGAAAAGACCAATGTTAACCACTTCTCGATTAAGAGAGATTCATAAACACACAACCTAAGCAACACATGGCCTGGGGTGGTCTGAGGAATAGGGGCAAACGATGTTACTGGTTCCTCCACGCTTATTTATGCATTCCCGCTTCCCAGAGGTAGCTCCGCAAATCTCTGTTAAACTCAGCAGTAGGAAGACCCAAAGCAAGGGGTCTGGCTAGTCCAGGGGTTTGCAACCTTAAACACTTTAAGAACCATTTGGACCCATTTCCCACAGAAAAGAAAACACCGGGAGTCACAAAATCCTTTCCATGCCTGACTATTTCTTGAGCGGCTACAAAACTAATATACGTAGTTGAATTAAACATTCTGTTTTCTTCTGAAACTTTTCTTTTCTTGGATTTATCCATGGTTGGCCTACTGGGCGTTGAAAAGCTCAATAAATCGTGTGCCGGCAGGTGTCACACATTGGCGGTTGCGACACATATTTTGAGTGACAGGGAGCCGCAGCAGAGGGGTGAAAGAGCCACATTCGGCTCCAGAGCCGCAGGTTGCTGACCCCTGGGCTAGTCTAAAGAAAAGAAGAATTAGGGGCAACATGATAGTAGTGTCAGCACTGGAGCAAGTAGTATGTATTTGAGAGGCTGCCACAAAAGAAGAGGGGGTGTGTGTCAACTTAATATCCAAAGCACCAGAAGGCAAGACAAGAAACAAAGGTTGGAAACTAATCAAGGAGAGAAGCAACCTGGAATTAAGGAGAAACTGCCTGACAGGGAGGATAATTAGTCAGTGGAATAGCTGGCTTTCAGAAAGCGTGGGCGTTTTATCGCTAGAGGTTTTCAAGAAGAGGCTAGATAGCCATTTACCTGAAATGGTAGAGGTTCTCCTCTTTGAGCAGAGGGCTGGACTAGAAGACCTCCAAGGTCCCTTTCTATTCTATTCTATTCTATTCTATTCTATTCTATTCTATTCTATTCTATTCTATTCCACTCCACATTTTCTATTCTATTCTGTTCTGTTCTGTTCCGTTCCGTTCCGTTCCGTTCCATTCCATTCCACTCCACATTTTCTTTTCTTTTCTATTCTGTTCTGTTCTGTTCCATTCTGTTCCATTCCATTCCATTCCATTCCATTCCATTCCATTCCATACTCTTTATGCTATTCTATTCTATTCTATGCTATGCTATGCTATGCTATGCTATGCTATGCTATGCTATGCTATGCTATGCTATGCTATGCTATGCTATGCTATGCTATGCTATGCTATGCTATGCTATTCTATTCTATTCTATTCTATTCTATTCTATTCTATTCTATTCTATTCTATTCTATTCTATTCTATTCTATTCTATCTCATTCCATCCCATCCCCATCCTTTATATTCTATAAAACCCTCTGTAAAGAAAAACAATGTTTTGGCTAGAACTGAATTCTCTGCACCTGCAGAATCAACTTTAAGTTCTGCTTAAAGGAGAAATGATCACGACCAAGTCCATCTTCTGTGAGTTCCATAGGTCAGATTCTGCTATTTTGTGATGACCCCCTACTAGCACTAACAGGAATGGTAGCTAATATCCTCGGGTGGAACAGGCCAAATTTTGGGTGCCAAATATATATATATATATAATTCAAATCCCTGCCTGGGACCAGAGCAGGCACGTCTCTGACCACCGCAGCCCCTAAATCCCACCGGACACTCACAAAGCCATTTTCTTCTGGACAGCTGCCCGGTGACGGGGAATAAGGAAGGCGAAGATCAAGATCAACAGCAGCAACAGCACGGCTGGGAGGGCCACCGCCAGGGCCAGCATGGGGGTGCTGAGGGACACCACGGACTCTGGAGAAGACAAAGGGTCAGTGACCAAAATGGGAAGCAGCCCTAGTGCCCTCCACCCATCTGCCTCCATTACAGGGCAGAGAAAGGCAGTCAGCCGTGCCCATGGAATCACCCACAGGGAGACGGTCGCTACGCTGTTATTAAAAGAGGCATGGCACCAGCAAGCCTTCAAATTAGGCAGGGCTGGTTTCAGAGGGTGGTTTTCATTAGGTTTCTCCTGTAAAGGGCGTGCCACGCTTCATGGAGTGTCTGGATCCTAATAGGTTTGAGGGTGGAGGTTCATCCTTGTGGGTTGATTTCCGAACGTTTCGTTACCAGTCTAGGTAACATCTTTAGCGGAGATTTAGGCAGGGGTGGGATTCAAAAGTTTTAGTAAGGGGTTTTCTGCCTGGTTGCTGGGTGGGCGTGGCCATGGTGGGCGTGGCCTACGGGGCCTCCTACACCACCACAGGGGGGACGTTTTTGCCCTCTCCAGGCTCCGGAGGCCTTTCTTGAGCCTCCGGGAAGGAGATAACGGCCTCCCCTGGGCTCCGAAGGCCCTCCAGGCCTGTTTTTCGCCCTCCCAGAGCCCTGCACTTACCTAGCATCCAAAGCAGGCCATGTGGAGACTCCTGGGAGGGGAGGAGCAGGGTGGGCAGGACCAACCAGTCCTTGCAACTACTGGTTCGGTGAACCAGATGTAAAATTAGCATCCGATTTGCCTGAATCGGCTGAATCCCACCCCTGGATTTAGGGGGTGTCAGTGTTCTGACATCCCCTAAATTTCCACTGAAGATATTACATAGCCTGGTAACTATAAAAGTTCGGAAACCAACCTACAAGCTTGGGGAACGAACCTTCATTCTCATCCTACACTCGAGCTACAGATATTCACCATTACTGCAAACCTAATAGGTTTATTTATTTACTTAGCATATGGCATGTCATACACGGGAGCAGCCTTTGTGGTTAAGATACTGGGCTTGGCGGCTGGAAAGCCGGCAGCCCAGGTTCGAGATCCGAGCATCACGCAACGGGATGAGCTCCCATCCTCGCCTCAGCTCCTTCCAACCTAGCAGTTCAAAAGCACGCAAATGAGAGTAGATAAATAGGTACCCTTTCTATGGGAAGGTAATAGCGCTCTGTGACATCACATGCTGGTCACATGACTGCAGAAACGTCCTCAGACAGTGCTGGCTCTATGGTCTTGCAATGGAGATAAGTACTGCCCCCTATAATTGGCAACAACTAACAAAGTAAAATGCACAGGGACTCCTTTACCTTTATCATGCATGGATTAGCAATATATATTAACATTTCACTTAGATTTGTAAAACGCAATGAAATATATATCTTAAAAAGATCCATGTTCAAATACTGTTGTCCAGGCCAGGGGTGTCAAACTCATGTCGTCACATTGTGCGGGCCGTGAGTTCCGGACCCCAGATCTAGGCCATCTAACCATTGAAACACAGCACCGTTTATATTGGGGGAAAAAAAAATCAGATGCTGGAATGGTATATGTCCTCAGCTTATAGCCGGTCACAATCTACATGTGATCTACATGTGATCCTACGAGGTCTTTGTATTTATTGCAATACTGCCATTACTAAAATAAGGTTGTCTTACAAATTACCTACGTTGGCTGAGGGACACTGATCCCTTCGAAAGAGTCAATCTGAGAGGAACCTTAGGTAAAGGTTCCCCTCCCACATATGTGCTAGTTGTTTTCAACTCTAGGGGGCGGTGCTCATCTCCGTTTCAAAGCTGAAGAGCCAGAGCTGTCCGAAGACGTCTCCGTGGTCATGTGGCCGGCATGACTAAATGCCAAAGGCTCACGGAACGCTGTTCTCTTCCCACCAAAGATTTTTTACGTGCTTTCGAACTGCTAGGTTGGCAGAAACTGGGACAAGTAATGGGAGCTCACCCTGTTATGCAGCACTAGGGATTCGAACCGCTGAACTGCCGACCTTTTGATCGACAAGCTCAGCGTTTTAGCCACTGAGCCACTGCGTCCCTCAACGAGAGGAGCCTTAATTGGTCCTAAAAAGAGTCCTACTGAGGGGACACATTTTATGATTCTTTCAACTTTCAAGAAGATGAATGAGGAGGCCTGGCTGACGAAATCTAGATCCAAACCAAACAGCCTGTTTCCTAGAACATAGCAAGTCATTGTTTAATCATAGCCTGAGCAAACCACAAGAAGTTGGCTTCACTGCCTACTTAGCAGGCCATATGAACTATGTTTTACAAACCAACATGGTTAGGTCCACACAGCAAGCTAGTCTTAGCTGAAAACATTTTGGCGGCCTCTTCTTTTGTGGAAAGCCACCTATGATCTCAATCCCACAGAAACGTTGTCTGCAAGTAACTCCTACTAAACAGCAGGATTTAATTTCTAGGTAATGGTATGCAAGAGTGGGCTGTAAATATTGTCTGTGGCAACAGGAAATGAGAAATGGCCTTGATTGGGTCCAAGGGTCACTGCTGCTGGAGAAGCTCAGATGTTTCTGGTTAAAGATGATGGATCTCAACACCTGATGGGCTCTTTTCCCGGAAGTTCTCCCAACAAATATGGAAGATACCAAGTGGCCAGACTTCATATTAGACGTCCGAATTCAGGGCTTCTCACCGAAACTGAAGCTGCGCTTGGCGCTCTCCACCAGCAAACGGATTGATTTGCTCTTGGTCAACTGAGGCAAAGTTGGATGGTGGGCCTGGCAAGTGTAGGTCCCGGCTTGCTCCTGGGTTATCTTGGAGAGAGTTAAGGAACCTGAGGGCAGGATCCAGTCATCTCCCTATTTATAGGAGGAAAAAAAAGAAGAAGAACCGTTAAGAGAAAGCTATTTATTTATTTATTTATTTATTTATTTTATTGGTTCGATTTATATGCCGCCCTTCTCCGGAGACTCAGGGCAGCTTACAATTCATTAAGCAATAGCCTTCATACTTTTGTATATACCTGCTTAAGTAGGGCTTTTGGCCCCTCCCTAAGCAATGTTCTTTTTTTTTTTTTTAAATTTGATTTATATGCCGCCCTTCTCCGGAGACTCAGGGCGGCTTACAGTGCATTAAGCAATAGCCTTCATACTTTTGTATATATTTATACAAACTCAGCTTATTGCCCACACAATCCGGGTCCTCATTTTACCTAGCTCGGAAGGATGGAAGGCTGAGTCAACCTTGAGCGTGGTGAGATTCGAACTTGCAGTAATTGCAGGCAGCTGGCAGCTAATGCTACTTTAACAGCACTTTAGTCCACCAGGCTCCTTTTTTTGATCTACACCATGAACCTATCAATCTCCGCTAACTTTCTGACACCTGAAAAGACAACTTGGGAAAGTGTCTACGGAGATGCTCAATCATCCAGGTTATGGTTGTCCCAAAGGTGCTTTCAAAAAGGCAACTGGGGTTTCTAGGGCAGTGATGGCGAATCTTTTTAGCATTGAATGCCCTAACCGGGACGTGTGTGTATGTACATGCACAAGCCAGACAGCTGGTCTTTGGGTTTCCAGCATGTGCATGCGTACCGGCCAGTTTGTCTTCTCGCACACCAGAGCATCAGAACCCAAAGAGCAGCTGGCTGTGCACACATGGCTGTTTTTTTGTCTGGTTTTGTCTGTTTTTCGGGCTGTTTTCGGGCCATTTTCAGGCCAAAAACAGCCCAAAAAACGCCCTGAAAAACGCCCTGAAAAAGACCTGAAAGTGGCCAAAAAGCAGGCCGTTTGCAGGCATATTTCAGGCTGTTTTGGCCATTTTTCAGGATGTTTTCCAGTGCTCTGTCACCTGTAAAGACCAGCTGGCTGGCGCACATGCCCAGAGAGGGCTCTTTGTGCCACCTCTGGCACGCATGCCCAGAAGCAATTTGCAGGAAGCTGATCAGATAAGCAAGACAAGTCACGAAGGTACGTGAATGAAGTTGTTCCCTGCAAATTGCTTCAGTTGGCGTTCCTCCTTAAATAGGCTAAGGGAGTAGCCTATTAGCCCCAAGCCTTACTCTCGAAGAGACCTCCTCCTGAAGAGCCACTCCTGCCTTTTGGCAGCTCTGCGCACCCGTGCATTGAGAAGAGGCTCCTCCTCTTCCTCCTCTTCACTTAAGGGAGCTTCTGGAGGTTCTGAAGGCCCTGGCTGAATCCCTGCCTCTGGCACCACATCTTCTCCGGCCTCCTCACTGTCCGACTCGAGTGCCAGCTGCACAGGCTGCTGGTGCAGCACCACACCAGCCTCCTCGCTGTCTGAATCAGCTACTAGCTGCACAGAAGGTTGGACCCTGAGCAGAGGGTTGGACTAGATGACCTCCAAGGTCCCTTCCAACTGTGTTATCCTGCTCCATTCTGAAGTCTTGTTCCGGCTCCCTTACCTGTCGAATCCACTCGTAGAGCGGTGCCTGGGAGGCGTCCGCTGAACACTGAAGTTGGAGGCTTTCGCCTTCAAGGACTGTCATGGAGTCTCCTACCGTACCACACCAGGAGTTGGATTGGCTGATGAAGACATTGTGCAGATCTGAGGAAGGGGGAGAAGACACAGAAAGTCAGCCCTCCTCTTTTCCCATCATCCCCGCCCCTTCTTAATTCAGAATGCCAGCCTGGCAGGGTTCAGGGTCTCCGTTGCTGGGGCTCAGAAGCGGTTTTCCATCTATTCCCTCACCCTCCCGCCTACATATATCATTCTGTAAAGAACCAGCATGGCTTCACATCGGTTCCTTCTGCTTCTAAAATCTGTCCTGTTAATGGCACCGTGCTGGTTGAGAATCAACCGTGCCTAGGAGAATATTTTTTTCCCTCCGCTCATAAATGCGCTTTTTATTGGCATTTCAAATCCCTCTCTTTCCATTCTCAGTCTTCTTCAGCTAAACACTCTACTGCAGATCCCAAGGATATGTGGAGTGTGAACTGCAGGAGCCTAGTCTTCTAAGAGGAAAGGGTAACGCAATCTCCTAGTCCTCATCTCCTGTTTATCTACTGCCCTCTGGTGGCTAGAGGGGGAATCCAAACCCCCACGTACACTCCATCTGCAAGTCCAGTTCATCCGAGATGGTGGTGTTGTCAGTGGCATTCAGGCTGGCACAGCGGTAGGGTCCGGCGTGCCAAGATTGGATGTCGCTGATGGTCAGAAGGAGGCGCCCGTTGTCGTGACTCACGGCGACATCATAAAACCAGCAACGCAAGCCGTAAGATTGCTCCAAAGAGATCCAAGAACGGAGCCACTGGAGATGGGATAAAGATTAGTGTTGATTGGGAGCCTTAATTGGCAACAGCTCACTGTTTGTGGCTGGGGAATTCTGGGAGTTGAAGTCCACAAGGCTTAAAGTTGCCAAGGTTGGACGCTAATAAGCTAAATCTTATTGGTATTGTCTTATGATTATTATTACTCTGGTGATTTGCATGTACATTGAGAGCTTCTGCACCAAAGACAAAATTCCTCGTGTCTAATCACACTTGACCAAATAAAGTACTGTATTCTATTCTGTTCTGTTCCATTCTATTTTCTATTGTTTTGTTCTGTTCTATTTTCTGTTCTGTTCTGTTCTGTTCTGTACTGTTCTATTCTGTTCTGTTCTGTTCTGTTCTGTTCTATTCCTATTCCTATTCCTATTCCTATTCTTTTCTATTCTATTCTATTCTGTTCCGTTGTTCTGTTCTGTTCTGTTCTGTTCTGTTCTCTGTTCTGTTCTGTTCTTTCTATTTCTATTCTATTTCTAATTCCATTCCTTCTATTCCTAATTCTAATAATTCTAATTCTACGGTATCAACGGAGGCTTGCTTGTTAGAGGCAGGCATGGCCAAAGCAAATTCCTTGATGAACATACCTTGCTGTATTTTTGGAAGGTGAAGTCTGACACATTGTCCCCATAACTGACCAGGCATTCCAAAGTCACATTGTTGCCCTCAAGGATAGGGCCCTCCTGGTCAGTCAGACGGATGGTGGAGAGCCCTGGATTAGAAAGTTGGAAAGAGAGGATTAATTTCCCCCCCACAATCTTTTTTTTTTTCTTCTCCCTGTGTCATTTTTCTTAACTTGGAGCCAACTTCCCCCCCCCCAACCATTTCCCTCCCACCTGCAGATCAAGATTCCTAATTACATGTCTCTTCCCTTTCCCCAATTTGGGGTCTTGCTCTTTACTGTTCACCCACAAGCTCAACCCAGAAATAGAACAACAGAGTTGCAAGGGACCTTGTAGGCCAGAGGTCTTCAAACTTGGCCGCTTTAAGACTTGTGGACTTCAACTCCCAGAATTCTCCAGCCAGCGATGCTGGCTGGAGAATTCTAGGAATTGAAGTCCACAAGTCTTAAAGCGGCCAGGTTGAAGATCTTTGTTGTAGGCCTACCCCCTCCTCAAGCAGGAGACCCTGTTACCATTCCAGACAAGGGACCTCCAGTCATGGAGCTCTAACTGCCTGGCAAATTTCACTTCTCCTGAACCGGCTGTATACCACCTCTGATTTCATGGCATTGGTGTTACCTAGTTGGGTTACAAAAGCTGAGAGAGCACTAAGGACTAAGGACGAAGCACTAAGGACCTCACAGTCTTCCTGCTGTCCTCCACTAAGGAACTCACAGTCTTCCTTCTCTTCCTCCCCCACTCCTCCTTCTCCTCACAAGCTCCACTCCCTTCTGGTCCTGATGATGTTCTCTAGTTGGATCACAAAACATCTTCAAGAAAACCACCAAGCTCAGAGAGCACCGAGCCCCCCCCCACCTCCTTTCAACCCTGAGCTACAAATACTCTCGTCTATGGAGACCATGGACACTCAAGAAAACAAAGCAAAGGATCGTTGAACAAATAGTTTCAGAGTTCTTCCTGGAAGCATGAATGACCAGGCTCAAAAAATATCACATTTCAAGACCCATGATGGGGAAGGCCTGGCTCTGCAGAGGTGAAGATGAAGAGAGGCAGCCAGATGGATGGGCTCACAATTACAGTGCTAATGGGGGCACAGTTTGACAGACCAGGTTAGGGACTCCATTATCATGGAGAATATCCATCTACAGGAAGTCCTCGACTTACAACCCTTCATTTAGTGACCACCGAAATTATAACAGCCCTGGAAAAAGGAGATTAAAGACGGATTGTTGCAGCATCCCTATGGTCACTTGATCAATATTTGGGCGCTTAGCAACTGGCATGTATTTACGACAACATCTGGGGGGGATGAGATCATCATTTACGACCTTCCCAACCACTTGAGACAGGCAAAGTCTATGGGGTAATTTGGGTTAGTTTAACGATAGTACGATTCACTAAAGAACAAAGAGTGATATGTGGCAAAATTGTCATAAAACAGGCTATGATTCACTTAACAACTGATAATTCTGGTGCCAACTCTGGTTGATCAACAAAATTTATCCTATTATTTCCTTTGCAACAACGCTAAAGAGAAGCAACTCTGTCTGCAAATTTAAAAATTGAGAACTGAGGTTGGGAGAAACTGGCTAGTCTAAAGCCACATTTTTTTCTGGTCTGGCTTGACACTAAACCCTTAGGCAGTTCTACTTTAAGTGTTGCACAACGATAGCTCAGAGTGATTGGTGTTGGAGTGACATCAGGGAGACCCCGATTTGGGTTATCTTCACTTTTAGAAACTTCATGGGTGACTCTGGGCCAATCACACCCTCTTAGCCCAACTAACTTCCCAAGTTATTGTGTGGGGAAAAGATGATGGAGACGCTCAAAATTTACAAAATGGCAGCCCTGAGCTTGCAAATTTTGACTCCTGCTGCAGATTGTGCTAACAAAAGACAGGATATCAATCTAACCAACCGGCAAGCTAACATAATTCAAGAATTCATGGTTTTAATGTTGTCTTGACGTTCAGCCAGTCCAGAAAAAGTTGCAGACGAAACTGAAATCCGGGATGTTTTGCTGGAGATAATTCAGGACTGTTTACTTCTTAATAATATCCCTCTTGATTTATCCTGCTGAATGGTTTCTTCGCATAGATCTTACAGATTTGACCCTTTAATCCAAATGAAGCCGAATTCAAGGTCAAGCAAAACAGCATTTTTTTTTAAAAAAAGCCTTTTGGTCAAGGATACGGAACTGCCATTTTCTACTTTAATGGACCATGTTTTGTCAGAACTCAACACTGTGACCTGTCCATCTTGGGTGGCCCTGCACCACTTAGCTCAGACATCTTTGAATTGCACAAGCAACTTCGCCATGACAAGGCAGTGACCCATGAAGGTGGAAAACACCCTTTATCAGCTTTTAAATTAATCAATCGGTAAATTTATTTTTATTGCTTTTAGAACCATTTACGGTTTTATTGCTTTTAGTCTTGTAAAATGCCCGGAATTGCTTCAAAGCTTCAAGATAACTTAAAGGGTTAATACCATTTTATAATGCCATGGTAAGGCCACACTTGGAATATTGCATTACATCGTGGTCGCCACTATATATATATATATAAAAAGGTTGTGACTCTGGAAAGAGTGCAGAGAAGAGCATCAAAGATGATGAGGCGACCGGAGGCTAAAACCTATGGAGAACGGTTGCTGGAACTGGGCATGGCTAGTTTAATGAAAAGAAGGACTAGGGGTGACATGATAGCAGTTTCCCAATATCTTGGGGGCTGCCACAAAGAAGAGGGAGTCAAGCTATTCTCCAAAGCACCTGAGGGCAGGACAAGAAGGAATGGATGGGAACTAATCAAGGAGAAAAGCAACCTAGAATTTATAAAAAATATAAAAAGTTATATGCTTTTTTAAGAAATTGTTTAACTTTTGTGTACTATTTTTATTTGGCTGTTCACCGCCCTGAGTCCGCAAGGAGAAGGGCGGTATACAAATCTAAACAAATAAATAAATAAAATAAATAGAACGAAGGAAGAATTTCCTGACAATGAGAACCATTAATCAGTGGAACAACTTGCCTCCAGAAGTTGTGGGTGCTCCATAACTGGAAGTTTTTAAAAAGAGGTTGGATAATCATTTGTCTGAAATGCTATGGGGTTTTCTGCTTGAGCAGGGGTTGGACCAGAAGACCTCCAAGGTCCCTTCCAACTGTTATTCTATATGGGCAGCAAGCAAATTAGATGATAGATAGATAGATAGATAGATAGATAGATAGATAGATAGATAGATAGATAGATTCAAACATAGAGAGATAGATTCAGTGCCTGGTTTAGCTTTGCAGACTAAAGCACCGTAATTAACATCCAGCTGTCTTCAATTACACCAGTTCGAATCTCCCCAGGCTCAAGGTTGACTAAACCTTCCATCCTTTCTAAGGTAGG